>OU026155.1:157395509-158645509 GCA_907269105.1 Volucella inanis
TTTTCCAAATTCTTATATTGGCCGGTATGGTCTAGTCACCAATCCATACAAAAGCGAACTATTTCTTTTCACAAGGAAAAATAAGATTCTTAAAATGCACGGTTCCTTTACTACGAAAAGCACTAAATACCTTGATTTTATTCTCGATAGGAAAATAAACTGTGAAGCTAATATACAAGAAAGAATTAGGAAAACCATTATACTCCTGTACTTTTGTAAAAGAGTGTTTGGGAAGAAATCGTGTATGCAACAACGTATCACGCACTGGCTGTAATTAGATGGCATAAGGTCCATACTAATGTATTTCCTTCGCAATCCAGGAAAGGTGTAGCGTCTGGCCTACATGTGCTTCAGTGACGCTTTTAGAACGCTGCAAACAACCAGTTTTCAACGCATCCATAAGGTTGAAAAGCTCTTTCAAGTGGTCTTATATCCACACGGGGCAATCCCCGTGAAAAATTAAACCTTGATTTCTCCTTTTACCTCCCAAACCACTGCAATATCTATCAGGCAGAGGCTATAACTATCAAGGAAGTTCTCTCCTGCATGAAATGGAATGTAATATCGGTCAAAGATATCTGAATTTACATTGACAACCAGGCAGCTATCATGTTCCAGGAAGAAGTCACTTTGAAATCAATAACCGTCTTCAATAGCCGCGCATTTCTTAACCAGATGACTGACCAGTTAAATATTCACCTCTGCTGAGTGCAAGGCTACTGTGACGTTCCAGGAAACTGTAGAGCAGATGTTAGTACAACACTAAAAATTTCACAAAAAATGAGATCTTTACACATGGACAGGTGGGCAAACGGTCACGCAGTAGATCTGACCCATCTTCTGGCATCTTCTCAAATGGCTTCTTGAGACATCTGTAGGAATGAGAAAAAAGAGGAATTGACTTCACTCTTGCCTTATGCATTATAATTCTTCGTATAATATTTGAATATCTGAGAGGAGGACAAATGGGCTTGGGACGTGTGTAGAAGATTGCACTGGTTCGGCCACATCAAAAAAAGCTCTAGCGAATAAGATCTTCGAATTCCAGTAACTTATATAGCAAGCAAAAAAAAAAAAAACGAATTGGACAGCTGCATTGAAAACAACGTGCACGTGGGAGGACTTTTTTCCAAGTTCAGGCTTCTTTCCAATGTTTCTAATCGTAAGTACAGCGTGGTCTAAATAAAAGTTTCTGTTTAAAAATAAAATAAAATGAACAAAAATTAATTACTTTGTTTGTTATGGCTTTATTAGAAAGAGCGAATGTTTCCATTAGTTATGGAATACGATTTCATTTATGTGGCTGCCGCGGCTGGTTTCGCATTAACGCACCCTGTCAACTCAATTTTTCAAGACCTTTTTACTGACGAATGGCTCAGACGATATTCGTCGATGTTTAAGGGCACCAATTTACATTGCCAAGGTTTCTGATAATATGATTACCTAACTTAACATGCAAAAGGTCGATTGTTTAATGGGCTATGTTGCGTGGTACGTCGTTGTGCTGAAACCAAACATCGCCCAAGTTCATGTCTTCAATGTCAGCCCACATATCATGGATATGCAGCGTTTACCGTTGACCGAAATGGCATTTCCAGAAGCATTTTCAAAATAAAATGGGCCAATGATGCCACCACTCCAAAATCCGCACCAAACTGCCACTCTTTACGGATGCATTGGCTTTTCGACAATCACGTGCGGGTTTTCCGATCCCCAGATGCAATTTTGTTAACATTGTTTAACATTGCCGCCTAGATGAAAATGCCAATGGAAATGCATCTCGTCAAAAAAAAAAAAGTTTTTTCGGCCAAATTCGACGTCCAATTCGAGCTGCAATTAAAACCAATTCATTTCATTCTGCTGAGCTATGATACTGGCTGACAATCAAGATTTTAACGAAGAAAGAGCTGTCCGTGCCAAAATAACATATGATTCAAAACTTGTTATATAGACAACTCATAAGGTCCGTTCTAGGACTGCAAATTTGTACAAAATTTGTAAAAGAGAAAGCATTTAAGAGAGTAACTCATTTCCCCACCCTGCCAACTCTTACAAATTTCTACACAAGATTTTTCTTTGGGAAGCAATTGTAAAAAACGTGAAATCAATTAAATGTGAAAAGAACTGTCAAATTCGCAAAATTTAAAATTTGTGTGAATTGCGACAATTTTATGCAAATTAACTCAAAAGATGACTTGAACATGGATAAAGAGGAGAAAAAGAGCTTCATATTAAAGTGAATTGTT
This sequence comes from Volucella inanis, assembly GCA_907269105.1. Classification (NCBI taxonomy): domain Eukaryota; kingdom Metazoa; phylum Arthropoda; class Insecta; order Diptera; family Syrphidae; genus Volucella; species Volucella inanis. Next base: position 157,397,756 of record OU026155.1, read on the forward strand.
CGCTTCATACAGTAGAAGTCATTAAACGCACATTACATTAATAAAATATTAATTATACCTAACCAATCTAAAAATGTTCCTTATGCTTTACAATTTCTTTTTTGTTTTGTTTTTACTTTTTACTTTTGACGTTTCAAACATATTTTACAAAAACGTGTTCCCGAGAGATTTTGGGTTTAAGAGGGAATCTATTAATACTCCTCAAATTTAAGCAAAGAATTCTCTTTTATAAATTGTTACAGGTTCTCGTGGGAACAGATCCTATTATGTACCGATTACATAAAAACCTTGGGTTGAACTTGTTTAATAGGCACAGAAAGTCACCTGGAAATGTTCATGTTTTGTTATTATTTGTGGTTTTCGTTGCATCCCTGTAAAGGAGTAACTGGAGTAAAATGGACCGTATCAAAACTTGTCATCTTGCGATCGCTTAAACCACTCAAGTAAAAATGTGGGTACGTTGGAAGGTTTATCGTAGCCTACATCCACTCGGAGCGTACTATTGTATATGTTTGACTTCGTAAATGTAGTTCGACTTTTTGCAGTTATAAGTACCTCCTAGAATTTTACTTCTTAGTCGACAAATTGTTACAAACGAGGTAATTGACCAGAATTTATAAATTTTCCGCGATGTCGTCATCAAGAAGAACTCGGGTAAACAATCCAAATAGTTTTTGTTTCATTTGTAGTGATTACATGTTTAAAGAATGTTGCTTGAATGTGTCTGACTTTGTAAAACAAGCCTACCCTGTGAAGCCATTAGAAATAAATATTAAGCTCTGAATCCCAAATTTGGTGTGTAAAAGCTGTGTTGAGTCTTTGCGTTTATGAACAAACAAAAACAGACCTACTTTTAAGTCCAAAAGTCTATTGAACTGGAGTGAACCATCAAATTATCGATGATGACTGTTATTTTTGTGCTGTAAATTTAAATAAATGGATTTATCCTAGTTTGCAATCTGCTTTTAGAACTGTTCTGAGTTATTATGATGAGTCAGTACCACAGTGCTAACCCAGTACATCCAATCTAACATCTTAAGAACGTTCAGAAAACAATGATTACCGTAAAGATAGTGATTTTAATTGCTCTTTCGAACTTAGACCGCTCAATCAGAATTATCTAGAGACTTGATCAGAAATGTTGGACTGTCTAAAAAAGCATCAGCACTTTTAGTTTCTCTGCTGAATAAAAAAAATCTAGTAATACCAGATACAAATATCTGGGTTTATCGCACAATCGCACAAGGAAAAAGAATATACTCCCTTTCTTTTCTGAAGAGGATGATTTGGTATATAGAAAAAATATTTCTCTTTTAATGGCAGCAATGGGATTTTAAAACTATTACTCAAATGAACTGCGTTTTTTATAGACTCATCGAAACGCAGTCTTAAATGTTTGCTCTTGTATAATGGCAATAAACTAAGTTTTTTGCTTATTGCACATTAAACCAAAGTTAATGGAGAATACACTACGATTTTTGGAAAAAATAAAGTACACAGAACATAACTGAGTTACATGCGTGGATCTGAAAATGGTAAACTTTCTCTTCGTTATACGAAAAATCACTGTTTTACCATATACATATGCTTATGGGACAGCCTTTGGAGGAGACTTAATTAGTGCCAAGAGTATAATATTCCCTCATTTTCATAATAAATTATGGTTAATTAAAAATTATGTAAAAGCTCCTAACAAAGATGGGGTTGTTTTAAGTACACTACAAATATCTTTGCAAAATTGAGTACTAAAAAGACAAAAGCTGTAATTTTTCATGATTTTCAGATCAGAAAATTAATAAATGATTCAAATTTCGCCAGTTGCATAACAGTTGTTGAAGACTTTGTGTAGATTGAATTCGTTTGGGTGGTAAAAATTTTCTTGAAAAATAAAAAGTCAGATGATTACCCTCAACACATTGAGTGACTAATGCTGCTCTTTCAGCAACTTGAATGCAACATGAGCATTAAGCTACATTTTCTCTTAAGTCATTTAGATCGTTTTTCTAAAAAATTGGGTGATTTAAGCGAAAAGCAAGGAGAACGATTCCATTAGGACATTCGCATTATGGAATAGCGATACCAGGGTTACTGGAATGCAAATATGATGGCTGTTATTACTGGAGCATTTATAGAAGTTTTTCTGGGTCGACTCATGTAAGAAAGTCGCATAAAACAAAGTTTTATTCAAACTAATTTTGTGTAATAACTGGTAAAATTTTTGTGAAAATTTCCCTCCTTTATGGAGCTGTTATTGAAAAAGGGACCCCAAATTTGAAATCATCGAGGCAAATATTGTACATTTAGAATCAAGTATAAAACCACTGGTTACCAATGTAATCATGTTCGCTTTATCTAGATTTACCATTTCTTCGTGTCGCCTTTTATCCTTCACAGCCTCTTTTTAAAAAAATGTACTAAACTTTGTTGTTTCTTTAGTAACTTAGGTTAATACAATCATCACAATCTAAAGAAGCTCCGACTAATTCCTCTGCCGCTGATATGTTGTGTCTTTACCCATAAACTTTATCAAGCGTCTCAAAAAATTCACACGTTGTGGTGTGTCTTCCTGATTGCTGATTTCTTTATTTTATAATTTTTTATGTAGTTACAGTATTTTCAATATTTTTTTTTTATTTCCTCGCTTTCAAAAGAAAAAATGGACTTTTTTTTGCATTTCACATAACACATTATATTACAAAATTTTCTTATTTTTTTTCCTGTTGCAAATCCGGGCTCCATGGCCAATATGGTCGCAGTAAGCACTTTTTTTTTTTAAATTCAACAATATTGTATTCCCGTTAATTAAATCTGTCTGCACTATCTGCCCGACTGCGCCTCGTTTACTGTATATTTTTGATGTTTACGCAGATCTTTGTTAGTCTGACGTTTACGAAGAAACCTTAACACTTTGCTTATTAATAAGGGAAACATGTTTGGGTTTTTAGAGTCAAAGAATGAATCACTCACAGTAACCGATGAGACTCGTGGAGAGGACGAAGTACATGAAGCTAAAAAGGAAAAAAACTCGGATTTAAATGCCTCGTGATTTTGTTAATTAAAACTATTAAAACTATGGGAGCTGTTCAGCTGCTTAGCACTTGGAAGTAGGAACTTCTTGTTTTCACCGTTTAGAAACAAAGGCGACACGATAAATTTTATCAATTAAATGTTCAAAAAATTCTATATTGAGTTTTAATAAAGTTGGCTCATTCAATATGATTAGCACCCGGATGACCACGATGATCTAGATAGAGAAAAAAATTTATATGGCTGCACTCTTGTCTCGAGTCTAGACCCTTTATAAAATTGACCATTGCATTCTATGAATTTGCTTGCGCTAGAATTTAATATTTGTAAGCGCAATATAATACATGGGCTGAAAGTCCGTGCCGTTTGTAAGAGAGGGCACCACTTGAATTAAATCCATACCATTTTCAGTTAGTACCAACCTTCAAAACAAACGTGTATAAACTTGACAGCTGTCGGACGATTAGTTCTCGAGATATAGCGTTGTGGAGAAGTAACTTTTGTTATTGTGGAATAAAATGGATTCAAAGCAATTTCGTGCGTTGATTTATCATTGCTTTTTGATGTGAAAAAATGCAGCCGATGCAAAGAAATGGCTTGATAAGTGTTACCCGGACTCTGCACCAGCCGAAGATGATGCACGCAGTGGACGTCCAAAAGAGGCTGTTTCAGATGAAAACATCAAAAAAGTTCACAAAATGATTACGAATGACCGTAAAGTGAAGTTGATCGAGATAACTGAGGCTCTGAAGATATAAAAAGAGCGTGTTGGATATATCATACACGAATATTTGGACATGCGAAAGTTCTGTTCAAAGTGGGTGCCGCGTTTGCTCGCAGTCGACCAAAAACAACAACGTGTTGATGATTCAGAGGGGTGTTTAAAGCTGTTCAACCGCAATAAAGCCGAATTTTTGCGTCGGTATGTGACAATGGATGAAACTTCGTTCCATCACTTCACACTAGAGTCAAGTCGGCAGTCAGCTGAGTGGCGAGCAGGCGACGAACCTCGTCCAAAACGACCAAAAACTCAACAGTCGGCTGGCAAGGTTAATGCATCCGTATTTTGGGATACACATGGAATAATTTTCATCGACTATCTCCGAAAGGGGCAGACTATCAACAGCGACTATTAATATACATTGCGTTGTTGGAGCGTTTGAAGGACGAAATCGCAGAAAAACGGCCGCATTTGAAGAAAAAGAAAGTGTTGTTTCATCAAGACAATGCACCGTGTCACAAGTCGATGAAAACGGTGGCAAAATTCAATGAATTCGGCTACGAACTGCTTCCCCACCCACCGTATTCTCCAGATTTAGCGACTATGTTATTTCCTGTTCGCAGACCGATGAAGAAGTAATCGCCGAAACAGAGGCCTATTTTGAGGCTAAACCGAAGTCGTACTACAAAACTGGTATTGAAAGATTGAAAAATCGTTTCATTCAGTGTATCGCCCTTGAAGGCAACTATATTGATAAATAAAGTCGAATTTTGCAATAGTTTTATGTTTTACTATAAAACAGCACTGACTTTTCAGTCCATATGTTTTATATTTGTTGCTGCTTTATTCGCCCCTCTCGATCAATTCAAGGTTACCTGCTGTGACTGCTGATCCTAATGACGTTGTTATTTAGGTGACTTTAATATACCTACGCTTCTATGGGCCCACGCTAACCAGTTCTTTACTGAAACAAATTCTACCTCATAAAAAAAAATCTTTTTATCTAAGTGATACAGATATCCCAACCTTCTTGAGCACTCTTTCAGCTTTCTATCACCCAGGGATTATTTTTTTCAACCCGAAAAAAGTTTTTTATTATTCCCCTACATAAAAAATGTCGCAAGGACGATATTTCCAACTATCAACCAATTGCTAAGCTGTCCTGCGTACCGAAGCATTATTTATGACATTATGTTCTCCATTGTACTAAATCTATTGTTTCTAAACGCTAACACGGGTTTCGTATCAAAAACTTTATTTAATGCACATAAAGTCAGGAAAAGAAGTTGGCGTGATTGCCACTGATTTGAGCAAAGCCTTTAATAGAAATTCTCGTGATATAATCCTTCTAAAATTAAAGGTGCTTGGTTTCCAAATTAGCGTGGGCTCAATCCTATTTAAATGAACAGCATTATTACATTCTGTCTAGGTGCATGGTTTCTGACCAAATTAAAGCCCCCTCTGGTGTTCTTCAAGGCAGTTACCTTGGTTCCTTATTATTTATTCTGACTATTAATGATGTTAATTGCATCATTAAAAATTCATACGTATTTATTTATGCAGATGATATGAAAATCTTTAGATATATATCATCTTGCTCAGACAGTCTACCAATGTAGGAAGATCTAGACAAATTTTGTACTGACACCAAGTATTTCTTTGAGCTTAACATCAATAAGTATCAGGCTATAACTTATACCCGTAATCGCTCTTCTATTTCACCTCGCTGTTGTCTGATTGTTAATCCGACTGTTCCCTTAGTGAATGATTTGCGTGATTTAGGTGTTATTTGTGATATGGAACTTAATTTCGGTTCTCAAATTGGTAACATGTTAAAAAAATAATGCCAACTCTGTCCTTGGTTTCACCATGCTCTGGTATAAGGAGTTTTTCAATTCTTATGTTACCAAACTTCTTTATATAACTTTTGTTAGGGCTCTTTCTGAGTACAGACCTCACATATTCCGGATAAAAGCTATTTAACGCAGGTTTTTACGATTTGCTTTGCGTGGTCTTCCCTGCAGTGATAGCCAAAACTTACCAACATAAGCTGATCAGCTGAAACTTATAAATTTACAATCCCTTTCTATACGCTAAAAAGTTACCGATATTCTCTTTACTCATCAGATCTTAGTTGGTAATATTGATTGTCCTTATTTACCATCTTTTCACAAACCCACGCAATTTTAGATCTGTGCTTCTTTTTCGGCTCAATCTTAACACAACCAATTACGGACACCTGGAACCAATGCAAAAGTGTTTCGTGAAGTTAACGATATTCTGCCTCTATTCGCCTACAACATCTTTTAACTGTCCCTCAAGAACATTCTTATTTCCACCTATGCCTCATGTCCTAACTTTCTTTAATCACTCCCACGCTTTAGTTTTTATCTTTGGTTTTAAGTAAAATTGTTAGTTTTAAGAATATGTTTGCTATAAGTATTAATAAATCTCTTTGATTGGTGTTGAAAAAGGCGTTATTTTTTTTTACAATGATTCTGTTGTGTATTTTATGTCGCAAAATTTTTTTAACAAATTGAGAAACAATTTCAAAATAATTTTTATATAAAAATATTGTTTTTTTTTATTATTATTATTAAATAGAACAAAAATTACTATTTTACACACATTGTGATAAAAGCCTACAAAAAGTACTGACAAATCGACTTATCTACAATTTTATAGGTGCTATGAGCTATAAGCTACATGGGGATGTTCTCATTAGGACATAGGACATGTATCTTTAGGGAACGATTTTGCTCTCAGCACAATTAAAACTAAAACTTTGTATACATTGTTTTCTCATTTTTTTTATTTTATAATTTTTTTTTTCGATGAAAAATTCGGTAAAAAAATGGTTTAAGAAAATAATGGTAAATAAAAAATATCAAATATGGTTCATAAATAAAAAGAATAAACTAAAAAAAATTTACAACAAAATAAAAATTAAACATAAATAGCTGGAACAGGAAGGTAGCTGTGGGAGTTAGCTAAGGTCCCTGCTAAAATGAGACGCACGCCAAAGACGTAATTCTGTGTAGTAGAATAGGTACAGGTAGAAGCTTGAGTTACACAATATTAAAATTACGAAACAGTAATTATAAACTAAACTTATAAATTATATTAAATTTTAATCTAATGACAGTATTCGCTTGTATGAGTTTGTAAATTTGTTTGTTTTGTCGGTTGTTTCTTTTTAAATTGAATCCTCTCACAAAAAAATAAAATAAAATAAAATAAAATAAAAATAAAAAAATTACAATTAAACAAAACAAAATTATCAAGTCAGCTTTACACCGAAATATAGGATGTGAAAATTGCACCAAGGTACCGAAATCTTATTTTTGAAAGCTAAATTAACTTAACCGAGTTTGAGAGCCCGACTGTTTTGATTAAAGGCAGTATTGATCCATGCAATATCAGGTTTGGAGAAGGTTGCCAATGAATTGCCGCATTGGTCTTCGCTGGTGAATGTGCCCTTAAGCATGTAACCGGTGCCTGTACCGCATGCCAGCGCACTGCCGTAATCAACATTGCAGGCATCGAATTTTGTCCTGGCACAGACTTGCGTTGAGCTGGCTCCGCATTCACTACGGGATACAGCTTCAATTGGTGTCTGGTGCATTAAAGCACCTTGTTCGTGAACTATAAAGAATGGAGAAAGTTAGATACTAGCAATTTACGAGTGGATATATAATGTATGAAAACATACTTCTCAAAGCATTTTTACCCCATCCTGTGACTATGCAAGTTTCTGATGGGCTTGGGTCCTTATCACTGATACAAATTGGACTAATATGGACAGCGGTTTTCAGGTTTGATTCCAAGAGGATTATGGCCAAGTTGTTCTGTCCGGTCGCTGCGTCATATTTAGGATGGAATTCAACTTCAGCAGCTCGTATTAATTGGAATGGAAGTGGCTCATCATCGTTTCCAAGCTGCCATTCTCCCGCTTTAACCAGGATATCGCGAGTTGGTTCTCTACAATCGAGCGTGTTGAAACTAAAATTTTGCACATAACTATAAAACACTTACCCAGCAAGGCAAGAAGCAGTTGTTAAGATCATAGCATAGCCGATAATAGCACCACCGCACAGCAAGGATTTGGTTGATTCCTTTAGAACCATTGCCTGCCATGGAATTTCAGCAAATGAAGTATCCTGTTCGGTTACACCACGTGGCTTGGTGTTCTAAAAAAAAAAAAAAAATATTTTCAACAAATGAAAAGCAGATTAATGGAGGTGATATACTTACGCGGTTTCTAGTGGCACACTGTCCAGTTGGATTGACTGGCCATGGATCAACGTAGTTGGAATCACGACAGCATTTGCCTGGAGCTCCAGTTCCTTCAATGGTGCAATCGGTCAAAGGTGCACGGAAAATCGCTTGTTGTGGCGAAAGATTTGTTGGAGAATCACTGATTGTACCACGGCTGTCGCAATAGTTAATATCGGTACAGACAAGAGCGGCAGCGCATTTCTGTGGTGCGGCTGATGGTGATAGCTCATTGCTAAATACAGGTGGCTTCCTTGTTGGGAAAATGGGCTCAGAAAGAATATCTTCACCACGAATTGGCACTTGGTTTGATGAACTTCCGATTGGAGTTTTCGGGGTATAGTTATATTGTGGACGTGGCTTGGGTGGTAGGTAGCTCTGACTAGGGCCTGTTTGTTGGCGTGGTGGTTGAGGAGCTGATGGAGTATATGTTGGGTATTGTGGCTTTTGTGGTGCTGGTGCTAGGGGAGCAGGAGGTGCTGATGGCCTGTATGCTGGTGGTGCTGGAGGTGCTGGAGGTGCTGGAGGTGCTGGAGGTGCTGGTGGTGCTGATGGTCTGTATGCTGGTGGCGCTGGGGGAGCAGGAGGAGCTGGAGGTGCTGGTGGAGCTGATGGCCTGTATGCTGGTGGTGCGGGAGGAGCTGGTGGTGCAGGTGGAATATATCCTTGTGGTGGTCTTGGTGCTGGTGGAGCTGGTGGAATGTATGCTTGTGGTGGTCTTGGTGCTAGTGGAGCTGGTGGAATGTATGCTTGTGGTGGTCTTGGCGCTGGGGGAGCTGGTGGAGCTGGAGGTGCTGGTGGACGGTAAACTGGAGGAGCTGGTGGTGCAGGTGGATGGTATGCAGGTGGTGCTGGTGATGCTGGTGGTCTATATGCTGGTGGTGCTGGTGTTGCTGGTGGTCGGTATGCTGGTGGTGCTGGTGGTCGATATGCTGGCAAGGCTGGTGGTGCTGGCGGTGATGGTGGTCTGTATGCTGGTGGTGCCGGTGGTCCCGACGGCTGGTATGATGGACGTGCTGGTGATGCAGGTGGTCCTGACGGCTGGTATGATGGACGTGCTGGTGATGCAGGTGGTCCTGACGGTTGGTATGATGGGCGTGCTGGAGGAATATATACTCCTGGTGTTGTTAACTGCGGAGTGTGTTTTGATGCTGCTGGAGTGTACTGCGGTGGTGATGGTGGGTGTGGGAAAGGAATTTGTGGCACAGTCAATACATAACCATCTGGAGTTAAAGCAGTAGCTGGCAGACGGCAGCACACTTCAGGGGCATAACAACTATTCGACTGTAAGAAGAGAAACAAAAACATGCAAATTATTAGACACATGATTAATGAACATTCAAACACTTCACTCAAGTTATCATAGATTATAAATCATTCAGTGGCCAACAAATTTTCTGCTACTTGGCGATTTCATACATAAACCAGTACTCGACTTAATGAGTTAAAGGCCAGGCACCTTTCCTTTGTATATCATGACTCTGTGCATATTTAAATGCTGATTACTACTTAACCCAGAAGTTGTTACGTTAAACCGTTCAATTATGCCTATAGAACGAAAGATCAAGCATCTTAGATGAGTGGTTAAGATGATGGTGCAATTTTTTCATTGCAAAGCAAAAAGATGTACACCTCTGAATTATATACAAATATATCGATGGCGGTTGTAAATTTAAATGATGGCTCAATGCCAAAACATTTATCAATACAAAAATTCATATGCATCTTCAGTTTTTTCTAAGCAATAGGTGGGTGGCAATAATTACTAGATAATAATGAATCAACAAACCAAAAAATGTTAAGCACTGTGTAGGTTGATAATGGGTCAACCCTAATTTGACAAATATCTGGTGAAAGACTTAATTGGTTTATTACTCGAATATTTGTCTAAATTCGGTTGTAAGCCAATTATTCATTCAGATTACTTAACATCAGCATCTACTGATGTATTGTTCGACCTTAATCGCTCAGGTAGGTGCTAATTTTTATGAAACTTGTTCCAGTATATCAGATGAATAAAAATCAGGTTTTTGCAACTTACTTAAACTTTGATAGATAATCTAACCAAATAGACATAGACATTCTCTCTATCTAAGAAGTTCCAAAATTGCGTGACTAAAAGACCCACAGGAGCTAATCGTACAGTCACACAGAAGTTGCTTAACCTCAGTATATATTTGCAGCAGTTCTTCCCTCAGAAGTTGAGTTCATAATTAAGATTCAAATGAATGGACATAGAATTTTATTCATGATACTAACATCGGTTAGAGGCTGAGGCGGTCAACTAGGCGTGTGAGCAAGAATCCGAATCGATTTAACACAAATACTAGTCAACTCGATGGCGATGGTGGATAGTAATTAATATAAAATGTAATGTATCTCGTAGTGTCTGCATGATTATGAAACTTGTTCCTTAAGATTGAAATTGATTAGTCCGTCTGAGGCAGCGAAGATGCCAAGTTAAATGTTTCTCTAACATAACTATTAATTACTTGAGTATTTTTTATTCTTTCTTGGTTATTACCGGGACATATTTATTGATTATTTCTGGTTATGAATATTTAACTTTGTTGGCAATTCATAAATGTACGTACCTGTTCAATATGTAACCCCTTGTAAGATTGTGATTTATCTATGGCATTTAAGTGTTCTTAGGCAATGTTTCATAAAACTACGATATGTTTCCTCAGTTGCAAAGAATTGGCAAGGGTCAGTTTGTGAACATGGGTAATATATTATCTAAGCAGCTTATGTCATCAAGAAAAGTTATATAACAACACTCAGATTATATCGTGTAACAGTAAACAATATTATTCTTAGACGAAGCTATTGCAACTGTTATAGATGTAGATATGGCTAACACAAAAATTTTGTTCATTTCAGTTCAGTTAAATCTACTTTTATCACTTGGGTTGATATTTAAGTATTTTATAGGACATAAGTACATGAAAACAATTTTGTTATACATCCCATAGGAATTGTTATCTAGAAGATAACCTGAAAAGACTAGTTGCGAAATTTGTTTAGAAGATATCGAACTAGAAATTCATCGGTTTCAAATATGCCCATTTGAAACTTGAAACTCGAAGTTTTGACTCTAAATATTGTTAAATTTAAGCGGTCCTGCTGATGAACTAACTACTTCTCATGACTTTAGATATAATCAGACAGAAGGGGTTTGCTGAGATTTTTTCTGTTCACACATTTTCCACAAATGAGGGAATTGGTATTAAGCTAGCAGTAAAGCCACTTTTTAGTCTGGCACGCTATGTAAGTGAAGTGATACATTTTTATCAATCAACCGGACTGATCGCCTTCGGAGCGTGTAGATGTAACGATGTCAAATTAAGAAGTTTCAATACAACCTCATATAAATCATTGCAGCGTCTTCTATTCTCATCATTATCACCATTTAAAGATTACTAACAGTCATTTGAATAGTTCACTTCTGACACTTGCTTAAGCTATTGTACATAACCAGCAAAAAATAACAAAAAAATATTTTAAAATAAAATACTCCTTCTCCTCTCACCTTTTAATACATAGCACGAGTGAGTGCTATTAATAAACCTCGCAATTAACTTTATTATGTCGTAAATGCTGCAGTTCTTGTGCAATGGCCTCTTATTCTTCATCTCCATCTACCGCTATAAGCATTCAAATACTATGAGCGTGTATTAACGTTATCTACGGCATAGTTGCATGCAAATTCAACTTAAGACCTTATAACCTCTGCAGAGATCAAACTACACTATCCACCGATGGCTAAGTAAGACCGTCGCCACCAAAACCAAATAAAAAAAAAAACAGAAAAAAAGTGTCAAATATCGTGTAACCAACTGCCGAATAGCATTTTAATATGTATATTACGATATTGTTATTATGAATAGCCAATTCCGAAAATGGTTACCTGCTGCCATTGAATGAACCTGACGACCTGACTTGGCATGAATATTCGGAAGATAAAATGAATTGCAAAATAAATAATTTTTTTTTTTTTTCTTGTAGAAGGTAACTAGATTTCTTCATAAAAATGCTTAACCGAGGTAGACTGGAACATTGGCTATCATGGGATACCATTGCCTACTAATGAAGGTTAATAGCAATCTTGGTCGATCTTGATTTTTATTTTTTCTACCAAAAAACAATGCCATTTACATTGTGGTAAATAAATTCCCTGGAAGAAAATTAATTTTTATAATGAGTTAATATCTTGTGCCTAACACTGGTGGTGATTCTTTGCCACATTCTGAGTCTAATCGTTAAATAAACATTCAGTTGACAGTAGCTAAGAGGATACTTAGTATTTGCTCAGATACAACCGAGTACTCGTATTCTAATAGAAAAGTCAAAGATCTGAATAAATATGCGAACGCGCACGTTTCAAAAAGGCCGCACAAGGTTACCTACCCATGAGCATATGATTTTCTGATTCAATCATTTACATATTAAATTTGAAATCTTTTATTTCTAAAACGTATGCAGGTTTAAGAGGGGAAATTTGCATTTTCGAGTTCGCGCCAAGTTGATTTGAATTTGTGAGATTTTCTTTTGTCAGGAAGACTAATGATGTGGTAGGCTAAGCGCTAAGTATCTGTTATTTGGAAATACACATGATCCAAGTGAAACAAGATGCAGATCTTGCAATACTATGGGTAGAAATATAGTTTTTGTTTATTTGTATTATGTATTATTATTATTTGTATTATGTTTTTTTTTTTCGAGCTTTAAATAAATTCGAGATGATGCAATTTAACGTTGCTTTATTTTTCCGTTACATGATACAACATTTTACGAGTTTCCAACGTCTAAAAGACGAAATGATTGTACGAGTTGGATTGCAATGAAAATCGGGAGGGAAAATGTCAATCACATGCTGAATTGCATTGGCAATGAGGGGACCAATAAATTTTATGATCTCTCTCAGACGAACAATGCTTCTGAGTAGGAAATTAATTAAATTGATGGTTATCATTTTGGTGGTTAAAGTACGAGTATGCACAATTCGTAACGACCGACGTATGTAAGTGAATGTGGTTTATGAATATTTGTGGCGGTTTGGGTGCTGGCGACTTTGCTGGCTGTCAAGATTACAGACAAGTTTCATTACATTTGTTTCGACAGTAATTTGATTACGGGACCATAACTTGTTACGATTTATCTGTCATGTTTGTTAAGTCTGGTTTTGAATGAATATAGCTTCGAATGTGGTATATTTTTATGTGATGTCGGACAATGTGTCCCTTTACGGACAGCTGTATCAAAAGCTCCTTATTCCGTACAAAAAACAGTTGCATATTCGTAAAAACCCTTATCTTTGTGAACTGCCTAGACTGCTATTGGAGAAACTTGTAAAGCTTTCGTTTTTGTTTTTATCAGAAAAATAATGACATACTATTGACAAGTGATATTGGATCCTGGAAGATCGATGATAGTCACTTTTGTGAATCGATTTAAGTTCAATGAAGATACATTATATAAGCACTATGTCCAGCGAAAATCTATAAGTACATAATGTTTTCTTTGAAAAACAGAGCACTCAGACAAAAACTAGGCCATGGTGCTCCTTTTATGTTTGTTTTAATGAGATTTCTCAGTCTTTCGTAGGAAGAATCTGAGTCTTGCCTTGTAAGTGATCTTATTTCCCACGATTCAATTTCAACCTAAGGGTGACTAAGTGAACTTAGCGTATCAACACCAGTGTTTTCTAAAGAAGAAGAAATCGTAAACAGAAAACCTAAGCATTCTGGGTTGTTTGAACTTTAAAAGAAAACGCAAAGTTTGAGAGAAATTTGGTCAAAAACATTCATAGGTTAAATTAAAGAGCAATTTCGTAAAGCCAAACTGGTTTTGATTGCCTGCAAATAAGCCTAATATCTAAAGTTGAAATACTTGGAAGAAAAAATCTTTAATACTTAATATTTTAAATTGTTATACATATGTATTGCGTTGTCTAAAGCCGGAAGCGTTAGTTGACGACGATGTTTTAAGAGCAATGGTGTATGCGGTGCGGGAGTATCCCCAATGACAATAATTCGACACTTTTCTCTTATAGAAAAGGTATAGAAAGATGGTGCTTGGGTATCTGCGCATTGCTTGCATTAGGAAATCAAACTGAACCGTTTTTGCACCGGATTGTCATCTGTGATGAAAACTGGATACTGTATAATAATCGTAAAAAGATCTGGACAGTGATTGGACGCAAATGAAAACACACCCCCAAGCACAAAAAAGGTTATGGTAACAATTTCGTGGACATCGAAAGTACCAATACACTTTTCATTTCTTCAACCAGGAGAAATGATAAACGCTATCAAATATTATGAAGAAATCGACATATTGTATTCCAAATTGGTGAAAAGCAACGTGCGTTGGACAATAGTCACCATCCGATACATTTGCATGACAATGCTAGACCCCATACCTCACAAGTAACGGATGCAGTTGGGATTTGAAATTCTCCCGCATCTAACGTACTATCCTGATATTTTCCCAACAGACTACCATCTTTTCTGCAATCTTAATTAATTTTTTTGGCAGAAGGTCTCCCGGATCCGAGCAGACGTCTTAAAAGCCTTTGAAGATTTCATTGCCTCAAAAAGTCAGCACTTCTACGAAAAAGGAATATTTGACCTTGTATCACTTTGGAAGAATGTCATAGATGCCAACAGATCCTTTTAAATTTTTACTATAAAATCGGACTACTTTGTCTGAATATTTTGTTCTTAGCGCACATTTTCCTAGATGCTGTTTTCAGATATTCCAAAAACTCATCTAAATTTTGAAGTGAATATTTGGATAACACAACATATTAAGCTTGGAACTGGCATAAATATAAAACCTATAAACTCTTCAATTCAGATTTTTGCCGAAGAAAGCTTATGATGGTCTGGAGTCGATTTGAAATCATTTAACCAAATAACCTAGAAGGATAACGAAGAAAGTTTATTTGGTATTCTTGTGCAAAAATATTTTCTCTACTTTTTCCGTTTTCGGATATTCTACTAATAGGTCAGCAAACACAAATGATATTTAATTTTACAGAATTATTAATTGTTTATTAAGCACTTGATTTGTGTATATCCGGAATGGATTTTCTAGAAAGTGAGGAAAAATTTTTTTCCCATCTAACGCGGATGTAAAATGAACTCTGTTTAATCATATTTCCAGCTCCAAAAACCCATGCAGTAATGTCTAACTAAATACACAAATCAATTAACTTAACATTATAATCGCGTGTGTATCACTAATCAAATAAGTGTCCAATTCTAGAATAAATAAGAAAAAAAGTTCGCATCTCAACTCTTTCGTTTTCTCACAACAGTTGTGTAAAGCGGATTAGTTTTTTTTCTCCCCCTTTCATACAATGACAATTTAATTACTTCATTTTACCCCGTCTGGTGTAAGTTGCGCATACCGCAATCAACGAATAAAATATAAAACGAAACTAAAGACAGAAAAAAAGTATACACGTACAAAGCAAAATCAAACAACAGATGTTAGATCGACCGACTAACCTCAATGATTGCGGATGATTTTCTTTCTTTTATGTTGTGCTGCACAGAAGAAGTAAAAAAAAAATTGTCAAATAAGAAGGAATATGATCAAATGCAACAGATTAGACGCCTAAGTTTGGACACGTAGTCGGGAATTCAGTGGATTTCATTAAATGATTAAGGTAATCCATCATGGATGATAATAAGGGCTCCGGCAGTCTTAAGAGTAAATACGAGAAGACAAAAAGGAACAAGTATTTGATATTTTTCTTATGCATATATGATGGAACTGTTTTAATAGCATATTCAATTCCCAATTGGATGCTGAATTGAAAAATCTATTCTTTTTAATGTTTGACTCAAGTAGGAAAGTTGATTTTTAATTATTTGAACTAATGCTAAATGCAACTTTAGATGGTGGGTATCTCGAAGGCCTAGGTCATTCCTTTCAAAACTAAAGACTATACTAAAAGACATATAAAGGTCTGAATGTTTTGAAATTAATTCGACTTGAAACTACCTAATTAAGAACCATCAAAGTATCACTTAAAATTCATGTTTTTTTTTTTTCATTTTAGATTAAATCATCATCAACAATAGCGTCATCAATCGAGGAAGTGCCACTTTATGGATATCTGTAGAGACTTTTTTTTTTTGTATAACTGGTGTAAGCATTCCAGCTGTCGATGATCACAGATTTAATAACAATCATTATTAGGCTATCCAATGGACAAACGCAGTCACTACTTGTCTTCTGCTGCTATTCGATATTATTTAATCGCTCTCTGATCATAAACGATGTGCATAATCAACGTCACGAGACGACCTTGCCAACGATTTTGTTTTGATGGTGATCTTCGCTTTTGTTTTATTGAAGTTGAACCTTTTTCGTTTTGTATCTTGTGCACCGATTGCACATTAAAATTTAAAAGCAAGCAAACTGGTATGCAGGCCGCACTCACCGCACGTCCGCACAATAATGGAGGGAAAAATGATGGCAGGTTTTTATGCCTCTGATGTGGCATTTTTGTGGGTTCCTTTTGTTATCTTGTTGTTGCATTCTTTTGTGGGAGTTATGTAATACCAACATGAAAACTGCAACATGTAGTTCTTTTCATCACACAGTGTACAAATTGTAATTCATTCATCTCTAGAGTCTGAGCCGTATCTGGGAAGATACCACTACAGTAGGCTACAACTTGACATGCTGTGTGGCAGTGGAACTCTTGGCGTGACTTGAGGCACGCTGTTACTGCACAGTGGCATAGGCTTATCTTATCTCAATCAGGAATAAATTGAAGTGGAAGAATAACAACAAAAAAATGGAAAACCAAAAGCAATCTGTCATAATATGCATACCAGCACGCTTATTGGAATCAGAGCATGGGAGTTGACTGAGAAAAAAAAAAAAACAAATTTTAAAAAGTTGAGTAACCCTTCGGGATTCCAATATAATACAAACTCATCTGAAGATGATAATTTTTTTAGATGGCACTACACGAGCCCGCATTTATGAGTCTCGGTTATAACGTCATATACATATTTTTCAACATAACTGATGACTTATCAATGTGATATTGTGGATTTCCAACATATGATGCAAGGCCCCCTGGATATTAAAAATAGATATTCATAAATACATAACACTTACCGATGGTTTCTGGACATAGTGTGATACATTTATGGTTCCTCTGGTACACTGATTTGGTGGAACACAGTCTGAATCGCTTCCACATGGAACATATGGTCGTTGAGTAGTTGTTGTAATTGGTGCTTTGTATGTACAGCATACATGGATATCTTTTTCACAGTCCTGTAAAAAGAAAGAAAACAAAAAAAAAAAACAGAATTAAAAAGAGGTCAGTATGGATAACTTCTCAGCATCATCAGCAACAACATTCAATTTGACCTGTTTCGTTTGAAAAATTAAGTAACTATCTACAACCTGACAGCTTACAGGCTTGCTTCTGTGAAATTTGAGCTTTAGTCCATACCAAAATAACAACTTTCCTACGAGTTTTGTGCAGTCTTATGATAACTTTAACATTTCAATTGGTTACGTTAGCAGGTTGTTTTTTCCTTTGACTAAGACAGGCAATCGCAATAGTTAGCGGCGGTATGCTTTGCAGGGGTTATCTTCTTTAAAGTTGTAGGGTGTTGTTTTTAATTAAACTCTTTTGACATGTAAACGATTAACTACCTAAGACTATGCAAGTGGTGTCTAATTTCATAATCAAGATCGCACCTCAACTGTTTTGTTTTAAAAATTTTTTTTTTTGTGGTATTTTTCTTAAATGTTACATAGATTACTTTTATTGTTGCTATGTTGACATTTTTGACTAAAAATCGCAACAAATTATCATTAGTATAAAATACCAGTTTTAAGTGCTAACTTCTTAGACTTAAACCGCAAAACGTGTGTTCATAGAATACAAGCTAAAAAACCAAACAGGTTCAATGATTTTAAACTAACATGAACTTAAAAATATATATATAGTATGTATATAAAATGGATATCGCCTTTATTCTAAGCTGATTTGTATGGAAATAAAGTCAAAATAGATAAAAATATGTTGTTTTCCAGCATAAAAAAGAATATACCATGAAACGTGCTATCAGTTTATCAAAGTGTCTTCTTCTTTCTTGAATGTCTAAGCAAACTTTAATTCCATTCATTCTATGTGAAGAGATGCTTCAACTATATGATTGTAGACTTCTCAAGGCCCATTAGAATATTGACGCAAGACGCATAGTTGTGGACAATTAATTTCTATTGATTGTTTCTACTTCTTGTTTTGTTGCCACCTGTCAGACATTTTTATCGTCTGATGTAAGAAGGTAATATTTTTACCCACTCAATGACGCTTGATTATTTATAAATTTAATAATTTGTGGTAAATTGTTATTTTCAATGAAGCTATAAAATAACTACTGTTATCAATTAATAATGAAATAGGAAAACTATCAGACATGAATCCAATCATCCTTATCAGCATTTTGAACCTTAACAGTGGCTCAATAACGAGAATGTATCCGTACAGCTACACTCAAACTCAAATATTCTTGAATTAAGGGGAAACAATTCAGAAATCTAACCATAATGCAATATAACAACATTCAAAGCAAGGTGGGTATTGCTTCGAATATAAACTTCAAGCAATGCCTCCTACGTAGTCGAACACGAAACGTGGGTTGAGCTCTACTCTTGTAAAGCTATTGCTATGGTACAATTGTGTACTCATATATTTTTATGGGCGTCTGAATCATGGGTTTTTTTTTCCTTTAAATTCATACTCGATGTTAATTTTTATGTGAATTCCTATATACGAATAACTGCAACTAAGACTCAATTCTACTCAAGTAAAAGTCAAGTCAAGACTCTTGATATTTGCAATTAAGTGTGAGATACAAGTAATAATTGGTATTCACTAGGTCAACTCGTATTCGTACCTATGCACAAACCGGAGATATTTGTAAAAAAAACAATAAATATGAAAAAGTCCCAAAGTCAAGTGCAATTTTATCGGTTGTCATGCTTCTCTACTCATTTTTTTGTTTTCATTTTTGACACACGATAAACTGACAGCACACCTTTTTAAATCACAAACAAATTAATGAAACTTGTTAAAGAATGGTGCCATGATGTGAATGGAATGATGTGATCTTACCGGATACTGAATCATTTCACGAGTTCTTATTTCAAATGCAAATCGATCACTCATAGTAATTCATTTGGTTACCGGTTTTTTTTTCTTTCTTAAATTGATCAGTGATTTGTACCACTTAACATCTGGGACGGAAATTAAGTTTGTTTTATTAAAACTTATTAACACCAAATTTATTAAGGTGAGAACATTATATGTAAAGGAAGTTCACATTTTTATTATAATAAGTCTAGTTTGTTGTTCAACTCTTTTGTTCTTCTTATACATAAATCTTATTTGGGATCGATTGTTGACAGTTTCTTTTTGAATATTAACTTTTTTGTTTCCCACAAATTGTAATTGCCAATATACACATGAGGGAATAAAAACTTCAAATCAGCTCATACCCAACTATTTTTTTGGTTCATTGTTTCTTATTCTGTATTAGAAATAACCATTTTGAACTTCATAGTTGAAGGTTTAAATAAAATGGAATGTTACCTTGCGTGTTGCATTAAAAATGCCGAACTTACAACAACATCGTACGTTCCTTAATTAGCTGATAAAAATACCGACAAATCAGATAATTTTGAAAGTAAATCCTATCATAGGGGTACACCTATAAATAATGTCAGTATTTCAAAAAAAAAAAAATCTAAAAATCGCAAACAACTTTCGCAGAAGTTCCACATAAAGTGCCTAATCTTTTTAAGGTCAGTATCAAGGAAAGAGTATTGTGTGACTTCATATTATACATATTATGTAGTGCATCTTACGCTGAGAAAGAATATGCAAATTTTTCTACACATAAAGAACTGTCTTGCAAACCTTCGGAATAAGTTAAAACCGTGGATATAGAAGCGGACATTTATATATATATATATTTATTTGTGGTAAAAATTTTCCAAAGGTGCTGTCAGCCACACTAATTTATATTTCTTTTGCTTTTAAGAAGATTAGCTATCATAAATCAATGTCTGTTGTCGAAAAAAATGCATGTCAAACTTTTTTTTTGTTGACCAATCAGTCAATTATCTATCAAATATCTGCATTATCTACATCGAGATGTAATCAAACTAACAATCTTTAATGAAAACTGAAAAAAATTACTAATCGCCTTTAGCACTATAAAATGCGAATTTAGTGTATTAAATTTCCGAAGAATAACTACATTTCTCTAAATAATTCATCATCTAGTTATGGCTCAACACTTACGTTTATTACTGCGAAAATTGCAATACTTTGTTTGTGACAGAACGATAAGTATGAAAATTTGATAAAATTATCTGAGACGTTAAAAATTTCACAGATAAATGCCACATTCTTTTACAGATCAAATGGAGTGACTAAGACTCTCCGTTTATTTCTACAAAAAAAAAACAAAAACATCAATTTATTCGTTGCAAATAACAGCCATACCATCTGTACCTCGCACAACACTTAGTGCAAGAACAACTTCTCGAAAAGATTTATCAAGTTAATATACCTCTTTAAGAAGACACCACCTTTGGGTAGTGGCACCTTGCAACGCCACTCCGATGATATTCTCTGATTTGAGAATTCAATCCATAAAACGCCTCAACTACTCGTATTTGTAGGCTTTGAAGTATAAATGAAGAGGTACTCCCAGTTGTACGTATATGATTTCCATCTTAATAAGCAATGTCCAGACGTGATGATGCTCATCAAATTGACCTTTTGACATGCTTCCTATCGAGCACAACCCCTGGTATACAAATAACTTAAGCTACAACAAGAAGGTTCTTAATCGGCAAATAAATGAGAGACTGCGGGATATTAGACGCCATCACCTATCAGCAAACAACAAGTGGTTTTGTTGTTTTTTCCTTCAAAACGAAACTTCCATCATAATTCTGTTAAGCAAATAAATAATTATTATACATACGTATGCCGATAGATACTTGTAATCTTGGTTGGGTAAATGCCAGAGTTAGGAGGTGGCGGTGGTACTTTTAGTACTGCTAAGTGGAAATCAAAATGCATATGATTTGTAAGTGAGTAATGTTGTTGTTTTTTTCTTTCTTTTATTTTAGTCATCATTGGTAAAGGTCATTAATGATATACTCATAAAGAAATAAATATTTTGATGGAACAAAAATAAAACTCACTAGCCGCCTCATTACATGTGATTACAAAGTCGTAGCAATAAATATGTTCAGCTTTCTTTCGTAAACTTGACGCTACAGATTACAGAAGATCACAAATAAGTAAAAAATTAATTGGAAAAAAATTGTTAATCAAGTTTTTGCGCCAAAAATTGCAATGCATGGAGAGAAGCGAACAATTCGGGCAACAGGTGATCTGACCGCTTTCTTTTGCCTTTGCCAGTAAAAGGCAAGTACTTGCAGGAATTGTTGTTGTATTATATGATTTTGCCACCGTAAAAATAAAATATATTAAATACCTCTATATAAGCGAACTGTATACTGAAATCAAAATATCAGAAAATAATTTTTCATTGCGAAATATTTTGGTTTTGGGTTACACAAAGTACTTTTTGGCAGCAAGCACAAGTGCACTCGTATCAGCAGACTGGTGTAATGTGTACACAAAACTGCACTTAAGGGAGTTTTTTATTTTGTTTTTTTTGAGCTGTTTGTGGTTCGCCGGGACATAATATGTCGGAGACTGAAAAATACGAATATTCTTGATTTATTATGTAATTTTTCTTTATTTTTTTTTTATAATTTTTATGCATGAAGTCTTGAGTGGAGCTTCAGTTGTTTAGCCTGCATAATAAGTTGACTGTGAACGGGGCAAGTTTGCATTCATTCAACCTTTTGATTTCTTTTTTGATTTTTTTTTTTTTTTTTTTTTTTAGTCTGATTGAAAAGTCATAATCTATGAAGGCTAAAGGTTTAATGACATGCCGTTTAACATGAACTTTGAAGTTGTGGATCAACAAATTGGGTTCACTACAAAATTATCACGTTTAGTGGAAAAAAAATCTAGACAAGAAGTTCATCTACACAAGTCAATGTCGAAGAAAACTATTCAATTCCATATAGGGGAGGGTGTCTATTTAAGATTTAAATAATTTCTCTATTAACAATCAAACAATCAGTCGAAATAGATTATTAAAAAAATTTAAAACACTGGTTTTATGAAAAGGTAAGTCAAAGCAGGTTTTTGGAATTATTCATTGATATTAAATTAATAGATATTCTTATACAATTTGAATAAAAATGCATGTCGTAACATATAATGAGTGGTCTGGTGTTGTCTGCAACTAATTTGGGAAGGGCTTTGTCTGTTATAAAGAGTTGTTAGTAAGGTATGTACCTACTAAATCTGGCCTTGGTATAGAAATCATCACAATTTCAACGTTTATCTTTTGAGAAAGTAAATAATCGTAATGAACGCAGAATCGCCTTTAAAATTTAACTGCCATCAAAGAGATGGCATTTATGTATTTAAAGTGCAACAAAATTGTGCCAAGTATAGGGTAATGTCTAATAAAACTGATCTGCTAATTGTGCTTCTATAAGAAATGCTATTTTGCAAATAATTATTTTTTGCTTTTAAATGACTAATTAAATTTCAATAGTAATAAATTATTTATGACAGAATATAAATGCCTCTGTTCACTTATACAATAAAATAGTTTTTATATGTTAACGACATCCATCTAGAATATAATTAATTTGATTTAAGTCATACAACTAGGGAGGTATAAATTAACTTTAACGGCAGTAATTCTATTATTAAATATATTTGACCGATTTTTTTTTTAACATTGGACTTAAAACAAATTTTTAACCTAGCTACTCTTTTCTTAGATACCCACTTACCAGTGTCAAATGAATATCATAGTATGAAAAGCTGAAGAGAAAATTAATGAAACTCACTTGAATGTATCCATTTGGATTATTGGTAAAATATCCACCGACGCAGACATTCTTCTTCACACATTGTTGTCCTCCACCACATTTGATACTATTCTTAGGTGGCAAGTATGTTGGGGCAGTGAATGGCTTAGCTTGTCTACTGAAGACAGCATGTTCAAGAAATATATTTTTACTAGCTGGATTCGATGTTATCGGATGAGAATCAATGGAATTTTTGTATTCTCCTGAGAGGAAAATATTTGAGCCTACATCACCAAGTGCTGAATGCAAAACTAGCAGAAACGCTAGTGGTAATAGCTTACACCGCGTCATCATCTCTGAAATAAAATTAAAAAATTGTATATACTCATATTGAAAATAAAAAAAGAAACTGTAAATAGTAAAAAGCTTTGCTAAATCTTAAATTATCTCAAATCCGCTTTTTGACACAAATGATGTAATTTTGCCGTCACTTTTCAGCTAAATGGAACTCTTGCTGATTTGCTCTCAATATTTCAGTCAAGATTTTGATCTTTGATGTGATATATCGGAAAGCAAACGTACGATAATTAATTTTAGTTACAATTCCTGTTTATGAAAGCGTTTTTACGATCTTTGATATTGTTATTTAATTTCTTTTATGATCATAAAATTAATAAATGTAATTTTTTAGTGAATAGATAATGTTAAAAATAGTGCGGTATCTCATAAAACTGAGATGAATTGTTAAAATTGAAGGGAGTATACATCAATGTAATCAGTTATGCAATTTAAACAAACAAAATATGCTTTCAGAAATAGTTCTGTTAATTATATAGGGAAGAAGAAGTTTTCTAAAATGAATTTAAATACAATCGTAATGTGAATTGGATTTTTTTTTTTTTCTCTTTTTACTGATAATCATAAGAATAAAATGAAAACTTAGATGAACTTTTCAGTGAATTTTAGTGGAAAAATTGGTTACAATTCGAAAAACAGGTCCTAATTCAACTCTTTCGGTTTTACTCTACTAAGTAGGAGCATTCCACTTAAAAAAATTTTGAAGAGTCTACTGAAAATTAAAATTCAAAAAGCAAAACAAAAAAATTTTCATACCTAACTTTCATTTCAACTTTAAGTTTAAAATTTGTGTTGAAATTAAGAATAATGATGAAATTTTTAAGCAGGATTTAACACCAAAAACGGTTAAAAATCAATTTGAAAAGGTAGAAATATAAAATAACTGCTTCTTTTAAATCAGACAACGTACTATTGCACTTTAAATAAATATATATATACTTTTTTTTTTAGGTAAATAACTTTAAGATAAAGCTTAAGAAGAAATATAAACACTTGCTTTTAGAATGAAAAAGCAAAAATGTCTAAAGCCTACTAACACTAATAACGCAAATATGATTGTTATAAAAATCTTTATCGTATATTCGAATTTTTGATTCTTCCTCCATCTTCTAACAGCCTGATGAGCGTTTTATGCAAATCAGATATTCATAAATATTCTATGCTGAAATGCGGATGTAGCTTGCCAAATAGTAAAAAAATCGGAATCTCCCGAATCTATGTCACCGATAAAAATAAGCCAAAAAGAACGTAGTAGAAAGTCCAGAATTTCCAAATTCCTTTAATTTTTAAACATTCCATTTTTATTTGTTTTTTTTTTTTTTTTTTTTTTAATTCCCATGCAATTCCTTTTCCAATGATAAGGAAAAAAAAAAAAAAAACTGAATACATTAGTTTAAAGAAATTTTCGTAGTCATTAATTATGCAAGCACTTTAACTAAGCGGTAGTCTTGAGAAGTGTCTTGTTCTTCATTTTATTTATTTTAATTCATTATTATTATTATTATTTTTTTTTTTTTTAAGAAAATATTTTTGAACCACTCTGTTAGAATTAATTTTTGACTCCTCTGCTATTCACACTATCCACTTATAATCCATGAGGTTTGAGAATATTATTCATT
Source organism: Volucella inanis (assembly GCA_907269105.1). Lineage (NCBI taxonomy): Eukaryota > Metazoa > Arthropoda > Insecta > Diptera > Syrphidae > Volucella > Volucella inanis. The sequence goes on from OU026155.1 coordinate 157,422,725, forward strand.
ATTTTGTCTAATAAATTTGATGTAACGATAAGCACATAAAAGATATGATAAAAATCGTGTTTTAAAAACAAGCACCACAGGCAGACACGATTTTGATAATTGACTGTAATTTCGAATCTCGAACTTTGGTAGCTATTGCAATTTTCTTTTATTTATTAACGTTCAGATGTGCACTAATATGCAGATATCCGTAATATCCATAAATAGCACTTATATCCATTAAATCCATTTATTTTTTCTTACATTTTTTTTTTTCGATGCACTAAACTCAATATCCTTCTGTGAACGTTTTTTCTAACACTCGATACAGGAGAATAAATAAAAAAACTTCCTTCCGTTTCCTTAATATTCACCGGCGTTTTGTATCTTAAGCACACACGATCGAAACAAGCGACGTACTTTGATTGTTAAATTTTTGCTAAGGCAGCTTTTTATATACCCAGACTTGTGTTGCCATAGTGAGATGATGCTCGATTGAGTTAAGTTGTGTCGTCATTGTGTGTAAAACGGACTTTTTCGCTGACTGATGAGAGATGACGTTTTACCTATCTACCTACCATATAAGCGGCAAACTTTTCTTGCCCCCGTCAGTGCTTTCATCGATCAGATGGAATTCATTTTGATGCTTTTCGGGGGATGGGATGGTTTGAGGTCAAATTGCACTCACACTGAACTGTGTTGGACAGTTTTAGGGGCCTACATCAACATTTTCGCTGAGTTTTTGTTTTTGTTGTACGAAGTTCATTTTCGCTCACTAAATTCATTCAAATTTGATGAATTTTTTATCAGTAGACATACTTATGTAGATACGATTTATATTTTGTTGGCTTGTTTTTTTTTTTTTTTTTTTTTTTTTTTTTTTTTTTTGGGTTGCTGTTTTGTGATGGAATTTTCGCTGAGAATTGTTTTGGTGAGCTGATGGTTGATTTTGGTGTTGTGATGGTCATTTCTTATTGTGCTGTTGAGGTGTACGGGATTTTTTTTTTTTTATTATTTTTCTCTTAGAGTATCCGTCTCAAAATTGATAGGTTAGTATATTTGTTTGGGAATGAAAAATTGGTAATTCCGCGATTTGTAATTGTTGTTGTCAGGAATTAATTGACAATAGTGGGGGGATATGAAGAAATTATGTGAGTTTAGCAAGTGAATTGACAGTTAACAATAATGATATGAATTTTTATTCAGTTAATGTTTGTTTCTAAAATTTTAATAGCATGAGTAGTAAGAAAAAAAAAAATATCTGTACGGGATATAGTATGTAAATATTTTAAATTTACATGTTTAGATAACCTAAGGCTGTAGTTTAACATTTAATGGGTAATTAACATTAAAAATAGTTATGATAAGGATCAGAGAAAACAAATGATTATTTAAATTATGATTTCTTGATCAACGAGAAAGTTTTTAATTTTGAAATAAAATGTCTAATAGCTAACTATTTATGCAACACTGATATCAAGCAATAAAAAGTTTTTTTTATTAGAATTTTTCTTCGTTCCCGTTCTTAGACAGAAATTTGCAGCAATAAGCTTCAATATAACACTAACACCCTTAGTGTTTGCACATAGCGTGAAGGGAAGTAAAATTAGGAAAAAAATAAAGACAGATGCAGATGGATTTAGATGTTTGCAGGTTAGAATTATTAGTTAATGACGGGTTCGTTGTGACAATTCATTCATTTATAGAATAACAGGTGGGTTTTTTGGGTAAACTACGAGTAGTGCTAAAATTACTGTAGTGTCGAATTTGACTGGGGAGTATTGATGTCACCTTAAAAGTCGTATAATTCTATCTAAGTATTGTAAGCGAAAGTGGGTAAAGGAGAACCTGACCGCTAATGGGCTATTCTATCGATAACGTAACTAAATGAGCTTACAATTCGCTACTATTCGGGATTTACTACCGAAGAGTAGAAACACGTGTTTTGGAAAAAGTGTGTAAGAAGCGATGAGTTACTTCGTGGGAAAAGAAATAAACTGGATTACTAGTAGCAAATGAGCTAATAAGAGATTATGTATGAAACTTAAAACGAAAGTCAGAAACAGAACTTTTACCTGGGGTATACCAGCATATATTTTGTTAATATTAAATTCAAAACTTTTAACGGCATTGTATATTATTATTTCAAAAAACAACTTCTAACCTAATAAAAAGAGATTAATTATTCCTAAATGCACACATATTCCTCAATTTCTTTCTTTCTTACTTTTATCCGATTGGTGTTGATTTTGGCTCCACTTTTCATTGTGATATGACATGAGATTGTCAGTGAATATTTTATTGCGAAAAGCCTACCCCAGTTATTGAAAGTTTGATGAGTTGATGATATGTAAACATCTCTATGATTTTCAAAAGAAGACATTTAGGTACAATGGGTCTGCAGAAACAGAAAGAAGTATTTTTTAAGACAGGCTGGGTAAAAGTCCTTTTCGACTCCGAGCTTAAAGATGAAAGAACGCCAATAATGGTGTACCTCTCAGGGTGAAAATTTAAGAACAAGTCCACTCTAAACAATCTGTTCTAGGCATTTCTTCAAAGTCTGATATTCTTTTTCTCAGCAAACATCTCCACACCTCGAACTCGAGTGGACGTAAATGCACTTAGACATGAGCTTATAATCCACTCTAGTTAGCGCGGTCTTTGGCTAAACGCTTTCAATTACAAATCTTTCAACTCGCCTATATATGTATATTGGATATCTCAGAAATTGATACATTTTCGCCTGACAAGGTTTATGTCGCTGTACATCACATAAAGTTCGCTCTTCAAAGCTGCTTAACGAAAATGAGACCAATTACCATTCCAATTCGTTGATGTTATGTGTCCCTTCTTGTTGATACCGAATAATTATTTTTATTTTTGCTGTCATACACATTGAAATCCATTTCTGCCATTTCTGTTTCAGTACTTGCAAATATTCCAGTGAAAGTTCTTCATCAGCGTATGAAAAAGTTGAACAAAAATTGGGCTTCTGATGTCAGCTCTTGTTTAGCGACACAACTCATAGACCGCACAGTTTCCAGAAACAACTTCTATTTTCATTTACAATAAAATCTTGCGACTTAGAAGTGTTCTCTGCATCTTTTTGCTTCATTGAAGGTTTTCAGTAAGAAGTGGTTTAGTTAAAAGTTCCACATAACGGATATAAATTAAATCCGTTTACATTTATATAAAATGAACAAACTTTTTTATAGTGTGCCTGTTGCTTTATTGATTCCACTTAGATGTCTAATGAAAAATGTATTCTTAATATCTAGAGATACCTTTTATTGTAATACAAAACTAGTTCAGCTTCAGTGTTGCCAGACGCTTTGTCAGAATTATTGCGCAGTCGTGTGCTCAGGTGTAGAGTAATGACCCATGCTTGTCTTGGGATCATCTAGTCAGTGTCAGTTGTCATTAAAAATGAAGTTTTCGTGGGAAATAATCTGTTTAGAATAAATTTGTTGTTAATTCTTGTTTTATAAGAATATCCCCTAAGCTTGTTAAACAGAAATAACAGTCATTCACTCAGGTTTAGAAAAGGTTTCTTTAAATTATTTTTTTAAATATCGTACACATCTTGTTCAAAAAAAAAACTTGGTGTCTAAGGTTTATTATTACTCTCAGAAATGTTGAAACCAAAAAACAAATTGCAAATGTTATTTAGTAATGGCGCACAGTGGGCAAAAATAGTCAATTTGGTAGTTAAAAATCTGTAACTTTCAAACATTTTCATATTTCTTTTTTTATTTGAAACTATAAAATTTTTCATATATTAAAAATGTTTAATTTTTATTTTAAAAGCTACTTAATTCAAATATAAAAAGAGAAAACAGAAATATAATAAAAAAAAACATAATCATTTCTTATTCAAAAAATTCTTGAATGTTTTCAGAACATGTATCTTCAATTTTGGTTGTTTGACGTAATTTACTCAACAATATTAAGGAGTCTGATAATACCACCCAACATCATTCGAAACAAATCTTCATTTTTCCTCTTTCTTGAAATTTTCCAGGTGTTGGTTTAATTGGTATAACTTATGGTACGCTTCTTGAGCCTCTTCTGAAAGCTCTCGTATTGTCAAAATATAGGAACCAATTATATATTTCATATGAGAAAGAATTTTGAGTATGTTTGTTGTTATATACTTTTGAGCATTATGAATGTGTCCTTAGCGTAGCTTTCAAACTTCTGCCCGTTTAACTTGAAACGACTATTAATTAAAGTTAAAATATTTTGAAACCTACAATTGTATAGTACAACTTTAGTATTTAGTATTTCCGCAGTAGTTGCGAAATTCTCTTTTTGCTGCATCCACAAGATAGATTTTTTTCTCTTTATTTGATTGAAAAAATTTTCTTAAATGTCTAACTTGCTGACCACTTTTTTATCCAATTTTTAACATTCACAAAAGCACTCAAAAAAAAACTCAAAGGATTAACAATAGGTTCTACTCGTAGTAACTTTAAAAGATTTTTGTCATTATTAACATTCTATCGCTAAGTGCAACGGAATAAATAATAACAGCGTAAAGAGAATATTATACATATTTTGTTAGCTGTACTACAACAGAGATACAAGTGTACTCGAATGTAAATATTTCAAAGAAAAAAGTCGCAATATAAACTGTTTTTTCTCTATAACTCCTTATAGTGGACCAACCCGGATATGGTTTTTTGAATTTTGCAAGATAACACAATCTTTTTAACTAATTAAGGTTCTGAAATGGTGTCAATTTCCTTCTCGTTCTGATGTAACTTGCAGAATTGGGTTAGAGTTTAATCGGCTTTAGAATTTCAAAAGGTTCTAATCCGCTTGATTTTTATTTTTTTCTTATTTTTGCGCACATTAACAGAAAAATATATGAACATAGCTATCCAAGTTATCGAAAATCAAGAACTTAAACTTATACATCAAAGTACTCCATAAATTTATTTATATTTTTTCTTAACTTTGAACTTTTCTAACTCTTCACCTGAAGAGTTGATATTTCTTACGTGTAACTATTGAACAAAATTAAAGTTAGGTATTATTGAAGCATAAAAGAATTGATTTATTACCGCCAAATTGACTGTGCACGCCATTCTTGATTGGAACTTGAAATAAACTTAAAAGAAATCCAGTGAATTCGAAAATTTTCTACTCATATCGTAAGCTACTCGTATATTATTAATTAGTATACTTATTAAAAAAAATATTAAATAAAAATAAAAAATAGAATATATTAATCGTCAAGAAAACAACAGTATGGTGTTGAAAATAAACATATGTAAGTGTATATTATGTGCTTGAAAATAACAATCTTGTTTTTGTTAGTAAAGCCAGTTATAAAACTTTTTTTTCGATATATCCTCAAAACTTAAAACAAATATTCAGATATTTCGATACAATAGATTTTTTATTTTTTATTTTTTTTTTTAATTATTCTTCTTTTAATACTGATAATCCGGCAAAAAGTTGTGTTGACCAGTGTAATGTATTAAATAGTAACATTGTCAAGAAAGATTTCTTGATTAATAAACGCATGGCAAATATCAAAATGGCAAAAAAAAAACAAACTGTAATAATATGTTTGGCGAAGGCCATTAATAAATGCTAATATGGAATGTGGATGCTAATTGTGGAATATGATATTTCTTAAAATTTATGTAACCAGTACTTTTAACTGCGTTTTAATTAAAATCAAAAGTCATGAGGTTGTGGAAACATTAAAGACAATTCAATTTCTGTAAATGCCATGTTCAGAGTGAATCAGACATATGTATTTTATGTATGTGACAATGTTGCAATTTCAACAGAATTTTCTTACTTATTGTAAGAAATTATTATTATTATATAGAAATTTGAGTATTTAAAGAAGATGCAATTTATTGAAGCGCTTGTCAGAGGGGCTAAATTGGTGAAGATGTTTTTAGTTCGATTTTGAAAATTATTTGAACTGCAAAGTAGGCGATTTTAGCTCATATTTAAAATATTTCAAAAACAGCTTTGCAGCATTGAATATGAATATTTGTTAGCAAAAATGATGTTCCTAGTATTAATTGTAAGTCACTGTTATTAATAAATACACAGTAAGTTTAGCAAAAGTTACGGCTTAAGTATTAACATCCACAAAGTTGGATGTAGGAGTCTGCATAGGGCGAGTAGGTTATAACGCAGTGAAATAGGACAGTTAGTTGAGCTAATATTTGTCTAGCAAATAAGTGTTATAGGTAAATATATGTGATTAATGTGGTAAATTATATGATGTAGGATTGTATTAAGCCCGCAAGTTGATTCTATTTTAGGTCCTGGTCAGAGACACCGAAAAAAAAGCTACTCGGCTACTTTTATTATTTCTGTTGATGTCCGTTATTATCAGTTCCAATAATTACCAAATAATCTTATTGGCATTCCCAAATAAACACAAAATTTGGGTCCCAACTCTCATTGTTTTGGGTAAATGCGCCAACAACACATCGACCCTGTGAGAGCGAATAATATGGATAATTTTTACTTATTCTTAGAAGAATTCACAAGCACGTTACTTCTCCGATTTACATTTTTGAAACGGTATGTATGAGGTGTATCCCCGCGGATACGATCGATTCCACCATCTCGATTTTTTTTTTCGGCTTATCAGCGTTGTTTCTTTATTGCGTATCTAAACAGGTACTTATAAATTAGTGGAGTTTAAGCCAATAGAGATCCATTTATGATTCACATGAACTTTATTTTGTTAGAATATATTGTACAATACTATTATGCAAAGTTATATGAAATATGTATTTGAAACACAATATGAAACCAAACAAAAACTTTCCACCGTATACGAAATACGTAGTTTGCAGTTCTTAATAAAAATTATACTTATTCATTTAAGGCATTTTTGTTCTGAACCGTATGATTTCCTTAATGTGTTAATTTTATATGTATTCAAGTATTGTAAAAGTCTGGGATTTGCATTGTGGGCTCTGCAACATAACAGTGGATATGTTATATTTCGTTTTGGTACGACTTGTCCTAAAACTACATAATATTCTACAGTGGGTTTAGAATCACTGTTAAATATTGTTACAATCTAGTATTGACTCCGCTTAACATGCAAAACGCCAGTATCTGTTAATTATTATGTATGTTGAATGCTACATATTTCTCCTGAGTATGAGCATTGCCAATGCGATGCTTATGGGATTGGATTTTAGGTCGTTTTATTTTGGATCACTTCGTTACATACTTACTACAATCCGAGGTGGACCTGGGCATCAACCAACAAGCGTTTTTGGTCGGTCTTTAGCTAGTTTGCTCCAGTTTCGCACGCTAAGTTGGTTGAGGTCCTCCTCAGCCTTTCTCTACTGCATTATCTTGCGGGGGCATAGGTGCCCATCTACTCTACATGCCCCAGGCACCTCAGTCGGTGGACCTTCACTTTTCTCCTAAAGTCGATGTCAACTGTGTCTCGTATATCTCCTTTTCCACTTATTGTCACCGACGGAACCGCAAATCACCCGAAGGATTTTCCTCTCAAGGCAGCTATCCATTTTGAAGAAATCCATGCTTCTGCTCTTTTTTTTTTAAACAGCGCGAGCGAGGTACCCTTTAAATGTTTGCACACGACGCGGACGAAGAAAATCAGGGCGGAAAGAATTATAGGTACCGATGTACGTTGGTTTTAAATGTCTGAATGTTACAATGACTATTAAATAGGAAAGAGTCACGATATTTCAGGGTACGTTCGAAAGTGAGCTTGAGGGTATACTGATGAGCATTTATAGCAAAAATGCTATGGCGATTTCTATAAATCGCTGGTGGTGGAAGTGGTGATAGAACAAAGTGAGACACAAGAAATTTCTTTGGAGTTCAAGTGTGTCCATTGACTGAGTTATATTAGTATCACTTATGAGTTTTATCCCACTATTTTGAGGTCTATCTAACGGGTGCTCGAGAAACGGCACTGCTAGTCAATTGCCTTCTTAGCCCAAAGGAGCAGAGTTATTCTTCGTTTGATATAAGCACCTAGGTAGACCAAATCCTTTACTACATCAAAGTTAAATCTGTCGAGAATGACGTTCTGTCCGAGACATCAGTGTTGGGTGCACTTTCTGGTTGAAAATATATACTTAGTCTTGCCCTCGTTGACCGTTAAACCCATCTTCGCCACTTTCGTCGCAATACCCATGAAAGCGCGACTGACATCATTATCATCAACTGCTTTATTCCGACCTTTATTCCGATGTATGGAAGTAATTGGACCAACTTTTAAAAGATTGTGCCTCTTGTGTTGCAGTATTATTGATCTTAAGCTTAGATATTGCCATCTTTACTTGGTAGGGATCAGGTGAACAGAATTGTTGGTCTACATTGCATGGGATCACTAAGTTTCGTATTTCATGTTACAACTGGACTAAGGACTTTCCTTTAGATTTAAGCGGCATATCCTCTTTCAAAAAATACTCCAGAATTCTAGGCCCATTTAAGCTACCATGCGTCGTCATTAAAAATTCTTCTGTGGTTGATAAACCTGAGTATTTAAATTGTTCCCGCTTCTGATTCCAGATTCCTTGATGCCAGAAGTTAAGTGCAATGTAGATATTTTATTTTAGAACGACTAATTTTCAATCCATCATCTTCTATCGCCACTGTTCCATTACTAAGAGTTGCCGAAAGAGGGGTCATGTGGTTGTGCTTTTATCGGTGAAAAGAAAAGAAGTCGTCCCGTACTCGAAAATGTTGTGCCTTAATAGAACATCTTACACAATATTTAAAATAAATGGACTTCAAACATTAACTTCGATTTCTTCAGTTAATCCCGGTGTATACATATCGCGAATTATTGTCTTAGGCATATTTTGAGAACTTTGCGTCATCCACATAAGTCTATCGACCCGACTTCCACAAAGCCCTAATTAACTAGTGTGGAGCTGATTAACATGTCGTTGTCAACTGCCAAGAGCTCCCTCCGATCGTCTCTTATCATTTTATTAAATAACATTACGAGTCAGTTAAACCTAAAATTCCCGGTTGCCACTCATACTTTTTGTTGGTATTATTAGTCGCTTTTGTATTCAGGATCCTTTAAGTGATAATTGAGAAATCGTTGAAAATTTTCTAGAAGCATTTATCATTTTCTTATCTTAGATCTTAAAACCGCATTCCTTAAATTAGGAATTTAAAAAAAAATACTTTAAAAACAATAATAACTTCAAACATTCTACACCTCATTGAAAACAATATGCTGATCAAATTTGTAAGAATATATTGCTTCAATGTCAATGAATGTCTTCCTATATGAATTGCGGATATTTGTATATAGATAAAATTCGTATACCTGTAGATAAAATTGTAAGTTTCTACTAATGTGTGACAAATATAAGCATAACGGATTCTTGTTTATAATGAAAATTAATCAATTTGAATGCTGAGGTATTACAATTTAGTGACTTTAAGAAAAATGATATCTGATTTAATTAGTAAAATTTAGAATTTTTCACAAAGACGTTAAGGGCTAGAAGAGAAAAATAAAAACAATAAACAAACTATGGAGAAGTGTTAGGTTGAACACATGCTAATTAATGAAACACGTTAATTTTTTAGAACAGAATGTAAACCGACAAGTTTTACCTAATTAAGCACTGGGGTCTATCTGAAGTCATAGGTGTTATTTGTTTGACAAAAATAAATCACCCAAGGGAATTTTAAACACCTGACATCTATGAGCATTATTGTTTTCAGTTGTGGCCTTAAAGGAGCTTATATAATTCATATTTGAACCAATATTTTAACTTTTTTGTACTTTCCTGACAACGTGTTCAACCAGAATTAAGACAGACACTAACAACAACTGATAGATAGATCAGCTTCAATTGAAATTTTATTATTCAATTGAACAAATATGGAGAAGAAGAACTTATTTCTTGTTAAATGATGCCGGAATGTTAACAACTGTGACTACTAATCCAGTGAGACAACCTTGAAATACGTGCAGTGTAAAGTCATTTAAGAAATATTTATGAGAATTTTTCATCTATAAACCTGAAATAGAGTGCACTGACTTATCCGTATCAACATTTGCATTAATTTGCTATTTTTTTTTATACTAAAAATATATATATATAATCATACAATTATTGTATAGCTTTCCGGTTTTCTAGTAAAGTTATTAAAAATTCAGATTTGTAGATGTTTGAAGTTGTCCAGTTCTATTTATTGCTGGCGTTTCCCATCCAATTATTTGTTGTTTCTTTCTTTTTTTTTAATTTCAAATAGCTAGTTCCGTTTAGATTGTGCGATAAGTTATTTACGAGTATTTGCCATAGCAGGTTTCTCTTTTATTAATATATATTGATATTTATATACATACAACATATACTCGTATAAAATCGCACGTACAAATGTATTCAGTGTAGGCCTTCACATCTAATCAGAAATAATAAGTCTTTGTGGTTATGTCACTCTAGATATGTTAGTCCTAGTGGAAATGAAAATGTTATTGGTATAGTCACTTCTAGGTTATATTTGTTGTTCATTCAAGTCCATGAAGTATTTTTTCTACTTTTATTTTAAATAAAAGATATCTGGCCTTGGCGAATTGCATAGAGTTCAAATGACCCACCGACCGACTATCATCAAATGTGTCTCTTAAATTTCATGTTTTATTAATGGTTCGATTATCTTTTGCAAATGATCCTTTCAGCTGAACTTTAAGAAGTAACTGGTTATCTATTTAGTCTTAATATTGACTTTTAAATTCAGAGAAAAAATAAGAAAGAAATTGAGGATAAACATACGAGTATAGACGAATACATATCTGGTATGTAGATTTGAAATTATATTATCTATCTAGAAGTCTGTTATGGAATTGATAAATAAGTTTGATTAATTGTTTCTGGGGGAATAGGTTGTTGTTGTAGAGAGTACTCGTTTCTTTTCTGAGAAATTTTGTAAAGTAAGACCACGTTTTTCTTCCGTTTTTAAGTCGAATAAATTTCCCGAAGGTTCATCCCTAAGAACTTGCCTAAACATATTTCTAACAATCTTTGCCTCTTAGGATGAAGAAAAGCAAAGCCGAAGTAAAGACTCATGTCATCTTTAAACTGTTTCTGGCCATTTATAACAATGGATCCTGTTAACAAATCCTATTTTACTACTACAAATTTTTTGTGGGGAGATGTTCACTTTTAATAAATTAATACTTTCTGGTACCTTGAAAGAGAAAGAGGAAGCGTTACTTACCATCTTTAACTGCTTTTGCAATTACGTCAGTGCTCTGTTATGGAGCCAACATTTTTTTTTTTTTTTAGTTTTTTACAGTTTGGCATCCAGGACAGCCAACAATGAATAAATATTAAATTCCGTTCTTCAGAAAATTGAGATTTTCAATAAGGATTCTGTTCTGATATGCAGTGTACTATGCAGTGCCATTGTATACAAAGACAAAAATTGTAAGCTTTGAATACTCAGTACTCATCTGTATGTATCTGTGTGTACTCGGATCATCCTTCAGCTTTCCAGGTCTGCTACCGCATCCTTATGTAGGAGGCTTTCCGTGTTGAACACAAAACCACACATATTATCCATACAGGATAGAGGAACCATCAGTGCGGAATAAACTCATCTCTAGTTTCCGATGTTTAATGAGTTACACACAAATATATGATGAGGAATCGGAAAAACCGAGAACTAGTTTTTATGTGCCGAACTCACTCTCACCACCTAAACTTAAGCAATTTTGCAAACAAGATTACAGATATAAGCTATGAAACGAAAGGATAATACTACAAATTCGTCGTTGCGTCTGATATGGTGCATTATAGTATTACCACTACTACCAAAAGCGGTAGCCGAACTTTTTGAATACTGCAATTCTAGGAAGATGGGACTTATATCCTGCGATGCTAATGCTTTTTGGGGCAGTAGCAAATGCAACGTCCCCTGGATTTTATACTATCATCTGAACTGGTTGTCAACAATTGAATTGAAGTTATCCAAAGAGTATGATAACGAAATAACTGATTGAAAAGTACATAGGTACATCGAATACAAAAATGGATGCGAGGTCTCGACCTCGTTGAAAAAGAAGAATCCGCGGAAAATCAACTAGACAGGAGTTCAGCAAGTCTAAGAGTGCTTAACACAAAAAAAAAAAAGCTAGAGGCCTTAACAAGTGTTTTAAATTGGCATGCACACCTAGAAAGCTATCCTGCAGATCACCCGTTCATTTGTGGGACACAGATCTATAGCGACTACGTAAAGGAATCAGAAAACTTCATAAAAGGTCACTTGAGACTAATAAGAGGGGAAGATTTGAATCTTAACAGATCGAAGCAAAAAGAATGTAAGGAGTTTATTTGAATTTTAAAGATAACTTTTACAAAAAGACCGAAACTGCAGGCTATTGAAAGTCCTCAAAAGATTAACCAGGCTGGAATCACTCAAAAAATCTGATGACACCTGCACTGCATCTTATGCTTGAGGCTTTCTTCCCAGGTAACCTAATCAGAAACAGCTCATAACTTCCTTCTATTAACGAAGCTGTTGTGGTAACAGATGATGCCATTAAACATTTTGTTGCTTCTTTTGATGGCATCAAGTCTCCTGTCACCGATGGCTTATACCCAGTTAGCTGCCGGTAACTCTGAAGAGAATCTTCATTGCTAGCCTCTCACTGGCATATACACCAAAACCCTTTCGAACAGAGCTTCAGACCTACATTTAAGTCTGACTTTCTTCATGTTAAGTAGCGTGGAAAAAATGGTCGATAACGCAACTTTAAACTCCAATTGTAACTTGGCAAGATAATACAGCGTAGATAAATTACTAGTTTTGTGTATAAAAGGAATGCTGGTGGATAGAATACTGATACCGCCATCAGTTGTTGTTGATTGCGACCAATATGTGATGGCGGGGTAAGCAGCAATTGCCCGCAAGGCGGCGTTCTGTCTCCACTGCAATTCTGCATGTTGGTCGATTCACTGCTCATAAGTTCTAACGTCTATGGGCAAACACACGAGGATAATGTAGCTGTACTGCTTGTTGGATCGTGTCGAGCTACTGTATGTTCTAAAGCGAAGGCAGCCCTAGACGTAATCGTTGTTTGGTGCACTGGGTTCCCAGTAAACTGACGTTATTCTCTTTACGAGAAGGAAGAAACTCACTGGTTTAATTCATCTAGTACTTAAAGGCATTACCATACAATTCTCCAAAGAAGATAAGTGTTTGGCTCTCATCTTGGATAACAAACTGGTATGGACTAAACACGTTACATCGAAAGCCTCTAAGGTTGGATTTCTGACAGTGCAAAGAAGCTGCCGCCAAAGAATTTGGTCAGTCACTGAGAAGGGTCCTTTGGAATTACATGGCTATGATATTCACTAGAAAAAAGCTCATACGAAAATAGGTCATTGCTAATTTTACCAGACTCCAAAGTTCGCCTGGATCTGCTCTCGATGCATTGATGAGTCTGCTTATATATTCATATCATGGGCTGCACTCTTCAAGCTATGTTCAGTTTTGAAGACCTTACTCGTCGGAAGTCTGTTGACTTTGGTCTTATAGACATGCAATCTGTATGGACCCAATGATTCCAGACCTCCTGCTGTAGAAAAAAAAAACGACGAAATCGACTTTCCCTGTGCCTAAAATTGGTTTTGGTCAGAATCTGAGCCAGGAAAAGAATGTAGTCGGGTCTTCACGAATGGCTCCAAAACCGATATAGGATGCGGCGCTGGTGTCTTTCTAAATGATTTCATTAGATTAGATAAGATTTCATTAATTATTAGGAAAACTTGCAAGTGGAGGTATACGCTGCGCTTAGACCCTTGCTGAACTTGTTTACGGTTCCCAAACTAGTTCGAGAATACAAGATATCATTGAACGCTGTCGGAAGGCTGAATTCACTGAGTTTCGTCTGTATCCCAGGTCACAATGGGATCACGGAAAATGAAATCGCCAACGAACTTGCCAGGCCAGGTCCAGAGGAGACTTTATTTAGGACAAGAACCTACGTTAAACCTACCTGCATCCTCTAATAAGGCTCCCATTGACAGTTACAAATCCTAAACAGATGGGTACTCAGATAGAAATGTGAATGTACTTAGTAATAGTGGAAAATCGAGACTAGCTACGAACAGTTCTGAATAGCAATATTCAAACTAAAAACCTATTTGGAGAGGACTTTCTGGTGAACTATTAAATTTACTTGAAAAATATGATTGGATTAAGTTAAAGCCTGGCATCGTCTTCCGATTCGAAAGAAGGGAAACCCTCTGAATGTTGGCTCATAGACAAACCATTTTTGTTTTGGTTTTGGTTTTGGCTACTTCAGGTAACATTATAGGTAAAAGGACAAGAACATTTTGTACATAGATGGTAAGAGGCTGCATTAGGCTACTATACATATGAGAGAATTTTGTAGAGACGAGTTTAATAGATTCATGTATTGCATGTCCGCAAAACTCATCCGAAAACGCTCATTGCAGCAATTAGGTAATGACACTACTGGGAAATTTATATGATATTTTCAATTATCAAAGGGTTTCAATTGTATTGAAAGAATTATGAAAACCCCATATTTCAACATCAAAGACACTATACAATTGCTCGCATTCTGGCTTCTTTTTACCATTGAAAATACTACAACCGATAAAGATAGGACAGTCAACACTAATGCTTCGAACAGAACGCTAGTTTCCATAGCCTTGAGCTGGTAAAGAATTTCTCCCACCTGGAATCTGCTGTAAGTTCAAACTATCTGCGGTACAACCGTACAAATAGAGAAAATATCGTTCTTGCTAACGGGTATTTCTATATGGTGTGTTAAAAGGGCGGTTGAAGAATAAATCTCTCACGAATAACGAAAAAAAAAATACTTTATAGTTTGCTTATCGTCCAAGTTTTACTATCTAGCGCCGCAAAAGAGACTTTGCCAAAAGCAGATGAAAACGCCGTTGATTGGTCCGAAGGAAAGTTGTATAAGTAACATTCGGTCTTCTTTTCATGAACAAATGTCGAAGAAGAAGGTATAACTACGAACTACATGGGCCAGTGACACTGGCTCTATTAAATAGATCAAAATTCATCAGAGCTTAGGTTTCTGATTTAAAAAGTTTTTGAATTAGTCCCAATAGGGACTACAACTCATATACTAAGCCCAACTGGAAGGAAGCGCAAAATTAAGAGAACTGATATTTGGTACCTAGGTCACAACGAGCATTTACACAAAAAGCTTTCATCCCAGTGAATCAAAGCATTTGGATTTACGCATTCTTCAAATTTATTCAACATAGCTCAGGATATAAATCAGACAGCAAAATTTAAAGAGCTCACCGACAGACATAATATTAAATGAGCTGCGAAACTTAAGCTCACTCACCTTTAAATTACTATCCAATAAATACTGGACTACAAAAAAACTAATTTTATTAAAAATAAAGGTCACACCACCAAAAACAAATGTTTAATATGTAAATAGTTTTTTTTTACTTTCAGAAATAGAGTGCGATGACTTTTTTACCTTGAGCGATGGATGATGCTTTAAAAAAATTATAAAAAAATAAATAAATAAAAAACAAGAATACACTACCAATTGATGACTAAATTCAGAGTATTATATATTTTATTCAAATTTTTTTTTTTTTTTTTTTTTTTTTTTTGTTTACAAATTTTTAGCAAATCTGCAAAAATATTCCATGGCCATCAAAATATTTGTCTGAGTCATTATCGTCGAACCAAATCATTTTGATTCGGATTCGATGCTGCAGTAAAAGATATAAAGTCGTTTTAATATTGTTATATTAAATAGTTTAACTACAATGGTTTAGAGATTTTAGTAAAAAAATTAAGTCTAAATAATAATATTAAGAAATATTATACATTTTATCTGGCTGTCTAAAAGCAACAGAAAATTGCAAATGCATTGCTGTAAACAAATTATAGTTTATTGTATATTATTATACAATTTTAGTCCTAATTTTCAGTAAAATAGGTCGAGCAAATTATATCGCGCCATGCTTGATAAACGAGAATAAATACCCGACACCAGTTAAATTATCCTAAAAAATGTGATGCTGTAAAACAAATCTGAGATTATTACACACACGTTAATGACTAAGAAATTGAGACTTTTTACAATCTCACTTGTATTACAATTTATGATAGAAAAAGCTATGAACAATTTGCATATTTACTGACATTAAAAACTACCTTAGTATACATACCAAGATAATACACTAAAGAATGTTTCTCTGTTTCTAATTTCATAATCTTTACATACATACGTATGTATGTATATATGTATCTTTCCATCTCCTGCTACTGTTGTCAGAGGGTGTTTACTGGTAAGTCACAGTATCTAAGCGGCTATAAAATTATTAATTACTTTTGACAATGCCCCTTCAGTTGGATTAATTCTCCGATCTTTCCCTGGTCAGGAGCGCACGTGTACGTTTAGTACTGTCGCTCAGATTAGACCATCTACCATTGACTTTGGTTTAGTAAGAGTTCAAAATAATAGAATTCTAAGGAAATCCGTGTTTTGATCGGAGAAGCTGAACTAGCTTCTGGCCACACAGAGAGTATGTTAAAATTGTGCACCATTTCATTTAGCTTGAAGAAGATTGCAATTAGTGGGAAGCTGAAAGATAGTCGGATGAACATATTATCTTCAAAAAAGGTTTCCTGCACTTTTTCTGTCGCAGATTATTGTCCCCTACTGCCTCACTTTTTCTCTAGGACTCTTCGCCATACCATTATGAGTATTATAATAGCTTGATAGCATCATTTGACTTTAAGATATCCTAGATTACTTTGTTCCTCAATAGATGACCTATAAAGCACATGAAGCAGCATATTAAGCCTATGTGGGGCAATAATATTCAGTTAAAAGCATTGTTAAAGATTCATTCTATATCGAAAAAAGATCACCACGATTAAATGTTTGACGAAAATATATTTCTTGATTATGCGGGGGATAAAGCTAAGCTCAGATCCTCTTACAATACCCAATAAAAAGGCCGCTGTGAATTGGGTAAAAGTGATCTACCATATCTTCGAGATCTTCGAGATTTTCGGATTGTGAGTGAAATTTTGGTGGGCTCTTTTTTTATTGTTACAAAGGCGTAACATCTACAATAATGCGATTCAAGAAACCAGCGTCAAAATTTTTACTTCACAGTATTGCTTAGCATTGTCGGTACTTGTGTTTTTGGGGTAATGGCTCGAGAATTCAGGGTGAATGCAGCAAATGCAGCATGCAAATACACACTTATTATTTTAGATCTTAGTGAAACACAGGTAGATCCCCGCCCACATCACTTAGATCACTCAGATCTGAAGCTATCTTATAGGAACTAGTGCCATTATTCTTCTCTCACCGCAATTTACGTGCGTAGCGATGTAGCTTACCAAATTCCACCACAATATAGTCCCTGTTCCAATCCGGAATTTAATTTCATACGGTTAAAATTCAATATCCGTAAGCAAATTATCCACTACTGCTTTATTTACAGAAGCCCAAACTGAACAGCAATTTGACCTTTAACGAGTTCGATGCGCTGTCTGAATCCATTCAAAGAATTGTATCCTTGTATCCCCGTACTGAAACAGTTATTCAATATACAAAATTTTTGGTGACTCCGACATTCTTTACAGACAACATAGGAACGTTGATAGTTGTACCCTAACAACCTGGACTTATTTTGAACTTCTCACTCTAGTAAGTACACTGATGTGCTTTATTCTCTATTCTAGGACCACTGTGTCATATCTGCTAATTTCTCATACGCCGATCATACAAAAACCAATTGAAGTGAACCTAACAGCTTCTTTAGGAATTGTAACTGGTAGTTATGTTTCCTCGATAACGAGGTGGATGCCGCTATTGAAATGATCACAGACACTATTCTCTCTTTAGAATGAGATCCCTTATATCTCATAGGATAAAGATTATTAAACCAAAGGAAAAAACAAGGTACGAACTGTCAAGGTTAGAAAAATACTTTTTCGGTCCTACAAGGCCAAGCTGACAGACGAAAACTGAAAAAAGTTCAAATGAACCAAGAATGACTGCAATGTCTTTCTTAAGCATGTAAAATTTCAATACAATCAAAAACCGATTCAAAAAGTATAAACATCGTCAAAACCATTAGAAATTCTGCTTCATCCTCTATCCCAACGCCCATTTACAATGATATTACAGCTGTCAGCTCTTTACCAAGTCCAATCTGCTTGCTGCACACTGTGTGGACAACTCAACACTTCCAGATTGTGCTTAGTCATGCTTAACATACACAAATCCGCTGGTCCAGATGTTATATCGCCGCTTCTTCTAAATAGATGTTCATCAACGCTGGCAAAGCTACTGCGTAAGCTTTTTCATCCGTCCTAATACTTAGGACTCTTTTGGTGCAGATGGAAACAGCATTTGTTCACCCAGTCCCTGAAAAAGGCGAATCTTTTTCTGTCTCCTCCTACACACCCATTATACTTACGTACCTTCTTCCCAAGGCCATGGAAACGCTGAGAAACCATCAGCTGCTTAAAAATCTCGAAACACGAGAACTTTACAATTACCTGCAACAGATCCACTGTGATTTTGATGGTATGCCTCACCAAAAAGAGGAACCAAAGAGTATATGATGCTGGCGAAAGCAAGATATTTCCAATTAATATTTCTAAGGCATCGACGATCGACGGCTCTCTTCTTCAATGGATTAGAAATTAACTTTCGGAACATTAAATTTAAGTTGTCTTGAATGGTTTCAAGTCTGATATTCACAAAATTAATGATCGTGTGCCCCAGAGCTCCGTTCTGTCTTCGACACTCTTTTTAATCTTCATCAATGGTGTCTTGTCTGCTGCTTCTAATCCAATATATTTCTTTGTTTTTCGTGTTCGTTCCCGGACGTCCCTGTTCACCGCCTGTAAAACGGGAACAGCAGCATATGTTAAGCTCATTAAATTCCATATAAACAGCATCACTAAATGGGGAACCTCCAACAGAGTGGAATTTAAAGCTTTCAAAGCACAATGCTGTATGCAGCCATTATCCATGAATGGCACTTGCATCTTCGAAACCGAAAAACTTTCCATTCTCGCTATGTGTGTCAATGACAACTAGATAAGACTCATAGGTAATGTTAATGTCACCCAGTCAATTGATAACCTCGAACACCGACGAAATGTCTCACTTTGTTTTATCGCTTTTCCCACCACCAGTGCTCCACAGAAATCGGCAGTAACATTGCGCCCCTTCTAATTTTCAATCGTAATATTGTACCATATCATGAAATATCGTGATTTTTTTCTAAGCCGTAAAACTCTCTTATGGAGCTGAGCTCTTCAATTTTCAAGAGCAACTGTATCTTTCTTTTCCTCCTCCCTGACTTTCCTTCTCCCGCGTTGTGTATAAAGAATTTAAGGGTACGAAAAACCGCTTAAGCGCGGTATTGGTCTAAGCTTCTTGAGGAGTGAATTTAAAATTTCACTTTCTCGTGATACGTGAATAACATTGACATAGACTGGGGTGTTCTAGCCATGAGCAATCCTCATTGATTTTAAAAAATGCGACGTCATTCGCTTCTAGAACTGTAGAATTCAAAAGTGTTCACAAAGTGTCCACAAATGCTCCATTTAGGTAGTTAAAAAGAAAAAAAACAGTTTAGATACAGAAGAGGGTGAAAATTTATGACCAGAAAAGTAATATGTACGTTTCTGTAGCATATTTAGATCACCTTAGAAAGCCTCTGGGCTTTGCAGGAAAATAATAAATGTGGTTTTTGAAAGGACATTGCGTAGTCTGATGGACTTAAAGAAATCACTCCCGGGAGCCATTGTACGCTTTTTCTACTACATATATCTGTCAAGGATTTAAAAAAAAAAATGTTTCATAGGATTCTTAGTACGTGTGTACACTTTGTATTTTTCTTTTTAAATACGACGGAGGGCCTGTTTATGTTCCTTGTTCCATTAAAGTTAGTTCCATCATTCCCTTCTTTCGATGGTGATCTTTAAAGCCTAAAATAGTAATCCTGTCGTCCTTATAGGATATAATCATAATTTACACAGTCGGTACAGACAATTTGTTGCTATTGCAAATGCATCATTCGTGGCTAGTGCAGGTTTAAAGGCCCATTTGACTCCCTAAAATTTGAAATTGTAATCGTCAAATTCTGAGAAACAAGAGCGATGAATTAACTTTTAATGCCGGTGTTACCCTATAGTTTATAGTGTGCATTGCCATCACTTTTCCGCTTAATATCTAGCTCATTTCATTCTGCTACACGGCTACATATTCAGCTCTCGAGAAAATAAGGTTTGGTATCCTTGTAGAAAAGGTTTTCACCAAGTTAAAACACCGTTTAAAGAGGTTACTTCTCTGTAGTTTTGTTTCAAAGAGTGTTTTATATTCTATAATATTTTAAGGTAACAAATGCTATCCAAATATAGGTCCCATTCATAGACCTTGTTCTTGAGGTCAAAGGGGCCATGAAAATTGCAAGTGGCAGCGCTGTCTATGTATGCCATAGTTGCTCTTGCCCACATTGTGTAAATAATGTAGAATTTACAGCAGTTTCCGAATTCTGCAAGCGTAAGTTTTTCTCCTTTGTACAGACCTAAGAAAACTGGATTTTATTTTCACAGGAGGAAATGGATAATTATTAAGTTTGTGGGAAAAGAGGAGAGAATATTCGATTTTTTTTAAAGACGAGTTGGACAAATTCTACTTCTTATCTATTCGAACGTCTTGTAAGACTAAAAAAACAGTTCCCTAATTCTGAAATTTTTTACAGCTCGAATCGTAGTTCACCTTTTCTTTTAATTTGAAAGTTTTCATCCAATGAGGGCTATACTATCTCATTCCAATAGGGAATAGTGTTTGTGATTAAAACAGTCAATACAACAGCTAGTTTAAATTGCTAAGGAAGCTGATATGATACTGTGTTCCAACGAGCCTGTGGAGAGCAAATCAACGGTGTGCTTATCAGGATAAGAAGTTAAAAACAATTATAATATTTTAACAGACCGTCCTTTGGGTGTTATCTATCTAGAATGACGAAGAAATCATATCTGAATGAGGATACTTATAAAAGGTGTTTTCTAATTATGATTAGACTTTTTTTTTAAATAAAACACAGAGATTAACTTGATGAAAAATTATTAAATTCATTCGAAAGAGTATCTTACGCCATTTTTAAATATCCTTGTGTATATGTCCACCATAGTTGCCTCGTACAAAGCGCAGTTTAAAGGTCCTATTTTTGTCCACTTTTTCAAGCAATTTGGGACGTACATCGCATATTATTCAAACAATATTTTGATCCAAAGAGACAATGCACCATACAGTACATTTTTTTGGATGCAATGTAATCGGCAAATACGGCAATTCTGCTAGTTTACGTAGCCGTTAAACTAGAAATTAACCTCATCATTTCCCATCGATTTAAAATCCAATCCCTAAGAACCAGACGCAATAAATGATCATGCCGTTTTAGCAAGAGCTAGAGACTAGAGACTTGTTAAAACCAATTAGATCTTATAGGCCTTGAAACTGAAATCTTTACGCAGATGTTATGAACGACGACGAATCGACAATCTGAGATTTTCTTTAACACTAGCCTTTACAGCCGCGATATTTTCTTCCGAACGCGCTATTCTCGTTCTTTTTGTAAGTATCCAGTAGCTTGGATTTTGAAAATTAATTTCAAGTGACATTCTTTACGGTGTTTTACCACTGATATTTTAACAGCTTATGCCATTATCAAATTTGTATTGTAGCTATTTGGAATAATTGTTGTTATACTCGTACATCCATGCAATATTTTTCATTTTTCGCTTTAAAATGCTTTTTGCCAAGTTGCTTGCAAACGGATAAGACACTCTACCTTATAAAAAAAATAATAATAGCATCTAATATATGAATGAACCAATTTAATGAACCGTTTTATCTCAACCTATATTTCTATTACGGTTCGAATGTTCTTTTTCTTTTCTTAATCTGAAGCATATGGGTTAATAAAACCGATATGAAAACCGCCTGCGCGTACAATTAGATGCTATTATTTCCGATAATTTAATTTTGCAAATCATTAACATTTTTGCCCCATAGTGGGAAATTTCAATCAGATATATGTAAAACAAATTTATTTTCAATTCACACTCGACATGTTAACCTATTAAATTAAGTTCGCCTTATTAAGAAAACAGACAGTGCGGCTATAAGCACTTCCTATTTAGATCATTAGTTATTATTTAGAACTAAAAAGCTCAAAAGTTATTGAAATTAGAAGCACTCAATTATTAAAATCCATTAGAAGATATCCAAGTCATCTGCAAGGTGGCCATTCACATATATATATATCAAACAAGACGTGTTCATGCAATTTACCCTATGATCTAATTAATTGGAATATTCGTACTTGTATAAGAAGTACAATATAAGAAGATATTTAATTATTTGAAATTTTAATTAAGGTCAGTAGCCTCAGACTTTATTACCGCTACAGCATCGATTTAAAAAAAAATGCATATATATATATATATATATATATATATATAAAGTGCGTAAAATATTTGTTTTTCTTTTGAAATGATAAGGGTCCCCACCCCATGCCAAGCAGCAAACAAAAGAGTTGAGCAACGAACTTGATTTTCCTCACGACATAGCTGCATCATAATGGACCTCAACCATTATCTTTGACATATCGCTATTGATCTCGACGCAGAGATTAAGCAGAAAAATCTTAGCTTTGTCTCAAAAAGGTGCTTAATAAAGTCATTTAAATTGTATTAATCCCAACATTGGGTCTTGAATCCAGATCCGCACGAAGCTCGTTAATCAAAAGTCTTGTCCATGGGAAAAAAAAACTACGCATATAATTATACGTTTAAGACAATTTCGATTTCAATTTCAATTTCAATCAGCTTTCATGTGAAGGGGGTTTCATAATTCTTCTCTCAATTTTTTCACGGATTTTTCCACCGTTTTCTTGTCTGTCGTGTTTTTTTTTTTCGATTTTGATGAAGAGTCTTTAAATGTTTAAGGTATTGAATGATTGCATGGGCGGTTTGGTACGGCCCTGTTTGTAAATTTACAATTTTGTGTTTTTTTTTTTTTCTTGGGCAACGACCTTGATGAGGTTGAAAGTAACAAATCATTGGGCGGAAATTTATTATGGAGATGATACAACTAGTCGTACAGTAGACAGCAAGTGGAGCATGGATAGAGCAGTCACACGGTAGCGACAAGCAAAACTATAAACTTATAGCATTCATAGTGCAACTAATCAAACATTCGATTCTTGAGTATGACTGATTCAGTGTAAATTATTCATTTTGGTGCTTTGATTTCCAGAGCAGGTATATGTTGTCGAAGTCATTGTTGTTTCTTTGACCTTTGCATTAAGGTAGACTTTGAAGGCTAAAGCGTAGTGGTTGATTGGACAATGGTATAAAGAGAGATGACATTTAATTGAAGAATGCGGAATTTCGATTTTTATGTGAATTAAAATAAATTAAAATGTGACTTAATGAGTACATGTATGATAATTTGAGTCAATATTATGGTAATACGAAAAGCATGAGTGATGAGAAAACGTGCTACTACCATAACATTGGTAAATGTTAACTTTGTTTGGTTTATGTGGATACAAGCACACAAGCCGGGCGGCCCTTGACCTCTAACAGCATATCTTCTTCGCTAACATTATCGTACATAGTTCTAAACCTCTGCTTACTATCGCAAAGTTAGTTAAGTTCACTATCACACAATGTGCTCCACCTTAGGTAAAGTCTAGTTTTATTTCCTTGTCCCACTGGAATGAATTCCAAGATTCTTTTGGCCGGAGCACAATCATAGGGCAATTAATCATAGGCAAATAATAAGAGTACAAATGTACTGATAGAACGCCGTGTTAGTTGAACTACGTAGAATGTGGCATAAAGCAAAAAGGCCTAACTGACGATTGAAATTATTTAGATAATACCATATATTGAAACTAAAACAGCTATCCACAGTTGGAAAATATAAAAAGAAAAGTGGACCGTTGAAACAGACCGAGATCCACGTACAAGATATGATATACCATATATAATAGACTCTACTTACGCTTGTTTCCACACAATTTTTTCAACCAGATACAGATGTCAGACTTATCGGCGATTCCACGGTGAGGATAAGCCAACAGTTATCGTCAGTGAAATTTTATAATCTTGTACCAAATTCCAAGACTGAGAGTCATCTTGACTCGACTGTATACTGGGTAAAGCCTATAAATTGACATTTTAAACAAAACCCGTGCTACTTACCGAATTGTATAGCCTTTACATAGAAAAAATAACAATACAACGCAGTAATATAAAAACAAAAACTGATTGTGTCACTTATGGCAAATTAGACATGCCATATAATCTTATCCAATATATTTGCTAGATAAAATTCAGCTAGGGGACAGAAAAGCACTCTGCATGAGTTCTACGATGCAATTAATGTAAACATCATTGACTCAAAGTATAATAGACAAGAAGATAGAAGGGTCGTACAAAAAACTGTAGTGCATTCTATTAATATGAGACTCTAAAGAGGCCCGGTTGAATAGGAAATTCTATCAGGTTTTCAAAGTAAAAAAAAAACACGTGTCTTCTTTGTTGGTTGATTTCGGAATGTCCTCGTTTATTGAAATCTTACTGACAGCTTAAAGCTGATTGTTAAGAATGGCTAATAGCTAAATATAACTAGAAATTTAGATGAACAGTTAATATATGAACGGCTCACTATTAAAAAGGATTATATTTAGGTGTCTTTAAGAAAGATGTGACTACAAACCAATTTATTTAACTCTTTAATGCGCACAATTTTTTTTTTTTTTGTCTTCGAAAACTAAAAAATAATAAAAAAAAAACATTTAAATTAGTATAACATTTATTTTGGAGAAATAATGCTATGTTGCCAAATATCAACAATGCTCGTTTGAGGTTTTTCAACAACAATGCTTTTAATAATGTGATAAGAATGTTTTGCCAAAAAAAATTATAGATACAATAGAAACCATGAAATTTGCCGAAATAATTCCTTTCTTTCGTATGGCACAGAGCCACCTTACATTTTGTGCATTCTATACGAGAAAAACCTTTGCAATTTGGAAGTTTACATCGATTTTTCTTTTCGCAATGCTTTTCATTTTGACCAACTCCATCAGTTCTTATATCTTTTGGTGGCACATATTGTATTTCATTGGTCCTCTCTTCCTTTTTGCTTTCAGTTCTTGTTCTACGCTGTTACTTGACGGTCTACCCTTATACTTCCCCTCTGCACCTTGAATTTGCATAGACTTTCAGCCAATTTTGCTCTTAACTCTCCTAGATTTATTATTTTCGTATTTCCAGACCTTTCATTCACGTTTTTATACAAAATCCAAGAATTTATTATGCTCATATCAATCATATGATAAAACAAACGGATGTACCATTTTCTGCTTTTAATTCTTATCCTAACATATATCTGCCTAAAAAACTATTCATAAGATCTATCCCTCCCATATGAGTGTTGTAGTCTTGTACTATTTTTGGACAAAGTATAGAAATAGTTTTCTTTCTCTTCCTATCATATCGAGAGACGATGGTGGCTGGTTCGGAGCCGACATAGGTGGAAGCAAGAGCTAGCATTTCGTTGTCCTTCCAGCAAGTGAGTGATATATCCTTTCCTTCATAGTTTGCCACTTGTTCTTCATATGTGCCTCTTTCAATAGATTCCTTCATAAAATCTTTATGCAGGAGCAGCTTACAGCTCTTACCTAGCCTGTTTCTCTGAATTGTTCCTAGAGCATATATACCATGAGTTGCCAAATGATGTAGAAGCGGAATTGATGTGTAGTATATTATGAAGTTTACCAGTCTCGGTACAGTGTTACCAACTATTCTAAGGTCAGGCATATCAGGCAAGCATTTACAATTCTGTCCAGAATAAAATTCAAAATTACAGGCATAGCCTGATAGAGAACATAATACATAAAATTTGAATCCCCATTTATGGGGTTTATATGGGAGGTACTCTTTAAGAAAATGAGCCACTTTCGTGGCACACATTTGTTCGTCCAACGAAAGCCTTTGTTCTATCGGCACAGTACCTGGAAAAAAATTTATTGAGGTGATCTATAATTGGTCGTATTTTATGCAGACGATCATGTTCTGGATGTTCACGAGGTCTATGAAGGCTATTGTCGTTGAAATGGATCACTAATCTCAGTTTTGCAAATCTCTCAGATGACATAGTTTCCATGATGTGCTGAAAACCATATTTTCCCCAATAAGATCTAACATTAGGATAGTGAAATACTGACGTAAAAATCAGAACACCGAAAAACTGTCGTGCCTCTAAAGTTGTTATAGGTTGACTGTTAGGAATATTATTTTGGGCGATGTACAAATTAGTCTCTTTAACAATTTTGGAAATTATTTCATCGTTCATAAGCAACGAAAAAAATTGCATAGGGGTCTCTAATGACGTCACTTCTGATGGCATTGATGTATTTCCTAAGAAGGTGATTCTATTCTCATCCCACTTCAAACTTCTTTTTTCCCATATTAGGTCTCTATTTTTAGATTTCCATAGAGCAGCACCAAAAGTAGGTGAACTAAACATCGATTGAACTGATTCTTTCGCGACTAAAGGCTGATCACACCTTTCAACTTCTTCATTTCCCTCGCCTGTATCTTCGCCTTGTGATTCATTTACAAATTTCTCAACACCAACATTGTAGTTTATGTCGTCTTCATCACCAATATTTTCCTCACCTTCGGATACATCACCTGCCTCTAATACCGCCAAATATGCTTCTATGTCCTGAGGTTTCATTCTGAAACATTAGAATTGGAAGAAAAATACACAATTCCATAATAATTTTTCAATAAATATCTAGTTTACTAAAACACGTTGAATTTGGATGGTTGCTACAATTGGTGCAATACCAGATTTACAATCAAACACGCAATGTAGACAATTGGCAACATAGCTGTTTACGCCAAATTTATATAAAAAAAGGTTCTTTGAAACTATTTGTAATGAAATAAAACAATTTTACCTTTCTTCCACTGGATATATATGTTAATTATCTGTTCGCAAAACAGAAATCTTTACACATATATTCCAAACAGATACACCGGTGAAATTACAATTTCCAAACGTTTGCAATTTGACAGATAAATTACGCCATGAGTTCGAGCAAAAACCGTTAACCTGTTATTTTTCTTTGTTTTCCCTTTGATTAAAGTGACGTACCAAATGCGTTCGGAAATTAAACTCTTTTGCATTTTTATTGTTTTTTGCTTAATGTGTTTGTAGACAAATGGCTACAGAGCGCATTTAAGGGTTAATTAAGCAAAACAAAAGGTGTAGAACGACCACCTAAACTTAGAAATACGGAATAAAATTAAGATCAACTGCAATTGTAATGATTTCAAAATCGTAAGTAATACCTGTAGCATATCGTAAATATATGATTGAGATTAAATAGCTTTGATCTGACTTAACCAAAAGTGAGATAGTCCTAGGACAGAAATAATCGAGAAAATCATTCTTACATGAGGACATCGTCAAATGGCCTCACCAAAATCGATCAAGAATCTAGGTTAAATGGTTAATTCAAAGCTATACCACTAATATGGTACTAATCATTAGTAACAATGATACTACAATAGAATGGATAAATCGTGTACATTCACATAAAATTATTTTCTGATTTGACATGGGTGCCTCTGTATAGTCTCCGGTATGATGACTCTTCCCTTTGCTTTAGTTGTCACCAAGAACAGGAACACATCCGACGATTCGCAAATGAACTTAATCGACTTCGCACAGAACCAACTAAGATTTATTTTACACAATTTATACCCATGCATGGTAGTGACAATTATAAAGGAGCTTACAGCGAAGTTTCACACGAAAGTACGGGTACATACCAAAGGTTAAAAGTAAATGTCAAATTCTACCTGAATAAGTAGACCATTGACAGGAGGAAGATGAATTCATTGATCATATGGGCTTATTTTCGTCTATGACTATTTCTCACCTTTCTATCAAAAAAAAAAAAAACAACAACAAACAACAACTTGTGGTTAACAATTCTTTTCATGAAGCTGGGAAGAATCGCATGGCTAAAAAGTAAGGGAAACACGCGGCTATGAATGTTTCTATTGTGTTATCCACTCAACATAAGCATTAGTCAATCAATAGACTTAAAGTTAACCAAAGTCCCTTGTTTGAGCAAAGCTTAATTAATATATATCTTTCCTACTATAGAGATTAAGCAAAACAGAGAAACTACGTCCGCATCCATCTAACTATTATATTCATCTTGTGTAGTCAAACACTTAATTCTAACAGAATGGAGTCGTGCTAATTAATTAAAAATCAAAATTTCAGTCCAAAGAAAAATGAATAATAATTCTGGATGACAAAACAATCCATATGTATGATTTGCACATATATTTTCAAGAATGTGAATGTTCTTTATATGAACTTCATCCTTCCACCTTGTCCAGATCATGTGAAAAGCAAAAGACATTCGAATAAATCATTGCAACCGGATCTGAAGTCATGGAAAAACCCAACTTCCTCTAACTCGCAATTCTCATCAGCGAATAATCGATGACCTCCTTCTTACCAAAAGAAAGAAAGATTTACCTTTCTTCACCTCTGCTTACTTACAAACATCCAGCGGTTAATAGAATTTCCCATTCCTTAAGAACCGGCAATTATACCTACCGATTGCCAACGAATAAGCTATGTAGACGAGTAGTTCGATTAAAATATTCAACTTCAGCACCACACCGCTGCGCTCCGTTACCAGTGAAATTAGGTAACTAAGTAAAAGCGAAAAAGATATGTACATATTTTTGAATCTCTTTTATTTAAAACAAAGCCATAAACCCGATTAGAATCATAGAGCAAATGAGATAAAAAAGAATCTAGAAACTGAATTCGAAACAAAACTGAATCTAAATCCGGTTCAGAAAGGTGACGCATTTGCAGTATCGCGAGTGCTTATATTCGTATTGATTTTAACAACCAATTTGTATCCAGAAGTACTTAAACAAATGTACCTGTGCACAAGAAAATAAGTGCACATCAACAATTTGTACAGGTATGCGGAATTTTTTTTATCTAACTTTAGCCTGCGTCATCATAAGCTTCAGTGATTCAAGTTAGACTGATCAGATGTATGTATATATTTTAGATTTCACAGATTAATCGTGAGTCGACGAAATACGAAGTAGACTACAAGCCTTAAGATTATAAAAGGGCTATAAAACTGCTCGTAAAAGATGTATAAGTTGAAACAGAACAGTAGCTCAATAGATCGAAGACACTGGCTCTTCCGTCTTGAAATAATTTTCTTTGAATAATTTTGTTTGAAGCCTTAAATAATTTTTTAAACGTTCAAGGCCGGTTAACCGTCTGGTTAAATGATTTGAACAGTGGCATGCCTTTTTTTTTTAATAATACGCTAAATTTGATGAAGGTTAGCCCAAGAGGAGAGTGCTGATGAGCTACAATGGCGGATGCATGAAGTGCTCTCTTAAAGTATTTGCTTTCAATGGTGTTTTTATTTTAACTTTGTAAGTGAAATTAATGAACACAAAATATAACATGGCACAGTATGAGGTACAGCTAAATGCACAATTAATCGCTTCTTTACACTCAAGGCTGTGTTGTTTCGATTATCTTTTTTACAGAAAAATAAATTATTTATATGAATTTGCCGAATGAATCAATTTTTTTGATTTGGATTCGATTTCTTTAAATGGCATTGACGAGGTAATATTTAAAACAAAGTTTTAGCTAACAAATAAGTTCAGAAAATAGGAGATTAAGGAACTCATTAGAGGAAATAAAATGTGTTTCGAAATCAACTTTATTATATGTGGGTGTTTTAACTGCTTGCATTTTGAATTCTAAATGCAAACTGTTTAAAAAAAAAATTACTCCTACAGTACTAAATTCAGTTGGTGCTCAAATATATGGATATTTCCATAAGAAAAAATACTTCTATGAAATAGATGGGAGCCATATGACCAAATAAGTACATCAGACATCAAAAGATGATTAATCCAACCAGTATTTCAGGTCCATAATCGATTTCGTTGATTTTCTCAGACAATAGATACAACATAATCGGTTTAGAATCCGAAAAAAATCTAACTTGATACGATTAAAATAGAGATCAAAAGGTTTCCACCCAGCTGTTAAAGACTCGAATAACAACATTATCAACTTCTCGGGGAAGCAAATTCATGAGTAGATTAGCATAATATGGAACCTTATAGTAGACTCACTATCAATACTGAACAATTAACAATAGATAACTAATAATTTCGCCCAACTTACCAACAAAGCGGTCCATGGTTCACCTCTGATGTGATAAACTCAATTAAAGTTCAGAATACATTACCCAATAGATGGAAGCGCAGATGAACCAATGTCAATTGGGAGGCATTTAAAGAGGCGCGAAATCGCACAACCTTAATACGTGGACCAACAAAAAAAAGTTAACTTGCATCAAATCTTAGTACCTATTTGCCACCGAGAAAACTTTGGAGCAAGTTCGGTGTTTCCGAGTGTTCTCGACCCAGATAGTCTGAATAACTTTTTCGTAGGCGAGCAACTCTCTGAAGGTGATTTTGATATTAATCGAATATCGGCACATTTAGCGAGCCTATACATAGACTGGAAGATTTGGAGGTTGTAAGTGAAAATGATGTTTATGAATGCACATTTGCTATCGGTGATCGGTGAGGATGGTGTATCCCCATGATTAATTAAACCTAATTTACGACAAATTTAAAAAGTCTAAGAGCTACAAATACTAAGCCACGTAACAACAACTTGATTTACCTGAAATTACAGGTGCTCAGTGGATATGATATGCTTACTTGATGAAATATGGAAAATTATGACAAGGGTAATAAATGCCTTTGCATTAGTAGTTCAAAATCTCCGTGAAAGCGATTGCTCCGTCCTGCTGGAACCCACAATGCTCGAAACCCAATTCACCAACTTGAGGCAAAAAAAAAAGGAACTAGCTTAACTTCTGTCTGCAGCACTCACCAGTTACGGTTACGATGGAGCCTCGAAGTCCTCAAAAAAAATGGCAATTCTTGGTCCAATATTGTTCTACATGTCTCCTGTTAGCCTGAACCCATACTTTTGTGCACCTTTATGCATATGGCGTACTAATTCATATGGGCAAACCCTTTAACAAGCTCGATTAACTTTCTCTTCTTGTTAATGAGGATCTTATACCAGCCTCTGCTTGGTCCGTCGCTAGTAGATTGCTCCTAAACCCGACAAAATACCAAGTAATACCAATATCTAAGAGAAATTTCGATCTTAATAGTTTGCCGGACATACTTATGCATAATCAGTATTATACTAGCATCACAGCTGTTGAACACTGCACGAGTTTTGGTTATATTATTGATCGTAACCTTTTAGGTTATAGTCATACTAATTAGTCGGATCAGCGAATGTCTATGTAAACTGTGGCTAACTCCGTAATTTACTCCTGTGGAAACTAGACGTAAGTTAGTACTTAAGTAATAGTGCCTCTTATTACATACGTCCGCTATTTCAATAGCCTTAGAAAATACTCTGAATTTTCTAAAAACCTGTTCGGTTGCACACTGAAATTGTATTTTTTACATAAAATAATTAACAATAAATCTCCGTTCTAATTATTTAACAAGCTCGTCTTTGATCGTTCCGTAAGAAAACTTATGTAGTATCGTGCATTATCGTCGCCAATACTTGAATACCGCACATTTATGTTTCATTCATGCTGTCAAACCATAATTAACTCAATCCCACCACGAAACCAATTAATCCCAAACCATGCAAACTTTAAAGGTGCGGTCTTCTCTCACTTCTCTTCCTCAACAACCCAACCCCTTAGCCTCAGCCCTCTTCTTTTCCTTACAATCTCTACTTCATAAGTTGCTATAAGTTAATTAAATATAATATGTTTGTGTATCGTTGTTTTTAAACTATTAATGTTAAATCATATCAAATCAAATAAATATCAATCTTATTGGTCGTACATACCATATTTATCAATAGATGAAATGAAATGAAACAAGGGCTGAGATAACTACTTATTTCCAAAATATAACCAACATAGTTAAAGGGGCAATTAAGTAGCAGAGTCCTATTGAAAATGCCAAAGGTGGATTTATAAATCTCTCATCAGTAAATCCGTGCAGAAGTGTGCACCTCTGCAGATTAAAATATTCCTGGCTGTTTCTATAAGTAATGTGCGTGTGATATATGGACGTATTGTATTTAGAACGTTTGTAAAGACGGCGTCACTCCTTATTGTCGGGGAACACTCATTTACACTCATACACCAGGAATACTCTGCTCTTAGCAAAGTATCTGTGACCGTAGCATAAATCCGGATGAAACGGTTATGTCCTCTTTACAAGAAAAATTTAAATACTCTGCATCATTTCACCCAAGTTAATGACACTCCGAATGAAACGAAAAAGCGACAGTGAACAGGAGTCAGTAGCGCACATGTTGTGGCGGCTCGGGACAGACTCGGCGACGGACTCGGAATAGGAAACCAAAAAGAGAGGGGATAACTTGCGTAGTGGGACACTAACTTGGTCGAAATGAGCCGTGAGAGGTAAAGGGGCCGTCGTGGGTGAGTGCACAATGCCTGAGTTACTTGCATAGCAACACCATCCGCATCGTCATCATCAAAGTACCTATCTATCTAGACATTACTTGGCAACAACACTAAAATCATCATCAACACAAAACAGAAAACTTCAGCTTAACAACAAAATTTGACTTGGCTTGGTTTGACTTTTGTCAAACAACATAGACACCCCAATAACAGCATTTCTTCAGCGGCATCGGTTGACTCAGCTTAGCGGCATTACCAATGGAAGCAAAATAACATGATTGTTAACTCTAAACTATCAACTCTTTATAGTGTTTATAATGTTTTGTATTATTATAGCATTAGCATTAGTTTAAGATAACAAGTCCCACAACAGATGTGGGAGATCTTGTAATAAAAAAAGAATATTCAAATAAGTTGTGTTTTATTAGTAAGGGCTGGGTGAAATACATAATTCCGACACGAGATACCCACGCACCACCTCATGTCCATACTATAGACCCAAGTATAGGCACATGGAGTCATGGCTGGTTTCGTATGAGTATTTACATTGGAATTAGCTATTTTGTAGAGTACCCCTATCACGTGTCATCAGGCGTGTTGTTTATCGAATTTATATAGTGTGTCGAAATTACACTGTTCAACACATATTTTGTGAAAGGAGATTTTTTGGATTTTTCATATGTACTCATATTTTGGCACCCTAAAAGCTAATATGAAAACCGAAATTGTTTATCACCCACAATTTTTAAGTAAAAAACATTTTTTTTTTTTTTTTATGTAATAGAGTTGGTTATGTAAATGAATAAATATTGCACGACTTGGCATGATTTGACAAATATATCGTCTTCAGACAAGTTCATTCTGTCTGTTTGTTGTAATAAATACGCATCTAACTCAATAGTGTGAAGTACCGCGAAAAGTCGTTACTATCGTGTTTGTGTTCTATATGGTAGATTAATGTTTATTTATTACCGTGCATTAACAAATAAGTACAATGCTTAGAAAATGCGTCAATAATGTCAACAATTCTTGTTATGTGTTTGGGGAATTAACTTTTAAGTACCGAAAACGTAATTTCACCCAACTTTTCCGAAAAGTTTACAGAGTTTATTTTGAAGTTTAGGTAGGAGATCAAGATAAATCATGGACTCCAAGCTATTGTAAAACGGTTTGGTGGTTGCTAGATGTACCTTTTGTAATTCCAGACACAAATGTAGAGGTACAATGCAATGTATCAACAGCAAAGATCCGCCCGTACCTAACAAAAAAGTTTCGCGAAATCGGATGCAAGTCGCTATACAAGCTCAATCACTCCGGCGCTGCCAAAAGAACAAAGCTGTTAGCTGAACATATTTCAAAAAGGACCCAGGATCGAACGTAATCATCAAGCGATGTCATAGGTCGCTAAAGACATCTGTGCTACCAAACAGAGAAGTGGGTCGAGGTACTACCATTAATTTTGTTGGGCTACCGATCATCGTATAAAGCAAATATAAAAGCAACACCTGCAAAGATGGTATACGGCGATGCGCTTCGTTTGCCTAGCGAATTTTTGAACAAACAACCAGGCCAGCCCGTAACGGAAGCTGACTTTGTAAAAAAAATCTGCGAACACTTATTTGAACAAAATTTGAGACGATCAGAAACATCCAACCAATCAAAGTGATCACCATTCATAGAGAACGGTTTGTTCACTACACCAGCAGTCTTTCTACAAAACGATGCAGAACGACGTCCATTGCAAGCACCTTACGAAGGTCCCTATCCAGTCTTCGAGCGTTCTCACAAAAGTAGACATCCCCGGAAGAAAAAGCAACATCAGCATCGATCGATTGAAAGCAGCCTAATCTACACAAGAGGACACCGGAGTCAAGAAAATACAACCAAAAGAAAAAACAGAATATCGGACACGTTATGGACGAAAGGTTATATTAAATGGACACATTATAACTCTTATTTATAAATGATACTAAATATTTGCCACAACATGAATAAACATTTGCAATGGCAACACCTTAAATTATATGAGATTTTGACAGCCACATGTCTTTAGATAATTCTTTCTATCCTTCCTTTTGTAATCCGCCATCGCTGTAAGATCTAAAAAACGATATAATTTTGTTGGGTAGTTAACCTACAACAAGTTGGTTGAAAGGTACAAGACATCATATACTATACACTTTGCAGTACCCATTACGTGGAGAGAACCGAAAGAGTATGCCACAAATTGTTACTTTTGTCTCACTAACGTACAGGGCATCAGCCTTAAATCCAAGCATACTGTGCAGTATCCCAATTTACCATCAGCTTTATGGTCTGTCGAATATAGTGAAGAATATCCTATTCCAAAACCACCAGAAACGTGGAGTTTGGACGAAGAATCTGAATGCACATTGTTTCGCTCCAGAAGGGACTTGGGTATACTGCATGAATGTTCACAACTTATTTGATGCATTAGGACAGAAACATGAACCAAGCAATTTATTGATTCCAGTAAACTTAGCTTAAAAGCAGTTTTATTTCAAAACCGCAACGGAGCTGCAGCTCGGACAGGTAGAGGGTTCTTGTATCTGAAAGAGAAATTTCCGAAAGTTAATGAGGTAAAGATTAAAGAGGCCATATTTATTGGACCACAAATACGGAAACTTTTAAAAAATAGTGAATTTGACAACATACTAACTGACGT
Source organism: Volucella inanis (assembly GCA_907269105.1). Taxonomy (NCBI): domain Eukaryota; kingdom Metazoa; phylum Arthropoda; class Insecta; order Diptera; family Syrphidae; genus Volucella; species Volucella inanis. Next base: position 157,458,050 of record OU026155.1, read on the forward strand.
TGAACTAGGAGCATGGAAAGCTTTTAAAACTGTTGTAACAAATTTTCTTGCAAATATGAAAGCCGAAAATTACAATTTTGCTTAACAAACAATATGTTTTATGAATGTCACACAAAAAAGTAGATTTTTGTTGAACAGTGTTATTGAGGTTATAAATAAATGAGAAATGCTCCCCAAAAATTTACTAAAAAAGTTTCTTTTTTTTAAATACCTGTGATCTAGGGCGAGCATCCTCATTTTAATTATTTATCGAGCTTCATGAAGTTTTACTTCTATCGCATGGCTTTCTTTTTTATAATTATCGCACGCTCAAGCGGTTTTTGGTAGCCTTAAAATGTTTGTACGAAGATAAGTTAGAGAAGAAAAGAAGAGAGATACCAATGGACATTGGTCTTAAATGTTTGCAAGTTATAATGAATAGGAAATAGAGAGCTTGGCAAGGCATTCCAAAAGCGATTTGTAATGCTTAGGAGCGAATCATGATATTTCAGAGTACGTCAGAGAGTGGAATTGAGAGTATATTGATGATTATTCTGGGCTCATTGCCAATGTTGCAAACAATGAGTTTAGTACTTATAATATTGTCAAAAAGTGGCTCACTTCCATTGTTAATGTCGGTACTGCCTCTTAGCATGTCATGAGCGTTAGCTTATCACCAGAGAGGAGACTAACATGATCTCAACCAAGATATACCTATGCCGGCGAAATTAGCAATTTCAACAACTCTCGAAATAATGTCGCATACTATGAAAATATACGAGAGAGTTCTAGACATTCGACAACGGAATATTATAAGTACTAAACTTCTTGTGAGTCAATGCGGCGATTCGAAGTTTACGAGTAACAATGGAAAATCGACACGAAGCTTCGAAGGATCTGCATATCACCTTCATGAACTTGTAAAAAGCGTTCGACACAGTTCACAGAGGTCTTATTTGGACAAATAATATGCAATATATATGCGATGATGGTGAAACGAAAGTTGAATGAACGGCAAGAATGACCGGAAGTTATAATTGGAGTACACCAATGCAATGTACAAAATCTGTGATTTTTAATACCATGGAAGATTTTCTATTGAAGCAAAATTGTAGACACCAAACTAACAACCCTTCAAGCAACTCCTAATTCTGTCATTAACTACTAAGGAAATACGGATGACTATTTCGAGCATATTGTGTGTTGGATTGTATGGCGCGAAATCTGTCTCTTCAGTCTCAGAAAATCAACTATGGCTAACGAGAGTCATCAGAAAATGCAGTCAAAGAGGCAATAGAGGCTCAAGTTTCAGCCGAGGTTCAAAGCGGCCGAAGAAAAATTCATTGGATCATGCAAATGCGCGACAATCAATAAACTATTGGCCTCACTTACGAAGTTATCAAAGATAGAGTGGCTTGTAGAATAGTTCTAAAGTCACCGAATTTAGTGAGAGAAATATGAGTATGTAATATAAGATCTTGATAAAAGAAGAAGACGATTACCTTTGCCTTTTAAAAATTTAACCACCAGCATTAATTTTTTGCCAAATTGACTCAAAGCAAGGAAATATTGTGGAAATGTAGATATGTTCAATCATGTCTATCTCTACATATGAAAGTTGCGCTGGGTACTGTGAATAATGTAGTTAAAAATCAATGCGTCATGTGAAAGAAACATTTTTGGCTAATTAGTTTAACTGACACAGCCATTGAGACCTAATTTAAAAGACGTTCGAGTAAACTCCTATGTAAATTCGTTTCCCGGACAGAGCTTGGTTAAGCCTTATTAAATTTAATCCTTTTTTATGAGTTCTAAGACAGGTGAAGGCTAACATTATGGCAAAAGTCTGTCATAAATAGCAACGTTTTAAGGAAAAACGTGTGTTACACGTTAAACTAGTTTTCATTTATATGATTTGCGCTCTTAAATTCATTTAGGTACGATATAACATCTCAAGAGTAAATTCTACCAAACCTCAATTTTTCTTTCAATTTCAGTTGGCTATTTATCTAAAACTGTAATGTTTTTTTTTTTTTATAAATGTCATATATACAAAAAGTTGAAACTAAATTTCACTTCAAACACCATTATTTGGTTGAAATCGATTGGCTATATCTTTTGAGCCTCTTCGCAGTTTGCTGTAGCGATTATGAAAACAATATACAGGTATACATCCAAATGTACATTCAAAACTACTATTTCTATAATAAAACTGTTGGATATAAATCCTTCCTAATCAACACGAACAATACTCATACTTCTTGCCGAGTCATAGACTTTATTCGGCATACAATAGCGCTGACGCCTATAAACCTAGAGTGCTGTGTAATTTTGCCTGTCTATCAATCCAAAGCTCGTTCCATACGGGAGCTGTCTTAGCTATTCCATTGCATAATCTCCAACACAGTTCCAGCTTCAAACTGAAAAAATCAAAAATAATAAAACTTAAAACAAAAACATCCGTACTTGTAGCGAAAGCAGTAACACGGTCAATGGGCCCTCCATCGACTGGAGAGATAAGTCCTCTTAATTTCATGCAAAAGAGGGCTTTCGTTTTCATTGAACGGTTTTTTTTGTCGTTACGTCTGAAGGGTAACCTAAGGTGGTGGTGGCTGGTAGAGATTGTGGTTGAAATTTTTTTTCTTTTTTTGTAAGATTTGATGATGATGATGGCTCTAGCTCAGCACATAATAAGCACCAGCAGTTTTGAAGTCTATTTGTAGATGACTGAGCAAAATGCAAACGCACTTAAGAATTGAATTTGTTTCGCATGGACAAATGATTAATTGTGTGAATATCTCAAATAATAGAATGGAGTGCTACTTGAGGCCGAACGTCTTCTGACGAGCTGACGAGTAAAAACATTTAAAAGTTTAGCGATGTAGCTTAAGACGATTTTTCTGAGGCACTTTTTCGATTATGAAAGCGAATGCTTCTGTTTTGGAAGAGATATATGAATGCATTACTCGTACTTATAGTATGGTCAGCCATCTGCCAATTAAGTAATGAGATTTTGAAAATTTTAAAATAAAATAGAGTTGGATGTGGGAGTAGGTACGTTAAGTGGTGCTATGAACCGTAAAATTTTATGTATATAAAAAACTAGAAAGAAAAAGTTCGATAGCCTTGTAAATTATAAATTTCTCGAAGTCATTAAGGTTTTTTGCCTCGTTAATATCAAAATCCTGATAGATAACAATTGCTTGGACAAGTTTAAAGATTTTGGCTGTGAGACCTTCCATAGCTAGTGCGTTATATTTTGTCGCTAATCAACCACAAACAATATTTTGTAGTAATCCATAAGTGTTTCTAAATGCTTTTAAAATTACCATAGTAGGAAACACTTCCTATGGTCATCTGTTAATTTTGTCATTTACTTGTTAACAAAACCGGACATTTCGAAGACGCACAGACACAAATCCAAACCACAATATTATTTGTAATAAATAACACTCTGACGACGATCTAGTTTATTTTTTTAAGAACATATGGAGAAAAAAAAATTAGCATTAAGAACAAATACTTTAAAAATTGCAAAGATGCGGCTGCTTATAATCAGATATTTTGTGCGAATATTGAAGCCCAGGCGCGTAACATCTGGAGTGCACTAAACTTTTAATTTTCTCATAAGAGGGCCGCAGTATTTCGAATTAGATTAACAAATTAATATCAATCCTCATTTAAAAACTCAATTGGGGTAGTATTTAACGTTAATCATAGATGACCTGCAAATTCGATGCAGAACTCCACTCACTACTCACTCCTTTTTTCATAATTTTGCTTATCGGCTCGGACTGATTTAAAACGTATCTGTCAGTTCATTGGAAGTTTAATTTGTAAAATATTTTGGCTTTTTATTTGAAATGGGAATACTCTGATCTCTTACTCTACTCTTTACAAATATAAAGTCATTAACTTTTACAAAGCCAGAAGTTACTTTTGTAAACATTTATAAAAACTCAACTGCCAACTGGTCAAATCATTATTGAACAGCCTATAATACAGGGTGACTGACTCGAACTGCAACTTTTGAAAATGCTACCAACTTTTGCCTTCAAAATACCCCAGACAGAGAAATCCAATGGATTTGCATCCGGAGAATTTGCAATCCATTGTGTCGAAGAAATGAAGTGTGGAACATTGTTTTTTAACCAATCCTGGTTGGGAGACGACCGAAATGATTGTTTACCTAAGGCTTCAATACTGCCTCTAAGACAGTTTCACGTCATACGATCGCATAAATTTAGACGCCACGGTCCAAAAATACGAGCGGTGAGCGACCATCGGCGGTTATGGCGGCCCAAATCATCACCGTCGGTGTTGCCTGTTTTCTGGTGGCCGTCCGAAGATGTAAATTTTTGAAGGACCTCTCTGGCGAATGAACTCGGTCATATTATTTGTTGACATATTGCTCTATAACAAATAGCGACTCATCAGAAAAAACCAATTTCGGCAACTCACCACTTTCGTGCAAGCGTAGCAGCTCCTTCGCTCTTTTCTGTTGCGGTGTAAGATCGCGTGTTTTTTGGAACCTCAATAACTTGAGCCCAAGCTCATTTTTCAGTATGTGTTGCATCCGTTCGAACGATATGTTGAGCTTACGAGCCATTTTTCTTCCACTTCGAAACGGATTTCGAGCCTTCACTTTCCGAACCATTTCTGCCAATACTGCTGTTTTCTTATGACCACCGCCATGGCGTTTTGCAACAACGCCAGTATCACGGTATCGAGCTATGGTTTGAGACACAAATAATTTATTTACCTTGAGGTACTGGAGGGCTCTAACGATAGCTTCTTGTGGTTTTCCAGCCAAATATAAAGTAATCACACTATCACGTTTGAATTCCATTGCGGATAAAAATTTTTCAACTCAATTGAGATGCAAACCGTTTAAAAGGCTTATAAATAATAAAATTATCTGTTTTGTTCGTCAAAATTTCAGCTCACAGTAATGAACGGTTTGGAAATTATAGCAGTCTGAAGTTGGTTGCAGTTCGAGTCAGTCAGGGTGTATACTCATGCTCAAATGCTTGCATCACGGATCGTTCACAGAGATTTTAATGCAAAATGAGGAATGAGAGAGCAAAGAATGAGATAAAACTATACCGAGAACGCAGCTTTATTACCTCACAAATACAATAAAATGGTGATCTTTAAATCAACTGGCTATCAACCTGATCGGCCGTGCTGTGATCCACAAAATAAAATACCCTGTATGCCAATACCAAACGGTCCAAGCTGCGAACGTTGCTTTACTGCCTTACTTTAGATATATGAAAATAATTATTCTAGATAACAGACCAACGGCGAAATATGGTGATGAAGGTGCAAAGAAAATCTTCTAAACTGCGGTGCTTCATCATAATCAGAAATAATTGGACAGATCCTTTTGGTAATATTTTTGATAACAAAAGTGCATAAAGATAATGCGTCGTCAAGCGGTTTTATTAAACTCCTCTCGAAAAGATCATAAGAAATTCGCATATCCACTTTGGCGGCATATTATCTCATGGTGATTATATTGTTGTTAAAAAAGAATGCAGTGGAGTGTCAGTGGAATATCTGTAAGGGGAAAGGACCTAAAATACGTTTCACCGTGAACGAGGATAAAACCATGTACAGCAAATATATACTACGTAACATATATCAATGTCACTGTTAAGTACTTCCACTCCGGTTTAACATTTAATCTAACATAATACTTAAATTAAAAACCAATCCCCGGCAAATGTCATTAATGAAACCAAAAAAAGTGCCATTTTTAGCACTTCTTGGGGCTTTTAAAACAAATGATCAGGAAGGCCCCATCAAGAGCGATGATGATTAAGTCCTGGTTTATGGTCCAAAAGCATGGTCCAGGGAAAGTATCATAAGCTACCACGAAAAGACAGTCCTTTTGGTTATACCTAAATGATGGCGTTTTGTTTAAATGGGTAATGCGGTAAAACACTCTCTTTAGAACACTACGGGGCAAAAAGTAAAATAAAAGGTTTTCCAGTACTCACACAAGATTTAAACTTTACGCCATTTGTGTTGCCAATGAAAAAAAAAAAAAAGACAGCGTGACAGTTGACAGTTATTATAAATGGAGCTCTACACGAAAGAACAACGCGCCTTCATTGTTGAGCAATACTTAAAAAAATAATAAAGATTTGGCACAGTTCGCAATTTTCGTACAAAATATGGTCGAAAGATAGATAAATTCGAAATTTCAGGGAGAATGAATCAATTAGTGATTTTAGTCACTCTGGCCGTCATTTAACAAGTCGTTCAACACAAAACATCGAAGTTCTCCCTTCGTGAGAGTGTTGCTAAATGTCTAGAAATACCGATTCGACACCGTGATCCAGAATTGGACGTGCTGTGTATTCTCACGAAAAATTTGCATCTTCGTGCATACATGATGGGTGGCCGTGGCTCAAGTGGTAGTAAACTGGCTTCCAGATCGAGGGGTTCGGTATTCGAATCCCAGCCTCGCCCGAAAGACATTCGTTTTTTTCATTTAACAAATGTCTAACATTAAATTTTGGATGCCACCCATGAAACGACATAACCCTTGAGCGCAACTATCTTTCTCTCTCTCTCTCTATCCAATTTTCCAAAAAAACTTAACACGTGCTCCGGCATTTTAAGAGTAGTAATACCTCCTTGAGTGTTTAATAAAAAAAAGTGCAATTGACTTATGAACTGAAACCTACTGACCACGTACAACGAAGAGAGTTTGTTCAATGGATTATGAAACAACAGGTGGATACTGATTTTTCTAACAAAATCATCTTCAGCGTTGAGGCTCATTTTAATCTTAATGACTTTTTTATTCGCCAAAATAGTCAAAAAATGAGAAACGTGTCACGATCAGGCCATAACAGTTAATGGTGCTCATGATAATTAAGTTTTTTGTACCTGAACTATAAAATATGGATATGCATGATATGCTAAATAAGACATGTCACGTGCCATGCAGCCCAAGAAACAATTTCTGATAGTGTAATTATAACAAATGAGTGCATAAAGCCATTTACCCGAAGTGTCATTCCACACGTAATCCTATACTGTATACTTTATCCATCAATTAAAACTGTTCAATTTTTAATCTCAAATGAATCAAATCAAATATCAAAATTACATCTTGTGTGAATAATGGACACCCTTGTAAAATGCTTGATCCAATCCGGACTTTAGCGCCATCGATTGTTAAGCACAGTAAATGAAATAGTTAGATTTGGAGAAGAGTCGAGACTACCTCCTAATCTATGAGATACTGCTGCGATTACAACAATAGTAGTGATTTTAATAAAAGACTTTATAAAGTTTTATTTAAGTTGTCTTAACTATGACTATAACAAGAAAACTTACACATAAAACATATTATATATATATATATTATATATAAAAGAAATTAAAAAATATCAGATTATATTTAAAAGTCCACGGCGTTAATTTGCATCTATATATATTTTTCAATAAATTTTGAATTAGTAAATAAGTATTGTACTAATATTGTAAGTACCTTGGATTAGTACTTAGTCGCATAAGCCGCCTTGAGGTGGCCGTGGCGTAGTGGTATATGCATAGACTCCTCAAGCAGAGGGTCACGGGTTCGAATCCCGTGCAAGGCAATTCTCTGAAAAAGTCTTTTCATGAAATTTCTATGTAGTTGTAAACCCGTCGGCGTCAACTCTGACATGAAGGCATAACACTGATGTTGGAGTGGTTGCTGGTTGGGCTAAATGTAACGAACTAACTAACTAACACGTACTAAGGCCCACTGGTTGAAGATGCACTGGCTCCAGTTTGACAACCACCTCTGAGAAAAATATCGAAACCTAAAACACCTGAGTTCCTTCCACCTGCGCCCTGATGAAAAGTCAGTAAAAGGGTATTCATATCCCCTTGGTGCGCCCGCGGAATTATATATATAAAAAAAAAAGTGCAGCACAGCGGCTTTGCATGGAGTTGACCAGATGTTCACATCTTTGTTGCACATCTGTCCAAAGCTCATTTTTGTTTGATGTCTTACAGCCTACAGCAAGCAACAGACATTTTAACATCGCACCACAAATTCTCAATTCGGTTGAAATCTGGCGACTGTGAAAGTCACTGCAGCACATTAACCTTATTGTTTTGGAGCCAACCTGTACCAACAGGTGCCAGGTCATGATTTCGTAATCATTTCTTAACTGTTTCAATGCTTACTTCTACCGTTAACTCATTTTTAATCTGCGGTTCTGGCAAAAGTGGGTTCTTCTTCGAGAGGCTCACTACCTTTTTTATCATTTTCGGCATCATTACCGGCTTTCGCCTACGTGTCGCCAGCTTCTCTTTATATGTAAGGGCATTTTAGATTGTTGTAGAACAAGCAAAAAGCTTTTGGACTTCAGCACACGTTTTACGCCCAAAATTAGTTTGAATACAAGAGCACGTTTCTCAAGAGTGAAATGCTAAGCTAATGGAAGCGTAACTGAAATTTGTAAAATTGATAACAAAAAACTAATACAAAAATCCGAAAGTTTTAAATGCAGTTTCAAGTACTACTATACTATAATGTTGACTGCATTAACACCACCAAAGTACAATATGTAATATTTTTTTACAATTACAATATATGTAATATTTTTTTTTTTTTTTGTAACAACTCCAAAATTCTGTACTTGCAATCGTATCAAGTCTTGTTGCATTTTCACTATATAACTGCATTTTGTATTGCAGACTATAAAAACCAGTGAGCATTTAGCAATACTCATATATACCTATTTACCTGTTTTACTATTATTATTTAGACCGTAACTGTACATACACATATAGTATATGAATTATTGCAGTACTCGTAACACGTAAATTGTCTTATAATAGAGAAAATGTGGGCTTGCATAATGAAAATATTGTTCAGTTCTCTGAAATTGTAGACAAATTTATTAAAAGGAACAAATTTATCTGGTAGTATTTATTTGATCATATAATGTTGGTAAAAAGTAATTCTACAAAGTGTCTTCTTTTCTAAAATACATCTTTTCTTAAACCAAATAGTGACTTCAAACCCATTTCAATATTGTGAAATGAGCAAAGTTTGCAAGCTTTTTAGAATTTAGAATTTCGTCCTGTTAATTTTTGGCTGGCACACAAAGTTTGTTGAGGTCTTTCTACACTTGAGATGGGGTCTTTTATATTTTTCTGTTTCAATGAAGCACTTTATGTCCTTCTTTATGCCCCAGCCATCTGAGTCAATGAATTTCGGTTCTTTTAGGTATATCCATGTCATTGTAAAGCCTGTGCAATTCTCTTTCTCCTCTCTCCATTGGTTCAGACGATTCAAAGCATTTATCCCTGGGAAAACACCAAGCGCCGTCCATCCTACAATATTTTGATAATGTCTATGTCCACTCTAATGATCAGTTGCCAACTAAGTCCAAACAAAACAGCGATTCTCAAGAGTTACTCAAATGTTTTTAAAATAACTCGTTCTGTCCTGCCGATGATGTCTATGTCATCCGCATAAGAAAGTAGTTATGGAAACTTCTGAAAAATTGTTACTCTAGTGTTGATTTGCGAGTTTTACATAAAATTTTTAAGTACGATGCTGAAGATATCGCATGACAGTCGATCGCCAATCAGAATCTGCTTTCTCCATGGCCACTGTATAGAACCAGGCAAGTTAAGCACCGATATCAATATCTGACAAGACTTCGTATAATTTTACCGGATACGAATATACGCTGTTATAGGTGGTCATAAAATCAAAAAATAAGTAGTGGGTGTGTTCTCAAAAATCTGCATACATTTTCTTCACTGAGCTTATAGATAAAGTGTAATTTTAAGTTTTATTCAATCAGTTTATGAAATACAGGAAATATTTCTTCTATTTTCGGTTCGGAAATAAACGATGGTTTGCTCTTTGGGTTTTCAGTGTTCTATTTTTGACAGTTCAATTCTTGACACGTGTCAAAGTCCAACATGCTCGATTAGCATTAGCATTGCCATTTCATCTTGAAAAGCCTTGCACCCGAACAAGGCTTATAAATTCATTTAATCAAAATTCGTGCTCTGTGAAAAATGTTTTGAGCGGACTTCGATCGATCGTCATAATCGACCTACTGAGCAAGCAGTTCCATACATAATGACCAAATTTCATGCTATTGGACATCAAGCCATCTACCCGTACGCGTACATTGAGTAGATATAGAGGAAAATATTGCTGCTCTATCCGCCAGCGTTAATAAAGACAGTATTTGTCCATTCGTTACCGTTCGCAGCAATTGGGATTGTGTTACTCGACTACGTGGAAGATTTTACACAAAGATCTTAGTCTAAAACCTTACAAAATACAGCTCGTGCAAGAACTGAAGCCGAACGTCTTCGGCAACGAAGCACATTTCTGGTTGAATTGGTAAGTTCATATACAAACAACGTTATCATCAATGGCGTCCGCTATCGTTCAATGATTTCAAAACTTTCTTTTGTCCAAAATGCACGAGCTGACCCTGTTCGACATGTGATTCCAACAAGACGGTGTTATGAGAAATGAGTTCGGTGATCAATTTATCTCTCGTTTTGGACGATGCGATTTGTCGCCTTTCGACTATTTTTATGAGAATACGTCAAATCACTCGTCTATGCCGATAAATCAACTTCAAATTAATCCTTTAAAGACAACATTACACGTTTTATTAGCGAGATACCAGCTAATATGTTCGAAAAAGTGACACAGAAATGGACTCTTTGTATGGACCATTTAAGATGTAGTCGTGGTCAACATTTGCATGAAATAATTTTTAAAAGGTAAATGGCAAGCATTGTTAAAAAATCACCAATTATGATATTTCCCTTAAAATAACTAACCCCTTGACAATTCCCTGTCTACCAGAATTAGACTCAGTCAATTAACAGTTTCCGCATTCTTTAAAAATTCAACCTACAGTTGATATTCTACATCTATTCCACATATGTGCAGATTAATATGACATGCTGTCAAAAGATTTGTTGAAGTATGTTATCTTGTTCCTCAGAGGCTACAAGCAAAATGAATAAATAATGAAGCCGTTTTGTTATTTCGTTTATTGATTTTTAGACTTTAAGGAGAAAAGAAAATATGTCAAAATATTTAACGAAGTTATAATCCTCATTCAATGGAAATTCGTCAACTATTTTGTTTTGTCTGTTTTATATTTTTTGTTTTGTTGACGGATTCTAACCATTTCTTGTCAAACTTTGTAATTTATGCTCGCCACTGAGTGCTGACATTTTAGACCGCAATCGTAAGTTGAGGGTTCTTTAGTGCTAATGTATTTAGTATAATAATTTAATCTAAGTTAATTTTTGATATGTATGTGAACGGCTCATTATCTCTTCAGGTTTTTCTAGATTTTTCTTAAGGTAGTATATGGTATGCAAATATACATATCATAGTTATAAGCATCATTTTAACAAAAACGTACTCAAGGACCATATCAACATAATGAGAAATCGTTCAATAATTTTCGTAGATATTTAAATAATTTTCACATTCACTGATATAAGCGTAAAATTATCCATGAAATGATAATGATTAATGATAATGATTATTACTTTTTTTTTTTTTTTTTTTGCATCAGCTTCAATACTAAATATATTCATATGTAAATAACAATTTATGGGCTTAGAATCAACTAAAAAAATTAGGAAATGGCTTTCTAATTTCACCCAATTTGCTAACATTTGAACTAGTTGGATAAACATCTATTGTATAAGGAAATAAACTGCTGAGACTGCTGTTTATCGAATAGAAAATCAGTCCCACAAGACTCCAACTGATATTACCGGTTTTAATGTTAAACTGTTCTTCAGGGTATAAATGTCGAAACAGAAGGAACAGAAGAACATATTTATGAATGCATTTTAATCAAATGTGAATGAATAAATTTTTAAGCTGATTATTCAATACGGTATGTTAAATTTAAAATCCTACAGCTTGTGTCTTTAGCAGATTGTTTTTCTAAAGTGTGAACTATCTATGCCATCGGTATGGAACTTTTAAGCAATTGATAATTAACATATGGTAACGTCCAGTCTACAATATTTATAGTAAAACACAAATAAATTTCAAATTTTCAAATTTCAACTTTATTTATCAATATATTGGGTATGTCATTTAATTCGTGCGTTTTTTTTTTTTTCAAAATTTGAACGTTTATTTATGAAAAACATGTACAATAGTATTATTCAAAGTATTGCCCATCTGAAGCTATGACTTTTTTTCCATCTTTCTGGCAATTTGTGGATCCCATCCCAAAAGAATTGAGCCGGCTTGGCAGCCAAGAATGAATCAAGCCAATTTTTGACATTCTGCTTTGATGTGAACCGTATTTCAGTTAGGGCGTTCTGTATCGACCGGAACAAATGGTAGTCACAAGGGGCAAGGTCTGGGCTTTAAGGCGGGTGGGATGGGGTGGACTTCCCATCCACTGTTTTCCAAATAGTTCTTAACCGGAATAGCAACGTGGGGCCGAGCGTTGTCATGATGGAAAATTATTGCCTCGTGTCTGGTCGCATATTCCGGGCGTTTTTCGGCTACTGCTCTCTTCAAACGGATTAATTGTGTTCGGTAGCGTTGTCCATTGATGGTTTCACCCGGTTTTAGCAGCTCATAATTCAGCACACCCATCTGATCCCACCAAATACAGAGCATTACCTTCGCGCCATGGATATTCGGCTTGGCTTTTCGTTGATTTGGCTGGTTGGCCGGGTTTCACATATGGTTTTTTGCGCTTGGGGTTATCGTAATGGATCCATTTTTCATCACCAGTAACAATCCGATGCAAAAATGACTTCCTTTTGTGGCGTTCCAGCAGCATTTCTGACATACAAAACCGCCTTTCGACGTCTCTCGGCTTGAGTTCATGTGGAACCCAATTTCCTTGCTTTTGAATATATCCAGCTGCTTTCAAACGTTTTGAAATGGTTGCTTGAGTGACACCCAAAGATTCTGCGAGCTCTTCTTGTGTTTGGCAACAATCTTCATAGAGTAATGCTTCCAGTTCTTCATCTTCAAACTTTTTTGGCTGCCCATGACGTTCATCGTCTTCCAAGCCAAAATCACCACTTTTAAATCGTGCAAACAACTTTTGGCACGTTCGCCCAGCTAGCGCATGTTCACCATAAACTTCTACCAAAATGACTTTCGCCAGCAGTTTTCTTCATGAAGAAGAACTCCCCGCAAAAACACTTTTTCAGGCACAAAGTTCGACATATTTGAGTGGAAAAAAATTATTGTTGTTTACGCTTCAAATGAATGACATATATTGAAATGACGTACAATGACAGTAGCTTTCCAACGCATGTTCCAAGGGAATAATAACAATGGAATAATACAAGTTACGCTATCTCTTAGCAAACCGCATTATTAAGTTATAGACCCAATAGTTGCCTTCGAGGGCGATACACTGATTGAAACGATTTTTCAATCTTTCGATATCAGTTTTGTAGTACGATTTCGGTTTAGCCACAAAATAGGCCTCTATTTCGGCGATTACTTCTTCATCGGTCTTAAATCTCTTTCCGGCGAGCATTCTTTTGAGGTCTGCGAACAGGAGATAGTCGCTGGGGGTCAAATCTGGTGATTACGGTGGGTGGGGAATCAATTCGTAGATGAATTCATTCAATTTTGCCACCGTTTTCATCGACTTGTGACACGGTGCATTGTCTTGATAAAACAGCACTTTCTTTTTCTTCAAATGCAGTCGTTTTTCTGCGATTTCGTCCTTTAAACGCTCCAACAACGCAATGTAATAGTTGCTGTTGATAGTCTGCCCTTTTTGAAGATAGTCGATGGAAATTATTCTATGTGTATCCCAAAATACGGATGCCATAACCTTGCAGGCCGACTGTTGAGTTTTTGGTCGTTTTGGACGAGGTTCATCGCCTGCTCGCCACTCAGCTGACTGCCGATTTGACTCTGGTGTAAAGTGATGGAGCTAAGTTTCATTCAAGGTCACATACCGACGCAAAAATTCGGCTTTATTGCAGTTGAACAGCTTTAAACACTCCTTTGAATTATCAACACGTTGCTGTTTTTGGTCGACTGTGAGAAAACTCCGCACCCATTTTGAACAGAGCTTTCGCATGTGCAAATATTCGTGTATGATATATCCAACACTCTCTTTTTATATCTTCAGAGTCTCAGCTATCTCGATCAACTTCACTTTACGGTCATTCGTAATCATTTTGTGGACTTTTTTGATGTTTTCATCTGAAACGGCCTCTTTTGGACGTCCACTGCGTGCATCATCTTCGGTGCTTGTATGACCACTTTTAATTTTTTTAATCTACTTGCGAATGGTTCATTCGGCTGGTGCAAAGTCCGGGTAACACTTATCAAGCCATTTCTTTGCATCGGCTGCATTTTTTCCCATCAAAAAGCAATGATAAATCAACACACGAAATTGCTTTGAATCCAAAAGTTGCTTCACTCACAACACTATATCTCGAGAGCTGTCAAAGTTATACACGTGTCTTTTAAAGATTGGTACTAACTGACAATGGTATGGGTTTAATTCAAGTGGTGCCCTCTCTTAGAAACGCACTTTCCAGCCTATGTATTACACAAGCCTTAACGTGGTCTTTGGGCAATTGCTTCTAGTCACGCATTCTTTACTTCGTGTGCGTCACATCTAAGACGAGATCTTCCTTCACGTTGTTGTCTTTCTAGGTTTGAATCGAAGGGACGATGGTGCTCAATCGCCCTATAATCCTTAAGCATCTTAGGTAACTTTTAAGCTTTCTGAACAGGTCAATTTCGCTTTACAATTCATAGCGTCCGCTGCTTAGCTAACGCTAACATAAATACCTCTGCGCCATAGAATGGGATTTTGACCATGAGGAAGGATGTTTCTTAACACCACTGTCTTAAGAGTGTGTAAAGAAAACTGTTGATAACTCTCAGCACAATACGCTCATCATATTCTAAGATACATCTTGAACTTGTTATTTATTTTCTTCTTTCAAACATATTATTGTTCACATGGTTCTCTAATCTTGTGCAATAAGAATCTACATATTAATTGAACTCTGTCTGCGTTTTCTTCTATTCTCTTGTGGTTTAATTAATTCATTAGTCGAATAGTTGATTAGTTTCCAAATTTGTAAAAAAAAGGGGGATGAGCTCCTTGTACTAAATTGAAAAACTCGGTAGAGAAAATTATTCAACGTGGGCAATCCAAATGCAGGACGTACTTCTACACGCAGATTTGTGGTCGTACCAGTATGTGGCTGGCTCCAATATTTTGCCAGAGGAGCCGAAACCAGAACAAATAGTCGCATGGAATACCCCAGATTGGAAGGCTTACGCAACGGTTCTCCTTAGCGTGAAATCGGCTAAGTTAATGCACGTTCAATAACAAATAACTAATCCGTTGTACTCTTGGTAAAGTTCCTTTTAATTTAATCGTTCAATCTTCAAAAACAGATGAGTAAGCGCTTCAGTGATAAGGTACTTACAGTACCAGAACCCACCACGTCAGCGCCGAGTACCTGCAGCCTGACGCGAGCGTAAGCCGGACATTCACAGAAATAGTGCTCCTTGGTTTCGTCACCACTTTCGCAATAGGCATCGCAGGATGTTGTGTCGTTTATGCCCAGAATATTTAAGTGCCATGCAAAAGTGTAATGCCCTATCACGACGTCTGTAAGCAACCTGCAATCCTGAAAAATTCTCCTTTGAACCATGCTTGGCAAGTTAATCGGCAATTTTAATTCCCGTGATCCCATTGTGACCTCTGACCCAGACAAGTTCACCGAATTTAGCCTTCTGACTATGTTAAGTGATCTCTTGCATTCCTGAACCAGCTTGGAAGTCGTAAGAGGGTTCAGGAAGGTTGTAAGCGCAGCATGGCTGTCGCTACAGATGCCAATGCTTCGCCCTCTCCACCGGTTCTCCGCAAGATAGTTCGCTGCCATCAGAATTGCGTAAATATCCGCTTGGAAAACAGATGAAAATTTTCCTAACGTAAAGTGAAATCTAACGTTATTGTCCTCCAGAAAGACACCAGCGCCACATCCTATATTGATTTTGGAACCATCCGTGAAGACCCGACTGCATTCCTTTCCTGGCTCAGATTATGGCCGAAACCAGTTGTGGGTACAAGGAAAGTCCATGTCGTATTTTTTCCGCAACAAGAGTTTTGGTGTCATTGCATCAAACGACATGACCAAAAGACCGGAATCATAAGAAAGCCGGGGCCCAAGGTCATCAAATCACCACTTTTTTTGACGGAAGATGGCTTTGAGAAAGTAGCTCATTATATGAATATCAAGGGGAGGGAGATTCATCAATGCTTCTAGAATGGAGCCAGAAGAAGAAGAAGCATCCGGGACAAACCGTTGTTTGAAGTCTGGTAAAAGCAGCAATCACGTATTTTCGTGAAAGCTTATTCCAGCAGACAACCGACGCATAAGATATAATTTGCCTTTAGTCCAGAGAAGTTTGTTTTACAAGATAACACCCACATAGTTAACTTCTTTGGAGAATTGGGTGGTGATGCCTTTAAGCACTAGATGAGTCAGACCATGCAGCTTCCTCCTGCTCGTAAAGAGAACAACCTCAGCACGTTCAACACAGTAAAAAGTTTAAGAAAGAATAGGATAAATTGTGTGAAGTATATCAACCAAAATGTCCAGCTCGTGTGGTAAATCTTTTTAAAAATTTAATACATGCCAAGATGACAGATGGCCAGACTGAATTTCTAAATAACTTTTACGATATCATAGAAAACTGCATGATATCCAAGTAATTGTACCAGGAGAATTGCTAAATATAATAGGATGCACAAAAATGAATATTAATTATGTGTATTATGAATATGTTACACTAACCATACAAAAAAGATACAGTGAAGCTAAAATGTTTACTACATTTAGATCGCCTAGAATAAAGTGAATTTAAAGAAGAATTAAGACAAAAAATTGACAATATAGATGCATTGGATAGGCGAACTTTGGTAATAATTGGTCATGTCAACATTGATGCAAATGAATTATATCATCCTAATGTGAGCAGATACCTTTCACTGATAGCATTAAGCGGATTTATTAACACAATTAAATCGTTTACGCTTATCGACTTATCCCGAAACACAAAAAAAATTAATTGATCACTGTGTAATTCGCACTAAGTTCATGAATATTATATCCGCGGTAGTAAAGCTTAATTGATCTGACCACTTTGGTATACCTATACTGCGCGACTATTACATCTAATGAAAAAGAAGAAAAAAACGTTCCTGAAATGTGTAGTTACATTAGTAATGGTGAGTTATCACGGCAAATTGAACAGAAAATGATTTCTACAATATCTTTAGAGAAGATCAGCGACGTACTTTAGAAAAAACAAAAAAAGGTCTAATGAGCATAATTGAATAACCACAAATCTTAGTAATGCATGTCTAGAAGACGTTCCGCAACCACCTATATAAAAAGATACATAGCACTGAAATGAATTATTTCAAGCAACTATTTTTGAATGCAAAAAAAAAATAATAATAATAATAAGGGAGAAATGGAAGATTTTCATTTTAATACTTGGCAAAAAAAAAATTTACGAATCTGGAAGATCTGTTGGCTAAAAACTTAGCTACAAACGGGTTTGACTATCTGGTAAATCATTTTGCAAAAAATTTTCCAATAAATACTATCCATACAAGATGTGTTCACAAAATAAAGTGACTTTTGAAATTTCATGGGCTAGGTACATTCAATTATCGATTTTTCGGGACACATGTATGTATGTAGTTTGTAGTATATTCACAGTTTCAAGCATATAGCACACTTAGTTTGTTTTTGACAGATAGAAAGGTTAGACGTGTTCAGGTGTGCTCGAAGATTTTCAATTATTATAAAAAATGGAGCAATGAATTTTCATCCAATTTTGTGTAAGAATTGGAATCTCTAAAACACTTAAAATATTGACTGCTCTGAGTAAAAAAAAAATGTTTACAATAGGTACAAGCTCATCCAAGTTGGCTGAGAAAACGCCAATCACGAACGTCTCTCTGGATGCCTCAGCACATCAACAAAAGATGATAACGTCGAAGCTGTGAAGAAAATTGTTTGGAAAATGGTCGAATTACTATTGTATAAAAGAAGTTGCTGAGGATGTTGGTATATCAGTCGGCTCGTGTCATGCAATTTTTTCGAGTGTTTTGGGCATGAGACGTGTGTGAGCGAAACTTCTTAATTTCGTCGCAGGAGCATCGCTCAGAAGCTTTCGAATAACGTCAATGATAATCCTGACTTACTCTAAAGGGTCATAACTAGTGACGAAACATGGGCATTTCATTATGACGTCGAAACCAAAGCCCAATCGTCCCAATGGAGGCACCCAGGATAGTCAAGACCAAAAAAAGCGCGCCAAGTTCAATCTAATGTCAAAGTTTTGATCACTGTTTTTTTCGATTACCATGGCGTAGTGGATCAGGACCACAAGGTCGTTCGGTCAATAACGAGTATCACCTTGAAGTAACGAGCCGTTTGCGAGAAACAATACGAAAAAAACGTCCGGAATTATGGAAAAACATTTCATGGCTCTTGCATCACGATAATGCACCTGCTCAGATTTTTTGACCAAAAACAACACAACAATTATGCCCATGAGAGTTGTTCCTGCTCCTAAAACTAAAGAGACTTATGAAAGCACGGACAGGAAGAGCTCAAAGATAAACTAAAAAGTATTTATGAGAAGTACTTAGAGGATTGGAAATAGCTTTGACATTATTATATCTCAGGGGGATCGCTTTGATGGTTACAACATTTATATTGATAAATAAATAAATATTTTTTTACAAAAATATAAAGTCACCATACTATTTGAACACATCTCGTACATCAGCAGCAATTTATCGGGTGATTCATCGTAAGGTTTTATTTTCAATAGGCTTTGACAGATCACGCGTGCTCCTATCAAACTGCTTCATCATTTTTGTTCAGTATTGTTTGGCAAGTCATCATGGAAAGGCTCACAACACAACAGAGTCTCAAAATTGTTCAGCTGTATTACGAAAATCAGCGTTCTCTGGGATGTGTTTTTCGTGCGATTCAAGGAACTTACTGTGCGTATAATTGACCTACTGGAACCACTATTGCCAATACCATTCGCAAATTTGAGTTCCAGTTTACATTAGTGGATGATACTCTACCGGTTAAAACACATCCAGTACGTAGTTAAGAGACTATAGCAGCTGTAGCTGTGTAGCTATGACGAATCGATTCATCGTCGTTCTCACAGCTTGGCTTGGTATATTTTACATGAGGATCTCGGCCTAAAGCAAAATTTACCCTGTGCAAGAATTAAAGCCGTGCGACTTGAATTTACGTTATATTTTCAGTGAATGGGCTCTAGAAAAACTCAATGAAAATCCGGTATTTTATCGTGAAATTTTGTTCAGTGATCAAGCCCATTTCTGGCTCAATGGATACGTTAATAAACAAAATTGCCGTACTTGGGCTGAGGAGCAACCTAAACAGTACCAAGAGCTACCATTACATCCATTAAAAACAACGGTCCATATATCTTCAAAAATGAAATCAGAGTGTTACCGTCAATGGTAACCGTTATCGCACCATATTAACGGACTATGTGCTTCCTGAAATTCAAGCACATAGTCTCGTTGAGCTCTGGTTTCAAAAAAACGGCGATACGAGCCATACAGCGAGTGAAACAATGGACTTGTTAAGAAATCATTTTGGTGAGCACTTAATTTCACGTTTTTCTACGGTAAATTGGCCACCTAGATCGTGCGATATCACATCTTTTGACTGGGGATATGTAAAGTCTTAGGTCTTCAGGAATAAGCCCGCTATGATTAACGCTTTGGAAGAAAACATTATTCGTGTTATCCGCGAGATACCAGTCGCTATGCTCGAACGAGTAGCCCAAAATTGGATCTTCATAATGGACCACCTCAGACGTAGTCGTAGCCAACATTTACATGACATCATTTTCAAGAAGTAAATGCCATGAATTTTTCTTTTAACTGATAGTAAAAATTTTAAGTTCACTTTCAAATTTATGAATTTTATTTTACATTATAAATCAAATCTTACGATATATCACCCTATATAACGAATGTACTTCAACGGCATCGAATCCGATGCAACTCGAAAACCTCTTTTCAAGCCAATTAACACTGCTGTAAAATTGAGGAAATGTGCTGATTCATCATGTAAGAGGGATGATAACAGTTCATATCAATTGCTAATTGGACGGTATTCAGCCCTTTCGATATTGTTTATGTCAGAAGCAAACTGTCGCAATTTAATACCGATTCGAATGAAGAAAATGCTATTCCGCTCAAACTATTGCGATTGCGATACCTCAGTACTACCTGCGACGCTGTGGACGTACATCAAAATAGTTGAAGATCTTAAAAGCTACTGGACGGAAAATCCTGACAACAGAAAATGTTAAACGGGCTACGTATTTTTGTTGACAGGTGCGGCGATCTCGTGCGAATCAAAAAAAAAAAAAAAAAACAAATATTAGTTGCTTTCAACAGCATAGAGGCTGTGTACATGGCGTTGTCTTAAGTTAGTAAAGAGGCAGTTTATTTAACAAATTTTATTTTAGATTTGGGTGTAGAATTGCACATTGTTGTGCTCGGCACACGTTCTTTGCCATTGTTCTCTTTAACGACAATGTAGGTGCACCAAATTTTTGGAAATTCGTTTCACCACCCTAAAACGAAGCTATGTACATAGACATACAAATACATTACCACTTTATCTGAGAGCTTCTTCAAACTATCATAGTACGGGAAATATGATAGCGGACGTATTTATTAAAAAATTAACAAAGTCAAAACATCTAAAATATGTATCTTCTACGGCCCTATCAATTAAATAGAATAGATTGTACTTGCTTTTGATTAATTTTAGTATTGTAAACTTAGCTTAAGTTTACCGATATACCGTATATCTAAAACAAAGTTCAAATGCCTCCCAAGTTGATGTAGTAATTAATTGAAGTCGGTCTGGGTCTTAGTTTGCAACACATTTCCAATTGCCAAAGAAATAGCGATTATATGACATATCCGCATCAACTAAAATTCCAGTTTTTTGTATAGTGTCGAGTATCGAGTATAGTTCGATCTGGCTTAACATAATGTGATTGGTACATTACTGTGCACCTAAAAGCAGTTTGAACTTGTTTATTCCACCCTTTTTGTTTTCAAATTTAAAGAAATCTATGTTTTGACGCTGCCTAAGCTATTTTTCAAAATCTTCAACACTTTTGTGTTGTAAAGTGGTCAATCTTTCTCTCGACATTCCAGCATGATTAAACTCATGATGTTTTGTACAACTTCTGTGAAAAAAAAAAAAAAATCTAGAGCACCTTTTCATCTTGTTATTATCTTATAACGTTAGTGAAAAGATCTCCATTCAGAGTCATTCAATTTAACAATGTGTAGTGTGAACAAACACTGAGAAAAAACTTCGAATAAACGCTTTGAGAAAACTGCTTTCTTTAAAGGGAATTCGATGTGAATACAAATTTGCATCCAGTTTGTTCACAAATTTGAAGTTTGAGCATTTGAATAGAGAGCTGTCAAATTAATTTATCAAGTTGCTTGTAATTTACCAACAAATATGAACGTAAGAATGGATAAATGTATTTCAATGCTATCAAATACCTTTCAGCTTGCTCTTGAAACCATAGTACAATACATAGATGCTTATATGTGAAGATTTTGACCGCTTTCCATCGAGTGCTTCTATCCGTGTTACCCTGTATATTAATACGTGTGAATTGTCAACAATGTGAATTCACCTGCTATTTTACACAAAAACGTCATCCACATTAAAAACACATGGTGAACTTTACTTGCAGATTTCTCTCTTTCTAGCATATTCTATCAGTTTACAGACTCGGACATGTAACTGTAATTCACTTACAGTGTATTTGTGATGAGTTTAAAGGACTTTAAAGGTTTAGTAGACTTTGACATCTATGTACATTCATTTATGGTTTCTTCATCTAAGACTAGCACATGATTTTTTATTAGATGCGCCCCAACCTGTTCCTTGTTGGCATAGACCAGAGACCTAATGTTACTCCAAAGAAAAAGAACCTAAAGGTGTAAAATCCCGCGAGCTGAGCGGTCAATTGACAGGGCCATTTTTTCAATAACACAACAACTGAACTTAGTCTTTAACAATTCGATTGTTGCATGCGCTATGCGGCAGATAGCACGTTATTAAAACAACATATCGTCCAAACCTTCAATTTATTCCAAGAAAAATGGAGCAATAGTTTTTGCCGACATTATAGCGGAAGAAGTACGGACCAATGGCACCTTCGTCATAAAACCACACAAAACAATTCTTCTGCTGTTGGAACACTTTCGGCGGCTTACTTGCCCAAATGTGGCAACTTTGCTTATTAACAAAGTCATTCAGCCAAAAGTGTAAAAGTGAAGAAAATCCGTATTTTCTTTTATTTTAAATAAAACTCAATCAGCGTTAGATCGACGAGCACGTTACGACCTAATATGAACGTATAGTCAAGTTTTTTCGTAAAATACGCAGAGACGTCCGAAAGATGCCCAGCTCTTAGCAATGGTAATTGCTTCTAATTGTGTTCTTGACTTGCCGACTCGCGTACAGCCGGTACAATATCAGGTGTACTGGTATGAAGTGAGCCAAAACAAAAAATTTTATTCAAAGTATAGGCCATTGCTAGCTACACATTTTTCTTATCTATCAGGCAATTTATGGATTCCACGTCAATAGAACCGTTCCTAGTAGGATCCGAAGTGTTGCTCAGCTAATGCGTGTCCTATCGATGAAAACAAATAGTAGTCGGAAGAAGCCAAGTCTGGTGAATACGACGGGTGGGGTACCAGCTCCCAGCCAAGTGCTTTAGTTGTATCCTGAACCAGTTTTGCTTTGTGTGCAGGTGAATTGTCATGGAACAAAATTACCTTGCCGTGTCTTCTGACCCATTCTGGTCGTTTTTAGCAGCTCGTGGTACACCACACCTTTCTGGACCACAAGACACACAAGATTGTCTTCTTGCCGAATCGATCTGGTTGATGGTTGTCCCGAATTAACCCATGATTTTTTCCGTTAAGGATTCCGAAAATAAATCCATTTTTCAGCGCCAGTAACAAGTCGATGCAAAACTGTTTTTTTTTTATCGTGTCTTTGAAGCAAAATTTCACAAGTGGTTTTTCGGTTTTCCATCTGTCTTTAATTCAATTCATGTGGCATCCATTTTCCAGGCTTTTGGATTATTCCCATAGCTTTTAAATGGTCAGAAATGTTTTGTTGTGCAACATTTAACATTTCTGCAATTTGTTTCTGACTCAAAGTGTCATCTTCATCAAATATTTTTTGCAATTCGTCGTCTTCAAACTTTTTTGGTGGTCTTCCACGTTCTTCATTCCTCACATCAAAATCGTTATCTCTGAACCGTTGAAAACATCTTTTGCATGTTGCTTCTGATAGAGCATGATCACCATATGCCTCGACAAGCATTCGATGCACTTTTCTTGAAATGAAAACAAAAAATTAATGCTTTCCGCAAGTCATCATTTTCTGGTACAAAATTCGGCATTTTTAACACGATGAAAAAATATGATATTGTCTGCTCAATGAATTGATGTATACTAAATACCATATGTTTGACAAGTGTCATGACAAACAAATAAAAAAAATAAATGTTCCCTATCGAGGTATTTGTATCTTGACCGATACACCTGGTATTTGCCGTATCTTACCGCCTATTTTGATAAAAAAAATTCGAATGATTTGTAAACGTTGTTGAAGCGTATACCTTTAACAAATGTGCAAAGGTATTACAACTGTCAAAAGGTTGTATATGTGAATTCTCTTTTGGAAAAATGAGGCCCATCCGATGAAAATGCTCTCTAAATGTGACTAATCCCAAAGATATGCCTACTACGCTACTGGGACCGAACGCCTCTATTTGCTAATGATACAGATGCAATTTAAAAATTTCAACAGATGCAATAATCAAATCTACAGTTGCTGATCCGCAGATAGTCATCTCATATGACACCATGCCAAATTGTATACAAGCAATAAAGATTAATGTGATCTCATAACGAAGTCAACACCATGTAGGTAGACGATAGAGGACGGTATGACAATATCATGAAACTGATGCAAAGCCAACTATTACGATAAGAACTCATGCAAACCGACTGTTTTATTAAAAGAACTGACATACAATGTACTCGAAGGTTTAGCGATTTGAAAGCAAATGTTGGACATGATAAAGGGGGAATCGTATACTCATCGTTTATTTTCCCACTCTGTATGTACATCGGTACAAATCTGATTGCATTTATAAGTTGATTGTGTCCTCTATTACTGACACTAGATCACCTGAAAAATTACCAGATAGATGAAACATGATCCGAGCATTTCATCCTTCACTAGAATTCGCGATCTGAATTGTTACCATACAACTTAATCTGCCAGAAATAAATTTTTTTTATGCATTTGTGTATTTATGTAACCTTAATTGAAATACTGTTAAGAAGTTTGATGATTACAAACACTAAGAATAACAAATGACATACATACATATTTGGCTGCTTTCAGTAATTCGAAATTTTTCTTATATTATCGCTAAAAAAATGTATTTTCTCTTTACATGTTTGCATATTTATTTGATGGTCGTATTAAAAATTCACAACACATAGTGCTTCTGATCGCCTTGAACAAGGCCGTTAGCGATTGACTTCATCCTCCAAGCACACCCTCGCTTTGACAAGCTGCAAATTCGTCACCAGTACAGGTCATCAATGCATCAAAATGCAACGAAAGCAACGAAATCAATCTGCCAAATGGCTATAAATGCAAATGTCCATGTCACAAACAAAACTAAACAGACAACCGAGACTTTGGAATGAATTGGACGAATATACTTGTACGAGAACGAGTACATTCGATCCGCTAAAGCCCAGACACACACGGAATAAATGTGATTTCAATAAATTCAAAAATAATTGCCTGCGTCTGGAAAGATTAAGAAGTCCAAGATCTCAATTGTCAGTGCAAACCGAAGGCGTCTACGGCTACGATGATGCATGTTTTTGCTTTGGTGGGAATGGAGGCGAACGCACGAACCAACAAACTGACGCACGTTGAACGGACATGTTTTGAATTGGGAATTTGATTCGAGGCCCAGTTCGACTTTGGATGGAGTTTTGTTTTACATTCTTTGGTTTTTGTGGATGAATTCCACAAGCCTTTGCCTTTTTTGGATGTGAAATTAGACACGGTCATGCGTGGAGTTGGCATTATGGAAAACTACATATATATGTTGGTACGAGAACGTACATTGGAAATCTTAATGCAAGGCGATCGATGAATAATGTGAGTCTTGAATGTAATTGAGCGAAAGACTGAAGGTTTAATTGCGTTCCTGGGTAAAGGGTCATTAATTGCAATTTGTTTTGGGCGTACAATTTGTTCAGTGGACCTTTTAGCGAATTTAATATCATTATTAGGTCAATTTTTATGAATTGTAGTTTTTTTTTTTTCTGAAGGAGCAATTTTTAAAATGAAGTTAACAGCTTGAGACGGAAAGTGATAAATAGCTTAGTAATGATGGTGTAAAGTTAGCAAATAGCCGAAGGCGCTTAAAAATTATTTCGTCTCGGCCAACGATTTTTGTGTTAATTTCTTAAAGGAAAGTCAACTCTGGATCGGGTTTGAAAATGTTGAAAATGCGACGCACTAGGCATAGCATATGCATATGTATATCGGTTCTCACTCAAACAAACTTAAAAAACAAAACCTTATTACAATGAGTTTTAAGCAGTAAGAAAATAGTTTCATATTACAACTGAGTGACGTTGGCAAAGTCCACCGACTACAACGCAAAAGTATCTGGATTTAAATCTCATTCAACAAAAAAAACCAGAAAAGGGTTAATTATTTTTCGGCTGTCACTACCCTTTAGGTATTCAATGTATAACAACTCGCCGTTCGAAGTGAGCACAAAATGCAACTGCTGCGCCATTGATGTCGCAATGGATAAGCCCTTAGTAAGACCAAAGCAGTTCTAATACTCTCATATTCCCGAGATGAGTTGCTAATTCCAGAATTTCTGGGCTAGTTGTAGTAAAAGTTATCACAAAAAGGCCGGTTCCTCCACGATAAAGGTTGTGCGATGGGGTAAGCTACGCCATTCCGTAGCAATTACGTTGTAACAAAGCTATGACTACTGTAAAATACAAGTAGTTCTTGGTGGTTCTGCTAGAAAGTACATATAAATAGTATGCAAAACTATGGTGGATTACATACCACCTCCGATAAAAATCCTTTCGGGAAGGCAAAACATGTCTTGGTACTCAGTTCCACCATCTAACATAAAAATTCTCATCGATGATATCGACATACTCGTATGTAGTATGTTCTACAAGTGTGATGTACTGATTATGCTGAGGACTCGGACCATTACTTTGTTGAATAGTTGTGCACACTCTGAACATAATAAATACATGAAAATGTTGTAATTTTACATCGGACGTGTACAACCTTAAAAGATTGTCAGTGACAGGGCACCAACTTTTCCTGTTCTGAGCTTGTTTTTATCACATCTTTTACCATTAGAATGGCATAGAGCGATGCTTTTAAGCAATACATACACCATAAACTTTGGCTTTTTAGATAGAAAAAGGAAGACTACAATATTTATGCGTTTAAATATAAAGATGGATGTCAAAGTGTAAACAAAACATGTAAAAGCTTCAAAGGTCGAATCGAAGCCAACAATTATTGTCAATAACCATTGAACCTCACCGCTATTTGTCTGATCCTAACTCTGAATCTGACTCTTTAAGCCTTGCCATCTATCATCTGTCTATCATCATTTAATGAGAGGTGTCAGTTTCAATCAATGAAAAACACAGCATTTTTTATAAAAAAATTTTATTTCGATCTAAAGTATACTCGTAAGCCCTGAAGTTAGCATTTGAATACAATATCTGCCAAATGTCCGTCTTGGGGGCTCTAGTTTGCTCAGATATATTCTTAATGTGCTTGAATTGTCGGTGGCATATTAGTGTTTACTTACGGTCTTACGGTCTTAGATAAAACGCACGACCTCGGCACCCAATTTATGTCTCTATTTCGAGAAATCATACTTCCTGGAATTTTGTCACGCAATAGAGCCCATATTTCACACATAAGTGGCATGTGGCATAATCCTGCTGAGGATAAACATTTTCCACGTCCATAGCATCAATTTTATGCAAAAAAAAGGCAGTCGACATCGTTATGTAATGCAAAAAATTCACTATAATGGTCACACCAGCATCATCTTTGATAAAAATATGGCCCGATGAGACCGCCAGACAAAAAACCGCACAATACTTGTTGTGGATGAATTTGCTTCACTTCTCTTACGGGTTTTCAGATAGAGAGATAGGCCCAATTCCTGCGGTCGTCTGGAAATGGACACAGCTACGATGACGTTAAAATTAATCGATCAAATTTATCATTTAAATTCACTCTAGCTGTGCGAGAAGGCACTTGATGATGACCAAAAAGAGTACGAACTTTACGAAACTTTTTTGTGATATTTGCACCGTTTTTGAAGAGTTCTCACTATTTCAGCTCTGTTGTGCGAGTTTTCTTTTTTTTATAATCACTACAAATTCATATTGTACAAACTTAATTTTTGGAATGAGCTCAGTAGAGCATTCCATAACCAAGTTGTAAGTCTAAGGAACGATATTTTAGAGTGACCAAAAGTGGGCTTAGGTTTCACATTCATGGCACGACCTGTATTATTGTTGAAGATTTGAAAGGGCGAAATGCTACTGGCGGTTTAAATGGAGCACTGGTGGTGGAAATAGTGATATAGTAAAACAAAGTGAGACAGGAGTCATTACCTCAGTGTTCGAGGGCGTCAATTGACTGACTGAAATTAATATCATTAGTATCACCTATAAGTTTTATCGCACGGTTTTGAATCTTATCTAGCAGGTGCATAGATGTTTTGATAGCACCTGACCAGATCTGGGCATTGTACTTGAATTTTAGACAGATGATTACCCTATATATTGTGGCCAGATCAAAGGGAGTGATATATTTCTTAATCGTAAATTGTTTGAGGAAACCTAGACATTTAGCAGCATTTTTGGCGATATCAAATATATGATTATTTCAATGTAGATTGTCACTGATGCACATACTAAGAATGGAAAGTTTTTCGGTTTCGATGATGCAAGTGCCATTCATGGATAAAGGCTGGGTGGTTGGATTTCGCTTTAATGACAGCTAACAGCAACTCCGTTAATTGGTTATGCTGTTAATATCGGAGTTTAATGAGCCGTTCCCGTTCTACAGCCGAAGAGCAGGGATATTAGTTCGGGAACGAATATGAAAAGCAGAGAGTACTGTCATCAACAAAGGAAAATATTGGATTAGAGGTTTCAGATAAGAGATCATTGATGAAAATTAAGAAGAGTGTCGAAGACAAAATGGAGCCCTGGGGCACACTAGCATTTATTTTGTGAATATTAAACTAAACATCATCCAAGACAACTTGAATTGAACATTCCGAAAGGTACTTTCTAATCCTTTGAAGAAGAGAGCACGCATCTTCGTCAAAAGAGCCTAATGCCAATATCTGTCAAATGCAACTATATTGCTTTCGCCAGATTGATCACTTTTCGGTGAGGCATGCCATCAAATCACCTGTGAACCTTTTGCTATGAAAACCGTCTACTGGTCACTGAGAAATTTTCGTG
Organism: Volucella inanis; assembly: GCA_907269105.1. Lineage (NCBI taxonomy): Eukaryota > Metazoa > Arthropoda > Insecta > Diptera > Syrphidae > Volucella > Volucella inanis. The sequence continues at coordinate 157,486,783 of OU026155.1, forward strand.
TTTCAAGGTATTTCTTATGCTGACGGTTAATCAACATGTCCATATCCATATAGGTAAGTGCAATGGGTCTATAAGAGAAGAGGAAAGAAGAGAAAATCGCCGTTTTTAGCGACGGTATGCAAAGATGCTGTTTTCCGTTGGCTTCTAAAAAGTCCTAAGGGATAGGAGTGATGAAAAAGCTTACGCAGTGGTTTTGCCAGCGTGGAAAAATACCTCTTCGGAAGAAGCGAAGATATACCATTTGGACTAGCGGATTTGTGAATGTTAAGATCTGTAAGAACTCTTGCTACTACACGAGTGCGAAATTGGATTCGTCCCATCAAGATTCGACGCACTCAAGTGTTTGCGGAGAAAAAGCACAACGTGGAAGTGTTGAGCTGACCGCAAAGTGTGCAGCGAGCAGATTGACCTTGTCCAAAGAGCTGACGGCTGGAATGTCATTATAAATGCGATTTGGTATGGAGAATGAGGAAAACTATTTTGACAACACGAGCATACATTGTGTTGCACTCATTCCTGACTCGTTTGAACTTTTTCGGTTTTTCTTTGTCTGGTTGGTTTTGTAGGACCGATGTTTAATACTCTTTATCCATCAGATGAGGTGGGTGGTAGGTGTACGAGAAACTAGCTGATATGACACAATGATCCGACGAGTTTAGAGGGGAAAGTACAACAACAGTGTACATATCAGGGTGAGAAGTTAAAACTAAGTCCACGGTGTTGGCGGTGTGGTTGCTGGAGCGGAGCTTGGATGAAAACGGGTTTATTAGCATAACTCTTTGGATGGTCAAATCTCAATTAACAAGAGATGGGATCACAAATTTTCATAATCCACATACATAGGCTGCGAACAGTCCCCAAAGAAAGAGACATAAATCATTTCAACACAAATTTAGCGTCAATATGTGGGGAAGTTTAATTGGAAATAAATTAATCGGAACCTTTAAAATACCACCTGGGCTGAATTCTACAAACTACTTGGAGTTTTTCCAAAATGATTTACCAGAGTTACTGTAGGACATTCCACTGATTTAACTAGCTTCATCATATTCCCAACAGAATGGTGTCCCAGCCCACTATGGTCATAAGGTTAAGCATTGGCTAGACAAAGAGTGCGGGAATCATTGGATAGGAAGAAATGGAACAGTTCATTGACCTGCAAGATCTCTCGACTTTACAGTATTGGATTTTTTAATGGGGAAGAATGATAGAAATTTGTCTAAGGAGCACTCTACACACATTAAATAAAAATTATCTAAAACCACACAAAATTATTTTTTATTCATAGCCTGTGGAGCTTAAAGGAAGAAAACCCTTCTTTTTTGTTAAATTTTACCTGTTGCAAGTTTTTTCAAGTAGTTTCAAATAACCAGTATAATCACCTGGATTTTGTGTTTTTAACAAGCGTCTTCCAGTTCAGATTTGCGTCATTTCGATATAAGTATTTAGCCTCTATACCAGATGATGTAGTGCAAACCAAGCTTACAAAATAGGTTCCCTGTTATGCTTTAGTACGTGAAATAAACATTGACGGCTTTACTTTCGTTACTGCATTCCCATGAGCATTATAAAAAATTGCACTGTGTTCTTATAAGTGCTCAGTGTTCTTATAATACCTCAAAAAGTTTCATATGAGCGATAATTTGTTTCCACTTCACAAAAAAGTAGAATACAATAACCCATCAAACTATCCTCTTATAATATTGTATATCCTCTTTAAATATTTACATCGGACTAGCTGTTAAGGGTTTTAATTCACAAAAGACTAACACAGTAGGTCACAAATAATGCAGTGTTGCATGAATTCCTAACAGGATTTAGGAAGAATTACTCTACACTAATAATCAAATATTTTTGGCACACACTACCTCTTCATCGACTTCAAATGGGATGGCCGATTCGGAAACTGATCCAGATGTGTCGCACAACAGTAGAAAACTCGCGATGCGCCGTGCAGTGTACAAGTGGAACCTCTGAATTATTCCAAGCCTGCGCTGGATTTCGGCAAGGAGACACGCTGTCGTGTGATTTCTTTAATTTAGTATAGGGTGTTATGCTTCAGCAGCTGTTGAAGCTACCAATGACACCCAGCTGTTAAAATATTCATGTGGTTTACTGAACCATTTTAACGGAGCAGTTAAACTTCGATTCAATATTCTCATCAGACTTTTTCTTCAAGCCTTCCCAATTTGTATTTTTGCCAGATAGCCTTTCTAGTTTCTGTTAATTTTATTCAGACATTCACTAATTACCAAAATCGCTATAGAGTAAAAAAAAAAGTCATCAACTTTTGTATGGCTGGTTGACATGCCTTTTAAATGCCGATAAGGCCGGTTATTAACCAGTTTTAAACCATACCTGCTTTATTTATAGAAGCAGATGCTTCTTGATCTCCAAAAGATGTGTTTTACATAAAAATCGCCGCCAATAATGGTAAACTTTCTACACGCTTATCGATGGACAATAAATATTTAAGATGATGAATAAATCTATAAAAAATTCTTACGCTATTTATAGTTTGGGAACACTATTTTCAAGTCTCGAGAATGGTCGACAAAGTCTGATATACAAAAACAGATAAAACATCAGAAACCACTTAACTTTTGGTCCTTAGGTATATATTAAGAAATTAACCCTTTTATTTGATTGGTAAATGTTTCAGTCTTCTTCCAAATTATTCATAAGCGGCCTGTGTAAAAGTATCCAGAGTTGAACGCTACGTCAAAGAAATTAAATAGTTTTTCACTTGACGGAGATGTCAACTCTTTCTTTCGAAGGGAACTATTTCAACTTTGAACATATTTGAGAGGTTTCTGCACTAATTTTTGGCAAGACACTCTTAAGTATCTGTATTCCTGTAAGCACTCTGAAAAAGTTACTTTTACCAGCAATAGTATCTGAAGAAATTGAAAGATTTCCCACCTTACAATTCTGTAACACTCTACCATAGGATCTAATAATCCAATCATAACCCAAATCTAAAATTCAAAAAAATATGAGCAAGTGGTTTACGAGTATCTGCGGGTACTTCTATTTCAACCTCCATCTTTTCCATTGTTTTAATGAAGTTTACATAGCAAACTACATACAGATGTCTTGAGATAAGCAAATTTTTTAAAAGCCAACCGTTTTAGAATATCCCTGTCGGAAATTTAAACAGTCATTTGGTAATTGAAAATCCACCACCATACCACTATAATATGTACGGATTAAAATGAATCTTTTTTCATTGCCAATCTAATTTAATTTATGTCTTTCCAAAACTCCGCGTTTAATTATAATCACCACAACAAAAAGATGCTGGCCGGAGAGAAACAATTGAAATAGTAACCAAACGTGGTCATGGAACTGCCAAGGTGCTTCCGATGTAGAATTACGGCATAAGTGCCAGCATCATCACATCACTTCAGAGGTGTAATTGATTTTCCTGCTTTTAATTCTCTACTGATGCAGACCGATAAGTGTAAGTAATTGATTGAGTAGAGTTGAGATTTTTGTTTGTTTTTTATTTTTTATTTTTTCTACTTAAATCCACAGCTCTTAAGGTTTGAGTTGGATGAATAGAAAGAAAACCTCCACGAAAGTCATTACCAGACTGATAAGTGCTGCAGAATCATCTTTTGCCTCGGGAAAGACTTCTTTGGAGCTCTACTCACGTCTTCGAAAATAATTAATTTTCTCTTAAGCGGGTATTGTTTGGCCATTTAAAGTTTAGATAAGTGATTACGCATGGAACTAAGATGAGCTATGATAGTATCTGACGGAACTTGGCCAAGGACATTGGTTTAAGTGGATCTCTTGACCTTTGTACTCAAGAAACTTGTACTATAAACGAGTCAAGGCCTTCAATTTTTTCTTCTGTTTGATTGTTCTGAATCTCAGTTTTTTGTTCCAGAAGTATCAAGTCTATTTCTAATTATTATAAATACAACTTAAGTTTATACTTTTTTACTTAAGTTAGCCCGGTCTTCAGCTAACTGCCTTCAGTGGCGCACTCCATGTCCCCTTCTACTTGTTCACCCAACCAAAGGTGAGGTCTTCCTTTACTGCGTTGTTCTTCCGGGTTAGATTCGAAGACTATGCGAGCCGAAGCATTGATGTTCATTCGCTTTGCATATTTTAGCCATTTAAGGCTAAGGGGGCTGTCAACGCATTTTTTTCTTAAATATTTTTCTCCCAAAACGCCTAAGAATATCTTCATCTGCTTTCGAAAGAGTTTCTTCCTTCAGAAACATAAAGTAGGACTGGGATGATCGAGGGCTTTTCGGGATAGGGCCTTACTACTCAATTGCCCAAAGAAACAACGATTGGAAAGAGTGATTCCTAGTCTTATTTCTGTTGAAGTGTTGTTGAAAAAATTTACAGTAGAGCCAAGGTAGACAAGGTCCCTTACTATCACGAAATTATTGCTTTCGACTGTGTCAAATTTGTTGATGTTGTGAGTCCCCTCTTTTGGACAGAATATACTTGGTTTTGTCCTCATTTATCGCTGAATCCATTTTGGCAGTGACAGTCCGCTGTGTTCTCCAAATTCATTTATGGATATCATCAGCGTACACTAGTAGCTGCACAGACTCTTGAAAGATTGATGTTAAGGAAGTCACATGAAAGGGCGTCAACTTGTCAACAAACCTTTTTTGACATCAAATTTGGTTAATTTGTTACCAACCTTGACGGAGCAGTTAGTTTTATCAATCGTCATTCAGCATAAAGGGACGAGCTTAACTGACATGCAAAAACTTGACAGGGCCTTACATAGCTCGTGTCTATAAATGGTATCTCATGTGACCTTAAAATCGATTAAAAGATGGTGAGTAATGATTTGGACTTCCTGACTTCTTTTAGGATCTGCCGGAGTGTGAAGGTATGGTTTAGAACATCCTGGTCTGAAAAATCACTGATAGGATCCAATCAGGTTGCTGATTATGGGTTCCAGACATTCACACAATATGGCAGATAAGATCTTGCATGCGATGTTGAGAAGACTTGTACCTCGGCGCAGTTGAGGGGGTCTCCGGTTTTAGGCATCAGGCAAACGAAACTCAGACTCCATTTATCAGACATACACTCTTCGGGCCAGGTCTGAGAAATGGGTAAGTGCATTTTTCTGACTGATTTGAATACATCGACCGGTAAACCGTCAGTTCCAGCTGTCAGCTGATTTCAGTTTAGATATTGCTATCCTTACTCCTTTCTGGTCAGGTGGACGAAAAATTTGATTATCATCGCCTAATGGTCTTTTCTACCTGACGGCGGGATTTTATTCTCAGCATCGACAGTGAAATTACTACCATATCTCCTTCTTTATCTCTACAGTCTTCTGCACAGCTCTTTCCTCCTTGACACATTATTTTTCCCGTTGGTAAACTTCCCGTATGTTATTCTCAATATTTCCTTCTCGTGTTTTTTTTTTTTTTTTGCCTCTTCTGGAGAAGTCGAACTCGTCCTTCGTTGCAGTGCAACGCTTCTCGTTTACCTGTATGAGCTTGCCGGCATTTAGAAATTTGGAAATGGAGTCAGTATGTGTCGTTTTTGTTTGTTATATTGATAATGTGACTTGTGAATGACACGAGTACGAAGTCTGCGACTGTAGAAATTCTTTACCCATGTCCTTGTCATATTAACAAACTTTCATTCCCAAAAAAAAACCTGTCTGCGGCTACTGAATAAAACTACTCCCTTTTGTGTTTGGAAAAAATCGATATATACATAGCATACTATACACGAGAGAATGTGATTTCTATGTCGTTGTTCGTTGGCTATTGGTTTTATTTTTTTATTTTATTGTCAGTCCTCCTTCTTGCCCTGAGATTCGGCTCTGAAAATGAGGACTATGCACTTCGACCCCAAAAAATATTGATGGAACTTAAAAACTCTCACGAAAATCATTACCCTGACCCCGATTCATGAAATCTGTACAATTCTTCTTCAAACCAGAAATTGTTTGATGGTGATCAGGTAAAATCCAGCTCATCAGTTGCGGCGTCTCTGATGGCATGTTGGAAGCATTGTAACTGATATTCGGTATTTGATGCTGGTGGCATAAGAATTGATGAGGAGAGATTTCACGATTCGGGATTTGGGACTCTCGAGGTCTCTTGCGATTGCAGGTTGTGTTGTAAGATGGTGTTCCGTGTCAATGTTCGCTGCCGAGAACATTCGGACGTCAAGAATACTGGAAGCATGCCTTACATCTATCGCAATGCGATCAATTTTTTGATCCAGACACCACCATGTCTCCGTGTACCATGTACTCTTGTATTGAGAAAAGGAAACCATGTGCTTGCTATAGTGATATTTGTCCCGGCGCAAAGTCAATAAGCCTAAATAACCTGACGGACGTGGTATCGAATAGGCTATGCTTACCAACTGTGCTATAAAATATGTCCTTCTTTCCTATCATGCCGTTACCGGGGACCACCACTGGGAGGTAATGCAAGCACTTCGCTACGAACTTAATTGTTCCGCTGCCATCCCAGTCCAATATAACCAAGTTTCCAACATTATTCAATCAATATTCAAATTTGCTTAACACGTGGTATCTTTTCCATTCTCGAAGTTTATAATGTACCTGTTGAGCTTAAATTGTAAAATAATCAAGACCCGAAATACTATATATTTCGTGTGAACTTTTCATTTTGGATTGATAAAGTGATGTCTAAATTTAAACAGCAAATGAATCAATGAACCGGAGGTGATTTATATTAACATAGAACTTTTACCTTTTTTTAAATGTCATCATGAATATTCAAATCCTGATTACCATAAGAATTATGTCAAATTAAAAATAAGCGTGCCTGCAGATCGTTTCGATAATAAAATTTTACAACAATCTTTAGCTGAACAGACTTTCCGAATCACAGTTGTATATTATATTATTAAATTGCTTTAAATAAAAACGATCTCCATCTATTCTCAGTAGGAAGTTTAAGATACAAACTATAGTTTTTGCAGTGGATTCGACTTCTTATTTTATCTTAAACTGTTATCCAAAAATTTAAGGTTTTCGCATTCTTCAATTAATTGAAGCTATTGTAGCAAGATTTCTTCACTTTGGATTATAAGATGGAATTTCCAATTAGAGAACGTTAATGCTTCCGAACAGCGAGTTCTTTAATGCTTTGTTGTTTGTTTCCCTAAATTGCTAAGCATTTTTGAGTAATCAGAACTTATATGTAAATCTACGATACCTAATGATATAATTTCGATGTTATGTCGTCTACCGGTTTCGAACATAATATTGTTAGTTCGCGTGTAACACACCCTCTTATAACTCTGTACAATCTCAAAACAATTTTGATATTTACACATTCCTCTTCTAGGAAAGCAGTTTAGCCGTTGACGTTGAATTCTTACGAAAATGGTTGATCTGACACACGCTTACTGTTACCAACTTTACTAGAGATTAAAACAGGTTAAGAGTGTTTACACATTTGGCTTTATTTGAGTCGGGAGCTTAATAGGCATTGGACGATTGACGTATTTATTGGATTGGATTGACGTACGTATATACGTATAAAACAATTGTAACGAACAGCATGAGCGAAAATAAGAAAGATATAATTCTTCAAGAATCTGTAAAACCATACAAAATAATTCAACTGAAAACAAATTTTTTCGATTATCTTTCTGATTAAGTTGTTGTCAGGCACCCTAAACTAAATGGGTTAACGTAAAAAGGTTAACTAAATGTAAAATTGAGTCTCTTGGTGGAGTAGAAGAAAGAATATCCCATCAGCGTCATTTGCCAGTATGCAGAGTATGTGTGCGAAAGCATTACTGGACTTACCTTAATGCACATGCCTATACTTAGAAACTGTATATTTTAAGCGCAAAATTTTTTTCATTCGCTTATAATCTTTAACATATTGACGAAAAGAACTAAAATTTAAGCCAGAGTACATTTTAACTTCGATTGAAAACCTCTTGTCAAACACTGTTTTAGCTGATGGATTTAAGTACAATGTCGTTTCAGAGGTATATTTTGCTCCTAATTACTTAAAGCTATTGTTGACAGTAATGGCTGAATTATACCATTTCAGGTCCTGCTATTTTTTTATTGCTCAGCTTGAGTTATCATGAGTTAACTGTTTTGCTAATGTTGATAGCTTCTTGCGCAGCAACATGGAGTTCAAACTACAATGGTTTCATCGAGATATTTGTTTAATCTATGCACTATAACATACAAGTATGTAAATTATGTTTTTTTTTTTTTTTTTGGAGCGATATAACTTTCAATATGGATATCTATCATATGATATTTTCTTCAGTAAATTCGCATTCTCTTTGCCAAACAAACTTATGGAGCGTCTTGTTAATTCAAATCAGGTTTTTCTTTTTTTCTTTTTTTTTTAAGCACTTAACAATCAATCTTCCAATGACTTCTACAATATAAAAATGAAGGAGCACGTGTTAAGATTTTTGAAAAATTAGACAGCGAGAGAAGAAAGATTTATCGGCTTAGTGGTTATTTCGCAGCTTGAGTGACATCCTACATTATTAGAGTAATAATTTGTTGGTGTATTTTAGGCAACCACTCATATCACGTGATCTAAGTTGGCTGAAAAAAAGTGCAGTTGGGATTGAAAGCTGAACCATCCGATTGGAAAGTCAATACACTACCATTTGAGACAAGCCACCTGTGAGTCACAAGGCTAATTTCTGTCGCAACAATTATCTAATTAAATAAAATTGCCGAATTTGGAGGGAGCACAATTCTAAAAGGGTTCTTTGAAACAGTTCATATACTGGTGTCATTATCACTTCTAATTTCATTGGGCAATGTTCAATGAAAATTTTTGTCAAAATATGGATACGATATGATTTCAACAAAACGAAGCTATGTACCATACAACAACTCATACCATTTTCTATTAAAATCACAATTTGGAAAGAAAGTGATGCTTTCATAAAGGCCATCTGCAGGTATTGGTTTATACGGACACGCCAGCAACTACTGATGATATGGGAGCCAATATTGTGTTTGGTGCTTGAAAATTAGCTCAACACTTGGGCTGATGGTTTGAATTTTGTAAAAAGTGGCCGAAATTGCTTTTAAGGACAAAAATGGTTCTATCAAAGAAAATACATTAAGTTGACATCTGCGCATTTTACTTCTCATGCACTAATAAAAGCACATAAATGCATATATGAAAATAAAAATTTTACTTTTGGTAAAATTAGTCCAGAAGTACACTTAGTGAGTTAGTTGAGGTCTCCTTTCACATGCGTTTGACACCTTGGTTCTTTAGACTGATTTTAATACCCTTCACCTGAAATGAAACGAAGTCTTCTGACAAGATCACAGGTCTACGTTGTACCTTGCTTTTGACGTTCCGTCTGCATAGACGGGGTCGAAGATCGTACGGAGAATCAACGAACTAAGAGAGTTTTCATCCATTCTTAAGAGTGGTTATGCCTCTGCGCAGTATAACAGGATCGCCATAGCAATAACTTTTGGCAAGAGCTATGGTTCACTGAGTTCAGTATGATGATGAATTCTGTAATCATCCATTGTTGCGTTCCATCTAAGACCTCGATTGGTTTTATATTTTAGGGTTTCCCAAGATCTGTTGCAGAGTGAATATTTGTTCGATTGTGGACTCGCCAGGTCTAACGCTGCACTAATAAAGACTCACATTATAAGGTAGCGAGTATCTTGTATACAATGCTTAGTAGACTTATTGGCAAACTTCTGGGAATATTGTTTCTTCAGGACTGGACAAACTAGTCTGAGATTCCACTCAGCCGGCATATATTCTTCTGATTGGTGGCTTTAAAAAATCGCCTCCCACGGATTAGTATCGTCGGTATTTGTGTTTGTTTGTGGTTATGACTGGAGAATTCAGTGTGGACGTAGATAATACGCTCGGGCTAAAAACAAATCTCTTTTCTGCGTTCATCCACGTCTTTAAGTACCGACCAGTAGTTTTACGCTTAGTAAAACATAGGTAGATCCTTTCAGAACACACTGATCTGAAACTACCTGGCACGGACTAGTGCCATTATTCTTTTCTAACCGCGGCCTCGCCATGTACGTGCGTAGTGATGTAGGTTACCAAGCAACACCACAATGTAAGTCATGTTCCAATCCGGAGTTCAACTTTATTTGGTTAAAGTTCCATTACCGTAAGCAAATTTTCCCATATTGCATTATTTACAGAAGCCCCAAACTGGACAGCTATCTGACTCCATTCAAAAAAAATTTTATTTCAATTTCAATATACACAATTCTGGGTGGCTTCGACATTCTGGACAGACAACATCCAAATCATAGGTGATACTAATATCAGCCGGTCAATTGACACCCTCGAACACCGGCGTAATGTCTCCAGTCTCTCATTGTCGAATAGTTTGTCCCGCCTCACAGCGAACCTTATTTCTGAAGTAGGATCTTTCGATCTCTTCAGCCTTGAACTGCCTCATTTTTTCCCAGAAAAGCTTATGTTCTCTGTTGAATCGTGTCAATGGCAGGCCTTGAACTCAGCCCTCGTCATCGCGTGCAGTGTTGAACGATACGTCTTTTGTTTGGCTAAGAGTCCTTCCCGGGGGCATTCATTGTGGAAACAATAGTTTCTTGTTGGTGGTCACCTAGTAGATTATAACGCAATAATGGGGGCGTTGCAAGATTGCCACTGGATTGTATTTGTAATTGAAGTTGTCCAACATTTCTTTTCGATATCTTCATTCGTACCTCGGCTACTACTACGCAGTGATCCAGTGGTCCTTGAAATGTGGGAATGTATGTCTTCCATAGTCGCTGTACTAGATATCGAAATTTTTAATAATGCTCGGTTCATTCCATTGTATTTCATGGATGCAGTGTATGACAGTCCTTCATATGCTTCATAATCTCCGCTATGTGTTCAGGAGCGCCAGATCTGTTAAGAGTCAACTCCTCATTTTATTCAAATTGAACGATTTTATAGTAATGCCTTAAATTTTATCATCATTTCTACATATATATAGCTTATTATGCAAACACACATCACTTACATATGGAATATCTGGATTTGTATTTTGTAATTGCAAGAAGAATTTATCAAAAATTTTATAACAAATTTATAACAAATTTTATCTAGGAATCTATAGAATATTGGGTAGCTCGAGTGAAAAGCCAAGATGTTCAATTAAACTAGAGACGTATGCCAACATCAATCAATTTGACACCATCATGGCTTTATTTGGTTTTAAAATTTTCGGAAATAATTTAAAAATAAGTTATTCACATTGGAAGAACAAAGGTGTTAAAAAAAAAAAGTGGCGAACAAGTATTTTTGTTTTTAGTTTCCAGTTAAGTTATCAAAGGAATGTAGAAAGATCTTAAGTCGTTTTCACAGCCCATGTTAATTTCTAAGTAATCAAGAAAAAAAAATTGTTTTAGTAAAAAAATTTATGGAAATTGTCATATTGGCAAGGTCGTTTCGTCACGTTTTGTAAGCGTAAACAAACATGTTTTGGTACTGTTTCAGGGTTTTAATTTTTCTCAAGATTAATTGAAAGGATTATCGTATTTTTTTTTTTTTTTTGGATCTCGTACGGGCATAAGCAAATGAAAAATTGACCTACTTAAAGGGCTTTGGCTGTTACCCACGTTACCGTACTTCTATTTAAATTACGTTAGTGTAGCTAAGGTCACTCTGGCAATTAATCAAAATGTTATGACCTGCCTTACTATAGATGACTTCTTTGAGACTTAAGTCGAAGCTATTTATTCTTTCATTGTTAGAGAATCATGAAATGGGAGTTTTTTGGAAGGTTAATTCTCAATTAAGAAAATTTAAATTCAAAGAAATCATTACATTCATCACTAGCTGGTGCTGCTTGACGTAAATCAAACGTCTTCTGATTTTAAAATTCAAAGCCAAAGTATGATACTATTCATTATTGTAAGCATTTGTTTTTTGTATTTAGCCATAAATAAACCGAATAAAATGTACAGCAAAAGATTTAAATGCAAATGAGCATATCAAAGACCTGTCGTTTAATATCATGAACGAATCATATTACCAACAATCATTTATGTTAGATATCATCTCCCTGTCTTAAGATTCTTCGTGCTAAAGTTGAATGTCGTAATCAAAAATTAATGAGCTTGTTAGTGAGCGATTAAGTAAACCATCACGCCGGGCACAACTAGATATTTCATCACATCACTCCTCACAATAGTGATGGTCCAAAAATAGATTATGCTTATCATAAGACAGGTTATTACAGAAATTCTGACAAAGTCTTGTAAAAGTCCTTAAGGGCAGATACATTTTTTTTAATAACTATTTCCACACGACACGCGTTTGAAAATGTTACACAAATTTCTTTACGAATAGTTTAAAAAAAAAGTGTTTTTATGATTTTCGTTTCATTGACAATAAACTCCCTTATACTCTATGGTATACTCAATTTGGTGAACTAGGTTTAAGCTAAAAATACTGGGTTATGACAAATAAAATTTTTTTGGATAAAAATTTCATATTATGAGGAAAAAATGGAAAACAAAGTTAGATAACATCTGAAGAAATCACATTTACTCGTAATCTCGCCTTTCATTTCAATGGATTGTAAGAAGATCTTATTTTGTTATCTGAAAAGATAAGCCAACAATATAAACTTATTATTGTTAGTATTGCATTGTATGATATTAGGTTCGTGGAAAATGAAAAAGCAAAATAAATAAGCTTTCAAAGGAACTACGGTTTTTGGGTTTAAATACCACCCAACCCCGACGTCCCCACGTCGCACGCTTGTGCTTTGAACTTTTCGTTAAATTTTTTTTCTTAGTTAAGTGTTAAATATTCATAATATGAAATGTTATAATTTTTTTTTCTTATTTGGTCAAAGTTCTTAGAAAATGAGTCCCGAAATCACCGTTTTCACAGCTCCTTTAAATGTCATACATCAATAGATATCGTTAAAACGAGCAAACACTTGTATGAAGAGGGGGGTCGTTTATTATTAACTCTTAAATTATTAAGTCCAAAAGTTCCACAACCTTAGGTTCTAAGCAACTTATTTTTCTTTTTGGAACGCACCTTAAACCAGCTAAATAAGGCTCCGAAATTATTAACAATCTATGAATTAGATCTGTCATTTTGTCCGCTTCCTATATTTTCTGCTGTCCTTGTTCTTACAAAATTATGTGGTTACAAAATTATCAAATGCATCAAGATCGATAGGAAACCCAGAAGAGAATACTTCTAAAACGATGTGGAACCCTGTTTTGGTTTCATCTCTGAAAAAAACATCTAGCTCTATTTTCATCGTTTGTGTTACCAGCTTATTGGGTAGGTATGTCAACAAGTAACCCAGTTTTCTAAATTTCTTTTGAATAATTTTTTTCCTGGTTTTCACGTTGTTCTTTTGCTTTTGGTTTTTCACTTGCCAAATTTTACTACAAGCCTATAGGCTATGTGAAGGACACATTCCATAAATCTAATCCAAAAATGCAGTGGACACAAACCACAGGACATTGCAAATTGAATCTCAAACTTTTGGGATATACTTTTTGGACTATTCATCTCTGATGGCCTTGCTCCGGAAATATAACAAGTTTGAGAAGATGATGTTACGTTTGAAAGGGCAGTACAAACCTTACAATCTACCATTGTGTGTAAAAACACAGGTTTATAGGCAACTTCAAAACCGTATTCGTCAATTTTAACAGCTGATAAAGAGTTCACTTGTTGAAGAACTTGATCAACTTCATGTTTTATCAAATCTGTTGTTTCCTTTTCAAATAAAAGATTAATAGGTCGGCAGTATCTTGTTGATGAAGGAGCGTGATTTTTTCAAACGATTTGCTTCTGATCTTCTATATTGTAATACATTTGAATAGGAAAGTTCTCTTCATAGACTTCTCCGGCACTGGATTTTTGTTTATAAGACCTTTGCTGTGCTCAATCGCATCCCCATTTAAAAAGCAATGTCGATTCCTTCAAACTAGTTTTTTCTGCGAAAAACATAAACGCATAACACTATGGTCAACTAAAGCTTGAAGATCGCATTCAGCACTGGATTCTGTTATAGCTAATTTTTCCGGACAACATTTTGTCTTCGATTCTTTTATTTTATCGTATGAAGGCAATAGTTCTTTAGCAATAAAATTGAATTTTTGTCGTATTATTTCATACTGGTGAGTTGAAAGCATAACAAGTGCTAAGACTTCATCAGCAGATAAGCTCGATTCAGAAGACGGGACTTTTTCTAAAGATTTTTTTTCAAATTCGAGCCTTAAAATTAATGAAAGGCAGATTAATAAAAGTTTTACAAATATATATTATTTTCAAAAACTAACTTTGTGGAGAACTTTCCGACAGTTTTTTTTTTTTTTACCACAGTAACAGTATCCCTTTAACCACTCTTTCTTAGATTAATTGCATATGCAGTTGCAATTTCATCATGGCTTTATTCATGTAACAGGGGCTGCACCTTCTTTTTAATCTTGTCGCAGCAATCATCAAATGCTTTTCTTAGTCTACAACACTTTTCGAATTCGACGAAGATGGAGTTTCACATAAAGTTTTCTGTGGTAGAGAATAATGTTCATGTAGCCAGGAAACGTTTTCATTTTTAAAGCGATCAAGATGTCTACAACTTTTAGATCACCGTTGATCAAACCTTAGACAAAGATTTTTTATACTTTGTTTGAGTGATTGTATTGCATCTTCTGAAAATTTTATATGGTGAAAATTTGATATCCAGACTTCAAACATTTTCTTTTTAGTTACATGGAAAGACAGTCTTAAAATAAAATTTTAAGAAAGTGTCTATGTTCTTAAAACTGAAATGTATGGAATATATACATAGCACATGGCACAGAAGATGAAAACTAATACTTTTCACAATAAGCATTTAATAACAAAATCGAGAACACATACGATTGCGGTCCCAGAAGTACCCGGCCAGACCAAGACATGGCCACGTTGTTTAGTATTTGTTTGGCAGCCATCAATAGTGAACGTTGTCAGTGAATTTGTGAAAATGGAGAAAATTTGTCATCGTTATGAGATACAATAATTTTATTTGAAAGGCCTCAGGCCAACCAATATAAAAGCTGAACTTTTTTTTTTCATAATTCCGCGCGCGCACTAAAATGATATGAATACCCCTTTACTGGCTTTTCACCGGTTTTGAAACTCAGGTGTTAGGTTTCGATATTTTTCCAGAGGTGGTTGTCAAATTGGAGGCAGTGTATCCTCAACCAGTGGGTCTAAGTACGTGTTAGTTGCTAGTTCATTACGTTTAGGCCAGCCAGCAACCACTTCAACATCAGTGTTATGCCTTCATGTCAGAGTTGACGCCGATGAGATTTACACATAACTACATACAAATTCCATGAAAAGACTTTTTCAGAGAACTGCCTCGCACGGGATTCGAACCCGCAACTCTCTGCTTGAAGAGTCTATGCATATACCACTACACCACGGCCACCACTGAATTCTACTCTGGGTGAGTCCGCTCCTTTGCTTACAACAGTAAAATTTTGAGTTGCTGAGCTGCAAAGAAGAGCATCGCAGTGGTCGACCAAATGAGGTGACGACTCCAGAAATGGTGAAGAAAATCCATAAAGCGATACAGGATGATCGTCGACTGAAAATGCGCGAGCTAGCAGACATTGTAGTCATTTCAAAAAGTGCGGTACATTAAATATTATTTGAAAATTTGGACATGAGAAAGCTGTGTGCAAAATGGGTGTTGCGTTTGCTAACACTCGAACAAAAACAGTGTCGTGAAGATGTTTCAGTTGTGTGTTTAGCAATGTTTCACAACAACAAAGCAGAATTTTTGCGCCATTTCATAGCAGTGGATGAAACAGTGGTCCATCACTTTACACCCGAGACAAAAGAACAATTAAAACAATGGATTCAAAAGGGAGAAGCGGCTCTAAGGAAGGCGAATACCGTTTCATCTGCAGGCAAGGTCATGGCGTCAATTTTTTGGAATGCGAGTGGGATAATTTTCATTGACTATCTTGAAAAAGGAAAAACTATCAACGGTCAGTATTATGCGAACTTATTGTAACATTTGAGAGAAGAAATCAAGCAAAAACGACCGCATTTG
The DNA here is from genome assembly GCA_907269105.1 of Volucella inanis. Lineage (NCBI taxonomy): Eukaryota > Metazoa > Arthropoda > Insecta > Diptera > Syrphidae > Volucella > Volucella inanis. Next base: position 157,502,839 of record OU026155.1, read on the forward strand.
GCTAAGAAGAAAGTGTTGTTTCATCAAGAAAATGCACCAGCTCACAAATCCGTTATTGCAATGACCAAAATTAATGAATTAAAGTTTGAATTGCTACCTCATCCACCCTATTCGCCAGATTTAGCCCCTCGGATTATTTTCTGTTCCCAAACTTGAAAAAATGGCTCAGTGATCAAAGATTTTCCAACGATAAAGAAGTGATGTCGGCAGTTAATGGCTATTTTGAGGAGCAAGACAGTTCTTATTATAAAAAGGGTATTGAACTTTTTGAACATCGCTGGGAAAAGTGTATAAAATAAATTTTTGTGTTTTCTTTGTTGGGTCGGGTACTGTGACCGCCATCGGTCGATTTGGGAAATCATTTAAGTAAATGTATAGGGTAAGCCAGGAGGATTTGACATGTGGGAAAAATTGACACTAGCACGTTTCTCAAAAACTAAGACATTGGCAGCACTTTCAGTTATGAAAAAACAAAGATAGTTATGATTGATTTGAGCCTTTAAAAAAAAGAGCACTGTGTTCTGATCGTTGAGTGAGGTAGACAAATTTTCTGTTTTTGCGCCCAGTTGATGTAATTTTTATGATAATTAAACTAACTGAAGTTTCGGTAGTAAGTAGTTTTCGTTATTTTAAGTGAGATGTACACGTATAACACATTCATTTGTTTTCAAATCATAACATACCATAGATATTCATGAGCAACAACTCTATAGTTTTTTTTTTAGTTATAGTGAACTAAAAGGAGGTTTTGACACCATTGCTGAAGGAGGAATCGACAGTGTTAAATCCTCCCTAGTCAGTTTTCAACATTTTAAAATGCCAAACATTTATAAAAGAAAATATCCTTCTCGCAATATCAACGAAGCCAACGTTCAGGAGGCATTTGAAAATATTGCTGCTAGAAAATATGGTATACATCGAACCACTTTAATTTTCCGACCGAAGAAAAAACGAGAACGACAGCAAATCAATACAGAAAATAGCACGAAATATTAAAACAAACAAATACTTACACCAGCTCAAGAAAACGAGCTTGTCGAATATTTCAAAAAATGCTCTAAACTTCACTTTGGTTTAAAATATGAACTGGCAAAACAATTTGTTTTTTCAATATGCTAAAATCAACAAAATCCCATACCCAAATAGTTGAAATACCTACAAATGGCTTGCTGGTTTTATGAACCACAACAGTTCCCTAAGTCGACGAAAATCCGAAAAGACCAGTATGGTCCAGTTATAAAATGAATTCTTGATAGTGACAGTGAATCTTCTAAGGAGAGTGCAATAAGTCTTCAGGACGAATCCGATATGTTTCAAATATCAAGCGAAGAAAAAAGCTCTTGAAACTTTTTATATAGAGGACGTAGGTCTGGCTTTGAGGGCTAACATTGCAGCGAAATTGTCGTTGCTAATTGATCTACCATGCAGCTATAAATCGAAACCAAAAATATTCTTTAATGTTGAATTCAAATACATATTTTGATGCTCGATGATTTCATATGCGTTTTAAATAACTTTTTGAAGTATTTTTATGTTTGCTTATTTTTCTTTTTTGTCGCCTACTTACGTCTTTATTTTTTAAATGTTTACGAAGTGCTATTTATTTTTATTCATTTTTTTTTGCTGTGCTTTTACGGCTTAAAACTTTTATTTATATCAAAATAGATTGAAAAAACAAAGAATGATTGCATTTTTTAACTATTAAAAACAAAAAATAGATTGTTATAACATCCTAATATTTTGTTGTTTTATTTTTTTAGAAATATCGAAAAAACATCCTTACGAAGCTGTCAAATCCTCCTTCATTGAAGGAGGAATGGACATTTTGAGAGACATTAGAAAAAAAGCTATAACTTTGAGAAAAACGTTTAAAAGGGCAAACTAATGATGGTACTTTTTACTAAAATGATGGTTTGACTTATGCAAAAAATTTAAATTCAAAATTTTACTGGTATCTAAAGATATTTAAAAAAAAAACTTGCTAGGGTGTCAAATTCTCCTGACCTTGCCCTATAAATATATATAGATTTACATACATTTATTTATACTTATTTATATATATAAGGTTTTCTTATAACGACTTGACAACTTTTTTTTTAAATAAAAGGCCAAACCATTTGAGATATTTCAAAAATTTTATTATTGGCTTGAAGTAGAATCAAAACATTTATGAATGGAACTCGACTTCGTTCATATGGCCACCGCGAGCACGTTTGCAGCGGTCGATTCGGTGGACCCAATTTTCAACAACTCGGCCACACATTTCGACCGAAACGGCCGCTATTTCGCGTTCAATGCTTGCTCTGAGCTCTTCCAACGTCGTCGGCGTGCTGGCATAAACCAATGGTAATGATAACGCTGACAATTCACAGTACCGGGACGATCGTTATCGTCGACGAAAAAATATGGCCCAATAACGCCGCCGGCATGCATACGGCACCAAACAGTTATTTTTTGTGGATGAAGTGATGCACATGTGAGTTTTCACCAGACCAATAACGCATATTTTGCTTATTGACGAACCCATTCAGCCAAAAATGAGCTTCGTCACTGGAGAAGATTTTGCGATGAAATTCATCATCTTGGCGCATCTTCTCCAGAACCCAATCGAAAAACCTACGTCGCTTCAAATGGTCCATCGGCTTCAATTCTTGAGTTGGCTTGATCTTGTATGGGTGTAAACCAAGATCCTTACGCAAAATACGCCATAATGTGGTCTGAGCGATGCCCAATTCTTGAGAACGCCGTGAAATTGACTGATTTGGATCGTTTGCTACGGACGTCTGAACGGCAGCGATATTTTCGACACTTCGACCAACCCGTTGTATCACTGACACTTCAACATCACACAATGAATATGTAGACTCAAATTTCTGTACTAAACTTGTTATTGCCTGTCTACTAAAGCTAGAATTACGACCGAAAATTGGAGTTAACGCTCTTAAAGTTGCAGTCACCGACTCCGAATATCTGTAGAAAATTTTTATAATTTTCAGAGGTTGCTCGTTAGTGTACTTTACCATGATGAAAATGTTGAGTTTACTGAAGCGACAGTTTGATGAGTAGTGAAAGAGTGCGTTCACAAATTAAATTCAAAGTTGTTAATTCCCTATTGGAAAACCCTATACGGTTACCAAAAATTTTTTTATTATTTTGGTTTTATTAAAACATTTTTTGCCTCGTTAGCCGTGGCGGAAAATGGCTTAATTATAAAGGCGCAAAACTTTTTGATGATTTCAAATAGTTAAAACATCGGGCTTTGCAATGAGCCTTATTTGAAGAGGAAACTATATGAAACAATGCCTTTTTTCTCTAATGAATGTAAAAATAACAAAAAAAACACTCATTTTTTTCATTTTATCCACCAACACAAAAATGTTAGAATCCAAAAAATATATAAATTACCTTACTTTAATATTCCTTGATATAAAATAATTTAAAAAAAATATAAAACTTTCAATAAAACACGCACTACACGTATGAAAAATAAATAAAATTCGAAGTTGCTTGCACAAGCCAATTACCTCAGAGATTATCACAAACTGCAGCATCATGGCTCCTTTTTTTCCGTTTACATTATTTTTTCCCAATAATTCTCTCATATCGTTCAATTGAGTGTTTAAGCTTTAAGAAAAACCGATTTGGCATCAACTGGAGCATATCATTTTTTGAATAAAATTCCGCTAGTTGTGCGAATTCCTATAATGTGAGCCGCGTCGTCCTTTGCAGTCCTTTCATACTGTGCATATATTAAATAATCAAAAGTTAATAAACTCACAAATTTTGACATTGGCTTTTGCCGTCAGCTAGAAAAGAGAAACTTATAGGGTGATTTTCTTGCTGTTTGGTTTTTCAGTGTTCTACATATTTTTGACAGCTCACGCGACATGTGTAAAAGTCAAACATGCTCAATTAGCATTGTCACTTACATCCGAACAACGCTTACAAATTATTGAATTTTATTATCAAAATTCGTGCTCTGATTAAATTTCGCAGCCATTACACGGCACCTACCAGTACTCTTAGAGTACGTACAGAGTTAAATATTGTTGCTGCATCCGCTGTATTCATTCGTCGCCGTTCGCAGCAATTGAGATTGTGTAACAGGAAGATTTTACTCCAGGATCATGATCTTAAGCCTTACAAAATACAGCTCGTGCAAGAATTGAAGCCAAACGACCACAGCGCCGAATTTTCTGTGAATGGGCCATAGAAAAGCTGGAGCATGGTCCGCTTTTTTATTAAAAAAAATTGTCTTCAGCGACGAAGCCCATTTCTGGTTGAATGGCTATGTTAATAAACAGAACTGTCATATTTGGTTCGATGAGCAACCTCAAGCAATACAAGACCTGCCAATGCACCCGGAAAAATCCACTGTTTTGTGCGGTTTATGGTCCGGCGGAATCGTATTTTTTTCAAAGATGACCGTCAACTTTACCGTCAATGGCGTCCACCATCGCTCAACGATTTCGAACTTTTTTTTGCCCAAAATGAACGACCTGAATCTGATCGACTTGTAGTTTCAGCAAGACGGCTATACATACCACACAGCACACGAATCAATGAACTAATTGAAAAGTAAGTTCGGTAAGTAATTTTTCTCTCGTTTTGAACCGGTGAATTGGCCGCCTAGAAAAAATTATGTTTTGTCGCACAACATCTCTGTGCAATATTCCAATATGACTGTTATTTCTTATCATGTAGCAATAAGGCAATAAGGTCCTCATCTGTTTGAGGTATTTTAGAGCAATTCATGAATTACTATACGAAACTCTCCAGACTTGGTCATTGAGGATTTATTTAATATGATCTCCCAGTTCCATCTTATTATTTCCTTTAAGACGGGGCATACTCGTATTCCGATGAAATGGTGAATCTCTTCCTTAACTCACAGATTCTACAAACAGTATTCCTTACTGCGTTCGGCTTTATATGGTGCATAGTTTAGCCTTAAAAATTGCGGAAACAATATCTGCACTGTGTTGGTCGTTAAAGTTCCATAATTTCTCTCTCCTAAGTCTTGCTGTAGCATTCGATGAGTGTGCCATAATTGCTGTGCTTTAGTTTTGAAGATGCCAACGAAGGATAGCTTAATTTCAATGAGCAACTCGTGCAGGCTAGCACTATAAGATTTGTCGTTATCTTGCACCAGCGAGACATCACGTTCATTGCATAATCTAGACCATTCCCTGAAGAATTGCAGTCTATAACGGATAAGGTGCTTTGCAACTATGTAGGGTAGGCGTTGCTTGGGGAACAACAATGCTTTCGCAATATAGAGAAAATGTAGTCTTAATTTAACAAAATATAGGAGTGGCAATATTGTCTCGAGGTGATTCATGTAGATTTCCAGTATTCTAATAATTTTCTTGACGAAACATCTCAGCAGACTTTCTGCTTCTTCGTATTGAAAAATTCCCCATACCAGAGCATAGCACATAATAGATTTCATCACTGCTTCTCAAATTTAGTAATTTGTGCTTAGTGAAATGTCTCTTTTGCAAAGTATGCCGTTGCAATTGTAGTTTATTTTCCTTTTAACTTATTTTAATTTTTCTTCCAAATGCTTCTTAAAAGTTAGGCAAGATGTTGAGATGACTGCAAGTCTTTCACTACCTCAAGTCATTCAATCTGGAAAAAGACTTCTCATCGAGCGATTTTATTTATTTTTGTTTTATCGGTGTTGACTTTTAAGTTCCGTATGTTGCAGTACTGCTGAAATTTGTTGATCATCATCTGCAATGACATTGGGACTATACGCACATTACGTTGCCGCATTGTTTGCTTTTTGTCGTGTAGAGTTTTTGTGGTAAAAAATTTAACGTAACGAGCTCAACGAGCAAAAATACACGTTAAATTGAAAACAGATTTACAAAATAGGTTTGAATGATACTGTTGTAAGTCTATTCTTGATGATTTTTCGTAAAGATTCTAGTGTATCTCTAAATTAGTTTTAAGTGAAGTCACCAAGGGACGGGCGATGTGAACGATTGCTTTCTAGCTGAACATGCCAGTTCAAAACATTTGGTAGGGGTACCGTTTAGGCTCTGAACAGATTCCAGCTTTTGTTTTGTCTTGAGCTTAGGCGGAGCATTGTTAGTTTTTCACGGATTCTTCCTTTTCAACAAAGTTGAGACCTTATATCTGACCTTAGATTCGATGTACCTATGGCCGACATGGAGAGCCATCGGTCTTAGAAATGGAAATATTCTACATGTTCAATTTCTTCGTCAATTTTTTCTTTAACTGCACTATGGTCTACACAACTAACATGTAATCATGCTGAAAGCCATTAATGCAAAGAAGCCATATGAAACAACGCAACTGATGTGCTGGATTTTACTCGACTATAAGGTGGCAGAAAGAGCATGATAAGCGCGCGATCGAGGAAACAAAGAGCTGCTCCCCCAGCAACAGTATTCGGACCCAAAAGTAAAAAGACCGTGTCAAGGCAAGAGTGAAAAAGCATCCTACAGAAATGATAACTTAGAAGTAGAGTCACAGTAAGTATTGAAAAACTATTTGTGCAAGCTATTAAATGGTGACGAAAACACAAACTTCGGACTGTGTACCTGCCGAGTTATTTAAGGCAGCAGGTAATGACTTAGTAGAGATCATGTATTTGATAGGCACAAAGCATACCTGAAGAGTTTCAATTGCCCCATTTATAGATTCACCAGTCTCTTTTACATCGTATATATGGTAAGAACCTATCTACCGTCTTGTGTGAACGCCTGAAGGCATTTATCAACAATCTAATCGGCCCCTAACAATGCGCTTTTAGACTCGGTAGGTCCACCATCGACCAAATATTCACACTACGGCAAATCTTGGAAAAACCCCACGAGTTCCAAATCGATACACACCACCTACATTGACCCTTGTCTAGTGTTGATATTCTTGCCAAACTCGTCAGACTGTGAAGAATGACAATAGAGAATGATGTATAAAGATATTCTTAGGCGTTTCAAATGCAAAATTCTTTAAGTGACTATTGGTCCCGTGCCCATTGAAGAAGTTTTGAAGGAAAGACAATGACATTAACATGGCCAAAAAAGTGCAAATGAGACGCCTAAAATGACTAAAATATATAGAGCGAATGAAAACTAGCGCTAAAGCCTAAAGGAACGAGACGTCAACCAACTTGGAGTGCGCAACTGCAGGCCAGAGACCACACAAGCAATTTCTCTAGGGTTGCCCTGTTGGTAGAGGCACAAATTCATTCCGGACTGTAGACTTATTACAACTGAGAATATTTTTTTACTTTTACATTTCCATTGCCCAATATCTCACTTTAGTTTGTCTAATTTGACTATATTTGCTTTCATCACCTCATAACCAGAATAATTAGAAATTAGATCGAATTTTGTTTTTTTTTTTTTTTTTAATATTGGGTGGAATTCTTTGATTATTTTATCTACACACTTTGCTATCAGTCATGCTACTTCAAGGAAAAGAACGGCCTTGGAACGATTAATGGTTGAATAGAATTCGTTTATGACACACAGCACTTGCGCTCATTAATACGATTATACGATTTAGGTTGTTGCTTCTAAAAAAGATTTCCTAGATATCTTTTCTGAGAACAATTTGTAAAGGGAAATTTCTTTTCAGGAGCAGCTTTCTTAATCGATCAGTCCGGCACCGTACTTCCTAAATTATAGTACTTACCGCTGCTTAAGGACCGGTAATAGTTCAGCAACGCTTAAATATCCCAATCCTTTTTTTAAAGCCATTATTTGTAGTAATAAACAATAAATTCTAAATTCAACATCTAGCCTAGATTATACTCATTGAAGTTCCAAAGCTAAAAAATATCGGTAGATACTGTGACGTAAGAAATCTTTCGTATGAAACCAAGAAACATGGAAGAGAAAAACTACAAATTTCTCATAATCGAGCCCTGTGCATTCTGAAGTCAGTTGCTTTTACTGACAAAATTTAATCAATCAACACTTCAGTTGGTTGTCGATTCCTTCGAATTCTAGTTTTGTGGTATTAGTCTGATCCTCCTGGTGGCATTTACGGCTTCCTGGAGTGCCAATATTGTATTCCTTGACATTATTCAACTTTCATAAAAAGCCATAGGGTAGTTACCTTGCCATTTTTTTCAAAAAAGAATACCGGTTTCCTTAGAAAAAAACCAACCCCATTTTAATTTAAAAAAACAAAGAATTGCAAATTTTTGCCTGAAACCAGTTTAAATTCCTATATCACATAATGTCGACAGCAAATACCAGCCCACCACCACCACTTCAATTTGCACTTCTTCAGAAAATCATCAATGTTAGCATTGTCGGCATCATTGGAGTATCATGTGAGTTTTCTTTGACAGATTAGACAAATTAAAAGATAATATATCAAAAACATGTTCGAATGCTCCCGAAATACTACCCTGCCGAAGGTTGTTTTGACATATGTCATCGTTCTGCCGTTAATATTTTGCTAATCACACCCGAGCAAGCTATCAAATTAGCTGCCAACGATTGCTTCCGTCTTCGTCTGACTAAATCAGATGAAGCACTTCCTATTTCTCGAAAAATGTTGCCCGGTCGTTAAACAGGAAATGTTAAAAATTCTAATGCAAGACGCCACTGAACGTGTTGCATCTTAACCTTAAATAGCATCTTAACCAACAATGAAAATCGTTACTCAACTGATCAAAGAAAAGGGTATCATCTAGATGTGTCTCTGGTGGTCTCCGAGATGTTTCATTTTGTTTTGTTTACTTCGCCCATTGGGACACCGAAAGGCTAAAGAATCAGGAGAGACTATATTTTGGTGTTCATTTATTTCTGGCTGCTTCGACTGACGTTTTAGCCGTTAATCCTTTTGATGTGGTAAAAACATATCTGCAGGCTTAACAGAAGGCTGGAGGTGATTTTAATGCAAAAACACTACGATCTGAGGGACCAACTGCTTTCTTTAAAGGTGGACTTTACTGTATATTTGTTGCTCAAATGACTTGCTTATTTAGAAAGCTATGTTATGATCTGCGTAAGTTGATAGACGTTTTCGAACTTTCATTTCTTGTGATATCTATTTAGGTGGCGTTTTCACATATTTCAATCCATATTATTTGCTGGCCGGTACAATTTAAGGTGATTAAGATTCAGATAATTAGAAAAAAAGTTTATATCGTAAAAATATTCAACTTACGTAATAATAAAAAGGGAAATGGTTACAAATATGTGAGGTTACTTCGAATTAAATTTAGGAACGCATCGAATATTGTGGAACCTCCCTATCCAATGTAAGTTTCTTTACAAATGTATGTATACATACGAGGGCTGTTTTATGAGTACCCGAATTGAGAGATAGGTGACGCTACTGTGCCAAAATGAGTGTACCATCAATTAGTTTAACCTTTTTTAGCCTGCCTGTCAAAATTTGGTGACAATGCGACGCTTAGTTTCGTTTCGACATCCATTTCAAAACATCGTGTTAGTGTTTATTTCGGCCATGGAATATCGCTCCGTGATCCGATTCTTGTTTTTGAGTGGAAACAAGATTGATTTCCTGCGAGGAAATCAAGGCCATTCTCGATTGTGTGTATAGGACCCGTTTACCTCCTCGTAAAACCATTTACCATTGGTCCGCAGAGTTTGACGAAACCGTCGACAAAATCCATGTTCTCGTATTGGCGTACCGCCGAGTGAAAATTCACGAGTTGGCTGAGATAGTAGTCATATCAACTGAACGTGCTTGCTACATCCTGCACGAAATTTTGGAGATGAGAAAGCTGTCCGCGCTATGCGTGCCACGTTTGCGCACACTGGAGAATAAGCGCCATCGTGAGACCACTTCAAAGACGTGCTTGGCTCTGTTTAATCGGAGTCCGGAGAAGTCTCGACGTCGTTTGGTAAACATTGATAAGGCATACCAGAGACCAAAGAACAATCGAAACAATGGGTTTTACCCGATGAACGTGCTCCAAAGAAAACGAAGACCGTGTCTTCGGCCGAAAAGGTGATGGCCACAGTTTCTTGGGACGCGCGAGGTGTGATATACGTTGATTATTTTGAGAAGGGAAAAACAATCAGAAAAGCATACTACGTCGACTTATTGGGCCGATTCCAAGCCAATTTGAAGAAAAAACGAACAGATTTGGCGAAGATGAAATGCTATTCCAACACCACGATAACGCACCGGCTCTCACCTCCGCGGTCGCCACAGCCAAATTGGTCGAAGCACTACGAATTGCTCCCCCATCCACCGTATTCTCCAGATTTGGCTCCCTGCAATTTCTTTTTGTTCCAAACTTTTAAATATCGCTTGCCGGAAAGAAATTCAGGTCGAACGAGGATATCATCGCCGCCGCGGAGGAGCATTTTGCAGGCCAACAAAAGTCGTACTATACAGAGGGGTTGAAAAAGTTGCAGCAACAGTACCGAGTTGGAATGGGTTTATATTGAAAAATAAATTGTCAAATTCTAAAAAACTTGCGTTGTCATTAGTTATATGGTATTTTAGATTTTTGAAAACTTTTACTGGATTTATCAGATGGCGTGAGGAATCAGCATTTTGCCTTGCTTGCTGAATGTTCATCATTCGAAGATTTGGTACCACTTCTAATTAAAGTGCCGAATAAAGCCGTAATACCTTTTTTTAAATTGGTTACTAAATGGTAAGACAAAACAATTAATAATTTATAAAATTTGTTAAAATAAGTTTCAGTTATACCATTTGTAATGCCATATGCAACGGAAATTGTTTCGTTGGTGTTTTATATATATTTTAAGTCTAAGGGACCAACAGCGGTTTTTTTTGGGCTAAAAATAATCTACCGCATACGAAGCCAAATATGATGTATATTTTTTTATTTTTTCCCATTAGTGTGTATCCCTTCACACAAAAAAACGGTACTTTTTTTTTCTGCCTGATAATTATTACTAATGATACATTGATACATTACATTGAAAATGGGAGTAAAAAATAAGTTAAATGCTAAGTACTGTAAGTATAGTTAAAAAGAAAATTATTTAGAAAAAAAGATAAATTATTTAAATATTATAAAACATTATAAATCATACTCTGATGTGGAATTTGAGCGACCGCCTTACGGTACCTGAAACTGATAACGAATGTGAGCTTGTAATCAAGCTTCAACTTTAAAACAAACAAAAAAGGCAGGCCGGAAATAATTTTGTATTTGAGAAAAGAACAATTGGGCGCGTTTGATAAAAAAAATTTGCGGGTGCTACTGAAAAGTCAAAATCAGTGATTCGGCTGAAAACACCTGGGAATTATTTCGTCCCTTTGTCGTAGATCAGTCAAATTTAAAAGTTCTTCAATACAACGTTACTAAGCCATAAAACGTAATAATAACCGAAATAGAGTAGTTGTTGTATTCAACTGCCATCTTCGCGAGATTTCTTGAGCAAATCCGTTGGCCAGTTAAATTTTTTTGACACAATGATATGCAGCAAGTGGGAAACAATAATAAAAGGTTCTTACGCTGCAATAATAGCACCGATTTTAAGCTATTGGAAACAGACTGATATAAGGCAACGAATTTTACAATACTTATTTCAAAAGAAGAGCTTCTTGCGGTGTGTGAGCCAATAATAGCCACTAATTGCCATCACGAACTGACGCAGTATAACCCAGCTGTTATGCTAAACAAAACAATACTTCGGATGTTTAAGAAACTCTTTAATAATTGGTAGACACTATGGGAGACTGATTAGGTACACACGCATTGGATCGAATGTGTACTCCTCGTAGCTGTCATAAGGTACATATCTGATAGACGTCACAAAGCAGGCGTGTCATTTACAGTGGTTAAATATGTCAACCACCAAGTTTTTTCGGATAATTGTATCACAGTCCCAAATTTAAAGTTTACCTGATCAAAAATGGATTACTAAGCTTGGACATATTTAAATTGAAAAAGGTGACTACACTTGATGGAGAGTAATCGTGGTATCTTAGTTTAATAACAAGTCTGAAAGCATGCTGTCACCGTGGGTTGTGTTGAAATAACGGAAAGAAAAGCAGTACAGAGATACCACCTTGATCAAAAAAAAAAAAAAAAACCGGAATAACCGTCGCGCTCCCATTGTTCCGATATTTTTTTTTTTTTTTTTTTGTTAAGTTGGTACATCTGTTGTTGACATTCCCTCTCAATCTTAGCGACATAGCTTGACATTCTAAAAGTTACGTAGCCAATAGTACATAACATTATCTCAGTGTGTGTTGGCGTTTTTTTCACTTTTAGAAATGGATTTTAAATTTCAACGAACTTGTATTGAATTTTGCGTAAAAAACGGATTTAATGGAGCGTGAGCGTTGAAAATATTGGAAAAGTGTTTCGGCACTAATTCTCTAAAGAAAACAGTCGGTTAACAGTCGGTTACCAGCAGAGAGATAGCCAAGGACTTGAACATTGCCTATGGATCCGTCCAAGACATTTTGGTTATAGATTTGGGTTTCCGTCGTGTAGCAGCAAAGTTGGTGCCAAAAGACCTCAATTTCATGCAAAAAAGAGACCGTGTTGACGTCGCAAAAGAGATGATTTGCGAGGCTGAATCCGATCCACATTCATCAAAAGGATCATTACTGGAGACGAGACGTGTGCTTATGAGTACAACACGCAATCCAGACATCAGTCAAGTGAATGGCGTTCACCAAATGAGCCGAGACCAAAAAAACCACGTCGTTTTCAGTCAAAAAAGAAGGCAATGCTCTCGGTTTTCATGGATTACAACGGTGTAGTGCATCATGAATTTTTGTCAGAAGGAAAGACAGTAAACAAAGAGTATTATTTGGGCGTTATGAGACGTTTGCGTGAAGCAATTATACGAAAGAGACCAGAATTGTGGGCAGAAAACTCGTGGATTTTGCACCATGATAACGCACCGTCCAACAGCCACCGAATTCACCTGATTCGAATTGTGAATTCTTTTTATTTAATCGAGTTAAGAAACCACTACGGGGAACGCGTTCAGCAGCCGAGAGTAAGCAATGGAAAAATCGCAGGAAGCACTGATGGACATACCGAAAACCGAATATAAAAAATGTTTCTAGGATTGGATCAAGCGCTGGCATAAGTGCTCCTTTGAAAGGGACAATATAGATTTAGACGAATAAACTTGTATTTTTAATTTTCTAAATAAATTCCTGCTCGGAACAAATGGTAGTCAGAAGGGGCAAGGTCTGGGCTATAAGGCGGGTGGGGTAAGACTTCCCATCCACTGTTTTGCAAATAGTTCTTAATCGGAATAGCAACGTGGGGCCGAGCGCTGTCATGATGGAAAATTATTGCATCGTGTCTGGTCGCATATTCCGGGCTTTTTACGGCTACTGATCTCTTCAAACGGATTAATTGTGTTCGGTAGCGTTGTCCATTGATGGTTTCTCCCGGTTTTAGCAGCTCATAATACAGCACACCCATCTGATCCCACCAAATACAGAGCATTACCTTCGCGCCATGGATATTCGGCTTTGCCTTTGATTTGGCTGGTTGGCCGGGTTTCACATTTGATTTTTTGCGCTTGGGGTTGTCGTAATGGGTCCATTTTTCATCACCAGTAACAATCCGATGCAAAAATGACTTCCTTTTGTAGCGTTCCAGCAGCATTCCGGACATGCAAAACCGCCTTGCGACGTCTCTGGACTTGAGTTCATGTGGAGCTCAATTTCCTTGCTTTTGAATATATCCTGCTTTTAAACGCTTTAAAATGGCTGCTTGAGTGACACCCAAAGATTCTGCGAGCTCTTCTTGTATTTGGCAACAATCTTCATAGAGTAATGCTTCCAGTTCTTCATCTTCAAATTTTTTTGGCTTCCCAGGACGTTCATCGTCTTCCAAGCCAAAATCACCACTTTTAAATCGTGCAAACCATTTTTGGCACATATATGAATGACATATACTGCAATTGACATGTTCAAATAGAATAATACAAGTTACGCCATCTCTTAGCAAATCGCATGAAAAAAGTTATAGACCCAATAAATAATTTTAGTTTATTAAAATAAAAGTTGGTTCTCCCTTGAGGACACACCTAATGTGAATTTTTTTTTTTAATTTCAAAAATTTTCATATTTCGATAATCTGTACCTTTAAAAATAACATACTAAAATTTCAAATAAATATCGCAAATAGTTTTTGAGGTGCAGCCTTCTAAATAGTAGCCGCTCAGCGGCCAGAGTGTTATGTTTGCTACGGGGTCTACCAGAGTTATTGTTTGGGCTCTGTCGACGCCAACAGGCTGCCTCAAAAGAGGGCCAATTATCTCGAAGAAGAAGCTTCAACAGCCTAACAGGCGCTTTTTGAATAAGAGGAAGGATAATTATGTGGGCCTGGAATAGCAGATTAGCTCTAAGTAAGGTTTTTATCTATTTATAACAATGAAATCAATCATTTTGTCTTTAAACGCGTTTTTCTCGAAACTACATTCTTCAAATTTGCTGCAGTTGTAAATCAAAGACAAATCATCCGATTGCTTTGATTTAGTTTATTTTGTATATGTTTCTTTATGTAATAACTCCATAGTTTTTCGATTGTATAAAAAATATATTTTTGGCGGGCCAAAATAATCAAATTTTCGAGCGAAATTCTCCTTTTTTTTTACAAAACTCTGACATTTAGTTATTTGTGTAGGAAATATTTTTTTTTGATTTCAGCCACGGTGAAGGCCGCAATCTTTTTTTGTGACTTCGGAGAATTACTCGCTGAAAATTTAATTTTTTTCTCTAAAAATTTCAGTGTAAATATATTCTCTAAATTTTAAAACATTTGATATAGTAGTTTTCTTTTAAAGAAATTCCCAAAAAACACCTTTTTTAAGCGGTCACATAGATGTGTCCCTTAAACAAAGCTATTTTAAATGAATTGATTTTTATTTTTGCTTAGGATTTAAATTATGCAGTAGTGGATTAAGACATTGGTTAACTTGTCCCATTGTTATTTTTATTTCTTCCAACGTTAGACATAGTGTTGTACGACTTCGCTAATTCTGTCTTTTCCTTCACGTATAGAATTTAGCTAACATTGCCATCTGAATTTTGTAAGCTTATACCCCTAAAGATAAAGAATTAAATCAAATAGCAGTTAGTAAATAAATTAATTATGCTCACTTGTTGTACCTACATTTTAATAATTTTAAAAATTTCCTCGTGAAAATTCAATTTGACTCATAAACACAATATGACAATTTCATAGGGGACTTTTTACGTCAGTTTATCAGACTTGACAACGAAATAAAAAAAATTGCGTTGCGTTGCCAAGGCTAGAAAAAAAATTGATGGTCGTCTTACATAGAGCAAGGAATAGTTGGTAATCATAAACGACAATTAACAGAAGGACTATCCACTAAGCCGATTCCACTCCAGGTTTAAGTTCTTGAACTTCTAAAAAAATAAAAAAATAAATTATTTACTAAAGATTCCAAATCGTAGAAGGCTTTGAATTTCTACTAACAAAAAATTGTTCTACCAATCCAATAACAGATCCATAAAATCCGTAATACAAATTATCTCAGCGACAAATTTAATTACAAGTTTTAATTATCATAAAATAAATTCCTGAATATTTACGACTAATTCTAAAATTAGTTCAAGTTGGTGGAATTTCCGCTAAAATTCAAGTTCTTTAACTTTCGACTGAATAGTGCAAATTTTTTTGCACGCTTAAATATTTGCATGTTTTTAATTTAAACAAAAAAAAAAAAAACAATTAACTGAATAAATTACCCAAAAGCTTTTGTTTTGATTTCAAAAAAAAAATTCGTCTGTAGCAGTACCAATACAACAACTAAAGTTGATCTGTGAATAACAATCATTATCCGTCTGATTAAAAAAAAAAAAACGAGGAAATAACAGCCGAGCAATAATAAAATATTCTAGAAATCCGTAAGCTATCGACAGACATCGATAAAAGTCTTTCCGGAAGCAGAGACTAGTTTTTTTTTTTTATTTAATCAAAAGGAGGTGTGTGATTTTGCGAGAAATTGTTGAATGTTCCTTTTTTTTATAGGCACTCGTGAACTGCTGCGGGGATTTTAAAATTTGAATACTTATTTTCTTAAGCACGTGCTAAAAACCAAACTCGGTTTGATAGTTCAATGGACCTCGAAAAATTATTGTATGATTCATGATTTATCGTGACCTTGAACACTATTTGCGAAATGAAAAGAATCTCTTTTCTACCCGCTCCACCCGATATAGTTCATTGCCATAAAGATTGCGCCTCCACGTGTAAAATAAACATATTTTTATCTAACAAAGAGTAGATCTAAGACTCAGATTTTCGGCGGCAGATTGAATACAAGAAAAGCTTACATTGTGACCTCGCAATAATAAGAGTTTCGTTGGGATGCATTATCATTAATGGGAGTTATGCCAAAAATGGCCTTCAAAGTGTGGCATATGATATGAATATCGAGGGGAAGGTTATTCATCAACTCGTATTGAGCAGATTCAACAAAACTTAGAAAACCTTAAGGGTGAGCCAACAACTAGTGTGGAAGTTTTCATTAAATTTCTATTTCATTCCATTTTTAATAACCCTGAACTTTCAGCTATCACGTCTGTTTTTGTTTTGTTATTGTTTTTTTTGTTTTTTTCATTGGTAACACTTCACCGCAAAAATGGCGCAAAAATTCCAATTCGTGTGAATTTTTGGACCCCTTTTAGTACAGCGTTTCCGATTAAAAATCGAGCCAAAAAGAAATAAAGAAGATCAAATACAAATTCAAATTAAAAACTTTTCCCAACAAGAAACTGGAGAATCAAGTCTTTTTTATACAACTTCACAGTATTTGCTTAGTTTGCATGGCTCTCCATTGCTGAATTAATTCAAATATCTCGGAATGATTCAATGCTAATTAACAATTTGTGAGCGATGCACGCAATCTCATCTAATAACTTCAAATTCCTTTTTTTTTTCTAATTTAAAATGCAACGTGGTAAATTCAGACTACTTAATTGCTCGGAAACAGAGGAAAAATACTATGTACGTTCTTTTAAATAAATTCTCATTTACATTCCTATTTTATTGCATCCTGCTCGAAAACATTAGGAGCTGCAAGTAGTTAGCAGGCACGTCTCGAGGGAATTCCTCATCTATGATACAATCAATACCTTCATGACATTGCAGTTCTTACGATTAATTTGTAATCATGACCAAATCGAAGAAAAACATGATATTTGAGGTCGTCTTATATAATCACAGAGTTATTTTTAGGGCCATCTCATTAAGATGGTCTGAAGATGGGTTCCATCTTCTGCACCAGCCGCCAGCCACCGGCGCATACCTGCGGACGAATATCTACGAAACGAAATGACCTTGTCTTATAAACCGCTCAACACTCGTACTCGTACTCATGTTAATGGGATGATTTTATGGCTCCTGATACTCGTACTGATGCAATGGTGATTTTATTAAGTGCAAATTACAATAAAAATGTCTGCTTGTCGAAATGTGAATTGTATGTAGGTACAAGTACAAGTATGAATGCGAGTATGTACACTCGTATCAAGTACTTTGCGTGTTTTAATTAAATTGCGCTACATTTACTCGACTCTACTTTGTTGAGCAAGTGCCCCTTCACGATGTAAGATGTTTGTTTTGCACATACTTACAAGCACATATAAATTATATGAACAAGTTCTTCTGCTCTTTTCCAGCTTGAATGTTTTGATGCCAAAGTAAAACAACAAGAAAAACCCACAATCAACACCAAAACAATTTGTCATAAACAAAAGTTGGGGAAGGTCGGCGCCAACGTCGCAGCTGATCATTGATCACCAACGATCGACAACACGAATACCAATTTTCGTAAGAATTTACGTTACAAGCCAGCCCCGCGCTCGGTTTGAATAATTCACCGGATATGGCAAGAAGTTCAAATCAACCAACAAAATCAGATACAAAAATGTTTTTGTTTCAAGTTCACCTGTTTGCAGTCAGGTTGATCATTGATCGCGGATTGCGGATCGGTGTTGATAACGACGAAAACGAAAACAACGACGGCCACGACGGCCGACAACGATGACAACGGGCTAACATACCAAAAGGAAAAAGTCACGATCGACTCGAATATGCGCTAAATTACTCATCACATCGCATTGGTTCGCATTCCTTCACATTGGCGAATTAAATCTTTTAATGTGTGATTACATCATTTATTCGAGTTTGAACAAAAGTCAAAAATTATGATTAACATACCAATTAGTATTTTGTGAGTCAGTCTGCCCACTGGCGAAGGGGGAAGTTTTGGTGACAAGTAGCAATGAGGAAGTATTAAAAGCTTAAGGCCTAAGGCATTTACTTGTTATCTTAGATCAGGCGTCTGTGACGTATTGGCGCTAATCTCATAAATTGTTTGCTAAAATAATGCAATCAATCATTTCGGGTGATGGCGCTGTGTCTGCAGAATATTAAAATGCGAGCCACGAATATTTTATAATTGTTTTTTATTTGCCAATATGAACGTAT
Organism: Volucella inanis; assembly: GCA_907269105.1. Classification (NCBI taxonomy): domain Eukaryota; kingdom Metazoa; phylum Arthropoda; class Insecta; order Diptera; family Syrphidae; genus Volucella; species Volucella inanis. Next base: position 157,521,281 of record OU026155.1, read on the forward strand.
TATATGAATATCGGATTAATATATTTGTGTTTATAGCCGAAGAAGATATAACTAGCAGATGCGGTAGCTTTGCTGATGCTAATCAAACCAAATGAATGAATAAAATTCCTTTTGTTGGGAGTGCCGATTTTTCATTTGCATTTACAAGTATTTTTGTACTATTAAATACGGAATAATTAATTTAGTTAAACTTCCTCGGTACGAATAGCTTAATTATGACTTTGACTTATCAAACTAAATATTGTAGATGCATAACAAGATTTTTTTATTTTAATTGCTTCATAAATATTTGCTAAAATTATTATCAAATGGATCCATTTGGCATACTAAACTTAGCACGTTCCCAGATATATGTGCATACATAATATCCTTTAATTTAAAACTGTCTTAATAGTGATGCTTCTCATGGTAGTTTATCGTAGTTTTTATTGACTTTGAAGTTATTCGTATTCCTTAACGACAGAAACCACAGACTTCGACTTGAAAAACGTTCGCATTAAAATTTTTAAATTCTAATATTTGTAAATGCTGCTGGGATCAGCACGAGAAACATGTTTACAGAGAAAACATCTCCTCAGATCATTACCATGTCAAACACAAGTTGGGAATGCGGGCATACCGGACTTAAAAATATTGGGTAGTTCAATAAGTTCTGCGAATTTATTTTCTTGGAAGTAGAGTTTATCGTTTTAGAAATTCTCTGTGTAGGTATATCGTTTTGAACTTTGTTTTGTTTATTTCCAAAGAGAAGCTTATCTTTTACATTGTCACAAGAATTTATTTTGATCGAACTTAAAACACGTGCTCAATTTTTGGCATATTTTTCTTCTTTTTTCTTTAAAAAAGGTGGCAAAAAGACATAGGCGCAACGGGAGATTCGCAGCGTGTATGGAAATTCGGCTATAAGCGTTGACACTTGTCAGAGTTAGCTTACACGCTTTTGTTTAGGAAATACTGACCTTGCTGATGCTGTTCGCTCTGAACGTCCACCCACCACAGACGACGATCAAATCTTGACTGCAGTTAGCATTGACCGGCAAATGACCGCAGACACTGAAAATGCTTGGAATGTCGAAAAAGCTGGATGTTTTAGTTCCTCACGAACTCAGTGAAAAAAACATTATGGATCGCAAAATGGTCTGTGAGTCTTTGTTGAGGTGGAACTCGCTTGAGGCTTCACTAAAAAGAGTGGTTATGGAAGACGAGACAAATTCGGGGTAAGAAGTCATGATGCGCTCCCGGTAAAACACCGCAATAGGTCGGTAAACACGATTTCCATTCTAAATAGGTCATGTTGAGCATGTTGGTGGGACTGGCGAGGTGTCCTTTACTTTGAGTTACTTCCACGCAATCAGACAATAAATGTTGTTTAATATTGCTCTCAGCTCGATAATTTGAAGCAAGCAGTGGAAGAAAAATGGCCAGAGTTGGTGAACAGGAAGGTCCAGAAGCCAGACCACACCTCGACTTAATGGCAAAATAAACGGTGAACTAATCTGGCTGGGAAGTTATATAGCGTCCACCGTAATTTCCAAACCTTGCGCCTTCTGATTCATCTTCAATTCGGAAAATGAGATCAAACCGTACCTGAAAAACTTTCTTACCCATAAGCCTGGTGATTTTTAAAAAGAAAACACCTTGATCAAAAAGTTTTATTCAGAAAATTAAAAACACAGGGTTATCCGCCTAAATCTATATTGTCCCCTTTAAGGTAATCCCCATCGACTGCAACACACTTATGCTAGCGCTTGATCCAATCCTCGAAACATTTTTTATATACGGTTTTCGGTATATCCATCAGTGCTTCCTGTGATTTTTCCATTACTTCCTCTCGGCTGCTGAAAATTCGGTGGCTGTTGGATGATATTTGTTGCATTTTTCGTCAAAAAATTACGAATAATGATGGCACTGTGCAACGGTGCGTTATCATGGTGTAAAATCCACGATTTTTCTGCCCACAATTCTGGTTTCTTTCGGCGAATAGCTTCACGCAAACGTCTCATAACGCCCAAATAATACTCTTTATTTACTGTCTTTCCTTCTGACAAAAATTCATGATGCACTACACCGTTGTAATCCGTGAAAACTATGACCATCGCCTTCTTTTTTGACCAAAAACGACGTGGTTTTTTTGGTCTCGGCTCATTTGGTGAACGCCATTCACTTGCCTGATGTCTGGATTGCGTGTCGTACTTATAAACCCACGTCTAATCTCTAGTAATGATCTTTTTGATAAATGTGGGATCGGATTCAGCCTCGCAAACCATCTTTTTTGCGACGTCAACACGGTCTCTTTTTTGCACGAAATTGAGGTCTTTTGGCACCATCTTTGCTGATACACGACGGAAACCCAAATCACTAACCAAAATGTCTTGGACGGATCCATAGACAATGTTCAAGTTCTCCGCTATCTCTCTGATGGTTAATTTACGGTTATTGACCAACATTTCTTATACTTCATCAATGTTTTCGTCGGTTTTCGATGTCGATGGTCTGCCACTGCGTTCATCATCTTCGATTGACTCACGACCGTTTTCTTTAGAGAATTTTTGCCGAAACACTTTTCCAATATTTTCAACGCTCACGCTCCATTAAATCCGTTTTTTACGCAAAATTCAATACAAGTTCGTTGTTGCAAATTTAAATCCATTTCTAAAATTGTAAAAAATCGCCAACACACACAGAGATAGACGTACTCTTGGCTACGTAACTTTTGCAAATGTCAAGCTATGACGCTTGATTTAAAGGGAATGTCAACAACAGATGTACCAACTTAACAAAAAAACAGAACTCAAATCGGAATAATGGGAGCCCCACACAGTGACCCAACCGGGAACTTTTTGATCAAGGTTGTATGCATCGAACAGAAGATTCAAAAAAAAGTAATAGACCATGATGGACAATAGGAAGAAAAAAAATAAAGTTCCTCGAAAGTTTGAAAGTCACGAAGGACAATATGATACATGTAAAAGAGATGCATACAGTACAACACATATAACAATATTGTGTTTGAAGCGCTAGGGAGATGGGTCCTATTCGTCGAATAAAGTGTTTACATGGTCATTGCAATGTGTTATAAGTTTTATAAGGTCGTTCATGCTGATATTTTTAATCTCTTGGTCCACTGTGTTTACTTGGAAATCACGATAAATATTATCGATCGTTAATATATACCATTCAGCGTTGTTGATCGTCCTTAGAAAGTTGTTTTGTTGTCTGTGAATTACGTTCAGATTTGTTTTCTTCGAGATTCCTCAGATTTGGATACCAAAAGTCCATCTTGTTTTTTTTATACTCTTATAGATGAGTAATTTGTTTGTTATTGAGGCATTTGACTGGGGTCGTAGAGGCCAATAAAGTTGTCTAAATTTGTGTTTTAGTTTAGTGCGTTGTTGTTGTGTATGAAACTTACAAGTCAATTTGCTGTCCAGGTGGATACCCAAGTATTCGGCAACTGGATGGATGGATATCTGTTTATCGTTAATGATATACGTGTGAATGTGAAAAAAACTTGTATTGTTTTGTCTTCGTTGATTTTTATGTGCCACTTTGTGAACCACACAATTGTCCTGTCCAATATTTGTATTTTATGAGTTGTAAGCTGGAGATTGTTTCCGGAGTTTAGTAAAACTGTGTCGTCAGCAAAGGTAGCAATCATGACCATTTCTCGGAAAGGGGAGGAGATAACTGCTGTAAAAAGTAGATAGAGCAAGGGCCCTAAGATGCTTCCTTGGGGTACTCTAACTTTGATCTCCTGAATCTATGAGCATTGATCCTTGAAGCAAAAAGTTGTCCTTCGGTACGATGTTTATGACTTTGAATAAAAGGCCCTTATGCCAAACTGAGAATTGTTTGTTGTCCATGGAGGTTGAAATCTTATTCACCACTTTATGTATTTGGGCGATTTGGGACTATTTTAAATTGTGTCAGAATTGGTTGCAGTTTCCAAAGTTTTGGAAAACCTTTTAGTCCGACTATGCTCTTGAAGAGGTATCGTAGGAAAATTAAGGCTAATTGCGATAGTTTTTTTAGTAGTTTACCAATCAGATGATCGTAGCCAGTAGCTTTCTTGCTATTTATCTTTTTTCTGATGCAAGTCCCTATCTATTTCACTGTTATTTTGCTTATTTTTCTGTTGTCTGTATCATTGTTGTGATTAAGTGTGTGGAGACACTTAGCTTCGAAGAACTTGTCCACGGTGTTTTCTAGTTTCTTGATGGGTGGGTGACGTTGGATCATGTGATTCTCAGATATAGGTGTTGACTACTGAAGAAGATGGAGAGGTTCTTGTTCTGAATTAAGTTTGGTGCTCGAATCATCTGCCATCTTTTTTTTAGTTTTCTCTTTGTCTTAATGAGTTTCTAATATTTAGAGTCGAAGAAATATTGTTAGGTTGGTATTCTATTGTGGGTATTGCTCTATGAGCTCCTTCCTTGATTATGTCGTTCAGGTATATTATCGCTTTTTCAATTTTGCTTTGTGATTTGAGGGGAATGTTAGCTTATAGGCAATTATTTATGTGGTGTCGATAGAATAGTTTTGGATAGTAACGTCTTTCCTGAGGACTGAAAAGACTACTAGATCAGATAGACTCTCTTGTTTTCAGTGTTGAATTAAAACGGCGGAAGGTGACTTGACGGCGAGTTTTTATAAAGCTATAACTAAAAAATATAAAAAGAATTATGAAGAAAAAGTTTTCCTAACTTAATACATCACTATGCTGCTCACCTTTCAATTTTTGTCGCAGAGAGAACGGCCTACGTCTTTGTTGTTAAGTTGTTTGGGTTATTTTTCATTTAATATCATTAAATATTTATATGAGTGAGTTCATGTGTATACACAAAAACTTTAAATAATCTAAACTTTATCAATAAATTTATTGAGTTAAAAAATGGCGTGTTTCTTTGGTGAAACTTCAATAGAGAGTGTAATATGGTGGCATTTATAATGTAAGAAATTTTGCTGCCGCCAATTGATGAATCAGTGATGTCCCTATGCACATTTGTCGTCTTTGCAAAGCTGCTGATTGTTACTGCTGACATCATTTTCGAATGATTGCTTTTGCCTCACAAAATGTTGGTGACAATTGGTGCAATTAAGCCTTAACCTCTGGGATAATAGCCAATAATCTAATGCCACTTTAGACTGTAAAGGATTCCTGTACGTACAGGATCCCTATTTTTCAACAACTTGAGAGACAATTTTAGAAATTAATTTGAAATTGAATTTAACCCATTAAGTGAATTTCAATTCAACACGACGTGGACAACTTCAAAGTGGCATATCAGGCTAGAACGACTCCGCACAACGAATCAGATATTCACCACCCTCCTAGTTAAAGTTGGTTTAAATAACGCAGATGTTACTTGGATTTCTGAATTTTTCAAAAAGAAGTATGGCATCACCATCAACTCATACACAATATTTCCAACATCTTACCACAAAAACAAAAGTAATTTCAAACTAAACTTACTGGCTATATATGTTATGAATGGTATTTGTTAACCATCCAGCACCAATTTTAACTTTTGAAAGACGAGAACCTCCAAATGGACGAATTAAAGAAATAGAAAAAAAAGAAACAATGCCTTCAAAAGCATTAATTTGTCTCTATTCCAGCCAAGCCCCAACATATTTTAATTTAAAGCCTGGCTCTGATACTGTCACTGACTTCAAACGCTCACACCCCTTCCTAAGAATACTTACAACTGCTTTTCCAATTTCAATCTTACAACTGGAGTCAAATATCCAAACTCGTTCTTCTAACTTGCCTTTCCTCCGGTTTCACGGGCTTCTGCCCATAATCATGATCCTTTTTCGCCACCTTACGATACCGTGCAATGCCACTATACGCTCTCTAGGGTAAAAGATAAAAAATAAACGAAAATATACGTCCCTTTCTGACATATCTTAACGTTAAATCCACTCTGTTTGCTTTGAAGGAAAAACCAAAACAAGTGTCATGGTCTTCATCCAGCATTTGATTGATTTGCTACTAATATTACTACTTGTACTCTCAGAAAACTTTACAACAAGTACCATGAAATTTTCAACACATCTTTCCAAAAGATTGTGGCTAATCTCGATGTTTTCCGCAGCTATGTACACTCTGAAAGAGTTTCCTACCTTCAGAGTAGCCGAGCTGACTATGATAAATTTCTTCACTCCTAAACTGACTTCTTTATCTGCATCTTATCTACACTTCCCTATTACTCCACACAACAAACTACCTCTTACATCTTACTACCAAAATGTAAAAGGCTTACGCCCTAAAATTCGCGCTGTTTTGTCTGAATCTCATGGCCTGTTTTTCGACGTTTTTGCTCTTACAGAAACAAATCTGATCCCCGACGTAAAGAATCAGGAGTTATTCCCATCTTCTTTTAATATTTTCCGAGATCACGATCACTTTCTGCCAGTTTTTAATGATCCTGCCCTCCTTATAGTTGATTCCCCATGCCGAGGTGTCCTACTTGCCATTCGCAATATCCTCAACTCTTCTCTCATCGCTATCTCTTCTTCTGTCAAACTTGACTTTGTTTCAATTAAAATAACACTTTTCAGTAGATACTTGTACATTATGTGTTGCTACATTCTCACAGCTGAACCTATCGATTCTTACATCCTTGATATTAAAGCGATTGGCCAACTAATTGACATAAGTGATTCCATAGCCGAAATCCTTATCTTTAGTGACTTTAATCTGCCTCTGTTGAAGTGGATTCCATCGGATGATCAATTCTTTTTTACAGCGTCAAACGCTTGTTCGCCCAAGGAAGGTCTATTCATTGATCGGATTTTTGTAAAAATGTCAGGATTATCTAAGCTCAAGATTTATAATAGACCCATAACTTCAAATGCTAAAAAAAATGTTTCGATTTTCATTCCCTTTCCGCAGGGTTTAGCCCACCCCACGCGACTTCATCTCTCCACTAACAGTCAACTAACATGTCAACAGCTGTCAGGCATGCGCCTATACCTACAATGAATCATGAATCAATGCACTAAAGGGTGGTCGGCGAATTTAATTATCATTTTTTCGGTGATATGCATCATCTGTGTACGAAAAGAAAAATTAACGCACCTTCGTATTTTTTTTTTTCTTGTTTTAATTGATTGTTTTCTCATGCAAATTACAAAAAAATATATCTATATGGTAAAAAGCTGAAATTTTGACGTAAAAAAACTTTTTATGAAGGGTTATTAGTAAAACCTTTTTTTGTTGACCATTTAAAGCCATAAAACTACTGAAAATATTAATTTTTTCTTACTTCTGTGATTATTATCACTAATCCCCCAGTAAAACAAACAAATTGAAAAATAATAATAAAAAGTAGTTTTTTTCAAGTTTTTATGGGTCATAAAATGAACCTTTTTTAAAAATATTTTATTGAATTTACGTTTCGCAATGCTAACCTTATTCTACGGGGAAAACAGCCAGCTGTTAACTATACCCTGTTCAATAAACATCTAGAGAACAGGGAAGATGTAACTCTGGTTGTAATGAATTCCATAAGCACTTTGCTCTTAAAAGCTCTCATAGAGATGCCATTAAATTGTGTATTTGTCGAGAAGAATTTCTGGAGATTATTACTAAAGTGTTGGCATCTACCTATTTTGATGATATTATGTTTTTTGAGAAAAAAACAATTCTACAAATTTTTACAACTTTTTTTATTTAATTTTATTTATTATTCCAAATTGTGTAACAAGTACATAATAATATAATAAAATCAAATTATCCAAAGAAAATTCACTACTGCTGTCGTTGTCATCATTTAAAGTTGTAACAATCTGCTCTGTTGCTGTTTCGGCGAAAACATCTATATCTCACAACTTAGACTCAACTTTTAGTTCAATATGTTTGACGCAGTTAAAATATTTTTCGCTGTCTTTCTGTCTATCTTTCTGAAGTACTTTTGTTGATAATAGCTTAACGTCTTTCATTTTTAAAATTTTGTGATGGCTTGTAAAACTGGTAAAACGAAACAACTGTTCATTTGCTAGATATATGTAATCCCACCAAAAACATAAATGTAAAAGACAAGCTAAGTTGCCGTAAGGGTCCTGTGTTTTGTATACCTAGCAAAGTTATCACTCATAAAGTGGGACTTCACCGCTTTTCATCGAGTTTTTCAATAAGGGCCTAACAATTTCTTATTTAAATAAAAAGACAGACAAATTGCTATATCGGGCTGAAATTTATTTCAGGTGTGCAAATGTGAATGAAGTGTATATTTATGCATACAATTCGGTAGGAGCACAACAGCAAATTTTCAAAATCGTCATAAACCTTTTGACGGGCAATGGTAAACCTCCGAAAGTCAAATTCTGCCTATAAAAAAGCTTCTCAGGAGAGCCGTTCGAGAATAATAAACAGTAGGCCCTGCTCAGGAGTGTAAAAATTCACAAAGTAAGAAACACAAATGAGTGCGAGAAGCTAGGCCTTGGCCAACACCGGGCTGACGCGCCAAAGTACACTCCCTTCGCAGCCTTAAGCATTCTGTTTCACTTGACACCCATCGATTTATTTGGTCACGCTAATATTCTTAATATAACTCATGGGCATCCGTGCCGTTCCTAAGAGAGGGCAACACTTGAATTAAATCCATACCATTTTCAGTTAGTACCAACCTTCAAAAAATACGTGTATAAATTTGACAGCTGTCGGACGATTAGTTCTCGAGATATAGCGTTATAAGTGAAGCAACTTTTGTTATTGTGAAAAAAATGGATTCAAAGCAATTTCGTGAAATTGCTTGATAAGTGTTACCCGGACTCTGCACCAGCCGAACGAACCATTCGCAAGTGGATTGAAAAATTTAAAAGTGGTCATACAAGCACCGAAGATGATGCACGCAGTGGACGTCCAAAAGAGGCCGTTTCAGATGAAAACATCAAAAAAGTCCACAAAATGATTACGAATGACCGTAAAGTGAAGTTGATCGAGATAGCTGAGACTCTGAAGATATCAAAAGAGCGTGTTGGATATATCATACACGAATATTTGGACATACGAAAGCTCTGCTCAAAGTGGGTGCCACATTTTCACAAAGTCGACTAAAAACAACAACGTGTTGATGATTCAGAGGAGTGTTTAAAGCTGTTCAACCGCAATAGAGCCGAATTCTCGTGTCGGTATGTGGCAATGGATGAAACTTGGCTCCATCCCTTCACACCAGAGTCAAGTCGGCAGTCAGCTGAGTGACGAGCAGGCGACGAACCTCGTTTAAAACGAACAAAAACTCAACAGTCGGCTGGCAAGGTTATGGCATCCGTATTTTGGGATACACATGGAATGATTTTCATCGACTTCTCCAAAAGGGGCAAACTATTAACAGCGACTATTACATTGCTTTGTTGGAGCGTTTGAAAAAGAAAGTGCTGTTTCATCAAGACAATGCACCGTGTCACAAGTCGATGAAAACGATGGCAAAATTGAATGAATTCGGCTACGAATTGCTTCCCCACCCAGTCCTCTAAATAATGCTCGCCGGAAAGAGATTTAAGACCGATGAAGAAGTAATCGCCGAAACAAAGGCCTAATTTGAGGCTAAACCGAAATCGTACTACAAAACTGATATCGAAAGATTGAAAAATCGTTTTAATCAGTGTATCGTCCTCGAAGGCAACTATATTGATAAATAAAGTTGAATTTTGCAAAAATTATGTGTTTTACTATAAAACGGCACTGACTTTTCAGCCCATATAAGGAAACCACATAGAGAAGATCATCATTCATGCTTTCCCTCTAGATCCTTCTGGGAGGAAAATGCTTTCATGGAGGACAAGTCTATCCACTTTATACAGATGGATCCAAAACCGATAACGGCGTTCCGCTCTCCTTCCGTCTTCCAAATCACTGTAACGTGTTCCAGTCGGAATCGTGGATTTTAGCGATTAAGGAAGCTCTTCTCTTCTTGGCTGAAGAAAAACGTGATATCTGCAAAGGATATCCGCATATTTTTGGATAGTTAGTCCGCTATCAAGTCCCTGGACTTGGTCTCACTAAATTCTAGAACCGCCTTTAAATGCCGATCATCTCTTACGGAGATGACAGAGCAGTTCAACCTTTACCTTTGTTGGATGCCGGGCCACAGGGACATTCCAGGGAATTGTAGGGCCGACGAACTCACCAAAATTGGAACTACTCTATTTATTCTACCGGAAAAGGGTAGCATAGGTATACCAATCGCTACGTGCAAGTTATTATTTAAGCTGTATGCTAATAAAAGAAAAGACCTTAGATGGGCCGGTGGGTTAAAATGTCTTACGACTAAACAGATCTGGCCAAAGCTGGATTTGAATCGCTCTAAGACTCTGATTCTTCCAAATAGAAAACATCTCAGCGCTGTTATAGGTGTCATCATTGGACACTGCCTTATAGGCAAGCATGCAAGAAGGTTTAGCGCTTTTATAAACCATTTCTGTAGAAAACTCCACCTAGGAGCCTTCTTCTACAATGATTTTTCTAAAGTTATTATGACCGATCTTAAGAATACAGACGTTAAAAATCTCCTGCGCCTCATCTTAAGCTCAAATTGGTTTCATGGGGGAACAATTCGTAGGGCAATTTGAACAGTTTGGCTGTGAAGACTGCAGAGATGTGAGCCGCAGCGTTATCGTGGTAGAAGAGCACTTTTTTCTTCGCCAAATGTGGTAGTTTTTTCTTTAAATCGGCATTCAATTGGCCCAATAAATCGACGTAGTATGCTCCTGTGATTGTTTTTTCTTTCTATAAATAGTCAACGTGGATCACACCTCGCGCGTCTCAAAAAACGGTGGCTATCACCTTCCTGACCGAAGGCATGATCTTCGCCTTTTTTTGGAGCACATTTACCGGGTGTATAGCAATGAATCCATGTCTCACAGACGGTCACGAAACGGCACCGAAATTCCTTCGGATTTCGATTAAACAGGGCCAAGCCAAGTCTTACAAGTAGTCTTACAATTGCGCTTCTTTTCCGGTATAAGCAAACTCGACGTCCATCCCGCAGACAGCTTTCTCATGCCCAAAAACTCAAAAAACCAATTTTTGATACTAAAAATCAGACAAATCTTATCCGTTTTTAACAGACTTTTATTTCTTCAATCACTTGCAATAAGTTCATTGTTATTTACGAGTATGTCAGAGACTGGATAACAGGTAGCCTTTGTAAAAAAGCACCACAACAAATCAAAGAAGTTCTTAATTCGTCAGATAGCTCTTGAGATTGTCTTCTGTTTACAAAATCAATTCTTGCAGTATAATTTATTGTACAATTAAGTCATCCATTGACATCATTTCCTATTATTCCATTTCGAAAATACTAAGCTTTGTTGCTTCCACTACCACATTTTCATATTTTTAGGGAAGTACTATCTATTATTCAATTTTGCGCATCTGCATTAGTGGTTTCATTTTTGGAAGAAACCAAAACTATCATATTGTAAAATGTATAATCTAGATAATATGTCCGCCCCCGCAAATCTAATTGTAATAAATTTTTTTAAATTCTTTTTAAACGAACGATATATAGTAGTAAAATTAATCTTCCATAAATCAAACACTACAATGATTTACATATTTGGTTCGTCATAGCAGACAATTTTTATATGGTGAATGTCATGTTCGTTGACATCTGTCAACCTTGACTATTTCCAATTTTGCAACTTAAATGCTCTGAAGACATTTTGAAGCAACAAAAACTTCGAACTGGAACTATCGACAAGGGGCATTCTTATGTTAAACATCAATAACGTATACATTTATTTCTTTTTGCTTCAGGTGCCTGTCACCTGCCCAAAACAATAGATCTGTCATGGCAGTAGGTGTCATTCAATGGACCGATGACTTATGGTATACGAGTACGTTAGCTACTGTTTGTGGCAAAATGTAAGATTGACGTGCTGATAGAGATCCTTCCCGACGTGGAAGTTCAACATTCCACATTTTAACTCACTTAGGCGTGTGCATATGGACATTTTGTGAATGCGTGCTTTAGGTGGGTTTTGGTCACGGCAGACATTGCCTATGATGTATCTACTATCCCAACCTGTAAGATGCATTTTGCAACAAACGACATTCACATTCCAACAACAGATAAGCTATTTGACGAACCAGACGAATACATTGCAGTGAGTTTCCCGCTTTAAGAGGTTGTTGCACTTATCAAGTGGCAACTCCAAGTATACAGCAAATGTTGCATTGCAACTTACCTTACTGACCCAGCCAGCATTTTATGAGCTATAATTTCGCTCTACCCAAATCGGAGACAGTGGCTCACTGACCTACAATGATGTCCATAAGCTTTCCTGTTTAGATATGTTAACTCGTGCATATGTATTCTCATCAAACCGGTGTATGACATGCATTTGATATTAATTGGCAAACGTACGTACGGATGAATGTGAGGAATGCGCGTATATTTGGCGAGACGCTTGTAAATTAATGGTTTCTAGTTGGCATCTTGTCTGACAAGAGGGAGCTACCTAGTCTGCTGCTTTTTGGCTGTTTTTTTGGTATAAGTAAAGCCAATGGTACTTGCATTGATTTAGTGACTTATAAGAAGTTCATTGATCAGCTTAGGCTATGCTTCTCGTACAAAATACGATGAACTTTCTTTTCTCGCCACGCTTAATCTATTGCTCTAACCCTAAAGCTGAAGATTTACCCTTATCACCTAAGTTGTTCCATTGGTGTAGTTTGTTATATCCTTACGTCAATGCAGAAGTGACTGGAGACCATTCAAAAAACACAGCATTAAAAAATTCGGAAAGATTCTCTTAGATTTTGCGTAGCTTCTGAATGTAATGACTAAAATCTTTTATACTAATAATAATTTTATTAAATGATTATATAATATGTACAGTGCTATTTGATATTTCAAGTGCACTTAACTTCTGAAACCTTCTCTCGAATAATCCGTTCGATATGACTACCAACTACCTTGAAGATACAGATGAATTTTATGATGTCTTGAGATTTTGAATTTTTTCGACGACGTTCTCATCGGGCACAATTCAAAATTTTTTAATAAATCATTACTTTTGGCTATTTTTAAACAACTCAGAACCTTGTCCTCCCATAGAAATGTCCACTTTATGTCCAAATGAGTGTAGACAAGGGAACATTTTCTCAGTACTTATGTGTCTTTTTCACTCAGTTTGACCTTCAACATTCCAAAGCTGCTACTGTATCCTTATAAACAAGTTCTTCCGTGTTGAATACAAAACTTCACACGATATCATTACAGAAACCAGATGTGGATTAAACGCTGTTTTCGAATATTTGAAGGGCTTCATACTATTGTATGACGGACAAGGCGCCAAAGACTTCCAAACTAGTCGTCAAACGGATGAAAGTAAGAAGGTGACTCCAAGGAATTATACTCCAGGTTGTACTTGCAAAAGGTCTTCTCGACTACGGCTGGTCGACCGAAGTAACACCAATCTGAAAGCGCATCCTATTATTCTGTCCCGAACAGGGCCAAGAGGAAGAGTGTTTTCGGCATTCGCTCTATAAATAGATCTGAAACCAATAAAGGCCTCAGTTCCAGTGGACATAAATCGCATGAGGCTGTTAAATATATCAACGAAAACAAAACCAACCGTAGTTTCACATGCACACGGTGTCCGGATAAGGCCAGTACTGCAACTACCAGAACTCTGGCATGAAATCGACTCTGAAAAATAACTCTGTTGGTTGCTTTTTCAGGGTGCAAAATCGTAGCAGTTCATGTGGACGGATCTTAGATGTTGTTGGAAAACCAACCTCCCACCGAGGGGAGACCGGTGCACCTGCTATAAGGATCCCGCTATTACCTCTTTGGCGTTCCGAATTGGAAAGTCTTGCAACAACAACAGTACAATCGACGCTTAGTGCAAACATTGTGTCGATAAATTGTGCCAGCTATCCAAATCAGACAATGTTTGTACTCAACCAGGAAGCTACAATACGATATGGAAAAGATGACTCTTAGAGTAAAGTGCTCCATAGAGCAAACTCTTGAGTGGTTGAATAAATTTGCACCGAAAGTCCCACCTCTGGAAACAAAAATTTTCGAGGTTTTCAACAACCAAAACCGACGCAACCCAACTTCTGGGTTCCGAGGAAATCCAGGGAAATGAGTGCGATGCGTCATCCTGCCCAGAACCCTGAACTCGACATTGAAACTTTTCTGGAAGCTAATCATAACTTGAACGGTACCCTCAACAAGTGTTTTGAACTGGCATGTCCAGTTAAATGTAGATCTGCAGTCACTTCGTAAAGAAACTGATACACTTAAGTCTAATTTGGAGGAAGATCGGAGAAGGACATCGGACTTCGAATAGTGCCTCATATAACGACCTTTGCAACGAAACTGTCGGTGGAACCAGAAGGCTAAGGGGAAGAACCAGAAGTTTAAGGGGAAAATCAACCAGGTTAGAATCACTCAGAAAATCTGATATCATCTACACTAAGTTTAAAGCGGAGACTCTCCATCTCATGTTTGAGCCTCACTTCCAATTTAATCTAATCAGAACTGCTGGCAGAGACTTTTCAATGCTGGTCTGGCACAGAAATACAGTGAGAGTAGCCTTTATAGCTAAAATCACTTCGCCAAGAGCTTCAGACCTAGAAATCTGACTTCCTTCATGTTGAAAAGCATGGACAGAATGGTCGAGATTCGCAAAACTGTATTGCGAATACATACTCTATAACCGATGCAACATGCTTACCAACGTGGAAGATCCTGCAAAAATATACTTCGGAATCTGGTAAGCAGAATTGAAGGCAAACTCGACTAGAAGGAATACACCTTGAGGGTGCTTTCGACAGCGCAACTTTTGTTAACATGAGTAACTTGACACGGCCTAAATGAAGCACTAGTTTTGTGGATAAAAACAATGCTGATGAATAGGACACTGAGTGTCACTGAGTGATAGCAGGGGCAAACAAGGGTTTCCTGAAAGGCTCCCTTCTGTCTTCACTACTATGGTGCATATTGGTCGACTTACTGCCAAGGCGCTCAATAGTTCTAACATCTATGTACAAGCATATGTGGATGATGTAGCTTAAGCGCAGGCAGCCCTAGACGTGATGGACGTTTAGTACACTAGAAATACTCGTAAGCTTTCAGTCAATCGTCTTAAAACTGAATGCGTTCTGTTAAAAAGAAGGATAAAGTTGTCTGGTCTGACTCATCCAGTGGTCATCACATTAGAATCCTCCAAAGAACTTAATTATATGAGTGTCATCCTAGATAACAATAGATAGGCCTCCAAGGCGCTGTCCTCCTTTTGACTGTATAAAGGAGCTGTCGGTAAGACATGGGGCGTATTACCGCGAAGTTCCACTGGATCTATAAGCTATGATAAGTTCTATGCGTCCGTTATCTGGTGGAATAAGCTCTCACACGGCTCTCCCTAGCACACCTGACTTCCCTCTAGACGCATTGATGAATACCCCCCACTTGATATTCATATCATGGGCTAAAAAGCCATTTTTCGTTTAAAGCACTAACTACGCAAGTTTCCGAAGAGAGTTGATTAGGTCCCGAATCTGCGATAGCACCATCTACGTCCTCGGTTAGGTCTCTCCAGGTTTTCTGTAGTTCAAAGGAACGTTTCCCCATGTCTCTAAGAGCTCGGCAAATTTCCTGCTGTCCACCGGTAGTCTACAGTCTGACTATATATTGGCAGTTTCAGTTTCGGTTTCTTATATTAATTTTTAAATTCAAATTGCCAGGACATTTATTGCAGTTTGTTCATTAAGAACCTGAACATCCAAAGTTTAAGTTTTTTAGCTTAGAATCTCTTTCTTACCGAAATCAATAAAGAATGTGTAGACAGTTGAGATATCACTTCAAGTATAGGGTTTTCCAATAGGGACTTGACAACTTTAAATATAATTTGTGAACGTACTCTTTCACTAATAATCAAACTGTCACTGTCAATTTATTCAGTAAACTCAACATTTTCATCATGGTAAAGTACACTAACGAGTAACATCTGCAAATTATAAAAATTTTCTACAGATATTCGGAGTCGGTGACTGCAACTTTAAGAGCGTTAACTCCAATTTTCGGTCGTAATTCTCTCCTTAGTAGACAGGCAATAACAAGTTTAGTGCAAAAATTTGAGTCTACATATTCGTTGCGTAATGTTGCCGTGTCAGTGAGACAACGGGTTGGTCGAAGTGTCGAAAATATTGCTGCCGTTCAGACGTCCGTAGCAAACGATCCAATCCAGTCATTTCCACGGCGTTCTCAAGAATTGGGCATCGCTCAGACCACATTATGGCATATTTTGCGTAAAGTTTTGGTTTACACCCATACAAGATCAAGCTGACTCAAGAATTGAAGCCGATAGACCATTTGAAGCGACGTACGTTCTCCGATTGGGTTCTGGAGAAGATGCGCTAAGATTATGAATTTCATTGCAAAATCATCTTCAGTGACGAAGCTCATTTTTGGCCCAATGGGTTCGTCAATAAGCAAAATATGCATTATTGGTCGGGTGAAAACCCAAATGTGCTTCATGAATCACCACTTCATCCACAAAAAATAACTGTTTCGTGCGGTTTGCATTCCGGCGGCGTTATTGGGCCACAATTTTTCGTCGACGATAACGATCGTCACGTTACTGTGAATGGTCAGCGTTATTTTTGGCCCGAATTGGAAGATAGAAGATATGGACTTGGACGACATGTGGTTTCAAGAGGATGACGACACAAGCCACACAGCACACGCTACAATCGATTTATTGAAGAGTAAGTATGGTGAGTGTGTTATCACAAGACATGGGCTAGAGAATTGGCCGCCTCGTTCGAGCGATTTAACGCCGCATGACTATTTTCTGTGAGGCTACGTTAAGTCATTGGTTTATGTCAACACGCCAACGACGTTGGAAGAGCTCAGAGCCAACATTGAACGCGAAATAGCGGCCGTTTCGGCCGAAATGTGTGACCAAGTCGTTGAAAATTGGCTCCAACGAATCGACCGCTGCAAACGTGCCCGCGGTAGCCATATAAACGAAGCCGAGTTCCATTCATAAATGTTTTAATTGTACTTCAAGCCAATAATAAAGTTTTTGAAATACCTCAAATGGTTTGCCTTTTATTTAAAAAAAAAAAAGTTGTCAAGTCGTTATTAGAAAACCCTATATATTCTATCATACTTCATACTTCTATCATACATTTCTCGAACTTACTGTCTGATATCTCTATCTGATAGAGTCTAAAATTCTCGCCATAGAATATGAAAAGAATTACGAGATACATTTCCCCGAACTTACAATCTATAAATGTTGCACAAAAATTTACAAAATGAAGCCCTTTCGAAGCCATAAACAAAAGATGGTAGAGAGTGCAATGCTAGTTACAAAAACTAGCTTAAAACTCGATATAAACCTTTGTTCCTTCCTTGGTATTTAAGTGAATTATATGAAGAAATGGTTAAGTTGAATTTTGCTCTAATTTAAGATGATGCTTAGAAAGGATATTTCCTTATTTTCGTTTCAAAAGACCAAAGTTGTAATTAAGCTATTTGAAACTAGTAATACATAATATTTACATTAGTAGAGCATTACCTTTATTTAACAATCTCCTAAATTAAGAATTTATAAAATGTTTAGTTTATAATTTATAGAAAACTGACCAGTTGACAAATTTAAATAGAAATCAATAAGAACGAGAATTAAGATGTCAATGGTATGGTCAATAAAATCTCATTACACGTTATACCGCAATCACAACCTTTATGTTCATCAGACGCATCTACCCGAAAAGATTACTATCTGCACATTGAATTAATATTATGGTGGTTGTTTGGTCCGACTGGATATCATCATAGAATGTCAATTACGTCTTGCAATTAATTTTAGCGATGCTTATAGCTTTTTAATTAACTTCGTCGTTGCTAAATCTTCGATTTGTAGCGAAGATGCTGAAAAGTCAGTGGGCGTTCGAGCAGACGCGAGTTATTGGGAAGCATACCACCGACCGTGCTAACGAAATTCCGTCAGTAAAAAGCTGTTTCATTGCCAAACCTGTGAGTCAGTGTCAGGTAAAGTGACAAATAAGTGCCACAACTAATCGCCTCCGAAGGGCTTCACGCGGTTAAGCTTCTTAAGGTATTTCTTTCAGCTCTCTCGAAATTACCTGCTTAAACACTTGATAAGTTATTAATTTTTGTTTTCTGATGGTAGTCAGGCATTCTTCGGTACGTATATGAGTACACACGTTTATGGATACCATGATCTGGAAGTCAGAATTTTGCTGTGTCTTTGCGTTGACCTTCAGTGGTTAGTTGATTTATGAAATTGTTTATCATTAGCGGGGTTAAGTTGACCAAATTATCTCGCCTACTGTGATGGTGTATGCTCATTCACACTTACATGTATTTCTCATAAAACAGCGGATTAAGTTCAAAGATGAAGATATGTAGTACTTAAAGCAGTTGCATTGATGCGATTACTCTTCTGGCTGATGGTATGTGGTTTTTTCTGCTACATCTTGGAGTAAGACCATATAGTTATCGAATTAAGTAAGTAATTTTTTAATGTTCGACGTTTTTTAATTGCATTATTATGACTTTCTCGCTTATTTAGGTGCGTTCTTATGAGATCTGACTGAAGACAAAGTGCAAAGTGTAAAACGTTCTTATACAATATTTTTTTTATTCTTCTTTAACTCTCAGTGGTCAACTTTACTTTTCTGTGAATATCATCATATTTGACGCATAGAGTTGTAAGTTATATATACTCGTATATATATAGGGTGATTCATTGTGAGGTTTGATTTCCAATAAGCTTTTTTTGACAAATTACGCGTGACTCCTATCAAACTGCTTTGTCATTTTTATTCAGTATCGTTTGGCAAATCATCATGGAAAGACGAAAATCATCATTCTGTAAGAAATGTTTTTCGTGCGATTCGACCTACTGAAACCACTATTGCCAATGCTATTCGCAATGATACTCGACCGGTTAGATACATCCAGCACATAGTGAAGAGACTATAGCAGCAGACTATACCGTGACGAATCGATTCGTCGTGGTTCTCTGCAGCTTGGCTTGGCGTATTCGACAACTTGGCGACAACGTGAGGATCTCGGCCTTAAAGCGTACAAAATTCAACTTTTGCAAGAATTGAAGTCAGTCGACTTGAATTTGCGTCATATTTTCAGTCAATGGACTCCGGAAAAACTCAATGAAAATATGGTGTTTTATCGTGAAATGTTCATCATTGTTCAGTGATGAAGCCCATTTCTGGCTCAACGGATACGTTAATAAGCAATATTGCCGCATTTATGCTGATGAACAACCCGAAGAGTACCAAGATCTACCATTACATCCATTAAAAACAACAGTATGGTGTTGTTTATGGAATGGTGGAATCATTGGTCCATATTTCTTCAAAAATGAGGCAAATCAGAATGTTACCGTCAATGGTAACCGTTATCGCGCCATGTAAATGGACAATGTGCTTCTTGAAATTCAAGCACATGGTTTTAGTGAGCTCTGGTTTCAACAAGACGGCGCTACGAGCCATACAGCGCGTGAAAAAATAGACTTGTTGAGTAATCATTTTAGTGAGCACTTAACTTCACGTTTTGGTATTGTAAATTGGCCGCCTAGATCATGCGATATCACACCCTTGGACTATTTTCTCTGAATTTATATAAAGTTTCAGGTCTTCAGGAATAAGCCAGCTACGATTGACGCTTTGGAAGCCAACATTACTCGTGTTATCCGCGAGATACCAGTCGCTATGCTCGAACGAGTCGCCCAAAATTGGATCTTTCGAATGGACCACATCAGACGTAGTCGTGGTCATCGTTTACATAATATCAATTCCAAAGACTAAATGCCATGATTTGTTCTTTTAACCGATAATAAAAGTTGTAGGTTCAATTTCAAGTTGATATGTTTTTTTTTACATTATAAATCAAAACTTACAATGAATCACCATATTAAATAAGTTTGCTACTACCTAACAAGATTAAATAAAAAGTACAATAAAGTTCAATGTTCTGCAAGACTCCGATCTTGCCAATTAAATTTCAAAGCACTGTATGTTGAGCGATAAGAAGCGGGTGTAATACCTATCGAAGGAAACAATTTTTATTGCAATGGGCTACCGGAACAGCAACTACAAATTTTACAAGTTTATTAAAGTTTATTATACAAGTTTATTAACCCTAGATTCATAAACTATATTCATTGTTACATCATTTATAAACATAGGTCTATGAGACCCCTTACCTTCAGAGTTATCTTATTTACTCTCTATAAAGACTTTTGCAAAAAAAAAATACATAGGTTACTTTAAGAAACGTTTATTAAAAATAAATAAAAGAAAGAACTACGATATAAAATTTGTTCACTCGGTGCAATCCTGACACCAATTTCCGCGATGTTCCCCGCACATGGGACGTTTGCAAGAGGTGCAGCAAAATCTGATCTTACGTTTTTTTTTTTTTTTGTATCGCAGAAAACACAATTTTTCTGGGTTGATTTTCGGAGTTCACTGAAACGCATGGCAAAGTATCACCTAAAATGGCATCAATATTCCTTTTTAGGCATCGCCTCAAAATTGGTACTTCACGACGACGACGCAACCAGGGCTCTATTAATTTCTGTGATATTTCCTATACAAATGATCGCCTTGTCACGGGTTTTTTTTATTACGGCTGCTATTATGTACGTGGATGACAAAAGAGTTTACTATATACATATTTAGTTTTCCAAAAAAGTAGCATAGTGGCCATCTTTGTGTCTTCCTACTGCAAGACATATTATGACACATCTGGTCAAATATATCTACTGCGCCCTTAGTAGAATTATAAAATTCTATGATATCTGGCTTACCGGACGGTGCCAAATTTCTATTTCCGTGAGTTGTGGAAAGCAGAAGAACGTTTTTATTTTTTTTTTTTTTTTTTTTGGCCTGAAAGATACTTATGTAGATTTGCCATCGAAACAAAACATTGAAGATCCTGTCTGTCTCGGTTGCTTGTTAGACCGAATTGTAAAAGCAATTGTTAATTTATATGGCTCCTGCAATAGCTTTTTTGCTAATGGCACTGACGTGAACCAGTTACATTACGATTACTACCTCGCAGAGTTTCCGTAAGTTTCTTGACGAAAAAAGATGCCAATGGTTCTCCGTTCGAATTTGTGCCCTTTCCCATATATGGTATCGCATCTATCATATATTTTGTCGTCGAATCACAAATGATTACTGTTTTTATTCCATATTTGTCAGGTTTTTATGGTATATATATTCGAAATGGATAACGTCCACGAAATCCCAGTAGCTGTTCATCCACAGTCACAAGTCACAGTCACGGGCTTGTAACTGTCTCGACATACAGGAATAAACATTTTACATATTTCCCTTATAGGCGTAAACTTATCAACAGCTTTTCGATCTTCTCGGGTAGTTTTATCATCGAATTTTAAACAGTTCAGTAAAAAATCGAACCTATATCTTTGGACATAACTGAATTATATTTAGTTCCATTTTCGGTTGGATCAAACAGCTCTGCGCTTGTGAAATGGTTATCTTTTTTTCTTGCTGTTAATAAAAGCAATCCTATCAAGGCATTTATTTCTTCAGTACAAGTATCACTAACTGTAGCTGCTTTATCCGTGTAATTTACTCTTTTAGTAGAGACCTCTGCATTGGTGTGAAATACAATGATATTCACTATCAAATCAGAAGCAAACAATTTGAATTGTTCTCGTGGATTTATTGCATTTTTAGCTTCATTTTTCGGCCCTTGAATAATGTGAATTATGTTTCTTGCTTGAGTTCGGGAAGTGGTACCTTGAGATGGGTTTGCTGACCACTTGTGACTGTTCTTGCCTCTCAGATTGTTAATTGATGGGATAATAATTTGAGCTGCTGGTTGTCCTGAACTCACCTGTTCTAATAGAGGCTGCTCACTATCTGATGAATCGGAGAAATTGATACAACGGCGGCGGCGGCAATGATTTGACGTTTGAAGAGGTTCGTCATCAGAATTACTTGAATCATCTGTAGGTCGTTCACTTTCAGTCTCTAAAACATCTTCGACTTCACTGCCAAAATTATTCGGAGGAAGATCGTCTTCATCGTCTCTGGCTAATAGTGAATATATTTCTTCTGAGCTTAGAGTAGCCATGCTGAAGAACAAATCAAATTGATTGCAAATTTATAATTAGCAAAGCGATTTACCAACCATATAACGTTTATATAACGAATGCTAGATAATAATTATCAAAACTAATAAATATGTGCACAATTTATAGTAGATTACTATATACAGTCCTTTCTATGAAATTTCCGCACATTCAGTTCGGTTTATAAGGTAAATATAAAACACGCAACTATGAAAAATTGTAACACTATTCATAAACATACGTACCTCAGACCCCTTGCACGTAAAATATCGAAAACAAAACAAAACTAAACGTCTATGCACCAACGAAACTTGCGCGACACTAAGCTCTCTTTGTTTCAGGAAGGTACTGAGATACACGTGTTTATAACTCTTTCACACCGCATGCTATGATTGATTAATCAACTGAAAGGGTCTGTGAGACCCATGTTTATGAATCTAGGTTAAACCGAAAACCCGAGACTATATTATTTTGAGTACAACAGACAAATCTGTGACAATAACTGAGCAATTATAATCTCAGTAACTGGGCTCAGAATGTAAAAAAATACCAAGAGTGGTTGGAAACGCTTGAGTATAACTCAATTTTTTTTTTTTTTTTTTAATAAATTGTGGATGTAATTTTTTTACATTATTATTTTGTCAATTATTGATTGATTTTTACTCAAAGTCTTTGCATTCGGAAAGCAAAAGTTTCTAAGAAAAAAGCTAACTCGACAATTTTTGATTTATTGGCATTTGCAAAGCCGTCAAGTGGCTTGAACTTGGTTCCTAGCCCTCGACGAAAATAAAGTTAATATGAGTTAGAGTATTTTCTTCAATGCTTTCGCCTTGATAGAACTTGAATTAGCTTTTTCTGATTTCAAAAAGTATTGACTCTAGATCAGTACGATATATTTAAAGTTAGCCTACTATCGGGGTAAGATTTTTTTCACCCCTGTGGAACCTTTTGGTATTTTCTTTGAACTTGTTATAACGTACTCGTATGTACTGTAATGAATGTATATTTCCATTGGAATAGTAAAAATTTCAGAAAATTGTTCGAGAACAGGATAATGTTGGTCTTATGTGCATTACACTTTTGAATATCATTTAAAGTGAGGTCCATACGTCTTATTTACAAATCTATAGAAAAGTCCCACCTGACTCAGAAATTAAAGCTTACTATAATAAATTTACTTAATGGGCATAGAGTCCTTATTGGTATCATGATAAGGCTTTTGCTTTTATCAATGAACATCTAACATTTTCTCACATCATCCTGGTGATTTCTAGTGCCTCTACTATGACTAGTTTGACTTATTTTATCTGCTCCTTGTCCTCGTGCACTGTTAGTACATGTATCACATTGTTGTAAGGGCTGAACGTCTATAACAATATCTGAATTCTCCCTTAAAGCCTCGTTAAGCGTCGTCGGTGTTTGTGTTTTTGTTTGTGTCGTCGTCGCGGGCTAAAATGTAACTAATTTTCTGCGTGTCCGTGTCTGTATATATACGCAAGATGTTTAAGCACTTTGTGATCTACCACCAGGTAGATACCAACCAACCAACATCCTACGAACAATTGCCGCTATTCTTCTCTCACCTCGATCTCGCCATTTATGTGCGTAATGATGTACCTTACCGAACTACACCACCATGTGATTCATGTTCCATCTCCATATGCAAATTATCCGCTATTGCTTTATTTACAAAAGTCTCAAACTGGACAGCAATTCGACCTTTAACGAGTTAGATGCGATATCTAACTCCATATAAAGAATTGTATCCCTGTATCCTCATACTGAAATCGTGATTACGGCCGATCTCATAATACACAGTTCTGGTTGGCTTTGACATTCTGGATAGGCAACATCCGAAAGATGGTGTGTTGAGATCCGGAAAATAATTTGACCCAGCTTGTAAATGAGCCCACACTTATGCCAGACGTTGAAAGTTATAACACCAACACTCTGGACTAGCTTTTAACTTCGCACATTGATGGGTGCACTGTTGATATGCTCTCCCTTCTAGACTTGTCATATCAGCTAATTTCTCGTATACTGACCTCACAGTTATAGCCAAAATTCCTAAAAGAACTGTGAGGAGATACGTAAAAGACAATTGGAGCGAACTTAAAAGCTTCTCTAGGATGTATCCTCGATAACGATATGATATGATCACAGACACTATTCTCTTTGAATAGATTTTTCGGTCTTGCAAGACCAATCGGTGAGATAAGTCCAAAAAAACCCAAATTTTAACTCTAAATTTGGCGTTACCTCAATAATTTTTCAATTTTGCTAACCCAATATAAATCAAGTGCCATCCGAAGAAGCTTGAAATGATTAAAGTGAACACATTTCAATCAATAGTACTCCGCTAAGGGTACGTCAATCATTGTCAGGCAAGCAGCTATGTCTTACAGGCTTACGAGCAAAATGAATTTGAATTCGTTTCCACAGGACTTACTCGCTCACATGACTTCGTCGTCCACTAAATGTATGTCAACAACTTCCCTTTCACAAAGCGAAATAAGGTCAATTTTTTAGATTTGGCCTCATTTCACAGCATCGACTAATCTGACAGAGGAAAACTAAAAAAAAAATTTAAATGAGCCAGGAATGACTGCAACACCGTTTTCAACCGTGAGAAATTTTAATACGAAAAAAAAACTGAACAAACAATATTACCATGTCCCAATTTTATGTCGGTCGTCAAAACCATTAGAAATTCTGCTTTATGCTCCATCCCAACGCTCATTTACGATTACACTCCAACTATCAGCTATTTGGACAAAGCAAAATTACATGCTCGTGCTTTGTCCCTTGCCTATGTGAATACACTCGAACTCGTCTAGTAGTAAGAGTACTTAAAAATCTTAACATAAATAAATCTGCTTTCGAAACGTTCAATTCAAGTTGTCTTGGATAGTTTCAAATCTAATATTCACAAAATAAATGCTTGTGTTCCATAGGGCTCCGTTCTACCTCTGACACTCTTTTTAATTTTCATCAATGATCCCTTGTCTGCTATTTTTAATACTTATTTTGCCAACGACAGTACTCTATGCTTTGCGACTGTAAATCGGGAACGGCAATGTATGCTAATCTCATTAAATTCCGATATTAACAGCATTACAAATAAAGAGGAATTTAATACTTCCGAAACACAATGTTACTTGCTTTTGTTAAAGCGAAATTTAAATACCCAGCAATTATCCATGAATGGCAATTGCATTTTCGAAATCGTAAAACTTTCCATTCTCGGTATTTGTGTCAGTGAAAACTTACATTGGAATGACCACTTATTCGAAGTCGTTAAAAATTCTGCGAAATGTCTAGGTTTCCTCAAGCGATTGAAGAAATATTTCACCGCCTCTGATCTGGCCTCCATTAATAAAGCATTTATAAACACAAAATTGAAGTACAATGCCCACATCTGGTCAGGTGCGCCAAAAAACCTGTCTGCACCAGCTAGATAAGATTCAAAAGCGTGCGATAAGACTCATAGCTGACGCTAATATCACTCAGTCAAATAAAATTGGTTTGACAAACTTATGTATAGCGCGAATATTTAGTAGGAGACCATTAATGCAAAGTGTATAAAGACCGTCAAAAAAGTGTATTAGGACAGAAAAAACGAGGGTGAAAAACTGTGAAATATACTTCAGTGACTACTCCAGAGGACAGAACCAGTATCTATTTGGGTGCAAATTTGTAGTAAGCGACAGATTACAGCAAGAAGTATTGAGATTTTGCAAGTCAATGTGCCAAAATCAACTTGATATGCAATTACTTCCAACGTAAGATATATACTATGCATCAAAAGAATATTTCCACAAGTTCCTCGGCGAAACTTATGAGCAACGGACTTAGGCACACACACGCATAGATCACACATCAACTCTTTATCTGTTTCAAGGTCGTGAATTATAGTACAACATCTATAGGGTAAGAGCTATGCAGCTTTGCCATCGCTGCCAAACTCTTCAGGTAGACAATTTAAAATGCATTTAGGCAAGATGATGCGCACATATATATTGTGCAGCACCTTGCATACGCGATGACATTAATGCTCGTAACTTTAGTAGAACATATTTTGGGTGCAAATAGAAGGACCGAAAATAGGTTTACTTGAGAATGAAAGTAAAGCAAGCATGAATGCACAACATCGACGTATAGGTCAGAACTTCACAAAAAAAAAAAAAAAAAAAAAAAAAAAAAAAAAAAAAAAAAAAAAAAACAGGCGTAACTCTAAGAATGTTAGGAATTTTGTTTACTCCCATCTAAAGCTTTTTGGACGAAACATTATTAACTTTTTAAACTTCGTACATATATAACAGGCAATCCCACGAGCTGTATAGCGACATCGACTTGCTTAGAAAAATTGAAATCAGTCACTGATATCTAGGAACATTATCAGCGATTAAGCATTGCGCTCCGGCTCAAGGAGTCTTCGATTTACGAATGCAGTAATGGTAGCGATGGTTGACTCACTAGCTGTCACACCACCTACCTGGGTTGGAATCCTGGTAGAATCATAACGAAAAATCGTCATTACCCTTTCGGCGGGCAATGGCAAACTTCCGAAAGCCTATGAAAAAGCTTCTCAGGAGAGCCATTCGGAACCCGCAATAAACAGTATTCCCTGCTCAGCAGTGCCCCACACCGGGCTGTCGCGCCATTTAGAGGAAGACCTCGGTTTAACTGTTGCACACAAGCGAAAATAAAATTTGTTTTCTAATATTCTTTACTAAATCCAATTTCAACAGTATTTGACTTTGAATATGGAGCAACATTTGTATTATAATGATAGTGTAATTATTTTACTGATAAAAGATAAGAGCAAGAGAAAAGATTCTAAGAAAACTTAGACCTAGATTGAATTAGGTTACAACAATGAAATTCAAACAACATAACATAGGGTAGCGACATTTTAAATGCTTCATGATCAAAGCTAATTTATGATTACTACACGAATATTCAAAGAAAGTGTATTTTATTTTTACAGGATACCATGAAGTAAACGTTCTTGCGTATTATTGCGTAGGTAACACGATAATACTAATAGAACTGCTACGTAGATAACGAGGATTTAGTATAAGACTTTGCATATCATACCACCTCTTATGAAGAATATTTTCAATTCTTTAAAGTAATACAAATGGAAAGAATTTTCAATGTCCACTTACTTTTCTAATAGCGCACTTTTGTAGTGACTGAAGCCTGTTCTGACAGGCATTACCCCAGGCCCTAATTCCATATGATATTTAAATATTCTAAAATATTTCATCTTCAAAGTACTTGTGTCACAGAAAGTTCAGAGTGAATAAAAGCTTCGAACTGCAGATGGTATATATAGTTTTGAATTTAAAATATGCTCAGACGATCTCAAGAGTTAGTCAAAAGTAAGACCTAAATATTTAAAGCGATCTCCTACTTCAATCTTAAAATAATCCAGGTCACAAGGCGAATAATTATTTAATATTTTACGAACGAAATTTAAAACGCCGGAACTTGCCGAATTTTTCATACTAAGGCTGAAGCTCATCAATTTAGTTTTACTACTTATGATTAGTTCAAGTTTCACAAACCAAATTGTTAACATTGTTAACATCGTAATCTTTATATCAGCACTTAAATTTAGAGCACTCTGATGAAGCCTAGATGATCAGTAAAGGCGATAAACAGTATTGGACCAAGATCTAAAACCTTAGGCACACCTAGACTCAAGGTTGTTGATCTACTTACAAAATCCTCTACCTTAACTTGTTGAGCTCTATTTATCAAGTAGAACATAAACCAAGTATTTATAAATACATGACATGCACAATATTTAGAAGAATACTATGATTCACCTTGCCAAAAGCTTTGGTTATAATTTACTATACCACTGCATTTTCTTCTATCATCTAGGGCTTTGTGTATAAAGTAGCAAAACTCCAAGAGGGCGTATTTAATCATCTTGGAATGTGGAACCAAAGACAGTTGGCTAATGACCGTTTAAAGTTGTTTCTTCGTTTGCTGGACTTTGGGAATTATAACATACCCATCAAATGGCAAACACGAAAATCTCTCTTTTAAAATTATAAATTAAATACGTTGTAATTCAAATTTCCTTCTGTTACATGAATCTTGCAGTTCTGGTTTTGCACTCGGTGCCCTTGGGGCACTTTTCCCTTGATCTTTCACAAACACCACCACTATCTTGTCGCTTGTCATCATTATTCTTTCTTTTCTTTATAAATGATTGTGTACCGTTTCATCAGTGGATAGTTTCAAAACCATATATTCAAATGAACGTCATACGGTGGGCTTACATCTGAGTTGGAGTAGTCTAGCAGAGTCGTTTGAATCATGCAAATACCCGTTGTCTCAATAAATAACGTCTTAAATGAAAAGTTCATGTCGAAATTCCTAACGCCATGATGTGTGGTAATACCCATATGCATCGAAAATTTCCACAAAAAAACACCTAAAAATTCCCCTGAAGCTATTTTCATGGTAATACTGGCGCACATAATCGTGCGTAAAGTAGCACGTCATGCTAAATAGCTCTGCCGTGCACCTGCATTTGATGCTGAAATTGATTATACCATATTGTAGGTGACATATTTCTCTGGTCAAACGACCCAAATTCAGTGGTTATAGCAGTTAGAGTATCTATCAAATCTATTAGCTACTGTATAAATACATCTGGAAGCTCCTAATGGAGATAATAGTATACTAATTGGTTTTAGCATAGAAACAACAAACAATAATTAAAATTTTCAATCATTGGTTTGCTAGTCATAAAAGTGAAATTTATAACTCAGCCTACATCGGTCAATGTCAGAAGTTACCTAAACGGAAAACAAGAAAGACATCGCTTCGTGCGCAATTCCCAGTGGGTGTATTGCAAAATTTGGCTTTGCCTCATGTCTATATCACAGTCACAGGCAAAGTCATGGTAGTGACCTCTAACAAAAACATCGAATCGTTTGCGCATTTTTCTACCTATCTACGGATACGAATACGGATATCAAAGAAAAAATAAATTCAAATCTATTCTTGAGATGACCTACATTTCAGAGTCGAAATTGTGTTGAAACATTGTTTTAGGGCCACTGGTTTGGTGCAGAATTGTTCATTAACTCAGAGCAAACACGTACACGTACGATCTTGAAATAAATCAGAGCCAATGACCTTGTAGCAAGAATGCCTCATAACTAATTACAAACTTCTGCTACCGAGTTGGACTATTCTTTGAGTGCCGCTTTAAAATCGATCGGAAACCCAAGAAATATCTTACAAGTCATGTTCCAAAATCCAATAAAAATTTCCATAATTCACTTAACAAATTTTCATTGTCCCGTATAGTCAGTAGTCGGAGTAGCTTGATAGACTGCTGGCATAGTTTGCGTGCTTGGAATTATAAGCTATTACGCGATACTCGCATTAGGTAGCAATTGGTGGCCAGAGCTATTAGCATCAGTAATGAAAAATATCCTAATCAAAATCGAAATTACAAAATTTTAAATTCCGAATTTAAAATTTGTTTCTTTTTGAATAATTCCCTTGGAAATTTGACTTTTGGAAAATGTCGTCGTTTGTCAGCTTTGGGTTTAAAACTTTAGGTAATTATAAACATTTTTCTGTACGACAGACTACTGCAATATTTTTATTTGTTTTGAGCTTTAAAGCGGGTCTTGTCACGCGCTTGTAAAGTTGTAAACGTCAAATTAATTAAGTGTTCTTTGAAACACGACTGGGCTAGGTTTAGGAATATTTCCAAGAAGGTCCAATAAAACAAATTGGATGGAATACATTTTTTTTTTTAATTAAATGTAAGATTATCAAGATGAAATTGTAAATTATAATGCGCTACCTACAAAATTAGAATGATAATGTCTTCATAAATAACTTTGTTTCGAATGAAGCTTCAGTTTTTTTTTTCGGCAAGGCTTTTTATTTTGTATTGAGTCTATAGTGTGCTCCATCAAACAAATAAATGTCCATGACATTTATGCAATCTTTGAAGCTTAAAAAGTAATGGAGATTTGGAGTTCATGGGAGCGCTATACAAGCTTCACCCACGCGATCTAAAAAATGTCGAGACCAAAGAGCATTGTATCATAATCATAGAGTCATCATTCATAGTCAGATTAACTATTTAGGTATGTCATTCGGTGGAATTATGAAAAGATACATGTTTCAAGAAGGAGTACTAATTTGATACTCTGTCATAAATGGGAAGAATCTATTAATTAAAGTGTCGCCATTCAAATTCTACTGTATGAGGTCGTACCATATGAAATCTCCAATTTTCACTCAGTTCGCAATAAGAAGCTCTCGAGTACTATAAGAATCTGTAGCTGAAAGTGCAAATTTTTTGAGAGACAAATGAGATAAAATGGCATGTGTTTTGGATGTGTAAAGGTTTAAGGGTAATTTTTTTCTAGGAATTGTTTATCGTGCTCTCGAAGGCTCAAACTCGGACTCTCTTCCTTTATGATTCTAAACTGGGATATAATGCTTCTCTGGCAGCGAAAAACATTAATGACTCATTTAAGGATGTTGCGGTTAACGAACGCAATATTCGACGTTGGCTTGCTGATTTCCGTGGGGGAGATCTTAGCTTCGAAACTGAACCCAAAGCAATGGTAGATGCAGACCCAACAAAAACGGTGCGAGATATTGCACAGAACATTGGAGTATCTCTCATGACAATAAGTCGACACCTATCTCTAATTTGATAAGTAAACGAGCTCCTTCACGAACTGAAGGAAGAACAAAAACTACTCCACTTAGAAATCTGTGAATGGCTGAGCTTGAGGCACTAAAATGAACAGTTTTTGCACCGCATAATCATGTGTGATTAAAAGCGGATTTTGTACGACAACCTGCTCACATCTTTGAGCAGTGGTTAAATGCAAAAAAAAAGAAACCAAATACACCCTTAAACTAGGTGTAGTTAGGTTATGGTGACAATATGGTGGACATCGAAAGCGATAGGTTAAGTTAAATAAATAAATGACGCCACAGCGCAGTGTCGCACTCATTTGTGTTCCTCAATTTGTGAATTTTTACACTCCTGAGCAGGGCCTACTGTTTATTGCCGGTTCCGAAAGGCTCTTCTAAGAAGCTTTTTCATAGGCAGGAAAAGGTGATGATGATTTTTGAAAATTTTGCTGTTGTGCTCCTTCCGGGATTCGAACCCAGGTAGGTGGCGTGACAGCCAGTGAGTCAACCATCACGCTATCCCGTGTAAGGTAATATTGGCTGTTGGAAATACCAACCCACTTAAGCTTATTAAAACATTGTGATGCCACGTGGATTTGTTATTCTTTTACTCTTGGAACCAATTTGAGCTTATTGTGAAGCGTGGAAGACTGCTAACGTATATATCCTCTAGGTCGCTAAAGTCATTGTAGAAGTAAGCTCCCAAGTGGAATTTACTTTCCTTCTTTGAGAGAGAGCTAGACATGTACAGAGTAGGTGGAGGATTGTCACTTCCTCCTCTTTGTCCAAGAAGCTTCTCCAGAAATCATTTGTGAAGGGGCTAAGCCTTCTTGCATACTTACCTATAAGGCAGTGTCCAGTGATGAGACCTATGATGGCGCTGAGATGTTACTTTTTAAAAAGATCAGACTCTTAGAGCGATTCAGATCCAGCTTTGACCAGATCTGTTTGGTCGCTAGACATATTGATCCACTAGTCCACCTAAGGTTTGTTCTTTTGTTAGCATCCAGCTTTAATATTAGTTTGTATGTAGCGATTGGTATACCAATACTAATCTTTTCTGGTAGAATAAGTAGAGTGGTTCCAATTTTGGCAAGTTCGTCGGTCCTATTGTACAATTCCCTGTAATATTTCTGTGGTTAAGGTTGTATTCCATCTCCCTAAGAAATAGTCGACAGTCCAGGGACTTGATAGTGGCTACACTATACGAAAAGATGTGGATATCCCTTGCAGATATCACGTTTTTATTTCCTTCTATTCGTAAAGCTCCATCTGCTTGCCGGCACTCTTCTTCAAATGATGAATTTCTTGATGGCGTTTAGGTGAGACCCAGCACATCAGTTGCGGCGTCTTTAATGGCACTTTGTCAGCTTTGTCACTGGTCTTTGATAATTGATGCTGGCGGTAAAGGAGTTGTTGAGAGATTTCATGGTACGCGTTTG
The DNA here is from genome assembly GCA_907269105.1 of Volucella inanis. Taxonomy (NCBI): domain Eukaryota; kingdom Metazoa; phylum Arthropoda; class Insecta; order Diptera; family Syrphidae; genus Volucella; species Volucella inanis. The sequence continues at coordinate 157,553,551 of OU026155.1, forward strand.
GCGAAGTTCCTGAAGGCCTCTTGCGATTGTAACTTTTCTACGTTATACCTTCTCTCAGTAGTTCTTTGTTATGTTGCTTGGTAAATCGCACACTAGCTGCAACAAGTTGAGGGTGCGAGTCAATTTTAGCTACACGGAACATTCCAACGTCTAAAATACTGAAAACATGACTTACATCTAACGCAAAATAATCAATTTGATTTAGTGTTTGATGATCTGGAGACTGTCATATCACCTTGTGTATATTAAGATGAGGAAACCGTAGGCTTGATATAGTGATATTCGCCTTAGTCCATTGATAGACGTGGTGTCGTATAGGCTTATAACAAATAAATTTCGAAGCCAATAAAATAATTCAAATTCAACAATTTTATAAATTCTTTATATTTTTGGAAAAAGAGAAAAAAATTTTTTTTTTTAATAATTGGAGCGCACACAAGAGAAGTTAAGGAGGGAAAACAGAGAGTTACCAATTCGCGTTGGTTTTGAATGTTTTTAGATTATAATGGCTACGAAATAAAGAGAAGAATATAGCAAACATTTTCATAAAAATTTTTTCTTATAAAGTTCACCCAAATATCAATGCACTTAGTCCTCGAATAATATTCGGGGCTTTTTGATGAGCTTCAAAGCTCTTTGGATGCTTAGATCAAGCAATGCCTGCACATAAGTCTCACGTAGCAGATATTTCAGTAGAAATTTGAGCCACATAAATTCTTTTAGTACTGCCGATGCTGCCACATATTCAGCTTCTGTTGAGGATAGCGTTGTACAACGTTGTTTTCGTGATCCCCAAGGAATTGGTGACTCTTCAAGTAGAAAAACGTAAACGCTAGTCGATCGTCTAGTTTCAACATCTCCAGCATAATCAGAGTTACTGTAACACAAAACATTTAAGTTACATTGCTTTTTCAAAAATATACCTATTTACTCATATATTTTGAGTAGCCCTTAAGTAACGAAAAATTCGTTCCAAAGTTTTGACATTCTGTAGAGCTGGACTGGCCGAGTACATACTCAGGCACCAACCGCTTCTCGGAAAGGAAAATTTGATATGCCCACCGAAGTTACACAGAGAAGGGATGATTTGGTTATAGTTTCACATGGTGTGGACACTCCTTTTGAATCTGCCATATTAAAATGGCTCAAAAGGCGTTGACATCTCTCACAACGCCTCAGCTCCAAACCAAGATAGGTGCTCGCTTCACTGATCGTAAACTCAGAATATTTCTTCAAATAGGTAATCAGGTCCTCCATATTCCTCATATCAGTTGCTGTCAGCAGTCCATATTCTATATATAGCACGATTATGACCACTCTTATCTCTTTACGAAGCACAAACAAACATGAATCAGCTGCGCACATTTTAAATAAAAATAATTGTAGAGAAGTTTAGATATTGTCAAGACAATGTTGTACTCGAGAATGCGGTTTTGACATCAAACTGGTAAGTCAATTTTACAACTGGGCTGAATGTTTCGTTAAAGTTAATCCCCTCTTGTTGACTGTAACCTTTAATAACTAACCTCGCTTTATACCGCTCAACATTATTTTGTGCAGAAACTTCCACTTAATGTACCCACTTTTACCTTTCTACCTGTTTGACTGGTTCAAACGATGAGCTTCCATTTCTTCATCCATAGCGATCTTCCACATTCCGAATCTTGTAAATTCATAACTTCAGTATAAGTCAATGGATCTAGCGTCCCAGCCATGAACGCATGGGACACCCCTGTCTGAATTTTTGTTGCAGACTGTGAAGTTCCGTAGTATTTCTTAGTATAACTACTATGTTTAGGTTTCGATTGAAAAGGTTCCTGATCTGACCTTCCTTTCGACAAAGTTCTTCCTTGTTCGTTTGCTCTCCAAAGCCTTTCAACGATCTTCACTCAATGAGAAAACACAGGTTGCCCTTCTTCTACCGTCATAAACTGATCGTCTTTGCTTTCCGTCTTCTTGCTTGCCGCGAGAAAGCTGTATTTTTTCAGATTATGATACCCAAACGCAGTATCCCTTGCTATTATCCAGATATCCAGCAAAGATACCCAAAAAAGTCTTTTTGTCGCACTTTGTCTCTTCTCTTTGAGAACATTTACAAAAACATCGCTACCGAAAGTTTTCAAGTTATTTATACTGGGATTTTCCTTAAACCACAGCTAAAAGGGGCTATTAGGGTAAAGTAAATACACTGCTGTGACAGCTTCGATCCATAGCCTGTGAGGCAAGTCATTGTCGTGCAACATAGTTCTGGCTATTTCTACAATACACCGCATGTGTCTCTCAGAACGTCCATTTTGCTGTGGGCTATAAGGAACAGACAATTGATGGTTATTTATAAATTTCAATCCGTTGTCTGACCTAAGAATTTTAATATTTCTACTAAAAAGAGATTGAACTTGATTTAGATATTTTTCAACAAAAAGATAAAAACTCACTTTTTTCTTTAGCAAAATAAACTTTTCTTTTGCTATAGCTTGAATAATCACCTTTAAGTAATAAAAAATACCTAAAACCTTTTAATGGCATCGTTTGCATGGGCCCGCAAATGTCTGTATATACGAAGATACCAGCTTTTGGTGCTTTGGACTGACTTTCGCTAAATGAACAACAATGTATCTTACCTATAGCATATGGATCGCAAAAAAAGTTCAGATTGTCAATAAAACTTAATTATACCTCGTAAACTAAGCACCCTTTTCACTTGTCCAATGCACATATGACCTAGTTTCTTAGTCCACACTTCAAGAGATTCACAATTAGCCTCGAAACATTCATTGCCTATTCTATAAATAGCATTTTATATAGGCCACGACATCTGATGCCTATTGCAACTACGTGTTCTTTTCTATAGTTTTTATCTAAAGCACTTGCAGAAAAGAACATATTGAACCTAATGTTCGGAGCAAAAACCCGTCTGTAAGCCGTTTTTTAACCAACTTTTGGTAATTAAATACTTCGATATTTCACCTCTGGTGCCCTTATTTTCGATTTAGTTTCTTACAGTTATCATCACTGGTTTTTCCAATTCCTCATAAAAACTAAACCATTCTCTTCGTAAACACAGGTGTTCACTCACTCCGCAATCTAAGATTCAACCACCTGCTGTCACAGCATGTTTATTGTATTACAAACGAATGCTTCACAGTTCTTTGCATCACTGTTGGTAGTCTGTCGATGAGCAAAATTAATCTGCTTCGTACTTCTTCTCTTTGGACAACTATTCTTCCAATGACTATACTGCTATATAAAAAATATTTACCTATGCGTCTCTAAGAGTTCTGATTCTGATTCTTTTTCTCTATAATATTGGAAATTTTACCTGGACATCACATGTCCCCATTATAAGTCTCAACCTATAAGAGTACCTGTTTTATATCGGTCGATTCCCATGCGCTTAAAAAAATGTGCAAATTTTTCCGGTAACATCATAAAGGCTTTGGTAGCTACCATTGAATCAGAAACTAATTTATCGGTTTGCCTAAGCTGTTAAGTTAAGCTCTCTAGCTTGCTTGTATGAGTTGCCATCATTTTTATCTTTCTGAAAGCCATGGAATCGAGCATGTTTATGCTCTAGAATAGAACTTAGACCACGTTGGACTTTATTAACGAGCAATGCATTATATGAAGTAAAACACATTGCCCTTATGAAGTCGCAATTGTCTTCTGTGTATTTCTGTCTATATGCTGCCAAGCCCTTAACCCTTTTTTGGTATTTGGTTTTGTTTCATTAACAACTGGCATGGTTTCTTCTCCAGTCACACCCTCGAACAGATTACTTGCATTTAGAAGAATACGTGGTTGAAATTTCCATGTGCACCACTGCTCCACTTGTCCATTTCTATTGTTTCGTTCTCCATATTAGACAAAAAAAAACTAAAATTCTGGGTAGCTAAAGTTTAGATAATAAGGAGTCAATCAATAAAAAAAACAGCTGAGTTTACTAAAGGTACAAACTTTATTGCAATCTGAAAAACTAGTTCTATTTCTTACAAAGCAAAGAAGTTTAATTAAATATCAATGACCGAAGGTTAAGAAATTATGAATACGTGGAACTTTTAATTAAAATTTCTAAAGGGACTGGACCTGATAAAATAATACTATTTGACTATCAGAAAAGAAAATACCGTTAAAGCCTTAATTATACAAAGAATTCAGATTTGAAGTTGAATATTATTCTAACAATGCAGTTCAATGTAGTTAGTACTAATGAATGTATTCAGAGGGTGTGAAAGTAAATGCAAGTTAATAATGTATATTCAACTATATAAGAAAGCGAATGCGCGGAATCCTCGAAATTTGGTGTCGTTGTCCGAATATGTTACGCGAAGAACCTGCGAAGAACAGCTGAGAAAGCCTCCTTAAGAAGGTCCCTTATCGGCTCAAAAAGGAAAGCCTTGGTAACCATATGTTACATACGAACAACAGAAAGTATTTTCTTGTAAGAGTTGATTTTCTACTTTTGTACATCTGAAGATTAATAGAACCAGCGTATTCACATCCAGTTTGAAGATGGTAAGTAAGCTAACAAGATGTTACTTGATGAAGTTACGGACGACTTTCCTAATTAGATTTCGCGCTTCAAGAATCCAGAGCTCCTGAAGAACCAACAAAAACAGCTCTGATGCACCTGCATGAAGAAACTTTATGTGTGCATCCACAAGAATTAGATGGCTTACAGGATGATTCTTGGATTCAGTCGATTGTATTGGCTGTTTGATACTAAATAAAATATAAGTAGCTTGTCAAACTCGCAGCAATCCATCTTTATCCACAAAGGCGACGGTCTAGATCGTATTGAGACCTCCTTTTTAATATTTAAATCACGAATTTCATCTTTAAATACATTTTGAGCCCACAACAAACAGGTTTGCTTAGCGTCCTGAAACTCTGAAAGCAAGAAAAAACATTTTAAACGTCCACTGAGTCCACGAAGATACTCTATCCATAAGATCATCTAAAAGAGACAAATTAATAGAATAACAAAAGAATAGAGGACAAATTTACCCCAACGATCGTTTCCTTCTCTTCAGGTACATCCTGGATACTTATACTCTATGGAATTTTCCATTGCTTCTTATCTAACCATAACCAATTTGGGCTTTTCCTCCATAAATACAAATCCATTAACTTTGCCGGTTCCTATTCCCGAAACACGGAATCGGCAGGATTTCCCGCAGGACGAATATAATACAAATATGAACAAGGTGATATGTATAATATCTGAACAGTACGATTCGCTTCTAAGGTATTCCATTTACGGGGCGGAGATAATAACCAAACTAAAACAGTATGGGAATCGCATCTGAGATGAACTAACATCCAACGACGAGGTAATAAATTCAATTTTGTGGAGAAGTGCTTATTCTCGACTGATATTTTATGAGTAAATATGTCATGATATGGACTCCAAACAAGACCAAGTACCTGTTTTTTACTGATTTCCCCCGTTCAGGTCTAGCGAAACAGTTGCATCCTCCTCCAAATTTCTCAAAATATACCAGCAGTTAGAACCCCATTTATTCCACTTAGCCTCCGTATGCTAATAGCTCAATCAATTGCTTTTTGAATTCTAAAACTTCTGACAATGAAGCGTATCCCGTCAAAATATCGTCAACATAAAAATTATTCAGAATTGAATGTGATAGAAGCGGAGATTAACAGCTACAATTTAGAGCTTCAAGATTTGCATTGATAAAAAAGTTACAGTTTCCAAGCGATAAGCATAAAAACCCATATTTGTCTTAACATTTTAATTATATCAATGCAAAAGACATATTTATGTAACACGTGTAACGTGTAATATCTCGTTGAAAATACGTATCTTATGCGATCCATCAAAAACGACCTGCAACTTGTTAGTTACAACAGCGTGAAGTGGCAAATAGAAAACCTTTCCTGACGTTAGTTCAATCCCCGCATCTGACATACGTTCCATATGACCTAACTGTATGATATATTTGCATAAAAGTACAGAATTCCGAACGAAGGTTTTCATTTTGAGAGAAAAGACGTTCCATCGCGTCCCTGAAATCATGTTTCCAAACGAATCTCAGGTATCTTGAAACGGTAATCTAACTATATAAATCGGTGAGCCAATAGATGGTGTAAATTTTGGCTGTCAATTACTATCATTTACTGAATTCAATGTGGTCGATCTCTTTGACAGCTGCCATACAATATTTGGCAATTTTAGTCATGGAGTCATTTACCACGCAACGCAACAACGTATTTTTGTTATTCAATCTTATTACGAAAATAAACAATTTGTAAAAGAAACAAACGTGAATTTTTCGGTCAACATAATCGCCTCTGAGTCCGGAATTCGTGCAATGGTGAAGCGTTTTGAAGAAACTTGTTCGGTATCGAGTCAAACTTCATATATGCATGCTCGGTCAAATAACATTACTGTGAACGAAAATGTTCAAAACCAGCTAGGCAACAATTGGGCCTCACTTATGGCACTTTATGGCGAATTTTAAAGATTCATCTTTATTTGCACTCCTATAAAACTTAAATTACGGAACAATTAAAACCTTAAAACCATCTACGACGTAGCCGGTTTCTTAGCTGGATGTTTGATCGCCAAGAAAACTTGTCATTGAATTTGATATATAACAATGAAACTCATTTTGGATAAATTTGTACGTAAACAAACAAAATTATAGTTTCTAGAAACCGAAAAACCCATAGAGATTCACAAAAAATCAATGCATCCCAAAAAAGTCACAGTATGGTGCTGATTATGGATTGACGGCATCATTGACTGGAGAGACAACTAAAGTGAATGGAGAACGTGACTGCAACATGTTGCCCGGTTATTAATTTCTGAAATTGAATAAATTTGGTCTGGAAGATTACTGCTTTCAATAGGATGGTGCTATCGCCCCCACAAGCCATCAATCAACCAATTTATTGCGTACGAAATTTGAAGATCGCATTATTTCGGTTAGGGTAGAAGTTGATTGGCCTCCAAGGTCATGGGATTTGATGCCTTTAGCCTTTTTCCTCTGAGGTTATTTCCAGAGTAAGGCCTATTTCAATTACCCAATGATAATTCAGGATCTCAAACATCTAAAATTTGACATTCGGATGGCCGCTTGCAAAGAAGCCATAGTAGTCATATGAACGATGTTGTGTTCCTTTCATAATTTCCATAAACCAAACTTTATTAATTAATAACATATTGCATTGATTTCACAACAAATGTGTGTTTAATTTAATGAGCCGTTGACTCACCATTTATTATATTTTTTGTTGGGTACTCGAGAGAAAATTTCAGAGAAATGAATACCTTGATCCAAGGCCAAACAATTTAAGTAGCATATCCACATTTATACCAGCGTTCAATGACATACTGGATTTGTAAGACATACTACCAGTGCGATAGTCTTCCCATAAAATACTCCAAGTCGTCTCCGATTCAAACGAAATATCGATGAGACCTGAATATTGAGTCCAGGGTCAGCCAATTGAAGATCATGTAACCGTAGGAAAGTATCACATTCAAACGAAATACAAGGAGTTTAGGAAGTGATTACGTTCAAGATATAGACATCCACTTCCATTTTATACGATGAAAACTGAGAAGACATCGAGAGTGTTACTGCCTCATTTTCAATCTCGAACGAAACCTGAGAACCAGTACCGAGAAGAACCCAACAAAGCTGAAGGTTTCTCTTCATATCAATCACTTTCACCATGATGGTTGGCAATATTCCCGATGGACGAAATTCATTTTTAGTGGGATAACCAATAATGGGTGAAAAATTTTCAGTGGATTACGGTGAACTTCCATTATTTCACTTTTCCCCTGCATAATTTTTACCATTTCCTTAATCACGATAATCACACAAACGCCTGATAGTGGTTATGACAATGGGAGCAATGACAGTTGTGGCATAATTTCTGTTCTCCTACAAAATTGTGACGAGAGTGCACAATTTTCTTTACATTTGAAACATTATGATTTCGAAACCGCTAAACTTTGAATGCTATTCCGGAAACGCGTTGCACTACTACTCGTATTAACCTGATTCTATAGTTCACCTGCTTCGAAGGCACAACACCGTTCTTCTAAGAATGAAATTCGTGGATTCTTGTTTGAGTCTATTACGGGATTTGAAATACTAAAAACTATTCATTCCCTTCCTAATTCCAATTCACATTGAAATGATAAAATCTCAAATTTGGTACTAAAGAACATTGGATCGAATTTAGTAGTTATTTTGTCTTACGTAATATTAATTTAAGTATTATGTCTGAAGCTTTTCCCTCTAAACCTAAATGTGCTATAGTGATTCCCTTAAACAGAAGGGTAACAGGATAGACAAATCAAATTATATGTCATCTTCTAGATAAGGCCGGATAGAGAAGATTCACATAAAAATAGCTTGAGTTATATCTTCAAGATAGAATGAAATATGTAAAAATTGGAGGAATTATAAACAGTTAAAAAAAAAAAAAAGCTAGGGGTACCGCAAGGTTCTGTACTTGGCCCAACTTTATTTTTTATTTATATAAATAAGTTATTCTCTCTCATCCTTGGTTAAAATCAAAGCTTTTGCCGACGACCTTGTAGTTGCATATTGTTCAGTCAATCGGTCAGATCTAATTACTGATATAAACCATGACGTCTTGCTCCTAATATGTTGGTTTGCCCATCACAGACTTATTATTAGTAGCAAAACTAAGTTGATGTTTATCAGTCTTACTGAGCAGGTGTAGCCTGACCCAAGACCCCAAGGTTGTAAGGTTTTCAAGGTGTTAATAGTTTTAAGTATCTTGGTGTTACAATAGATCAAAATTTAAAGTGGTCCAAGCACATTTCTGCTTTGAAAAAATATATTCTTTCCTCTCTAAGTTGTCTTTTCCGCCTTAGAAAGTATTGCTTTCTTATCACTTTGATACGGTTTTATTATGGTATATTCCAATCAATATTGCAATATGGATTTACTTATCTTAGTAAATTGGAGCAATTAACTATATCTCAAAAATCGACCATACAAAATATTTGTGGTTCTCACCGTTCTGCGCACAGTGAACCTTTTCCGAGCCTTGAAAATTTTCCCTTTGTGTCATTTACTTTTTTTTAAAGTTCTGAAGGTATCTGGAAAGTCCAATTTCTGACTTCCGAAACTTACGTAGCTATTCAAACTTTTTTGTAAATGTCCCTGTTTTTCGCACTTCAAGTTACAGAAACGTTTATCTCATTGTTTTATGCAAACCATATTACTACAATCTGCCCTAAGAAATTTGTCGAAACAATGCTGCATTATTCAATTTAAAAAAATAGAAATATAAACAAATAAAAAAATTTGCTTAACCAAGTATTTACCTATTTCTATAGTTTTTGTTTGTATTGTTTTTAATTTGTTAAAAAACAAAATTTTTCAAAAAAATTTAACTTCTGTTTATCTACCATACTTTTGTACACCACACCACACAAAGTGAAAATTTTTCTTAAAAAAGTTCTCACAAACTGTTCTGTACGCATCATCTGCATGAAAAATCTTAGGTTAAATTTTAATTATTTTTTTTTTTTTTTGTGTTTATATAATAAAGAAAATTTGAATTCATTTAATTGAAAAACCCAATACCTTACGCGTTTAAATGTCCGTTTTGTTTAGTAAAAGAAAGATTATTCACGGATCTCTTCTTTCTATTTTTATAGCTTTTTACCCGCAAATGACTTCGTCCGCATTATCCACAAGTCTGCAAAAATAAATACCATCAGTGGTTGCCACCGGAGGCAATTTAAGAAAATTTTTCATAAACGCATTAATAATGTACCATGTCTTGTTGTACCGATGTTCAAGTTTCTCCCAAGGTTGTTCATAGCTAAAGTCTGAAATGTCCATATGATTCAGTAATTTCACTGTCACGGAAATTGGGCCATTCGCGATAATCGCCCGAGAAAGACAGCAGATTTGTTGTCCGTAATTCCAAATCAAAAGATGATTTCTGAGATGGGATATCGTATCGTAGTATTGGGCAATGCAGCTTGCTCATTAATAGAATTTAAGGCAGCAAGCGTATGTAACATGACAAATAGCCATAGGAAGTGCTCTTTTTGCTGCAATATACTTTAATTCTACCCACACCAAATCAACTTCAGGATCACCTTCTTAAGAATAGTGTTTCAGAAGTTCAATTTGATTATACGGAAAGTCTTCCTTCACATCACTTAAACCTTCCACACGGATTTCTTAAGCTTCTTCGTCTCTACTAATGTTTTGCGCAAAATTATACAGTCTCGTTATAGCACCCTTAACATGACCGCGTGTTTTCTAAAGTATATCCATATTAAATATTAGATAATTTAATTTACTGATCACGCATCCGAATCTGCCACCACACCTTCGATTACGAATTTGCACTAGTCTCAGAGAGAATTCAAAATCCAGCTCCTCTCCACAATCCAAATACAAATAATACTAGGCCAGGGAATCACCACAGCAATCCAAATTATCCTATCAGAAAATAAATGATACTTTTGTTACGTGGTGACCTTCTACAGGAAGGACGAAAAATAGCTTACTAGCAACCACCCAAGTTTAACGAAGCGTCCGACTATACGAAACGAAAAGCGTTTTACATCCGGCTCGACAGGATCAACTTTAATCACAAATAAAATGAATAAATTTCGAAGCCAATAACACAATTCAAATTCAACAACTTTATACATTCTTTATTCTTTTTAAAAGTTCAATTTGCTCTAATGTAACTCCGATGGTGGTTGCTAGCCGAAAGAGGCTGAGATCAATCTTCAGAATAGCAAGAAGTATCGAAATTGGCCAACACAAAAACCAGTATTTTCTCTCTAGCAAATATTTTAGTTGTACTCTGGAACTATTTTAATGATGACAATTAACATTGAAATCGGATGTTAATAGAACAAAAGAAAAGTACGGAATAATTCAATTGCCACAAAAATGACATAGGCAAACCAATCAAATCATAGGGTAGATAATAATTATTCTACATATTTTTGAAGATCATCCTCAGACTACAAAATTGTTTTTTGCTTAATAGTAATCATGTTTAATGATAAAAAAAAAACATGTTTGCAATAGAAATCTGTCGCTTTATAACTCCCTTCGTACAAATAAGATGATTGCACACCGTAGCTTCTCTGACTGTTTTTATTACGAGGGACGGATTAAATACCGGGTGTGGAATGCAAAATAAAATAAAAACGCATTATTAAATTGAATATCATACATATATTCCAAAAATAGTTTACAATAGATACTATGGTATGTATGTAGTTATGTAGCAATAGGTTGCATGAAATCTTTATTTCAGGTTCAGTTTTTTCTTCATTTTTTTTTTTTTTTATTTTAATCTTTATTTTCAAAAATACAAAATTTTAATTCTTCCAATAAGTTAAGGGAATAGTTAGATACATTTAATATTTTGATACAAATAGAGATAAATGTCACATTATTAAATTTATTGTATTTCAGTGTGGGGGGTGAACATAATATATATAAGTTTGTGAAACAATTCGAATGAAAATTAAAAGAGAAAAAAAAGAAATGAAGCCACAATTTTACTTCTCCTAAAAAGTTCTTCAAAGTTCTAATGATTCGAATGCAAGATACAATTGAGTAGAATTTTTTTAAGCTTGAAGTGCGAAAAGATGATGTAGTTCCAACAGGGGACGCAGAACCAGCTGAGCATTTTTGAAGAGTTATAAAAAAAAAATCAGGATGTATATAAATTAATTGTTTTTATTTTTTAAATTTTAATTTTTTTAAACTTACCATTTTATTCGCATTAATTTTAAAAACTAATGTCTTTAAGATGGCGACCATTAGCTGCAATATATTGCTAAAGCCGATTTCTAAAGTTGATCAGCCCGTTGACACATTTCGAAGGATAACACGATCATTTCTTCAACAATTCGCTCCCTTAGCTCTAGCAGGTTTTGGGGACGGCGTTTAAACACTTTTTCCTTAAGATATCCCCAAAGAAAAAAGTCACATGTGCTTAAGTCCGGCGTCCGCGCAGACCATCACCTCTCAAAGACACTAGACGTCCGGGAAACATTTTTCTTAAAGCATTCAGAGAATTTCGGACTGTGTGGGCTGTAGGCCCGTCCTGTTGGAACCAAACATCCCCTAATCTCTCATCTTCAACAACCACTTCCAGTCAGGACTGCAGAAAATTTCGTAACATTTAAACATAACACCCGGAATTCACGGTCACGGTCATGCCTCCCACGTACTTCTTTGGCAATAACGCCAAATTGTGATACGGCACAAACACCGTTAGTTTAAGAGAATGTAGCAGTCTTTTGTAAACAATTTGGGGGTTGTTTTCAGATTGTTTATTCACAATCCCGCTTACGTGAAAATGTGCCTCGTCGCTGCTGAAGAATGCTGCCTCAGGAGGGATTGCTGCAAGCATTTCTTCACGCAGATTTTGGTGTTTGGCGTAATTTGCTGGGTTCAATTCTTGAACCATCATTATTTTGAAGGGATGGAAATTCAAATCTAAATGCAAAATCCTACTCAAACTACGGTCTGAAACTCCTAATGCAATAGCGAGCCTTCGAGCAGAACGACTTGACGATTGCTCGAGTGCTTCTCTCACTAGCTCCACATTTTCTGGTGTACTGATGGATCTTCGTCGGCCATGTGTAATTCTTATTGTGCTACCAGTTTCCTCCAACTTCCGAATTCAGGACCGAATTGTGTTCGCAGTAGAAACAGCATTATTGCGCGGAATGTTAAAGAGTCGGCGAAAAGCTCTTTGCGTCGCAATCACAGATCAGTTGTTTTCATAAAACACACGCACTGCAAAGCGTACTATGGCCCAAACCATGTTTGCTACTAAATTGGTTTCCGACATAACAAAAGGATATAACCTAGTGCAGCTGCCTACCCCATCCACCGCCCGAATTCCTGCCCCATCAAACTGTTCAGTTGGTTCTGCCGTAACCTGTAGTATTACTTCGAAGGGTATAGGTGTCGTTGATAATACTCTTCAAGCAACCACCCCTAAAAAAAATTTTTGAGGACTTCAAAATAAGCAAACTTTTCAGCTTATTAAATAGCACCAAGGTGTTGGCTTAACAAGACCGAAAAACATACCATATTTGTCTTATTACATATTTTTGTAAAACAGTTAGTTCTTTTATTTTATTGGCGTGAATACCCCACCCCACCCCCCCCACCCCACTCCACTAAGTTTTACTACTAACTATTAACTTGTGTGGCGCAAACTAGAGCCCTAATAAATGGACATCATGGTTAATGTCAGCATCTAGATTAAAGAGATTATTTGAGCCATACGCAAACGCAGTTATCAGCAAAAGCCTTAATCTTACCCACAAGTGGAACACTGAAGATTGAGTTAAAATATTGTATATTAAGAACAGTAAGGAACCAAGAACAGTTCCTTGTAGAATGCCTTGTTTGATGATCTTGGAACCACTGAGAATGTTCACAATTTTTACTTTTTTCATTCTGTCCCTAAGATAGATGCAAACTAATCTATTATAAGGCCATCAAGTCCCTTGCAGATATATTGACAAAAATTCAGAAGAGCATCATCAGTGGAATGGTTTTTTCTAAAGCCAAATTGATTCTCGCTAAAAAAAAAAAAAAAAAAACTTATTCTTAGTGAGATATTTCGAAACTCTGTATTTCATAGCTTTCTCAAAAACTTTGATATTGCAGATAGTAAGAAAACCAGTCTGTTATTTATCTTTTCTTTTCTATTACTCTTTTTAAAAGTAGGAATCAAGTTGGCTCTTTTAAATAATTCGGAAAAGATACCCGTGAAAATGTTTGGATTGAAAAAGTAAGCAAGAATATCAACCACGTTTAAGGCGATACTTTTTAAGATGGAATTAAAGAATGGAAGAATATAATTCCATTTGCTTATACAATTGATTGATTTTAATAATTCTAATCCCGAAATTGGCTTGAAAAGAAAGCTGTTTCTGGAAAATGTGCTGTCAGGGAGATGTGTAATTGAGCAACCGCTACAAGACACTAAACAATTGCAAGTATACGTCTGTGCTGCTAAAGCAAATTATTGATTGAACTCGTTTGGCAACAACTACAGGATCTGTAACATTAACGTTATCATTTTTAAGAACATTGGATTCATAATGGTTTTTAGTTTTCCAATTAATTATACAATTAACAGCTCCTCATTACTTTTTAAGGTTCCCTTGTGCACTTCTTAATTTGTTTTCAAAGTACTTGTTACATATACTAATTTTGACACAAACGGCTGTAACGAGTTTTAAAAACAAGATTAAGTGGGTGCTTGCATGTTTTACTACGCAGTTTATGTTTCAGTTTAATTTGTTTAAGAAGGGAATCATTCATCCAAAGTTTTAGTTGGTACCAGGTGTACCGGTATGAAGTGAGCGTTTTTTTTTTCGTAAAATTAAAACACTTATTTTTGATAGGGCATTGCTGGCTACACATTTTTCCTATCTTTCAGGCAATTTATGGATTCCACGTCAATGAAACTGTTCGTCTTTTGAAGCAAACCTAAAAGTCACCAAATTTTCGACTTCCTAGTTGGATTCGAAGTGCTGCTCAGCTAATGCGTGTGCCATCGATGAAAACAAATGTTAGTCGGAAGGAGCCAAGTCTGGTAAATACGGCTCTCTTGGCTCTCAGCCAAGTGCTTTGAGTGTATTCTAAACCAGTTTTGCTTTGTGTGCAGGTGCATTGTCATGGAGCAAAATTACCTTGCCGTGTCTTCTGGCCCATTCTCGTCGTTTTTCGATCAATGCATGGTTCAACTATATCATTTCTTGTCAGTAGTGATCTGTATTAACGGTTTTATCAGGTTTAAGGAGCCCGTGGTACACCACAATACACAGCATTGTCTTCTTTCCGAGTCGATCAGGTTTTGCAGTCGAAGTTGATGGTTGTCCTAGATTAACCCATGATTTTTTCGCTTAAGGCTTCCGAAAACAAATTCGTTTTTCATCGCCAGTAACAATTCGATGCAAAACTGATTTTTTATCGTGTCTTTGAAGAAAAATTTCACAAGTGGTTTTTCGGTTTTTCATCTGTCTTTCATTCAATCCAGGTGGCACCCATTTTCCAGGCTTTTGGATCAAACGGTCAGAAATTGTTTCTTGTGCAACATTTAAAATTTCTGACTCAATTTGTTTCCATTTGTTTCTGACTCAAAGTGTCATCTCCATCCAATATTGTTTGCAATTCGGCGTCTTCATCTTTTTTGGTGGTCTTTCACGTTCTTCATTTCTCACATCAAAATCGTCATCTCTGAACCGTTGAAACCATCTTTTGCATGTTGCTTCTGATAGAGCATGATCACCATATGCCTCGACAAGCATTCGATGCGACTCTGCAGCACTTTTCTTCAAATGAAAACAAAAAATTAATGCTTTCCGCAAATCATCATTTTCTGGTACAAAATTCGGCATTTTTAACACGATGAAAAAATATGATGTTGTTTGCTCAATAACTTGATGTATATTAAATACCATATATTTGACAGGTGTCATAGCAACCAAATGAAAAGAAATTAAGGCCCGTTAAAATGTTCCATATTGAGGCATTTGTATCTTGACGCTCACTTCATACCGGTACACCTGGTATATTGATTTTTGGCCGAAAGGCCCACTTCGCCAGAAAATAGTTAATAACAAATTAACTATACCATATAAAGGATAAACAAAAAATCTTATGTTCTTATTTAGACAATATGTTTTAAAAGTTTTAGCTAAAATTTGAAGTGATTAGTTAGAAATTGTTCAAGTTATGGTTTCGGCCACCTTAAAAAGTGCAGTTTTGAGATAAACACGTTTAAGATTTTAAATTATAACATGTCATACCTGGCTGTCTTGTACTGTACTTTGAAAAACAAATATTTTGAGATATTTCTCTGTCATAATCTTATCGGATATCATTTTTGAGTTCCTAAAGGACCATTGAAAGCAATAAAAAAAAATCAACTTTTTAAAACCTTTTAACCCATAATTTTATACAGCGTTTAAATGTTCTCCGTGTGCAAGAATAAAAAGATTACATTTGATATTTGCGATCTATCCCATTGTAGTGATCTAACGCAATTGGTTTAAGAGTTCTCGTTTTCCTTTTATTTTCGTATTCTTCTAAAGTGGCTTTATATTCGTTTGAATTTAATAAAACGCCTCTTTTATCTTTAAATTTACATATTATGACATTATGTTTGTAGCGAGAAATCACTTAGTTTTTAAAAGTTTAATTTTTATCACTTCACATTTGTTTCCCTTTCCTGTTTTTCTGAAAGTCCCTGTGCAGTAAGTTTTGCAATCAATCAATTTTATTACTAAAATTTGTGTCCATAAACTAACTAAAACTTGTTCATAAACATAAAATGTCCCTGATGGAAACAATTTTCCATCATTATTTAATCAACACTTCCCGTATAATTTTATTCGCAATACAGTCGCGAACTATCGCATAAAATAGCTGGGTGACTAGATAAGAACGATAGGAAAAATATTTAAATAAAATAACAACGTTGCGAAATATAAAATTGATTCTGACTTTATTATAAAACTACGTTCATGCCATTATATGTGGAAAAATACATCATTCAAATGGCCGCCTCCGCTTTGCTGGCAGTGTTTCAAGCGGTCATCCAAAGTGGTTGTCTTATTAGAGTAAATTAAGGACTTGACGTTGCCCCAGAGAAAATAGTCGAATGGTGTCAAATCGCATGGCCAATTATTGAACACTCACCGTAAGATAACCCAGTCGCCAAATTGAGCTGGTGCCATCTTGTTGGAACCACCGCTCTGATATATCGATGTTGACAAGTTCTAACCACAGAAAGTCGGTTAATATCCCTCTATACCAGAAAACATTCGAGGGATGACTCTCTGGGATGTCTTCTTTATATTCCGGAATACTGTCTGAATAGTAAAAACAACATTTCGGTCCTTGTTTCTCTTTTCTTCAGACAATTAATTATCACTTTCACTATCACTGTTCACTTTCTTCAATCATGATGGTCCTTATCCTGATCCTGATCGTCATATTCCGAACATTGCCTTGTCGAGCAGCTCATAGAAACATTCTTTGATGGCGTCGTCGTTGTCATCCGTAGGAGCAAAGGCGCATATTAGGCCTGTTTTAGCGAATTCAGTCTTGATCATCATAGAATATATCACAGTCTCTAAACTCCATATATCCTATTCGCACTTACTGGATGGCAGTGATACCTGAGTGATAGCAGTCAAGGGAGGCTGCACGTGGCCTTTTAAGGTTCTGAACATACCACGTGTAGATCCGAAGTCGTTTTCCTTTAAACGTTTGAAAGAGTCGTCCACAGTGAACCCATTTCCATTCGAGGCTTTAGTATTTATTATGTATTACCTAATTCAGTAGGCAAATTATGAAAATATTGGCTCCATGACAGAGGAATGTACCTATTGTCAAGCACGCTCATGGAAAGGGAAGCCAATGCTGTGTTGATATTAAAGACATTTTTAAATGGATACCAACCCAAATTCAAAAGACTTCTTACAAAATGTCAGAGCGCATAACAGCGCTTTTCAAATGTTATCGTTTGGAGCAATTCGAATCTTTAACTTCGACCTTCAAAATAAAAGGACGAGTGTATCAAAATACCAACCTACCAAAATGTTTGCAAATATATTTTACAGCTGATTACTCTGAGCAAGCTAGCATTAGGAGACAACACATTCCGAGCTTGAACCGAAGGCCACTCATTAGTAAGTTACAGATGATGCTACAAATGTTAATCGCTACGTAAACAGCTTCAAAGCACAGGGTCTGTGTCTGAGAACGAGCGGAATTATTTTAAAATTGTCCTTCGTGCCGATAAGAGGCCAACCTCGGCCCATTGGAATCGCTACAATGCTCCGACGACTGCCGAGGTAGACGTCATTCTGGTCTGTCAGGAATACGATAAAGGAAATATTATCTTGTGTACGCATGATGATCGTCTCCAAAGGATTAATAAGAAGCATCGCGCCTAGGTTTCTATGCAGTATCCATTTATAGGTACATTTTTACATGGGGGAAATGGATATAATTTTGCAGTACATAGTTTACGAGGGTTTTTTGATGAATACCCGGATTAGAAATAACAACGCAACTATTTTAGGTTTTGACAATTTATTTTTTAATATAATCCCCCAGCAACTCGATACCCTTTTCCCAGTGCTACTGCAACTTCTACAGTATGACTTTTGTTCCACTTACGGCGAGCGATTCGGAGAATATGGAGGATGGGGGAGCTATTCGACCAATTTGGCTGTGGCGACTGCGGAGATGTGAGCCGAGGCGTTATCGTGCACCAAATGTGGTAGTTTTTTCTTCAAATCGGCGTTAAATCGGCCCAATAAATTGACGTAATATGCTTCTGTGATTGTTTTTCCCTTTTCCAAATAGTCAAGGTGGATCACACCTCGCGCGTGACAAAAAACGATGGCCGTCTCCTTTTCGGCCGAAGGCACGGCTTTCGCCTTCTTTGGAGCACTTCAACCGGGTTAAACCCGTTCTTTCGATTTTTCTTTGGTCTCTGGTGTGAATAAGTGAATCCATGTCTCCTCAACGGTCACGAAATGACTTAGGAATCCTCTTGATTTCGATTAGGCACGTCTTTGAATTGGTCTCACTATTGCCCTTTTCTTCCGGTGTTAGCAAACGCAGCACTTATCGCCCGGACAGCTTTTTCACACCCAAAATCTCGGGCAGAATAATTCTAACGCGTTCAATTGAGATGCCTGCTATCTCAGCCAACTTCCGAAATTTCACTCGGCGGTCCGCCAATAGAGATCATGGATTTTATCCACGGTAACAGTTTTTGGGCAACCTGGTTCATCAAAAACCGACGTGCGTTCACTGCGATATTCTGCGGACCAATGGTACATGGTTGTACAGGAAGGTGAATGGGTCCCATACACATCATAAAAAATAGGCTTGATTTCCTCGCAGGTTTTACCACTCAAAAACAAGAATCGGAATTCGGACCGAAACTGCTTTTTTTTTCCATGGTAGCAAAAAACACTAACACCATGTTTTGAAATAGGTGCCAAAACAAAACTAACTGCCATTATAAGGACAAATGAGTGATTTTTCTTCACCTTTTTGGTTCATCAAGTATTCATATTGAGCAAATACGAAATTTTATTTAAAAAGGTATTTGTCATACTATGAACATATTGTATTATTGAGATTTGTATATAAATAATCAAAACTATTTAACTAATTATGTACTGTTACTAATACTGGTCATCTAAACCAGGTTTAAGTAAAGGTCTTATCCATAATGCTGCATTTATCGATGCAAAACCCTGGAGAAAGTATATAGCAACAGCTCATGAATTGAAGCCATGAACTACAACTGCTGATTTCCCTCCTAACTATAATAAGGTATGTTCAATTAATTGATGCTTCCACACTAATAACCTAACACATTCCAAAGACTGAATCTTCAGGAATGTATACATATACCTACACAGGTATGTATAATACTTCAAATCAAATAGAAGCTAAATAATGCCAGAATTTACTATTAAAATACACTATTCCTCAGCATACAGATTCATTAGTGCTAAGAAAACAACAGTTTTAGATGTCTCAACTACATCAGGTTTGTTTGAAACCTATAAAACATACCTGCAAACAACCGCAACGTAATATTCAACACCTTACAGCAACATATGGTATTCATACATTTATCTTACAAACGTTTGACATGGGCGTCTCATGTCGCCGCCGGCTAAATTCCATTTTATACATTCCATACGAGACACATTCATATATCCATTATCTGCCTCAGTCTAGCCGAAGAGCTGTGTTCAACTTTTCAAATCTGTTTTCGATAAAATTAATTTGTCGGCTTTGACGAAAGCTACGCTGATGACATCTGACTAATGTCCGAATCATGTAAAATTTTTAATTTGACACCTTAATCTACCGTAAACTTATGCAACAACAACAAAAAAACAACACCCAACAATTTCTGATTGACAGAAAATAAATATTTCAGATGAAATGTCCAACTTAAAACGTCGATTGATAGTACGCTCATAGTTCCGTGTAACTTTGTTGCATCGATTTTACTTTTAGTCTGACACTTTGGGCGGGCTACAATCATTCATTCGTAGTATCTATAGCAAGGTTAATAATTTGAAAATAATCTCGGTTGTAACTGGTACAAAAAGTACACACAACTGGACTGATATGACATTTTAACCGGTTATAGAGACAAAACATTTTATGAAAATAAGTGCGACCTTTAAACGTCCTCCTAAACAACTAGGTACACGTACCTATCGTCGTCATAGAACCTTCAAATTGAGTGAAACAAACAAAATCATAAATTCGCGAGTGAAATTTATTTCTAAAATTATCATAATTAGCCATTTTATTTCTTTTTTTTTTTTAATTTTTTATCAACTCAAGTTAATCAATCAGATTGACGGACAGGATGTCCCGGTTGAATAGATGGATATATAGTGTTTGCCAACTTGTATTTTTATTTTTACCAATACCTATATGTTTTATAATTCTTAACATTGTGAGCATTTTGTTAAATTGAGTCAATAAATTCCATTCACCTACTATATATAGTATGTATTTCTTTTTCAGAAAGTAATGACTTCTATAAGAAGATATTGAAAGAAAAACAAGATTGAAGCGTCGAACCTTCAGATGCAAATGACCTTGAAATTGGAAGAAGTAATCCCCTTACGGAAGAGCTGATAATGAGAGATTATTGGATTAATCTAATCGGCTTTGCATGCTAAGTCTTATTTATACTCGTACTGTGAAGTGTCATATTCGAAGTAATCGAATTCTGCACTATTCAATTTCAACTGGGTTAAGTTTGATTGACAGTTTAATGTATTTCTATCAGACACTGATGAATACCATTCGGAACAAAGACTGTAGTCTTTAAAATGAACATCTTGATGAATGTGAGGGACGCTATTTAGGTCTTGAGGAAATCGAATAGCGTTGCATATTGCACTTTAATTAATATCTTATTTATATAAGATATACTGTACATTGTATTTATAATAAAAATTATCCCTTTTTATATTATTGTACTCACTGAGCTCGTGTAAAGTAATTTGCAATACAGTACAATCAAAGAAGGATGTTTATTCTTTCAGAATAAACAGGGCTTTTTCATCTTTTTCAAAAGTTTTCCTTTTTGAGTAGGTACTTAAGTTTGGTCAAATTTACTGAGATATTTAATTAAAAAAAAATTATTGATCTTTGTTTATTGCCCTGAAGAAAATTGCTTGATCATAGCCTTCTCTCTTAGATTTCTCAAGCTTAACATTTTGGAAACATCGGCCTTACATTACTCAGAAAATTTTAGGCAAACCCTGACAGCTGAAACAGAATATGCTGATGATGACATGATGACATGATATTTGATGACACAGTCTGCGAGAAAATTCAGGGTCCTCTTCAATAATGGCGGGTATAAAGACCAAATCTTCATTCCAGTCTCTTACATATATCATGAAATGTGTATTGATCCTTTGAACAAGATTTAAATAAGGAGTGGGTTTAACCAAAAATGATTTACTTACTTTGGGAGAAACATCTTCAATAATTTCCAACGCTGTAACTGAAGCCTCGTTTACTTTCTCGGATCTCATCTTTTGCTCTAACACAGAAAGAGGACCATCTCTTTCTTCTGCAGGTTCAAAAAGTTTACACAAGCACTTTGTGACGACTGATGCTGTTATTTTATCATAAGACCCTTGAAGACATAAAACAGCATCATAATAATGCAACTTTGTGAGCCAAATCACAATTTGATCCGTCGGTTGTTAAAAGGCGTTGCATTTGGAGGCATGGACATTGTTGGAATGCAATCATTTAGTTTACCGTTGGATAACTTGGAGCATTGTCAAGAATAAGCACCGCTTTTTCTGGTAAATTATTATTTTTCATAAATTTCTGGACCCGAATAAGAAAAAGATATTGGACGATAAGTCACTGTTCCTGTCAAGTTACCTGGGATACAAATTCCGTATGGAACCAATTTTTGAAAATATCTCTTGTCATCCATGCAGTCTGCGAGTCGGTATAGGTATCTGGGGGCTTAAATTTGTTTAAATATTTGTGTTTACTATTACTATTCGTACACACAAGGATTGTAAAACGGTTTTGCCTATTTTTCTTCTAGTACAAGTAGCTGATTTTTCGCCAGTATGCACAAACCTTTTGCTTAGGACCATGCATCAGAAAAGGTCGCTTTCAGCTGCATTATAGTCTTGGTTCAAAGTTAGACCAAGCTCAGAAATTATCTCAACCAATTTGACTTTGAAAGACAGGACAGCGTGTATATTAGCGCTAAGTTTTTCTTCGCTTTTAAATTTGTGAACCAGCCATAATTTTCATGAAACGATTCTGTCTCCTTAAAGATAGAATGCAACTTCTTTGCTTTGGCTTTTATCATTTTTCCTGACACTGAAACATGACGATCACGAAGTTTCAGGAATCATCGATATAAAATAGCTTAAATTCTTGACATTTCTGCTTAGCTTAAGGTCTTGCGTTTTTCTGCTCCTGAGATTGACGTTTTAAAAAATCTAGAAGCAATTTCTTTTCCTTTTTTTCCATTCCAACGCTTGCTGATATCGCAGTTCCATGTTTTTTTCTACTTCACACTTTTTATTTAAATTTAAAAATTTTATGCGCCCTTTAACTGATAGCATCTTTCCTACGCAAACACACGAGTACAACAAAAATGCAAAATCGAACAGAAATGAAGCGTTTTCCACAGAATAACAACTAAAATAAGAATAAAGAAAGAACAGTTCCAGGTAGAGAATTCATCTTTTCGAGCATCCAAAAATCAACCTATTCATCTTTCAGAATACTGTGATGGTGAAAAAATTCCGTTCTTCTTTCGGGTAGTTCATCATTTAGGACAGTTCATCTTTCCGAGATTCTACTGTACGTTGAAAATTCTTTAATGCTATGTAAGAAGAGTTTAGTCAACCACGGAAGAATCCATGATGCGGATAGATTTTATAAGCGCTGCGACTAGGAGAAGTCGTAGTTATGGTCAACGAAAATTAATTGATGTGCTCAAATCCACTCTGGAAAAACAATCCTGCTTTCCCCGGAAAAAAGATCCAGCTAAAACTGGTGCTGCAAATAGCAAAGATTGCAGTTTGGTTAGAGGAAATAAGGGGTGATGCAAAAGAGTTAACCTTCTAGAAAACCCGGAAATAACAAATGGTACGAGATCGGTGGTTAACGCTGCTTAACGCTTAACGAGTAACAATGTGTTAGTCGATTGGAATGGTTACATTTAAACAGATGGCTGTGACAAAGAAAATGAAACCCTTAGAGTGAAGTGCTAGACCCAGCAAGCTATTCAAAGGCTAAAAAATCCCCTGCTGGGAACTCCGGAAAAACTCCGGGAACAAGGGGAAGGTATGAATTCTGTTACTGTGGGAAGAGAAACATATCGTAATTAACTATGAACAATTTCATTTTAAATCTTGTTCCTCTTTTTATTCTTATTTTTATTACTACTTATAAGGGGTGATTCATCGTGAGGTTTGATTTTCAATAGACTTTTTTTGACAGATCACGCAAGACTCCTATCAAACTGCTTTCTTATTTTTGTTCAGTATCGTTTGGCAAATCATTATAGTAAGACTTACATCACAGCGTTTCCAAATTTTTCAGCTGTATTACGAAAATCAGCGTTCTGTGAGAAATATTTTTCGTACGATTCGAGGAATTCACGGTGCGCATAATCGACCTACTGAAACCACTATTGCCGATGCCCTTCACAAATTTGAGTCCCAGTTTACATTAGTGGATGATACTCGACCGGTTAGATCACAGACTATAGCAGATGTAGCTGAGAGTGTACGCGAAGACCGTGACGAATCGATTCGTCGTCGTTCTCAGCCTAAAAGCTTGCAAAATTTACCCTATGCAAGAATTAAAGCCGTGCGACTTGAATTTGCGTTATATTTTCAGTGAATGGGCTCTAGAAAAACTCAATGGAAATCCGGTGTTTTATCGTGAAATTTTGTTCAGTGATGGAACAATGAATCCGTTAATAAACAAAATTGCCGTATTTGAGCTGATGAGTAACCCGAAAAGTACCAAGAGCTACCATTACATCCATTAGAAACAACGATATGGTGTGGTTTAAGGGCTGGTAGAATCATTGGTCCATATTTCTTCAAAAGTGATTCAAATCAGAATGTTACCATTAATGGTAACCGTTACCACGAAATGTTAACGGACTATGTGCCTCCTGGAATTCAAGCACATGGTCTCGGTGAGCTCTGGTTTCAATAAGACGGCACTACGAGCCATACAGCGCGCGAAACAATGGACTTGTTGAGACTTATTTTGCTACGGTAAATTGGCCGCCTAGATCGTGCGATATCACACCTTTGGACTCTTTTCTCTGAGGATATGTAAAGTCTCAAGTTTTCAGAAATAAGCCAGCTACGATTGACGCTTTGGAAGCCAACATTACTCGTGTTATCCACGAGATACCAGTCGCTATGCTCGAACGAGTCGCCCAAAATTAGACCTTCCGAATGGACCACCTCAGACGTAGTCGTGGCCAATATTTATATGATGACATTTTTAAAAAGTAGATGCCATGAATTGTACTTTTAACCGATAATAAAAATTGTAAGTTTACTTTCAAGTTTATGTGTTTTATTTTACATTATAAATCAACCTTACTATGAATCACCCTTTATGATTTTGCTTAATTCTATATCTTTTATATGTTCATCTTCTGCTATTCAGTTCTCAGAAATTGTTGACAATCTGTCATTTGATGTTGCCCAGGTCAAATGAAACACTTTCCCGTTTGTCGCGGTTGGACGGTGGCATAGACCTCTCTATGCGGAACGCATTAGTCTTTCTTCCGAAGTATGAAATCTGGTTTAAGAATTAACAACATTATTTATCCTTGATTTATCCGCGTACGATCTATACCTCAGAGGATGAGAAAAGCTAAGGTCTGCTCTCCAGTTTTCTTATTTTTCTCCAGATTGGAAACCCGCTTTTTAGTGTAGTGCATGTAGGTTATGTTTAACTCTGAATCCCCCGGGATCGTTGGGCGTTGAGGTAAAGTCATCAAAGCATCCGACCCTACTTCTGCTAGGTGCCTTGAGCTATTAAACGTTCTATCTGAAAGTGACCAGGCTAAAAGCCAGTGACTAAAAGCAGACCACTAAATCGAACTGCTTCTTGAATTCACGATATTTCGTGATGTCTCCACAATGCTCATATAAACCAGCTTCCGGGATTTTGATACCCTGTTCAGTCCCCGATCTTGTGGCCTGTGGGGTGTACTCGTGTTCAAGTGTCAGCTTCGCTATAACGTCCAACAGAGCTACGTTTGCCTGGGATGGCTGTGGCTGTTGTTGTGGATTAATGGTGAACCCTTCTTTCGAATTATTTAAAATTAATCCAACTCTTTCCACATATGTATATGTAGGTTGGGCTGGTAACCTGAATTTCTAGGTAGCTAGTAGCTGTGCCTCACTCTCCTGTTAATTATGCTTCATCACAAACTCGAGACCGTTATTGGCGTGCTCCCTCTTACTTTCTGTGTGCTTTGAGGATAGTAATTATCAATTTTTTGTTATGGAGCCAAATAATTAAATTCCTGCCATTAATTATAGAAATGCTTCTGTGCAAAAGAGATTTAAAGTGTTATGTTATGAAATGACTTTGTATAACTTTAAAATTTCAAATTTCAGAAGGAAGTTAATTAGCAGGCTCATTGATGACAAATGTTATCCCAATTATGGGACCAAGAGTCGCTGTTTCATAGCTTTTCCTTCAATTTTAATCGCGATCAGTGACTACCAAACTCTTCGTATTTCAAAAGTAACTTTCTATGAATTGATTTATTATATGCATATAACATATGTCATATGCACAGAGATTAGCTTTAAAAACCAGCATCGGACGGTGGATTACATATGTATTCATAGTTTATTAAATAATTTAAATAGAATCCTCATTCTAGTCATATTATAGATTTACTACAATTTTTTCAATTCCAATAAAAAAAAAATACGAAATACCTTGGCCTACCACTTTAAAATCTCATTCGAAATTCCTTATCGATTTTTCAATAAACAACATCATCAAAATTATGATTAATGACCGTTAAAGTTCAACTTCCTCAACAATCTTTGTCCCACTAACCTCCAGCTGGCCTAACATTCAATTAACACGCAAGTCATCTGACAGGCCAAGCATAAATCTCCCAAATAGCTTCGATGCTGTAGTTATCCGTTTTGATTTACTAAGCACATCATTCAATATTCAATTAGCATAGCTTAACGTAAACTATCCAACAAAAAAAAAAAAAAAAATAGTAATAGTAATAATAACAGAAGAACTCCTAGTCTCAAGCTTCTCAGATCAGAATACGAGTACCGAAACGAAATTGTTAACTTGTTGGATCCAAAGTCGCAGCCATCTGATTATTATTGATACCTCAAGATGTCACCCAGCATGTGGCATCGTTAGAAACCTAATGATGATGGCCATTAAGTGTAAATTGATCGCGGTTTCCTCCCCTTTAAAGTCTACTGCCACCGTTGGCAATTGTTCCACCAGAAACCGAAAATGAATTTTTATCAAATGTAAGGCTGGATATGGTTACAATCAGTTCTTTGTAGAATACGAGTAAGTCCCAAATGATGTGCCAATAATTGATTTAAATCAAAGAGACCCCGCATAGAAAAATGTCTTCTGTCTAGGTCATCCACACGCGATAATTTGTTTATCGGTCGAAATCCATGTTCCAGCCGTGTGGAGCCATCCTCCAAGAACATAAGCTCCTCGACAAGCGACAACTGTTAGACATCTCAACAAGGTAAAGCGCATTTCGTACAAGTGGACATAACTACGGGATAGACACTGATATACCAATGCCGGTGTCTAGTAAGACAACGCGCGCTTAGATGGCGACATTTTAAGGTGCACTCTGCTGGAACACTGAATCTGGGACCAAGACCAAGAATCTAATGCTGAACGGATCGCTTGATCAGTTGATCGGGTGGCGAGGTTGTGGTTTATTAGCCTTTGCTGCATATTTATGAAGCACTGCTAATGAAATTGCGAAATCTTGCTGCGGTGGGTGCTAGGTTCTTTGAGGTTATTTATGCCAGATAGTGGACAGTGGTTAAATGTTACTGAGTATTATCCCATCAATTACGAACGCTGTTGGTCTAGAGGAATTTCACAGATGGGCACTGGCCCGGTTGCTAACAGGTAAATACTGCACCGCAAATGAAAACGAATTGTTCTAGTGACATGGTAGTGGTCAGACCACAAATTAGACTTAGGTGCATATCTACATTGAATTGATTTTTGATTTAAGTAGAGTGACAATTTGGTATTTCGGTTAATTAATAGCCAATGATATTCAATGGGCAATTGGTTCTACAGCGACAAATTAAAGATATGTGAACAAGATTTCAATTTTCCGTCGCTGAAACTTATTATTCCCCATACCAAATCCACAAAAAAAAACAGATACAACGTTCTAAAGCTTCAGCATCAAGACAGTTAATTCTCTAATAAGAATCACCTCATCTTTAATTTTTTCTCATTAAATTAATTTTAATAATTTTTGTCGGACAATAATATTGATGATGCTACCAAGGACCAGGTCTAGACACCTACGTAATGCTCGTAAATAAATATTTGGCTCATGCCAGTCACATCGTAATCTTTGGATTCAGGTTCGATCCGTATTTAGTATTTTTCAGTTCTACAATACTAGAATTTTTAAGGTCTTATTTTCGGTTAAGAATCTGTATATGTATGGTATACTGGTTCGTTGGATTGTAACGCGTAAAACGTAATCATATACTAAATCGCCGGCTAATTAGAATGCAATCTGATACTTTATTCTGGGTTATCCCAGATACTATTGTTCCGAACATATAAAGTGGAACTTCTATTATATCATACTCACTTGTTTAAATTTAACTTCACACGAGTCTAGATATCAACAACGGATCGATTTGTAAAAATTAATATAAGAATGCATTTTAATGTTGAACAAGTTCAATGTTTATTTTCTTGTTAACGTTTTGCATTTGTTCATCCATCTATTTAGTTAACTCTTTTTAATTATCATAGAAAATGAAAAATTAATAACATAATCAAATAAATTAATGTTAAGTGGAGATATAGCGCATATCTCAAGATGAAGAAATATGAAACAAAAGCCTGACTTGCATGAGATCAAGTCTAATAATTGCTTTGATTTAATCGGCTAAGGTATACGATGTTTTCGATTCTTACGGTCATCACTCTTAAAAAAATTATATTTATATTTTTTTAATTTATTCTTACATACGAATAAACTGTCTGACATAGTTTGTGCAGTCCAAACTCAAGTATTTCTAAAACTAACACTGAGTTGTGCACAATCCTAAGCACTCATTATATCTTACCAACAATAATGTTTCGGGAAAGAAAAAAATATATGCTAAAGTCAATATTGTAAATTCAACACTCATTTGGACGCCTTCGTATTAAATTCATTCATCATCCATTTACCTAGTAAAATATTCGAAAGGCTATGAGAAGAAAACGAGAATCTTTCAGTCGCAGATGCACTAAAAAAGGCGATGATCACAGAAACAAAAATGATAACAAACATCGTCAAAGAGCAACCTGTTATACTAATTATGAAGAAACTCACGTGGTCGAAGGGTAAAGCAAGCAGGCAGCCGTGGAGGTGGAGCAGGAAGCGATGAGTTAATATATTAACGGACACGAGCGGCAGCAGGCAAAACAAGCGAAAACTTGGTCACAATATGGTTGAAGCAACCACGAATCTCAATTTTGTAAATATAAAAATTGCAAGTGTCTTTCCTGTGGTAAAAATTGATATTTATCACCGCTGTGTGCTTTAAAATTGTAAATTATATATCAGATTCCGAAAGCAATTGTTCATGTAATGATATTAATAAGAGGGGGGGTGCCATCTCACTAAGGCTAACGAATTCTAAGGATGAAATCAACAATGGCGTCTAATATTCTAGTTAGGTCAAACTAGTGTTATCTCTGTATGAGGTATTTCAACGTATTTGAATACCAAGTCTATAGGGATCTCCCTTAATAAGTGCCAACGGCAGCACTCACATTCCCAAAACGGATTACTGACTCCGGAATTTAGTCCGGCTCCTTTGCACGGCCTTTCAGGTTGGGGAGTAGTTGTTACAAAGCTACTAATAGCCTCAATTAAGGACGGATTTACTGTTAACAATCCTGTTAAATGAACAAAAAACAACGACTTTCGGAGCTGCGCATGGAATGCTCAGACCTTGAACAGGCCGGGTGTAACCGAACCATTAGCAGAGGCCCTATACTGCTATAAATCATATATCATCCAGAAAGCGCGAGTGAGATGGGCCAGGCAAAAGAAAGGTGGAAAACTGTGATGTTTACTACGATGATTACTATATGGAACGTAAGCAGCGTCTATTTGGATGCGAATTTGTTGTAAGCGACGCTTTATAATGATCCGTATCAAAGGTAACTTTGCTATATGAGAACAACAGAGAAAAAGGACTATACTACCAAAGAAAATTTGTACGAGCTCCTTGACAAAACCTACGAGCAATATCCGATATATGACGTTAAAATCGTCCTAGGCGACTTTAATGCCAAAATTTTAAAGAAAGACATCTTAAACTACCAAAGACGGACATCACGTCTGGAAACGAACTTAGACTAATTTATTTCACTCCGGGACGTAACGTCACTATAGCAAACACATGGTTTGCTCACCTCACATATGAACATAGAAGTACGTCTACGAATATCTCAGACGCCAAAACTACGGGGAAATACTATTAGGAGATTTAACAAGAAGTCCATTGCAGCCAACATCAAGTGCTAAATACCAGTGGCTTAGATGTCCAGAAGCTATCAGAAATGCCTCAACTGACATACTGGATTTGGACTTTGGGCTATCGGGGTTGAATATGTTTGAAATTTATTTTAATATGCGTAATGTATTAACCCCACCCCCCGCCCACCCACTTTGGCGAACTGTTTTTGGGATGCATGAATATGAATGAATGAACAAAATACAACTATTCAACTATTCAACAGTTACTTACCATTGATAGTTTAATTCATTCGATGATTAATTAGGATGGAAGGTTCCTTAATTAATTCCTTGGTAATTTACCACCGTTAAGTTGTTTGCTTGGCGCTCAAGATATTTGAGTACCCTTAAAATGTTTGCTCACAGCGGGGGTGAAGGAAAATCAGGGAGGTAGAAAAGAGAACTACCGATGTACCTTGATCTAAATGTTTACAAGTTATAATGAATAGGAAATAGAAAGCTCTGCAGGGCATTCCATAAGCGAGTTGTGTGGCTTAGGAACGTAGAGTCTCTATATGTCATTGCTGTCAACTTTAACATAGACCGAAGCCACGCACGATTAATGTAGAAAAAATGTGGCGCGTGAGTTTAAATTTGATAGATCTGTTATTTTCAATCAATCTCTCGTGTATTTCAATTGATTTGTTTTAATCATGCCCACCTTCCTTTCGTCGAAAATTCGTTTAATAGTTTCCGTTTCCTGCGTATACTTCTTAGTCTGTTAGCACTTAAGTGACTTGTAGATAAGTAAACAAATAAATACCAAATCCTTTTTTATAAAATAAGCACGCGATTAAGGAATTTAGTTTATTCTTAACGCTATCTACATATTATTCACGTGAAGAGATGTTAAAGGAGCACATTTGGAGCTTGTACTTTTATTTTGGGTGAATAAATGCCTTACATATTGGGGTCGGAACAGAAGAGGAAAAGTATTTTTTATGTCGCTTAAAGAAACCCAGAAATGTCGCTGCATTTTTGGCGGCGTCAAGTATGTGGTCATTCCAAGCATTAAATTCGGACCGAACTAAGCCCTGGGGCACACCAGAATTTATTTTGTGGATATCAGATTACAGTCCAAACCGACTTAGACAGTCCAATGGATCTGTTGTTGTGAAAGCCGGTCGTTGAGAAATTGTGTCTCGATATAATACACAATATTTCTGAGCTGATGGCTTATCAGGGTTTTCATGACCTTGTAAAGGGGAAAAATTAGCCTTTTCTAGGGTCGGACTGACTAAATGCTGTTTTTCTTCTACTTGTAAATAGTTCCTAAGTGTTGATGAACCATCTGGATCAATGGATTTGGTCTCATATTGAGATGTTTCAATATTCTTGCTACTACAAGAGTTTGCAAGTGGATTCGTCCATTAAGTGTCAAAAGCCCTCAAATTTAGGTAGAAACTTGACACAATTAGAAGCATTAAATTGGTTGCAAAGTGCGCACTAAGTATATTGTTTTTACACATGAGCATTGGGATGGAGGGTAAGATGTTGGTCGTATTGGAGTTGCAAATTTCTCCATCGAAGAGTTGTATTTAGTAATCAGTTTTAACGAAGTTTTATTGGGTTGTATATGTAGACCATAAGGGCAGTAGTCAATAAAGGCTATAAATGAGTTTACTAAATTACTATCGATAGTAATTTAGTAAACTTTTCTCTATATATTATTGGGGATATTGTGTTTTAACCTTTGCGTGCGTTTATTATCTTTCTTTCATTTGGAATTAGCTAGACAACCATAACCTCAACATCATTTTTGTTGGCTGAAGATCCTCTCCACTTGTATTTGATCTATCTCGAGGTACGCAGAATCATTCAGTGTTCTTCTTTGATTAAAATTTCCAAATTTTTTACCGAGATTTTCTTTATAAGAGGTTTTCTCAAAAAAAAATATTTATTTATTTATCAATATATATGGTGTCTTCTTCAAGGAAATCCCACTCAGATAAAATAAACTTGTGCCAACACTTTTTCCAATCCTCGAAGCACTTAGCACTTTTTGGTATAGCTTTAAGTTCTTCCAGCGATTTCGTTGTTATTCCATTAACCGTTGCAAATCTTCTTCTTTTCATAGGTCTCTTCAGTTTTGGGAACAGGTACAGGGAACAGTTACGACCATTTTGAGCAAGTCAGAATCATTGAAGTCATTCAAGTCCTCCTGAGCGATGCTCATGCGACGGGTCTTCTGATCACTTCGCTGACACAGGTCTTTTGTCCAAAACATCCTAAAAATTGCATGACACTAGCCGACCGATATGCCAACATCCTCAGCAACTTCTCTTATAGTAATTCGATGTTTTTCCAAAAGGATTTTCGTCGCAACTTCGACGTTATCATCTTTTGTTGATGTGCTGGGGCGTCCAGAGCGACATTCTTCATTGTCATCTTCTTGGTCATCTTGGAAGAGCTTGTACCACTTGTAAACATTTTTTTTTTTTTAACTTAGAGTAGACTCACCGTATGCCACTTCTGACATTTCAAGTATTTTAAAGCACTTAGTTCCATTTTTTATACAAAATTTTATGCAAATTTCTTGTTATTTTTTTTAAAATAAATAAAAATTGTCAAGCACACCAAAACACGTCTTACCTTTCTGTCTGTCAAAAGCAAACATATATATATATATATATATATATATATATATTATATTTGAAACATATGCTCTGCAGATTTTTTCGTGACAAATAAAATGGGCATTTTAAAGTTATATTCTCGGATTGAAGAAAACTAGTTAGTTGTGGGTCCACCCCATTCAGTACCTAATTTATTTGAAGTCAAATTACAGCAGTTTGCTGGTTATCTTAAGCTTACCATCTTCCTTAATTGATAAGCCCAAATAACATGAAAAATTATATATGCCTAGTGTCGAAGGCATCCTACGTAACCTTAATATCTTACCTTTATTGTAATTGGCATTCTTTAATAGAAACAAGTTTAA
The DNA here is from genome assembly GCA_907269105.1 of Volucella inanis. Lineage (NCBI taxonomy): Eukaryota > Metazoa > Arthropoda > Insecta > Diptera > Syrphidae > Volucella > Volucella inanis. The sequence continues at coordinate 157,586,396 of OU026155.1, forward strand.
AAAAAAAAACTTCTAAATAATCTAATATTATGCGTAAATTATGAAAACTTAATTTAATCTGGATTTTATTTTGGTTTTTAACACTCTTAAGAATTTAGTAAGGGGTGATTCATCGTGAAGTTTGATTTTCAATAGGCTTTTTTTGAAAGATCACGCGTGACTCCTATCAAACTGGTTTGTTATTTTTATTCAGGATTGTCTGACAAGTCATCTACAACAGCGTCTCTAATTTGTTCAGCTGTATTACGAAAATCAGCGTTCTGTGAGAAATGTTTTTTGTGCGATTCGCGGAACTTACGGTGCGCATAATCGACCTACTGAAACCACTATTTTGAGTAGCCTGCTCGTTTTAGATGATTCCAAACTATCATACGGTTGATGTTAAGTGCCTCCGCTATCTCCAGACAGCTTTTGTGCTGGTTCTGCTCCATTAGTTGCAAAATTTCATCGACTTTTTCAGTGACAAGCTGACCAGTGCGAGGTGCATCTTTTACATTGAAATTTCCGGAACTGAATCGAACAAACCACTCCTGAGTAAAAAAGCATCGCATAGCGTATTTCTACACATATTTCACTCATATTTAAATCAGTATAACTTTTAACACGAGCAAAGAATTACACAACTGTGTTCACAAAAAATGTAGCCTGACACGTCACTTTTCAAACACGTGTTCGTTCGACACAATCAGATTTGTGTTTCCAGATAAATGGACACCAACACCATCTAGTGAAAAAAACCGCGAAGACTTTTTATATAACCTAATATTTAGGGTAATTCATCGTGAGGTTTGATTTTCAATAGGATTTTTTTGACAGATCATGCATGACTCCTACCAAACTGCCTTATTATTTTTGTTCAGTATCGTTCGGCAAATCATTATGGAAGGACTCACACTACAATAGTGCCTCCAAATTATTACGAAATGTATTATGAAAATCAGCGTTCTGTGAGAAATGTTTTTTGTGCGATTCGAGGAACTTACGGTGCGCATAATCGACCTACTGAAACCACTATTGCCAATGCTATTCGCAAATTTGAGTCCCAGTTTACATTAGTGGATGATACTCGACCGGTTAGACCACATCCAGCACGTAGTGAAGAGACTGAGTGTAGCTGAGAGTGTACGCCAAGACCGTGACAAATCAATTCGTCGTCGTTCTCAACTTAGCTTAGCGTATTCGAAAACTTGGCGTAATTAACGTGAGGATCTCGGCCTAAAAGCGTACAAACTTCAACTTGTGCAAGAATTGAAGCCAGGCGACTTGAATTTGCGTCATATTTCCAGTGAATGGGCTCTGGAAAAACTCAAATAAAATCCGGTGTTTTATCGTGAAATTTTGTTCAGTGATGAAGCCCATTTCTGGCTCAATGGATACGTAAATAAACAAAATTGCCGTATTTGGGCTGATGAGCAACCCAAAGAGTACCAAGAACTACCATTATATTCATTAAAAATAACGGTATGGTGTGGTTTATTTGGACAATTTTTTCTCTGGGGTCAGGTAGTCCCGGGTCTTCAGGAATAAGCCAGCTACGACTGACGCTTTGGAAGCCAACATTACTCTTGTTATCAGCGAGATATCTCGTGGCTAATATTTATATAATATTATTTTCAAAGAGTAAATGCTATAAATTGTTCTTTTAACCAATAATAAAAATTTTAAGTTCACTTTCAAAATTATGTGTTTTATTTTATATTATATATATGAATCACACTTTAGAAACAAATTGTTCATATTAATTTCTTTATTATTAAATTGAAGTTTTTAATTCACGAATCCATATTCATATCCAACTTCATTCCCAGTTAAATCTGTGAAATGTATCTACTCCTTTGTTTAACTCATGATCCAAAAAAAAGCATTCCATTCCGACTAAATGAAAACACTTGACAGCCCACTAAGCCTTAGTACAAGAGTCATACTATAAAATAAAAATAACCTGGTAATTTCAATTCACACTAGCTAGTTAAAAGTATCTCTTGATGTCGATTATAGTGCATAGATAGATAGATCCAACTGGCGATGGCGAATAGAACACGTTTGGGCTCCTACTTTGGTTCGTTCTTCGTTCATCGTTCTTTATTCTATTAAACTGTATTCAACGGACGAACTGGTTTAAACATACTTACGAATATATTAATAACAATAAATTAAAAAATTATTGTGTGACAAAAAGTTGCCATTATTAATGAATTCAATTTTTTATTGGTGGTGGCGGCTTTTGTTGCTACATTTTCGGTAAAACCCAAAAGACATCCGGACTGCCGCATCGATCTAAGATATGGACTCAGATTCGATTTCGGTTTCAAATTGTGATTATGTGGAGGATGCTAGATATGATGGGTTTTTAAGTTTAGGCATCATGCATTGTTGTGCCGGTAGCAGGTCGACGCTGTTATTGTTTCAGATAATTTGTTTGCAATTAATTTAAGTTTATTATTTGAATAAGAAGAAATATACATTGATTGTATTTTCGATATTTGCTAGGTTACATAATTCGGAACAAATATATAACTATACGCAGTTTTAAGTTAGTTCCGGCTCTGAGACGATTCTACAGATTTAGAAGTGACACATTGAAGTATTCTAATGCTTTTAATTAGAATTAGCTGTTTATCAATGAATCGCTTTGAAAGAAAAGATGTTTAGTTAAAATTTAACCGTCGCACGTACACCTGTGCTATACATTTTATAGAATAAATTAACTTGCATTTCAATTTGAAGATAAAGTCAGGTGTTGTGCGTCATATCTGACATCTGTCTCATATTAATAGTCAATCATAGTAATAAAATCATGAATAATGAATGTAAAATATTTTTGAAATTTTATTTATATCTCACTATCGGAACCAAAGGAAAGTAAACCTTTTATTCCATATTACCGGTTTGTATCCCAACATAAAAGCTTAATGCTCGAATTTTTTTAAGAGCTATAAAACTTTTGAATTGAGTTCAAACCGAAAATCTTTAGTTCGTGACATAATATAATGCATACTACAGGCATATACATAGCTTAACTGATTTTGACAAACCCCTTCCTGTCGGTCCAATCCTAAGTTTTGTGATATGGCACTGCCGGTGTAGATACGTCAAACCTGACATCAGCATCGTAAAATTTGGCGTTTTTAATGGTACACGTGCTCGGACCGTTTTATCATGTTATGAGAGTTATTTGCGTTTTTTACAGAGACTTAAAAAATTCATCTCGGTTAAAAAATGTATTTAAATTAAATTTAATTAATGAGGGCTAGTGACAAAAATAAAAGAGAAGGTATTCACCTTCTTACAAAGTAAAGGAAAAAAGAATATTAAAAATATAAAAATAGTGAAAAATGGAAAAATAAAATAGTTATTGCAATTACTTAATATGTTCTTACGCGGTATTTATGAATGTTTTACCCCCTACTTAAGTAATTGAAGGAAGGAGTTATAGTATAGGGTTTTCTTAAAACGACTCGACAACTTTTTTTTTTAATAAAAGGCAAATCATTTGAGGTATTTCAAAAACTTTATTATTGGCTTGAAGTACAATCAAAACATTTATGAATGTAACTCGACTTCGTTCATATGGCTACCGCGGGCACGTTTGCAGCGGTCGATTCGTTGGACCCAATTTTCAACGACTCGGCCACACATTTCGGCCGAAACGGCCGCTATTTCACGTTCAATGTTGACTCTGAGCTCTTCCAACGTCGTCGGCGTGTTGGCATAAACCAATGACTTAACGTAGCCCTACAGAAAATAGTCAAGCGGCGTTAAATCGCACGAACGAGGCGGTCAATCAACTTGCCCATGTCTTGAGATAACACGCTCACCATACTCACTCTTCAATAAATCGATTGTAGCGTGTGCTGTGTGGCTTGTGGCACCATCCTGTTGAAACCACATGTCGTCCAAGTCCATATCTTCCAATTCGAGCCAAAAATAATCGGTGATTATGGCGCGATAACGCTGACCATTCACAGTAACGTGACGATCGTTATCGTCGACGATAAAATATGGCCCAATAACACCGCCGGCATGCAAACCTCACTAAAAAGTTATTTTTTGTGGATGAAGTGGTGATTCATGAAGCACATGTGGGTTTTCACCCGACCAATAACGCATATTTTGCTTATTGACGAACCCATTGAGCCAAAAATGAGCTTCGTTACTGAAGATGATTTTGCGACTCCGAATATCTGTAGAAAATTTTTATAATTTGCAGACGTTGCTCGTTAATGTGCTTTACCATGATAAAAATGTTGAGTTTACTGAATAAATTGATTGTGACAGTTTGATGATTAGTGAAAGAGTGCGTTCACAAATTAAATTCAAAGTTGTCAAGTCCCTATTGGAGAACCCTATATTTTTCATTCTTCATTCATCTTGAATTTATTCAGAAAATTAAAAATACAAGTTTATTCATCTAAATTTATATTGTCCCCTTCAAAGTAATCCCCATCGACTACAACACACTTATGCCAGCGCTTGATCCAATCCTCGAAACATTTTTTATATTCGGTTTTCGGTATGTCCATCAATGTTTCCTGCGATGTTTCCATTACTTCCTATCGGCTGCTGAACATTCGGTGGCTGTTGGATGGTATTTGTTGCACACTATGCGGCAGTGTGTTAACATGGTACAAAATCCACAATTTTTCTGCCCACAATTCTGGTTTCTTTCGACGAATAGCTTCACGCAAATAATACTCTTTGTTCACTGCCTGGCCTTCTGGCAAATATTCATGATGGACTACACCGTTACAATCCATGAAAACGGTGAGCATTGCCTTCTTTTTTGACTGAAAAGGACGTGTTTTTTTTTTTTTGGTCTCGGCTCATTTGGTGAACGCCATTCACTTGCTTGATGTCTGGATTGCGTGTCGTACTCATAAACCCACGCTTTGTCTCCTATAATGATCCTTTTAATTAATGTGGGATTGGATTCAGCCTCGAAAATCATGTCTTACGACGTCAACATGGTTTCTATTTTGCATGAACTTTTGGCACCAACTTTGCCAAATGGACGGATCCATAGGCAATGTTCAAGTCCCCCGCTATCTCTCTGATGGTTAATTTGCGGTTATTGAACAACATTTCTTTTACTTCATCAATGTTTTCGTCAGTTTTCGATGTCGATGGCTTGCCACTGCGTTCATCATCTTCGATTAACTCAAGACCACTTTTGAACCGCTCATGCCACTGGTAAACGAACATTTTCTTTAGAGAATCGTTGCCGAAACACTTTTCCAACATTTCCAATGTTCGCACACCATTTAATCCATTTCTAAAATTGTAAAAAATGGCCAACACACACAGAGATAGATGTACTCTTGGCTACTTAGCTTTTGCAAATGTCAAACCATGACGCTAAGATTTAGAGGGAATAAAAACAACAGATGTATCAACTTAACAAAAAACACAGAACTCAAATCGAAACAATGGGAGCGCCACACGGTGGTTATTCCGTTTTTTTTTTATCAAGATGGTATTGGGTGAATTTTTTCTGTTTTATTTAATTGTATGCATCTATACACAGGATCTCAATTCATAAAATTGTTTCAAAGAACAACCAAGAACCGATGTGTGATATCTTTAACGTGGATGTATCGGCGCAGCTCGTATATATATCTGATCATATCGTTAAAAGCGGGAGTTGAGTGGGCCCCGAAATCGATTATAGGCATAAATAAGGCCTTACCAATCTTAAACTTCTTACCTATTGAAGTGAAATTGGATGAGAGCCAAAGTGTACGTAGTCCAGCATAGATACGACCAACGTATTAGTCCATATCATCAACAGCTGAGAGTAAACTGTTTATTTCGTATCCAAGATTAGTAACCGTATCAATAAAAACAAGCTGTCTATCGTTCAGAAATATTGGTGGTAGTATAACGTCCTTGTCATCATATTTTTTTACTTATTAAGACGAATTGAGATTTGGTAGGGTTTATATTCAGTCCATTATATTTTTGTAACAAGTCATCATTAACGATTAGATCTTCAATGAGCCCGATATGTCCGGAGAGATAAATATGGGAGTCATATACATAGAAGTGGATTTGAACATTTGAACGTATCTTAGGTAGGTTATTAATGAAAAGACAGAACGAAATTGGGCCAAGAATTGACCCCTGAGGTACTTTGCAGCTAAAGTTTCGAATTCAGACAATTCTGAATTCTGTAAATTATTTTGACAGTTGAGTGTTCCCTCAATTTTGGTGTGAATAAATATGTATTAGACTGAGTGAACACTTGAAGAAGTTGAGTGTACATTGGAGGTAACTTCTAGAGATAAAAAAGTTAAAAAAATGGAGAATATTGTTTCGGAAGAGGAATACTTTGACGGATTAAGTGAAAAACCATAAAAAAAGAATTCTGTAATGGAAAAGGACGATTTCATCAAATTTTTACAATTTTATCCATGCTTGCTGGAAAAAAGGCAAACTCCAGACATGAAAATTAAAAACCAGGTTGCCGTGGAAGTCATGGAAGAAAAAAAGTAAAAAAAAAATCGATGGCGTTGATTTGAACACCTCGCAATTCAAGAAAAAACTTGAAAGTATAAAGGCCCGCGTCAAATCAAAAGGAGATAAGAAAAAGACAGGCAATCTTCCCATGATTTTAAAAGCCCATGAGAAGCAGCTGTTGGAATTGAAAAAAATATAATCCAGTTTTGAATAAAATACCAAATTATATACTCTACCATTGACAATTATTATGATTTTATACAATTTTGTATACTTTAAAACACTTAAATGAACACCAGCAAAGAAATAAATTTCAGAGGAAAGATCTACCAGGAACTTCAATTAGGACTCCACAATTTCGGCAATTTTCAACGCATAAAAGAAGGAGTCAAAATACATTTAATAGTACCATTAACCCTTCACTTTCGATAAATATTATTGATCTTCTTCAAATCATTAGAATTTATATATGTACTCGCATCTATTACCGCTGACTTACTTTTTCTCATAGAATCCGACAATGGATAATCATTAACCACTAAATTTAAAGAAAAATTAACGATACCAACATACCAAAGCGTTTTGTCCCAAGGCTGGGTCAACTTAATCAAATCTGATTTTTCAAGGTATCTCTTATATCTTGGGAAAATCAATGGAAAGTGATTCGTTCACCATTTCATCTGGTCTTGAAAACCAACATAATAACAAACATTTCCCTAAATTATAAATACGAGTAGTTTGCCTTATTGTAAATCGCCCAACATAATTGCCACGTAATCGATATCGGCAACAACTACCCAGGTCATCTCCAAATAATGATCCGAATGAACTCGAAAAGCCTTGAATAACTTTTAAGTAAAAGCAGAAACCAGCCATCACGATCTATTGCTACATTACTGATTATGGTACCATCAGCATGTCAGTAAATTCCGGCAACGATACGAGTATCGTGCTGCGATTAGACTTGTCTTATGAACCCACCTCCTAACCTTGCAATCAAATTAAAGCACATCTAACTCCAGCCCTGTGATGTGGTCAGCAGAATTTAAACCACGTGTAAACGCCAAATGCTATTTATGCAAATTACTTTGATGGGAAGACAATGTATCTGTTGGCTGCATCTTCCTCTGCCACCTCCCGAGACCTCTATTATAACACTGAGTCCACTGCTACCCAATATTATGTTTTAATGAGTCTGGCGCATTTGAAAGATAGTTTGATTTACGTAATAACATAGCTTCACAGTGCCAACATGATCTACATCCACCATAAGTACGAGTACAGCCACCAGCTTTAGCCACCAAGCTTCCAATCCAATCCAAGTGAAGTATTTGAAAATCGATCATGATAGCTGGAAGCCAGCACTTCAAGTTCATTTTTATGGTCGGGTAGATTCAAGAAACCTGACGGATGAGATCTTCAAAGAATACTTATGTGTTCATCTTGATCTATGATGGCATCAAATTTAATGGAGCATTCACTAGATGGAATGCGAATACGAATACCACCGGCACAGCAGTGTTGCTATTGGAATTGAGAATGAATCAGAAGTCAAATTTCTATTGTTCTAGTTGATGCCTGAGTGAATGGTCGGAGTAGATCTCTATCTACATAAGTATTTACATATGGTATACGAGTATCTGTATATGGATATGAGAAGTGTATTTCGTAATGTTTTGGGTTTTTGTCTACTTAAATGAACTTGTTGCTGTGAAAAGGGTGAATAATGAATTGTAAACGATGGGAAAAAATTGCAGAGCATTAAGAAACAAAATGTTGACATTTTAAAGAAATAAAATGAGTAATAAATTGAGCAACAAAACATTAAGGCAGCATAATTTATATCATGTTCATTCCAAATATCTATGTATGCTCATATAATATCTTAAATATTATCACATCATTTGTTACGGTTGCTGTTCGCCATAAAAACAGATTTGTCATCACAAACCGGAAGTAAATAAGTCAAAACTGGTATACTTTTGGTACGAACGTATATTGCCTTTTGATATCTTATTTGGAAATTTTGGAGACTCAGCATTTATCCTCTGTTTTTATGATTATTTGTTTTTAATGTGGGTAATTTGAATTAATGAAAACGTCAGCAACTAACGTCTAATTTTTGTTGCTTACATAAATATTTACAAAATGCGTTTGGCAAAGAGTTTATTGTATAAAACTAGAAGAAAAAAACAGTTGAATTGGATTGATAAAACCGTTTTTTATACAACATATCTATCGTAGTTTAGTTTAAGAATTCATTAAAATAAAATTTCTAAGTCAAAACTCGAATATCTTTCCAGTTAGATTTGCTGAATATATTTTAAACATTTCTCTGATTGAGGGTGGCTTGTTACAGGATTGGGTAATAATATGATAAAAATATAAAATATGTATATTACAGAAAGTAATAAAAAATGCTTTGTTTATTTTATTTTATTTTTTAGCAATAACAACGCAATGTACGAGTATGGTATTAAAACTATGGAACTCAGCGGTCCATTGGAGAATGGAGAATGTCATAATAGTACTCATGTACTAAAATATTTGTTCGTTTTTCTTCAATTATTATTTTCGTAAGAATTGTTTACGAATGCGTTGTAAAATTGGGCATTTAACAGTTATATTACATAAATTGCATATTCAGCACTATCTATCCTAGCGTAGATTATAGTACATTGAGATCGATTTATCCAGCACAGGCTTCAAAACATTCATGTATTCAACCATTTTCTTGATTTCTTTCTTAATTTTTCGTAGATTTCGTGCAAACTCAATTGTGCATTCAGATAAAAACTCCTTATATAATCCTTATGAGTTAGCGCTTCAAAGACTAAGTATAGGTATATACATTATCAGCATATCCCAAATCAAAGCCTAGAGCTTGCAGTCTACTGAAATTGTAAGGCAGTAAAAAGTGATCCGCAGTATCGTCATCACTCTTACACCAAGCATCGTGTTATCACTTATGCATAAATATATACTTCATTTAGGAACTCAGCAAAAACAGACTCAATTAAAACGCCAGCAAGTTTTCAGTTTTTTCTAATATATTTAAGACGTACGGAAGCATTCGTTTAGTCTGCCTACATGATTGTGCTGAGAAGGAACTCAATTCAGTTTTTCAACAACGTAAAAAAACCCTTGAGTTCTCGAATTAGCTAAGACGAGGTGAGGGGTTCAGAAGGTACTTAAGTACAGCTAGGTGTTGCTACAGCTTCCCCTTGCTTTTTTACAAAATAGTTCATTGCCATTAGGATCGCATTATATCCGCTTAAAAGTGCGAACAATTTAAATACTTAGGCACGCCGTGTAGTTTCTGGAGAAAAATTATATCTTAAAGGTGTAACATTTTTCTTTAACTGTCTTACACAGTGCGCGGTTGGAACAGCAATACTTATATTTAAGATGCACAACTAAGTTATCCTAAGTTGATGAAAATGCAACCTTATTGTGAAAAAATGGTTACATCAGAATCATTCAAATTATTGCCCATCGCTTTTTCCCATCTTTCTGGGAGAGCTCGAATACCGTTACGGTAAAAGTGTTTTATCTTTTGAGACCATCAATGAATCAAACAATTTTTTTAATGTCTTCATATGTGCAGAACTGCTGATCAGCCAGACCATGTGCAATCGAACTGAACAATTAGACGGCGCAATATCTGGGCGGGTGGGGTAGGACTTCCCATGGAGCGTTTCCAGGCAGGTTTTAACGGATTTGGCAACGTGAGGCCGAGCATTGTCGTACGGTAGAATCGCTTTTTCGTACCTCTGCTCGTATTGTCGATACCGTTCCCCAGTGATGATTTCGTTGGGTTTCAACAATTGATAATAAATAAGACCGACATAGTCCTAACAAATGCACAGCATAACCTTCGTAGCGTGAATATTTGGCCGAGCCAAAGACGTAGAAGCATGACCGATCTCCCCATGAATTTTTTCTCCTTGAGTTGCTGTAATGAATCAATTTTTTATCACCTTCCTTTTTTTGCCGCTTGAGCAGTTGTACATAGGAGAAAAAACGATGATCAACGTATCTTTGCTTCAAATCATGAGGAACCGAAGTTCTTTGTTTTTAAATCATTCCCAACGCATGCAATCGCTGGTAAATGGCCTGCGTAACTCCTAATGCTTAAGCAAGCTCTTGCGTTTGGCACGGATCTCATCTAGCAAAGCCTCCAATTCAGTATTTTCAAAGGATTTTGGCCTTCCTTCACGCGGACGGTCATCAACATCGAAATCACCGTCTTTGAACCAACGGAACCAGAGCAGCATTTTTGTAAACTTTTTGGAACTCTCGATGCGCTTCAACCGCCGTTTCCTTCAAATGAAAGTAGAAAATCAACACTTTCCTCAAATAACGATTATTTGGCACAAAATCAGACATTTTCACACAACCATAAGTATATGATGCCGAAACAAAATCACTAATGTGTCAAAACGGTTGGTTTACCATATGTCGATGTTAAAATCAACCACCCCTTACTGCTCGAGCCCCCATTGAAGGGAACTTGGTTGCGCACTTAATAGTATTTTCCAAGTGGTAAACGAAATTCTAGAACGTAGTTCTTCGAATCATTTATTTCCCGTATACTATATACTTACTTTTATCACCTCTAAAGGGTGTTTCAAAATTCACGCAAGAAATAATTTTGATAGAAGACTTTCTGTTAATTGTTAATTTTTTTACTGATTTATAAAATGTTTAGTGTACAGAATACAATATGTTCCGTGAGTTTGCTGTGACATGCGTACTCTTTTGTCGAAATTTTCCATGACAGTTTTGCATAAATGTGGCTGAATTTCTTCGATACTGCGCTCAATTTGCTCCTTAAAGGCATGAGTGGTTGTGGGCTTGACATAAAGAACTTCAAAAAACCCTAAAGCGAAAATTAATCGGCGTTAAATCGCATGATCATTATGCCGTCGATATCCACATCTTATACTTCAGGCACCAAAAACTTGATTATCGTTTCGCATTAGCAGGCACCATTAACTGTTATTGTCTGACCAGGCGCATTTTCAAACAAGTATGGTCAGATGATTACGCCGGCCTAAAAATCCGTACCAAAGAGTGACACGTTGTGGACCCATTTGTTCCCCAACAACAAAACCTACAAGCGGGTTTTGACGACAATTTTGACGATTAACAAAGGCATCAAATAAAAGTTAGCCTCTTTGCATAAAACGGTTTTATTCGAAAAGTCAGCATCCACTTTTTGTTGTTCCATAATCCACTCCACGAACTCTCTTCGCTGTACTTGGTCAGTTGACTTCAGTTTCGTAAACATGAAGATGCAAAGCTTCTCGCTACCGAGTTGTTGTTCCTGCACTTCGCAACTCTCTCGCGAACTACATCGATTTTTTGTGTTGAGCAACTTATTGAAGAACGGACAAAGTGTCTAAAATCACTAATTGGTCCAGTATCTATGAATTTTTGAATTAATCAGCATTTGAGGAAGTTAAATCACTACTTCGACCATATTTTCTACAAAAAATTGCGAACTGTAGTCACCAAACCTTTATTATTTTTAAAATATTCATCAACAATGAAAACGCATTGTTTTTTCGTGTAGCGGTCCAATGCACAAATGACACCCTTTAGTAAAGATTTACAACTTTTTAGTTTACCACTGTTAAAGAAGTTCTAAATTTTGCGCAAGCTACCTGTATATACATTATTTTTTAACGTTGACTGATATGAGTTGTATTTTGAAATGGTATATTATTAAGCGAATAACATACATTACAATCCAACAACTTCATTCTTTAATTTAACAAGAGATTATTCAAATAATAAAAGTCGGATTTTACATCCGCGTTTTTTAACAATGAGAGTCTTGTTTACTACAATAATATGAGAAGTGTTTAGGTTTCTCATATTTAATCAATTTTATGACTTTTGGTCGTTGATTAAGCACTTGTTTATGACTGGATTTTAAGGGTCTTACTTAAAAGCCACACTTTGAAGTTGTAAGAATTTATTTGAGATTCTTCACGACTTGAGTAAACAACTTGTTAAAAATGGGAAAAGTCGCGAAAACTTAAACTTAAACCCTTCTTAAACAAAGCAAATCGCAGAAGATGGAATCAAGCTGCTACGTTCCATTGAACCATCCGGTAGTTTTGAGGATAAATCGCGGTCTTGACGGCCTAGAGCTACAACTAAACACGAGTATTTATAAGTAGTTAGAACAAACAAACGAAGTGGGCGAAAAACTTCACCCGATATGTGTTCCAAAATAAATCAAACACCGAATAAGGCATGCTGCGAGTTACTGTTCCAAAACCCCTGCTGCGACCACAAAATAAGCAGAAAAGTTAATTATGGGCCAAAAAGCATAAAGACTGGCCGGAAGAAGAATTGGAATTTTGGTTCCACGCAGAATGTGTTGCTTACATCGAGCACGGAAGTGGTTCTGTTATGGTCTGAAGACTTTGCTCCTCAATTGACGTGGGGAATCTGGTTCGGTTGATTAGAAAGATTAATAAGGAAGCAAAATAATATTGGAACAAAACGAAGATTAATTGGCGATGGATTTATATTTTAGCAGGACTAAAACTCTAAACAGACATAAAGACTACCTGAAATAGAGGGACGATGAAGAAATCTTACAAAACATGATATGGCCGCCACAATCACAAGATTTAAACCAGATTAGATTTTTTAGATGAGATCAGATTTATTGTTTGTTTTCTTGTTTATAATACAAATTTATGTTACAAAAATCGTGAAGCATGGCTTTGCCTCCTACCTGATTTAAACCATATAGAGCTATTGTGAGAGAAGCTGGATGGTGGGGTCGGGGATCTAAGCCCATCATCATAATATCATGACAGTATCACATATAAAAATATAAAATATAAAAAGTAATCCAATATAAGAGTGGCTTTTTCGACGAAAAATCAGTTTAAGTAATTTTTCCTTTTTTTAATGAATTCTCAACATAAGAACAAAATGAAAACATTTTTTCTTCTTATTTTGGTTTTATGCGCTATATGTTCCCCGTTGATTTAACATTATTGCAATAATAATATATCATAATATTAAATATAGAGTACTTACATTTGAACGCGAAACTTATGTGGCATGCTGAAATATCTTTAAACTAAAATGCTTGCTAGGCAATAGATATTTCATTCAAACTGGTATATTTGGGGGGACTGGAATAAGGTTGAGAATTTAAAGATAATAGAGAAAAAATGAATTTGTAAAATATTTATTGATAAGCAAAAGAGAGCGAAAACAATGTTTCGTATAGGATACAAATCATTTATACGGAAAGCTTTGCATCGTTTTTATGTGTATCTTATCTATTATCTCTACTGCATAAATGAAATCGTGAGCACGAAAAAAATGATAGTCGATTAAAATGGTCTTGTTTATGGATTCCTAACCCACTTTTATTAAAATAAATACAAAATTATTAATTGTTTAAAAAAAAAAAACAAGACATAAATGGCTTCATATGCGTTAAGTGTTACGAGAACAGTGCAATGTGTACGTTATATTACAATACAATATACAGGGTGAGTTTTTTAACTGGAGACATCCAAATTACTCGAAAAATACGCGATATCGCGAAAAATGTTTCAGGCAAAAGTCACAAGGATCTGAAGGGGACATTAGATGGTGACCACGAGTTTGACCTTGAGCCCCATTTTTTGACAGCTTCGTAATCTGCGTGAAAAATTACAATTCTTTTACATGAAACACTTTTTTCAAAAATGCGTTCTTTACCCGTCAAATTACTCGAAAAATACGCGATATAGCGAAAAATGTTTCAGACAAAAGTCACAAGGTTCTGAAGGGGACATAAGATGGTGACCACGAGTTTGACTTTGAGAGCCATTTTCAAGGTCAACCGAAGGTCACTTTTGATTTTTCAAATGATAATTCCTGATTTTCATTGCTCAGTCATATTCCTCAATAGGGCACACTACTTTGTCTCAAAGGTCTTATTTATTCAGTGCTAGATACCACTGCACTGGCATGCCTAAATCATTAATCGGTTTCCAATGTTGTTAGGGTGTTAGAAGGTCGAGATTTATTTTGAGGAAGTCATTATTGCCTCGAATGAAGTTAAAACTCAAAGAAATTTCAGATAGAGACAAATTGTCCTAAACATATCTGAGAGTGTATGATGTGCACTCTGCCCTTTTTTTCTACTTAAACGGAACTGTACTTCATTTAGAATTTCGATATTTGTTCGATAATCAGTTCCTGATTATTATTAGTAACGTTTTCCAGATTAATAATACAGGCTATTTCAATTCAAGAGGAAATTGAAATGATATTGATTTATGGAGAAAGTGGAAGGAACATCGATCGAGCTGTTGCTCTTTACGCCCAACGTTTCCCAGACCAGATACGATCGCGCGCTTCCTTTTATCGGGTCATCCAACAATTCACTGGTGAAGGAAGTGTGCAACCAAAGAAAAGGAATCAGTCAGATAGGGTGGCTGTTGAGGCAAATGAAATAGCAGTGTTGGCTGCCGTTGCACACGATCCTCACATTAGCACTCGCCAAATAAGTCGTCAATCAGGAATTTCTCAAACGACTGTCTGTAAGATATAACATCGGCATAAATACCATCCTTATCATGTTTCAATGCATCAAGAACTTTCTAGTGAGGATTTTCGCAACCCGGTTTCTTTTTGTCAATGGTTACTTCAGCAAATTGAACGAGACCTCTTTTCTTCGCCAATGTGTTATTCTCTGATGAGTCGACTTGCACCAATCACGGTACGGTCAATCGACATAATATGCATTATTGGGCTACCGAAAACCCTTTTTGGTTGCGACAAGTTGAACGCCAGCACCCTTGGAACGTTAATGTTTGGGCGGGAATTATTGGGGATAAATTAATAGGTCCATATTTTATTGAAGGCAACTTGAATGGCGAAAAGTATGCAAACTTCTTGCGGGACCATCTTCCAGTATTACTAGAAGAACTACCATTGGAGTTGCAACAAACAATGTGGTTTCAACATGATAGTTGTCCAGCCCATTATTCCCAAGGAGCCCGGGGCGTATTAAACAATGTTTACCATCAACGATGGATCGAACGAGGGGGTCCGAGGCAATGGCCTGCTAAATCACCTGATCTTGCGTCACTTGATTTCTTCTTGTGGGGCTACATAAAAAGTGAGGTTTACAGAAAAAAGCCAACAACACGTGAGGACATGAAAAGACGAATAACTGAAGCTTACCGGAAGATTACGCCAGAAATACTTCTCAGTTCTGTTGGTTCATTTAAAGTGCGGATAGACAAGTGTATTAAAGTGAATAGTCACATTTTCGAGCATTTGTTGAAATAGTCTCGGGAAATAAACGTCGAAATGGGAAGATTCAATGATTCAACAGTGGGAGGCAAGGGGACCCACTCTAATTAATCACCCCAAAGGAAACAAAATACTGCTACGTCCACGTCGTTGTTTCTGAGTTATGCTAAACGCAGTATGTAAAAACAAGTGACAAGCCTACGAGCAATACGACTGAGCAATGAAAATCAGGAATTATAATTTAAAATATCAAAAGTGACCTTCGTTTGACATGTTTCAAATGTCTGAAACATTTTTCGCGATATTTCGTACTTTTCAAATAATTTTGATGTCTTAAGTTTTATGGCGCCCTCTGACGGGAAAAGAACGTATTTTTGAAAAAAGTATTTCATATAAAAGAATTGTAATTTTTCACGCAGATTACGAATCTGTCAAAAAAATAGGAGTTCCCATTAAAAAATCAAAAGTGACCTTCGTTTGACCTTGAATATGGGGCTCAAGGTCAAACTCGTGGTCACCATCTAATATCCCCTTCAGATCCTTGTGACTTTTGCCTGAAACATTTTTCGCGTTATCGCGTATTTTTCGAGTAATTTGGATGTCTCCAGTTAAAAAAACTCACCCTGTATATTTATCAAATCCAGCTGAAGTAAAAAAAAAATTAATTATTTAAAAACTAATAAAAATAGAAAGGAAAATTATTTAATTAAACATAAGGTACTATTCCTTTTGGAGCCAATTTACCGCGTTAGCTTATGAGGATAAGCCATTGACGACTTTGAAATCCACGTTTTGACATATTGAATGTGGTCATTGTATGGACTTTTAAATCAGTTTTTTCCAGTTTTAATGTATTTTTATTTAGTTAATTCATTAAATCTTATATGCTTGACAAAAAATGCTTAAAAATTAGCTAAATAACCTATTCTAACTTACTTGCCCCATGCGGGCACTATAACTTAAACCTAACACTTAAACTTTATCTTTAGACGTTTCTTACATTATCTACATTTATTACAAATAAAACTTTTTTTTTTTTGAAAAAACTTAATACATGGACCTTTTGTAAAAAAAATAAAACTAAAACTTATTAAGTACCTAAAATCTAAACAAATTCTAGCCTACTTAATCTATATTATTGTAAAACACATATGATAGAATACTTTAGAGGACTTTTAAGTGTTTTATTTTAATTCACATAGAAACCTCACGCTTCAACAAAAAAAGCACCCTTAACGTATTTTTAGAAAGTACCTGAATATCCATTCGTATATTTAAGTTGTATGTCTTACCGATAAAAGTCATCGCATTATCGGTTGCATCAGTTAATTGATACTATCATAGCAGGATTTTGTACTTCTCTAAATAGGAAGAGAAGTAACTTACTTTCACTTCGGCACAAAGTAATAACAGGAACGACAAAGTTACCAAAGACTACACTCACACGAGATAGTTCCATATATATATATATTCTTTTTTCTTTTTTTTTGTTCAAAATCTGCTCGTTTAACTTCATAAGCGAAATCACTGAAACGTATACTAAATTTCTTACTCTCAAACCAGGACAAGCATTTAATTTTAGATACACTCTCTTTTCATAATTAATATTTGTATCCTGGAATACTGAAGGGCGACACGTATTAGCTTTCAGAAAACAACTTACCTAAGAAAGAATGTACCTGTATTGACTGGTGACTTTTCTACCGAAAATTCCCTTTATGATGCTTTAGATGCAAGAATTGTATGCTGATTTCATAACAACTATCCAAATTTGGATTATTGCTGTCCGAGGCACCACCTTAAAGAATAATTCAGAGTGTAGAAATCATCAGAACAGTCAACGAATCTCATCTAACAATAGAAAGTGCGTTCTTAATTATTTTATTATTGCTTAAATACCAAATCTTTTTACAGATATGGCAATAATCGTATGTATATGTGTACATACAAAATTTATAGACATAATATGTATACCATATATAATACCTGAAACTTTTTTAAGAGCAACAGTTTTTTTTTACCAGAAAATCTAAAAGCAATCCAAAAATTATCACGAGCTCTATCTCTATCTGAAATCTTTTTCGTTAACAAACTTAATTAATCCCCAAATTCCTTCTCATCTTAATTGCTTAACAATCACTCTTTACCAATTACTCGTACTTCAATTTTAAAGTACAGATTTAAAAAGAGCGAAAGGCGCCAAATTGAACTCCATGAACTCTACCATAACCAAAAACATTGGCCTTCCAATGTCGTGACAATCACCTATCACCCTATCAATATCGACAACCCGAGTGGAGATGGCTCAAAACATGCAATAAATCGAAACCGAAAATCGAAATATCCATATTCACAGTTCATGCATGTCATCAGGATGTTGCTGATGGTAATCTTGGTGACGCAAATAAATTTACTGGAACATCGTTGCTCTTTATGCGTGTCACATCAATTATGTAGCACTGTCACTTTTGCAAGATCATCACCATACTCAGGAACACCAAGTTACGACCAAGTGGTTCTGCGATGCTATCAATTAAAGGTGTTTATCGCAACAAATTGCTGGTGCTGTAGTTAAAGTCTGTTGATGAGGGGCGCAAATGAAATAGTGACCTTCAACTGCGCCAAAAGCAAAATCTGTGAAAGCAAACACACTCTCCCACAATTACCGATTCTTCTTTGCAACGATGCCTGAGGCGTTTCAAAGCTTCCTTCCCTTCGGGTTTGACCTTTTCCATGCTATAACGATGCTCTATACCTTTATACTCTCAAATTTACTATCGTTGGAAGTTGAAAGAGTATTAACGTTGTTGTGTCACGCAAAGATTACGCGCAAAACTACAGGTTTCGTTCTGGTTTAACGCTTGGGACGTTACTCTGAATTATTGTGACAACATGTGCCCGGTAAAATGGTGAATAGCGAGCGGTCAGTGTAGAAGGGTATAACTTTAGACATACTATTACGGGTATCTTATTAAGAAGATTGTCTGAAGCCTACAAGGTTAATGGAGGTTTGTGTTTGATGCGAAGCAAGTGTGATTAAACCTCAGTAATAAGAACTTTTTTGTTATTTTATGGGCGCGAAGCATAACATTTTTGTACTAGTAGTATTCCCCAGAAGGTTGACTAGGGGACTTAAGCGATTAATTGGCGTATTAATACCCGAAATCACTTAATAATCATTCTTCTGATTAAATGATGGAAAGATGACCTATAACCACCTAGTTTGACTGAAAGGTGAGACAGATGAAATGAGTCAACCCAATTTTGCTTAGAAATTGATGTTTTTTTTAAAGAATGGCTAAGTCTTCTTTGAATTAATATAGGAAACATGCGGTAAATTTAATCAGTCATGTGAAACAATACATACCTATATAGGAAGAAACACATTATTTAAGTTTTTTATGTCAGACATTTACGACCGCTATTATATCATGAATTTGTTTTTGTGGTATCGACCTTTTGGTTGAACGACCACAAAGAAAACAAATGCACGCGCTGGAGTGCCATAAAGGTTTTGTTCAGTCAGGAAAATAACTTTGGTTGTACGCTAGACTAGGGCTCTAGATTTAAATTAACTGCATCATTCCTATTGGAGAGAAAACTTTAGGAAATTAGAGATATTAACGTTTACAAGTAAAATTTTAAATTATTAGCATTTCATTTAATCTTTGAACAACTTGCGACTAAAGGATTTGCAACTTAAACTTTAAAGATGAGGGTAATGGAATAGCCAACAGAAGCAATGTATACTTGTTTTAAGTTGGAATAATTTAACAGTTTAAAATTGCTTTTCTTGAAATTGGATTTGAAATTAAAAATACTTTGTTTTGTTTACCTTTTTGAAGAAAATTCATTGGTAAAATATATCTTTCAATCCGACGACAAATCAAGATGAACCTATGATTTCGCTGGTTAAATTTTCAAATCAATTTTTATCTTAGGGATATCATTGAACAGCAGTAGATACCAGTATTCCAAAACAATTGATTATTAACTATAATAATTGGTATTAACCCTATTTGTTTGGGATAAGATGGTTTATCCAGTAATTTTACTGCGAAGATGCATACTGGATAATTTAAATATTAGTTTCGAGGGTCGCATAATTGTCGAATTAATCCTTATAAGTCAACTTACTTAAGGACGACCAAATCCACCATTCGGGTGTTAATGTATACAAATAAAAAGTTTTTATGCAAAATTGCCACAGAACTAGTACTATAAGACTATTCTCTAAAATGTGATATTAGAAATATTGTAGGTATTTTAATGAACTGTAGAATTGAAAATCAAAATTGTTTCGCGTTCAACCCATCTCTGTTGAGATATACCATATTGTTATACCATACATTGTTTCTCTTCTAAACAGAAACTCTGTTTTCTTTCGGTTACCGGTTTTCTTCAAAAATGCGTAAAGTATCAAATCGTAATTATATGAAAAAATTGAAAAACAAGAAAAAATAGTAGAACGAATAATACCAAAAAGAACGCTAATATTGTATGAGTAAATGCGACCAAAAAATACTCGTACTCATACATTCATGTGAATTTTCAACAATCAATTCAACCTAAACCTGACCTTATATGGTAAGAATTAGCATCTCAAATGAAGTAATTCACGTGATTCATATTTTCTACATGGAAGAGTAAATAAAGTAAAGACTCCGACGCGTCATATAAACTGCCCCACTGTACGACGAGGCGTTTTGTAAAGCGTAGGAAACGATGGTTCATAGCCTAGTCTGGACAGCTTTTTTTTACATTCAGCTTAATTCAGAAATTTAAGTGTGATCATCGTAGTAATTACACCTCACTATCAGATCTAATTTCGAAATTATGACTGACAAGATATTTGACAGCCTTTTCTATTTACATTCCCATTCAACTAGATCAAACTATCTAATTTATTAAAGAAACAATTCTCTGTTTGAAATAGAGCAGACGGACAATTCGGAAATATGTACGAAAAAATACCTCAATCTAGGAAATAACTTTTATGACATCGTAGAAACATCTTTTAACTTCCGAAAATGTCTTGGCAAAGCAACGTCTTGCTTTTTTAAAGTTCTTCAAAACTATATTTGGATTTATGAGTGGTATTTTGAGTAAATTTATTGAGAATCTACTTGATATAAGAGGGCGTCGATTCTTTCAATTTTGTCTCAGTCATTCATCTTTATTATAAGGAGATAGCACTTATAGCTGATGTTATTTTTTGGTAGCTCTTATTGTTGCAGAGGCGTTCAAATTTATATCGGATCAAAACAAAGCGGGCTAAATTAAGATAAAAGTATCAACAGATAAATAAATTAACATTCTTATTTAGTTTTAGGGCTTATAAATTCATTGAGATAGCACGCGGATATTTAAGTGATTCGCATTCTTACATGTATCAACATTCCGTTGGAAATTCCACTAACCTGTTTTATTTTTGTTTGGTGGAATTTGTTTGGGTTATTTTGTGTATTTGGATTTAACCCAGCATTTTTAACATATATTTAGATTGTCACATTGCCTATAGCAATAGATACTCGTATTTCTCTAATCAAAAAGCCAATAAGAAATACTTGCCACAAAATAAATAAACCAGAGAAATCCTTTGGGCTTAATGTTAGGTTGATCTTGTGAATTCTCAAAAATACCAAGAGATATACAAGCTTAGTTATCATATAATACACAGGTGCATGGAGAATATATACAAACAGCAGGTCTGATAGTACAGCAACGAATAGCACAGCTGAACGAAGCTTAAGTCTTTCCTGAAAACAAAATCAACTAAAGCTATCGATTATACCATACGTCTCTTAGTAAAACCCCTACAAATAACAACCAAATCTTTTTCTACATTTATTGGCCGCTGAAATATGGACGCATAATTATCTCAAACATATTTCTTACATTTTCTCTTTCCATTGCTACTACTCCGCTTGTGGAGGTAGACTAAATTCGCGAACAGGCTGCTCTATTAGGGAAAGAATTTTATGATGTTTTTGTATTTGAGCGATCCATTTGGCCCATTCTTTGAACCTTGGCTAAAGCTTGAGCCTCTTTAGTTTTTTGAAATGGATTTTCAGACGATATTCACTGAATATGAAAAATCCAGCTGATTTGCTGAGCCTGAAACTGTTTTAACTTACAAGGATTTCCATTCAAAATGGAGACTTCGGATCTATTATCAGCAAAAAAAAGTCGTTGAAGGCTTGTTAATGCGCAGCTTCGCCCTAAACTCTTCTCCTCCCGATACAATACACTGGTACCAACAGTTTTTCCGATCCTCGAAACAATTGTTAAAGTCGATTTTCGGAATGGCCTTCAAAGCGCGCAGCGGATTCGGTTTTTATTTCCTCAGTCGGGTCGAAATGATTTTTTCAGAGCGGTCTTTTGAGCTTAGGAAATAGCTAGAAGTCACACAGCGAGGAATCAGGCGAATGCAGTTGTTGTGGAACAATATAAGTTGAATTTTTGGCAAAATAGTCTTGATAATTCATAAAAAAATTAGTGTTTTTGGAACCAAATGAGATTTAACTTTGTTCAGGCAAATGTTAATAGTATTAGCGAAGTTTCTAAGTGTTAATCGACGATTTTCTAGCACCAAACTTTTAATTCCATTGAAGTGTTGTTCATCAGTTGATGTTGATAGCCGTCCAAGGCGATCTTTGTATATATTTGTTTTCAACGCTTTCTCTACCTTTCTTTAATTGTTTATGCTGTTTGTTAACATTTTTTTTTTATGACATACCTACTCACTGAAGACCTTCTGCATCATTCTCAACGTTTTTGCAGCAGAACTTTCATTCCGCAGATATTGTAAAAATCGCTTAATTCACTCTTTGTTATCCAAAAAAACACATGCGTACCTATTAAACAAATGCAGATTTTGACACTGTGACAGTACTACCAACCTAAATAAAAATATTTGCCAGAATCGAAGAGATCGCGTATATTAAAATTAAAATTTGTTCTATGACCAGAATTCCTATTGGCTTTTTGATCGGTAAAGTATAAATTGCTATAAACTCTGGAATGTCACCAAAAATATGTCAAAAATACTGAGTTAGGTCCAAATACACAGCACCAAATTCCACCAAACAAAAATAAAATAAGTTACTGGAATTTCCTACGGAATTTTGGCACCCGAGATAATGTAAATTACTTCAATATCCGCGTAAAACCGCAATGAATTTAGAAGCCCTATAAAAACTAAATAAAAATGTTAATTTATTTATCTGTTGATATTCTTGTTCAGGTAAATTTAATCTAGCTCGTTTTGTTTCGATCCGATATACTATAACAGCTACCAAAAAATGACATCAGCTTTAAGTGTCATCTCTTTATAATAAAGATGAATGTCTGAGACAAAAGGCAAATAATCGACGCCCTCTTATATCAAGTAGATTCCCAATAAATTTGCTCAAAATTTGATACTATCCATAAATCCAAATATAGTTTTGAAGAAAATATTTGGAAACCAAACCATTTTCGGAAGTCAAACGATGTTCCTACGACTTCATAGAAGTCATTGCTTAGATTATGAAATATGTAATGGAGTATTATGGAATAAGGCGTCCTTATAAATTAGCTGTTCCGCTAATCTTCCACGTCGCTTGAACGGCTACGGACAGGCGACTCAACTACGACAGAGACGTCACACACGGCAGTGCGGAGCGTCTTCAGTTCAGTAGGGTGATAGAAAGTCGCGACATTAGGGATGCTGCTTGACAGCACAATGCATTTTGATGGCTTAGTGAAGGAATGGAAACAATCTGTCCATTTCTTCTAATTCAATGCAGCGCCATTAGAGCGTTAAGTCGGTTCGCTTAGTTTCTAAGTCATGGCCGACTTATATACGAGTAGTCCAAGTTTGGAGGTTTAAAGTATATATAAAAAATAATAAGAAGAAAACAAATTAAAAAATTAAAGAACAACTAAAACTAGAAATTGTTAGCAAAACAAAAATAATAAAAATTTATGAAAAATAAACAAAAAGTACGTATTTATTTTAAGTAGACTAATAATTACTACGCTATGTCCAAGACACATATGTGACTTGGATACATTTTGAGATCTAATCGGCGTGCATATAAGACCTATGGGAACTCAATAGAATGCTGTTTGCACATAGATAAACATGACATGCAGATTTTTCGAAATATCGATAAGTTTCTCCATCATTATTCGTAAACTTTGAATCGCGTCACATGTCGACCTGCTTCCCATAAAGCCACATTGACATTTCCACAAGTTTAATATTATCTTGTTCCCTGTTGCTTAGAACTTAAGAATGCATATTTCTATAACTATAACTGCTTCGCGGATCGGTAGTTGTTACAATTTCTCGTGACACTTTTGCGTTTATAGATTGAAATAATAAAGCTTTTTCTCTGAACTGAATAGGTATCCGATCAGTGATAGCTCGAATTCTTCGTCAAGTATTGCCTGTTTATAGGGTTGTAAGGATACAGATACAGTTTTTAACTCCTATACCGGTTGTTTTAAATTTCTCTCTCTTCGCCTCATTTTTGCAGCGCACATAATCTAACTCTTACAAAACGTGCATCTTTAAAGGCTTGCTTTTCTTTCTTCACAAAAAGTTCTCCCAACAAAAGTCGGTCCTCTCTTGCTAGAAGTCAGCCCAAGATCACTTTAGATTTGTACGGTCGGCAATTTACGTTATTCCAGCAAAGTTAGTATCCTATTTGGGATTGATGCCCAGCAAACCTTATTTACTTAAAACTTAGGCAAGCTAAATAATACTTAACTCTACAAATTTTATTTCAATAAACTTCATGGAAATTCAAAAAATTGGACCGTGTAATAACTACCGATTGGAGATTAAATGCCGATAACAAAATTAAAACAATTTCATTTGACTCTACCGTCACTGTTTTGTATTATATTTTGTACAATCTAACAATGTAAATGTAACCTCTTAATTCTAAATTAAGTAAATTAACTGTTTATTCTAAATTACAGACAGAAATAATAACACTAACCTCAGAAGGAGCTGTCAGAGACCAACAGTCAATACGAGAGTTCAGTGTGGCACGAGCTTGTCGTCTTGGTTTTTTTTTTTTCTTTTTTTTCTTTGCTTAATGGCAACGTGACACTGACGGCAAACGACTCCATGAAGAGAAGGTGGCGCATTTCAGACGACATTGTCATGTGAAACATGGACAACATTTTGTCTGTTAATGTCCAATTCACAAATTTTTACATAACACTTGGACTTTGTATTTTATGCCAAAATACGCGGAGTGCTTCACTGTTCAAGCCGTGGAACGAGTGGTATTTTGTATTAAAGTTCCATGTTCATGTTCGATATTCTGAGGTTAATGGGTTCAGGTCAGCAGCAGTATCTTCTCCAGTTTATACTCGTATGTATCGCCGGCGATGCAGCTTTTTTTTAGGTCCACCACATAGTCTGAAATAAGCTGAAGTAGAATTCATGTTGCTGGTATCTGTTCGATTATTTTCTGGTGTAGGCGTAAATTGACATCTTTTAGGAACAATATAATTTAATTCAGGATTTATCGAAATAGCACACTCCTTAGCTCTCATTAGCTAACTGGTGAGTCTGTGTATGCTTGCATAACTGCACACTAATTTGCATAGTAAAAGCTTAAAAAATTCGAAATTTTTTGACTGTTTGAAGATTTGAACGAATACACGTACCACCCGCATAAGCTTAAGAACGAGAAATAAATAAATTTTAGATTTATTAAATTTATGGGTTATTTTGAGAAACCAGAATTTTGAAAATCGAAGATAACTGTCAAAAGCGCTCTTCTTGATACTGGGAGTTTCCAAATATTATCAGAAACCTGCCATTTAACAACACCACCAGTACCTAATTTCACACGTGGAGCAAGTATCATAGATGATGGGTGAGCGAAAGTTCGGGTAAAAAACAATAATGTTTGGATTATGATTTGAAATAATTCCTGCTCATTAGCTACTGTTGCAAAATCTCAAAGATAAATTTTAAAATAATAAATATGGATTTACGGAAAGAGTCTTGAGATACAAGTATTTTATTTTGTATGGAATTGTTCGATTCTTTCATACGTGGGTGGATCAGTAGCAGAGGACCACATAAAACATAATGTTTATGGGGTATTTTTAATCGGATCATTTATTTGAGTAGTTATCGATTTTTAAAAGATTTTCTGTTTTAAGTCATCAATTTATTTATTTTATTGTAAGAATAGATAGAAATTCTTATTTATCGCTACGTAAACCACACCAAACAAAGAAGATTAAAAACGTGTCAACGGATTTAGCATTTATTGTTGTCAAGTTGTTAGTTAATTTTGGCATATTGGTTGAGTTTTTATGATAATCGAATGGTAATATGGTGAGAAAATATACGCCAAAGCTTGACATGTGATGCAGAATCTTTTTCGAGATAAAATCGCCTCTTCAACGAACTCTATATATAGTCTAATTTAAGGAAACAGAATATCAGCTTTGATTGTACTACATTCAAGACGTCCTTATTATTGCTGACCTCTGGCCTCTGGCTAAATAAATAAATTAATCAAAGCCAAAGGAAAACAGCAAGTTATCGACCTTATAATTTTAAGTAAAGGAACCGCTGGAGTCCAATTAATATTGTTTGACCTGGACAAACCTTCTCGTGTAATATGTAAAACATTTCCCCTTTATCAAAATATGTTGTGATGAACATACATAACTAGTAAATTAATAGATCAGTTATATTTTAGCGTAGATTTTTCGAAAGTGATACTTAATCCAATAGGTGAAATTGCACTAAGCCACAGAAAAAGATCATTAATATTTTAAATTCGTTTAGATTTTTTTTTTTTTTTTTTTTTCATAATCCGGCGCGCGTCAAGGGGATATGAATACCCTTTTACTGGCTTTTCTCCAGTACGCGGGCGGGTGGTGTAGTAATTTGAAACTAAGGTGTATTAGGTTTCAATATTTTATTCAGAGGTTGTTGTCAAACTGGAGCCAGTGCATCCTCAACCAGTGGGTCTTAGTACGTGCTAGTTGTTAGTTCGTTACATTTAGCCAAGCCAGCAATCACACCAACATCAGTGTTATGCCTTCATGTCAGAGCTGATGCCAACTACATACAAATTCTACGAAAAGACTTTTTCAGAGAATTGCCTCGCACGGGATTCGAACCTGCGACTTACTGCTTGAGGAGTCTATGCATATACCACTACACTACGGCCACCCTGATATTGATATAAAATAACTATAAATCATTTCACATAAGCTTAGTTGAACACAAATTTACTTTATATATTAAAATACTAAACCACTGAACTTCAAAGCTGAGACTGGCTTAGTAATATTGAAAAATCTTAAGGCCATCATCAAAAAAAGTTTAGATTATTAGCAGTACCAAATTTTGGTAAAGCTATGGATTTAGAAAAGGCCACAGCTGTACAACGGCATTATTGTAAGTTGTCTACGATACCAGAGAGTCGTTGGGTAAAGACAAAGTATCTTTTTTAATACTTTTGGGTTTCTCAAAAGTTGAGATTGTTTGGTTTTTTGAACTCTGCAGCCAATATCATACAATCTAAAGCTGAGATGGTAAGCTATTTCGGTGTAAAAATTTTTTTCTGACTTCATTTGCAATATTACAGGATTTCTACAGGGCTCCATCCTGGAACCTCTTCTGTTCTCGCTTTATGTAAATGAGATTCCCACTGTTGTGACTTCATCTTTACAAATAAAGTATTTATATGCTCTCAAAAAAAATGTATCATCATACATAAAAAGCTGCCTGAACTTTCCTGTATCCCAGACATTGGGCTAAATGACGCAAAGATAATGGGAGTTGTTTTTAACGGAAAACTTAAGTGAAGTCAACACTATAGTTTGCAAAGTATATGGAATGCCATCTCTAGATACCACACTACGTTACCCCTCTCAAAACTCGCCTCTTACTACCTAAAACGCTCCTTGTACCAGTTCTCTGTTATGACTGCGAAATTTTTTGTTACTGTAAAAATAACTTAAAGTCACTTTCAACAATTTTTTGCATTACGTTTACAATTTTCAGAGTCTCTCATTACTCGAAACTGCTTTTCAACATGGCACTTGACCATGCAATGCTATTGATCCTTTATATTGCTCTCCAGTGTGATTCAAAAAAAAAAAATAGCCGAGTTACCTTTTCAATGAGATAAGGTTTATAACGTCTGATAGATCTCAAAAAATCATTTCACCTTCGTTACCATTCCTAACATCTGAGCGACAATTTTTCATAATGTCTATCCGCTTGCTTAACTCTTTACAACGGCATGTTCGAAGATCTTGTAGCACCGGAATATTTAGGAATTCTTCATGGGCAATATCAATAACGGTTACCATTGACGGTAACATTCTGATTTATCTTATTTTTGAAGAAATATGGACCAATGATTCCACCAGCCCATAAACTACACCATACCATTGTTTTAATAGATGTAATGGTAGCTCTTGGTACTCTCCGGGTTACTCATCAGCTCAAATACTGCAATTTTGTTTATTAACGTATCCATTGAGCCAGAATTGCAGATTTTCATTGAGTTTTTCCACAATTACTGAAAATGTAACGCAAATTGAGGTCGCCTGGCTTCAATTCTTGCACAAGCTGAATTTTGTACGCTTTAAGGTCGAGATCCTCACGTAAAATATACTAAGTTATCGAATACGCCAAGCCAAGCTGCTAAGAATGCCGGCGGATCGATCGTCACGGTCTTCGCGTACACTCTCAGATACATCTGCTATAGTCTCTTCACCACGTGCTGGATGTGGTCTAACTGGTCGAGTATCATCCACTAATGTAAATTGGGACTCAAATTTGCGAATGGTATTGGCAATAGTGATTTCAGTAGGTCGATTATGCGCACCGTAAGTTCCTCGAATCGCACGAAAAACATTTCTCACAGAACGCTGATTTTCATAATACATTTCGTAACAATTTTAAGGCACTATTGTAGTGTGAGTCTTTCCATGATGATTTGCCGAACGATACTGAACAAAAGTAATAAGGCAGTTTGGTAGGAGTCATGCATGATCTGTTAAAAAAATCCTATTGAAAATCAAACCTCACGATAAATCACCCTATATATTATATCATATAAAAAGCCTCCGCGGTTTTTTTCACTTGATGGTGTTGGTGGCCATTTATCTGGAAATACAAATCTGATTGTATCGAATGAACACGTGTTTGAAAAGTGACGTGTCAGGCTACATTTTTTGTGAACACAGTTGTGTAATTCGTTGCTCGTGTTAAAAGTTATACTGATTTGAACATGCCGAAAAATTTCAGTTTACGGTGATAATGCTGTAAGTGGACGCCGGACCCAGGAGTGGTTTGTTCGATTCCGTTGACTTCAATATAAAAGATGCACCTCGCACTGGTCAGCCTGTCACTGAAAAAGTCGATGAAATTTTGCAACTGATGGAGCTGTCTGGAGATAGCGGAGGCACTTCACATCAACCGTATGATAGTTTGGAATCATATAAAACTAGCAGGCTACTCAAAGGAGCTCAGTGCTTGGGTGCCACATGAATTAACGCAAAGAAATTTAATTGACCGAATAACCATCAGTGAAACGCTGCTGAAACGTAACGAAATGTAACCATTTTTGAAGCGATTCATTACGGGCGATGAAAAATGGATTAAATACGAGAATATCCAACGCAAGCAATCATGGTCAAAGGCCAATGAGTGTGGTTATGTTGAGTGTTTTCTGGGATTGGAGGGGATTGTCTATTATGAGCTACAAGAACGTGGCGAAACGGTAAATTGGATCCTCTATTGTTCACAACTCGACCGATTGAATGAATGTTTTCTATCATGACAATGCTAGGCCACACACATCTTTCATGATTCGGAACAAATTGACGGAGCTTGGTTGGGAAGTTCTGATGCATCTACCATACCATATATCAAAACTCTCTGATGTTAAAAAATTGGCCGACCGAAGAGCCACTGAAAATCACTTGGCCAAGTTTTTCACTGTTAAACCACAGAAGTTCTTCACCGATGGAATTATGAAGCTACCCGAAAAATGGCAAAAGATCATAGATAATAATGGCCAATATGTACTTGATTGAAATTGATGTTGAATAAAGAAAATTATTTTTTTTAAATGTACAAATTTTATTTGGAGATAGCTGAAATAATAATAATGTATATAAATACCTACTCTTTGTTTAGTAGTGTAATAATATTACCTTAATCTTTATGAGCTTGAATCTGGATTTGTTTTCCAACATATTAAAGCTTCACTAGTTTATAATATTTCAGTCTAAATGTCTAGAAAAAAGATTTTAGCAAATTGAGAAGCTGTATGTACATACATATTTATTTCCTTTTTTGAAAACATCATTAAATCAGATGGGTTATTTCGTATATATTGCTTGCTCACCATTTTAATGGAATATCCGACAGTTTAACATTTTTTGTTGTCACTTCTACTGCTGCATTGATAACTCTCGCCGTCGTTAGAATAAAAATTATTTCCAATTCAACTACCATAAAAAAAAAAAAAAAAAAAACTATCTCGTAATGCTCATCATGGCTGTAAGTTAAATGGATGTTCAACGCAGTAAACAAGAAAAGACGTAATGTTGCAAGCCTCTCAATTTTTATTCTAAAGAAAATACTATGCCACTCCTAGACGATGCACATACATGTGTGTATGTATATATACACCATTGCTGATGTTTTGTCGAGTCTACTTTAATTTGCATCATGACAATATTTCATAGCTGTAATCAGTTTCTCATTGTGCTGCACAACAAATACTTGACGGAATTGACGGTTTCAATTAACCTAACCATGACCATTACATACCACGCATTTACTCGTAACACCGGGCAAATTAAATCGTCAAACTGGTCAAGAAAATGCCTTTCTAATCACTGGACCTAGCCCATCATATTTTTGATAAACGTTGAAAACAAAACCAAATAGAAATTCTGTTAAGCCCTATGCTTATGAACGTCAAGGTTGGGGCCCCCTCCGCGATTAGTCCGAAAATCCATTAGATCTGCAATTAAATTTGCAACACGAATATAAGTCAAAATTTCCCAACAATTCGTGCATATCTATCAAAAACAAATCTCGACTCACAAATCTAAAATCTTCAAAAGACGGATCGTGTCAGTGTCGGTCTTGGAGTCGGTCTTATTATGGCCGCTCCCCCGTTTTTCAATTATTTCCAACGAAAATTATGAAATGGACCATCAAATGAATTAGAGAAGAATAGTGTTGTATCATTTAAATGGCCTGACCGTCCCCATAGGCCACACTAAGACGTACCCCACAAGACAGGTAGTTGGTTGGCACTAAGAGCCTACTTAACTGAAAGTATCACATCACATTGACGACGCAGACGGGTGCAGTGCAGAAACCCTCTACTCGTATATAATTACCGACAATTAATTTCCTATGGGCGCTTCCATTTCATTCATCAGCTCCTATAGTTTTTTTTTTTTTTTTGTTTTTCCTTCTTTTTTGGATCGAGGCTCAATGGCATCTTTGGTCGTGGTGTCGTATAGTGTAGGCCCCTACACCACTCCCGATTGCATAATTTCGAACGAGTATCTCGGAACGACACCATATTCAAACACAGTATCAAAGTGGAGTGGCAATTGTTTTGATTGTTCAGATGACAACAGCGGTGACGAAGGCAACGAGGATGAATGATTTCGTGACATGAACATGAAGCGCCTACAAGATCATGCCACTGGTAAGGTTGAGAATGGAATCCCAAAAGATATAAACACAAGAGACAAGAGCCTCTTCTCATGATGTTGCGTTACTGCGAGTGGGGTGTAGAGTTGATTTTTTTCTTTATAAAATTACTTGTGGAAATTAGTGGAGAATAACGAGGTCGTATCTTAAGGCACACACTTACATAACTCCCGCCGTTTTTTTTTTTTTTTTTTATTATTAATACTATTATTATTTGAAAAGACATTGTCAGCTCGTGACATTGAAAATTTTGCCTGAATGGGTATTCCTCTTATTTCTGTCTACGGGCTACAGTTTTCTGGTTTTTCTTTTCTGTTTTTCGGCTCAGGTGGCATCAGGTCTCAGTCGCAGCTCGTTATAGTGATAGCATCTTAATTTCCATGTTTTGATGATCTAATGATGTGAAAATTGTACGGTATAGCAATCACAATGGGATATAAAGCGTCTAAATTGGCTTTTTGGCTCCTGTCTTCTAGCTTACACCAAAACTTGACTTTGATTTCAACTAATGCTGTTGACACTCATGGATGCATGTTTATCATAAAAATAAAACGATAATTTAATTCAATGAATGGTTTTCAAGGCATTTTTGTCTAGAAAAGGCGATCTGAAATACAATTGTTTTATAATTTTTCTGAAATTTAAAAAAAAAAAATAAATCAATCAAATGTAATAGTTTATAATTAATTATGACGGCATGTTGGAGTACGTTCGTATAGTTTAATAAGATCAAGTAGAACATTCTTCTTCTCTTTGTGGGCATAAACAAAATTTCCATTAATACCATTTAATCTACAATAGGTATGACACACACCTCTATATGCGCCTAGAAAAAGAGTTCATTTACAATTTTTTTTTTTTCTAAATGAGTACAGATAAGAGATAACCACTCCAGTACTTATCTAATCAACCTTCAATATTCCAAGTCTGCTACTGCATCCCTATCTAGGGGGCCTTCCGTGTTGAATACAATACCTCATATAATATCCATACCGGAACCATGGGTATAGAATAAACGCATCTGTAGTTTCACACCGAGAATTTGTCTTTGTGTCCCGAACTCACTCTCACTAAACTTGAACAATTTTGCAACCAAGTTTTAATTGATGCAGCCATAAACTATGAAGTGAATGAAGGATGACATAAATTCGTCGTTGCGTCTTCTGATTCGTTGACTCGTTAATTCGTTATTACCACCACCACCGAAAGCGGTAGTCAAACTCATTGGATACTTTGATTTAAGGAAGATGGGTCTTATTATACACTGCGAAGCTAATGCTTAAAATACTTTTTGGAGCAATAGCAACTGCAATGTCTTTTAGATTTCATACTACGATCTGACCTGGTTGTCAACAATGTTGGCTATTAATTAGTTTTTGTTACGAGAGTAAGACAACAAGTAGTTGATTACTTTATCCAACAGGCATGCTAAAGAGATTACCTGCTGGAAAGTACTATCTAAGAACTCCATGTCAGACCATAGGTACATCGAATTCACAATCGGATGGGAGGTCTGGAACTTATTGAAGATTAGGAATAGGCAGAAAACCATCTGCACACAATTTAGGGTGGAGCTCGACAAGTTGAACAGTGCTCCTCCTAAGTTCAGAACAAAACAACGCTAAAGATAGCTGCTCAGAACATAAACGGTACCCTCAGTAAGTGATTTGAACTGACATCTCCAGCTAAAAAGCAATCCTGCAGATCCTTGGTGGAATAGAGGTCTGCAGCAGATTCCTAAAGAAACCAGAATATTTATAAACAGGTCACTTGAGACTGGAGAAGCTTCTTTGGATTTCAAAAAGTGTCTCTTACAAACCCTTTCGCGAAAAGATCGAAACTGACGGTGAAATCAGTTCTCAAACGAAAAAAATCAACAAGGTTGCAATTACTCAGAAAATCTGATAGCACCTACACTGATTCAAAAGCAAAAACTCTCTGTCTTATACTTGAGGCAAGCTTCCCTAATCAGAACCAGATCCTATTAACGAAGCTGGTAATGAACTAAATAACACAACAACCCATAGATGGTATGCATCATCGGTGGTAACGAAAACCTTGGCGAACAGTGAGAGTAGCCTTTAAAGTGAAAATCGGTGGTGGCTGCTCAAAATAAAGTTTTAAAGATGATACTAAGCTTACCTTGGCATCATTCAACCATTGAACTACACCAAAAAGCGAATGTTGAATTGGTTAATGATAAAATTATAAGACTCACTTCTAACTTTATTGATAAATGTTTGTGTGTTGAAAATCCCCTTCTAAGCAATCTATACTCGCAATATTCAAATTATTAATTTTTGTAATTGTATTGTATATCTTTATTTCATTAATTTATATATTTAATTATTTATTTATAATCTTTCTGGGATTATGTGTAATTAGTAAATTAATTTACTTGATTATTATTCACGCAATTTTTTTTCTATTTTTTTATTTGTTTGTTTAGTAATAAATCAATTATTAAGTAATAAATAAACTAATAATTAAGTTTACCCACGTGTTTCTTAATAACCACATTATTTATTTATTTGTTTATTGCTTATGTTCTGGTTTGTTATTATATTTTTTATTATTTTCTGCAAATTCATTGATAATTATTGTTTGTCATTTGGATCTTACCTTTATATACTTTTATTATATTTGATTGTCGAAACTTTTTCTCTTTGAATACCTTTTATTATTTTTTTTTTTTTTATTTATTTCTTTTTCTCACTATTCCTTTTGTACAATTTATTCTTAACTACACTATGTTTTTTTTTTTTTTAGTAATGATTGTAAATAATGTTCAAAATAAAAGATATTCTAGCATCAGATATCTTAATTAATGTAAGTTTATTGGAAAATTTACAGAAAATTTCTTGCGCAATAAAAGACTATCTATCTATCTATGACGGCATATGTAACTCACTAGTTTTAGCTCTCATTTCTGCCTTTATCAGACTCCGAAGAACGGTTTGTTTTGGTTGCATGGCACTTTCCCTAGCACGTCTGGCTCCACTCTAGACACTCTAGACAATCTAAAAGAATCTCCCTCCCCTTGATATTTATACCATGGACTGAACTCTCAACTCATCTTCGGTTTAAAAAAAGTGGTTTTTGGTACAACACGCACTGGAGCTTTGATGACATTGCGCGTCGACTGTTTTATGACTCTGATCATATATACATGCAAGACACCAGAACTTCTGCTGCATAAAAAATACGAAATCGACTTTGACTACTGTACAACAATTTTAAACATGTGCAATAATCAAACGAAAAATAGACTGCGAATTTTACAGAACAAGGCAACGCCTGCAATGTAAAAGTGAAATATATATGCTCCTATAATATGTTACTTCCTGTACATTGGAAATTTTAATAGAGCTATATGTAAAAGAGCTTTAAATGTTGAAAGTTCTAGTATTTGTGTTTAGTGTAGAACACATTCGTTGTTATCTGGCCGCTGGCATCTGTCTTCAAATCGGAGATATACATATGCAATCCTGATGGATGTAAGGGGTGATTCATCGTGAGCTTTGATTTGCAATAGTCTCTTTTTGACAGATCAAGCATGACTTCTATCAAACTGCTTTATTATTTTTGTTCAGTATCGTTCGGAAATTCATCATGAAAAGACTCACAGCACAACAGCGTCTACAAATTATTCAGCTATATTACGGAAATTAGCGTTCTGTGAGAAATGTTTTTCGTGCGATTCAATGAAATAACGGTGCGCATAATCGACCTACTGAAACCACTATTGCCAATGCTATTCGCAAATTTGAGTCGTAGTTTACATTAGTGGATGATACTCGACCGATTAGACCACATCCAGCATATAGTGAAGAGACTATAGCAGCTGTAGCTGAGAGTGTACGAGAAACCATGACGAATCGATTCGTCGTGGTTCTCAGCAGCTTGGCTTGGCGTATTCGACAACTTGGCGTATTTTACGCTAGGATCCCTGCCTAAAAGCGTACAAAATTCAACTTGTGCAAGAATTAAATTTAGGCGACTTGAATTTGCGTCATATTTTCAGTGAATGGATTCCGGAAAAACTCAATGGAAATCCGGTGTTTCATCGTAAAATTTTGTTCAGGGATGAAGCCCATTTCTGGCTTAATTGATACGTTACTAAACAAAATTGCCTTATTTGGACTGATGAGCAACCCGAAGAGTACCAAGAGCTACCATTACATCCATTAAAAACAACGGTATGTTGTGGCTTATGGTCTGGTGGAATCATTGGTCCATATTTCTTCGAAAATGAGACAAATCAGAATGTTACCGTCAATGATAACCGTTATCGCGCCATGTTAACGGACTTTGTGCTTCCTGATATTCAAGCACATGGTCTCGGTGAGCTCTGGTTTCAAAAAGACGGCGCGTGAAACAATGGACTTGTTGAGAAATCATTTTGGTAAGCACTTAATTTCACGTTTTGCAACGGTAACCCTTTTACGACTTACAAGCTAGTTCGAGAATGCAAGACTTTATTGCACGATGTCGGCAGTCTAAATTCACTCAGCTTATTCTGGGTAACAGGTCACAATTCGATCATGGGAAATGAAATCGTTGCCGATAAACTTGCTAGATAAGGCGCAGAACAGAGTTTTTCAGGTCTGAAAACTAAGTCAGGTCTGCCTGCGTCGTTGGTTAAGGTTTCAACTGATACTTAGTTGGGTTTTATATGAGCATACCAGGTGTATGCATAAGTTTTTTCCGGTTGTTTTGGTTAAAGAAAAAAAAATACATAATTTTCTAGGGAAATTAATTTATTTTTTTATTCAAAATATAGGTCAGCTTCTACACATTTCCCCCATCTCTCAGGTAATTTATGAATGTCATGCCAAAAAATTTGCTTGTCTTTTGCGGCAAAGCATTCGTCGAACCATTTTACAACTTCCTCGAAATCGCTGAAATTCTTCTCTGCTGACACGTGCCCCATTGATGCGAAGAGGTAATATTCAGATAGCGCGAAATCTGGGGAGAACGGCGATTGCAGAAGGATGTTCCATCCAAGCGATTTCAAAGTGTCTTTTACTAGTTTTTCTGTGTAAGACGGCGCGTTTGTCATCATCATTTGTTGACGATAGCGTTGTGTATTAACGGTCTCGCCGGGCTTCAAGAGTTCATAATACATAATACTGCACTAGTCCCACCAGACACAGAGCATGGTCTTCTTGCCGAAGAAATTTGGCCTTGGTGTTGAAGGACCGGCTCGTCAGGTGAAAGCCTGGCCCTCCGTTTCGGGTTTTTAAGATAAACCTATTTTTCGTCACCCATTACAATTCGATGCAAAAATGATTTTCTTTCGTGGCGTTGAAGGAGTATTTCACAATTGACTTTGCGATTTTCTGTTTGACGTTCATTCAAATCGTGTGGGACCCATTCACCGAGTTTATTAATCTTCCCCATTGCTCGTAAACATCTTCTGATTGTTTCCTGTGACACATGTAATGCTTCTGCTAATTGCCGTTAAGTTTGAGTTGGGTCATTATCCAATAAGTAATGCAGTTGCTCGTCGTCGCATTTTTATGGTCTACCAAAGCGCTCACTGTCATTCACATTCAAATCACCACTTTTAAATTCTCGAAACCATGTCTCACATGTTCTAATTGATGGAGCTTGTTCACCATATGTTTCAACTAGCAAATTATGACTTTCAACAGCATTTTTTCTTTTGATCAAATAAGAAAAGCAATGCGTACCGCAAATGTTCTGTGAACGTCAATCTAACGATCGCATCAGGCTGCAGATACTCGGCGGTGACGTGGTGGATGCTGGCACTTTAAGCGCATTAACACTGAAGCGGTAACTCATCTTTCTTCGAAAGACTGAATAATTCAATTAAAAGGAACTTCCTTTTATTGTACTTCTCAATGGAGTAGTTATTTGCTTGAGAGCTCTGTTCCGACAAAAAAACAAAAAAGTAAAATCATATCAGCCGCGGGATACACGTTGTTACACCAATTAAAATTCCTAAGAAGCCGCTTATTCCGATCCAATTGGCTTTCTCGTATTACTAAGTTTTTTTTCTCTAACAGCGTGGTCAGTTTATGAGCCTAGAAGGGAAAGCAAAGCAACGATATACTCTTCAGGGTGAGAAATTAAAAACAAGTCCAGCGTGTTGGCTGTATGACTATCAGCATCAAGCTATTTTCTGCTGCGAAGATGTCATCCTTCGGGTGTTGTCTGTCTATAATGTCGAAGCCTCCCAGAATTGTGTATATTAAATTCCGCTCGTAATTATGATTTAAGTTCCTAATTATGAAAATGCAGGGATATAATTCTTTCTATAGACTCATACAGCGCATCAAACCCGTTAAAGGATAAACTACTGAGCAGTAGTGGATAATTTTCATACAGAGATGGAATTTTAACTAAATAAAATTGAATCATGGATTGGAATTGAGATCATTGACTGTGGTGGAGATTGATAAGCTACGTCACCACCTCGTTTTCAGGTAGCTTCAGGTGATCTAAAAGTTGTGCCCAGGAATCTACCTGTGTTTCGCTAAGTACCAAAAAAGGTGCTCAGTATTTTCAGAAGTGGATATACGCAGAGAAGTAATTACTCTTTGATCGTGTATACTCGTATTTTGTATGAACAGTCTGAATTCCTGAGTTTTTACAGTAAATAAACAAAGCAAACACAACACCGACAATGCTAAGCGAAGTTGAGAAATGGAAATTCGAACGTTAATTTACTGAATCACTAAGTTTATGTCCTTGACATGTGCTTTTATACTCATTTATCCGGCCAGCGACCTTTGGGGTTCTGTACCTGAGCTAATGCTGCTTTCCATACTTCACGGTCCTTGGCACCTTACTTCCAGTTTACTATACCAAGGCTTCTGGCGTCCGTGATTACTTAATCTTTAAACTGGAAGTTCAGTCTTCCTTTTCTTCGCAAGCCAGGTGCCTGTGATTCGAAGATTCTTAGAGTTGGAGCGTTCTCGCCTAAACGCTCGATGTGGCCGAGCCAGTGCAGTAGACGAATTTTTGCCTTCCGGATTACAACCTCATGAGTGGCAACGCGTCCTATTGTTGATTTCGTTCTGAACGCCTAACTATATTTTTGTTTCTATAAATTTCTTAACTGACATCAACCACCCACAAAATGTGTTCCCACTTGTCCCGTAACTCCTAACTTCAGTCAATTTATCTTTGTATTTCCCAATTCATGCCAGCCTTTCGTCATCATAATTCATAGAGAACAAAATACTATTCATTCATTCGACTTGTTCAGTTGAGTTGGAAAAGAAATGTAGGAGAATCCATCAAAAATAGATCCGAATGTAACGCACATCGTATCAACAAAATCGTTCATCTTAGCTGTGAACGAAGTCAAGCGAAAATGATGAGTTTTGCTTAAGCAACCTTACATTCGGATATGGAAAATTTATAGGTATAGGGCACGTGTAGGTACTGTGGTAGGTAGGAGTATGTGAGGTTGTTGTGCGTTGTGTGTATTAAAAACAAAACCATAAATAATTATGTTGGCCTTACTTCGTTTTCATGCCGGAAGAATATGAACGAAATGGGAAATTTATGTGGGACATGCAATAGATTGAGTTTACTTTGAGTTTTCATTTTGAGTGGAAGTGTGATGAGAAAAATCATCTCAAGGCTGATTATATGGTATGTTTGACAAACTTTGTGGAAAAGCTTTTTTCAAGGTGCACGGTGCATTGCGAGTTCTCTAGCGTGGTGCGACACAACCGCATCAGTTTTCTTGGGATCCCGAAATCGGCCATCGCGATGAATGCTGTCATATGCTTGAAACTCGTTGGTCTTTTCCAAGATTAGCCGTAGTCTAGATTAGCCACACTGGTAGGTGTGGATGAGTGTGGTGTAAAACTATTTTAGTCATTCACACAGTAAGGAGTATAGGATCTTGTAGGCTACCTTAAGCAGGGATATGCATCGATAGTTTTTAATAGACATAGAATCGCCTTTCTTGAAGATGGGGCAGATAGAGCTGATAGTCTAGTCGTCGGACATATTTTCGTCTTTCCATACATTGCAGATGATCTGATCCATGCTCCT
This sequence comes from Volucella inanis, assembly GCA_907269105.1. Lineage (NCBI taxonomy): Eukaryota > Metazoa > Arthropoda > Insecta > Diptera > Syrphidae > Volucella > Volucella inanis. Next base: position 157,625,907 of record OU026155.1, read on the forward strand.
TACCAAAACATCGTCACCAGCTTTGAAGAGCTCTGTCGGCAATGCCATGACATGACATAACAATGGCATGTTCATTTGTATCTCAATAAAACTTCCGGACATAATTTTTGTTGAAACACCTCCCAAAATTTGTGAGCGAGTGCTTTTCCAGTTGTATCAATTTCTTTTCTAAAAGCCTATGTTGATGCTTTTGCATTTTATTTCGACCTTTCTGAGACTAGAACTTGGGACTCTAGTTTCTGTACCGAAATACATATTATCGCACCTACTGACATTCGCAGCATTGTCATTTTTGCTTAATACTTCTCCACACTGTGACGTGAAAAGTAAAATCGAACCCACGACAAGACCTTTGTGCCTCACACACTATTAAGCTTAAGCGAAATATTTCTTTCACAAACTATTGGGTCTATAATTCGCGCGGTTTGCTAAGAGATGGTGTAACTTGTATTATTCCATTGGAACATGCGAAAAGCTACTATCATTGTACGTCATTTCACTAAATGTCACTCAATTGAAGCGTAAACAACAATAATTTTTTTTCACTCAAATATGTCGAACTTTGTGCCTGAAAAAGTGTTTTTGCGGGGAGTTCTTCGTCATGAAGAAAACTGCTGCCGAAAGTCATTTTGGTAGAAGTTTATGGTGAACATGCGCTGGCTAAGCAAACGTGCCAAAAGTGGTTTGCGCGATTTAAAAGTGGTGATTTTGGCTTGGAAGACGATGAACGTTCTGGGCAGCCAAAAAAGTTAGAAAATGAAGAACTGGAAGCATTACTCTATGAAGATTGTTGACAAACACAAGAAGAGCTCGCAGAATCTTTGAGTGTCACTCAAGCAGCCATTTCAAAACGTTTAAAAGCAGCTGAATATATTCAAAAGCAAGGAAATTGGGTTCCACATGAACTCAAGCCGAGAGACATCGAAAGGCGGTTTTGCATGTTCGAAATGCTGCTGAAACGCCACAAAAGGAAGCCATTTTTGCATCGGATTGTTACTGGTGACGAAAAATGGTTCCATTACGACAACCCGAATCGCAAAAAATCATATGTGAAACCCATGGTGCGATCAGATGGTATTTGGTGGGATCAGATGGGTGTGCTGTATTATGAGCTGCTAAAACCGGGTGAAACCATCAATGGACAATGCTACCGAACACAATTAATCCGTTTGAAGAGAGCAGTATCAGAAAAACGCCCGGAATATGCGACCAGACACGAGACAATAATTTTCCTACATGACAACGCTCGGTCCCACGATGCTATTCCGGTTAAGAACTATTTGAAAAACAATTGATGAGAAGTCTTACCCCACCCGCTTTATAGCCCAGACCTTGCCCCTTCTGACTACCATAGCAGAATATCAAAAACTCTCTTGATTCATTCTTGGCTACCAAGCCGGCGCAGTTCTTTTGGGATGGGATCCTCAAATTGCCAGAAAGATGGGAAAAAGTCATAGCTTCAGATGGGCAATACTTTAAATAATACTATTGTACATGTTTTTCTTAAATAAAAGTTCAAATTTTGGAAAAAAAACCGCACTAATTAAATTACATACCCTACTAAATGAATAATTCGGTCGGGCATATAAAGTTTATTGGCCTGATTTCTTAAATAAGTTCAAATAAGTATAAAATGTTAGCTCTAATACACAAATCCGACTTTAACTCTTAAGCAGCTTCCAATTGAAAAGAAAAGCAAAAATAACATCTACTACAGCTGATAACCAAAACTTATTTCAATTTATGCAACAAAGTTATGAAAATGAGCTGGTGGCACCTTTTAAACCAAGTGTTATTGACCTCTGCCATCATTTGTTAATTTACAAAGCAATTGCGATCTCCTGACGAGCATTTAATCACCGATGACTGCACGTGATTACTGGCGAAATCTGTGTCAAAACCAATGTCCAAACACCTACGTTGCCATTCATTCGAATATTGTGTAAGCTTAGTTCAGGCTCAGATTGATTGCCACTGATGAAGGTGTCTGGTAGCGCACCGCCATCTACTGTGAGATAAAATCAAATTCATCACACTTCCTCACGTAATAACTTCTCACTTTCACTACAAAGGCGCCGCGCTATTTTTTTTCTAATTAGGACTGATCAAAGCCTCATTCAATTTAGCAGCAATGTTATCATTATGTACCTACCTATCTCACTCTGACTCCGCAATAGTAAAAAAATACCGCCATTCAAGTATGGTAACGTCACGAGAATAATTTTGGCAAACACCTTACCTAAAATGCCTTAAAGATTATTATCGAATCAATTAATTGAGAATCCTGACAATGGCCGCAATTGATAACATTGAACTCAACGACTGACGAAGAGAAAACTCGATCGATAATATGATTAACCAGACTATCAAAAGAGGCGCCCCCGGGGTCCATGTACTCCGTCTCTATCGTAATTAACCCTGTAAGAGGCTCTAGCTTGACCTACGACAGGTAAAGCGTCATCATGTTGACATTGCTATTCATTTGGATTTGAAAAGAATTCAAAACTTCTTATTCAAGACAAAAGATCTCAGATCCGGGTTAACTATCATACAATTTCAACTTCTATTGAGTGGATGACAGGTCTTCATTTGAAGGGTTCAACTTAAAGCGTGAAACAATGGACTAAAAATTAGCACTTACTATCAAATCGGTTACGCACCGTTTAAGCGGTAAACCGCGACCTCCGCTACGAGACGAATTTTTGTTAAATTCGTAACTGGTGGACTGAAAACTTATACCAGTAAGCTGGGTGAAGTCCCACATTACAAGTGAATCACCTTGTAGCGTGGACGATAACTGGTTGTGCGAAATTCGCGTTAAAAATTAATCGATTGAAATGTCAGAAAGGTATTTGAAGGTTCGCTTTGATTTGCTTTGATTTGCTTTGGTTTGCTTTGCTTAGATTTGCCTGGCGTTGATGATTACGTAAACGTGGAGTTTTGAATTAGCATGCGATAATTATTTTTATTAAATATTTGGCATTGATGAGCAGAACAGATTTTAATTAATCTTAAGCAGGAGCTTAAGCAATCGGATTTAATACCCACATATGCTAGAGTAGGTAATCAAATTAATTACAATTCAGAGCTAATCCTCAAAGGCGGGTTATACTCTAGCCTTTCCTTGTTATTTACTCCCGGACGTTATTCTAAAGAATGTTAGAGCGTGTGGGTTTCGATCTGAATGGTAAATTTTCTGCCAAATCAATTGCAAATAATCAATTAGTATTTGCAAGCTGTTGACTCTGAATATACATATAAGATAAATCGCCTTTTAACTTAATTAATATACCCACACCAATGTCTTGTTTGAAGAAGGAAGTGACATCAGTCTAGTCTTAGAAATAACAATTTAACTTGTAAAAACTTGCTACGCGTTCCTATTGCAAAAAGGGTTGCAATAATTGAAAGCCTCTTTAAAGATACAATCGAAAACATCAATATTAGAGGGGGGCACACGTTTGTGTGTATACCAGAACAGAACAATAAAAAAAATTAGGCATCAAACGTGAAGTGGTAGACGAGAGCACACGTCAACCTTCAGACATACTGATCAACATATTTAATAAATTTCAAATAACATAGTTTTACAAATAACGTAGTAACTGCCGGTTTAATTTTTTGTAAAGTGTTTTTTAGAGTCGCACTTACATTCGTTTTTTTAATTTTGTGCGTTCTCAAGTTGTGCGTGGTTTCATCTTTCAACGTCGCCATTCTCTACCACGCTGTCACCTACCTATCAGAAAAGGCATCCTATTTTTCACGTCAAAGAAAAACCTATATAATTTAAGAAGTACAGCTAGAGTAGGGCTTGTATCGCCTTCAGTTAGCGAAGAATAGTTTCTTGGAAAAAAAACAGTAATTTAAGTAACTCTAATTGCTCTGAGAATATCAGTGGAACTTCTCAGAAGCAATAGAGCAAAAAGTCAAAAGGACATCGAAAAACTCACAACCTTAATTCAAACCAATCAAAATGGTCACGTTATTTGCATCAGTTTTGCCAACATATAGTTAACCAGTTCTAAGTGAAACAAGTTAATCTTTGATACCAATAGTGAGTTTATGACTTACCAATTTTTTCAGACATACCGAAGATTGGTCATTAGTTGTAGCCAACTACAAGAATATCATCGACGCTTTCAAGTATAGGTAGTTATCGACAAAATCCATGCGCCTACAAAAGTGATTGTCAGGACCAGTAGAAAGCAGTTGCCTTTGTACTCAGCCATCGACGAGACGTTTCAAATCCCATAGCAGAATTAGAATTCCATTTTGGAAGACCAGATATACTCTCGATCGCCACCAGCTTATTAAAATTCAACAATTTCCAGTCATCGCCGAAAACAAGATTGAGCACATTCTTTCATTCTCTACAAAAGTTCGTAACGTCATCGCATTGCTAACATCAGCCACCTGTCGTAACATATTTCAAACGCGGCACGTTTAGAGCAATTAGTGAACAAATTACCGACAAGCCAGTAGCATGAGTGGGTAAAGCATGCTGTAAAAATAAGACCATCTTATACAGTGGCCGATTTTTCAAAGTGGATGAGTGAGCTTGCCAGAATCAGGTGTTTAATGCCGCTGCGTTCGTCATCTTCTAAAATTAGTATTGTAAATGTACCAGCACAGTCGCAACATCCCCGACATGTTATGGATGTGAAAGGTGAAGCACCCACGCATCATCAATTGTTATGAATGTGGTGAAGTTTAATCCATTTCTGATTGTGTCATCTTTAATCAGTCACAATCAGTGCAAGCCCGTTGGCAAAAAGTAAACGATCAGCGTTTATGTTTTTTTTATGAAAGTCATAACACTTCAATTGTCGCTCTAGAAAAGTCTTTTTAGCTAGCTCTTCAGGCTGGCAACAAGAGCCAACAAGTCACTCAACAATAGCAATGCCTATCGTGCTCGATTCAAGAGAAAACCAGTAATTTGACTAGTTACACTATGTGGTTGTGGAGTACTTCACAGCAACGGTTTTGTTATTGGTATCACGTTTACGACACTGGAGTCGGACAGCATAGCCGAATAGTTCCAGGATGACTGAAAAACGATTTTATGGCATTGAAACAAAGTTTAGTCTATGGTAGATCCAAAATTTGCTAGCAGGTACAAGAGAGATATGTAGAAATATTTAGAGAAGGGATATACCAGAAAGCTTTCCAAAAAGAAAGTATTGAATACCCATCAGTCAGTATGGTATTGGCCACATTTTGTTGCCCAGACCCCACATAACCCCGACAAGTTAATAATAGCTTTTGACTCTGCATCAATCGGATATGAAATCTCTCCTAATTCCGATCCCGAACAAGCTAAATCACTCATTGGAATTAATTTTATGCTCCGAGGATGTTCAACGATGTTTGTGGAGAAGTGGAGACTCACTTGTACATTCCACATTACATGCGGAGTTTATTTAAAACCTAAATGCCGACGAATTTCAAAGCAAATATCCCGATGCCACAACGGAAATAGTTAATAAGCACTATGTGGACGACTCTGTAGCCAGTTTTCGAAGTAAAGTTGAAGCCAACGCAGAAGTCAGTTTCGATTTAAGAAGTTTTACATCAAATTCTAGCAATTCTGTCAGTCATGAACAGCAACACCAAACTCATTCGGAATGTGTTCGAAAAAATGTCCAGGATGGTATACGCCCGCCAATAAAAAGAGAATTACTGAAGGTAGTTTTGGCAATCTTTGATCCCTGCTTCCACTAAAAGTTCTAGTTCAAGACACGTGGAGAAGTAAAACCGATTGGATAAATAAGAAGGGGACTGTCTGGTGAAAGGAATTCTAGAAAATCAACACATTCAATCCAACGTTGCTATTCGGTACACTTGCACAACTGATACGATATCCAACTCCACATTTTCGTCGTCCCAATTCAAGTCGCATTTTCTGCTGTCGATTGATTGTACATACCAAGAAGTAATTGTTGTAATTGTCTTTGGAAAAACTGGCGATACGCCTCAGAAATTGATGTCTATTCTTAGATCGGGGACTTCAAGCTGTTATTTTGGGTACGCGTATTAGCATGATTATAGTCCGTAGTTATAACGTCAACATTTTTAAAATAACATTCTGGAAAGACTCAAGAACACTTTTACACTGGATTTACCGAACGAAAGTACAAGCCTATCAATGGTCATCGAATTGCAGAAATTCTCGCTACAATGTAACATTTTTACAGTTGTCTGAAGAGTGTTGGCACACTGCAATTTTTGAACCACCACCGAAGAAATCAAGCCTTGTTTAATTATCGCATCAATTGAAGTCGATACTGTTCCCCAGTGATGGTTTCGTTGGGTTTCAACAGTTCCTACTGAATAACACCGATCTGGTCAAACCAAATACACAGCATAATCTTCGCAGCGTGAATATTCGGCCGAGACGAAGACGTAGAAGCATGACCGGGCAGTCCCCATGACTTTCTTCTTTTTGAGTTGCTGTAATGAATCCATTTTTCATCACCCATCGGGATGTGATGAAGAAAACCCTTCGTTTTTTGCCGTTGGAACAGTTGTTTACAGGCGAAAAAACGACTCTCAATGTCCCTTGGCTTCATATCATAAGGAACCCAAGTTCCTTGTTTTTGAATCATTCCCAACGCATGCAATAGCTTGGAAATGGCTTACCGGGTAACCCCTAATGCTGAAGCAAGCTCTTCTTGCGTTTGGCACGGATGCTCATCGAGCAATGCCTGCAATTTAGCGTCTTTGAAGAACCTTGGCCTTCCTTCAAGTGGACCGTCGTCAACATCGAAATCACCGTCTTTGAAGCGACAGAACTAACCACGGCACATTGTGTAACTAAGGGCAGTATCTCCGTAATCTTTTTGGAGCTTTTGGTGATCTTCAGCCGCCGTTTTCTTCGAATGAAAGAACAAAATCAACACTTCCGCAAATCAGACATTATGACGCCAACACAAAATTACTGCATCAAAACGGTTTGTTTACCATATGTCTATGGTAAATCGACCAGCATATACTACTGGAGCCATTTATTGACAACCAGCGATAACATAGTTACACAGCTAATAGTTGCCACCGTTTGGTTCCCCTTTTTAGATATACTATGATTCTGCCTATCGATCTTCTTTCTTTTCATGCGAGAAAATTTAACACATACTCCGCACCAAGTTGCTGCTTTTAATAGATCATCTGCTTTAGCAGCCTCATATTTTTATATATTTGTCCTTGATCACGTGCCTCTTGCCATTTCTTTTGAGAAGTCGGTGTGTTGCCCATCTCTTCTGCTCATAGAATTTGCAAACTGATCTTTACGCAATATCGCTACATATTTATTGTACGCCTTTTACTGTCCTGCATTTACACGCCGGTATTCATTATCAAAGAAAGGGGTCGGAATGTAACCGAACACATCAAAGGCAGCGATTCTGATAGCCTTTCTAGATGTTTATACTCGAAGATTAAGATCTAAATAAAAAATTTATATTAGGTATGTTTTCTTGTTATTTTTTGTTTTTTTGAGTACAATGTGAATTCTGAAAAACTCCTTTTTCCTTTGGAGTGGTCACTGAACCGGGTGAACTCATTAGTTGTCAAGGATAAGAAATTTTAACAAGTTCACCAACCACAAAAATAGCCATTAGAATTTTACTGGTCTTTCTAGTTCCCAATAGATGGAGGTCTGCAATTTTATTAGCAAATGCAACAACCATTAGTCTGTGTTCGAAACCACATCTTATAATCTTTTCGTTAAAGTTATCGCTAATCTTGATATTTCAAACTATATACAAAGTATGCATAGCTTGATGTATTCACACATACGAGTTTTGCAGCTGTAAAGCAATTCGCTAATTTCCTTTTAATCAGTAACGATTTTAGTTTTGATGGAATTAATTTTTAGCCAACAATGCTCGCCTTCCTCTTCACACCAGCTAAAGTGTTGCACAAAATACATCAATTAAAATAAAATATTTCGGGGAAAGAATACGCCGCTATAAATTTCGAATTCCGTTGACTCTTTATGCAGAGCATGGCGTTTGTATCTCTTGTAAGTTTGGTTTTATTATGGCTCTAGGTTACTTGGAATGCCCCTCCTGCGCAAAGCAAACAGAATAAATTCTCTACTGATGCTATCAAAAGCCTTTTAATCACATTCAAAAATGATTTCCTTTGGACATCTCTTTCTGAATTGATTGCATATACCTGATAAATACTTTAAAAAGAACCGAAAGAAATGTTTTTAAGTCAGTTGGCCCAAATTAATGGTTCTGCTTACACACGTATTGTAGATCCAACTTTTCTCATTTTGAACCAGTATACTGACATAAACCTGTACCTTTCAAGTCACGTGCTTAATTTTAAACTTATTGAAAAAGATAACATTGTTTCACATAACTTGAATGGAAAAAACGTGAACCGAAATAATATAAAAGCTGGCATCCACACTCGTATAATGCAAGTAGTCCAGATTTAAGGAATCTTCCTCTCGTTTAGCTTGTTGATATTCCTGATGCGAATTAAAGTTTAATCGAATAAAAACAATTTTGAACCGACGTTGCTTCCCTTCAGTCCTTTTACCTCTGTGCTTCCAGCACTTCGATATTTTTTTTGCAAATTTAGTGCAAAATTTTGTTGAGAAACTTTTAGATTTTCTACTATTTTAGGGCTAGTTATGAAAATATTACCGACTAAACGTCCTATCTATGTAAATGAACTTATAAAGAGTGTCCCAAAATGCACGTAAAATTTAGATTTTCAATTTTTTGATAAAGTGCTGCTAACAAAAAATAAAATAAAATAAAATAAAAAATACAGCGCTGATAGTTTTTATTGCTGAGCAATATTTAGTGATTTAATTTCATCAACTGCGAAGATATTAATCCAAAAACTCAGGGAAACTGGATCAAGAAGTGATCGTAAGCACTCTTCAAGATATCGTTTAGCATAAAACAACAATGTAGTTCGTGAGAGTGTTGTTAGTCTAGAAATGTCAGTACTTCACTGTCAAGAATTGGACATTTCGAGAAACTCTCTACAGCGTATTCAATAAAAGATTTACTTCTTCATTCATACAAAGCATACTAACGCCTACAGAACACACATCGAAGAGTGTTCGTTGATGAATTATAAAACAACATGTTTTTAATCTTTTTTTTCAAACAAAGTCATCTTTAGCGATGAGATTTATTTCCATTTTGATGGCATTGTTGGTTCAAAATTGTCAAATTTGGGATTCAGAAATTCTACGAGTGATTATTGAGAAACAAATCCATCGACAACGTGTCACTGTTTGCTGCGGATTTTGGTCAGACCATTCTTCTTTGAAAATGTGGCTGGTCAGACAAGAACGGTTAATGGTGTTCGTTATCGCGATATGATAACCCAATTTTTTTTAACATAAGTTGTAAGATATGGATGTGGTTTCAATAGGACGGTACCCCATACAGCCCAAGGAACAATTGAATTACTGCATGTGTTGTTTCCTGGTCGTGTAATTTCCCATTATGTTTATTAGAATTGGCCGCACAGAATATTAGATTTAACGCCATTAGATTTTTTTAAAGGATTTTTGAAGTTTAAGGTCTATGCCAACAAGCCCACAACGCTTTGAAGAAGCAAGTGGAGCACTTGATCAACGAAATTCAGTCACATTTATGCAAAATCGTCATAAAAAAATTCGTATGTACCAGCAAAGCCATCATTTACTAATATGCTATTCCATACATTATCTAACAAAATTACTTCTTGTGCAAATTTTGGAACACTTCTCATTTCTTCGTCAAATTAGCTACGAAAACTAGAATTGACTTAAACTAATGTCTGATTTACAAATCCTATTGATTTCCCGCATTTGTTAGACTTGATTTGATTCCTTCATTCCGCGTAATATATACTAACCCAAAAGTTCAAACAATTTATGGATATGTGCATCTTATCTTGGTATCTAAGGCAAAAGATAACATCAATAAGCTCAATATTTCTGTAAGTTGGAGAGCTTAGAAGAATATATTTGACTTAAATAAGAATATTTTTGTTTACAATTCTTTTTGTAATTGGAAATTTTCAATTAAATTTTTATCGAATCGAGCATATCCGAGTTAAAAATGTATGAATTAACAAATTTAATCAGTTCCTTACTTTACGTTCCTGAATACATTCACTTATGGTTCCTGTCTAAACTGCAATAATTCGAAAATGTGATTCCCGCCAACTTCACGGGGAAATTTCTAAATCAACTGTCAGTGAATTTTTTTTCATTTCTTCTTTGATCTCGCTTTTTTTTCTTAGTGACAGCTAGACAAACGCCGTATAAACTTCGCTCTCGTATAAATCAAACTTCTTGCACTTATTGCATTAGCAAGGCCGTTCCATTCCGACAACCAAAAAATTTATTTTTGTTCCACGGTGACGGGTCTGCCACTAGCAGTAATTCGCCAATATACCAACGCGTCTTTCAATCGATTAGTGTTGCAACAATAAATATTTTCGTGACTGAAGCTCTCCTTTTCGTTGAACGCTTTTGTCCGTCGTCTTGTGTTCCTTGTTTTTTTTTCATTTCAATTCATACAGTTTTTCGGAAAAAACTTTTTCTCGAAGTTCATGACCAGGTCAAACCGATGCTTCCCAGTTAGACTTTAATTCGGTGCTGTACCCGCACATCCACTAGAATTAGCAAGGATGCAACATTTGCATACGACCGATGCTAGCTGCGGGCAATTGTAATTTGAATCTTTATCTTCTGTTTGCTCCACCAGCACCTTATTTATCCTCTCCCTCTTTCGAGCCTTCTTCAGTGCATAAACTGTAAACAAATGTAAGAAATTAATTTTTTTTTTTTGAAAATTCCAGACCAAGACTTGCTTAGTAGGCGAGGTGGGGTGAAATCGTCTGCCAATAGACATATCTGACTTCCTTATCGGAAAAAACCAAATAAGCGAGAAAAGTATCTACACCCAGTACCGCAGAGGTGGGATATGTGTAAAACTCCGATGAAATCTGTAAATTGAAACGACAAAAAAATTGCATCTCAATAAAAAAAAATAGATAAATTCACGCGCTGTCCATTGTCGGTTTACGTCGTTTGATTTCGGGTCTGATTCCGATTGTAATTTGTGCTATGCAGTGCACGATGCGAACAAACGAATAGCGAATAACAAATAGTGAGTCTCAGTGCATCATTAGAAAACAAAGAACAACAAACGACAAAAGTACACGAGAAAAGCAGAAAAACAGAAAAAACAAGAAAATAAGAAAAAAAAGCTCCTGGCCGTGCGAATTATTTAAATGAATCACAAATCTGTGGGATCAGTGTCATATAGTGATCACGGGAAACAACGCAGGCGGCGGCAATGCGAACAAAAAATTTTGTTCTAATCCTTGGCTGTGTTGTGCTCACGAGTTTTATTTTCATAATCCTGGGGCCAGCCGGACAACAAAATGATTCACTCAAAAACATCGTAACACAAACGCATCAGCAGCTAAACAAATTTCAGGTAAGTTTTGTTTTTATTTACATACACAGGGTGTTTTGGATGATGTGTCGAAGATTTTAACGGCAGATTACTTGACATATTTTGAGCAAAAAAAAATCGTGTAGGTGAGAGCCTTATTGGATAATCGAATGAAAATGCTACTTTAACACTTTCATTCATGTAAATATATCACTGTATTTTATGTATAATCCAATAAGCTACAAATATAGTGCAACTCAACAGCTAATAGATATAATATTCATCGTTTTCATGCGTGAAAATTATTCTTCTAGGTGCCATTAAAATAGATAAAACTTTTGTCTGATTCAACTCATGTATGTATATTCTTACTTGATAATGTTATCCACTTCCGGTATTATTACTGTGGCAGTCCACGCGTAATGGAGAAACGTTTAGCTCTTCTCTTGACTTCAAAGGAATAATCTTTTCTGTTATCGAACTAAAGGTTACGATCTAAAGTCAACTCACTTGTTTAGCAGCTAAAATATAATGTGTTCAGAACTAGTTAGTGGGAACAAAATGTATATCAAAAAATAGATTTTTTTTTTTGACCTAAATCAAAGGTTAGCCTTTGAATTCTGGGATGTTGTCTATCATGAAAATGACCCATCACGTTTGACTTGTTTTTACGCAAACAGCTTTGAAAAATACTATGAAAAACTATGCTTAGAACTTCAAAACTTTGGTTTTGAGAATTCACATACTGCTGCCTTGCAAACTTGTTACGATCAAACAAACTTCCAATAACTGTTTCACTAATGACTGAGTTGACAGTTTTAAGTACTTAGGTACACTACTAAATAGAAAACTTTGTTGGAATGACCATAAAGTATACTGTAAACAATACCTCTATAAAGCTATGAGACAACTTTATCAGCTTAGTCTCTATATACAGTATGGGCTATCATGTTGAGGTGGAACATATTATAATAGAATCGAGTCATAACTTATTAAACAAAAGCTTTACGTTCGCCTAGTTATAAGGTTTAATCATGGAACTCCTAGCTTTGAGATATACAAAAAGGCCAATCATCAATCGCATTACGGACTGGAAATGCTCTGAAGCTTTTTTTATGTTCAAACATACACTCGATCATTTTGCTTATTAAAAGTTTCTTCGACGGTAAAATTTTTCTCGTCGGTAAACAGAAATTATCTAAGCATTTAATACTGCCTTAAGAGTACTTTTGATTGTTGTTTACTTCAATGCGACTGTTAGGAGGTGTGAAGTGTGTTTTTTGTCGGGACTAAGTCCCAAGTCATCTTGGATGATGCGTAACATGGATTTTTGCGAAATGTTCATTTCCCGCGACAGGATCTTCTGCATTCTTCATGGTTTGTGTCTGATTCGAGCATGTACGGCTTTGATGGCTCCCGGATTTCTTACAGTACATGGGCTGCCGGATCTTAAACGGTCATGTATTCCACCAGTCTCCTCGAATAATTTAATAACACAAAAAACAGAAGAGCGAGTGATTCCGAAAGATGTCATATTTTGCCATAATACAATTGTAAGGGGTGATTTATCGTGAGGTAAACTTTTTTTGACACATCGCGCGAGTTATAATTCGGGTGTGGCCAAATAAATAAAAAAAAACACTTTTTAATTTCTTTATTTTTAATTTTTGGCCACCCTTTTGGACCTTACAATTTAATTACAATCGTATTACTGGACGACGATCGATGGCTCTGCTTGGCATTATATAGCCTGATATTGATGAAGCCTGATATTGTATTATGTTGACCCATACTTACAGGTTGGTTCTAGCTTGCCTTCGCTGTGTCATCGTTTAGTGATGGCGTAATTGGGGTAATATAGGTTGTTGCTGGTGTTGCATATATTGCTTGGTGAATGCCCGCTGTATTTAGGTTGTTGTCGAATGACCTACTCCTCTGTGGTTTTGGGGGGATTGACCTTCGTTGCGGAAGTAGATTTTGTATATGTATCTCGCGTGACTCCTATCAAACTGCTTTGTCATTTTTGTTCGGTATCGTTCGGCAAGTCATCATTATGGAAAGACTCACCACAACAGCGTCACTAAATTGTTCAGCTGTATAACGAAAATCAGCGTTCTATGAGAAATGTTTTTCGTGTGATTCGAGGAAATTACGGTGTGCATAATCGACCTACTGAAACCACTATTGCCAATACCATTCACAAATTTGAGTCGCAGTTTACATTAGTGGATGATACTCGACCGGTTAGACCACATCCAGCACGTAGTGAAGAGACTATAGAAGCTGTAGCTGAGACGAATCAATTCGTCGTCGTTCTCAGCAGCTTGGTTTGGCGTATTCGACAACTTGGCGTATTTTACGTGAGGATCTAGGCCTTAAAGCGTACAAAATTCAACTTGTGTAAGAATTGAAGACAGGCGACTTGAATTTGCGTCAAATTTTCATGAATGGGCTCTGGAAAAACTCAATGAAAATCCGGTGTTTTATCGTGAAATTTTGTTCAGTGATAAAGCACATTTCTAGATCAATGGATACATTAATGAACAAAATTGCCGAATTTGGGCTGATGAGCAACACGAAGAGTACCAAGAGCTACCATTACATCCATTAGAAACAACGGTATGGTGTGGTTTATGGTCCATATTTCGTCAAAAATGAGGCAATTTAGAATGGTAACGTCAATGGTAACAATTTTAAAGGACTATGTGCTTCCTGAAATTTATGCACATGCTCTCGGTGAGCTCGGTGAGACGGGGCTACGAACCATACAGCGTGTGAAACAATGGACTTATTGAGAAACCATTTTGGTGAGCACTTAATTTCACGTTTTGCTACGGTAAATTGGCCGCCTAGATCGTGCGATATCACACCCTTGGACTATTTTCTCTAGGGACATGTAAAGTCTTAGGTCTTCAGGAATAAGCCAGTTACGATTAACGCTTTGGAAGCCAACATTACTTGTGTTATCCGCGAGATATCAGTCGCTATGCTCGAACGAGTCGCCCAAATTGGATCTTCTGAATATACCACCTCAGACGTAGTCGTACCCAACATTAACATGATATCATTTTCAAAAAGTAAATGCCATCAATTGTTCTTTTAATCGATAATAAAAATTTTAAGTTCACTTTCAAATTTATGTGTTATTTTTTACATTATAAATCAAACCTCATGATGAATCACCCTTTATAACCCGATTACAACGACACGATTTTCGACGTCATCCTATTCCATGATTGTAAACGACTAAAACCAAAAAATCTTTTCCGCGACAAAGAAGCATATAAGCAAAGGGTTAAATAATGGTTAACATAAAAAAAGTGTTACTAATACTTTAATTAAAATGGCTGCAATAAAAATTTAATCAATATTTATGAAAATACCCTGTGTTTGATGACAAATCGTTCAATAAATGGACTACAATGAGACATGGTTTGGGCTCACGAGGCTTGTCTGCCGGAAAGACACGCTATATTTCTTTTTCAATCATGGATGAGTAGGATTGTTAATATTAAATATTGGTTTTATTACAAAAACTATGATACTCTTATTTATTGTTCAACGTTAGGAAGGCATTTTTTATGATTTTTTTTATGTTTATTTTTTATTTTATAAATATCAATTAATTAATGTGAAATACAAAGTAATTGAAATTCGTCCAATAAGAAATCATAATTTGAAATCAGAATTCGAAAATATTCTTTTCATGGACCTCCAGGTACAAAATAGGTAAGGACCGTTTAAGTCAAGGTTTTTCTCCCGGCATTTATCATTGATTTCATCGTTTCACTTATTGTTAAAATGTAAATGCAGATTTAAGAGCTTAATAAAAGTAAAATGTTCAATCTATCGGGCTTTTTTTTTATTGATTTTATTGAAAAGGGAAGATAATAGTGGAAAATGAACGACAGGATTACTTTCGATAGTGGTAATCTAAAAAACAGTTTTTGGCGTAAAAGCAGCATAGATGGAGATACTGGAATGTGACCACAGCCATCGAAATATACATTTTGTACAGGATGTTTCGTTTTTTACCAATCCCAGAAGTACTCGGTTGAGACGAGCTAAATTCTCGAGGCACTGACAATGGTTGTCCAACTTTACGTTTTTCACTATACTTAACAAGAGCCGCAGCTATTTCTTCTCTGAATTTGGTAATTTCAGCAACTTCTCATCTTCAGAACAAATATTATTTGAATCACACTACATTTATCGGCATGTATGCGGCGTTATAAGATGTATGCATTAGTTGACGCCATATCTATAAAATGACAAAATAAACGCATCATTGGATTCCGAGTCTGTGTTCGAATATAGTAGAGGACCATAAGACTATCCATAAGATCCACACCGCCAATAAGACTGTTTTATTCGCGAGCGATCTCAGGTATCAACTTCAATGAATTACTTCTTCTTCCGATCATAACGAGTTGCCTTCGCTGTTTGTTCGTTTGGGTTTGCTTTAGCAAATATATATTCAATTCAATAGCCTCTTGATTCATCCGATATATCCTTATCCAGCGGAAATTTGCAATTAGGAATTCGGTTTGCATGCATTGTGCCCAAGATTTAAGTGTTAAGAAGCGTACAACGACATTCGATGTTGCACCAAGATCGGGTATTCCCGATCCCATTTGAAATTTCGAAACGATAAGCGAGGACGTGAGAATCACACAACACGAACAATTTTGTTCCCAATTTGTGAAGCTTATTTGGCATATACTGCCGAAGATGGTGCAGATGTTCGTTAACGCACAGTCGAGATGTTTTAGGAATAGAATCAAATTGGACGTTTAATTCGTTCGCTAATATCCGAATCCGAAGCAACCGGTTATATCATAAATATTTTTTTATCGCTTTAAATGTTCTGATCGGTATAGTGTTTTGAATCGGCAGGAATGCATTTTTGCCCTAAAAGCTATTCCAAATTCGGATAACGATATGACGACAGACATGAACACCAATATACCGATGTAGTGACGAATTTCAGACGAATTTTGTCCGTGAAGAAATACGATGTTCAGCGGTGTTTACAGCATTTTCAAACTGGAAGGCAGCTGCGAATAACCTCGAAAAGTTACTTCGTTAACGTGTAGTCGAATTGATCTCCTTCGCCATATCACGTTCGAAAATTCCGTTGAGTCTTTTCTGATTTAATGCATAGCTGAAAAATGAAAAGAAATTGTCTAATTTTTAATTCGTTTATTCGTATTGTCAATAATACCTGAACCAGTGAAACCACCAGGAGAAGACTTAACATCAGGACCATTATCATCTACTGAAGGAAGAGGAGACCGGGCTCTTTTTTGTGGTTTGAAACGAGATGAAGTCGACGCTAATATTTCCGTTGGTTCTGCAATTACCAATGTTTCTATAGCTTATGATGTATATGCAACTGCTTATCAACGAGCGTTAATAAAGCCGTAATTGGTAAATCATCAGTTGAGCTAACATTGACGGACGGATGAGAAACAGTCACTCGTTTCTCATGCATTCATTTGTTTAATGGCCTCCGAAATGCATAGCTCATTTTCAGCCGATATTTCATTCGAAATATAGTCTGGATCGTTGAATTCATTTTCACTGTTGAGATCACCATCATCGTCTTCGTTCGCGTCGAGAGATTCCATAAACTCTCTCAATTTTTCGTCGTCTATATCTGATAGTTTGAAACGTCTGTCTTTGTTGTGCATAAATATATCTTACTTACTTACTTTCGAGTAATTAGAATTATTTTATTTCTTTATGAGAAAGCTTCGCGGTGTGTAAACGTAGCTCAAAATCTCGCTTGAAGTATGATTAAAGGCATGTGAAACCGTTATAAAAATAAAAAGTAAATCGCACATGGAATAAATGGGCAGTAGGTGATAGCTGCCCTCTGGCAGCCTTAAAAGATAGAGGGTTAAGGGGTTATATGTATACAGGTAGAGTTTTCAAAAAATCTTCGTAATGTATATATATTTAAGTACACGCACAGAAAATTGTAAGTCAATCCGACGATTGTACTGGAAGTTACAGGAATATTTGTAAATACATCAGAGCGCTTGAAAAGAGGGGGCCGAAACACAGCGCGTGCCGAAGCACCGGAGGGTTTATTATTTGGCCCTGGAATAGATGACTCAATGTATATTGAAAAAAACATTTTTTTACTCTCTGTAAAATGCTTTTCAAACTTTCAATGCTTTATCGGTGACCAAGATTTCTCGGAAACTGCTTAACCGTTCAGTTTCAAATTTTAACACATGTTTCTTAATATATTTTTTAGTAAATAATCGAAGGTTTTTTCTCATGGATAAATATTTTTTGCTTGAAAAGACGCCATTTTCACAAAAAATTTATTTTGCTTATTCCTTGGATTGCTAACTAGATTATACATTACTTTAACGATATCCGTTTGATTTTTTTCGTTGTAGATGATCCAGTCCAGAGACATCGTGGTCACCGCAAGGCGCCTTTTTTGAGAGGAGCTCCTGGAGATCAGCTATAGTAGCATTCAAAATTATTATTTTTACAATTAAGAAATGTTGAAATACAATTAAAAGTTACCAGAATACGTGTAAAAAATTTTACATTAATAAAAGTTTTCTCAGAAAAAATTCTTAAAAAAAATCCTTTTTTTTTAGTTCGCCGGACTTTATATAACCCCTTAAGTAAATTTTTCAGGTAACTTGGTATAGTATACCACGTTGCCCACCCTTTTCCTAAAATACTATTGTATTTATCGAGTCATGCCCCTTTAACAAGAATCTTTGATTATAGATTGTCTGAGTTTTATAACATGAACAGGGTATTACAGCTAATGCTTCATTTTATAAGCATGCACAATTTCCTTGAAATAGACAGAAAACTTTTCTTGCTATATTCACAAAAGTAACATATATACCACAATACCGGATCTTAGTCTACTTAGTTCCACAGAAAATTTGCTGAGCACATGTTTTTTGATCCTGAACACTTGTTGGGAAATGCTGTGATTAGCACGAAACCCAAAGTTATTTAAATCTTCAATATGTCGTATATTATTTATAACTTGTCTTTAAAACTTTTTCAAAGCACTTGTTTAGGGAGCTTAAGAGACTTATGGGATATTTGATAGTCTACCATGCTTACGGACTGGTATGATTTAGGCGCATTTTCAGGCACACATTAAAAGTATAATTCAGTATCTTAAGACCCTACTTCGGAACTTTTAGGTAAAAGTTTCTAATGCCATCAAATCCATCAATAGATTGTCTATACTTATTTTGCATCGTATCTTTAAGTATACTATCAGCAGCGCTTAAGCGGTACTTAAAAGCAGGTCATTTGACATAAATGTGTCATTAGATCTCAAAAGGTGAATAAAAGTAAGTTTGTTTTTTTTTTTTTATAATTTTCACAATATATCAAAATGGTTTAATTGACCTCTCAATTTTTGACTCCACTGGTTATTTCTTAGCATTACAAGCTACTAGCTGTTTGCAATTAAGGCCTTTTTATATATTTCGGTAGACTACGTTTCTAGTGTGTTGCCACCGTCTACGAAAGCAGTTACTTAACTTAGTAAGCCATAGGATGTGTCGCGGAAGTATGTTGGAACTAAACGGAACCACTGGTTTAGTGGAAACTACTACGTCAACGGTGTCTGGGATTTGAACTGCCAGATCTACGACTTTCGAAGTATGTGGACATATGTTTTAATCGCTAAATACACTTCCAAATTTCTGATTATCTCTTATGTTCGAATACTCGATACCCAGGTGCCCACCAAGCTGTATTTAAATAAAAGAAATTCATTTATAGTAATTTTGAGCTCTCAGATCGTGGTTATCTTTGCATTCGCACCACATCGATAATTAAACAGAATACAGTCATTTTCTTTTTTAACGCATATAAATATTTATTTTATCAGAAAGATATGTTACAGTAATGTGTTCATAAATAATATTAGTTATTACATTCGATGACGACCTAAAATGCTTTCAATAGCAATTTTTGTAATATAATTGCACACCACTTGAGGATTTGTCATGTCGCGAGTGAAGTGATGTTCAATATGTTGAAAAACATTGCCACTGGCCATCTTGAATATCGCCGTTGAGTTGTGTATCTTCTCAGCATTTGGTCCACGATGTCAATGCTAGCTTTATATTTATTATAATAATTAATAAGATCAGGTTTCTTTTTTGCATTGTCACTCTCAGCTGGATCCAAAGGCATTGTTGATATTAAAGTTACCGCTTTGTTTTTTTTAGGTACCAAAGAGCACATATTCACGTTCTCATGGAAACCAAAAAAAAAAAAAAAAAAAAACTCGAATATTGCTCTCTCAAATTATTTGCTGCCATAATACTGGGGATGTATGGTTTATTTATTTATTTATTTTTTATTTTGCCAACAATGGTTAGATTCCACGATAGCAGGTGCTTTGCAAACGGGTAGAGTTGTAAAAAAATTATCCATGCAGATATTTTTTCCTCTTCTTCGGTACAGAGATGCTAACTCTTTTACCACTCCTTCTATTTGATTTTTTTCACGAGTATTATTCGTTTTGCCAGTGTAAATATTAACCACCAGATTCTTATACTTTACTTGGCTAGATTTGAAGGCAGATATTGCCGTAGGCTTATACATTTGATATAAATTTGTATTAAGCATTATCCATAAATCGCTGATTGGAGCTCTCTTATCTTCTTTCTTGCGTTGACTGCAAGTATTGCTATCATGGAATCTTTAAAATCAAATAATGTTGTGGAATATATTAAGATACAAGTTGGAATGCCACATGTTAGAAGTATGATATATATTTGAATTATTAGCACCAGGACAAATCAAAACGGCGAAAAAGGACTACATTTCCGGAATTATAACAGACTTCCATTTTCGTTAAGAATTTGGATGATCTGAATTGTAATTTGCATAGGTATGCAATGCTTTCTTATTTGTGTGCCGGACAATAATATCCACCATATTTTCTGTGAATATTTTTTTGAATGTGTCGCTTATCGACAGCGTTTCTGTACTGCGATGAGCTCCACTTTGTTGGCGTAAAATTTTGTAAACGCTGGCCTGATGTTGATGTAGTGCTGTCTCCTTCCACTCAGTTTTATCCTTCGCAATAAAACTGCTAGTTACCGATCCTAAAATAAGTAATTATTACAATATCATTTTAATATTTCTAGACAAAAAGTTTTATTTCTATTATAATCAGCCAAAAAAATATCTATTACCTGTTGGATCTGCGGTTTCTATTTCATCGTCATCCTCACTCTCACTACTATGGGACTCATCTTCTTGCTGTTCTTCTACATGCTCGAGGACATTTCCTTCTGTATCTTCAGAAAATTGTGAAGGTTCATTATCTGAATCGTTATCCAAAATTGGAAGGTTTGAAATAGACTGCGGAACCCAGTCTTCATTATCACTATCAGACAGTTCGTTTGAATCACTTTCGTCTTCATTGAACATCGTTTTCAAATAAGCTTCTTTCTCTGCTGCACTCATTCTAAAGATGAAAGTATTATATTATTTTATAGGTGACAAATTAAATTATTTCCGATTTCTGTGTCCGATTTTATAGTAAAAATTTAAAAGCTAATTATTATTTTTCCTTAAATTTTTATTCAATCAAAATAGGATCCCATGGCATCAACGACATTCTTCCAATGTGATACAAGGTCAAATATTCCTTTCTCGTAGAAGTGCTGACTTTTGAAGGCAATGAAATTTTCAATACGCTGCCCAGATGTTTTACGATTATCATACAGTATCCACCTTTCTTCACAGGTGACTATCCGGTTAATGTTAGCGATGCGCAGATTTTCAGGCTCCGTTGTTTTTGGAATTCGTTCAGTTCATGAGGTTTCTTTAACTTTCCTATGAGAGAAAGGTGTCGACTTATGGTCTATGGGGATACTCCCATGCTTTGTGCAATCTCCCGCACCGATGTCGTTGGGTCCGCATCCATCGTTGCTCTTAAAACATCGTCGTAAACTAACGTATCCGGCTTCCAACCTGGCTCATTTTCGAGGTTGAAAACTCCCGAATGGAACTTTCCAAACCAACGTCGTATAATGCGTTCATTTACCACTATGGTACATCCTCAAATGTGTCATTAATGTTTTTCATTGCCAATGACGCATTATGTCCCATTTTAAATTCGTAAAGGAAGACTCGAATTTGAACCGCCGACAGCATGGTAAATAATTTCTAAAAAAAAAAAAAAAAAATAACGGTACTTATAACGAACCCTTAAACTCTCACACGTCAGGCACACGTACCACTTTATTTTATAAAAAAAGAAAAGTTAACTTTCTGGCACAGATGTTCAATCGAGAACTCCTTATTTCCGACTGAGCGAAAATCGACATTTTATTATATGTCAAAATTACACAAAATTAATGTTAAAAAATGTTCAAATATTTCCCATATATGAAGTTTACTTACCTAGCAAAATCCCCTCGAGACACTTCCAAATTATTTTTTTTTTTTCACTTCACTCAGAATTCGACTAACACGTCCGAATCAACCAGAAACTCGAAGCATACTTAACTATCTTTGCCTCTAATATGCTGTAGAATTGTTAGAAATAACCTTGACATTCCTTTTCACTAAGACAGCAGCTGTTAGTTTGTAGCGGTATTCGCATTTCTGCAACATTTTTCGTCTTAAACTTACTTTAATACTTAATATTATTGTTTCTTACAAAAAAATATATTCTTTTACATAACTTTCTTTAATGAAATATAAAAAAAAAATCCAATAGTACCGAAAAGCTAAACAGCGTTAGTATGATAAAGTTGGGTATGAACCAAGGATGAAGTAATAATTTGTATCTCAAGCAATTGGTATTTTTTTATGTTTTTAATCCATGTTCCGCTTAGAATTGAGAAACCTATCACAGAACATTTAGCAGGTAAGTGGTCCGAACTAAGGTCATTTAGGACTAAAGGTTGACTTGTGACTCACTCCGTATTAGCAATAAACAAATGAAAGGGAGAAGGACTTCCCCTACCATTAACTAGGTAATATGTAGGACGTGGTGAAAATAATATTGAAAATGGGTTCTGCGAGTTAAGGTTGAATAATACATTTCCATAACAGTTAATGATTAGAATACTCATAATTACGAGTTCAACGATACGCCATTTGTAACCATACACGCATATAGTAAATATTCGATTGAAGCCAACAGACTAGCGTAAGGTTTTGCCTTAAATCTCTGTATCTCAGTGGTTATGCATCTCCCAAACCATACGATTTTTTCCTCAAAATATGTCAAGGAATGTTCTCTTAAAGTCTTCGACAAATTATCCACAGCAACCTATATATATGTATATACTGCTACGAATATTGCCTGTTCCATCCAACCGACCATCAGACCGACCGGTTGGAGTCATAAAGATTATGGCAATGTCGCGTTATCCTGTGGGATTCAAATTGTAATTGTGTATCCATATGGATCCATATAGATCCTGCCTTAAGGACAATAACTTGGGAAAAATATATGGGATATTATGTGCAATTGCTTTTACCAATTGATGGCACCAGCCCACCTAATTATCTTGAAATGAGTAAATGAGTAGGGCATATGTGCGGAAGTTGGCCCAGGATTTCTTTTCAATAATAGAAGCTGTAACTTAAACCAACCGCAGTAGATTTTATTCGTTGAATAGCTTCTACAGCACTATAATATAAATAAAGATCTAAATATTTATTTTAGGTTATTCGAAAATCGTGTAGAACAAGTTAATCAGTTTGTTAAGTGGTTAGGCCGCTCTAGAGGCCATAAAAATAGGGCTTTTTTGTGATTTTTTTTTTCAGGAGAAATATAAATTAAATCGAGCTTACAAAGTTAGAAGTTTATTGTACATATGTTTACCTGTAAAACATAAAAAACATCTCTTTTAAATTATGAGTCACTAATAAATATGATATTGACTTTTGGCTGAATGGCGCACTTCTAAATTGAAGCTTCCAAAATTCACAGAAAAATCGCTAGAAAATTATTAACAACAAATGAACTATGCCGTACTTACGTACTTATTTAGACAAAATATTCTTAAAGATCTATGTAGTTAAAACTTGAAGTGAATTGGTTGAAAATTGTTCAAGTTATGGGTGCGCCCAACTTGAAAAATGCAGTTTTGAAATAAACCTGGCGGCCTTGTACTATACTTTGAAAAATAAGTACTCCGGCATATTTTCCGACCATAATCTTTTGGGGCATGATTTTTAAGGTCCTAAGACACCATTTTTTGATTTTTGAAAATCCTAGAGTAGCCTTACCACTTAAACTTCCATTTCTATGAGATTCGTAAAAGTCATCACCATTGTTTATTCCTGATGCGAGTTAAATGCTTTTATTTAATAAAAAAAAAAAAAAACATTGTTTCTGGTCTTACGGTCTTAATCTTGTGTTTATTTATGTCTAGTTTCAATGTTCAAGTGTCGCTACCACCTGTTTCTGTTCAGATAATCGAATTTTCGAATCTCGCTGAAGACCTGCAAGATGTTTTTTTTTTTTTTTTTTTGCAGTTTGAAGTGATTTGTCAGCATCTATTAATGCTCATTTCAATCTGATTTGCTGATGTTGAACCATTGAGCGCCAGCAGAGAGAATAATACTTTACAGAAATTTTCCGTTAAGTAATTCGTAGACCCGCTCTTTTCATCTGCTAATAAATTTAATATTTTCTGCTAGCACTATGGCAGCACTGTTTCTATTGTATGTTATATATTTCGGCGTCTCTATTTATTTTCTGTTTTTCCGTGTCATCCAATAGTATTAAAATTACTATCTCGTTTATGTGCGCTCTCACAGCATGTCTTTTGGAAATAAATTGATCGTTTGAAAAAAAAAAACGGTTAGATAGATGTATAATTCATTTTGTACGGTCATTCCAGCTTGCGATAGGTAATCCTTTTGTTAACGCATCATATTGCTCGCTCCCAGGACTGCATGTGGTATGCCTCGACAATTTTAATTGCAACAAGTTGTAATGATGTAGTATATACTTTGAGTAGACTTAAAAGATATATACATATATATTTTCTTTGCGACAAGAAGAGAAACACTGTGTTAATATTTATTAAACAAATTTAATTACAATATAATAGGAATCCTGTTGAAAATTACAATACAGCTGATATTTGACTCTATGAGTTGAAAGTTTCTTGAAAATATGAAAGTTTGTCCCCTCTTTGATGTTTGGTGGTAGAGATTTGAATGATTTTAGTCCTTTGTGCAATATCGTGATATTTTTGTTAAATCTTGGTAGTCTTAAATACGTCGCTATTCTTAAATTGTATGATTGAACTTCCTGGATGTATACTAAATCTTCTTGAAGATAACAAGGAAAGTGACTATGTTTTACATTAATATTAGGACTTTTAACATTAAATGCTGTGGTGCATTTAGCCATATTAACATTTCCAACATACAGAAAGAAGGAATTTTTCTATTGCACTTTAAAATTGCACGCGTTGCCTTATTCTATAAAATTGTTAGTCTATTTCACGTGTGATTGTTGCTTATGTTTAAAATTGTTTCACAGTAATCAAAATGGGGTCAAACAATCGAAATTGCATTTACGAAGTAACTCGTAAGTCTTTTTGTTTTATTCAGAAAATAAATCCAACTTTGTTACTAATTTTCTTATATAATTTGATTGCTATTTAAAATTTAATTGCCAGTTTGCTACAACTCCCAAATATTTATGGTAAAAAATTTTCATTGTTAAATTTGTTTGATACAAATTTTCGTTAGAGTTCAATTTAGTTTTAGAGGTTTTTAGTTTTAATTTGTTCATACATATTTAAGTACAGTACGAACAATATAACTCCCAATGTGGACCCCTGTGGCACACCAACATGAATCAGTTTTTCCGTTGAAAAGTTATTTTTAATTTAAAACCATTTAAGATCAGCAATCCATATTTTTTTCCAGTTTTTTAAGTAGAATCTGTCTTTAAATAGAAAGATTTCAATCATTTTCTTGCCGACATCAATAGTTTTTTTTCCAATTGTGTTAGTAAAATGTTTGTTAACTGCTTTTTTCAATATTTTCTCTAATAATGGTAACATGTTTATGAGTCGAAATTCAGGATTAACTTTTGGATTTTCAGTTTTTGCCACTGCAACTATATTTGATTTCTGAAACGAGTTCACAAGTACCTCATATACGAGTATAATGGACTCATTGATGATAGTTAAAATACCCTCTAATAATATGTCTAGATTGTAACTAAAAATGTTGGGGTTTTGTGAAATCTGTATATTTTTTGTTGTCCGTTCGAGAAAGGATGCTTTGTGATGCTACTTTATATTGCACATACTCGTTATTGTTTATAGCGTTATTAATCGCTTGCTTATACCTATTTCTAATCAGTTTGTAGGAATTCCAGTCTTTGTTATCGTAGCTTAGTTTAATGCGTTTATTTTTGCTTGGTTATTATTTGTTGGTTCTCCATTATCTATTTCTTGTTTTATCGAAACTCGTTTTACCGTGATTTCCTTAGTTATACTTTTTATTTTATTACTAAAAAGATCAGTTTATTCATTAACATCTAGCTATTAACAAAATTGTCTGAATTGGCACACATATTTTGTAATTATTTGCAGCATACTCCTTTTTAACATAACCATTGACTAGCATTTATCTTGCTAGCTTATTTATTGTTGTCTATACTAACTTTAATAACAGTTTGTTGCAACATAATCTAAATTTTAGAGATTAAGATTTGGCAATTATGCTCGTTGGTTCGAAAATCGTTTGCTAATATGCTCTTGTATTTAAAATTTCAGAAAAATTAATTTTATTACTTGAGAAGATAGTGCGAATCTTTCTAATCGATTTGGCTCACATTGCTGAAGTTCCATCCATAGGACCTACTGTCTTTTAAAGTTGGCTTGTGCTCAGTTAGGGGTTGTTATATATTCGATCTTCTGTGCGGTATTCGCATACGAAACTTAGCTGCAATAGGGAAAAATCTAGAACCCATTTAACAACGTTCAAAAACCTGGACTGAATTCACAACCTATTATAAATCAGGATTATTAAGGAATTGAAAGATGAATTGACTACGAGAGATTTTTTGCCAAAGTTCAGACAAAAATTAATTGTTTTAGTAATATGCTAAAGTACTTGTTATGACTTATCTGTAAGGTGTAACAAACATTTGGTATTTTTTTCATACGATCTCGAAAAACCGTATGAGAAATCTTAATATGATAAATTACCATAGTCTATGACTATCAACTCATGTGATTTGAATTAAGTACATTACTCTCAGATACATTTTAAGGGTGTCAAGTGGAAAATTTTCAAGCGAAAGATGTATTGTTTAACGCGCATTTTTTGCGGATTCAACAATCGTCATGATTCACTTATCGGGTGCTCACCGCCCTTTCGCAGTTGAATAATAATTGAAGAGTGGTGAATCACTGCTTCTTGCACGTCATACTTTTTGAACTCATTTTAATATATTCAACAATAAAGTGATGGAAAGCACATAACTGATCTGGTTATGGGTAGAAGTAGTCTGACCAAAAGGGACAACGGTCAAAAGAACTCCTCCGGTAACATTAACGTCATAATTATAATTTGAAGGAACAATTAAAGTTCCAACCGCACAAGATGCAAAGTTATAGGATCTTATCGAAATTTGCTACCTTTTAGGAGAAACTTACGCTTTCGAACATAAGAAACACTTGGATATCATAATATCGATGGCTATATTAATAAAAAAAAAAAAACATGTATTTTTGCGGTTAACATTGTCCACAAAACCACAATGTTATATTTGATTTTTCCCCGGCAGATAAAGTTTCCTTTCGTATTGACAAATAATCGACGAATTCCTGTTGCTGCAACTGTAGCCGTTTCTTAGATACGACAACAGAAGGTTATTTGAATAGAACGGGGCAAATCCGCACATCGGTATGGAGGCAGAAATTGTACACAATTTTACCGAGTATAGATAAAATTGTACATTGTACTGTACTAACTTTAATTATTAAAAATAAAATAATTTGCAGATTGTATTTTTTTTTTTTTTGTTTAATTTTAAATTTGAAAATGTTCCAGTAGTTACACTTCAAGTTCTGGATTCAATAGTACAGAAAGACTTTGACATTTTGAATCCTTTTTTCGTACAACATAGCAATTTCTTAAAATAAATTTTTAGCTCGATTTGAAGTGCTAATTTGATCTTCTTTATTAATTTAAAGTATTTAAGACTTTGATTCTTTACTTACTTGTACATAAGTGATGTAAACGTCCTTATTGTTCATAATATGCAATTTGCTCATAGATTCTATCTAGATACTCGTAGAATAATGAAAGACTATTGAAAGTTTAAGATTACAAATACCACTTCACCGATTTTCTGTCCAACTAAGAAATTAATGTTCACTACCACCAGAAAACATTATCTGAATGTGTCGATATTTTATGTATATTTTATTCCCTTCGCTTTAAATTTGTTAACCTTAAATTAGTCAGTTTATTGAGATATAATCAACAGTGAGTAATAATATTGCGCTTTTCATTTGCAACAGCAAATTTTGTGTTTTATTTGTGTCTATCTTATTGCTTTATTATGTGTTTACTTGATTATTTTCTTTTAGCGAAATTTGATTAAGTCTAGTTTTTTAGCCTACATACATGTTTACCCGTCAAATTACAATTAAATGTGCATACAAAATGAACTAAACTCTAATGTGTTATTATAGAGTCTACTGGTTTCTCCGGCATAATTGCTGTGAGTTACTTTAAAAGAAATAATACTTACTTAAATAAAATAAGAATCACATCGGCTATTGCAATTCTTTAATCTTTTTTGATAATGTCAATCAATGATACCATTATTTCTTAAAAAAAAAAATTACGCTACAAACATACATACTCGTATTTGTTTCTTCACAAAGTTAAATCATATTTGAAAAGTGTCTGACATATGCTCAGGAGTGTAAAAATTCAGAAAGTGAGAAACACAAATGAGTGCGAGAAGCTAGGCCTTGGCCCACACCGGGCTGTCGCGCCAAAGTATTTATTTATATTTATATTTTATTGTATTGTAATTTATTATATTGGCCTTTTGTCATTTCTCGGGCAACTTTATAATATCATAAATATAAAAATTCCTATTTTTCTCTGCAAGAAACTTATCAAGGTGCTTTTCGATGAGGTCTCAAGAAGCAAATATTCTACAATTCTAAAAGTTTTGCAAGGAGCTTAGTTACATAATTTTGCCAAGTCACCAAACCTGTGTGCAGTCTAGCACTGTCGTGGTGAAACACTACACCCTTGCGATTGATCAGCTTGGGACGTTTCTTTGCAATGAATGACATCACTCATTTTTTGTAGCTGCTCATAGTAGATATCGAAATTAATCGTTTTGTTCTTTGGAAGCAGCTCATAGAAAACTAGCCTTTTCCAATCCCAATAGATTGACAGCAGGTAGATGTCCGCCTTTGCTTGCTTTGTTGATGGATTCATTTTACCTCCTCCACCTTTTTTCCAACTTTTTGTTTTAACTGACATTGTTGTAGACAATTCATTTTTCGTCATTCGTGATCATATGGTTCAAAAATGGATCGTTTTCTTTGCGTTTTGCTGAGTTGATTGCAGACGTTTATGCACATCATCAGATGAATCTCTTTCTCATTTCTCATACATGAATTTCTTTCTCATGCGGTATCTTCTTTATGAAGCCAAGCGATTTCGAATGGCCACGAACGTTTCCATTTATAGAGCGGTATCTTCGAACCAATTAATGCTTATTTGCTTGCATCAATGCAATTGGGCATTAATGAGCGCCTTCAACTGAAAAATCACCATTACGGAATGGAGCGAATCAGTTCTGCCACTGACGTTGTTCATGACTTTTTTGCCGTCAACTTTACAAAAATTTTACTTTGCCACAGTGGTTTTTTTTTTTTTTTTTTTTTTTTTTTTTTTTTTTTTTTTTTTTTTGAAGTAATAATTCTCCATGTTCGAACCACTATTGCAAGGATTGAACTCGACAACAACAGAACGTGGACAAACATTTAACATAAGAAAATTATTAAATTACACATGTAATCTTTAAACAGGACAGACGTCAAAGAAATCTACATACATATGTATGTAACTAGAAGAATTGTCCTGACTTTTTTGAATGAACTGGTCTACAAATGAAAGTAAAACAATTAATTACAATTGCCAAAAATTATTAAAAAAGGAAAAGCTTGATTTCGTGAGAAACAGAATCCATAGGAAACTTGGAATTTTTATGAATTGACATCAGTACTCTGAATATACATAATTAATTCAATGGTTATTTAGGTTATTCCCTACTCTGACCTGTTATGAGTGATGGAATATCATTAATTCTATAGTTCATTCGAGTTGATTAATCAAACAGTTCTAGTTATTTCTTATGTTAATTAAATAATAAATATAAATGCATTTGATCACGAACTTTTCAGGCATAAAAACGTTACCGAAATATAACTCTTCATTGTGTAAGAGAGCAATGTTGTTTTTTCTTTAGACTCATTATTATAAAAAGGTTTTCAACA
Organism: Volucella inanis; assembly: GCA_907269105.1. Classification (NCBI taxonomy): domain Eukaryota; kingdom Metazoa; phylum Arthropoda; class Insecta; order Diptera; family Syrphidae; genus Volucella; species Volucella inanis. The sequence goes on from OU026155.1 coordinate 157,655,872, forward strand.
TGTTAATAATCCTAATTAGGGAGATAATCAGATCAGATAAAGCTTATACCGCCTGATATGTGCAAGATTTTCCAATAAAAGGTTTCGTTTTGAATTGTCTGGTGTTTTGCCAGCCGTCCCAAAAATTTTTTAAATTTTTAGCATATGAAAAGTAAAAACTGCGCAAATAAAAAAACTGAATAATGCACGTTTTAACAACGCATTATAATTAAAAAAAAAGTCAATACAAAAATTTTAAAAACTTCGCTAAAAAAAATTTTTTATTTTTTTGTTTGGGTTTTCTGTAAGAAGTTTACATTTAAGTGGATATGAATAGACATATAATACCTCAGCAGGGATAGAAAGAGAAAGATGTTTGGGTTTGAAAAGTTAAAATTTTTGTCGGTCGACGCGAGGTAGCAATTGTTAAACGGATTCTAAAATTTGAGCTATTGGAACCGAAATCGTACCCGTCGCACAGCAACAACTGTTAATATCACCTAGATTCAATAAGCACAGGAACTTAAGTCCGTAACGTTGGAAGTTATCAAGAATTTAACCGAAAAATCATTTCGAGCGATGAGAAACATTTTCATTTTCGAGACTTCGTTAATACGCAGAATTGAGTTATTTGGGGCTTGAAAAATCATACCTTCTTATCCACAACGTTAGTTGTGTTAGTGTTTGGTTCGCTTTTTTAGCAGGAGACATTTTTTGATCTTATATATTCGAAAATGACGCTGGATTGTGCGGCTCTTTACCAGTTCCCGTCATCAGAGGTATAAGTAAAAAAAATTTTATGATTTAGTTAATAATGTAAAAGATAGTCAAGTATGTATGAAGATTTTAGAAGTCTTTGATGGAGATTCGTAAAGCATAAAGCAACAAGCTCTAGCTATGACTAGGTTACAAAAAACAACCATCCTAAGAGTTTGGTCGGAAAAAATCACCTTAATCATCTTAATTAGAGTAACAATCTAGAAAATGAGGGAGAATCAGTTAGAAAATTATTACATTAACATTAAGATATGTATAAATATTTTTTTAAAACAAACTTCATTGGAAATCATTACCAAACCATAACCAAATAAACCACACATTCAAAATGCTTTTGGACAGTTCAAATCGCTGTACTTGAATAAAATATATCGGTTTTGCCAAAAAGACAACTTTTTGTTATTCTCCTTTGTAAAACGTGGCTTGTATATTTCTGGCTTGTTGTCAAACTCTAGTTAGTTTAGGAAGAAGATACCGATTATGGATACTCGATAAAGTTAATGAATAGCCCACAAATAGCAATCGTGACGATCTCTAGTTTTACAAAACCAGAGTACACAATTCTCGAATTGGTAAGCACTTCAACAGTTCCAATTTAAAGAATCAAAATAGCAACATGACACCCGTTGCTGGAAATCTTATTACAAATGCTGGAAATCTTATTACAAATGTAATAATGTAATAATAATAAAAATTGTAGTAATTGATGGTGTGAAACCATCCATTATCTTGGTTCCCAGAAGACTTTTTAAAACTACCTCAACAATCTCTAAACTAAAATCTATGTAGAATAATTTGAATCACTCATTTTTGATTGTAAACATCCTTAGTGCTTAGAGACAAACTAATCTTGCCGATGTGTTTTCTTTATAAAAAGCTCTCATTGTTAGTGTAGATATTTAGTACAAACATTAGTTATGGAAACAAGTTTCTCATTATTACTATTTTAATACGAATATTGTTTAAGTACGTATTTGCATTTTCATAATAACCGACAATTGTTCGATATTATAAATTATACATTTAAGAAGCGAAGCACGATCATAATTCGTAGGATGTTTAAGTGTGGGTGCATATCGTTACGAATTTGTATTTATGACCAATACTTGAATGCCAGCCTTTTGATAGTTTTTATTCTTCTCGAATAGAGATGTGCATATATAGAGGGAATTGTATTTTAATTTCATTATTGAGAGCTTAATAATTGTAAAGTTAGTAAAATTATAATAACATGAAAAATGTAAATCTATGTTGATAGGCCTTTCTATCTAACTATTATATATATAAATAGTATTTACAATAACACAAAATATTGGGTCATATAAAAAGTCTCCGCGGTTTTTTGTCACTAGATAGTGTTGGTGTCCATTTATCTGGAGACACTAATCTAATTGTGTCAAACGAACACGTCATGTCATGTCAGGCTCCAGTTTTTGTGAAGATAGCTGTCTAATTCGTTGCTCGTGTTAAAGGTTATACTTATTTGAACATGATTGAAATATCTAAAGAAATACACTATATGATGCCGGACCCAGGAGTGGTTTGTTCGATTCCGTTCCGGAAATTTCGATGTAAAAAACGCATCTCGCACTGTTCGGCCTGTCGCTGAAAAAGTCGATGAAATTTTGCAACTGATAGTGCAAGAACGGCACGGAAGCTGCCAGGCGATAGCGGAGGCACTGAACATCAACCGTATGACAGTTTGGAATCATCTTAAATGAGCAGGCTACTCAAAGAAGCTCGATGTTTGGGTGCCATATGAATCAACGCAAAGAAATTTAATTGAATGAATAACCATCAGTGAAACGCTACGGAAACGTAACGAAATGGAACCATTTTTGAAGCGATTCATTACGGACGATGAAAAATGAATTAAATACGAGAATATCCAACCCAAGTGATTATGGTCAAAGGCCGGTGACCGACCACAAACTACTTCAAAGCCTGGATTGACGGCAAACAGGGTTAATTTGAGTTTTTGGTGGGATTGGAAGAGAATTGCCTATTATGAGGTGATAGAACGTGGCGAAACGGTCAATTCAATCCTCTAATGTGTACAACTCGACCGTTTGAATGAAGCTTTCAAGAAAGAGTGACCAGAATTGGCCAACAGAAAGGGAGTTGTTTTCCATCATGACAATGCTAGGCCACATACATTTTTGATAACCCGGGACAAATTGACGGAGCTTGGTTGGGAAGTTTTGATACATCCACCGTATAGCCCGCGGATCGTGCACTCTCTGATTACCATTTGTTTCTATTTTTGCAAAACTCTCTTGATGGTAAACAGTTGGCCGACCGAAGAGCCGCTGAAAATTACTTGGCCAAGTTTTTCGCTGGTTAACCACAGAAGTTCTACACCAATGGAATTATGAAGTTCCAGGAAGCTGGCAAAAACTCATAAATAATAATGGCCAATATGTACTTCATTGAAATTGATTTTGAATAAAGCAATTTTTTTTCAAAAATGTACCAAAAAAACCGTGGAGGCTTTTTATAGTATTGTATCACAAGAGACCGACAGTTATTGTCTTCTTTCTCTGAGAGGTAAAAAATTCTTTCGTCCGTCTGTGGCATCAACAAAAAAATTATTTGGTAAAATACTACACCATATATAGTTTGGATTTGTCAACACTAGTAGATTTTTTAGTGGCTCAAATAACAGTATAGATATTCGGTTAATCAATCACTTAAAACAATTTTAAATGTTATATCAAGGGGGTGACCTTGGTGAAGTGGTATATGCATAGACTCCTCAAGCAGAGGGTCCCGAGTTCGAATCCCATGCAAGGCAATTCTCTGAAAAAGTCTTTTAGTAGAATTTGTATGTAGTTATATGAAAACCCGTCGGCATCAGCTCTGACATGAAGGCATAACACTGATGTTGATGTGGTTGCTGGCTGGGATAATTGTAACGAACTTACAACTAGCACGTACTAAGACCCACTGGTTAAGGATGAACTGGCTCGTCCCGTCCAGTTTAACAACCACCTCTGGGAAAAATATCGAAACCAAACACAACTGAGTTTCAAACTACAAACTACAAACTACTACATCACCCACCCGCGCCCTGGAGAAAAGCCAGTAAAAGGGTATTCGTATCCCCTTGGTGCGCGCGCGGTATTTTAAAAAAAAAATATATATATATCAATATCAAGTGGATTCCAAATTGATTTTAAAAATGGATACAATAAAACTGTATGTAAATTGAACCCCACTCTTCATAAAATTTTAATTCAATGCCCTATTATAGTCAAGCAGGCCTTAATGCCTATAGGGCAATTATCCGAAGAGGCAGCTGAATCCAAAAATAAATATTTTCGTTTATACAGATTGAATTATGCCAAAACATTTTCACGACCACTAATTACAAGTATAAGGATAATGTCATCAACTTTAACAGAGAAGGCCTATATATGCTTATATATTGATTAACAAATTGGCTTCCGAAGCTGAAAGCTTGGGCAAAGATGATGAAGATCAGATGAAGAATCTTTACAGACGTAAAGTGGACAGCATCAACAGAATTATAAAATTAAAAACAATTAATTTTGAATAAAACATACAATTTTGTAGAAAATTACCTTACTTCACAGTATGCAGTTATTTTGATAATCGTATTCAGAATCATTAAGAAGCAACAAATAATGTTGGCCATTCGTATTAAATACCCCTATGTGCGTCGCCATTTTCTATTTAATTAAAGAAGTGTTAACGTTGCACCAAAATTTGGAAATAGCACCAAAATTAGCAAAAACAAAAGCTGTAATCAGAATACAAATAGAAGTTTTAAGCGGCGACGTAAACAACATCAAGATAAAGTTGCGATTGTTCCTTTTGAATGTTAAATTAATTTTATTTTTTAGCTTATGTTTTGAACTTGGAAAGTGACCAATATTATTACTCGCAAGCTGCAGTCCTTTGTTAAATCAATTTGGGTCACGCGAGCTTGACTGACATGTTATCTAATAACATCTTTGAAATACTCGTATAACTACCCAATTACTTTGCCTATCCAAAACCTGCACCCAAAAAAAGTTAATTGAGCTACACACACAGATTATTTATCGATCAATTAAGGATAACTTTCGTATGTTTGATTTTGTGTATATACATTATTTCATTGTTGTGGCATTGACAATATCAAATTGTTTCAATCGTACTCACGACCTTAGTTAATTGTACCCGCATTTCGAAAGCGTCTTCATATTAAAATAAGGCAATTACAGTAGAATCCGTTTACTACGACTTCGTTTATAACGACTACCCGTTTTAAGTGACGTAGACATAACAACATGTAATTTATCGATAAATATTTTAACTACAATGACTAGTGGTTGTTGTTTTTACAAAAAATAAAAAAAATAAATAAAAATCATACACCATTGTACTGGTCACTATCAGTACTGGTTGATGCAACAGTGTTATGCGGCAGTTTTCATTTTTGGTCAATGTTATAACACAGCTTTTGGCAGCTGGTGAAAGGATGACAATCTTGCAAAAGAATTCAGTCTAAGTAATTCAACAACATCCACAATCAAGAAAAAGAAAAATAAACATGAAATAGAACCCCTGTTCAATGGAAATATTTTAAAACCTAAACGATTAAGAGCCTCCGCTCAAGCACAAATTGAAGGAGCACTATTACAACGCTTTAAACTTCAGCGTAATCGGAGAGTATCTATAAGTGAGCCTATGCTTAAGCCCAATTTTTTCTCTAATGTGTTGAACATTCCTAAGTGTCACTAATCTGCAAGCTTTTCTAAAAACTATCGACTATTAAGGCAAATGAAGACGCCAGAACTATGCAACCAAATATTACGGTTCTCGATGCTACATTTATGATTTACGATGCCTGGAATAAGCTTACGCAAAATTCAATATTTAACTACTTCAGGCATGCTGAATTTGCCCAATGAATTTTAGTGTTCGATTTTCAGTCTCTGCTGATCTCGACGACAAAGATGCGTTCCACTTTCCGTTTGGGTGAGAGGTGTTTGTAAATGAGGAGTTTGAACAATTGATGCTGCTGTAGCAAAACGTGAAGAATATTTCCATGACGAACCGGAAGAAATATTCACAGTGTGCCCGAGACTCTGAAAGCAATAAAAACGTTGAATATGTTTGTGCATTCTAATTTCAATGATGACGCTTAGAGTATTATGTCTCGTCTACACCATTGTGTACATATGTAGCTCTTACTATCGATCAAAAACAAGTTAAAATTAATTACAGGCTTTTTAAGCTAGATATGTACTTAAATATTATTTTTGGTGTAGTAATATACATTCACATGTCCTAATAGCTATACAGAGTTTATTTTTTACTTATAGATATTTACAAAAGTCAGAATAATAATAATAATAATAATTTTAATTTACAATTACAATTTTCAGTTTGTTTTGTGCGTCGCGTCGTGCGGTTAGAAGGCCTTAATGTCACCAGTGCTTTGATCGTCGCTATATCCGAATTTTTCTGTATTTTCTTTTAGAACCATTCAAACACGCTTTTATAGAAAAAATAAATTTTCGATTTCTTTTGGTTGCGGACTTACCATTCCACCATACTGATTAGAAAATAATTTGTTCAAATTCATCTCAGCTTAATCTTTAATTCTGGTGTCACTTGGGAATTTTTTAAATGAAATCAAATGTATTAATATTGTTACACATATTTTTGGTCATAAAACAGAAAAAAAATATATATTTGTAATGAGAGATTCTTTAAGCTTTTGGATTTTAATTGTCAAAAAAAAAAAAATAAATAAATAAATAAATAAAAACAGGGAAATTGCAAACGTGTATAAAATTTTTATTTGAATTGATTACAATGTACTTTTTAAAGATTATTTCATGTAAATGTTGACCAAGACTAAGTTTTAAGTGGTCCCTATGGTGAGTCCAATTTTGAATCGCTTTTTCGAGCATATTGGCTGGTATTTCGCTGGTAACACATATAATGTTGTTTTTTAAGGCTGCAATTGACGATGGTTTATCGGCATAGACGAGTAGTCTAAAGGTGTCAAATCGCACGATCAAGCTGGCAAATTGACCGATCCAGAACGCGAGATAATTTACCCACAAAACTCATTTCTCAATTGTTTTGCTGGAACCACATGTCGACCAAGTTCAGCTCGTGCATTTTGGGCAAAAAAAATTTTGAAACGCTGTTCTCACGGTCTTCTTTGAAAAAATACGAGCGAATGATTCTACCGGACCATAAACCGCACCAAACGGTGCATTTTTCAGGGAACATCGGCAACTCTGATATTACCTGAGGTTGCTCATCGGATCATCGTTGAAGACAATTATTCGATCAAAAAGCGGATCTCGAGCTTTTCTAAGGTCTACTCACCGAAATCTGTACACTGTGGCAGGTCGTTCAGCTTCAGTTCTTGCACGAACTGTATTATGTAAGACCAAGATCCTTGCGTAAAATCGTCCACGTAGTCGAGTACTCACACAATCCCAATTGCTGCGAACGGCGTCGAATGGACAAATTATGGTGTTCATTAACACTGGCGGATATAGCAGCAATATTGTCCTCTGTACGCACTCTACGCATACGGATAAGTGTCCAATAGCGTGAAATTAGTGCAAAATTTATCCACTATGGCTTGAATTGAAAACACTTTTCACAGAGCACAAATTTTGATAATAAAATTCAATATTAGAATTTGTAAGCATTGTTCGGGTGTAAGTCTTTCCATGATGGAATGGCAATGCTAACTGAACATGTGAGCTATCAAAAAGGGAACACTGGAAAACCAAAAAGCAAAAAAATCATCCTTTATATTAGCAACCTAATCAAAATGACATTTATTTGCCTTCACACACGTCTAGAGATGCCCCGGCCACAAAATCGATCTAATGCAATAGAAAATTGTTTACTACAGAGGTATCCGTAATGGGAGGCACGCTATAAGGACCAAACTGCCAATTGTGATCTGGAGTACCTTTATTGGTTTTGTCTTATGAAACGAAGTAGAAACTTTTTAAAAAAGTTTTTAATATGCCTCAGTCAGCCTCAGAATTTTTCGAATGTAACAGTTTATTCGTCAGTGCACAGAATTCTGCTGCGAACATTTTTGACATACGAATGTCGGCGACGTAGAACTTTTGATGCTTTCCTTAAATTTTTCTGATGTGTCTTGAGTTTGGGCAAGCGATCAGTATATCTTTCGTTCCAACATATGTATAATTCCCAAATCTTCTCAAATAAAGCGGGAAATGCACTTCTGTAGTGTTTTTGTTTTTTTTTTTTTCAACAAGATTTTCTGGTTTTAAAGGGCTATGGCTAGATCCTTAATCGAACCGCCTCAATTGCATGTGAACGTAAGAACATCCGATTCTTTTACAGGAATTTACTCCATTAATACCCTCAAACAGTCTAATGGCACGACAAACAAAATTGTTGGTAATTCTAAGGCGTCACAAGTCCTGACAGTTATAATCTCCTATATTTTGCACTATTTAAGGCGAAATATAAAAATATAAACGGATGTGTCCAACACTCATATGTCTAGTATTGTGTAGAAATGTACACGTACACAATACTTGATGACGTTATTTGGGTAATGTGGCGATCGCTAAGAGAGACAACATACTCAAATCAAACGAATCTAGTATCTTAGAAGTTTTCAATTTTTAGTTTTTGAACCATAAGGGATTTCAAATGAATAGTCAAACTATTTAACTTAAATCGTTATGGTGCCAAACTCGGCAGAGCGGAGTATGTGCAGGGAAGGTAGATATTACTCTCTCTTACCGCCTCGCTTACGCAGCTTCTACAGAAATAATTACGCAATGTTGCATGCTAAATAACCGCGCTCAGTATGCCGTCTATCTAGACATGTCGAACAACATGTTGACATAAGGAATACTTTGTTTTTTAAACGAATTTATAGATAAGATATCTTTTATCCGCATTATTAATGTCGCCTGGAGGTTTTTGCTAAATGTAAATATGGTATGTTGTAGTCTCTATGTTTCCTAAATATGTTTAAAACGGTGTGTCTACAAAAAAATTAAGATGTCTTTGACATTTTGTAAAACCAACAAATTATCTTATCTATTTATCTTAACAAAAAGTAATATTTAGAGAATTTAAAATACAAAACGCTTGTAAACAAAAAAAGTTAATTGTACTTTCTGTGGGCAGTTTGCCCTAGATAAAGTACAAAAAACCACTTTGTTCCCGCTTATCCATATCTTGCTTTATAGATAAAATAACCGAAAAGTCGGGTATGTAATATGTAAATAGCCAATTTTTATGATAAGCGAATTGATGATTAGTTAGGCAATGTTGTTCCTTCCCAGTGACTAACACGTCCGTGTTTTGTTTTTGGGCAATTTCTGTGGAAATGTGATGTTATACCAGTCCGGTATGATAGTGTTGGTATAAAAGATATTGTTCCATTACAAGGTTAAGAATAATATATGAAGATATAAAAAATAAACCTATAACTAGGGTAATAACTAAAATGGGTTTGGAAAGCGGCATGTTGTCTTGGTATTGTCATAGCGTTAACTTTTTAACATTTGTTAACAAGGAATCAATCATTTAAAGAATTTGTCAAATCTCTCTACAGATTAACCTTAATCTGTAGCAATTAATCAAACAGTGTTCAATTAATTTAGTATAGAAATTATGTTTTTAAAGAAAAAATAGTTGGTAATGAAGACACAGCTTATGTGTACTTGAAAATAGTTTTTATCAGTGCAAATCAAAATCATGCGTGCGTATCGTATGGTTTGCGTATAGAAGTGATTCCTTTTATCTTAGGGTGCACTTTACTCCGACTACATACAAAGTTATTTTTTTCAATAATAATGATTAACGATATTTGGGTTCAAAACTTTGACGCCTTTTGGCGTCTTGTAAATCCTTCTACAAAGTGTTTTCCAAAGTAAATATGTATGACTTTTAAAAATAGGTATTTATAGTCAGGATATCTATTAGCAATTACATGCGTCAGAAAAGTAGATTCTTCAGTGATGTACTGTCAAAATTTGATGACATTTGGACGAATAAAAGCGATTATTGCGTCTTAAGTGACAGTTCGTTTTCGCCAAAAATGGCTTAGAATTCAAAATTCGAAAAACAACTTCAAAGAGGCCAAGGTAATGAAACTTGGAGTTTCCAATATGATTTAGAAACCAAGCATTATTGTGGCGAGTGCAAGGCGCCAGACGGGTCAAAACCCAAAAAATCTTATTTGGAAAAATCAAAAGTGAAGAAAATGTTGATCTGCTTTTATGATTTAACGGCATTGTCCACAAAGAGTTAATGCAGTTAAAGCAGTTCTATATTAATGTTTTGAAGCGTTTGGTGCATCGTATTCGGCCAGAATATAGCGTAGAACAAAGTGGACGTTTGTTGCACGATTATGGGCCAGCTCATTCGATCAACACTTGTGACCGATTTTAACTGTCAACTACCCTCGTATACCGTTATACCTAAAATCGGAAAAGAGGACTACACGCGCGCCAAGAGCATCAGATCTATTTGCTTTGCAAATGCTTTTTATGTCTACGATGCAAAACACCTCTCAATGCGGAAGATCCTGCGAGAGTGCGCTTCAAAATCTGGTAGGCAGAATTGAAGGTGCACCCGATAAGATGGAATGCGCTCTGGGCGTCATTGAAAGTGCTTTCGATAACATAACTTTTGCGGGATTTGTAACTCGGCCAGACAGCACAGCGTAGGTGAATCACTAGTATTGTGGCTTAAAGCAATGCTGGTGAATAGGACACTAATTGCGGATACTGACTGCGGTTAAAAGGTGATAGCGGGGCTAAACAAGAGTTGCCATTTGTCTCTACTGCTATGTTGCATGTTTTTCTACTCAAAAGCTGACTCATCTAGTGCTTAAAGGCATCACCTTCCCAGTCCCCAAAGAAGCTAAATATCGTATTTGGTAGTTATCCTGGATAACAAACTTCTACGAAATAAACATGTTACGTCGAAAGCCTCTGAAGCGCTGTCGGTGTTCTAACAGTGCAAAATAGCTCTCGGCTAGACATGGGATCTGTCACCGAAAAGAGTCCTTTTGTTGTACAACGTTATGATAAGGCCAATTATATTCTTTCCGTCGCTTTTCCAAAGAACATTATTTTTCGGCTGCATTGCACTAACCTTAGAACGCCTGTCTCCGCTCTAGACACATTGATGAATCTCCTTCCCCTCGATATTGATATCATGGGCTCATATTCATATCAAAGGCATCCTTGTTTAAAAAAAAAAAAGTGGTCTTTGGAACAACACACACTGGAGCTTTGATGGCCTTGTGCGCTGTCTTTTGACTCTGGTCTTATGGATATGCCGTCTGATGCAGTGAAACCAGAACACTTGCTGCGGAAAAAATGCGAAATCGACTTTCTCCGTGCCCAAGACTGGTTTCGGCCAGAACCTGGGCCTGGAAAGGATTGTAATCGGACCTCACGCATGACCCCAAAACCAATTTACGATGTGGAACTGGTGTCTTCCTGGAGGACGACAATTTTAGATTTCACTGCTCATTAGGTAAACTTAGGTCTGTTTTCCTATCTCCTAACGGAAATATACGCAATCCTGATGACGAACTATGTATATTGCGAGAATTTGATGGAGGAAGCAAAGCATTTGCACATGAAATCGTCAATAAACATGCTAGGCAATCTTCAGAAGAGAAGTTTTCAGCAGCCGAGCTTACATTAAGTCTGCCTGCGTCCTCGCTTAGGGTTTCCATTGGTAGGTGGTTATCATATCAGTATAACTGCCGATGACATGACTCTCCAAGCTACCGGCAGAGTTAACGAATGCTTCCCAAGGTCGATCACAGCTTTTCATACATGGATCACGCTATTGAACCCTATATTGCAAAAGTTCACTGTGAGTAATTGTCATCAAATCATTCTATTTACTGTAGTCTGCTTTCTCTGTGAGTCGATTAAAGTAACAAACTTTAAAATGCCACCGACATATTATACAAACAGTTTTCAATGTGCTACGAATTTTGTAATAATAGCTTAGGGGTGCATTTACAATAACCGGCATTTTTATTTTGTTGATCTATCAAACATACGATGCCTCCTTCCGTTGGTTTCATTAAGATACGGCTAGTGCAATGCAGTTTCTTATCTTCCGCAGGGAAACAAAGGCCAACTTGGATAATCAAAGTACATTGACTCAAATTCAAACAAAATCCAAAATCAAATAGGGCAAACTCATGCATACACTCGTATTCATATATTGTTATTCTTTGTTTATTCCTCCTTCAATATTTTTGTATCTGTGATTCCTGTTATAATGACTTGAATCGCTTAAAACAACGATGACCAATAAAAATAAATGCTATCAGTGGAGATAGCACTGTACGAAGACATTTGTTATCTATCATACTTGTCACCTTATACCATAAATGTCTAGTAAATATTTTTCAAATTTTACAATGTTTGCAGTTTAAAAGATTAAAAATGAAACGTGGTCGTTATAAATTTCGCATTCATTTTTGTTCGTAACATTTGTCTTGACAGAGTTGTCAGTGGATTGTCTCTAGTGCAAATGAACTCATTTTCCACATGAATCAACAGAACAACTATCATAAAAGTAAAAGTATTACACAAACCTATACCAATAAGATGAATACTCAGGCTTTCGGAAGTGAAAGTTATATAATTTTGTTAATATCTTCAATATCGGAAACATATCATAAAACGACAGATAATAGTTCCCGTACGATGTTCTATACGTACATACTTATACATACATACCAGCAAATATCCGTTTATTCTGAAGACAAACCAAGTTTACTATTATACATTTACGATTAATCATCTACCCCACAATCAATAAAAATTTACCGGCAACTTATGCAAAAGAAAAATTATTTTTACAAGAAATACAAGTACGTTAAAGTTAAAAGTAATCTTCAGTATATCCTCATCTAGAAGCAGCACTTTCTTAGATTGTCGCTTCTTATTTATGTGTAGGAGAAATTTATTGAGCAAGGTCATCCTTGTACATATCTTAGATCTCGATACTTTTTATTAGCCAATCCGCAGCCTACTCCGCTTCTTTCCACTTATTCATATGATAATGCTGATGAGCAGGGGAATTTCCTCCTAGCACTCAGATATAAATAGCTACAGATACCTTCTTACGTTAAAAGCCGACCGTACTCCAAAGTAATTTACTGTGCAATGTTTTGAGAAATACGCTTGTACGCTCGGCAATACATCCAAACTTTTGAAGCCAGCCAGTGAATAGGGTGATGAGGGTCGACACTCGACGGCATGCGATATTGACGATGATACAAAAATTGAGGGACAAAGGGTAGATGTTGTTTATGTATTATGAGTAAGCAGCCTAACGATGATAAGTGAACGACGTTTGACGTTTGAAGGTCAAATACATTCATGAAAGAAGAAAATGAATTGCTGAAAGGTCCTTGCTAGGACATCCCCAAAGAAGCTTCTACCGAATGAGAATGATTTTCTTGCAAGTAATGAGCTCCTCTGATATGTGGAGCATACTTCGTCATTCAATCTTAGCATTACGTACGAGTATTGCCTTATTTTTATGTTATTCTAGAGATAACTCAACAGACTTCTGAAGCTTTGTTGTGTGAAAGGGGGATTTGTTCACGTTTTATGTGTTTTCGATTCAACCTTTTTTCACTAAGATAAATGAATCACAAGTTGCGAGTATCTAAGTAGCGAATACAAGTAATGACGATGTGTACTACTTGACCTTTTAAGTGCCTTTTAATTGATTTAATCTTCCTTTGTGGTTGGTTGTTCAGTGCACTGATCGCTATGAATAATGATTAACATGGCAAGTTGTCACAGTTTATTTGTTCATTAATACATTCATATGCACATTGCTTTGAAACTGTGGCCTATATTTTACCCACTAGTACAGTAAGGATGTCTTTTAAAAATCGAGCATACTCGTGCACGTAAGTGCTTCCAAATATACCTACTGATTGTTCAGATTTTATGAATGAATGAATGTGACTCATTCGAAGTTATTGTCTTCCTAAGCAAACGAGAATATGATTTTTGGGGTTAACACTTTCAGAACCAACTTGATTAGAATTTCAATGTGATATTCGTTTTTTGTGGTTTCAAGCATCGTTTTAGCGTGATTTATTTGCATTCCAATTGTGTTATGATGAAGTTAATGGTAAACTGGTTCATAACTATGGCGCAATTACACCGATGTTATATTTGCGAGATTTCCTCACCTTTTTTTAAAGATTTCTCGGTCTTTGGTGAGTTTATACGTTATATTTACTTACTGGCTATTTCCAGTAATTCAAAAAAAAAATAATAAGAATAATTGAATAAAATAAAAAAAAAAAAAAAAAATAAAAACAAATTAGAAGCCAAAATTCTTTACACAAATAATAAAATTGTTAATTGTCCTCCAGTTATTTCTGGGGAAGAAAACGACATTTAAACTCCCGAACTTCTTGGGAAATAATTAATTTTTGGAATATGTTAATGCGACTTGACTCTAGTGGTGAAGATCTCATTTTTAATTAAAGTTTGAATTCATCATTCAATTAAAGTAAAGTGTATTGGCCTCACACATATGCAAGACAATACAGTCATCCTAGAAATGAACGACGTATTTTCGTTTTGGTAGTTTTGAGTAATTTAAATTTTAAATTTTAAATTTTTTTTTGTTTTTAGTAAACAATTTTTTTTTTTTTTTTCAGTTTCAGTTTATTTCATATTTAGAGCTTTTACTAAACTTTAGATACAAAGTACTCTCATGAATAAGATACAAAGTACTCTTTTGAATTGCAAAGCTTATACGAGGTTGTGACAATATTAAATAAAATTAACAACAAATATAATAAAATAAAATAAATAGCATACGTACAAATCTTAAATTTGGTATATGTAAATACATTTATATACTAGTATGCGAAAAGGAGAAAAAAAATTATACATATTTAACAATTCAAAATTTTAAAATATAAAAAAGGAAATGAGAGAAGAAAAGAAAAGAAAGGAATAGGAAAAAAAAAAACGAAAGACCAGACACTGTTTTGCTATGAAAAACAGAACTAGCGAGATAGGAAAAGGTACAAACTCAATTCCATAGTCGAATAGTAGCGATGAAAAATTGTCTTTCCGATTTCACATCCGTGTGTGAACACCGGAATGGCTAAAGATTTTGCAAGTATTAATCTCGTTTTTAACTGTGTATAGGTTGAACTTTCCATAGCGTTCAGAGAATACCATAGGTCTTACCGACAGTAGAATGTATGTGGTCGTTCCACGTCAAAGTTTTGTTGAACACGATCCGTTAATTCTTAGCTGAAGACACCATCTTCAAAGGTACGTTGCCTTAATACAATAGATAGATGGGAATTATGGGATAGGTTCAAAACTTTTTTTGAAATCACCAAGCATTTGCATTTGTGTGGATTTAGAGTTAAACCGTTCTTAACCGACCAGCTCAGAATATGCTGAAGGTCCAGTTTAATATTTCGGGCACAATTTTCAATCAAAGCAAGAGGACAACTCCAGTAGATTTTAACGTCGTCAGCATAAATGTGTACCGATGAGTGTAATATTTTATTTGGAAAATAAAGTGGGCCTAAAATTTACCCTTAAGGAACCCCTTGGGTCAACGAAAGGAAATCTGTATCAATAGATACAGCCTATCTATCATTAAGTATCGATGAAATAAGACTCGTTGCAAAGCGAGAAAAGTTAACTCAAACCGTATCTAAGACTTTGGAAAAGTCCAATAGGATCATGAAGGTGACATTGTCTGTATCTAGCCTTGATCTTATGTCCTCTACAACTCTAGTTAGAGTGGTAGTACAATTGTGCTTGGGACGAAAGCCAGATTGAAATGGATCCAACAAGATATATCAGCACAGATATACACTGAGTTGTTTTTGCAATAGACATTCACAAACTTTTAAGAGAAAATGCAGAATTGATATAGACCTGAATTCATCGATAGCTCCATTTTTGATAATTCGTAAAATTTTTGCCATTTTCCATTGATGAGGAAATATTCCTGTAGGTAACTATAACTATATTCAAAATGTGCGTGATATAAGGCAATAAAAAATAAAGAACGGCTTTAACAAAAGTTGGATGGGGTTCATCAACACCAACTGCATTCGATTTGATGGAGAGAAAACTTTTAAGAACATCCAGAACCAAGTAATGCTTAATGGTCATAACGGCTTCTGTTGCAAGCGACCATCGGAAGGTCAAAATTATCGATGACGATAAGTGGGTCAATGGCAGCAATTTCGGTTTGGATTTTATGTTTGAGATCCTGATTTGTCGCTGGGCTATAGTTATAGACCTTACTCTTCAAATAACCGGACAGAAAGAAGTCTAAATTTCTCCCCTAACCGAAATAATGCTTTTTTTCAAATTTCTTGCGCATTAAATTGATTAATTAATGGCATGTGTGGGTGATAGCACCATCTTGTTAAAACCAGTAATCGTACAGACACTCCGTTCACTGTAATTGTCTCTCCAGGTTCATCTTCGAAAAAGTACGGGTCAATGATGCCGTCAACCCATAGTCCGCACCATATAGTGCCTTTTTGGGATGCATTCGTTTTTAGTGAATGGGTTTACCGTCCCAGGAACGACAATTTTATTTATTTACGTTCCCCTCCATCTAAAAATGGGCTTCATCGGAAAAGATAAAATTTGATGACAAGTTGTCCTGGCGATCCAACATCCAGTTATCAAATTGGCAACGTCGTAGGTGGTCCAAACACTACAATTTATGTATAATTTGGATTTTATAGGCATGCAAATGGAGATCAACTTTTAAAATCCGCCGTAAAGTACCATAAGAAAGTCCCAATTGTTGACTTCGGCGACGATATGAGGTGTCTGGCTTCCTCTAAAAAAAATTAAACAGTCATTAGATTAGAACACCTTTTTTGTAATAGCAGACCAATTTACTGCTGAATATTTTTTAATCTTTTTAATTCGGCCCTATTCTGCCTCTACGTTTCGAGTCCCACAAGTGCATCCATAATTTGGATGATTGCAAATGAATTCTTTGAACTCCAGCCCTTTAAGACTATTAGGTTCCTTTCATCCAGTCATTATACCGAGTCGTTTTACGTTTAACAGTATCAAAACTACTGCTAACTATGATTATGGCAAATACCTTAGATAAACAAAATTTATTATTGATATGGGAGTGCATGCATTTCATGCGTCAATGACTTTATACTGTGTGGACGGTAGTAGTAATAGTACACCCTGACTGACTCGAACTGCAACCAACTTCAGACTGCTATAATTTCCAAACCGTTTATTACTGTGAGCTCAAATTTTGACACATGACACATAATCACCTCAACGTGAATAAATCATTAGTGTCTCGAAGCATAGCTCGTTACCGTGATACTGGCAGCGATGCAAAACGCCATGGAGATGGTCATAAAAAAACAACAGCATCGGCAGAAATGGTTCGGAAAGTGAAAGCTCGAATTGAGTAAAATCCGCGTCGAAGTGGAAGAAAAATGGCTCGTGAGCTCAACATATCGTTGGAACGGATGCGACACATACTGAAAAATGGGCTTGGGCTCAAGCCATTGTAGTTCCAAAAAACACACGATCTTACACCGCAACAGAAAAAAGTAAGAGTCGAAAGAGCGAAGGAGTTGCTACGTTTGCACGAAAGTGGTGAGTTGCCAAATTTGTTTTTTTTTTCGATGAGTCGCAATTAATTAATCGTTAAATTAATGCGATCGTATACCGTGAAACTGCCTTAGAGACAGTATTGAAGCCTTGGACAAACAATCATTTCGGTCGGAGACCATGGACATTTCAACAAGAGTCGGCACCGTCTCAAAAAGCGCGCGTCAACCAAGATTGGTTAAAAAACAATGCTCCACACTTAATTTCTTCGACACAATGGATTGCAAATTCTCCGAATGCAAATCCATTGGATTTTTCTGCCTGGGGTATTTTGAAGGCGAAGGTTGGCAATAAAAAATACCAAAGTTTGGACAACCTGAAACAAGCACTTCGCCGGGAACGGGCCAAAATACCGCAGAGCTACTTGCGTGCAGCATGCGATGCTTTCTTCGGCCGTCTCAAGGCCGAATTTGAAAATTGATGTATATTCCAACATTTTTTGCTTTGGCACAATAAAATTTATCAAAAAATAATAAAATTATAGCATTTTAAAATGTTGCAGTTCGAGTCAGTCACCCTGTAGTATCTAAAGGAAAACCAAAGTTCAGCGTTAACCAAAAGTTAGTTTCGTTTCTTCGCTTCGTTTCTTGACGCAAAAAAGCATATGTCTAAAGTTGTCCCTAAATCAGTAATACTCTAAAAATAAATAGGAAAAGAATACACATAATATTCTAGTAACGGTAATTACTTATTTTACGTAATAGAAATATTTTAATGCAGCCCTTTTATAATTTTAGATCGTAAATCTCCATCGATTTTCACGGAGACTGTTATTTACAAGTGTGCACGTTTTCACTTATCTTTTTGTTGACAATACGAGTATCTTATTGATTGTAAACCTTTGGAATATGTACTGAATTTTTTTTTTTTTACACGCTGCTATGATAAGCAACACTTCCGACAGATAAATTGCAAAAAATAAAGTCAATTAAGCTGTTTTAACTTCAATCAACAGTTCATTGTAATTTTGGTTCATATACGTTTTAATTGATAAATTAATTGCTATAAACTATGAACAAACTACTTAAAATATATTTTACTTTATTATACATATTTTCGAGGTTGAAACTGAAACACATCGTGAAAAACGAAACAAACAAACGAAATGGAATTTATAGACTTTAATTAAAAACATTAAAAACCACAAGTTGGTAAAAACTATTACAAAGTTACTTTTTTATTTTTTTTCTAAATGCCCTTATGACTTTTATTGACATAACAATAAACCTGTTGAGCTAGTTATTTAATTAAAAAGTGCAAAACAAATTAACCTTCATATTAAGTCTATTCCTTGTCAAGCTTAAATGAAAATGAAAATGTTCTTTCAAATATCTTCTTCCTTTTCATTAACTTTAATTTGTACTTTTATGTAAATGTGTTTAAATATTGATCATATCACTTTCTTAAACCATTTCTTTGCACAAGGGAAATTCAACTCAAGGTCAAAAGAGTAAGTGCAGCAATCGCGTCCTGAAACTACAATATTATATTCCACAGGAAATTTCCATATGTTTAACTTACGACATACATGCATACATCAATTGTAACATACATATAAACACCCCCAAACTTAGTCACTGTCTGCTTTCATTTAAACATGAATTTATTCGCATATCTCTTGTGATATCAAGGGAATTATATATTAAAATCGTTGTGCACCATTTGGACAGAGCCAACAACATTCTTGACAAAAGAAGCGGCAACGTAAATTACCCCAGTCGAGAAGCCAATTTGGGAAAAATGTAGTTGAACTCTGCTCCCAGATACTAGTATACCATGCATTCCTTATGTGGAAATTCAATTTTTGTTACGTATACGTCGTGTTGTTCCAAATTACTCTGCACAGTTTCCATTGTTTTGGAACCGCAATCCAAATGCCCCAAAGCAATTAATAACAGAGTTGCATTTAAATAATTAATAATTCGAAACACATGGTATTGAGGTGTCTGCTCTATAAACAATGAATTTTTGAATAATTCAAGCAA
This sequence comes from Volucella inanis, assembly GCA_907269105.1. Classification (NCBI taxonomy): domain Eukaryota; kingdom Metazoa; phylum Arthropoda; class Insecta; order Diptera; family Syrphidae; genus Volucella; species Volucella inanis. The sequence continues at coordinate 157,675,301 of OU026155.1, forward strand.
ACCACTTGGAAATTATTTAACCTTACAAATAAAAGTAAATAAGTTGTGTGCAATTACAATGACTTTTTGTTTCACTATTTTAAACAAAATGGACACTTTATTGTCTATCTGTGAAATAAAATTTACGACTTCAATTTCTTTCTTCTTTTTTCACAGAAACCTTGAGACATACGAATTTGTAGATGTGACTTAAAGACAAATATGAATTCTATCATTTATTCGTGACTAATAATTGAGCTTTACGTTGATATGTTTGCTGCAAAACAGAAACAGGTTAATCGCAATTTTAAAAGCAATTTCCCGCCTTTTGAAGGTCATTATTCTCCCTTTGCCTTATCGTCAAATACTTTTTCATGATTTCTACTCATTGCGATTAGTTCTCCGTAAATTGAAAAAATTATGGCAATAATTTTGCTCGCTTCTTTCTGAATACTTATTTGCGGTAAAAGAAATCTGGAGGTAACCAGTTAAAAAGAGGAAAATCTACTAAATAGCCTCTCAAGGTCAACAATGTTGACTCGCCCGTTGATGACGGGTAGATTATTTCTTATTGTTGCAAAAAATTATTCGATAAAATAAAAGCATAGCATTTCCCTGATGTTTTATAAGTAGACCAATTGAAAGTAAAGATATTAATTTTTTTTTTTTTTTTTTTTTAATTTTAGAAGACATATTCTTCTTGTGCATTTATAATTATAAGCTGCACTGAATTTATAAAAAATTCTGGAGGGATCCTAAACCTTAATACAGGTATTTCTTACCGTTATAGAATGGGGAGAACCGATCGCAACTCTTTCGGGCCCCTTTGGTATTAAAAGAAACCATGAGCAAGAAAGGAATGCATGTCTCCATGGAGTAAACGATAATCATCAAGATTTTCCCCGCGATTTCAAGCAACGTGCGGGGACAACACCCCGCATAACGTCAGTTATGGGAGTATCTAACGGATCATAACAAAAGATTTGGGATTTCGCAAAATGTCCGCAAGTTGGGTTCCACATCTGTTGTGGACGTTTTATTGGCAAGGTTTTTTCACACTGATTTTCTCCACGATCGCCGTGTAATTAATACGCAATATTAACGTGAATTACTGCCACGATGCCACGAAAGTGTAATTTTGAAGAAAAAGGAAGAAGCAATCGGCCAAAAGTAACATTCTTTGTATGATAACGCCAGGCCTCATGCGGCTAGCGGTACGATGCAAAAACTGGATCCATTAGGATGGGAGCCGCTGCGACATCCACCCTATAGCCCAGACTTATTATCTTGTAACTACCATCTTTTTGGATGAGTTTTTACGATGATGGAATATAAAGGCTTCCAATCCGATGGGAAAAATATATTAGTTAAGGGGGTAGTTAAATTTTGAACGTTTTTAAGGATATTTTTTTTTTTTTTTTTTTTGCAGAAAATGAATTACAATCTTCTTACCATAATTATATGTTACTATTTAGCTATTGAATAATACAAAAAAAAAATTTAATAAAAAAAAAAATATTTTAACGAATTTAATATTTCAGCCGAATTGGTCCAATAGTTTTTTCTTTAATCATTCGGGCCAACGGATAAAAAGTAGTTTCGAGAAAAACGCGTTTAAAGTTTGGACAATGACTTAGTGTATCGGTCTAAGTAAATTCTCAACTTATATTTTGAAAATATGTTAAAAAAATCGATTTTTTGAAGATCGAATATGTAAGTACTCCCTTAAATAAAGTTCGAATTTTTAAGAAAACGAGTCCGATTTATGATAATATAAGGTTTTCCAATAGGGACAACTTTGAATTTAATTTGTGAACGCACTCTTTCACTAATCATCAAACTGTCACTGTCAATTTATTCAGTAAACTCAACATTTTCATCATGGTAAAGTACACTAACGAGGTACGTTCTCCGATTGGGTTCTGGAGAAGATACACCAAGATGATGAATTTCATCGCAAAATCATCTTCAGTGACGAAGCTTATTTTTGGCTCAATGGGTTCGTCAATAAGCAAAATATGCGTTATTGGTCGGGTGAAAACCCACATGTGCTTCATGAATCACCACTTCATCTACAAAAAAGAACTGTTTGGTGCGGTTTTCATGCCGGCGGCGTTATTGGGCCATATTTTTTCGTCGACGATATCGATCGTCACGTTACTGTGAATGGTCAGCGTTATCGCGCCATGATCACCGATTATTTTTGGCCCGAATTGGTAGATATGGACTTGGACGACACGTGGTTTCAACAGGATGGTGCCACAAGCCACACAGAACACGCTACAATCGATGTACTGAAGAGTAAGTATGGTGAGGGTGTTATCTCAAGACTTGGGCCAGTCGATTGGCCGCCTCGTGACTATTTTCTGTGGGGCTACGTTAAGTCATTGGTTTATGCCAACACGCCGACGACGTTGGAAAAGCTCAGAGCCAACATTGAACGCGAAATAGCGGCCGAAATGTGTGGCCTAGTCGTTGTAAATTGGGTTCAACGAATCGACCACTGCAAACGTGCCCGCGGTGGCCGAATGAACGAAGTCGAGTTTCATTTATAAATGTTTTAATTGTACTTCAAGCCAATAATAAAGTTTTTGAAATATCTCAAATGGTTTGCCTTTTATTTAAAAAAAAAAGTTGGCAACTCGTTATTAGAAAACCCTATATATTTTTTTTTCTCTCTCTCTCTTTTCTTATTTTGATTTGTTCACCCCACTCTTAATAGTTTAATATAAAATGACATTTGCCTCTATTTATGTTATTTAATACAAAATGTCACTTACTGTTCTCGTATTTTAAGCTGCAACATATTTTATTTAGAAATTATTTGTAAACTGTAAAACGAGGATATCGATAAAATAAATAAATAAAAAAAAAAAATGTTTCTTTCGTAAGTGTTTAGTCGGAGTCGGAGTCCTAATAACTTCGCGATTTGAATATTATCCTGCTAAAGCAACGACCAGTTATGTTAACCCAATTTCATATGTAGATTATCCAAGTAGTGACTTAAATTTACTCGTTGATAAAACTCCAAAGGTCATGGACTCTATAACTTTTGGTTTGTTGGCTCTATCCCCAAATCGAATTTATGGTATTTTTTTTTAATCATTTATTTAATTTTTATTTTATTATTATTATTATTTTATTATTATTATTATTTTTTTTTTTTTTTGTAATTGTACTTGAGGATATGCCTTCGAGTATGGACGCCTGAGTAGGAAGAAACAACCAAACGCGAACTGATACTGTTTCCGACTAGAACTTAAAAATGTATTTCATGGTCTCATCTCACAAACTAAATGTATTAGTACTCGTATACAATGTTATATTCACTCATATAAATTACATTAGAGCTGTGGTGCATTTAATGACGCCAGAGCTCATAGAAAACGAATTGCATTTACAGGGTGATCCGCATGATAACGTTCAAATCTAAAAAGGATATGCTCGTCCGATTATGATTTTGGTTTATTGGTGTTTGCTATTTTTAATATGAAGAGAAATTAGACTGCAAAGAACCGGCACATATAGCACTGCAACGAGTAAAATTTGATTTATATTCTCTCAGTCCAACGGCCCTTCGATGGCATTTTTGAGTGGGCAAAAACTTTCCAAGACACAAAATCACTTACATTCCACGTAGGCGAAAAATTGAACTTAAAAGACCATTTTATTTGTTGTTTTGTGCTTCATTAAATTTTTGTTTTTGGCAACTCACTCGTAAATCTATTTTTAAATTCGGTGTCCCTAACGAGTGAAATTGTCGGTGAAATGAGCGTCATTTCCTTCTAACGAAACTATGATATTAAATGGCTTACCGATTGTATCATTCTATGGAAAATTCACCTCGCACGCCCACTACTAATTGTAAGAAACATTTGTATGAATGGAATTTTGTGAATTCACTATGCTAACAGACGGTTTGTGCGTTGGCGAAAAATTACTTCAGTACTAAGTCTGTTTACCATTTGCGGAGGTTAAGGAGAACAAAAAATATGGGTTTGTCCTTATGGAATTGCTTATGATGTTTATTTGCTCAAATACGTAGAAAATGAATTTGTGTTAATTCCCTCTATTCAATTGTAAGATCATTTTGCTTATCAATAAATTATGTTGTCTGAAGCCTGTTCTAAAATTATTCTTAAGCACTAAGACATGCATTTGTTTTTGGAATGAGAATAAAAATCAAGAATCTTAGTGTTGATTTTCAATCTTATTTTTAAATATAATATAAATATAAAAATATTTTATAAAAGCATGTGTGAAATCTATTTTAGAATTCTTATGCTTTAACATTTTCTATTTCACAAAATGAACACTGAAAACGTCTAAAGGTGTGACATCTTTTTTGCCCTAGAGTTTTCCTCTCAATCATATTATTTTTTGCAATTTTTCTAAAAAAAAAATCATCTGTAATTTTTTGACATGAAAACTGGAATCGTGTGCGTGTACATCATACGAATAAATGGTAAAAAAAATATTGAAGTAGTTCAAAGAGTTAAAAAAAAAATTTAAGCGAAGCGAGAAGCTTCTTTACTACAATGTGTTACTGATTTGAAGTTTTTGGACATCATCCAATTTCTTTGAGAATAAAGCGCTTGTGAATATTACATTAAAGGGATTTCGCTATCGAACTATGATAAATTAATTTTTATGGCAGGAACTTGAAGATATGGATTTGGTTAATGTTTATTTCTAAAATACGGTGCTACATGACACACAAGTAGCGAAGTAATTGCCCCGTTGCAGAAAGGTTTCCTGAAGTAATTTCTTGAAATAGTCATAAAATTTGGCTGCCATGATCATGCAATTTAACACCATGTGATATCTTTCTTTGGAAACGCCAATGTTCCCCAGTCAATAATCGTATTTAAAACCAACATCCGTGCTGTTTTCGATGGAATAGAGCCACAAGTGTCCAATTTTATCAAAAGAAGTTTTTCACTATTAACGCCAACCCTTTTTCAAAAATCGAGTCTTATTAAAAATAAAATTATTGGAAAATCATTTATGTTTGTAAAGTTAAGCCTTACTTCGTTTTTTCTAAAAACAATGGAAAAAATTCTTGATAGACATACCAGGAACTGTCCACTATAGTATATAGGAAACCGCTTCACAAAGTCTAATATGCCTATCAACTAGGAAAATCGACCACTCTTCAGGAACTCGCCACAAAAATTGAGAAATCCCTTAGAGGCAAAGAAATTGCGGTGGACTGCATCTTTTACATTGAAGAAACAATCGCCAATACCGAACATGCCCAGATATACAGATGGATCCAAAACACAGAAATACAAATAGAATAGAACTACATGTAACTGGATAAAGGTCTTGCTTAACAGTAGATACACCAACGCTACTTTAGGCAGTGGCAGAATCAGCGTGACGTTTGTGAAAGGTTACCCCAATGGTGATGTTCTCTCCCCGCTGCTATTGTCCATTGTAGTATATGCCTCTTTTCAAAGCAAATTCGAAGAAACTATCTCGGAACTCCTCCAGAGGGCACTCAACTTGTTGCTAATTGTTACAAGGAAGTTGGCCTAAACCACAACCCCAAAAAGAGCACCATAGTTGCCTTCACCAAGAGAACCAAATTGAACAAACTTAAAGATCCAGCACTTTTAAGTGAAGTTAAAAAGTTTTCAAGGGTAGTGGAATTAATATGGTTTACCTTGATCTCACTATGGACCAGCAAAAGCCTACTGGGTAAAAACTGAAGCCGCAATCCCAAAAACAAAACTGTTGATGTACAAAGCAATTATAAGACTAATAGTCATCTGCATATTGGTGGCACAAACCTGGACTTAACAAATTTCAAACATTTAACTGAGTGTGTGCTACGGGTGCAATGAATACCCATCGGAGAAGAAGAGATTGTGTTGAATCTCCCACCTCTTTGTATTCACAAAAAAGTTTCTGCAAACGCCCACATTCTTATCTATGAGAATAACTCCAAATCCCAGAGAAATGAACTATTAGTCTTATAGAACAACTTCAGCCAACTTCAAGATTACATTCCCTGATCGACAGAACAAACTCTATTAAAAAACACTTCACTGGTGTTGTACACCAGTAATGGAAGAGCAGAGAAATTGGCCAGAAAAGATTCAGCCTCAACATTCTGCGGGTTACCAATTAGCTCCATAAAAAGCTATAGAAAGTTAACTAAAAACAAAGGCATTCCATTACTGGATGAGGGTAACAGGTAAGCCATAATTTTTTATCAACCCCTTCCCTAAAAAGAAGAAAAAAACTACTACAGCTTTCTAACTGATCACTGCAGAGTCAAAATACACCTTATGACTATGGGAATAGCGGAAGACAACAACTATCGCATGTGCAACGCTTAAATAGAACAAATCAACGTCTTCTAAGTAAACCATATCTTGATGCAGGAGATATCACTGCCACCTCACTCAAAGATATAGCCGAATTCATTAAAATTTCAGATACCGTGGATAAGCTCTAACTTTACGAAATCATAATACTCCTAATCTGCCCGCAGTGATAAGTGTACTCAATCTAATCTAATCTAATACAAGTGGTGCAATCATTGATTTATTGATTTTAATTTTTATGATTATGATATTTATATGCGCCTTTTATTTCAATTATCAACTATCCCCCACAGAAGAAAATGTAATTTTGGAATAATATTTGCGCCGTTCTTTCGAAATCACTTCAGGAATAGCAGCCATCCCTATGTTCCAAACAAACATTCACAAACACCACAGCCCGGTATATTCTATTCTACGAAATCGACTGAATTATCGACCGATTCAAATATAAATCGATTCAAGAATCAGTAATCCTACACATGCACAGCCGGAAATGCCACTTCAAGGTGTGTTTCAACAGAATAACGATCCGAAACACACATCAAAGTTGCTAAAGCAGTGGTTAAAGATTGTGTGCTCCAAGTCCTTCGTTGGCCGGCGCAATCGCCCGATTTTTATCCCATTGAAAACCTGTTTGGCATTCTTAAGAGTCGGATCGCTGGACAAGGTTTTTCCAACAAAATAGAGCTGTAGTACAATGCATTGAAAAGTGAGTAGGAAAATATATCCCAGGATACAATCTCAAAGCTGATTGCTTCTATGCCTCGTCGTTGCGCCAAAGTTATCCAAAATAGGGGATATTAGACCAAAAATTTAAAAAAAAAGCTATTAGTATTTTACCGTGTCTATCAAAAAAATTGTTAGATTTTATTAAAAAACCAAATCAATGAGCACATAAGTTCAAATAAAATGTTATCTCCGTTTCAATCAGGCTTTAGAGAAAATCACATTCACAATCCATTCTGTGCTTATTGGGCTTTTCTAAAGCCCTTGACTATGTAAACCATCAACGCTTGCTTGAGAAGCTGAAAAGTCAATTCAGTTATGGTAATAATGCTTTTACACATATATTTAATTATTTAAATTGCAGATTTCAACAACTACATACTAGCCAGGGAAGTTCAAATTTTCTAGCGGTGCATAGAGGTGTCCCGCAAGGATCTATTTTAAGACCACTCTTGTTCTCATTGTTTATAAACGACATGCCTAAGGTCTGTTAAAGCATCGGTGCATTTTTATGCAGACGATGCTCAGATATATCTGTCTAGACCGATTGGTTTAATGGATGATTGTAAAGCTAGACTTAATGAGGACTTGGAACGCATTTATAACTGGTCTGTTCTCAATAAACTGTCCTTAAACCCTGCTAAATCTAAAGCAATTGTTATCTGTAATGACTGGATTCATTCCAGTTGCTTGCCACAAATACATTTAATGGCACAATTGGTTCCATATGAAAATGAGGTGAAGAACTTAGGAATATACTCGTATATCAACAGCCTGTGAAAGCCATATCAATTACTAGGTGGAGTGAAAAGTAACCTCCTTGACCTCCAGAATGCGCTCCTACTGTAAAAAAGGTTATGGTTCCTTGAAGTCCGTTCATATTTCAATGCGGTACTGTCTTTAGTTTCGTTTTGACAGCTGATTTTTGTTGACGTGTTTGGCATCATGTTGAGCCATCTGCGCGAGCTAGCAGATACCACAAAGATTAGTACTGAGCGCACACGCCATATTTTGGGCAATACTCTGTATATGGAAAAGTTATCCTGCCGCAGGGGGCCGATCATATTCACTCCTGATGAAAAAAACGAACGCGAGAGCACTTCCTAAGAGTGTTTGGACTTGCTGATGCGGAATCGGGCGCACTTTTGGCGTCGATTGGTAACTGTTGAACACTAGAGAACAGAATGAGTGCCCGGCAATGGACTGAAGCCGGCACGAGTGCTCCGAAGCGGCCGAGGGAGGTTCGATGGGTCGGAAAGGTTATGGCGTCGGTTTTCTGGGATTGCCATGGCATACTCTTCGTGCACTACCTCGAAAAAGGAAAAACCATCAACAGCGAGTATTACTGTGCATTATTAGAACGATGGAAGGCCGAAATCGCAAAACGGCCTCATATGAAGCGAAAAAAAATTTTGTTTTTGCAAGACAATGCGCCGGCGCACAAGAGCATCGCAACCATGTCTAAAATCAATGAATTACGGCTCAATTTGCTGGTGCATCCAGCGTATTCGCCTGATTTGGCTCCCTTGGACTATGATCTCTTCTCAAACCTCAAAAGATGGCTAATCAATAAAACATTCAGCTCACGCGAGGAAATCATAGACGCCACGGAGGAGTATTTTGCAGACCTTCGGGAAAATTACTTTTCGGATGGGATCAAGAAGTTGGAATATCGCTAGAATAAGTGTATCAAACTACAAGGGGACTATATGGAATAAAATAAAAAAACATTTAAAAAAAATTTTTTTTTCATTCCCAAGGAGGTTACTTTTCACCCCACCTAGTATGTTATCAAAATAATATATGATGGTCTACGCCAACTTAATATCTCATCCGCCTTTGTACCGACCTTAACAAAGCTTAAACTCGTAAGAGCTCAGTTTATGCCCATTATAAACTACAGCTCAGTAGTTTATAGTAATATTGAGGCATTTAATTCTTCGATTCACTACATATATGGTCTCCGTAAATATGACTACATTTCGAGATTTTCCCTTAAGCTTACCGAATGTACCCTTAGACAACACATAACTATACTAAACTGCACATTTCTGTATAAATTGCTCAAAACTAAACAACCGACATATCTCTTCGAGAAACTAAGTTTGGCTCACTCACTCACTCACTCACTTGACTTAACGTAGCCCCACAGAAAATAGCCAAGAGGCGTTACATCGCACGAACGAGGCGGCCAATCGACTGGCCCATGTCTTGAGATAACACGCTCACCATACTTATTCTTCAATAAATCGATTGTAGCGTGAGCTGTGTGGCTTGTGGCACCATCCAGTTGAAACCACATGTCGTCCAAGTCCATATCTTCAAATTCGGGCCAAAAATAATCGGTGATCATGGCGCGATAACGCTGACCGTTCATAGTAACGTGACGATCGTTATCGTCGACGAGAAAATATGCCCCAATAACGCCGCCGGCATGCAAACCGCACCAAACAGTTATTTTTTGTGGATGAAGTGGTGATTCATGAAGCACATGTGGGTTTTCACCCGACCAATAATGCATATTTTGCTTATTGACGAACCCATTGAGCCAAAAATGAGGTTCGTCACTGAAGATGATTTTCCGATGAAATTCATCATCTTAGCGCATCTTCTCCAGAACTCAATCGGAGAACGTACGCCGCTTCAAATGATCCATCGGCTTCAATTCTTGAGTCAACTTGATCTTGTATGGGTGTAAACCAAGATCCTTACGCAAAATACGCCATAATGTGGTCTGAGCGATGCCCAATTCTTGAGAACACCGTGGAATTGACTGATTTAGATCGTTTGCTACGGACGTCTGAACGGCAGCGATATTTTCGACACTTCGACCAACCCGTTGTCTCACTGACACGGCAACATCACACAACGAATATGTAGACTCAAATTTTTGCACTAAACTTGTTATTGCCTGTCTACTAGGGCGAGAACTACGACCGAAAATTGGAGTTAACGTTCTTAAAGTTGCAGTCACTGACTCCGAATATCTGTAGAAAATTTTTATAATTTGCAGACGTTGCTCGTTAGTGTACTTTACCATGATGAAAATGTTGAGTTTACTGAATAAATTGACAGTGACAGTTTGATGATTAGTGAAAGAGTGCGTTCACAAATTAAATTCAAAGTTGTCAAGTCGCTATTGGAAAACCCTATATGTATATTTTTTTTTTTATTGAAACTATGTAACCTAGATACCTTAATGTTAAATTTATATGAATAAGTATATACAAATAATTAGAACGTAATTCTTAATGCAAAGTCCAAAATAAATGAAATAAATAAAAAAATAAATTTGGTATGAAAAATTAAAAAAAATTATTAATATATCATACTCAGTGACAATACCTTGTAAAAAATCATAAAAAATATCATTGTAAAAAATCTGAGTCACGAAGGCTGCTTAAAAAATAATAATAATAATAGTAACATAGTTCATTGTAAATGGCAGCCGGAAGTTGACATTTTTGCACATACGGAGTATAATAAAATAAGAGGTAGATAGTAAATATTAATATTGTATTGTTTGCTTTCTTTTCGTAATTCTGTTAAATTGAACAATTGTTTGGCATTTAGTTGTTGCTTTGTAAAACAATCTTTTAATCTGGGTATCTGTGTTATCTTTCTGAGTATTATTAATATTATTTGTCCTAGGATATATGGTACCTCGCAAACGTAAGTCTAATTTAGCGCATAGCTCTATGGGAGCTCGAGATGCGAAAGCTACTCGAACCCAAAAAATTCAGGAGCAATATCAGGCTCTCCGGTCCTTAGATGTAGACCGTTACGCATCTCCTAAAACTACAGACATGTTGAAGCAAAAAAATTAAAAATTGGCTTTTCTTCTCGGTTTAAAAAAAAGAGAATGTTGAAGTGGCTTAACACGTTCGGTGCTTCAATAACGTTCTGAACATTTTTTTATTCACAAACATTTATTAACACAATTTGCCACACCGTTTCCGCAACCTGTTGATTTTATAAGGAAAACGTGGGTATAAGAATTACTCTCTTTATTAACCTATGGTGGATCATGGAGGATCCTGTGAGCCGTTCTTTTTTTCTTTCTTCTTTCTTTTTTTTCTTTTTTTTTTGTAATTCAGAACAAAAGATGGTAAGAGTTGGGTTAGGGTTTTAGTATAACTGCAATGCAGATATTTAACCCTATGATAACTGCTTCGTAAACTGGTGTCTTCTAACCCCTTAACCAAATTATTAAGTATTTAAGTATCATCATCTGATAACTCTGAAAATAAAGAAGACAATATACAGAACCTTCAAAGTTATATTTCTATATCAGTATGCCCACCGAAAAGCAGCATTAACAGCGGTGATAATAAATAACAATTCGCTGTCGACGGTCTAAGGCTCACTCGTATACTTTTAACTCACGTATCGGAATTCCTTGCATATCCGAATTCGTGTTTCTTTTGCCCTTGTACAGTAAAACAAGAAAACTCTTTTTATCTACTATATTGCAAATTTTGTTGCTCCACGTTAGCAAGCCACCCTTTTCGTAATCAAAATATTTCAGCGGCTGAATCTTAAGCAAGTTCTTTCTTCGTTACAATGTACCTAGTCTTAAAAATTCTAATCTGTTTGCCTGTGTGTCGACGTTATCAGTTTCCTTTTCTACGCAATGACTCAAAATGTTGTAAGGAGCCTAAGTGCCGAACTACGATTCAACTAAGCCGAACTGAAATTTTATTGGGATAACGCACAGAATATTATACGTTCGTGAAGATCACACCAAACAATGTACTTGTTAGAATGTAAATGAACAGTTTGAGACTTTTCCGGATGGGCCTTGCCCTTCAAATGGCGATTTTGCCCTTTCACAAATCCTTTGTGTCAAAAGTGAAGCTATACATTTAACACGATTTTCGATAAAAACAGTCGACTTCAACCTGTCAAGGCAGTGGACGGACAAAGGCCAAGCTGTTGCGACTGAAGCCGAATTGATAAATCCAAATAACTTACAGCTCAGTTTGAAGGCCATTGAATCGGTGTTTTTGCATCACATGTGTGCAAAATATTACTATAAAATATTACTATTTTATTTTACATTTAATTTCACACATACGTATAATATCAGTATAAACAAAATAAATTTTTTTTTCTTCTTCATAAAAAAATACACGCAAGTGCATACGTATTCTAAGTCCTTTAATTACAATTTCATCATTTATCACAAAATGCATTACAATATGAACAAATGTTATAAACAGTAATAACTATGATTATTAACGATCAAAACTAGAAGAGTCTTTAGAGCTTTAGAATATTATTAACCATATTTTGCACTCTGATGCACTTCGAAATATAGCGATATCGGATAGCCTTTTTAAAATTAGAGGTCATCTGCGTTTCTTTGGTTTATTTTCGGCCAAGCACATTTATCTTAGAAAAAGAATTGTGGATCAATAATGCTACCGAAAGATATTAGCTTTGTGTCGAAAATAATGATTCTGTATGGAGCAATATATGGTAAGAAAAACAGGGTTTTGTGGTTGAATCAAAGATATTCACTTAACATAATTACTCGTAGACTGTATCGTATTTTGTATGAATGGATATCCATGTCCAATCGCAAAATCTGGGACTAACTGATCATATCCACTAAACCTGATTGATATAAGTTTTACTGGTTAACACAGAAAAATATATTTTTAAAAAGCTCAGAAATGAAGTTATGTGATTCGTAGAGACTGTAGAGTGTCTTGAATCTAGATATCTTACTAAAACTTTTGGTTCACTCAGGTTTCCTTGAAGAAAGTCTTTTATTTGAATTATAGAAATATACCTTAATATTACGATAAAGTATTAAAATTTACAAAATGCTGATGATTTTCCGGAACCACTTTTCAAAATTCATGGATTTTTAATGACATTTGTTTCACGTCAATAGCATAATCAGGATACCTATGGTTTCCAAGAAACTTTTGCATAGACCTTTTTTTTTTTCACTGAATCCAGAGTTATAAATCATGGATACCTTATTAGATTCCTTATATCTGGGCGGCCGAAAATAGCTTTTTTTATTTTCGTTTCGCTTCATGATGGGAACTTTTATTTCAAACAATTAAAGCCTGGTCTGTCGCATTGACAAAATTTTTTACCAATCCTAATTTAATATAAAGTAGTGGTAGAACGACAAGTTGTTTCTCGACGAATGATCTGTGTTTAATTTTTTTTGCCCGGATAAGTACGTTATTTTTCTACAGTTTAAGCTAACTGAAGGGCAAATAAAAGTGCAACCGCTTTGAAATCGGCACATATGTTCCAATTGTAAATGTTGGGACCGATTTTATCTAAAATAAATTTCATAACGTCATATGGTGCCTTTAAGTTAGCACTATGTGCCAGAGGTATTTACGGGAACTTATTTCCATTATGAAGTAACACAGCTTTTAAACTAGGTTTTGTCGATGAAAAATTGCAATTCTTCTGTTTTATGTTCAAAGTCTAGTGACAACATTAAAATATTTATGTCGTTACAATAAAGAACCAGTTCTATTCCTCTCGTACGGTATACTGTTATTTTAATCTCCGGCTTGAGCATATTCCATTGCTTCAAGCTTGAACTCAATAGCTCCGTCTTTTGTTTGGACAACGAAAGGTCTCTGATTAAGTCGGATGGAGGAGAAAAATTCAATTTCTGAAGCTCCATTATTTCCTTTAACAAATAAGTTGAACTTTACATAACATAAAATTAAAAAATAAAACTTTTTTAGCTGAGTAATTTTGCCCAATCAATTTGAAACTTGATTTTTGCCCATTTCCTAAATCTGTGAAGGTAATTATAATTACAAAATAATTTTTATAAATTTAAGCCGACAGCTATAAATTGGCCTTTCATAATATTACTAGGCACTTTTTGGCAGCGCTTACTCTGCTCTTTGTGATACTATTTAGCCCCGGTATCAAAAACTTAATTTTATTTTATGATTTGTTATAAGCTCTTAATTTTAAAGAAATATAAAAGCAAGTCAGTTAAGTAGCTTACCCTAAACGTCTTTAAGCTCATTCATAATAGTCTCATTATCATCAAGTATTCGCCTCTATTTGCATACTCTGCATTTTGAATTTAGCATCCTTGAAATATATTTTGAAAAAAAAATCCTTCATCCCTTTAAGATGACACCAAACAGCTTAATAAAAATCCATTTTCGCTGTGCAAAAATTGTTTTTATACACCCAAAACCATTTATTAAGCGGCTCATTAAATTATTATTCTGCTACTACATACATACAAGTATATCCAATATTGAATTGCGAGCAATAGCCACAGCAACAACAATAGCTACGACAGTGAAAAGCAACACAAGGCGATTAATTAAAAAAAAAACATTGTTTCCGTTGGTAGTTTCAAAGGGCTGAATGAAAACCTTCTCCCTCAGGGGTGGGTAACCAAAGCAATTACGTGACACAGAAAATATTCACCAAAAACCATGCTGTGCGCGAACTTTAATTCTTAACTCATTTTTTCACTCAATAAAATTGCCCAAGCAGGTGCCTACGAGAGCGTATGCCCACATAGTAGCTACCTTAGTTACTATTACCCCTTTGTCGTATTACCATAATTGCTATAAGCGGTGAAATTACGAGTAACTTGCACATGGTAAGTTATAGCTTCCAAGTTTCCCGCTGGTTTAGGTTAATAGAACTTGGAAATTCAGGAAATCTAGGAAGTTTAGGAAATTTCCAATTTCTCTTTTGGCACTAAATACGACAGATCAATGTGGTAGGTAGTGGGTGTTTTACTTTTGGCCGTTTTATTTTTTCACCTTGCACCTATTCAACCTTACGAACACAATTATGTATGTCGAATGGCAATAACACGCATTAGAAATTCTGGAAAAATACGAGTATAGAAGGTTCGTGATAAATGCACGTGCGTGCTTCTTCAACTTGTACAGTACACACAAATGTGGAGCCAAGTACACGTACGTACAGTACAGTCTCTGCTTCACTGAGAGCAAAGGTTGGTTAAACTGGATCTATATTTTCTAAGATGTTTTTTCAAATGTCTTCAAATCGATACGAACGCGTTGTTTTCCATATACAGGATTCCAGTCACCACACCGCGACACTCCGAATCGATCGAAATTTTTCTTATTCAGTGTTATCCGTATTTTAACTTATCTGTTAAGATAACAATTGGTGGATAAACGATTTTTTTTTTCATAGATTCTGTAATAAGGTCCCATACGTTGGCGGCATAGTACACATTTATTGGAATGTGGAATGTTTGAATGAGACAGTCTTCCATCTTTTTTTTTTTTTTTTCTTTTTTTTTTTAAGTTCAAGTAAATAAGTGAAAAATTTATGAGAAAAGAAAAGAAGTTTACGTCACGAAGTGACTGTCGAAATTTGTTTACTTTAGGATTAGGGGTAATTACAATACATTAAGTCATCACCTAATAAAAGTTGTATGAAAAAAGCCAAATTGAGACTGAATAAGGTATTGAATGCATGACCTCGTCATTTGAAATTTGAAGTATTCTCGGTGAGTTTTACTTAATTCTATTGTTTTCATTTTCAACGAATGTATCATTGTTTTTAATTAATACTCCTATTTGAATTTGGATTTTTATGAAGATAGAGTAAGTTATACTCGTAAGTTGGGTTCATATTTAAGTATTGTGAGCAAGGATAGGGCATGAATTTTTATGCAGGCATTTACATTTCTATTTAAAGAAAGGTTGCTATTTACAAGCATACGCCTTGTTAACCACCTAGTGCATTTCAAACAAAATACCAAAGATACCAAAGCTAAGAAATTCATTGAGAGTGAAAATCACTGTTTCATATATTCAAACTCTTATGGCTCTAATTTAGGGTCGTTACTTCAAAATTCTACCTATTGTTCGCGCCAAACTTTTAAATGGAAATGCCGTACAGGAATTGCATGTGCATTATTATGATGATCAATAAAGATTTTAGCTGAATCTTTCTTTGAATAAGCATCAGATTTTTTATTTTTATTTTTTTATACTCACCGTTTCTCACTTTTTATAATCAAGGTAGCTTAAAGTTACCGAAATTCACTCAGCTTAGGGAATATATACTAATGCACGTACTAGATGGGGTGAAAAGTAACCACCTTGGGAATGAAAAATAAAAATTTTTTTAAATATTTTTTTATTTTCACCTTTTAGTTTGATACACTTATTCTAGCGATTTTCCAACTTCTTGATTCCGTCCGAAAAGTAATTTTCCCGAAGGTCTGCAAAATACTCCTCCGTGGCGTCTATGATTTCCTTGCGTGAGCTGAATTTTTTATTGATGAGCCATCTTTTGAAGTTTGGGAAGAGATCATAGTCCGAGGGAGCCAAATCAGGCGAATACGGTGGATGCACCAGCAAAGGGAGCCGTAAGTCATTGATTTTAGACATGGTTGCGATGCTCTTGTGCGCCGGTGCATTGTCTTGCAAAAACAAAATTTTTTTTGCGCTTCATGTGAGGCCGTTTTGCTGCGATTTCGGCCTTCATTCGCTCCAATAAAGCACAGTAATACTCGCGTTAATGGTTTTTCCTTTTTCGAGGTAGTCCACGAAAAGTATGCCATGACAATCCCAGTAAACCGACGCTAAACATTTCCGACTCATCGAGCCTGCCTCGGCCGCTTCGAAACACTCGTGCCGGCTTCAGTCCATTGACGGGCACTCATTCTGTTCTCTGGTGTAGTTACTAATCGACGTCAAAAGTCCGCCCGATTCCGCATCAGCAAGTCGAAACACTCTTTTGAAGTGCTCTCGCGTTCGTGTTTTTGGTCAGGAGTGAGTATGCGCGGCACCCAGCGGCAGGATAACTTTTTCATATGCAGAATATTGCCCAAAATATGGCGTGTGCGCTCAGTACTAATCTTTCTGGTATCTGCTAGCTCGCGCACCTTCACTTTCCGGTCGGCCAACACCATTTCATGTATTTTTTTGACATTTTCCATTTCGGAGGGCCTGCTGCTACGGACTTGATCGGTAGTGGAGTTCAGGCCACCACGAAACTCTCGAAATCAATATTTGACGGTGTAATCTGACGGAGCACTAGCCCCATATTGTTTATCCAAATTTTCTTTTGTTTCATTCGCCATTTTGCCTCTCAAAAAATAATGTTTTATGAAAGAACGAAAATCATTTTTGTCCATACTCAACACGTCAACAACAATCAGCTGTCAAAACAAAACTAAAGACAGTATCGCACTGAAATTTGGCATGTCTGCTTAAATATGAACGGACTTTAAGGCACCATAAACTTTATTCGCAGTAGCAGCGCATTCTGGCGGTCAAAGAGGTTACTTTTCACTCCACCTAGTATCATACTATTTGATCGTCCGATTCAGGGATCTAAAACTTCCCAAATACCCCATTCAAAAACTTAATCTTAATCTGCAGCATTATTAAAAAGGCTTTTCAGACTTCCGTTTCTAAGCGAAGCAATCAATTTAAAGACAGAATAATACTTATGATAACATGTTGCTTGGACGCTAGTTTATACCTGGACATATCCCAAGTATCAGAGAATGTGCTAACTAAGCACATACAATATTTACTTCTCTAGTGGCTTTAGCGATAAGAACAAAAAGAGAATTTCCTGAAAATGTGAAGTGGGAAATTGAGATTAACAATGTTAACAATAGTTAGAATAGTGAAATTTAACTTGTAGGTAATGTATGTTTATCTGTGGATGATACACACTACCGCTCAAAGTTTGAGGTCAAAGAATATTTAAATATTTAACAATTTGGATCGAAATAACTTTTAAAAATTGTTTTTTGTGAGTGTAAGGGCGGTCTTTGTTTATTGGAGGAAAAGGAAAAAATTATTGAAAACTTTACTGTTTTGTAAAGCTGCATCTACAGACATTGCTGCAGCAGAAAGATATCTAGAAGAATTTGCAAACCTAGTAGCTGATGGAGGATACAAAGCTGAGCAAATATTTAATGCCGACAAAACTGCACTTTTTCGGAAGAGAATGCCAAACAAAACATTAATTTCTAAAAGCGAAAAGTCTGCCTATGTAAACCACTGATTCTTTACAGATCGTAAAATCCTCGTGCTTTAAAAAATCAAAACTAGGACGACCTGTCAGTGTTTCAGTATGCTAATAAGAAAGCATGGGTTACAAGCGCTATTTTTTATGATTTTGTGAATGTTTTGTTTCTGAAGTTGAATCTTATTTAAAAAAAAAAAAAAAAAAAAAGAATTTAGACTTTAAAACAGTTCTAGTTTTGGACAATGCACCAGGTCATCCTGAAGGGGAGAATATAGATTTAGATGAATTAACTTGTATTTTTTTTTTTTTTTTTTTACATACTTGTGTATACCATATATAAAGGGCTTTCCAATAAGGACTTGACAACTTTGAATATAATTTGTGAACGCACTCTTTCACTGTCAATTTATTCAGTAAACTCAACATTTTCATCATGATAAAGTACACTAACGAGCAACGTCTGCAAATTATAAAAATTTTCTACAGATATTCGGAGTCAGTGACTGCAATTTTAAGAGCGTTAAACTCCAATTTTCGGTCGTAATTGTCGCCCTAGTAGACAGGCAATAACAAGTTTAGTGCAAAAATTTGAGTCTCCATATTCGTTGTGTGATGTTGCCGTGTCAGTGAGACAACAGGTTGGTCGAAGTGTCGAAAATATCGCTGCCGTTCAGACGTCCGTAGCAAACAATCCAAATCAGTCAATTCCACGGCGTTCTCAAGAATTGGACATCGCTCAGACCACATTATGGCGTATTTTGCGTAAGAATCTTGGTTTACACCCATACAAGATAAAGCTGACTTAAAAATTTAAGCTGATGGAACGAAGCGACGTACGTTCTCCGATTGGGTTCTGGAGAAGATCCGCCGAGATGATGAATTTCATCGCAAATACATCTTTAGTGACGAAGCTCATTTTTGGCTCAATAAGCAAAATATGCGTTATTGGTCGGGTGAAAACCCACATGTGCTTCATGAATCACCACTTTATCCACAAAAAATAACTGTTTGGTGCGTTTTGCATGCCGGCGGCGTTATTGGGCCATATTTTTTCGTCGATGATAACGATCGTCACGTTACTGTGAATGGTCAGCATTATCGCGCCATGATCACCGATTATTTTTGGCCCGAATTGGAAGATATGGACTTGGACGACATGTGGTTTCAACAGGATGGTGCCACAAGCCACACAGCACACGCTACAATCGATTTATTGAAGAGTTAGTATGGTGAGCGTGTTATCTCAAAACATGGGCCAGTCGATTGGCCGCCTCGTTCGTGCGATTTAACGCCGCTTGACTGTTTTCTGTGGGGCTACGTTAAGTCATTGGTTTATGCCAACACACCGACGACGTTGGAAGAGCTCAGAGCCAACATTGAACGTGAAATAGGGACCGTTTCGGCCGAAATGTGTGGCCGAGTCGTTGAAAATTGGGTCCAACGAATCGACCGCTGCAAACGTGCCCGCGGTGGCCATATGAACGAAGTCGAGTTCCATTCATAAATGCTTTGATTGTACTTCAAGCCAATAATTTTGGAAAATCTCAAATGGTTTGCCTTTTATTTAGAAAAAATTTGTCAAATCGTTATTGGAAAACCCGATATTACTTATGGAGGGATACGTGCTTAAGAATTTTCTCGTTCGGCACGTCTCCAACGGCTTAATCGTCTCTGCTTGACATACATCTCTACCCCGCAACTAATATGTACAATATATTTTAACTAACAGCGCTCTACAAATATAGAAGCTTAAAAGTTTGACTAGTTTCGTTTTTGTTTTGTTTATAATACCGGCTTCATGCTTCACAGTTGGAACCGCAAATTATGGAGCCATCCTCTCTCGGACAGCGGAATTTTTTTTACTGTCACTGACTTCTGCTCTGATTTCATGTGCTGTAAGCCGGGGATTTATCTTTGACATAACTCTAATATTTAAATCCTTTGAATTTGTTGTAACTTTAGATCTTCCTGAGCGTTTCTCGTCATGATGGTATCCAATTTTTTGAAACGTTTAACCCCAGAGCAAACCCCATTGTACGAGATTTTTAATTTCCGTGAAATTTCCCTGAGTTAAATATTTTCTTTGTGCAATGTAACAATCGCCCATCGCATTTTTATAGAAATCTCTTGTTTTGTTTTTAAATCAAAAATAAGTCTAATTCAGCTTTCGCTATTTTCCCAGCCAGTGACATCATGTGACTAAATTGTGGTGAAAGATACCTGGACATAATTATTTTTTGATTTAAAATCATTTATTTATTGGTTGTCATCGATATTAAATTATTTTGAAATAAAATAAGTGAAAATGTTGTTGATTTAAGGACAAAAACAATTTATGAACGCCATTGTAACATCCTTGATAACAGCAGAAAGCCATTTGTTTTATGTAAAGGTTTCATTATTTAATCAATTTAAACACATTCATTAATTTTAAATCTAAAGAAAATAAATAAAAAATGAACTCTTATCAAAATTAGAGTTCAACTCCGATATATCAGTTATCGAAACCTCTTCAGGAGATTCTAGTAAATTAAGAACTTATGAGGAAAGTGTGGAAAGTTTTTTCTTTTTTTTAGTTGTTGTCGACAAAAGCTTACAACTGGATCAGAAGTTATAAGGAGCATGTGGAACAAATCTTCCATAGTGCTGGTTCTACTGAATTTCTTTATATGATGTTCCCCAAATTTGAAGTCTTTATTCCTTGCTTCTTGCGCTTCCTTTGTCAGCTGACCAATAGGAGCTAATGCATGTCTTATGACATCCGGTTCATGTGTTAGTATCTTATGCACACTTGCAGGCATTTAATACAATGGATACAAGTTTACAGATAATATCGCAGTATTTTTACAATATTTACCAAATTTCTCAGTATAAATATCAGTTCCACAGGAAATTGTGTTCAAAATTGTTCCAAATGAGGAACACTTAATCCAGTGATCTCTGCTGAATTGAACAGATTTTTGAAAGAATCGACGAGCCGTGTTACCATCGTTTGTTGTTCCACTTCCCGGTTTCGGAACATCAACCAGCAATCCTAATTGAGAACGGAATTCAAACTGAATTTCTTCTTTTCGTTCGCCTACTAATCGTTTTGCTTCCTTTGAAGCGGTTTTCCTTTTGCGTAAAGGCAGCACTCAAAAAAATTAATATAAGCGTAGAATGTCGACAATCTAAAGCTGTAGTTAACTTTTTCATCTGGCTTCTGTCATGAGCTTCCTAGAACTAATTTGTTCATTTCTTTTGGTGTAGCCTTGCAAATGAAGAAAATTTGCGAAGAACTACCCCTTAGAGCACTACACACTTTTCCATCAACCATTGTTAAAAGTAATTTCTGATATATATTAATTTTCTTCCCGTACACAATTACTTCGGTTTGAGTAAGTTTGTCGATTTGAGTCTGTATGTTGTCTCTAAATTGATTTGAAATTATTGCAATCTCCTTTTCGAATCCAATTTTAATCGGTCTGCAGTATCGCTTTTATGCAGAACAAGAATAGAACCAGAAAATTACATCAGGAGATTTTAGGAGGAACTATAAAAGCCTCAAACAAATCACAATTGATTTTTTCGGAAAATTTTTGTTTGTTTGTACCATATAAGCTTTCCCCATTTCTTCTATCAAATCTCCATTAAAAACCATCTTAATATCAGCTCCAAGTTCAAAACCAGAAATAACTTCAGCGCAACTACACTCACAATTTGCCAAATGGAGTGGTTAAAAAACGATTGTACTTCCATTTCTGACATACTTTCGTTATGACAATGTTCCTGGGAAGTTCTTCCAGTATACGGAAGTAAGAAGGATAAATTTCGAATTCGCGTTCATTGGCTTGCTTTCTTATTAATTGATATGCATGTTTTTTCAATCGGGCATCCAATGTCAATGCAACTGCTTCTTCTGCTAAATAGGACTTTGGTTTCTTGGCTTCTGCATATAGTAGTCTTTTTATTTCTGTAGCCTTTTTCTTGATCTTACTGCTTCTTTTAATATCTTAACAGCATATTTATTTCCTGCTGCTCGTAAACATTTTTTCTTCAGCTGGAGTATCTTTACAACTAAATTTTTCCAAAATAAGGTCTAGCATTTCATTTGTCCTTTCGCCGTGCTCGGTCTTTTTCCAGAAATCAAAGAATTCCTTTTTTTGATGTTACAGTTTGGTCTGAAACAATTTGTCATAACTTTGTTATAGGCAGGAAAAGGCACACACATTTTGGTACATAATAAGACTGTTAGTTATGCTAATACCTTGATCAAAAAAATTTCGGAATTTATTCAGAAAATATTGTCCCCTTTAAAGTAATTCCCATCGACTGCAACACACTTATGCCAGCGCTTGATTTAATCTTCGTAACATTTTTTGTATTCGATTTTCGGTATGTCCATCAGTGCTTCCTGCGATTTTTCCATTACTTCCTCACGGCTGCTGAAACGCGTTCCCCGTAGTGGTTGCTTCACGCAAACGTCTCATGACGCCCAAGTTATACTTTTTGTTTACTGTCTGGCCTTCTGGCAAATATTCATGATGCACTACACCGTTGTAATCCATGAAAACGGTGAGCATTGCTTTCTTTTTTGACTGAAAACGACGTGGTTTTTTTGGTCTCGGCTCATTTGGTGAACGCCATCCACTTGCCTGATGTCTGGATTGCGTGTCGTACTCATAAATCCACGTCTCGTCTCCAGTAATGATCCTTTTGATAAATGTGGGATCGGATTCAGCCTCGTAAATCATCTCTTTTGCAAGTCAACACGGTCTCTTATTTGCATGAAATTGATGTCTTTTGGAAACAAACTTTGCTGCTACACGACGGAAATCAAAATGTCTTGAGCGGATCTATAGGCAATGTTCAAGTCCTCCGCTATCTCTCTGATGGTTAATTTGCGGTTATTGACCAACATTTCTTTTACTTCATCAATGTTTTTGTCGGTTTTCGATGTCGACATCGACCACTGCGTTCATCATCTTCGATTGACTCACCACCACTTTTGAACCGCTCGTGCCACTAGTGAACGACCGTTTTCTTTAGATCATCGTTGCCGAAACACTTTTCCAAGATTTCCTGCGTTCGCGCATCAATAAATCCGTTTTTTACGCAAAATTTAATACAAGTTCGTTATTGCAAATTTAAATCCATTTCTAAAATTGTAAAAATCCCCAACACACACAAAGATAGATGTACTCTTGGCTACGTAACTTTTGCAAATGTCAAGCTATGACGCTTGCTTTAGAAGGAATATCAACAACAGATGTACCAACTTAACAAAAAAAAAAAAAAAAACCCCAGAACTCAAATCGGAACAATGTGAGCGCCACACGGTGCTTATTCCGTCTTTTTTTTATCAAGATGGTATACAACACAAATTTCATTTGGTTTCCATCTGTCTACAGTCTTGGAAGCTTACACAAAATTCGATTATACGTTAAGTTCCATGCAATTGTTAGTGTGTTATTAAAAAACTACAGTTGGGTGTAAAAGTAAGTCACCTAATTCTGAAAAGTTTGTTTATTAACAAGAATTCGAAAATTGTAACCTCTTATTAGAACTAAATATTTTATGATTTATTATTAAAAACTAAATAATTATTCTATGTTACTTTTTATAAATAATTCATTTTATAAAAATACTGCTAACACATCTTGACTCAGTTTTGCACCATGATAAAAACTGAAGCTGAACAATTTTCTAATACTCGTTCGCCTATAGTCATTTTTTTTTTCCTTTATTTACATAACATTCGCCTCAGTAGGCTTTCAGACAATCGTAGAGAATAATCTGCTGATATTTTTGTCCACTGTTCTGTGCTCTTTCAAAAAGGATAATGAAAGACGATGGGGTGAGTCATAATCGTTTGCAAGCGCAGTTTTAAGGTACGACTCAAAATTCTCTACGGGGTTGAGATCACATTTCTTATTGATGCCGTGAAGTGCGACCTCAATATACGTTTAAATATACGTGTTCGTTCATTATATTCTCTATTAGGTGTAATTTTGCAACACCAGCAGGACTCATGCAACCTAACAGCATAATTAAGCCACCTTGGTGTTGAACTGATTGTTTTACATGACACGGCATTAAGGCTAGCCTTGCCTTCTCCAAGGCCACGATCTTCCGTACGATCCGTACAGTAGTGATTAATCTTAGTCCCGTCTGACCATACAACTTTATTCCAATCATCTTCTTATTCTTTTAAGTAAGACTTAGTCTTGCTTTGACATTTTTATTGGAGAGTACCGGCGTTTTCTTATTTTGGATGGCTACCATATCATGCTTATACAGAGTCCGATCAGGGTCCACCGGCTAGTTGCCTGAAGCTCTTTCGCTGCTTCAGAAATTGAGGTGGTCCTTCGAGAAAGCATGAACCTCTCCAAAGCACGTTCATTTGTTCTAGGAACTTCTTGTTCCTTCCTTCTGGAGAACTGTCTATGAGAAACAGCATTTTTTCGATAAAAAGCGCGTTGATTCGCCGTCTTGTGGTAATTTTGTTATTACTTTTTGTACGGTCTTCTACAACTAAGAACTGTACTATATTCCAAATTAGAATACAATGTAGATATATTCTTTTTCTTTCCAACAGGTTTACGGAAAATGAATAAAAAGAACTTCTCCTTTCGACTACATTATTTTGCTATTCTTGAAATAAATTTTGGAATAATATATTAAACACATTTCACTTGAAGTTTGACAGTAAAAACTTATTTACATTCGTTCTGAACTGAATGCATCACAATGTTAACTTTGAGTTTACCTAGAACCGTCATATTCGCATAGATGTGTTAAATGTTTTGCAACTTTATATTGCAACATTTTTCTAAAGCATAGGTAAAATCTAAAATCACTTATGGGATTTTTAAAAAATAAGTACCTGTATTGGAAGATAGGTAGCGCTACTAGCCATAATGGGTGCATTATCATTTAGTATAACCTCATTTATATAACAATCCGACGCTTAGTTTTGTTTTGATATCAACCCATTTCCAAACATTATGTTAGTTTTTTTCACTACCATGGATCCGATTTTTGTTTTTGAGTGGTAAAACCTGCGAGTAAATCAAGCCAATTTTCGATGGTGTGTATGGGACTTATTCACCTTCCCGTATAACCGTTTACCATTGGTTCGAGAAGTTTCGCAGTGGAAGCACGTCGGTTTTTGATAAAACACGCCCAAGTGGTCCAAAAACGGTTACCACAGAGAAAACCATGGATAAAATTCATGACCTCGTACTGGCGGACCGCCGAGTGAAAAATTCGCAAGTTGGCTGAGATAGCAGACATCTCAACTAAACGCGTTAGCCATATACTGCACGAGATTTTGGAAATGAGAAAACTATCCGCGTGATAGGTGCCACGTTTGCTCACACCGGAGAACAACGCGCAATTGTGAGACCACTTCAAAGACGTGCTTGACCCTGTTTAATCGAAATCCGGGGGAGTTTCTGCGCCGTTTCGTGACCGTCAATTAGAAATGGAATCATTAATACACACCAGAGATCGAAGAACAATCGAAGGAATGGGTTTTATCCAGTAAACGTGCTTTAAAAAAGGGGGAAAGGTGATAGCCACCGTTTTTTTTTTTTGGAACACGGAGGTTCCGTGTTCCGGCTCACACCTCTGCAGTCGCCACAGACAAATTGGTCGAATTACACTATGAATTGCGCCCCCATCCTCCGTATTTTTCGGATTTGGCTTCCTGCGACTTCTCTTTGTTCCAAAACCTTAAAAGATCGCTCGCTGGAAAGAAATACGGGTTAAACGAGGAAATCATCACGGCCGTGGAGGAGTATTTTGCAGCCCAACAAAGGTCGTACTATACGGAGGGGTTAAAAAAGTTGCAACACCGCTGGGAGAAGTGTATCGAAAAGGAATTATATTAAAAAATAAATTCTCAAAACCTAAAACTGTTGCGCTGTCATTTCTAATCCATTTCTAATCCGCGTTTATCTCAAAACTTTAAAATATATTGTCTAAATAAGTATGTAGGATCTTTTTTTTAATATATATTGCACAGTTCATTTGTTATTAACAATTTTCTGGCGATTTTTCTGCGAACTTTGCAATTTTGAGTTTGGAAATGCGCTATTCAGCCAAAACTCAACATATTAAAAAAAAATTCTATGTACGTCTCTAGCTGTTGTTATGTAAATTTAGTGACTCATCATAAATTCATTCATTAAAAATTTACAGAATCTGTTGGTACGGCCTTAGACCCTTCCAAAAGAGATGTCATCTGAGAAACGAAAAACGCAATTTTTAAATAAATTATGTACATGCACAATAATGTACAATATCCTACCATTGTAAACTCAATTTATTTTATATTTTTTCTAAAAAAAAAATCACAAAAAAGTCAATTTTAACGATCTCTAGTAGGGTTAGTAGCCTAACCCCGTAAAAAATGGCAAAAAAAGCTTTTGTCCACCTAGATTTGAGTTTTTAACCACTGTGCGATGGTTGCTCGTAAAATAATGGCTTTTTTGTTTTATTTTTGTCCCTCTTACTCAGAGAAATGTTCTCTCAAATATTTATAACCCGTTATTTTAAAATATGTATTCAAGTAGGTGGGGTAAGAGGTAATTCCAAGATGAATACTAAAAGATTTATAACTTTCTTTTGCTGTCTGCTCTTGTAAGAATCTAATTTTGAATTACTTACTATATAGCGTAACACTAACAGCACAGTATATAAAGAATGGTTTTTAGAAGAGTTTCATAGGATTAAGGCCATTTCAGCTCAAATTTCTGGTTGAGCCCAAAGTTTTGAGCGGCAGATTACATACTGATATGTGTCAACGTATGTACTTTTTCAATTCATTAAGCGAACTAAGGCCCATATATCAACTCTTTTTGTCATCCTTATCCCCGTCCAATTAGTATTTATGTTCGCAAATCACTAAACCCTGTCAAAAATGTCCCTAAACAAAAACTTATGTCAGAAATAGGGTAGGGACAAATTTTGACAAGTCCATTTAAATAATTTTATAGATTGAAATCTATACTCGTAAAATCCCTTCACAAATTTCATTTATCTGCATCAACCCTTGTAAACTTTGTATTTTTATTTATATACTCTGTTTGCTTTCCCAAAATTTCGAACATGTCAGCCATTCAGTGTATGGGTGCCCAAACTACAGATACCCAAATCTACTGGAGTGAGGATTAGACGTTTAATCAATAAACTTCACTTGTTATTTTATCGATTCTCATAACCCACTGAGCAAGTAATGGTATAACGTCTAATGTCGTAAATGGATTACTAAAACTACAGCTGTGACTGGACCGGATAAAGAAATTGTTGTGT
The DNA here is from genome assembly GCA_907269105.1 of Volucella inanis. Taxonomy (NCBI): domain Eukaryota; kingdom Metazoa; phylum Arthropoda; class Insecta; order Diptera; family Syrphidae; genus Volucella; species Volucella inanis. Next base: position 157,702,627 of record OU026155.1, read on the forward strand.
TTAGCAGTACAACCTGCACATAGCGTACATAACCTGAATGATTTATGCATACATACAAGAATTCTGTGTACCGTAGATACTCATTGAATCAAATGTGTCCAGGCTTGGATGAAACTGAAGACGGGCGGTAATATAGGTGAAAGATTCTGAAATAGAAATGAAAAAAAAATCAAGAGTTCAAATCTACTTGAAGTCAACACTGACAATGCATCTATTTACACAGACCTACTCACAGTCATACGAAACGTAACCCTATGTGATTAAGAATGCGGAATGGAAGTACAGAATAAATATTTGGATTCTAGTGGAATATAATTGAAAGCACGATAAACGAATCCGATTGTTTTGGCCAAGTGTTGGTGGAAAATATGCTATAACAGATTAGAGAGATAAAGGTAAACATTGATTTACGTCCCAGCTACTCATATGGTTAATTGAGTGTAAGTGGGTTTTGTAGGAGTACAAATTACAATTGACGTCATATAAAAATGCGTTAACTACGAGTAGATACGAGGACGTACTATATTCATCTATAAATCAATTGAAGCTCTGTTCTTTTTCAAGGTCACAATTGAAGTTATCTATATTATATGATAATTTGAATCAACCCGATCAATCTGGTTTTACCTCGTACTAGCTAAATGTCTTAATGAATTTACATTGCTTGTTTCAATAGTATATTTTAAATATAGAATGATATTGTCGAAATGTTTATTTAAGGATTAGCGTACAAATATTTTTTTGTTGAATCCGATATGATTAATGATCTGAAGTATTCAGAACTGACATCGAAAAGGCATTTATTTTAATAAATTTCCGTTTCCACTAGACTGTTGTACCAGTAATAAAAGCTGATGTACTCGTAATAGTTCATTCACATAAACATTAACATTTTAAACTATCTCTCATTTATTATGAAATGCATATACTAGGTGGCACAAAAGTCATCACCTTATCGGAATATGCTATAACCAATGGCAGTAAATGTCAATTCTACTTTGACATTTGTGAAGTAGAAAGATCTAGAATAATGAATCTCGGCCACAAGGAAGACAACTCTTCATCGAAAATCATCATGAGCGACAAGGCCCATTTCCATCTCTATAAATATGTGAATAACCTAAATGATCGCTTCTGGGTCACCGAAAATCCGCGTATAACCCACGAAGACACATTTTACCCGCTCAAAGTTACTGCATGATGTGCTATTTACGCTGGAGGCGTCATCGAGCCTTATTTTTTCGAAAACGCAGAGGGCCAAACGACTACTGTGGACTTCGAGCGCTACAGAGCCTTGCTCAACGAATTTATCAATTGGATGAATTGGAACTGGAGAACATGTGGTTCCAACATTGTTTGCAACGTCACATACTGCACAAGACACAACCGAAATTCTGAGGGCTTAATTTCCCGGTTGCCTCATCTTTGGTTTTGGCGATTTACACTGGCCGGCAAGATCGCCTGATTTAATCGTTCACGACTTCTTTTTGTGGAATTTTTTGAAATCACGAGTCTAATTCTTAAAGAGAAAATCTGTTAAAAATGGACGGGGACTTATCGCCGGAAGTCCAAAGAACCAAAGTTTTTCATTTAAAGAACATCGGATGACAAATTTGCGCCAACTTGTATTTCACCTCCATTGTCGTATTTTGGTTTTTTTATGAGTCACAAATACTCGAACCCAGATCCCTTGCGTATTGGTCGATTAACTAACCACTGTACCAGTTGAACTGTTATACGAATAATAGCTATAGGGTCATTCCACGATAACTCGCCGAAGCTATATGGGGAGCTCTGAACGACCTTCCGTTACAAACAAACTGTTTATTGAATTCTGCAAAACTTTGCCTTATGATTTGTACCACTCTAATGAGTATTTCTTCCACTTTTCAGCCAAATCGGAGGGATGTCGTCCAGAACGTCGGTCGATCCTTCATGGAATGATCCTATGAGTTCTTCTTTTGGGGTGCCACTCGTGCGCAAAGTATCATGATTTGAACTGTCAAAAAGTTACTCTATTTCGAGAAAATTTCTTTATCTATAAGGCTTTACTATGATAGTAGAGCTGGATACTGCTCTGCTGCGGTGGCTCTTCTTAGCTTCATTCTTAGCAAATCAATATCCATCGGCAGGGCTCTTTTATAGGACAGATATTATTGTTAGGTAGGGATATAAGTAGTTATGATTGATAAGGTATTAATCCCAAAATTATATATATGGATATCACGCAGTCTTGATGTTACGACTCATTTAAACTCTAATGTATTGTTCAAATTCACCCGATCTAGTAAAGGATAAAATTTGATACCTGAAATGTCTGACTAGCCACTTAGAAATGGTCTGCGAGACATTGAATGTAATAATTGTGAATAATTATTTGATATCCATATGAATGTTTCAATGTAATATAATTTTGTTGAACAGCTAAATGATGCTTGAAAAGGAAGAGAGTGAATTTACGTTACAAAAATGTCTCCATTTAAGTGCGTAGTGACGTAGCCTACCAAACTCCACCGCAATGTAATCAGTGTTCCAATCTGGAATTTAATTTGATGTGGTTAAAATTCTACCTCCTTAAGCAATTTATCCACTATTGCATTTAAAAAAGCCCCAAACTAGACAGCAATTCGACTTTTAACAAGTTTGATGTGCGTTTTAACATCATTAAAACAATTGTATCCCTATATCCTCATACTTAAATCGTTATTACGGGCGACTTTATTATAATTCTGGGTGGCCTCAACAATCTACATATATAACACCCAAACGACGGTGTGTTGAGTACTTCGCTGCGGAAAACAACTTCACAACTTCTGAGGCAAAAACTACTACAATGTCCCAAAGATAGTACAAATTTTTAGCCGTTCGTCAAAAATATTAGGAATTCTGCCTCATCCTTCATCTCAACGCTCATTTGTAATGACATTCCAGTCGTCAGCTCATTAAACAACACCAATCTGCTTGCTGCACACTTTGCGGCCAGTTTAGATTGTGTTTTCTCTCCACTTACATTTACCTGCGTGGAATCTTCAATGGGAGAAATCCATTTTCGCGCTGCTGTAGTAGCAAGAGTATTTAAAGATTTTAACATATACAATTCCGCTGGTCGAGATAGTATATTTCTCTTTTTTCTGAAGAGGTGTTCTTCCACGCTGGCAAGAACACTGCATAAGATTTTTCATCAATTCTGCTCTTTAGAACTCTTTACAAGCAGATGAAAAATAGCTTTTGCCGTAGACGAATCTTCTTCCCCCTTCTCCTGCCAGGTCCACTGGTGATTTGTTGGCATATCTCACCAAAAAGTGTAACTAAAGCTCACATCAATCTGACGAAAGCAAGACAGTCGCACTTAATATTTCGAAGATATTGGACATAGTTTGGCATTAGGCTCTTTTGTTAAAAATACGTGGATCTGGGATAGACAACTCTCTTCTTCAATTCAATCTTTCTTGGATAGTTTCAAGTCTTATATTCACAACAAAAATGCTGGTGTGTCCCAGGGCTCCGTTCGGTCTCTGACACTGTTTTTAATGGCCACGTTCGAACATCGACGTAATGTCTCGTGTCTAACCTTGTTCCATCACTTTTTCCACCAGCATAGCTCCATAATAATCGCCAGTAACATTCGCCCCCTTCAGATTTTCAACCGTAACATCCGTCTCGCTATCAATGCTGATCATTGCACTCTCAAGCCCACTTTCGGAGGTACTCTGAAATATCGTGACTCGTTCCTAGGCCTTACTATTGATTAACTTTCTGTTAAAAATTTTGCTACAGCCACACAGGCTTGCCAGTGCTTATCTTTCGGTTAAGTTTTAGATCTGGCATTACACTAAGCCAGAGATATTCTGCTTGCAATTGTCTTTAAAGGTAAAATAAAACAAAATAAGAATTTATAGGTAAATACTAGTAAATCAGGCCAGGTGATTTGTAAGGATAGAAGTTATTAATAGCCCCCAAATCATTATACAGACCTTAATGGCTTCAAAAATGTATGTCTGTGACAAGCATTGAAAATGTCAGTCAAAGAACTCATCCTCTCAAGCTCAGATTTTTTTCTTTTGGTTGCGATTTGGCTTGTGTAAAGCAGGTATGTCCGGTCGGTCGATTTAAATCGCTTACTACAAGTTTTGTTATTGCACTCACTGCTAATACAACCCTCAGGACAGATACCTAGACACCTTTTGTTAAAAGGGAGATTTTAACTTTTATCTTTTTTCTTAATGGGTCACTAGCTGATTGTGAATAATGGACACTAGAGGAATTAAATACGCCCTGCCTCTATTGTCACTCCTTTGTGATATTTTATGGGGAAAAAATATCAAAAATCATAAGATAAGCTTACAAACCTTCAATATTTAATTATACAAGCAATTTTACTCATATGTATAATTGAACTATAGAACTCACCTCAAAACTAGACCAAAAAGTTAAATTACTTCTCTAAGTAGATTGTCGATTAAAATTTCATAATGTTCGTACTCATTCAGAAAAGTATTGCCTGAGGTTGCACAGATGCCAGTATGTTGTAAAAAAAACTCATTTTATGGGCTAATTTAGAAGTCATATCCACTTGTTTGCGTTCCTTTCAGAAAAGTTGAAACAAAAACTCAGATTATAAACATTCTTGAGTACTGGATGAAATATAGAGCCTGTGCCTCCACAGAAACCATTTACGTGTAGCAATTCCCTAAATGTTTGCAAAACTTTTTGCTGAATTTCCGCCTTTCTGCGCCGACAATTGTTTCTAGCGCCAATTATACACTTTTGACGTTGCTTCTAATAGCACCGCAATTTCTACCATTTGTCGTGCCCAACCACAACAACAGTTACCGTCTCTCTTGAGACTCTTCCTGGTTTGTTTATTTTTTATATTTGCTTTGTTTTAACCTTTGTTGGGCGACGGGAAGCGATGTAAATATGTAGAACCGTAGAAATGGATGTGCTGAGTAAAGACTCATCCTGAAAAGTTGAATAAAGTGTCAACATTGATGTTTAGTTAGTTCCACCCCAAGGCGCGGAATGGCTCTGTGGGGAGGATTACTTATTTAAACGAATAACCCGATTTAATCAGGTCAAAAACATTAGAAATTAATTGAACGGATGCACATTTGTAGATGGGCAAACCTCACTCATACAACTGCGCCAAACTTCATGTGGATTTCTTTGACAATCGCAGATCGACTCTTGTTAGAATTCAATAAATCATGGAATGGAAACTGTCGTGTGCGATACCGCTCTAGCTGCTCGATTAGATGCCTGGTTTCATGGTACATATTGTATGTTTATACCATATATTCGCACAAACGTACATATATTTGCACTACTGGTACACGAGTAATGTTGCTACCCAATTGAGCGCTTACCACACCCTAATGGGTGGTAGGCAAAAGTAGGCAACTTGGAGAGAAGTGATGGCGTAACCAGGCAAATCAAGTATTCAAACACTGGAGACTGGACCACGGTGTGGTGGTGCCATGTTTGTATTTTTGTAGGGCGAAATTAAACCGAGAATTGCTGTCGCAGTCAGGCCGAAAAGGTGTACAAAGCGAGCTTCGACTACATCGTACCTGCTGCTGCATTTAATCTGCGCTGAGTCCACAATCCATGAAGGTGTACTACACCAGATTTATACACGGATAGTCGTACTATATACACTTGGGTTGGGGTTGGGGTTGGGGTTGGGTTGGGTTGGGTTGGGTTGGGTTGGCTGCTTCTGGCGGCTTCTGGATGCTGATTGCTTGTTCTTGTAAAATAGGTTTGGGTAAATTATTGCAGATAAACCTTCATTGAACGAGATTTCAATTTTAATTACTGTTGTGGAGGTATCTTCAGCAATGCCACCACTGGGCTATCTTTTTATGAAATAGACTGAGAGTAATTTAATATTTTTATTCTAAGTGTAACAAGGTGAAATTTTATGGAGATAACGGTAGATAATAAACAAATTAGAAAATGAGTTTCGTGACTTAGTAGACCATAATAACTTTTTTTTTAAATATAAAGCAAACCATTTTAAATATTTCAAAAACTTTATAATTGACTTGAAGTACAATCAAAACATTTATGAATGGAACTCGACTTCGTTCATATTTCCACCGCGGGCACGTTTGCAGCGGTCGATTCGTTGGACCCAATTTTCAACGAATCGGACACACATTTCGGCCGAAACGGCAACTATTTCGCGTTCAATGTTGGCTTTGAGCTCTTCCAACGTCTTCGGCGTGTTGGCATAAACCAATGATTTAACGTAGCCCCACAAAAAATAGTCAAGCGGCGTTAAATCGCACGAACGAGGCGGCCAATCGACTGGCCCATGCCTTGAGATAACACGCTCACCATACTTACTCTTCAATAAATCGATTGTAGCGTGTGCTGTGTGGCTTGTGGCACCATCCTGTTGAAACCACATGTCGTCCAAGTCCATATCTTCCAATTTGTCCCAAAAATAATCGTTGATCATGGCGCGATAACGCTGACCATTCACAGTAACGTGACGATCGTTATCGTCGACGTAAAAATATGGCCCAATAACGCCGCCAGCATGCAAACCGCACCAAACAGTTATTTTTTGTGGATGAAGTGGTGATTCATGAAGCACATTTGGGTTTTCACCCGACCAATAACGCATATTTTGCTTATTGACGAACCCATTGAGCCAAAAATGAGCTTCGTCACTGAAGATGATTTTGCGATGAAATTCATCATCTTGGCGCATCTTCTCCAGAACCCAATCAGAGAACGTAGCTCGTTAGTGTACTTTACCATGATGAAAATGTTGAGTTTACTGAATAAATTGACAGTGACAGTTTGATGATTAGTGAAAGAGTGCGTTCACAAATTAAATTCCAGGGTCCCTGTTAGAAAACCCTATATTAATAATAATAAAATATTTATTCAAGTACTTCTGACACAGTAAGAATACACTTTTAAGTCTGTGAGAGATTACCAATTGGTATAAATTTCAAAACAAGAGATATAATCAAAGATAGATTTAAAATATAATAACATATTAACGAATTAAGATATGATTTCAATGGAGTGAAGAGAAATACAAAAGAAATTAAAGTCCAAACAATCAGTAATATTAATATCGACTTTTCATTATTTATACTCGCTTATTCCGAATTGTATAGTTAAACTTTTTGTGAATTGATTTTGCTTGAAAGAAGCTTAATTGTAGTTGCTTTGATTTTTGAGGAAACGCTGTAATTCATTTCTAAATCGACTCGTGCCATTCAGCTCTCTCAAATTACGCAGCAGTAAGTTCCACAGACGGATGGCAGCAATGAAAAATTGTCTTTCACACGTTAGACAGGAGAATTGCGGGATAATTAAGATGCAGATCTGTTGGATGCAGAAAACCGGTATCTATAATATAGATACGTCGATTGCCTTGTTTTTATAATGCTATATAGCATAACGCATGTCTTCGGTCGTGTTAACTTTTGAGTAGTCCATAGAGTTTGAAGAACGCCATATGTACTACCCACTATCGCATTTATATGGTTGTTCCAAGTGAGCGTCCTATTGAATATCATGCCTTGATTTTTAGAAAAGAATAGGATAGGATAGCTCTAGCTTCCTTTTTTTAAATAAATAGACATTTACATTTGCTAGGATTAAGTGCCAGGCCATTTCCCAACGACCAGATCGTGATCCTTTGAAGATCTTAATTCATATCATTAGCACAGTCTTCAATAAGACCAAGGGCACAACTCTTATAAATTACTACTTACGACAATTAACAAAATAAAGATTTACCAACCTTATATGGGAGAGATTTTACAAAGATTGTTAAATGATGCGTCTTAGTTAAGCATAACGTTACAAAGGAACCGGTAGCTAGAGCACGAGCAAGAAATGCAATCGCCAAAATACATTGAAGACGAGCAGGGACGCTTTCTAACTGGGAACAATGATTTTTTAACATTTAACTATTTATTTAACTATCGCCCATGCAGTGGAAACGACAGATTTTACGGAAGATAAAGTTAGTAAAAAGAATGAGCCAAGTCACACCAGAATTACAGACTACAATCGAACACTTTGATTTAAATAAATGATGAGAGGCAACTTTCTAAATGTTCGTACATCGAAAATATTTGACAAGTGGTGAACCTAATTTGTCCTTATCCCAAAGTTAGACAAGTTGTTCTCCGGATCCTTGTAATCATATTAACGTATCATAGACATTTTCTTTTGAAATCGTAAGTCTTCTTAACTTTCTTTTCCGCCAGGGTATACAGTTTTATCAGAAGGGCTTATATCGCAGAACTTTCCATCGGCGCAGAATGACGTTATTCTTCGGTATTCAATTAAAGAGGCAAGTGGAAAAAGGGCCTATGTAACATTTTAATTTTTATTTGTTTCAGTACATAGACGTTGCTACGGATCGTTATTCTAAAATATGGACTAACTCCTAGAGCTATCTAGCGGATAGTTAAGAAGTTACAAATGCGCAGTTGCAGATTTGTCAGTTCAAGAAGGACCTACTCGTATGTAACATTTTTGTGTAATAGGGCTTTCTTCTACTCTACTGCTTAGTTTGTTTGTGCTGATTAAGATGGCATATGTCGCACGTCTGCTATTCTAAGCAGTGTTTTCAGCTTGACCATTCTGCGACCGCCTACAAACAACACCGCGTAAATTTATGCGTTGAAGCAGAAGTCTCAAAGACGGTGTTAGCTAACGATGTCCTATGTATCAAACAAATTTTCAATAAAAAGATCCAATATAATTGAACTCCAAACTGGAAGCTGCGAAGTTTTATCGACAGTTTTTTTTTCACGTGGAAGTTTAGTTTACTCTGTCTGTATTTTTAAACACGGATCTTGTAAAAAATGCAAACTGAAGACAGTGAAGTGCAAACTGGTGCGAAGTACAACCGCTGATTCCTATTCCGACAGATTCAAACAGTGACTTGGATCAGGAACTGGAGCTACCTCCAGCAAAAAATTAAAAAAGTCTCACGTGGTCGAAAAAGCATTCTCATAAGAGAATGACGCAACCACTAAATTGAAAAAAAAACGACGCAGCACCAGCTAGAGAACGTCCTATCACGGTAAGATAGATGAGGCTAAGCAATTAAAATTGCTTTTGTTGTGTTCAGACAAATGCAGATTACCCTGTTCTGAAACGTTTAGTGTGACTGATAGAAAGAAAATTCTAGAAGTATAATGACTGTTTGCTAACAGTTTACTTTTTAAAAGTATAAAGTTACTGAGCGTCAATCGTCACAGAAAAGACGCGATTAGGAAGAAAGCTGCTATAAAAACTGAGGTCCGTCGTCATCATGTCTTCAGTGTGCAGACAATTTGTCGCACCGTTTAAACGTTTAAGCGTGAGTACACTCTTTTGGATCTTGGATCTTACTAGACAAAGACTGGTGCGAAATAAAGAAAACATAGCCACCGTAGCGGGCATTGGGCGGAATTGGGCATCGCCAGAGTCAACCCGGCTTATCTTGCGGTTGGATTTGAGCCTACATCCGTATGAGATTGTGCTGACGCAAGAATTGAAGCCTATGGACGACCATAGACAACACCCTGTATTCGCTAATTCGGTGCTAGAAATTTTGACCAAAATATCACATTCTCGGACGAAGTTCATTTTTAGTTTGGTGCGGTTTATGGCATGGGGGCTTCATCGGACATAATTTCTATCGAAATAAGGAAGGGGACCCCGTTACCGTGAATGGTCTCAGGTATAGGGCGATGTTCACCGGCTTTCTGTGGTCAAAGGTCAACAACATCGATATATCTGAGCTGTGGTTTCAACAAAACGCCGCTACATGTCATACAAGCGACGAAACGCTCAAAGTTTTGAAGGAGAAATTTGGCGACTGGGTCATCTCACGGCGAGCGTTCATCAATTGACCGCCGCGATCATGCAATTGGACATCACTCGATTATTTTCTCTAGAACTACGTCAAGTTATTAGTCTACGCTAATAAGATAACAATTTTGGAAGAGCTCGAGGCCAACATTGCCATTTGAGTAATAAAAATTGCCGGACTGCTTTAAACCCTGCCAGCGAAACCAAGGCGACCATTTGAATGGCGTGGTATTCCACACATATTGGCATAAAAATAGCTTCAAAATAAAACCAGAATCAATTTTATATCTCATACCGTTGTTGTTTTATTTAAAGTTCTTGTCTGGTCACCCTATAGAAAAAGTCAGTACTTGAATCGGCCCATAAAAACTTCTGAAGAAGAAAATGAGGCAATACTAGCTCATATTTCAAAATTCCCAGTCGAATCATCGCATTACAGCCTACATAACAACCCTTACCAGAAATATTTATCATCCGGGTTAAGTCATTCGCCATAACACTAGCTTTACTTGAAGGAATATGAGTTGAAGCTGCCTAAAACATATACTTATTTCAAAATTTTTTAATTCAAAATTTAAATTGTCTTTTGGGCTGCCCCGTAGTGATACGTGCGCTATTTGTGATGTTCTGGGAGCCACAGATGAGCATCACGAAAACTATAAGGCTGCGTTTGAACATCTAAACATAGACAGGGAGAACGTGCTAAACAAGGTGAACTTTGTCACGTAACAATGAACTTACAGCAAACCAAGCCAAACTAACAACAACCATTTCATTATATTTGTGTCAGTTATGGATGGTTTACACGTTATTTACAAAGAAGGGGAAAAATGCTTATTTTTGAATTTGAATTAAACTGGAAGAGAGATTGCTGAAACTTGGAGTGCGTTATATACATTTTTGTAAAATTCTTTTTTTGGTCCTATCAGTCATCGTGTGATATTGTCTGATTCCCGCTCTGGCCAGAATATGAATTTCACCATGATATGTTCGAATATTTGCCAACTTCTTATTCATTAAGGTAAATTAAGGTGATAGACCATAAATTTCCCGTCGTCGGGCACTCTTACCTGTATTCAGATCGCAATTTTGGAAGGGTCGAGAAAGAAATCCGAAGAAAGGAAAGTATTTTTACACCTCATCAACTGGGACCTAATTAGAAATCACTTCAGGGATATATTATCAATAGAAAGAAAGCTGCAGATTATCAACTGGAAAAAAAAAATGTCCTGTAACATGCAGTTCAGTTCAGAGATGCTGTTAGACGGGTTAGGGTTGAAGCATGTGGTAGTTACTTGTATAAAACCTCACTGGACGAGAATTCACCAGAAAAAGAAGCAATGTGAATCGCAGTAGGACAATAACTATTGAATGGGTGGCTTCAAAGAATGAAATTTCTTATGAAAAAAAGTTGGACATGAAAAAATATTTATTTATTCATTTATATTAATATTGTCCCCTTCAAAGTAATCCCCATCAAACATAATACACTTATACTAACGCTCTTTCAAATCTTCGAAGTCTCTTCAAGTTTGGGAACAGAAAAAATTCGCATGGAGTCAGTTATGACCATTTTGAGCAAGTCAGGATCATCATTGACATCATTCAAGAGCTTCTGAGCGATGTTCATGCGATGATTCTTCTGATCAACATTCAGAAGTTTCGACCGAAATGCAAACATTCTCAGTTACTTCTCTTATGGTAATTCGACGATTTTTCAAAACAATTTTCTTTACAGCTTCGTTATCATCTTTTGTTTATGTGCGAGGTTCGTCATTGGCATTTTATCGGCCATCTGGAAAAGCTTGTACCATTTGTAAAATTTTTTTCCCCCTGTCAACATTTCAAGTGTTTTAGAGCACTTGATTCCATTTTTTACGTAAAATTTGATGCAAATTATTTTCTCCCGTTTTTATAATAATTGAAATCCGCCAAGCACACCAAAACATGTCTAACCTTTTTGTCTGTCAAAAGCATACCAAGTATGCTAACTATATGTGTACTTGAAACTGCGAAATATGTTCGGGACATGTGTACCACCACATCAAAAAAATAAATAAATAACGATATTCGAATGTACTTCACCTTACTTTTGGAACAAACATTGTACCTGAAGAACATCAATGGTTTTATAGAAGTACTACGCCGTGAGCAAATAAAGATTGTTTTCTGAATATTATTGTATTTCATTTATAATTTTGAATTTTGCGTTTCTTTGAACATAATAATGGAACTATACCTACTTAATTTTCTGTAGTTTTTCAAACAAAGTTCGTGTGTTACATAAATTCAATCTTTATTATTGACTTTCTTAATCATCGTTCTTTTAAAGGAAAATGATTTTGTTGTAATTAGGTAGCAAATGTCATAGAAAGTGTACTTCAGAACTATGCTCGACACAAATGCCCTTCATGTACTCAAAGCCTTCCAGATCGACGCGTAACCCAGTGGAAAAAGTGCTCATATGTTCAAATTTGAAATTTAAATTTGAGAAAATATGTTATAGCATTTTTTTTGTGAAAATAAAACACTAATTTTTAATGGAAAGGTAAAAAACATTTTATTCAAAGTGTTGGCCATTGCTAGCTACACATTTTTCCCATCTTCCAGGCAGTTTATGGATTCCACGCTAATAAAACTTTTCGTCTTTTGAAGCAAATCAAAAAGTCACCAAATTTTCGACTTCCTCGTAGGAAACGAAGTGCTGCTTAACTAATGCGTGTCCCATCGATGAAAACAAATGGTAGTCGGAAGGAGCCAAGTCTGGTGAATACGGCGAGTGGAGTAGCAGCTTCTAGCCAAGTGCTTTGGTTGTATCCTGAACCAGTTTTTCTTTGTGTGCAGGTGCATTGCCATGGAGCAAAATTATCTTGCCGTGTCTTCTTTCCCGTTCTGGTCGTTTTTCGATCAATGCATGGTTCAAATTGATCATTTGTTGTCGGTAGCGATCCAAATTAACGGTTTCACCAGGTTTTAGGAGCTCGTGATATACCACACCTTTCTAGTCCCACCAGGCACACAGCATTGTCTTCTTGCCGAATCGATCTGGTTATGCAATCGAAGTTGATGGTTGTTCCGGACTAACCCGGAATCTGAAAATAAACCTATTTTTCATCGCCAGTAACAATTCGATGCAAAACTGATTTTTTATTGTGTCTTTGAAGCAAAATTTCACAAGTGGATTTTCGGTTTTCCATCTGTCTTTCATTCAATTCATGTGGCACCCATTTTCCTGACTTTTGGATCTTTCCCATAGCTTTTAAATGGCCAGAAATTGTTTGCTGTGCAACATTTAACATTTCTACTATTTGTTTCTGACTCAAAGTGTCATCTTCATCCAATATTGTTTGTAATTCGGCGTCTTCACACTTTTTTGGTGGTCTTCCACGTTCTTCATTTCTCACATCAAAATCGTTATTTCTAAACTGTTGAAACCATGTTTTGCATGTTGCTTCTGATAGAGCATAATCACCAAATGCCTCGACAAGAATTCATTGCGACTCTGCAGTACTTTTCTTCAAATGAAAACAAAAAATTAATGCTTTCCACTAGTCATCATTTTCTGGTACAAAATTCGATGAAAAAATATGATGTTTGCTTAATAAAATAAATAAAATTAAGGCCCGTTCACAATAAATGTTTCCTATCGAGACATTTGTATCTTTGCGCTCACTTCATACCGGTACACCTGATATGTGCTAAAGAATTTCGGGTGCATATAAACAAAAAGTATCAGTAGAAAAACTTAAACTTAAACATGGGTAATGTCACATAGGCCCTTCTTCCAATTGTCCCTTTTAACGTAACGTTTTAGCCAATAAATCTAATTTGTTAACATATTCTGTTAAGCTAGATTTATTCACATTTTGACAATAAAACAAGGCTTCCGTGAAAGATGAATCTACCACAAACTTGCGTAAGAGCTTTATCATCCTAAAAATGCCAACACTATGTTAATGATATTGTTACTTGTCAATAATAATATAAGAAATCGATTGAATTCTGATTTCGTGAACTATTTTTTCTATATAAACTTTTCGTTCTCATAGTTTTGAACACTATAGTTTCCTGAATAGCTAGTGTAATAAGGTATTTGAAGTATGTGACATTATCTTTAATAAAACATGTATTAACCCTTCACAACTCCATTGAGCTATATTCATATTATGATATATTTCGACAGAGGAAAGAACGAGTTTTGTGATGTCAAAAGGCTTATCTTGTTATTGATTTTATTGTGAGGTAGTGGGTTCTATATATTCTAATGTATGTATATTGGCATACATGATTAAGCTGTGTCTTGCGTTTTTATTTTGTTGATTTGATATAGCGTCGCAGACGCTAAATATAATAATAAACACTCAAGAAGATAATGATAAAGCAATTTAAGGATAGACTACACATACATATGAGTATATAATTATAGTAGGAAGAACGGTAATTTAAACGTTGGAACATATTTTCGGAAAACTATCACCTTATAAACCGGTAGAGGGATACGTATAGCTCTTATATATGTTAAGTTTCAGTTGTCAATGTCTCTGACGACTGAAAACCACCATAATTTTATCTAAAATTAGAAGTTAACCGTAAAATGACTTTGCTGTCATTTTACATACTTCTATTTTGTTACAAGTTCCCTATCCGTATGGCTGTAGCTCCTTTTGAATTCATAAAACCGAACGAACAATATATTCTTTCCCTAGTTAGACAAGGAACATTTTTAAACATTTTTTTGTCATATTTCAACTACTTCATGTTTTTATAAAGATAAACATTTGGTCAAACTATATACGATCAGACTTGCGCAAGTTTTGTTAGAGAGCTGATATTCCCATAAAAACACTCATGTGTGATAAAACAGTTCTAAATGTTAATACGGTTTATTTAGAGCTCTTGCCTTGTAAATATCTGAAACTCTCCAGAAATACATTAACTATTACAATATGTAGAAAACTAGAGCTTCCTGTCACTACTCGCCGTATACAGCACATTCTATCAAGTGATAAAAATTATACTTTCAAATATGGGGAATGGCCGCCCCGGTTTCGCTGACAGGGCTTAAAGCCGTCCAATTTTCGATGACTCGGTCCAATATGTGACACGTTATTTCGGCAATAGCATGTCGAATGTTGGCCTTGAGCTCGTCTGAAATGTTGGCCTTATTAGCGTAGACTTGTGAGTTGACGTAGCATGATCGCGGCGGCCAATTGACGAACGCTCGCCGTGAGATGACCCAGTCGCCAAATTTTCCCTTCAAAACTTTGAGCGTTTCGTCGCTTGTATGGCAAGTTGCGCCGTCTTGTTGGAATCACAGCCCGGATATATCGATGTTGTCGACCTCTGACCACAGAAAGTCGGTGAACATCGCCTTATACCTGAGACCATTAATGGTAACGGGGTCTCCTTCCTTATTTAGAAAGAAATTATGTCTAATAAATTAACCGCACCAAAAAGTCAATCTTTGTGGATGCATTTATGCTTAGCCGAACACTTGTGGATTGTGTTCGCTCCAAAAACGTCGATTTTGCTTGTTGACATAGCCGCGGAACCAAAAATGAGCTTCGTCCGAGAAGATGATATTTTGGCCAAAATTTCTAGCACCGAATTAGCGAACACAGGGCGTTGTCTATGGTCTTCCGGCTTTAATTCTTGCATCATTACAATCTGATACGGATAAGCCGGCTTTGGCGATGCCCAATTCAGCTGATCGGCGTCGAATCGACATTCTGGGTTTTCTGCGATACTGGCCGCTACGGCGACTATGTGTTCTTTATTTTGCACCAATCTGTGTCTAGTTGGTGTCTCAATATCCAAAAGAGTGTACTCACGCTTAAACGTTTCCACGGTGCAACAAATTGTCTACACACTGAAGACATGATGACGAGCGACCTTACGACGAAATTCACGTTGTGTATTTACAACTGAGCTGGAAATTCGATAATACTTTTTAATATGATAATTTGCGCACGTTCGACAAGCGTAAAACAATGCATGATAAAATGGCAAACCTTACACATTAACTAACATTAATGGGACTTAAAAACTACGGGAATGGCAAAGGATCATGGACCTTGGCAGAGGACATTTCGAAGACTGGTTTTTCAGATGTTGAAATCGAAAGCATTAACCATGTTGTTCAAAGTTCGTAACATTCTGGTCGAAGGTTCGTTACAGCCTTTATCGATTTGGTGAAAGTTAAGAACGGTACAGCTTTAAGGTTGCGTGGATTGGTATTGATGGATATTATTTGTAGCAGGGTACGGCAGTCAACACAGCTAGTGAGTACAAGTAGTTGATGAACCAAGAGTACATCCTCAGCTTCTTAAAGTTTTTTAAGGGGCTGATTATTTATTAGCTTCAAACGATCCTTCTACGGTGGCAAGTTATAGTTATCTGTCCAAGGTATGCCGGGTAACGCTAGTCGAATGAATCTGCATTGAATAGCTTTAATCCGGCTAAAATGGCTTTCGTGGTAAGGGGATAAAATTTGGCTATAATATTCTAGTATGAGCCTTACGTATAAAAGAATTTAGTGACGTAAGGGTTGAAGATTTATTTGGATCGTCGCTTGATGAATCTCAGTGAATAACTATCTTTATTAATAATAAAATCAATATGCGCTCTTTATTACATATTTGTAACTAAGTTGCGTAATCGCGTAGTATGTTGCCAATGAAATAGGACTTTGGAGGTGGTGGCAAACGTTTACGCGAATAAGTTATAATTGATTCATCGTGAGGTTTGATTTTCAATAGAGTTTTTTTTTTTTTTTTTGACAGATCACGGGTGACTTCTATCAAACTGCTTTGTCATTTTTGTTAAGTATTGTTCGGCAAGTCATCATGGAAAGACTCACACCACAACAGCGTCTACAAATTGTTCAGCTGTATTTCAAAAATTAGCGTTCTGTGAGAAATGTTTTTCGTGCGATTCGAGGAACTTATGGTGCGCATAATCGACCTACTGAAACCACTATTGCCAATACCATTCGCAAATTTGAGTCCCAATTTTCATTAGTGGATAATACTCGACCGGTTAGGCCACATCCAGCACGTAGTGAAGAGACTAGCAACTGTAGATAAGAGTGTACGCGACGACCGTGACGAATCGATTCGTCGTCGTTCTCAGCAGCTTGGCTTGGCATATTCCACAACTTGTCGTATTTAACGTGAGGATCTCGGCCTAAAAACGTACAAAATTCAACTTGTGCAAGAATTGAAGCCAGGCGACTTGAATTTGCGTCATATTTTCAGTGAATGGGCTCTGGAAAAACTCAATGAAAATCCGGTGTTTTATCGTGAAATTTTGTTCAGTGATGAAGCCCATTCCTAACTCCATGGATACGTTAATAAACATAATTGCCATATTTGGACTGATGAGCAACCCGAAGAGTAACAAGAGCTACCATTACTTCCATTAAAAACAGCGGTATGGTGTGGCTTATGGGCTGGTGGAATCATTGGTCCATATTTCTCCAAAAATGAGGCAAATCAGAATGTTACCGTCAATGTGCTTCGTGAAATTCAAGCACATGTGCTCGGTGAGCTCTGGTTTCAACAAGACGGCTCTACGAGTCATACAGCGCGTGAAACAATGGACTTGTTGAAAAATCCTTTTGGTGAGCACTTAATTTCAAGTTTTGCTACGATAAATTGGCCGCCTAGATCGTGCGATATCACACTATTTTCTCTGGGGATATGTAAAGTCTCAGGTCTTCAGGAATAAGCCAGCTACGATTGACGCTTTGGAAGCCAACATAACTTGTGTTATCCGCGAATGCTTGAACGAGTCGCCCAAAATTGGACCTTCCGAATGGACCACTTCAGACATAGTCCTGGCTAACATTTACATGATATCATTTTCAAAAAGTAAATGCCATGAATTGTTCTTTTAACCGATAATAAAAATTTTAAGTTCCTCTTCAAATTTATGTGTTTTATTTTACGAGTACATTATAGTATAAATCAAACCTCACGATGACATTTTCAAGCAATAAGCTCAAAAAAAATATTTTCGCACCAAGTTCGAAAGGTATCTTGTAGTGCTTCAGAATCAGAGAATATTGAGATGTGCTTATTGATTTTCATATCATCTGAACTGGAAGTGCGGGATTCTTTGATAATGAAATCTATGTACGTACTAGGGACGTAAGAAGGGAGGATCATTTAATTCGAAGTTTTCCTTGACTCCTGCTAGATGAAGATGTTATTTCAGATTCAATTCTGATAATAAACCTATACCGACGACGATGCATGTGAAACTGTATAAATTCAGATTATGCATGACATACATTAGTTACATCTTCCAATTGATTAGGCTACGAATTCAAAAACAAATATGCAAATCCGAAGGCATTTCGCTCGATGTAACTAAGGTTGAATCCTCTTCAATCTGTATTTAGATATTCTCCCGTCAGATGCAAATTCATTCAATATTCGTTACAAAGCATATTTGCAGCTAGTTGCGCTTGTATTCGTACATTGTGCTGCATTTCAGCTAGCCAGCACATAGATTATTCTTCTGTCGTACTGCAGATACAAGATACGAGTACATCTTCCCACAAACTACTCGTTGAACTTCTGCAGGAATTTTAATTAATTTTTATTCTCTCATGAGTATGACATTCACTGCAGTGGCATCGCATGTTGTCGCAAATGAATATCATTTTTTTTTTTTTTTAATTTAATCGCCCATTTCCAACAAACTCTGTTATTTTGATATTGCATTGATTTTTGTGGGTAACTTAAAATTCAAGGATTGTTCTTCACCGTGTATGTGTATGTTATTTTAGAAAACTAATAAAATTTGAATATAGAAGCTTCATCAGCACTTTCTCCTGTCTTTATGAGCATGTTCCTGAGTTGTGCCAATATTGGAATGAGGTATTTGTAACTGGTCATGCTCATGTTTCTTCGAATTTATTTCAATGTCGTTGTTACGAACCCACTTTTGCTGATATATTTTTATACTTCGTACTCCAAGTACAGCGGATACTTAAGGAAAGTACTACGGTTTAACTCACATTTGCCATCCAACATCTAAGATACGAAGGCAAACAAATTGCAGACGAATGCAACATCATTTGGTAATGCTCTGTGACTTCGACTCGTAATGAACACCACTTGTGAGTTATTAAAGGAACACTAGAGGGTGTTCCAAAGGAAGCATATTTTCATGAACTCTTATGAACTCTTTTTCGATGGTTATCGTTAGTAAGAGTAAAAAAGTCTTTGTGACAATATAAATTTATATGCTGAGATAACTTACTGATGTCACTGATAGAATCTAGCTAAACAGTCTTTTGTGCTTAAATGGAGCGAAACAGAAAAGGATAGCTATTATTACCATGTTTAAAAAATGTCGTTCGAAAAATCAGTCTTCCTGTTCGAAAAACAGTTGAACCTAAGCTTCCCTAAACATTGCAGGGATTGTACGGTTTGTACGCGCACGGTAGCAGTAGTACCACATATGTATATGTGGGGATATATTTATATATATTAAGAAAAACATGTAAAATATTATTATTTAAAGTATTGCCCATCTGAATCTATGACTTTTTCCCATCTTTCTGGGAATTTGTGAATCCCATCCCAAAAGAACTGCGCCGGCTTACAGCCAAGAATAAATCAAGCCAATTTTTGATATTCTGCTCTGATATGAACCGTATTTCAGTGAGGGCGTTCGGCATCGACCGAAACAAATGGTAGTCAGAAGGAGCAAGGTCTGGGCTATAAGGCGGGTGGGGTAAGACTTCCCATCCACTGTTTTCCAAATAGTTCTTAACCGGAATAGCAACGTGGGGTCGAGCGCTGTCATGATGGAAAATTATTGCATCGTGTCTGGGTGCATATTCCAGGCTTTTTTCAGCTACTGCTCTCTTTAAACGGATTAATTGTGTTCGGTAGCGTTGTCCATTGATGATTTCACCCGGTTTTAGCAGCTCATAATAAAGCACACCCATCTGATCCCACCAAATACAGAGCATTACCTTCGCGCCATGGATATTCGGTTCTGTTGTTGATTTGGCTGGTTTGGCGAGCTCTTCTTGTGTTTGGCAACAATCTTCATAGAGTAATGCTTCCAGTTCTTCATCTTCAAAATTTTTTGGCTGCCCAGGACGTTCATCGTCTTCCAAGCCAAAATCACGACTTTTAAATCGTGCAAACCACTTTTGGCACGTTCGCTCAGCTAGCGCATGTTCACCATAAACTTCCACCAAATTCTTCATATTAAAGTAATGAAGAAGAACTCCCCACAAAAACACTTTTTCAGGCACAAAGTTCGACATTTTTGAGTGAAAAAAATTATTGTTGTTTACGCTTCAAATGGATGACATATAATGAAATGACGTACAATGACAGTAGCTTTCCAACGCATGTTCCAATGGAATAATACAAGTTACGCCATCTCTTAGCAAACCTTAGGGCGAATTAAGTTATAGGGTGTATTTGGTGTACTTGTATCCGTGAAAATCTCAAAATCTATTAAAACCTATTAAGACCAAGAAATTGACATGGCATATTGCTTTTATCTACCCAGTAGTTTGTGTAAGTACGTTGTAGTATCCATATTTTATGTCCGGCAGAAGATTTCTGATCATGAAGCTGCGGTAAAAACTTGACTTTTTGAGGGCATTTGACTTTTGATGATGATGATGAAGATGGGCTAACATTTATTCTTCTTTAGTGTCAAACTCATTGCCCAAAAGAGTTAAGAAAAATGGTAAATGAATGTTATGGTTTCTTAATAAAGTCGATTGTCCATTTGAATATTGCCAATCTATTAACATCTTGAAAGATTATGCAAGATCCAGCAAAATATTGCCCGAAGAGTATTTCAACCCATTTTTGGTCCCAATGTTTGCAGGCTGTATCCTCAATCCATTATGAAGCTGTTTCTTAAGTCCCGAAATCGAATCATGAAAATGAATTTGAAGATATAATCATAAAAACTCGACAATTTCAAACCAATGATTTTGTCTTCTTTGTCATTATGAAGACCCCCAAATGTGTCAACCATGCGTACTTCAAAGGAAGACCTATACAAACGTATCTTCTCGAAATTGTGAGAAAAATAGAAGAATCTGTACACTATATGGAATATGTCGGATATATACGGATGATAAAAAACGGCCTACATCGAAAAGCAAAAAAATACTTTTATCTATGTATTTGTGTTACTTCATCAAAAAGTCTTTCGTTTCCTTGACGTTCGGAGTAGGCTACATAATCAACTTCTCTTCCTTTTTGAACAGTGATAAGTATTTTGGAATCATACTGAATCCTAAATTCGGCAGAAAACCGTGCAAACGTAAAACAGCGGCTTAACAAATCCTTTATAACTTCAAAGAAAATTTGAAAGAAAATCTAGTTTCCATGCAAAACTGAACCTATAAACGTACACAGCGGTAGTAAGCCCAATATGGGTCACAGAACGGAATCAGAATCAGAAAAGCAGAGTACTGAATTGCGACAATTTTATTTTGATATCAATACCAACAGAACCCGCACCGATTTCAACAGGGAAGTACCTGGACCTCAAACTAACAAGGTAGCCACAAGCAGTGAACCCGGTCTTTAGCTAACTGCCCCCAGTTACTTTTGAGAGTTACCCTCTACTACGTTGTCTCTCCAAGTGCGATTTGCATCTACGTGGCCTAGCCATGCACCGCTGATATTATGGCATGTCGACTTCATCGGCGTACGGTAGTAGTTGCACAGACTTTTGGGCCTACAGTGTTCATCACCCTGTTTAAAACCTCTTTCGACATCAAAGGTATCGATTAAGTCGTTACCGACTTTGACGTTTTTCATCGTCATTCCGCATAGACGGACAAGCTTGAAAGGGATGCCAAAACTAGTCATAGCCCTTTATAGCTTGTCTCTATTAATACTGTCATATGCGGACTCAAAATCTATGAAAAGATGTTGGGTATCGATTTGGACTTCTTGAGTTTTTTCCATTGTTAATAAAAACTAATCGGGTTGTTGGCGAAGGGTTTTGACGTTCGCTCAATATGGCAAAGAAAATCTTTTATCCGATGTTAAGGAGGTCTTCTTTTTTGTGTATCGGGCGTGCAGTGCTGAGATTCCATTCAGCAGATATGCACTCTTCTGATCAGAACTGACAAATGAGTTGGTTCATGCTCTCCACAAAGTCATTGCCAGCAGCTTTGAATACAACGGCCGGTAAGCCATCAGGTTCAGCTGATTTTTTGGATTTTGGCTTCGATATTGCTATCCTTATTTCTGATCAGGTGGACGGACGTTTTGGCTATCTTCGTCTAAGTTGAATGGTTTGGTCTTCGATACATTACATTACTTCAAATGAAATTTAACAAAACGCTTTGGCATGTAATTTCCTAAAAAACAGATTGACATGATGACCAACAATCTATACAGAAGCCTCAAAATATTAAAGATTATGCAGTCAATCAAGGCACATCATTTTTTCTCTGAACAATCAAGTAACGCGAGTTGTGATGCCAGAATGTCTATCTAGATTCTTTAAAATGAACTTGTGCAGTATTGTACAGTGTTGTGTAAAGTTATTGTATTAAAAGATTCTGTTTTTCTGCTCACGTTATAAGATTTATTTTATTTCCTATTTGTCTTTGTCTTTATTTTCGTTGGAATAAACAAACAATATGTGCTCTACAAAATTCATTCTATTAGTTATATAGATGGGAGTTGTGGTCTATCTTTTCTGACGTAATATGGTGTCGCTGTCTTCCGTGACGTAACGTACTTCTACTGCTTTCTCTGACAGAACTGCTGAACCATGGCTTCTGACTGCTGACATGCTTATAACTGCAGCTCGAACCCTTTTCCAATTTATATCGTTTTAAAGGAAAGCTTTTAGTTACTTTAACTCATTTTAATTACATGTCAATATCTGATTTGAGAAATAAAAAATGCGATGCTACATCTCATGTGACATCATGTGATTTTTAAATTTTACTTAATTGTAAATTTCAATTGGTTATCGCATTAAAAAAAATAATTTGTGACTTATCGAATCCATTTCACAGGTAATAATCTATTAGTGAATATTACTTTTCAAAAAAGTTCAAACTTTTACAAAGCAAAAACCGTACACCCATGTAGGTTTTGTGGCTGAGTCACAGGATCCCCCGTTTCAAACCAGTACGATTATTGCACTCCCACAAAACATCAATCTAAAACAATTCCAATTGATTGATTTAAATGATTGTTTTGTTCTTTCGATTGCGTAGTTATACTCGTTAGGATTCTATCAATTTTGATACAACGAGTTAATAGTCGCCGATCTATTTGAACAAAGCAACTTTTTGCGCAAACCTACCCAACACATCGAAGCTTGTGTTATTTATCATTTAAGTAGCCACTTAGTCTGATTAGTGGCATCAGTGTGACGTGTGGTCATCGCAATGCGGTGACACATTTATTATACGCCTCATGCTAAATGGTAAAGGTTGAAATATGGTTTCAATTCGTACCAACCGCCTCTCACTGATAGGAAGCATTCTTCGATTATAAAAGAGCAAATCGGGTGAAAAGGCGACGAAATGGAAAAAATATGATTTTACCATGACAATGACTACCTTCACCTTGCCACTTACCGTTATTCTATGCCATCGCCGCGTGTTCAGAAGCAGGCAATTGTTGATAAACGGCGCCAAGAGACACGGCCCCATTTTTTACTTTTTGTTCTTGAAATATTCGTACACGAGTACGAGTAAATGTGCTTTCATATCACACTTTTCAATTTAAAGCATTGTCGCGAGCGCGAAACGCTTAAAGCGTTTGTGGCCATAAATTGATTGCACTTTTTAACAGTACTTTATAGTTTTTTTTTTTTTAAGTGCCGTTTTACAAAGATGCAAATCAGAGATTTTTTTTTTTTTGGAGGTGCTTGTTGTAATGGTTGGATCGTCTGAACACTGTTTAAAGTCGAGCAATCATGGCTTGTAGTATAAAACGATTTAGTTTTCTGTTTTATGGTTAGCTTTTGAAATACTACAAATAAAGGGTGATACATCGTGAGGTTTGATTTATACTATAATGTATTCGTAAAATAAAACACATAAATTTGAAAGTGAATTTAAAATTTTTTTTTATCGGTTAAAAGAACAATTCATGGCATTTACTTTTTAAAAATATCATGTAAATGTTGGCCACGACTACGTCTGAGGTGGTCCATTCGGAAGGTCCAATTTTAGGCAACACGAGTTGGCTTCCAAAGACCTGAGACTTTACATATCCCCAGAGAAAATAGTCCAAAGTTGTGATATCGCACGATATCAATTTATCGCGGCCAATTTACCGTAGCTGACGTGAAATCAAGTGCTTACCAAAATGATTTCTTAACAAGTCCATTGTTTCACGCGCTGTATAGCTCGTAGCGCCGTCTTGTTGAAACCAGAACTCACCGAGAACGTTGAATAACGGTTACCATTGACGGTAACATGCTGATTTGCCTCATTTTTGAAGAAATATGGATCAATGATTCCACCAGCCCATAAACCACACCATACCGTTGTTTTTAATAGATGTAGTGGTAGCTCTTGGTACTCTTCGGATTGCCCATCAGTCCAAATACGGCAATTTTGTTTATTAACGTATCAATTGAACCAGGATTGGACTTCATCACTGAACAAAGTTTCACGATAAAACACCGCATTTTAATTGAGTTTTTCCAGAGGTAATTCACTGAAAATATGAAGTTAAATTTTGTACGTTTTTAGGCCGAGATCCTCACGTAAAATACGCCAAGCCAAGCTGCTGAGAACGACGACGAATCGATTCGTCACGATCTTCGCGTACACCCTCAGCTACAGCTACTTCACCGTTATAATTCAAGAATGGCTTGAAAAGTGTTATCAGGAATCTGGTCTGTTGAAAACAATCATTTATCGTTGGTTTGGCGAATTTGAACGCGGTCGTATAGACACGAACGATGCTAAACGCTATGGGCGCCCGAAAATATAAAAAATATCAGTAGACGGTGTACATCGTAAAGTGTGAGCCCACAGCTAGAGTGGAAATTTTCATTAATTTAAGCACACACATTTATTGTGAAATCAAAGTAGAAATTTATTGATTAATAAAGTTCGGACTATGAATTATGTATGAAACACAATATCGTTTATCACATTCACACATCACGGCTTAGGTGGCAAGCGACCATCCCAAGGTCGAAATTATCGATGACTTTTTGAGGATAAGTGGTTCAATGGTCGCAATTTCAGTTTGGACGTTATGTTTGAAATTTTGAATTGTCGCTGGGTTATTGGCATAGACCTTACTCTTCAAATAACCCCACAGGTAGAAGTCTAAAGGCGTAAAATCCCATGACCTTGGAGGCCAATCAACTTCTCTTATGACCGAAATAATGCTATTTTCAAATATCATACGCAATAAATTTATTGATTAATGACACCATCCTGTTTAAACCAGAGATCTTCCAGATCCAATTCATTCAACTTTGGAAAAATAAAAAAAACAGACACTGTAACTGTCTCTCCAGTGTAGTTTGAATTTTATAGGCGTGCAAATGAAGATCAACTTTTAATTTCGAATTTCGGACTCACTAGTGCAATTATGTTGACCGAATTTTACGAAGTGTTTCTTTTACAGATTGTCTATTTTCGTAATAAGATTTAATAGCAAAAATGTGTTGTTGTGTGGTAAACGATTCAATGAATGAAATTGCCAAAGAATGTATGACATCTGTCAAAAAGATCCACCACATTGAATTCAGCAAATGACAGTAATTGACAGCCAACATCCACAGCATCTGTTGGCTCACCCTTTATTTTGCACGAATGTCTGTGTATGTCAAAGTTCTGTTCGAAGGGGATATCACGTTTGGACCAAAAGCAACAATGTGATGATGATTCAGAGCAATGTTTTAAGCTGTTTAGACGAAATAAAAAGATTTTTTTTTATACGGTATGTAACAATTGCAAACTTCAAAAAATGCTTGCCGGAAAGAGATATGGTTCCAATGAAGAAGTGATCCCCGAAACTGAAACGTATTTGTAAGGGTTAGACAAATCGTTCTTTAAGATAGACATAGAAATGTTAGAGGGTAGCTGGAATGATTGTATTTCTCTGGAAAGAGACTCTGTTGATAAATAAAATCAAATTTTGCTAAAAAATTTCGAATCACATGTTACGTAAATGAAATTAAATGAACACATTCTCTTCTTGCAAATAGACAAGCCATGTGGATGTGGTCGAGTGGCTTTTATTCCAAAAGTGAGTCGGCGAGTCTGTTCTCAACGTTACCTTGATTTTAGAGTACCGTAGTTTTGTAAATAACGAAAAAGTGGGTCATGTGTTGGTCAGC
The DNA here is from genome assembly GCA_907269105.1 of Volucella inanis. Taxonomy (NCBI): domain Eukaryota; kingdom Metazoa; phylum Arthropoda; class Insecta; order Diptera; family Syrphidae; genus Volucella; species Volucella inanis. Next base: position 157,728,799 of record OU026155.1, read on the forward strand.
CTCTAGCGGCTCTTAAGAAGGTGTAGTAAGTAATCTGCTGAAAGTAATGAAGGGCAATATATGCCAACATTTTTTCAGATAACCCATATAGGCATAAGCTGCTGTTTGATTCTTGCGAGAAGCGGGTAGGTAGGTAACTCCTCTTCTATTAAAAGCGTTGTCAAACAAAAGAATAGAAGAAATGTACTTCATCATGATTTTTTTTTGTATTTCTGTATTTGTATTTATTTATTCATTCATTATCACCTTAAAACTAGCTAACAATAGATAATTCCATAATTAAGAGTACAACAAATTTACTTTACTAGGTAAAAATAAAGAACAAATTAAAGATCATTTTAAAACCTAAGTTTGTGTTGCAAGATCCATGGAAATAAGGAAATAATGTGTATGAATAACTGACGAGGGGTACCATCAGGTGTTCTTTAGTTACAACTTTAAGAATTCAAAAAGATAGAGTATTAAACCGAAAAAGAAAAAAAAATTATTTCAATGAAAGAAAAAGAACAAGAAAAGAATCTTTTAGTTACCAACTTTCCATATAGCGATTTTTGCCATACATAATTCTAATTATATGCTTTTGGGCCGCGACGATTGCACTTAGGGTACTAAGATAGGTACATCCCCAATTAACAATCCCATATTGAAGCTTTGACTGGACTAAGCCGTAATAAAGCATTGAAAGCACTCTTTGCGAGCAGAGTGGCTTCGGAAGATACATTTTTGGCAATCGCTTGAATGAAAAACAAACCCACGGATTTCTAAATTATTTTGGCATAGCTTAAAGTTCATTATTTTTGTTTTTTTTTTACTATGAAAAGTGAACCAAATTCTAAATAAATGAAGGTCGTTGTTAACTTTCGCATTCATGGAGGGAAGCGTCAGTGTACGTGACATATCTGCAAATGCGCTTTGATTTCCGTAAAAGCTCTGGATGAAAAGTGAGTTTATGTGTACAAGGAATAGTAATGGTCCCAGCACAGAACCTTGCAAAACGCCATTTCTAAGCTTAAGTGAAGTACTGTAAAAGCCATTTACCAATACTCTTTGCTCCCTTTCCAGTAAGTAGGACCGAAACCAATTGTATGTCATTTCTCTGAAACTAGCCTAGTATAATTTTCATAAGATTATATTTAGGTTCTTAACTTAACTTCGAGATGTAAGTTATACTGATATTCCTCTTAAAAATACTGTAAACACAATTACTTGATTTCAGGCAGTCAAATTGCTAGACAGTTTACAATGGTCGTAAATAAATTCTAAATTGAATCTTGATTCTTAATATATATTTTAAAGCAACATTTATGGCTTGAAATGGTATTGTTCAATCCTAATCGCGCCCCAAAACATTTTTTTCAGAAAACTAAAATTACTAAAGATGAGTAGTTGCCTAGAGTCTGAGCAAAATTATCTTTCCTTCCTGTCCCATTTTTCGAAAAATTTAATACATGCTTAGGCATTATAAGTGTAGTCATACCAACTTGAAGCAAAGAAGACAAAGAATCTCAAGTACCATTGAACTTTCACGAGCGTGTTGTGAATATATGTTTTGGCATTGCTCATACATAAATTTATTTCCTGCACTTTACCTGATTAAACTGTCTCTACTAATTTATGGCATGCGACTAAATAATAATACTTTCATTTAACTGTTGATAAATTAATTAAAATGAAGGTAAGCTTTGCAGAACAAAATTTATGTATCTAACATACTCTGCTCTTTGGTGGCATTTCATTTCATACAATATTCTTCTTCCAGAACTTGATTATCGTAGCACAAATATACAGTCTGTCTGACAAAAACATGTGGTTTAAAAGAAAACATCCTCTTGCCTTAGAAGAACAAAATTCTTAAGATGTTTTACAATCTCCTTCATTTTCCCTCACACATTTATCGACAACTCACAGCCAATTTTCTTACTTAGTGTATCAGTAATTGTCGCCAAATTTAAGAAAAATCAGTTTTAGTTGTTTTAAAATTCTTTCCTTTGGTCTATAAATCCTCAGACATTTCAAATTGGTTTGCAGTTTGCGCGTAGTAGTGGTGTCCACCTTCCAACTACTGAACCTATAAAGATTATACATTGAAGAGGAACAGTCGCAGCTTCGTTCTTTAGCTGAAAATATTGCCATTCCATATTTTGGATAGCATTCCGAACGGAGCTTTAGCCCTCCCGATTCTGCTGCACACATCCAATTCGGTGTCACTCCGGTTAGCCTAGACCACACATTGTAAGTATAGAAAGTTGTCAACTTTTTCGACCTCCTATCCGACAATGTTAAGTTGAGCGCGGGTGTTGAAAGTGCTAAGGACTTTCATTTTGGTTGTGTTCGCCTCAGCTTCCATATTGTGGGCCACCAAATGAAGTTCTATTATCCAATATAAAAGTAGGGAAACATCGTCAATGTAATCAAGGTGTTTAAGAAAAGATGTCATTGTCTATCGAATTCCACAGTTGAATTCCGTCAATACTGCACGAAGTATATCGCTGCTAACCAACAAAAACAATTGTGGTGACAATATACACCCCTAACGTATTCCACTATTGGATTCAAAATCTAAGACATCTTAGTGCAGAGTGATCCATTTACCACCATCGTATGTAGCTTTAAGAATATTTTTAATTTTTTGGGATACCATCAATACCCACCGCCTCGTTTTTCTAGAGGGACCTGATTGCTGCCATTATTTCGGTTTTACTGTGAGGCCCGATGCGAATTCGGGAATTTATTACCTTGAAGAACTCATTCTAAGTCTAAGTGGTTTAAGACCGTAACAAAATGTTCTCTCATCTAGTTCTTTCACTGCATGTTGTTTGGAGTTCCGACCACCAGTGAGCTCTTTAGTTATTTTGTAGACAGTGCTACTGTCTGCAAGGTAGTCCCTGAACTGTTGGCGAACTTGCGGATCCCTGAACCTGTCGGTATTGAACCTGGTTGTTTTGAGCAAGTTTGAGCGGTTACTTTTGACGGATGCAATAGGAAGACGTACCATATACGAGCTAGCATAAAATAGTGATCGCGTTCTTTTCCAATGTCTGCTCCGCGCCTGTTTTGGACGTCTTGAAGACAATATCTAAAGCGACGGATGATCGCAATATTATCTGTCTGATTGAATGTTCGGCGCCTGTCAGTTGAGGCCCATCTGATCGCTCACCGTTGTAATTCCGTTCTCCAAGGCCAAGAACTGCCATCACATGTTTAAGCATAGTGTTTTCGCTGCCTACCTTGGCATTGAAATACCTCATCACCACTACGATGTCTCCATTAGGGGTTTGATTATGGGCGGCACTTAATTGGCTGTAAAAATCATCCTTTTCATCCTCAGCCGCCTTTTTAATGGGAGCATAACACTGTATGATGGTAACTTTTCTTACTCTACTCTGGGATCTAGCCGTCAATATCCGGTCAATGGATTAAGATTAGAAACCCCTTTTTGTGATTTAAAATAGAAATAACGTTAAAGATAGTTAAATGGAACTAGATCAATCTAGTTTGTCACAACTTCACATTTAACAAACTTCCTAGCGTTTTTGGACCCCCTTAAGCTAAGTCACATACATATCTTCCTTCTGATTATTTTTTTTTTTAAGCTTAATATTATTTCAATTAGCAGACTCATTATTAATGCTAGTGTTTCTTATTTGCGCACAAAAAACGAGCGACCTACACCTCGTACATATGTATATTTATGTTATTTAAACATCTTAAAACTGTCACTGAGTTGGATAAGAATAAAAAGTTATTTTTAATCCCCAAAAAAGATCTATTTATTAACAAATTAATCATTTTATTGTTGGCTTTACTAATTTACGAGTACATTTTCTGACTAAGTTAAAAAAAAAAAATAAATGTTTTTTTTTTCCTTTTCTTTCATTTAGGAGAACCTACGTGCAACGGAAGAAAAGAAATTCGACATTGATCCAAAGTACTTGGGAATCTTGGGTTTCACAAATCTCCCAACATCACCATCACAACCTCAATTTCTCAGCAGACCACAGCATAATAAGCAATCATCGCAGCCATTAACAACAAATGCCACTCCATATAATGGCACAAAGGCAAATTTTACTATTGTTACATACGTTCAGGATGGTCAGGCACCATCCGCAATACTTCTCTCACAGAACATAGCCGCAAAATTTCCAAATGAGTATCTGCTCATCTATGACCTTGGTTTATCCGAGGATGATTCGCGGGCATTGTCCGCATTCTGTAATAGCTCAAAGTGTTCAGTTATAAACTATGACTTGTCCGTTTTTCCCTCGTACGTTACGGATCAACGGATGCATGCATATCGTCCCATTGTGATAAAGGATGCTCTGATGCGTTCCAAAAATATACTTTTTGCCGAAAATTACATTCGAATTCGTGGTACTAGTCGCGATCTGTACGATCTCAGGGGTAAAGCTAGCCACGGTGTGTTGGGTTGGACAACACCAAAAGCCGTGTCCACTAGGACACATCCAAAAATGTTTGATTACTTTCAAACGGATGCAGAAGATTTCATTTTCTTACGGATGGTGGATATGGATACGGTGTTCTTTGCTGATACACGGCTCGTTGACGAGAAAATTCTATTGCCGTGGATTAAATGTGCACTCACCTTGGAATGTATTGATCCGATTGGTAAGTTAAAAATAAAATACTCTTTATACTTATTTTATATATTTCGTGTAACCCAAGAAAGCTTCTAAATCTATTTTTAACATTACGTTTTTAACATCAATAGAATTTCTAGAGATGGGAAAATTCCATACCAGCTATTAAGTTGTCTATGGATTGTCAAGGTTGAACTTCTGGTTCGTCAATTCATATGGTATAATACTGTCAATTTACGGTGGAAAAAAAACACTAGCCTGTATAATTTTTTTTTCTGTCGGAAGGGAGCACTCAGAAAAAAAACTAGTCCATTGTACTCCTTGTAAGTTGCTTCTATTGAAATCTTTCGGTCCCTGACATTAATTATCAAGGGGGTCAGATTCATCAATGCGTCTAGAGCGGATCCAGACGTGCTAGGTAAAGCTTCCATACAACCAGGGCAGACTTTTCTTTGGCGTCTGATTACCTAAAGCAGCAATGACGTATTTTTGTGAGAACTTATTCCACCAGACAACTGACGCATAGGATATCATTGGCCTTATCTTAGCCGTGTACATCCAAAGGACCCTTCTCGGTGATAGGCCCATGTCTTGCCGACGGTTCCTTTGCATTGCCAAAAGACTGACATAACATTTTTAAGCCATGGAAGTTTGTTATCTAAAATGACACCCAAATACTTAGGTGCTTTGGAGAATTGGATGTGTTGAGGCCTTTAAGCACTAGATGAGTCAGAATGTTCAGCTTCCTCCTTCTCGTAAAGAAAACAATCTCAGTTTTGAGAGGATTTAATGACAGCCCATTTCTTGGGCACTATTCGGTGATCATGTCTAGGGCTGCGTTCGCTTTAGAACAGAAAGTCGCTAGGTGTGATCCAACATGCAGTACAGCTACATCATCTGCGTGTGCACAAGCATACACGTCAGAACTAAAGAACACATTGAGCCAAAAGTCGAACAACACTCATCATAGCAGTGGAGCAAGAAGGCTGACTTGCTGGCAACTCCTGTTTACCCCCGACATCACATATTGTCCGTAAATAGTGTCCTATTCACCAGCAATGCTTTTATCCACGAAACTAGTGATACATTTACGCCGTCTTGTTTGGCCGAGTGTCAAAAGTTGCGTTGTCGAAAGCACCGTCAACTTCGAAGAAAATACTCAGGGCGTATTCCTTCTTGTCGAGTTCTACCTACCAGATCTGAAGCGCGCTCTCGCAAGATCTCCCGCGTTGATAAGTGTGTTGTATCTCCGACAGAGGATGCTTTCGCAAAGCAGTTGGATGGATTTCGACCATTATCTCCATGCTCTTCAACATGAAGGAAATCAGACACTTACACATAGATCTGAAAATCGTGGCGAACGTCACTAAGGCTACTCTGTTTTGATATGTATACCAGTATGTATACCAGTGCCAGTGAAGATTATCTCCAGAGTTACCAGTCTATACTTTTTTGTAACATAACTGGGCATATGCCATCGGGACCAGGCGACGTAGATGCATGGAGGAAGCAACAGCATGTGTTGTCACCACCACCTATGAGATATACAAGCTACGGCGTGCTGTTTTATTCAGCTCACTATCAGCTTCAGTAATAGGAGCTGGTTTCGATTACCTGGGGGAAATGAGTCTCTAGCATGAGACGGAGAATTTTTGCTTTTGACTCAATGTAGATGCTATCAGGTTTTCTGAGTGATTCCAGCCTGATTTATTTTCCCTGTGATTACCCTACTGGTTTCGCCGAATGTTTCGATCTTTTTACAAAAGCCTTTGTAAAGGGCACTCTTTGAAATCTGAACTAGCTTCTCAGCTTCTGCCTCTAAATCAGTCTTAAGTGACCTTTTTAGAAGTTTTCTGGTTTTTCTACATGGCTAACTGGACATCCCAGTTCAACATACTTGGTGAAGGTACCGTTCTGAGAAGCTTCCTCTAGATTTTGTTTTGTTCTAAGCTTAGAAGGAGCACTACTGATGAGTTGCTATAAAGATGAATGTGTTACAGATTATGCAAGGTTTTGAAAATTAATTAGTCACAATTGATATCATGAATTTCCTTACCTTAGTCTGAGTTACTTTAAACACTACTTTATTTGAAGTCTTGCATTATGTGGTAGCTCTCTCCCACACTGCTCCAACGAGCTCGATTACTTTTCAACTTTTGTGCGATAAGTTTGGTTAGATAATCCCCTTCTTCTCTGTTCGAATGGTCTTATGGATTGCAGATACTTTCAACTGCATGTCCTATTCGTTCGTTTTAATTAATTGGTCATTGAACTTTGAAACGAAGTTAAACCACAAAACGACATTCTGCAATAAATAAGTAGTGTTGAAATTAAATTAAGGTCCGGTTACGTTTTACAAGAAGACAGCAAATCAAGCGCCAGCGTCTCTTTTTACCCTCTTAGAAATTATAGTCATCCTCGAATGCATTTTCAATTGCGGTGATTGCTACAAGTCAACCCCTTTCGATTCAGTCGATAGCGCAGTTATTGCTACCGAAGGTGTAACCCAACCCAACACAACGACTGAAAGGAGAGAGAGATTCTTATTTAGGGATTATTGACTAGACTTTGGTAACCCTATACGGAACACCATCCAACCGCGTAACCATCGCCTGTAGCTAGTAAAATATTAAATTTCTCGTCATAATGACAGAACCTTATTTGAACCAGGAAATCTCATTAATGTGAAAGGGGTTGGGAATTTATTGGTGGTAGTTGGCACTGCAACCAGCTTAAGTCTTACCAGTAATGGTGATGGAAAACTGTGAACTGAAATCGGATCCCTTAACTTTATATTTTACAAGATGCACTCGAATGCACCAATCGGGAGTGATGACTTTCTACCTTTTAGTGCAAACGCAATTACTTTGTTTTAGATGCACAGTCAAAGGCGTTGCAATTTATCTCTAAACATTGTTACAGAAAATTCGATCCATGAATTCTTGATGAGATTGAGGAAAAGACGGTGCCATAAGTAAAATAACTGGAAGAAAGGTCGAATGTCAATGCAAAATCAAGATGCTTATCTTCGCTTGCAATTTGAATGAATCAAGGGAAAATCCATTCTCCCGGAGCAGATGTAAACTTAATTATTTGAATGAAGTGTAGAGCTGAATCTGGTATGAATATGAGTGTGCTAATGCTATGTGCTCATTGGACGGACTTAAGTTCTAAAGTAATTTAGTTTTATGTAATCCCAATGAAGGAAAGTCAGAGAGAAGTCGAAAGCAAATTCGCCAACAATGACTTTTTCCAGAAGCTAAAGAAGGTTCTCTGTTTTTATTCAATGGGGTTATTAATTTAAATGTGCTGAACATAGCAGGAAGACTATGATGAGATTTGATTAAGAAATTTTGCTAAAATACTATCCTAAGTTTGACAATTTAGAACCATAGATGGAAGACGTTGAATAAGAATTCTATTATAAGTCAACGCAATGTAAAAAAAGTTTCAAATGCTTAGAATTATTAAACGACTTAACAGAAAATAACTAAATGTAGGAATATCCACCTTATTCGAATATATAGTATGTATGTAGGTTACTTGCTTACTCATACGGTGCTATAGTTTACGAGGGTTGTTTGATGAATACCCGGATTAGAAAGGACAACGCAAATTTTTTGGTTTTGTTAATTTATTTTTCAATATAATCCCCTTCCAACTCGATACACTTTTCCCAGCGGTGCTGCAACTTTTTTAACCCCTCCGTATAGTACGACTTTTGTTGGCCTGCAAAATACTCCTCCGCGGCGACGATGATTTCCTCTTTTGTTTTGGAACAAAGAGAAGGTGTAGGGAGCCAAATCCGGAAAATATGGTGGATGGGGGAGCAATTCCTAGTGCCATTCGACCAATTTAGCCCTTTTTTCTTCGCCAAATGTGGTCGTGAACAGGTCCCATACACACTATCGAGAACGGGCTTGATTTACTCGCAGGTTTTGCCACTTAAAAACAAGAATCGGATCACGGAGCGATACTGCTCTTTTTCCATGATCTCAAAAAACACTGACACGGTCACGGATTGTGACCAAATTTTTATATAGAGGCCAATAAAATTTAGTGGATTGCCTACAGTTGCGCAATACAGGTAGGTTAAGGCCAGCTCTATCTCTATAGCGTTGTATCTTTGGATTGAAATAGATGACCCTTTGGACCGACTATATTCGGCCTATATATCCTATCATTCTTGAGTAACTAATGTAAACTTTTTTGAGCAAGTCGATGTCGTTGCACATTGTATAAACGGGTTTTAACATCTAAAGTCTCGGTGAGATATCTTCCTATTTTTACAGAGCAGAGCGTTCTCCATCATCGTTCTATACAATCTGACATGTTTTGCAGAGATGAAGAAAATACACATGGCTCTCTATGTGTATAAGAAATGATGTGTATCGATTAGCTTTTCACTAAGATCTACACATTACACACTAATAAGGGCCTATCAAATCGTTGCCAAATGGTTTTATTCGTTCGTAGACATTCAGCAGGCATACATTCCTATGACCTTATTTTGTAAATGAGTTGATGGCGTGTCTCAATCAAAATATTCCTCACTGCCTTAAATAGTTCCACATGTTCCAGTACCCTGTTGTACTTACGAGTACCCTTCCTATCATTTCTTCACGTTTGTCGGTTATGCTATACTGTCTTCATATTTAAACAGTCTACAATAGTAACTTTTATAATTTTTTTTATAATTTAGTACCTACTGTGAATTTACTGCAATATGTTACATCATTGCGTTCCTTTCCATCACCAAAATGAATTTAACGTCAGAGTTAAAAAATTGCTCGTATTTTTCTTCGTATACCTCGTAAAATCTCCTTTTTTCTTTGTGTGAATGCGAACTGACACAAAGCGGTTATTAAAAATGGTGTATCATTGATGCGCACGGGCCGATAGCTCAAGACTTCTTCTCTAAGTTTGCTGTTCTTTTCAAATAAACGTCGCTTATGTTCTCTGCATTATGTTCATGTTACTGTACTTCCTAATTGTTGGTAATATTTGCTCACTAGCAGTCCACTTGTTTGGCTGCACATAGCCTGGTCAAACATACCATATGCATATCCGATTGTCATTTTTCTGTCCTTATCTGAGGCTCTTGGTTACCTTGGAACAATGGAGTTTGGATATTGCCGAGTTAGTAGCCCTCTTCAGGGTTACAAAAGCTGTCATTAGGTGGTTCTCCGCCAGCATTTCTATGTCAGCAGTCTGACTAGTACTGAAAATCCCTTTAGACTGTAGCTCATAATACGTAGAATTAGCTTATAAAGGGTGATCTTTTTGCTGTTTGATTTTTCAGTGTTCTATTTTTGGCAGCTTACGCGTGATTCGTGACAGTTGTCAAGGTCAAACACGGTCAGTCAGCATTGCCATTTCATAAGGGAAAGAAAGACACCCGAACAACGCTTACAAATTATTAAATTTTACTATCAAAATTCGTGCTCTGTAAAAAATGTTTTTCGCGCACTTTGACCATTTTACGGTCGCCATAACCGACATACTGAGCAAGCAATTCAGCCCATAGTGACCTACTACAGATACGTAGAGTGCGTACGGAGGAAAATATTTTTGCTGTGTCCGCCCGCAACAATTGGGATTGTATTTTCGCAAGGATCTTGGTCTTATAAAATGCAGTTTGTGCAAGAACTGAAACCGAATGAGCTGCCAAAGCATCGAATTCTCGGTTAGTTGCCCTTAGAAATCTGGAGGAAGATTTGCTTTTTTTTTATCGAAAAACGATGTTCAGCGACGAAGCTCATTTCTGGTTGGTTTAGTATGTCAATAAATAAAACTTCTGTATTCGGTCTGATGAGAAACCTCAGGCAGTACAGCAGCTACCAATACACACAGAAAAATGCACTGTTTGGTGCGGTTTATGGCCCGGCCGAATCATTGGCCTGTATTTTTTCATGGATAACTCGTTTTGGACCAGTGAATTGGCCGGCTTAATTGTGCGATTTGACGCTTTTAAACTATTTTATTATGGGGATACGTTAATCATTGAGCTATTCCGATAAATCATTTAAATGCAGCCTTGGAAGACAACATTATACGTGTTATTAGTGAGATACGAGCCAATATGCTTGAAAAAGTGATTCAAAATTGCACGTTCTGTATGTACCACTTAAAACGTAGTCGTGGTCAACATTTACGCGAAATAATCTTTACAAAGTAAATGGCAAGCATTGATTTATCAACTCAGATAAAAATTGTATACACTTTTGCAGTTTCTGTGTGTTTGTTCGAAAATTAAAAAATCACCCATTATAGGACATCTACTATGACGACTGTTGAAGATACGTTGAATCTGGTGAGTTCATCCTCCATACATCCTCCCCTTAAGGCCCAGTAATTCCCAAACGCCATTACGTGCAATATAATCAATTTTCTTCCTGTTCAACGTTCGCGCTTATATTGTATGTTTTAGCAAGTACAGTCTGGTTGGACGAGAATAGTATCCGGTAGTTAAATAAACACAATTCATGTACCTTAATGTATAGCCAGATTGATACATTATTCAGTAACACTCAGCCATCAAACAAAATAACTACCAAAGCTGAAATAAATAAAATCGCTACATTTTTACTTCTTTTAGCCATTAAAATTATGCATAAATGTTTATGGAAATGATTTTTTGACACAAAGTATCTACTTAATCCTTAAAACATACACACATACATATTTGTATGTAACTCTGTATTGCCAAAGGGTTAACGTTCTCAATTTGATGCTCATACCCCTGAGCGCCTCAATTGACCTATAGAAATAACCACTCCACTCAATTTACTGCATTTGCGCTATTGGCAAGGACTTTTTTCTTTTATGTTAGTTTCTTCTCTTTCCTTTCCTCATAATTTTACACCCAAATCACCAGCAGCGGAATTTAGTTTTACAAGAAAAATGCATCTAAAGAATACCTACCACAAGAGAAGGAAAATAGAAAACAAATTCAAATAGAAGAGTCCAAGCCAAAGGGCGACTATGGCCTTCGCTATGTTATAGTATGGGTGGTATTCATTTAATGCGGAGATACATATATAAATGGAAAAAACCCCAAAACACGGATCGCATATCGATTTCCTTGCGCATACAAACGACAAAACAAAAAACAAAAAAGTGCACGAAAATGTCTGTATTAAAATTTTAAGCGTCAATTATGGGGTACACAGCACATCTGCCTTGTTTTTGGATACGTTAAGTCACGTAATTGCGATTTTATGTCATCTTTCCCGTCATCTAACGAGTCCTTACATGGCGATAATCGAGCGCAGCAACCATAGTTGAATAGCGTGGCTCTGGAAATGCGTGGTACCAACCATTCGTGAAAGATTGTCATTTACCGAAAACCGCATTTTAACAAAAAATGGTTTTCATTGTTATCAGCAAATACACATTCAAGAGTTCTTTTTCAAGATTTTTTTTTGCGATAACATTTTAAATTCATGGAATTGTTTAAGGCAAATCTTTAATAATGCAGAATTTGAGAAACTGGATTGTTTTCAGCTGCGTTAATGAGTACCCGGATTGGAGGATAGGTGGCGCTCGTAGACCAAAATTAGTGTACCATCATTTAGTGTAGGGTTTTCCAATAGGGACTTGACAACTTTGAATTTAGTTTGTGAACGCACTCTTTCACTAATCATCAAACTGTCACTGTCAATTTATTCAGTAAACTGAACATTTTCATCAGTAAAGTACACTAACGAGCAACGTCTGCAAATTATAAAAATTTTCAACAAATATTCGGAGTCGGTGACTGCAACTTTAAGAGCGTTGACTCCAATTTTCGGTCGTAGTTTTCGCCCTAGTAGACAGGCAATAACAAGTTTAGTGCAAAAATTTGAGTCTACATATTCGTTGTGTGATGTTGCCGTGTCAGTGAGACAACGGGTTGGTCGAAGTGTCGAAAATATCGCTGCCGTTCAGACGTCCGTAGCAATCGATCCAAATCAGTCAATTCCACGGCGTTCTCAAGAATTGGGCATCGCTCAGACCACATTATGGCGTATTTTTCGTAAGGATCTTGGTTTACACCCATACAAGATCAAGCTGACTAAAGAATTGAAGCCGATGGACCATTTGAAGCAACGTACATTCTCCGATTGGGTTCTGTAGAAGATGCGCCAAGATGATGAATTTCATCGCAAAATCATCTTCAGTGACGAAGCTCATTTTTGGCTCAATGGGTTCGTCAATAAGCAAAATATGCGTTATTGGTCGGGTGAAAACCCACATGTGCTTGATGAATCACCACTTCATCCACAAAAAATAACTGTTTGGTGCGGTTTAAATGCCGGCGGCGTTATTAGGCCATATTTTTTCGTCGACGATAACGATCGTCACTTTACTGTGAGTGATAAGCGTTATCGTGCCATGATCACCGATTATTTTTGGCCCGAATTGGAAGATATGGACTTGGATGACATGTGGTTTCAACAGGATAGTGCCACAAGCCACACAGCACACGCTACAATCGATTTATTTAAGAGTAAGTATGGTGAGCGTGTTATCACAACATGGGCCAGTCGATTGGCCGCCTCGTTCGTGCGACTTAACGCCGCTTGACTATTTTATGTGGGGCTACGTTAAGTCATTGGTTTATGCCAACACGCCGACGAAGTTAGAAGAGCTCAGAGCCAACATTGAACGCGAAATAGCGGCCGTTTCGGCCGAAATGTGTTGCCGAGTCGTTGAAAATTGGGTCCAACGAATCGACCACTGCAAACGTGCCCGCGGTGGCCATATGAACGAAGTCGAGTCCCATTCATAAATGTTTTGATTGCACTTCAAGCCAATAATAAACTTTTTGAAATATCTGAAATGGTTTACTTTTTAAAAAAAAAAAAAATGTCAAGTCGTTATTAGTAAACCCCATATAACTTTTTTAGCCGCCCGCCTGTGACCGCCCGGATTGTGACAATCCGACGCTTAGTTTTGCTTTGCTTTCAAAACATCGTGTAAGTGTATTTTGCGACCATGGAAAAAGAGCAGTATCGATCCGTGATCCAATTCTTGTTTTTGAGTGGTAAAACGTACGAGGAAATCAAGTCCATTGTCGATGGTCGATGGTGACGATGGACCCATTCACCTTCTCGTACAACAATTTACCATTGGTTCGTAGAGTTTCGCCGTGGCCTCACGTCCGCACCACAGAGGAAACCGTGGACAAAATCCATGATCTTGTATTAGCGGACCACAGAGTGAAAATTTGCGAGCTGCCTGAAATAGCAGCCATCTCAACTGAACGCGTTAGCCATATCCTGTACGAAATTTTGAGTATGAGAAAGCTGACCGCATGATGTGTGCCGCGTTTGCTCACACCGGAGAACAGTGAAAATCGTGAGACCACTTCAAAAACGTGCTTGGCGCTGTTTAATAGAAATCCGGAGTATTTCGTGATGAGTTTCATCAAACAGCTCTCGTATCTCCTGCTTTAACAAAACATAGTTCATTCATACAATCGAGGATTAATTTGCTAATTTAAAATACTGCCAAAAATACCCGAGTGCATATTCGTAGACCCCAAGATGCGAGAAGGACTTTCTTAATATCGTCGAGCTACATGCCTATACCAGAAAAAACTGATTGAAAGCTTGAATGCAATGAAAAAAAAAAAAACGCACCTACAGGAATACTGATAAGAACGTCATGCCAAACGCAGGCTTGGATATCTTAAAGAAGCCTAATACACTTAGTGAAAAATGTAACGCATGCATTTAGTTCAACTCTTAAATTAAATGATGATATGACTTGTTAAAATCCACGTGGATACGTGAACAAACAAAATTTGCGGTTCTGGGCCATTTAAAATGCACGAGGAGGCATTACGTCCACTCAAAGTCCATGCATGGTCTGCTGTTTTTTAGAAGGGCGTGTGTCAAACGGTCACTGTGGATGGTGCGAGCTACAGAGCCATGGTCAATGAATTTTTCATTTCTCAATTGGATGGATTAGCACTGGAGGATATGTGGTTCCAGGAGGACGGAGCAAAGACGCATATTACACGAGCCACATCCGACATTCTAAAGCATTTAGAGCTTTAGCTTATTACAAGCAATTCTTAGATTCTTGGGATTAACAAATCCATTTAAAAACTAATGGGTGGGAGGTATAGGTGGAAAGGAGAATGAAATTGGTTCAAGGGCCGTAATTATGTGAAAATTAAAACGGAAAAGTGGTACAGACCTAACGTCTTTTGGTGTAAAATATAAGATGAAGTAAAGCAGGACAATCAACATTACCAACTAAAATCTGATGAATAAAGATAATTATTATCCCAGGGAAGTCCACACAATGCAAATCGTAAAAATCTTTGTTGAACACTCTGTGCCGGGAGGATGAGAGGGCTGTAGTAGGGTGAAAAAACTTGGCTGGCATATTAAAGAGGCCTAGCAAAGGTTATATGGACTAGCGGTTGATGAATCCAACAGCAGAGTTGACCTTTTTTTATAATGTAATCAATCTGAGAACTGAAATTAAGTTCCTTATCACAGATAACACCTAAATCATGCAACTCATTCACTAAGAGAACATACAGATTGAAGATCAGATAGCAACGAGGTAAAGTAGAAGGGCGCTTACGGTTATATATTATAGCCTCATACTTATGGAGACTTCTTTACGTGTTAGAAAGATTATACATACGAAATAACGGGAATTTTTAAATTTGGTTGGTTTGTAGAGTCCGATTGTCAACATTGTCAACATTTTATTATGTTGGTATACATGCCACTGAAGTATGATAAAATTTTCAACTATATTCATTGTTTACTTTGTATGTGGCAGCCATTAAGGTTAGACGTATTTCTATAAGCTCGGCGATTTTCGTTTGTTAAAAGAAATGGATCAAATGTTAAAAAATGGAATGGAGTGCTCTAAAATACTTGAAATGTTGACAGTGCTCTAAGTAAAAAAAAAAAAATGTTTACAAGTGGTACAAGCTCTTCTATGATGCCCGAGAAGATGCCAATGACGAACCTCGCTCTGGACGCCCCAACAAATCAACAATTGGAACAATTGGAATTTTTTCGGATGTTTTTGGCATGAGACGTGTGTCAGCAAAGTTTTTTTTCGAAACATCTTAGTTTTATTTAGAAGAACCGTCACATGAGCATCGTCATTACTGTTTCCTGTTCCTATACCTGTTCCCAAAACTGAAGATAACTATGAAAGGACGGAGATTTGCAACGATTGAAATAAAAACGGCATCGCTGCAAGAAGTCACGGCTATACCAAAAAGTGCTTATGAGGAATGCATTGAAGATTGGAAAAAGCGTGGGCACAAATGCATTATATCTGAGTGGGATTACTTTGAAAAATACAACATTAATGTTGATGAATAAATAAATGTTTTTTTTTTTTTTTTTTCTTTCAAAAATACTTAAACTCCTGTTATTTTCTGAACATACCTCGTATCATGAGAAATTTTATCAAAGACCTTGCTGAAATCGCTGATGATCACGTCAACTTTTTTTTTTAATAAGCGCGCTTAAAGGTTTAAAGTACCCTTAAAACGTTTGCACACAGCGCAAGGAAGCTTGGAGAAGAAAATAAGAGAGGTACCGGTGTACGTTAGTACGTTAGTAGTAGTACGTTAGTACATGACTAATGAGCAATCATAACAAGAAGGGTGCTATAGTTGAAATTGACTTATGGAAGATCTCGCCCGTGTTGGAATCTATTGGAATATTGTCTCACTTTGTCATCAATTTATTATTAATATTTTTTTATGTCGAAGCTTTTATTTTTCGCAATAAGTTTACCTTGTTTTCGAGAAGAATTGGTGCAATGTGAAAATATGTGCTCATGCGAATATACCAAACATATATATGTAATGTATATGTATGCAAGTCATGTTTCTTTTTTCGATCATCCCAATATGATGAGCACTATCAAAAGGAATCAGTCAAAGATTCTATTCAACCCCACCAATCTAAATTGCACTTTTTTTCTTCCAGCCAACCACGTTTTCAAACTGTGAGCTTAGTCGATTAAAAACAACGCAGAGAAAGAACGATCTATCCATCTGCTACTGCTTCAACTTAATTCACTCAATTTCAATGCAAATTGGGTAGAAATCATGTACACATAAATACCTGTCTACTCCAAAAATGGGACACCACTTAAACGTTTTTTAAAAGTTTCGAATCTACTCGAATACTAGTCGTTGTGAATAAGTGTGTGTGCGCACTCAGGCTTGGCTCCCCATTTTGGAATTAACATTGCGCTCAATGGCATGCAAATGGATTTTTGTGCAAACTGACGTGATGTTGTGACATTCGGTTTTTAGTGCCAGTTTCAATACTACTCAGATGAAATAGAGTACGAGTACGAGTTCTTTATTAAATGAAAAACCATACCATTAGAGGAACGAGTTTTCAAATTGAAACGGGACTATGAGCATAATAAACTTTTTTATATTGATTTGCCTCCTCATAGCACTTATATATGGTATACATACTCGTATCTATCCGTTCTTCCAAAAAAATTCACTAAGGACAGGCATTGGGGAAGGTCCTGGTTTTTTTCTTTTTATGAATGGTTAACCAATTCCCGTCGCACAAAACTGTCGTAAAATGTTTCCCAACAAATTTAACAAGAAAAAAAAAAATAAAGGAATTTGTATAGTATTCATATTGCCATGTTATTTTCAATTCACGGACGGGGCGGGTTCTCTGTGTAGATCAAGATGCTTTGACAAATCTGTTTCTTCGGGAATATCCATTAATGTCCTTGAGGGATACATATGTATACATAGGCATACGAGTAGAAGTAAGCAAACCGAATGAATATCAGTTTCTTTTCTTTAGATGATGAATGGAAAAATCTACTCTCAATTAGCTGTTAGAGGGAATGATTTCGTCCTTGTAGATTCAAAGGCCTCCCTTACAAATATGTGATAGATAAAAAAACAAAAAACAAAAACACACAAAACATAAAACAACTAGAAATTCAAAGAACTCTATTAATTCTCTAGGACCATGTAATTTGAGTACTGTTGTCAGATCTTAAGTTAATTACAAGTTTTCTAGTAGAAGCAATTTAATGACGTTGACTGTTAGCTAGCTATTCGGTGATTATTATCCATTTGAAAATGATTTACTCCACATAAGCCGCTGAAGACTTGCTTGAAAACGCGGGTCGCGTGCTGACATGACACCTAATGGTAGCAGCGAGCACTATTTAAACCAAATGTCCCAAAAGATTTGCAAAGGGATTTTTTTCTTTCTTGTTTTTTTAACTTTTATTTCTGTGTTATTACATTCACAGCAGTAATCAGATAAAGCTGTAAGTTTGGATAAGTGAAATATGAAGAAAAAACGCAAATGGGATTTTGTGTTCTAGTTTCTGGTATCGTGACACTGTTGTTTAAAAGTAGGTTAATATACTATACATACACATATTGTTTTAAATTTGATTTGTTTCCCTGGGTTATTTGTAGTAATTTGAATCTATCATTCTAATGGAAACTGAAAGACTCGGCTGAAAGTTCCTTCATAGAAGTAACGGGTGACCAGATAGCAATGATATTTTTTCCAATTGCTATGTTTCAGTAACTGTCAAAGTTTTCAGTAAAGCTTGCTATTTCATCATGCATCGTTTTACGCTTGCCGAACATCCGGAAATTATTTAAAAATGTAATCGAAATTGACGGCTTGGTTTTATTGGGTATGTAATTTAATTCGTGCGGTTTTGTTCATAATTTGAACGTTTATTTAAGAAAAATATGTACAATATTATTATTCAAAGTATTGCCCATCTGAAGCTATGACTTTTTCCCATCTTTCTGGCAATTTGTGGATCCCATCCCAAAAGAACTGCGCCGGCTTACAGCCAAGAAGGCGTTCTGCATCGACCGGAACAAATGGTAGTCAGAAGGGGCAAGGTCTGGGCTATAAGGCGGGTGGGGTAAGACTTCCCATCCACTGTTTTCCAAATAGTTCTTATCCGGAATAGCAACGTGGGTCGAGCGTTGTCATGATGGAAAATTATTGCCTCATGTCTGGTCGCATATTCCGGGCGTTTTTCGGCTACTCCTCTTTTCAAACGGATTAATTGTGTTCGGTAGCGTTGTCCATTGATGGTTTAACCCGGTTTTAGCAGCTCATAATACAGCACACCCATCTGATCCCACCAAATACAGAGCATTACCTTCGCGCCATGGACATTCGGCTTTGCCGTTGATTTGACTGGTTGGCCGGTTTTCACATATGATTTTTTGCGCTTGGGGTTGTCGTAATGGATCCATTTTTCATCACCAGTAACAATCCGATGGAAAAATGACTTCCTTTTGTGGCGTTCCAGCAGCATTTCGGACATGCAAAGCCGCCTTTCGACGTCTCTCGGCTTGAGTTCATGTGGAACCCAATTTTCTTGCTTTTGAATATATCCAGCTGCTTTTAAACGTTTTTAAATGGCTGCTTGAGTGACACCCAAAGATTCTGCGAGCTCTTCTTGTGTTTGGCAACAATCTTCATAGAGTAATGCTTCCAGTTCTCCATCTTCAAACTTTTTGGTTGCCCAGGATGTTCATCGTCTTCCAACCCAAAATCACCACTTTTAAATCGTGCAAACTACTTTTGGCACGTTGGCTCAGCCAGCGCATGTTCACCATAAACTTCAACCAAAATACGATGACTTTCGGCAGCAGTTTTCTTCATGAAGAAGATCTCCCCGAAAAAACACTTTTTCAGGCACAAAGTTCGACATATTTGGGTGAAAAAAATATTGTTGTTTACTCTTCAAATGAATGACATATACTCAAATGACGTACAATGACAGTAGCTCTCCAACGCATGTTCTAATGGAATAATAACAATGAAATAATACAAGTTACGGCATCTCTTAGCAAACCGCACGAACGTTATAGACCCAATAAATGAATGAATTTCGTCGTTAGGTCGGTCGTCATCATGGTTTTGGTGTGCAGGCAATTCGTCGCATCGTGGAAAAGTTTGATCATGAATACACTCTTTTGGATCTTAAGCCACCAACCAGACTGAGATTGGTGCGAAATAAAGAAAACATAGACATCGTAGCGGCCAGTATCGAAGAAGACCCAGAAATGTCGATTCGACGCCGATCAGTTGAATTGGACATCGCCAGTTAGAGAACCAGGTTTATTTTGCGATTGGAGTTGAACCTACATCCGTATAAAATTGTGCTGACGCCGGACGACCAGAGACAATGTCTTTAGTTCGCTAATTAGGTGCTGAAAATGATGGCCGGAGTTTCGCATTTGGCGAAAAAAAAAATCGTCTCCTTGGACGAGTCCCATGTCTGGCTCAGCGACTATGTTAACAAGCAAAATTGTCACGTATTGGAACGAACACAATCCACAAGTGCTTGGCCAAGCATCAATGCATCCACAAAGATTGACTGTTTGGTGCGGTTTATGGCATGGCGGCACCATCGTCAATGGACTGAGGTGTAGAGCGGTATTAAGGTGTTAGCCTATTCCAGAAGCCGTAAAAATAGGCATTTTTGTGATTTTTTTCAGGAAAAATATAAAATAAATCGAGTTTACAAAGGTAGAAGCTAGTACATATGATTGACTGTAAAACATAATTTTTATAGAATAATTTATTTAAAAATGCGAGCTGTGCAGAGTTTCTCAGACAACTGGGGTCTACGACCGTAACAACAGTTCCCGTAAATTTTAAATTATGTTTCTTAAATGTAAATGTTAAATTTTGTTGTACATAACAACAGCTAAAGGAGTACATAGGATATTTTGATATATTGATTTTTGGCCAAATGGCGCACTTCCAAATGAACTTTTTAAAATTCGCAGAAAAATCACCAGAATATTGTTAATAACAAATGAACTATGTCATACAAAAAAAAAATCCTATGTTCTTATTTGGATAAAATATTTTTAAAGATCTAATTAAAATTTGAAGTAAATTGGTTGAAAATTATTCAAGTTATGGGTGCGGCCAACTTGAAAAATGCAGTTTTGCGATGAACACTTTTAAAATTTTAAGTTTTAGAAAGTCATGAAAAATTTTGCGATACCTGCACCACATATTTGGCCTTCTAGATTAGTGTCCTGCTCTTTTATTTCTTTTCTATTGGATTTTAATGCGATCCTCTACTATTTTGCAGCTTAAGACAGCGATCTTTCTGCAAGCTTTATTCGCCTTTTGTCAATCTCCAAGTATTGTATATTTCACATTTTACGGGCCGGTTTCCAAATCCATGCCTTTCATTTTTTGCAAAATTGAAACAAAGCCGTCATTGTACACGTAAACTGCAATATCCATAGCTATATCCAACACATTTTTATCACTAACGTACCTCAAGTAGCGTCCTTCTCGAATGTTTCACTGTACAAAACTAACTGAAATCGACGTATCAAAGACTAAACTAGCAATACTCTGAAAACGTGGCAAATAGCTTCAAAAAAATCTGCCGTATACCTACTCTGGTCTTTTAAAATACCGTCCCTCGTCTCGGTCATAAGAGACTGCCTACCTGGCGGTAGTAGTTGAGTTTCATTAGCAGAAGCACATGTTTTACCGATTCAAAAGGTTTGGAAAAGTCCGTATGTACGGCGTCGACCTGGCATCTATTTTCAACAGCATTAATTGCGTATGATGTAAAGTGAGCCAGATTAGATTTTGTCGAACGACGCAAAACAAAACCATGCTGAAACTCAGATATATGCTCCTTTCTTCAATATTATCGCAGGAATACCATCGCCCCCTGGTTTAGAATTCGGCTTAAGGCTACAAATAGAATTCTCAATGTCCCGAACCTGGAGACTAATTCCCCAAAATCAATTTTGAGCAAAGTGCATTATTCACTGGATGAGAGAAGACAGATTCAAAAAACTGGGCAAATTGTTCGGCGGAGTGTTTAACAAAATTGGAGACACAATCTTTATAGAACATTTGCTTCGGCAACATATTGGAACACCTTTTTTAATTTATAAAAGACTAAAATAATTTGAGTACAAACGTAAACATGACTCCAATGTTGAAAATGTATTAAATACAAGGTGGGCCAAAATGTATGACCCTGCCTTGGAATGACGGCTGTGACTCGTGCAGTATATGCCGTTGCTCTATTCTGCTGGAACCACATGTCTTCCAGTCCCAATTCATCCGATTGAGAAATGAAAAATTCATTGATTAAATTAAATATCTGTAGCAACTCACCATCCACAGTGATCGTTCGGCCCGAGCCGTTCTCAAAAAAATGGTCCAATGACTCGTCCAGCATAAACAGCACAACATGCAGTGACTTTGAGTGGATATAATAGCTCTTCGTATATTACTAGCGGATTTTCAGTGCCCCAGAACCGCAAACTTTGTTTGTTCACATATCCACATAGGTGGAAATGAGCCTCATTACCCATGACTAATTTTGACTCAAATTCGTCCACTTTTTTTATTGAGATTCAGGACGACGTGATCGTACCATAGCTTAGAAGCGATTCACGGTCAACACCCAACAGCTGATAGACTGTTTGCGCTTTGTAAGAAAACATGTTCAAGTCTTTAACCAAAATGTGGCGCAGAGACGTGCGTGGAATTGCCAATTGCATGGCACGTCGTCTGGTGAAGATCGACAGAGTCTCTGCTACATCTTTAGCGACGGCAGCGATATTTTCGGCCAAACAAGAGGCACAAGGCCTTCCAGAGCTAGCTCGGTCCCATGATGTTCCACCCGGGAATGGAACCGGGCGGCCAGGAAAACGGGCACGAAATGCATGTTGCGCTAAAAACACTTTCACTTTATTTTGAAGCTTTTCCCAGCTAAATGATGCATATATTACTGGGAAAGCAATATACATATTATTTAAATAAATGCAAAAGTGCAAAAGTTCTACCTTCTTATCTTATTCGCTGGAACTTAACCCAACGGATTACCATGTATTTAAGCATCTGGCTCATTTTTTTGCGAAGGAAACATACTTACATGGATGAGGCGGCTGTCAGAAATACCTTCGAAGTATTCATTGTTCACAGTTTTTAAAAGGCATCAATGCATTATTATCTCGTTGGAAAAAATATCAAGTGTTGAAATCAATGGCGAATATTTCGATTGTTTATATTAATTACTTCAAACCTTACGGTTTTGTTAAATTTCATATTAAAAATGGCAGTTTCATATGCACCTTCTTAGTATATATTATATATAGGGTTTTCCAATAGGGACTTGAGAACTTTGAGTTTAATTTATGAACGCACTCTTTCACTAATCATCAAGCTGTCACTGTCACTGTCAGTGTCATTTATTCAGTAAACTCAACATTTTTATCATGGTAAAGTACACTAACGAGCTACGTTCTCCAATTGGGTTCTGGAGAAGATGCGTCAAGATGATGAATTTCATCGCAAAATCATCTTCAGTGACGTAGCTCATTTTTATGCGTTATTGGTCGGGTGAAAACCCACATGTGCTTCATGAATCACCACTTCATCCACAAAAAATAACTGTTTGGTGTGGTTTGCATGCCGGCGGCGTTATTGGGCCATATTTTTTCGTCGACGATAACGATCGTCACGTTACTGTGAATGGTCAGCGTTATCGCGCCATGATCACCGATTATTTTTGGCCCAAATTGGAAGATATGGACTTGGACGACATGTGGTTTCAACAGGATGGTACCACAAGCGATTTATTGAAGAGTAAGTATGGTGAGCGTGTTATCTCAAGACATGGGCCAGTCGATTGGCCGTCTCGTTCGTGCGATTTAACGACGCTTGAATATTTTCTGTGGGGCTACGTTAAGTCATTGGTTTATGCCAACACACCGGCGACGTTGGAAGAGCTCAGAGCTAACATTGAACGCGAAATAGCGGACGTTTCGGCCGAAATGTGTGGCCGAGTCGTTGAAAATTGTGTCCAACGAATCGACCGCTGCAAACGTGCCCACGGTGGCCATATGAATGAAGTCAAGTTCCATTCATAAATGTTTTGATTGTACTTCAAGCCAATAATAAAGTTTTTGAAATATCTCAAATGAAAAAAAAAGTTGTCAAGTCGTTATTAGAAAACCCTATATAAGTTTACCTCGGTTTTCCGAGAGTGGGCTTTGGTTCTCAATTGACCTCTTAGCTTAAAAGAGTAGCGGCTGTTGAGATTCCAAATGCCAATCACTAGCTCTGTACATACGAGTATACTGTTTCATATGTATGTAAATTTTATTTAAAAGAAAAAAAAAATGGAGAGTACAAATGAAGGTATCAAGGTTGTTTCGCTTTATTTGTAGGAAATATCATGTACGAGTATGGTATTCAAGGAGTTTTACGATGTTTCGACCTAACGTTTGCCCTAATAAAAGTTTGAGTACCTAATTTTTGCAGGTAAATTATATTCCCATCGTAAAAGAAAGGTTAATATGACTAACAGTTAAGCCATAACCATTTTATCATATTTGAATACATTTTACTCTTTGAAATATATTTTTTACAATCTGTTGGTATACCGTTTAAATCTTCGTAATTTGATGGTTTTTATGTTTTTACCTATTCTTAAGCTGTCCTTGTCTACATAATTCAGTTAATTTTAGTCGTAAAGCTTTAATGGTTTAAACTGCCCGAGAACAGTTTACAGGGCCTAGAAGTATCGTCTTTGAAACAGAGATCTTTCATATCTGCCCCAGAGGAATTGTGCTCTTCATATATAGACGCGTAACTTGACATTTTCAACAAGCACATAAAGTTTCGCCGTCTGGTTGAATGGCAAGTCCTCAAATATTGTTTCGTAATAGAATTACTTTTTAATTGTTGTGTAATAGTAGTCAAAATTTTGCTTTGCCTTACCTGGCCTTTAAAGAAATAACGATTCAAAGATCTATGTATGTAATTAATTCTAAGCATAAAACGGAAGCTTCAAGGAAATGTGAGAGTTTATATTAAAAAACGACGTACATACTATGTACTCGTATGCATATTTTTGTATTGTTATTTATTTACTCGTATTTATTTTGTTTAAAGATTATTTAAAAAATTGCGTTACATCCAATGATATCTGCAAATTATGAAAGACAGGGTAAATCGATTGGCACTTCGAATTTGCTGATGTTTTTGCATTTCAGTAATTCAATTATTTTTCTTGCGCCCTTTCCTTTGTACCTCGGCAGAAACTTGATACTCTATTGCTTCTTGAACAGGATCTTTCGATGACCTTTTTTAATCTTGGCTTGCCATTTTTGTGATTTTTTCAGCCTGAAGTTTCTATACTATAGACTTTTTAATGTAAAGACTTCAGCGAATGTGCGTCACTCTTATAAGACCACGTTTTGGTACATCCGCTGAACTTGGTAACATTTTTATCTGCGTCGCTGTCTTTTTGCTTCTATATTTTTCGTACAACGTCCAACATTTTGATGTGTATATTAAAGCTGGACTAACAACTGTCGTATATACAAACCTGTCACAAAATACAGCGGAGTTTCGGGCCATTTAAACCACCCCACACTGAATATTTGTGCGTCATCATCATCGCAATTTCCTTGGTGGTTAACGACAGTGCTCGACTATTTAAACTGTTCGCACTTTGGCACTTTAACTCCTTTTATGTAGATAGATGTACAATAAATTTGGAGAATTTAGCGGCAATCAAATAAGATCGCTGGTAACTCTGTTGAACGCTTTTTCCAAGTCGATGAAAAATATAAAATTATCCCTCGAAGATTCGCTATGTTTTTCAATTAACTTTAAATTGCGTCATACTCGTATGTTGATTCCACAATCGAGAGCAGAAGAGAGGGCGAATTACAGTCATAGAATAGAGTTGGGTGAAATGAAAGAGTGTATAAGCTGATTGCACTCACTCCTTCATCAGACCCTCAATATGGTGACATTTGTTTTCAGATTGTAGCCAACTATGACTCCTAGCTACTTATATGTGTGTCGATTCATTCTTGATATACAATGAGCAATTATCTTCACTTGCAGTTTACTAGTAGCTCTAGCATGCATTTTTATTTTAATTACGTATTCAAAGACGTATGGTAGACGAATGTGAATAGCTTTTGGGTAGTTGTTTGCGTTTATAACCAACCAGTAGTCGTGACGCCTAATTGTTACCGTATATTTTTCCATCATGTAAGCCTCTTTCTCGTTGCAATGGCTGTGTCATCCGTAACATATATACGGTACTACGAGCTTCATTTAGGAACTCTCAGTGGATCGTTGATGCATGTTATAAAAATTAGCGGATCTAGCTATATGTATTTTCTCTAGACCCATACATACTGTGTATGGGTCTCAACTAACAAACCTCTTCATTTAGCTCGGTTTTAAAATAACTGCTTCTAGTTGCGCACTCCAAGTCGGTCTTGTTGACAGAATTTATAGCAGAGTCAAAGCTGTCGACTATGACGTTCGGTCCAATTCGTCGATGTTGTGTGTCCATTTATTGACAGAATATATTGTACTTGGTTTTGACCTCATTTAGCGCTTTACTAATTTTGGCAACTTCCGTTTCAATGCCCGTCCGCTGTTTCGGTACTTGCTGCTGGCGACATAGTGAAAATAATATGTCCAAACCATGGGCTCCGAAGACATTTTGCTAATCAGTGTTATGAGCGAACATGTTCTCATATTTGGGAAATTAAAATTGGACAGACAACGTGCCGTTAAAAATAATAAACTAAAATTACAACATTTTTTTTTTTTAACTTTACCCAATTGTAGGGCTTATGTTGTTTTGTTATTTATTCATCTCCTTTTGTTAAGTGATCCAAAAAATTCATTATTGATTCTTGACTTTTTCTATTTTCAGGGGCACAATCTAACGGTTGTAAATACAACAAAAAACCACAATATCGGTATTCCGGTTGCCATGCCTACGATACATCGGCATTCAATATAGTTCTCGGCCTAACTTGGCATCTAGACGAATCAAAGTATTCACTTCCTGGTGAAGCTAATAATATTTTCTACAAAGAAACCCTTGAGCAAGCAACAAAAATTCTTGAAAATAGACGTCGCAACAGCAGTGACACATCAGAACATCCTTTTACGGATGACTGATTAAGGCTTGGCTCGCATAACCATAAAAAGAAAAAAACAGTACACGCAACAAGATACAACACAAACTATTTACACTTAGGTCAAAAGGTTAAAAGTATTAAAGTTGAAGCAAAATAAGAGTTACAGTTATAGATTTAACTAAAAACGATTTAATGAGATCTTTAGTTTGACTGGATTTGAAATTTTAATATATATTTTTTATGCTAAGTTTTTCTTTCCCCTTTTGTCGTTATTTATTGTATGTACACTTTTTGTGACTGTAATAATATATTTGTTTTCTTTTTTTTTTATTATTATTATCAATATTAATTTTGTACTAACTATGAACTAAGATAAATTATAAAAAAAGAAAATATTAAAATAATTTGCTTCTCTTCTTATGAACAAATGGTTAAAATAAAAAAAAAAAAATCATTAACAATTTATATATCAAATTAAGGCTTTGATCAAATTTAGATCGATTAAAAAAATTAAATTAAAATTAAAAACAAAGACAACTAAATTAAAAATTAGTAATTTACATTTAAAATTGATATATACTATCATAGATTTTAAATGATAAACAAATAAATTAAAAATTAAAAATAAACGGAACCAATTTAAAAAAAAGGATATAAAATTTAAATAGCATGTGGAAGCGGAATAGGGACTTTGTAATGGTAAATTTTGATACTAATGTTTGTAATAAGAAATCTCCTCGATTTTTTTTTATTATTATTATTTTATTTTTTTTTTTAAGTTAAGAAATGTTGGACATTGAATTATTCATCAACTACTCGTAAAACGAAAAAGTTGCACTTTTGGATTATTTGTATTATTTTTGTACTTAATCTCTATAGCTGATGTTTGGTAGAAAAGGTGCATTTGAGTTCCCGCAGAACTTCTCTTTATTTCTAATTTCCAACTTGTTATAATCAGCCAATTACATTTAGATTAGGTCAAAATCAACAAAATAGGTTATTAGAAGTATATAATTGAAGTAGTACTTCCTCTTTTTTTTTTCTTTTTTTTCTTTCTTTCATATCAATTATTATCTACATGAGGTCGTGTGACTTTGATTTATATTGCAAATTAATATCAGCTATTGTACTCATAAAGCGTATCACATCGTCTCTGCTGATGATTATTTATTGTTTGCATGATTTTATTTACTCTTGACATTTTATATATAACTAGAAATGCTTACACGTTAAGCTTTCTCTATAATACTCTTTTTAATTGCCGAAAAATTAATAACTTAAGATTTCTTCGCAAAAGTACTGAATCAAGTAAAGTAGAACGAGATTTGAATTTAAACCATTTAGTTGGCTCTGTTGGAGAAATTAAAGCAGTTCGTATGGCTTTTTCGTGGATCTTAATATCGAGACAGCTCACTAACTCGCTCTTAAGTGTCGATGTGAGAGCTACACGTCCATCCATCCTTTCTTAGGGAGTAGCCAATTCTCAGGAATTGGTATCTTTTCTAAGATTTCTGATGTGTAATTCGCTATTCTCTCTTATTTTATCTGCGTATTAGACTGTATAGCTTCGGCAATTACACTCGGGTTTGAACATTTGAGGTAAAGATACGCAGAAGGATATTTTACCTTGACCTTCTCAAACCATTCTTTGAACTCAATAATTTGTTCACCTATTTTTGGCGTAAAGTAACCAGTAGGGCACTTCTGAGTACTGGCATACTCGGCTATATTCTTAATTAAGAAGATTATGATTAAGGAGAGGGGCTTTGGAGTAAGGTATTGTAAGAATGTCGGTGGATTCTTTGACTCCGTACATAGCAAAGTACTCTCTTATCAATTGATATTACGTTACGCTCATTGAAGTGTTTATCATTCCTTATGATGTCCATCAGCACAGCAAACTGATGGTCCTCTGCACTAGGGAACAATCTGTCGTCACACGAGGCAAATAGCTCAGGATATATGTGGGGAGAATGCTTAATACTGTGATCCCCTTCGCAAGCAAAAGCCGAATAGGCCTCAGGGAATGTCTGGAGATAGTAAAGTAGTTACAATATAATACGATTTATCGGTATTTGCAGATCCAGGAGAAGAGGTCGTTTTCAAAATTGTCAACAAATTCCTCAACTCTTAGGGCGCTGATGTAAAGTATCTGATTTTTGATGACATATGAAATTTTTAAGCTAAATTTTAGCTAAGATTAATTCTGTAGGTCTGTTCCGAGAGGACCTCTTAGATGAAATCCTTACTTCATTAAAGGGTCTAGGGCCTTTCCTTCTTTAAAGTCTCTAAGTTTTGTTCTATCAGAACAACTCTAATTGGAGCAGGCATAATGATTTAAGTAAAACCATGTACGTTGATAAATATAATTAGAAAGACTTTTCTCAAGTTGTCTTAAAGGGCTCTAATATTCCTTTTATCCGTGTGAGCAGATTCCATTGCGTTAAATGTTAAGAAAGAGAAATTTTCCCCTGCCATAGAGGAACTTTTAAACGAAGTGATAACAACTAATTTCAAACGAAAGCAAAAAATAAAGAGACCATTTTGTGCGCTAGGCGTCGAAAATGATATCATTAATGTATCTACTATTAGAATTCATGTCGAATGTTGTCTTTCAGCACCTGTAAAGTCGATGACACGATTTGAAATTTTTTTACACAACAAATTTAATGCAATAGTGTGAACTGTTTGTGTTTGAAACATAATGTCGTTGTTCTTGTAAAAAGGCAAATAAATCTCCATCGACCTCCGTTACTTGCAGATATTTTAAAGCACACATCCAATTCGTGTAATTGTTTGGTGTAGCATAATCCCCGGTAATATTAATTGATGTGAAGTGATAGTCGCTAAATGTTATGGAGACTATGTAGGTTCCAAGATCTTCAGTCTTGTTCGTCCAGAAATACGTGCACGTTGTCGGACACCATTAAATTTAGCAAAAAATGGTAATCAGTCGAGATTTAGAAGAACTCTCCTAACTCTAAATACAATGCGAGGTCACTAAAATAGAGCTAATAGACTAACTGCACTTTGTAAGAACGTATATGCAGAGAGCGTGTCACGCAATACATCCAGCAGGGTAAAATATAGTCATACTGATATTTCGGTGTTATCGGCAACACTTTTCCAAAGGAGTCTGATGCTTTCCCCCGTACGCCCGAAATCTATGACCTTTCCATATCACTCAAATTTGGCCCACAAGTTTAATATCTGAAAGATCATTGAAAGAATAGTTTTTGTTCACTCTTTAACGATTACTACCTTACTAAAGAGCTAATAGTTAACAATTAAGTTTAAATTACATTTAAGACAAGTCATGATGTGCAATTTTAGTACTTTAATAACAGTAATTTGATTCGATCTTCAAAGCTATACGCTTTGCCGAAACATTGACATCATATCGTCTGCCTTATCTTTGGATATATACAATATATCCTATTTTATATATGCACCTCTAATTCATTTGTCTCATTTATCGTTTGTAATTTTTCAAGGCTATACCAACCATTCGTTCAAAATCTTACGAAAAAAATAGAATATTTCGACAAATGCTGCGTTCTGGTAATGGTTTTAATTTTAATCATCTGCAATCAACATCACTCCTTCTGCAACGGTTGATAGTTTTGAACAAAAAATTGGACATCCGACTTCTCATAGGATTGCCTCGTATTTTAGATATGGTTGGTATGAATGAATATGATATGATATATGATATGGTATGATATGAATGGTACCACCTAGCTGTTTGTATTATATTTAGATATATACATAATAAGCAGACATCTTATTTATCTTAACCGTTTATTTACTCTAAAAAAGAAAATTGTACCTTTAATAAAAGCGTTACTATCCCATCTTTCACATAGTATCACACTTGTTGGTACACTTTTCCAGTTTTACCTCCTTTTTCATAGAAGCGTAGAGACATTTCATTTTGATGAGATGGATGCGAAACCATTAATGAAGCGTTATAAAGACATTTTTATTTGTTTAGTTTTTAAATAGTTTTATGAAATAAATTCGTCAATTAATAAAGATGTTATCATTATTACGCCAACGCAGGATTTACCTGTACTTTGCGCAGTAGTTATTGTATTTCAACTGGCAATTACCGCTATTCGACGGAAAATAGGGGATCTATGTACGTTTAGGTTCACCTTCGCAACTGTTTATAAAGAGAAAAAACTCGAAACACCAGCCTTTGAAAGTGCAAACTCCATAATAATTTAGTCGTTTATTTTTGTGTGGGCATAAAAAGTACATATTTCTGTCTAGTCATATTCTAAATCTATAATTTGGTTTTTTTTTTTTTTCTTTCTTTCTTATTAACTAAAAGACATTAGGCAGCCACTTAAACAAAAACATACCAATTATCATTATAATCAAAAATTCAGATTTCATTCATATTTAAATATAGGGGGGAAAACGCCAATGTTTATAAAGATATGAATAAGCATAAAACAAAACAAACTCTAAATGTTCAGATACGTAAACATACAAAATAGGAAAAATATATCAAAATGCATGAATGCACTTGAGTGTGAACTTGAATTAAAAAAAGACTTCTGAAATTAAAAACAAAAACAAAATTAATTTTTTGTATTAAACGATCGAGTAAGCATGATCATGGTTTTTCCTGCAACTAAGCCTTTGATTTGTTTAAAACCATGTGATAAAGTTAAGATTTTCAACCTTGAAAAAAATAAGTAGAACTTGAAGAAAATTATATAAAAAATTGTATCATTTTTATTTTGAATCCCAAATAAACCAAATTTTTAAATTTACAAAGGAATTATGTAAAACATTTTGAAAAATTCACATCTTTAAATTAATTCTAATTCTAATAAATTTCTAATTAATTTTAATATTGTTTGTAAATTTCTTTTTTTTTTTTTAAAGAAATGCTGTTTTAAGCATGTGGTTAGTGTTATAAATCCGTTTCGTTTTCAATATCATTTAGAATCGTAAGTTATATGTATGCAAATAATAAAACTGCATCAATACAAACAATATTGCAACAATTATTTTAATGAATAAATTAATTTATCTTTAAGTTGGTTTACGAGCCCACGATGGTATGAATCCGAAATTATTTAATTTTTTTTCTCATTCATGTAATATTTAAACATAATAAAAATGAAATAAATGAATATAAATAATAAAAACTA
Organism: Volucella inanis; assembly: GCA_907269105.1. NCBI lineage: Eukaryota > Metazoa > Arthropoda > Insecta > Diptera > Syrphidae > Volucella > Volucella inanis. Next base: position 157,760,523 of record OU026155.1, read on the forward strand.
TATAATTAAATAATTAAATATTGGTTTAATTTTCGTAGCTAATTGTAGTATTCGGTCTATCTGCTGGTTGGTGCTTTTCATACAATTCGTTCTGAGCAACTCAGCCAACCTTAAACCTGGCGGATCATCTGTAAACCAGAAGCTATCACGTCTTATATATAAATATATTGTAAATCAAAACAAACAATTCCATTGCATAATAGCTATGTCTATAGATTGGGAAAATTTCGAATTTTAGAAAATATTTACAAAATGCAGATTTTGCTTTGCCCACTACCTATGTATATTTTGTTTCTATAAAGACAATGTCAATACCACTGTAACACCCCTCCTCTTTTGTCTTACTTTATTTGCTGTAATCTACAAATATTTGATGTGATGTGATATTACTGATACTTATCAATGAAGGCTGATTCAAATCGACGTAGTATGATTCCGTTATTCTTTTTCCCGGTGGCCGTCATCATTCCGGCCGAAGGCACGGTAGGAACACGTTCTCTGGGTAAAACCCATTATTTCGATTGTTCTCTGGTCTCTGGTGTGTACCAATGAATCCATGTCTCATCGACAGTCACGAAACGACACAGAAACTCCTAAGGATTTTAATTAAACAAAGCAAATCACGTCTTTGAAGTGGTCTCACATTTGCGCTTGTCCTGCGGTGTGAGCAAACGCGGCACCCATCGCGCCAACTCGCGAATTTTCACTCGCGAGATGAGATCATGGATTTTGTCCATGGTTTACTCTGTGGTAACCATTTTTGGGCCACCTACGCGCGGGTCATCAAAAACAGACGTGCGGCCACGGCGAAACTCTGTGATTATAAACGGTTGTACGGTTGTACATACCATCAAAAACAAGAATCGGATCAAAGAGCGATACTGCTCTTGTTCCATGGTCGCAAAAAGTACGGACATGATATTTTGAAATGGGTGTCAAAAAAAAAACTAAGCGTCGGATTGTCACAAGCGGGCTAAAAAAGGTTATACTAAATAATGGTACACCCATTTTGGGTCAGTAGCGCCACTTATCTTCCACTTATCAAACAGCCCTCGTAATGCGGTGTTTTGTTATGTTAAAACTATAAATTTCCTCTCGACTCTCGCCCAAACATAATCGAGTAGGTAACGCATGTAACACACATACTTATATGTGCATAAATGAGGGTTACCTCAACTATCTAGTTAATTTTCGACCAACTGTTTTTATCAAAATAAATACAGAAATTACCTGAAGGTTAATTGCTTGTCTCTATAGACGCTGTCACCTTGAAATCGATAAAGAGATGAAGTGTATCGGTCTGGATATCTTGGATTTTCTCCAAGATCCAGTGCAGTGTGAATATTTGGTCAATTCTGGGCCTACCGGCACTAATTTATTATTCAGGCGTTCATAGCAGACCGCACACAAGATCTTGTAGGTGATATTAAAAGGACTTATGTCTCTATATTAAAGTTTATAAAGCCCACTCTCGTGCAAATCATATGAATGTTGCTAATGTTTTATTTTCTTTCGACCAAATTTTGGAAATCAGTTGATAAATGCTCTCAACAAATTCATCTCACGCAGACTTAATACCTTGGAAAGTTTTCTGATTTAGTATTCTGCCTAATTTTTCTTGCGTAAACAGAACGACGTTTGTTGCCGAGATTTAATGGTTCATTCTGCCTGATGGCTGGGCTTGGGTCGTGCTCGCACTTTAATATGAAGTATTTTTTTGTAGTATTCCCAGTGCCAACTGTGACTCTACTATATACTAAGTTTATTCATTCATCTATGGTATACCGGTTACTGCTCGTGCCCCTTAACATGTTCTTTTTACATTTATTAAGGCTTCACAAACATTGTTCCTGGACTATCATAACCATGTTTCCTCTTCATGCTTTTTCTCTTTCTTCTTATAGAGGCATAAGAAAGTTATTATTTTTTGTTGGGATATCAGCCATTTAAAGAAAAACTTTCAATCAAATCAAATCCATTGGCATTAATGGACATTGTTCAACTAGGTGGTGGTCCGCTCATTATATTCGGATATCAGTAACATAGGAAGAGCGTTTTGCGTTGATCGCAATACTTGATTGATCGAGTGAACTGGCTTAAGACCATTTCCATACATGATCTGCAAGCCTAAAGTTGGCAGAGACCCGTTTATTATAATTTTGAAACATTATAATCGGCCAATTTTTACATGATTAAATAACTGCTTTGCAAACATTCTTTTTACAGTCACCGTCTTCAGACTGCGTTTAGTGAATTTCTGTTAAGTTATCAAAACCGTAATGCGTGTTGTACTAAAGACCCTTACTCTTTTAACAGTGATTGCAGCCCATGGTATGAAAATTAAAAGAAGGAATATATATCAGTGCCTCTAAAGCAAACTTAGGCCTGCTAGGGAAGAGCCCATTTAGCCTAGACATACCCTTCTATGAAGAATGGTAAGAACAGCAATGACGTATTTTCGTAAAAACTTGTTCCTATTTTGTTTCCTAGCTTAACAAGTCAGCTCAAAGCACTTGATGAGGGTACTTTTCAGGATCTAAATAGCTTCCTCTAGCTTCTATTTTGCTTTAAGTTTAGGGGGAGCATTAACAGACATAGGAATCTCATCGTTAAAGCGGGTCCACCTCTCTAACAAAGTCAAGACCTCGCATCTGATTATCAATTCGATTTACCTGCAGTCTAATATGATACCTCCGATAGTTCTTACCAGCCAAAAAATCTTCTTAGCGACCTGTGGGATAACGTTAAGTAATGACCGTATTATCGAAGCATAATATTACATGGGCTGAAAGTCCGTGCCGTTTCTAAAAGAGGGCACCACTTGAGTTAAATCCACACCATTTTCAGTTAGTACCAACCTTCAAAAGTGACGTGTATAAATTTGACAGCTGTCGGACGATTAGTGCTCGAGATATAGCGTTGTGAGTGAAGCAACTTTTGTTATTGTGAAAAAAGAATGGATTCGAAGCAATTTCTTGTATTGATTTATTATTGCTTTTTGATGGGAAAAAATGCAGCCGATGCAAAGAAATGGCTTGATAAGTGTTACCCGCACTCTGCACCAGCCGAACGAACCATTCGCAAGTGGATTGAAAAATTTAAAAGTGGTCATACAAGCACCGAAGATGATGCACGCAGTGGACGTCCAAAAGAGGCTGTTTTAGATGAAAACATCAAAAAAGTCCACAAAATGATTACGAATGACCGTAAAGTGAAGTTGATCGAAATAGCTGAGGCTCTGAAGATATCAAAAGAGCGTGTTGGATATATCATACACGAATATTTGAACATGCGAAAGCTCTGTTCAAAGTGGGTGCCGACTGCAAACACAGTCGACCAAAAACAACAACGTGTTGATGATTCAGAGGAGTGTTTAAAGCTGTTCAACCGCAATAAAGCCGAATTTTTAAGTCGGTATGTGACAATGGATGAAACTTGGCTCCATCACTTCACACCAGAATCAACTCGGCAGTCAGCTGAGTGGCGAGCAGGCAACGAACCTCGTCCAAAACGACAAAAAAACTCAACAGTTGTTGCTGGCAAGGTTATGGCATCCGTATTTTGTTATACACATGGAATAAGTTTCATCGACTATCTCCAAAAGGGGCAGACTATCAACAGCGACTATTACATTGCGCTGTTGGAGCATTTGAAGGACGAAATCGCAGAAAAACGGCCGCATTTGAAGAAAAAGAAAGTGCTGTTTCATGAAGACAATGCACCGTGTCACAAATCGATGAAAACGATGTCAAAATTGAATGAATTCGGCTACGAATTGCTTCCTCACCCACCGTATTCTCCAGATTTGGCCCCCGCCTACTATATTCTGTTCGCAGACCTCAAAAGAATGCTCGCCAGAAAGAGATTTAAGACCGATGAAGAAGTAATCGCCGAAACAGAGGCCTATTTTGAGGCTAAGCCGAAATCGTACTACACAACTGATATCGAAAGATTGAAAATTCATTTCAATCAGTGTATCGCCCTCGAAGGCAACTATATTGATAAATAAAGTTGAATTTTGCAAAAATTTTGTGTTTTACTATAAAACGGCACTGACTTTTCAGCCCATGTGTTATATAGATCCGACCCTGGGATAAGTAATATGGTGTTGCGCTAAAAGATGAATATCTATAGTAAATATACGATAAATGTATGATAACGAATTTTTTTTATTTTCTATGTTGTAAACTATTTTAGACATTTGTTTTTTGCCATCATTTTATATTCACAAAATGCTGTACATATGTCGATATTTACTAATTACAAAGCTATGCTTTCCACTCTTGCTCATCTAGTGCTCTTGTAAAGTATGTCAAATCTATAACCTTTTGACAGATATATTGGAGTTGACTTTTTTAAGCTGGATTGGCATGTTCTTCTCCGTAAAAATTCCGAGTTTTGATATATGATTAAAACGCAACATCAATCAATAATTTAAATAATATCATCGCGTATCAATTAAAAGCACGTGCGATGAATTTTCGATCAGTGTGTCACTTTAAAAACTGGCAAGGGTTAGTATAACTGCAAAATAATAAGAAAACCAACTCTAACCTCTCCGGCTGACGACACTTTCATTACTTTGGTTTAAATTTTTTTTTTTTTATAGAATTGCAAGAAGTTTCACCTCAAAACAACCATCGTCAACAGTTGCAGGAGCATCGGTACGCCCAAATGACCCTACTAACATCCCATCTACGAAAATCGTAACAAATCTACCACCTCTGACTGAGACACTGATGGACTTGCCCGAAGTGGAATATGCCAAACCCAGTGCAGATGATAATATAACTCAAGTAACAACACTGCCTAACGGCCTTAGAGTAGCATCTGAAAAGCGCTTTGGCCAATTTTGTACCGTGGGGTTAGTCATTGACTCTGGACCGCGTTACGAAGTAACTTATCCCAGTGGTGTCTCACACTTTCTTGAGAAGTTAGCTTTTAATGTGGGTTTTTTTTTTTGTTTTATAATGATTAATCATGTAAATCAATAGTATTTTATTTCTCCTGTAGTCTACCTTAAACTTCCCCAATAAGGATGCCATTCTCAAAGAATTGGAAAAGAACGGTGGAATCTGTGATTGTCAGAGTTCTAGAGATACACTTATTTACGCTGCAAGTATTGATAGCCGTGCAGTTGAATCGGTAACAAAACTTTTGGCCGATGTCACCCTGCGTCCAAAATTAGATGAAGAAGAAGTATCTTTAGCGCGGAAAACAATTCAATTTGAGTTAAAAACTCTTGGTATGAGGCCAGAACAAGAAACTATTCTTATGGACATGATACATGCTGCTGCATATCGAGAAAATACTTTGGGTCTACCGAAATTATGCCCAAGCAAAAATTTGGAGCTAATAGATAGAAAAGTGCTCTTGAATTACTTAAAGTATCATCACTCTCCAACACGTATGGTGGTCGCTGGTGTTGGAGTTGATCATGATGAGCTAGTAAAGAATGTGGAAAAATTCTTTGTTGCCGAACCAGCTATCTGGGAGACTGAAAAGCTTAGCGGATTTGGTGCCGGTTCCGTCGATAAATCGATTGCCCAGTATACGGGTGGCTTAAGAAAGGTTTGTTACAATGGATTCGATTTATTGACGTCTTTCATTATTGGTTTCCTTGATGTTTTAGGAAGAATGTGATATTCCAATTTATGCCGCAGCAGGCCTACCAGAACTAGCTCACATTGTTATTGGTCTGGAAGGTTGCTCCCACCAGGACAAAGATTTCGTACCAATGTGCGTACTTAATATCATGATGGGTGGAGGAGGTTCCTTTTCAGCAGGTGGTCCTGGCAAAGGAATGTACTCACGTCTGTATACAAATGTACTAAATCGATATCACTGGATGTTTAGTGCAACAGCTTATAATCACGCCTATGCAGACTCAGGTATCTTCTGCATTCATGCTAGCGCTCCTCCAAGTAATGTACGTGAAATGGTTGAAGTCATCACTCGCGAATTGGTAAACATGCAATCTGAACCAGGCAAGGAAGAATTGAATAGAGCAAAAATTCAACTTCAATCGATGTTACTTATGAATTTGGAATCACGACCAGTAGTATTTGAAGATGTAGGTAGACAAGTTTTAGCAACAGGACATAGAAAGCGCCCAGAACATTTTATCAACGAAATTGGTTAGTTCTACACAGTTGCTAACAATGCAAAAAAAAAAAAAAACATTTAATTTTGTTTCTTTTTGTAGAAAAAGTGACAGCACAAGACATTCAACGTGTTGCACAAAGATTATTGGCTACTCCACCATCAATGGCAGCACGTGGTGAAATCTCTCATTTGCCGGATTTGAAGGACGTACAAAGTGCACTGAATAACGGTGGACGGTTTGCGTCCGGTCGTCGACTTTCCCTGTTTAAATAGATATTTGTTAGATGTTATTATTTTTTTAGAAAACCAAATAAAAAAGGAATTCAGTTCATTTCATTTTATAAGCATTGTTTATTATTACAATTTATTACTCTTACATGCTTTACAGAAGAAAAAAAAGATGATAAGATAAGAGATGATGATAGATGATAAGAGATGGCGTAACTTGTATTATTTCATTGTTATTATTCCAGTGGAACATGCGTTGGAAGGCTACTGTCATTGTACGTCATTTCAGTATATGTCATTCATTTGAAGCGTAAACAACAACAACACTCAAATATGTCGAACTTTGTGCCTGAGAAAGTGTTTTTGCGGGGAGTTCTTCTTCATTACTTTAATATGAAGAAAAGTGCTGCCGAAATTCATCGTATTTTGGTGGAAGTTTATGGTGGACATGCGCTAGCTGAGCGAACGTGCTAAAAGTGGTTTGCACGATTTAAAAGTGGTGATTTTGGCTTGGAAGACGATGAACGTCCTGGCCAGCCAAAAAAGTTTGAAGATGAAGAACTGGAAGCATTACTCTATGAATATTGTTGCCAAACACAAAAAGAGCTCGCAGAATCTTGGGGTGTCACTCAAGCAGCCGTTTCAAAACGTTTAAAAGCAGCTGGATATATTCAAAAACAAGGAAATTGGGTTCCACATGAATTCAAGAATTCATGAACGCCACAAAAGAAAGTCATTTTTGCATCGGATTGTTACTGGTGATGAAAAATGGATCCATTACGACAACCCCAAGCGCAAAAAATCATATGTGAAACCCGGCCAACCAGTCAAATCAACGGCAAAGCCGAATATCCATGGCGCGACTGTAATGCTCTGTATTTGGTGGGATCAGATGGGTGTGCTGTATTAAGAGCTGCTAAAACCGGGTGAAACCATCAATGGACAACACTACCGAACACAATTAATCCGTTTGAAGAGAGCAGTAGCCGAAAAACGCACGGAATATGCGACCAGACACGAGGCAATAATTTTCCATCATGACAACGCTCGGCCTCACGTTGCTATTTCGGTTAAGAACTATTTGGAAAACAGTGGATGGGAAGTCTTACCCCACCCGCCTTATAGCCCAGACCTTGCCCCTTCTGACTACTATTTGTTCCGGTCGATGCAGAACGCTATCACTGAAATACGGTTCACATCAGAGCAGAATATCAAAAATTGGCTTGATTCATTCTTGGCTGCCAAGACGGCGCAATTCTTTTGGGATGGGATCCACAAATTGCTAGAAAGATGGGAAAAAGTCATAGCTTCAGATGGGCAATACTTTGAATAATACTATTGTACATGTTTTTCTTAAATAAACGTTCAAATTTTCAAATTATAAGTTGCTGGCCCATTCGTGCGTTTTATATTAAACACTGGTTGTAGTGTTAATTCATTTCAATTTCTCAACGTAATCCTATTTTCGCTCGATACACTTCGTCCAAAGTTTCTCCAACTTTTTTATGCTCTCCAAGTAATACGGTTTTGCGAGGCGCTCGAAAAAAAACATTTATTTCATCGATGTTTCATAGATCGCAAGGGGCCAAATCTGGAGAACATGCTGGATGAAAGAGCAATTCGTAACCTACTTTTTTCCTGGCACACAACCAAACCGACAAAACTTTAAAGACAGAAACATTTAACCAACCCTTTTTCGAAACGAATCATCACTGGCGATGAAAATTGGATTGTTTACAATAACGTCAATCAAAAATGACCATGGTGAGCCAGCACAATCCACTTCGAAAATTTTAAGCTGCATCCAAGGAAACAAATCAATTCGGATGTGTACTGTCAACAACTGTACAGATAAAATACAGCGATCAGCAAAAAACGGTCAGAATTGGTTCGTCGAAAAGTTGTCATTTTTCAACAATGCATCACTAGGTAACAAACATCTTTGGTCACTCGCCAAAAATAATTGGAACTTGGTTAGGAATTGATGTTACATCCACCATATAGACCTAACCTTGCTCTATCAGATTACAATTTATTTCGATCTTTGCAAAACTTTTTAATGATAAAGATTAGAAGTTATACGAGCTTGGAATTATGAAGTTGCCAGAAAGATGGTACTGTTGCACTCGTATGTAAAAAAAAAAAATGTTTTATTTATATGAACAGATCGGCAATTACATAGTTGCCAATCTGTATTATGGACTTTTTTTCTGCGACTTTTTTCATCTCAAAATAACTGACTGGGAAATTCTCCATGTCCTAAAAAAACATTACAGACAAGAAGTATAATTGATGCAACGCAAAAGCCGTAGTCCTAATCATTGTATATAGAAAGGATGTGAACGATTTTACCAATAAATTCGCTGGGATACGATATACAGAATTTAAGTAGTAGTGACGAAATAACATCATATTATGTATTTGACATAGTGACTATATTTGCATTAATAATAAATACATGACACACTGGAAAATTCAAGTAGTTAACTCGCCAGATTCAATTTCTGATAAAGATGAAACATCTTCAACATCTGCCAAGTCTATTAGTACATTACCACTAGTTGATTTACTCATATCAACTGTTATTTCGGATGATCTCTTACTCAAAACCGGTTTCCTATTGATCTTTTCCATTACATCCGAATTAAGAACTTCATGATTCGCCCAATCATCATCAGATAAAGGACTCAATGCATCATCTAAATTAACTGATTTAGCAATAGAAAAAGAACGCGATGTATTTCTTGAATGGGTTCGTTCTCTGTCCTCAACATTGCTGTCATCACTATTTGAAGAGGCTCTCTTTGCAGTGACTTTATCTTTCCCCTTACGTTTTTTCTTATGCTTTTTCTTTGAAGTCTTTTTAAGTTTTTTCGGTGGTCGGTAGCTTTTTTCAGAGTCTGAAGTAACCTGTGTACAGAGTACATCATCGTCCTCAGGCAAGTCATCTGAAGAAATATCTTCCCGTACTCGATACTGTTTTGGTAAATGGGATTCATCCATGTCGTTACGGATATTCTTCTTTGCAGGTTGTTTTAAAATATCCTCCAGATCCGTGTTGATATCACCCGTTTGCTTTTTGATGCTCTTTGCAATTACCCTCTTCTGATGATCGAGTTGTGGGAAGAGTTCTCTTGAATTTTCCAATGCTTGCTTAGCTGCGTTCATTTCAGCTTGCTGAATACTATGACCAGTCGCGGTGGCTAATCGTTTTGATCTGAAGTATACAGCCACTGTGTAGACTCGCGTGTTAGTTGGACCAATTGATTCGATTACTTTGTAAATGGGAATGTCTGGTTCACCGCCGTCCATTGTTCGTAATGTAAGGCAGCACTGCTGTAGCTTTGATTTAGGATCGTTCCAGTCTTGGTTCATTATGAACATTTGTAGACGGGGAAATAGACAAACGTGGCAAAATTGCTCGCAATACATCAGTCCCTTATCAACATATAATGCTCCAAGGAATGCTTCCAGAAGATCGGCGCGGTCTTTTGTTTTTAAATCAGCCTTTGGATTCGAGTACACAGCATACTTTGTCATGCCAAGATCGTCACACACCACAGCCTGCGTCCGATTATTGACTAAAGAAGAACGAAGCAATGACAAGTGGCCCTCGTGATGTTCGGGGAAATGACGATACAGGTATTCCGAACAGATTAATTGAAGAACTGTATCACCCAAGAATTCCAGTCTTTGATTAGAACCCAGGGTTAGATGTGTAAACCCAATGCTACGGTCTGTAAATGCTCTTGCTAAGAGGCGAATATGCTTGAATTTAATACCAATCGAATCTTCAAACTTGGTAAGTTCCTGAAGAACAGGATAAGACGATATACAATCACGATCTCCTAATGGCTCCTGCTCCTGTAACGGGTGCTCTGGATAGTTTTTCCAGATCTCCTTCAATGTTTCATCCTCCATAAATAATGCGTTCACAAAAACATTATCAGCAACAGAAATTCCTCCATCTAAAAGCAGTGCTCCCATCAAAGCTTCGAAACAATTGGCCATAGCATGTCGTAACTCTAATTCATGGCATAAATCAGAACCATGGGCATAAAGCATGTACTCTTCAAGTTGAAGTTTCCTGGATAAAACTGCTAAATGTTGATTTTGAACAATTGCTGCGCGGTATGTGGCCAGACCGCCTTCCTCCAAATCGGGAAACATGAAGAACAAATGTATAGAGCTCAGAAATTCAACAACTGCATCACCCAAAAATTCCAATCTCTCATTGTGCGTTATGTTAGACATGGTTTCGTATTCTTTTCCAAATCTAGACATGATATTTATCAAAGTGTTGATACCTCGTTTGCGGGTATTCATGTAATGAATCTTTCTATCGCCATACTCGGGCTGACGGATACCGCAGTTGGTTAAACTGTTGCGGGCATGATCAGGATTTGTGCCAAAGTTCTCCTTGTATGAAGGATGTGTTAGTGCCAGCTGAAGTAGGTATCTGCAATAAAACAAAAAAAGATATTTACAACGTGTTTACCATAACAATCAGAAACTCACCTATTCTTGAACTTATATTCAATATTTTTTTCAAGAAGATTTAATGACTGATGGAAGCGCAGGTGACCTGTTAGAACTGGTATCAGCATCGCATGTTGAATAATATCGCACATAATTCCAGTTCGATAAAAACCCTTTGAACTAATAGCTACAGTAATATTCCTTTTCATGCGTCCTTGGGTACGCATTTCCTGAAGCCTAATCTCCTTGTCCTCAAGCTTTCGTTTGTCTTTATACGATGGCTTCGACATGTTGGCCATCAAATGACGGAACTTAACATACTCCCTCCATGCCTTCTGGTATTCAGGATTCCCAGCGTAGCTCAGTTGTGGAGGACGAATTCCAAAATGCACGATTGCGGGATGTACAGTGTTAGGATCATCCTTATCAATGCAATCTGGTAAATCCGAGACATTCCGATCCAGCTGATCGATACGAACAGAGCATGGCTTTTGACCTGGTTTCGTAACAACCATGCCTTTGATGTAGTCGACATAGTCCTGCCAGTCGTGTTGACTGATTTCGTTCATAGTTGACAACCGCTCAGGGTCGACTAGGGGGCCGGAGTTGTCTAGCAAAAACTTAAGAACCTCACTCATAGCAAGAACTTCCTTTCCATTATCGGCTAAATCCCTCACAAATCGAGGAAGAAAATGAAAAGCTGGACAGGAAAAGTCTGCATTAACGTTCGGCAGTAAGTTAAAGTCAACTAACTCTAGCAGCTCGTGGAAGAGGTATTTAGCTGAAAGAAATTTCATTAGCTATTATTAGAAATCAAAATATTTAAATAGTAAAAACTTACAAAACAAGTCCAGCTCGTGGATAGTAAAGTTCTCAGGCATTTTTTCCGATATATACAGAATGGTATACTCAATGTTGAAGCGAATTACTTTGCACGTCGGAAGCTCGTCAATCCGAAAGTGAGAGAGCAGAGAGAATCCTTCAAAGAGGAATTCATGTTCGTCATACTTTATGATCGTCGGGGTCTTAGTGAGGAAATTAGTCGGCGGTGAAATTGTTATACGGTAGTGAAATAACTTGTTGGCGTTATTTGTTTTCGGATCACACCTTGGGATTCCCATCTCTCCAGGGTAGATTCCATGACGAATTCCGATTCTTCGTGATTTCGCTGAACATCGACACAGTGGACCATCATTCATTTCACTTGGATCATTGTGCCAGAGATCAGGATGTAAACGATACGGGTGCTGAATTTTTCTTGTCAATTCCTCCATGCTGCAATCTTGTTCAATTTGAAACTCATCATCCGATGAATCAGAAGATGATGAACAAATCTCTGACTTGTGTTTGCATAGCCTCCGTCGATGTTTCCGCGGTGGTGGAACATAAGGTTCCATTTTTTGCTTAGCTTTATCAGCTCTATTGACTAGTTCCTCTTCGAAAAGCTTACACAAAGCATCAAGACGTGCTGTCCCTTCGACTTCGTTGCCATTGTTTGTACGACGATAGTAAATATCTGCTGGTGATGAACGAATCCACACATCTTTCTCCTCGCTATCCTCCAGTTCGGCGAGTTTTTTGGCTATGTCTTCAGATGTTTCGCAAAAATAACTTCTCCAATTTTTGAGCAGGCGATCTCGTTCTGTTTCAGTCTTTGAATGAGGTTTCTCTGAATGATGATGGGTGCTAGAATATGTAGAGCTACTAGAAGACGGTCGGCCATTCTCTGGTGCCGTCCAAGACGAGGAACGACCACCAGGCGTTCTGTAACTAGTCGATTGAGTATATGGTTTTCTCGCGCGGTATGGTTTATGATCGTAGGATTGCGATGGTGCTTGTGATGAACTACGTGCACCTGGGACTCTGTATGGTAAGCTGTGTCGGGGTGGATACCATGGTCGTGGTATAGAAGCTGTTGGCGCTACATTATAATCCCTGGTAGTTGCACCTAGTACGGGTGTTTGAGGATGATATGTGTAAGGAGTTGATGGCGGCGGTGGCGGCGGGTAATACATATACGGTGCTGATGATCCATATGCAGAGGGAGCGGAGTAATGTGTAGGATGAGAAGGGAGTATAGATGGTGGAGGAATACTAGGGTCGAATGTTGTGAACAAAGTTGGAGCAGTATATACAGATGGTGGAGGTGCAGATGCATATGTTGATGGAGGTGTTGCTGGTGGATACCCAGTCGGTAAAACGGCCGGAATTTGACTTGTCCCTGGAGGAGTAGGCAGACTATAACTCGAAGAAGAAGATGGTGTTGCAGGTGGATGAGCATTCGACTTTGGATAACTCATAATAGTTTTTTAATAATAAATACTCAATTGTATTTTCCAACTATAGACTTGACAATCCTACACAGCAATAACAAGAATACAATCACTTACTGAGGCCGTGAGCTGTCAAATACACAACGTTCAGAGTTACTTGCCATAAGGTGAAGCAAATTGATTGGCGGTCAGGCAATCAGTTCTGTGAATGACTGAAACTGGTGCAGAATTGTATTTACCATTATAAAATAAATACGCACATATTAATATGTGAGATATGCAGTTCCACAGCACGTGTATTTTTCGAAATTCCTTATAAAATGCAATGTGGGTACTGTATAAGAAATATGATAATACAAATACAATACTAGATATTAAGTTCCACCGACTTATATATTTTACTGTTTGCCTTTGTCTATTTTAATATATTTCTGTCAATCCGCATTTGATTCTCATTATATATATAAACAAATAAATCAGTACAATTGTATCAGATAATTGAAATGTCTCAAGGGTGTGCATGTCTGATATTTAGTTTCACCTACTTTTTTTTTTTAAACAAATACGAGTATATCACCATAATTATATCAGATAAATGGAATATCTCAGATTATGGAACGACAGCAATATCTGCGGTTCATGTTAAAAAAATAGACTGCCAGTTGTGTTTTTACGTGCAGAGATGCATGCAGTGTGGTATAGAGGCATAATAATCGCATTTAAAATTTTTTAACACAGTAATACTATTTTTTTTTATCTGTTGGTAGAATTAGTATAAATTCATAAGTTCGCATTTCGGGGACATTTTATATCCATTATTCCTTATTAATGTAAAGCGAATCCAACCAAATATATGGATATAAAAACTGACAGAAAAGGAATACAATTAAAATGAAATTCTTCTTTTCATTTCCATATAATTTTTTTCCATTGTGAAATACTATCCCTCTGGTGTTAGGTTACGAGTTTTGCACAATTTTTTCAAGTATGATGCTCAGGAAGTCACTTGACAATGTATCACATTGTCTAGATCCTTTACCGACATCAAAGGTCTTAGTGGATATCTTTAGGCTTTTATAGAACAGCGGGTGCTAGCCACCGCTATTTGTAGGGATGTCAGAATTAGATTTAAATCAGTTAGCTTTTATGTGTCATATGTGTCATCCTGGGATCTGATTTCTTTTCCAGGATCTGTCATAGAGTGAATATTTGGTCAGTTGTGAAGCAAATCAACCTAAAATGGCACTAAAAGCAAAAACCAAGGTTTTAAGAAATGCTTCAGACAAAATCTTGTGAGCAACGCTAATGAGATCGCCGGAGCTTAAAGGGTCTCCTTTCAAATAATGTAGCTTTGCAGCAAAGCGAATTATCCTAAGTCTGCTTCCGTATATCAAGCAGCCCTTTATTATGATTGTACTTTCAAAGATTTCCTATATTGACTTTAAGACCATCTCAAACAGTCTTAACGTTTTAGGACATTGCTAGTAGATTTTGCCGAGTAGCTCGTGTAAAGTTTTTTGTTTTTTTTTTTTTTGTAGCATCGTCTATTTTTTCTGAGAGTGCACGAATGCATATAATGTTGATGTTTCTAAAAGCGTAAGACGTTTTGTCTATACGTAAGATTGACACTTACCAAAAATTTGCACAGCAATGCAGTCCAGAATTTCTGCTAGTTGTCCCAACAAATAAAACGTAAACTAAATTGGCAAAATAAACTTTTATGTAGTCGCATTTATAATACTGGGAATCCATTATGGAAAAATATTACCGTTTGAGTTTAAGACTCTAGAATCCTTTTTAAATTGAAAGTCGTCACTTTCCATTTTAAATGCATATTTAGTTCGAAAAATTCATTAATTCTTACATGCTAAACAATAAAATGCTTAAAAAATTAACTTAAAATTATCTTATTCTAACTTACTGGCTCCATGCGGGCACTCTAATTTAAATCTAACACTTATTCTATGTTTTTCAACGATTCTCACAAAAATTATTTTTATTTATTAGATGTAAAACTGAGAAAACAATTGTGCTTATGAGAAAAACCTAGTACATGCAATTAATCAAAATTCAAACTCTCGTTAATCCAGGTAATGAAGACAATTCATTGTGGGATTATTGAAATAAAAACAAACAGGTCTTTCCTACAGCTGGTTGTCAAAATTTTTCTTGTTTTTGTTTACGTATGTTTTAAAATTTCTTCACTGCACAATTGCCAAGACGTTCCCATCCATGATAAGGATTGCGAGACAATTTACAGAGCTTATCTCCAGTTCTTTTATTTTGAGCAAGCTTAGGCAACAATCAATGCCGTACTACGCTATTGCAGCTGGCTGGAAAGTCGGAATCTTTGATACCTGGTAAAAAAATTCACGCATTGTCTTGTTCATGGTTTTAATATTGATCCTTGTAGGGCGTCTTGTGAAGAGAAAGTTAAGGGTTTCTCTAAGCCAAAATTTAAAAAGTTCAAAACCAAATACGAAGCGGAGAATTACTTAAAGGAAAATGGTGTACAACTAGACTTGCAGAACCGCCAAATCGATCCGAAAACCACTGCTGTTCCATTAGGTTCTACATTTCCAAAATCAGGTTTTCCGAAGGGATTGGATTTGTCATCCACATCGCCATATAAACCTCAGAGTGTTAAAGAGTATCCACCTTTGTCAACTGTTGAAGACAACTGGCCAGATGATGTGGAATGGAATAAAGAAGATGAAGATATTTTGGTGTGTGCAACAAAATAATATATTGTTTTTGAAAATATGTTCACATAATTTTTATTCAGTTGACCGCTGCAGCCGAGATTGAAGGCTTTCCTGATAGGTCGCTCAAAAGAAAGAATTCATCGGAAATAGTTTCGTCTACCAACCCAAAGGTATTGAAAAAGTACATGCATGAAAGTAAAATATGGGAGCCGATTGGATTGAAGAAGATCGGGCGATTTGAGTTCCCGATCGATTCCGAAGGATATGTAATTGTTTACACAGATGGATCTTGTATAAATAATGGTCAGAGAGGTGCAGTTGCTGGATTTGGTGTGTACTTTTCCGAGGGTCACCCTTTGTAGGTTCCATAAAAAACCCAAAACGAATTATTGTTGTACAAATTGTTTTGTTTAACAGAAATGCAGCAAAACCAGTTGTCGGCAGAGTAACTAATAACGCTGGAGAAATTCAAGCAGCTATACATGCTATTCAAATTGCCAAAGACTTTGGTATACGGCAGCTTTGCTTGAGTACAGATTCACAGTTTCTCATCAATGCTATTACTGAATGGATAAAAGGATGGAAGCGAAGGGGTTGGCTGTTAAAAAGTGGACAACCGGTCAAAAATGCAGATGATTTTAAAATTCTTGATGAATTGTTGGATGGAAGCGTTGATATCAAATGGGTAAGAGTTCGCGTACATATAAAGTAGATAAACTAAGTAATCGTTGTTTGTGTTTTTAGAACTATGTGAAGGGCCACAAGGGAATAGATGGAAATGAGAAAGCTGATAAATTAGCACGCAAAGGCGCTGACCTTTATAGAGAAGGGATGCGAAATTAGGAGAAATTATAAATATTTTGTAATTTTAGTGTAAATGAATAAACAAGAACAAATAAACAAAATTCATAAGGTTTGTTTAAGTCCATCGATCGGATTTTAGAAATTAGTATAGTTGATCATATTACAAGCGCCTTTCATGTTTTTAGTTGCTTTGTAATAACAGATACAATTTTATATCTTTTTCTCTAATCGAAGTTATCGAATGGTCCAACATAACTAAGGCTGGGGTTAAACAAAAATAAAATAATTAATTGATGGCTTCTGTGCAAGAAATTAAAGTTTATTAAAAAAATTAATGTTTATCTACATGCATGTAAGTAGTAGTACGTATAAATAGTAGTATGATCAAAATGAAACCTTGAAGTTCAAAATTGTATGGACTAGAGACGCAAAACTTATAGTATAAGCACGAGTGCTGGTCAGCAGAAAAAATTGCAACACTATAAACGGGACATTGGATAAATTCCTCAGATGGAATCAACGGTGAAGCAAAAATCCACAATAAAGCGAAAAAGACCTTGTCCGGCCTACTAAATATTTGGTGTTCAGGCCGGTAAGAATTTCTGAGACTTAGTCACGAACTCGTTAAAGAGATGGTGACAAAGTAGCTCTTATTGGACCAACGGCAAAGCTCACATCCCCGAACGAGTTATTGAATTCGGTCTAACCGACCACTCGTCCTAGAGATATCTATAATGGAACCGGCCCTCCAGGTTGGGGGCTGTACCGCCATGGTAACTACCTGCGATGGAAAAACAAACTTAAATTACGAAGCAACAAGCCTCGGATACGAACGGATCTACTATTGACAACCCTTACAAACGAAACAAGGAATGTTATGTTCATTAATAGGCCACGTGCAGCCGAACAACTGTCGGAGACCCTGGACTGTTGCAAAGCAGATGTTATCGTTATCCAAGAAATGCGATAGGAGGTGCCGGATAAAAATACGGCGATTGTTATCGAGGACAAAATCAGCTTAGGCAAGAAGTCTTGTGTTTTGGGCATGTTAACGAGCGTCTCGTAACAGACGGTATTAAGCCTAAATTTGCCAACATTAGCCTTATAAGTTCGCACGCCCCCGTAGAGGAGAAAGATAACACAAAACATAACTTCTACGAGCTCTTGGACAAGCTTTAATTGCAATGCATTAGCTATGATATTAAAATTGTCTCGGAGACTTTAATGATATACTAGGAAGAAAGTGCATCTTTGGTAGTATTGTCGGAAAGATTAGCCTCCACGACACCATGTCCGGTAATGGATTCAGGCTAATCGACTTTGCGGCACGCGGTTCCCACATCAAGATATTCATAAGGGGACTTAGAGAACTCCTAATCAATCAACCGTCAACCAGATTGACCACATTGCGATTAACGCAAGGCACTCCTCCAGTACTATGGATGTCCGAAAATGTTGAGGAGCTGGTCAATTATTTTGTTATACCGAATAATAAGGAATAACAAGGAGCATGAGACGTTCGCGGTCTAGAAAGTCGAGAAGTGCTGAGGATTTGGAAAAAGAATTTCTGTAAACTGTAAATATATAAGCAATGACGAATCGAATACCGCTGTCAGGTAGAATGAACTTGGAAGATGTAGACCAACAATTCCCTTCATCTGACCTGGATGATGTGAAGATAGCCATATCCAATCTTAAGTTAAAAAAAACTGCTGCGATGAATTGGAAAGAAGCATATACCACTCATGTACAAAATATGGTCAAATGAAAGTATGCGCAATGAATGGAACCTTAGCATTGTTTATCCACACCTCAAGAAAGGAGACACTCTGAACAGCGCTAACTACAGAGGCATTAGTCTTCTTAGCATCGCCTACAAGATCCTATCTGCCGTACTCGAGACGCTTATTAGTTCAGGCCTAGGTCCACCCCGGACCTGGAAGGCAAAATTTATGGTGCGTATTTTTTTCGAAAAAGAAGCTAGTATTTCTCATATTTTTATTGAAGGGGGGCTATTCATTATAAACAAACTTAAAGACGAGCCTGATTGGGTTATACATAGATTATCTATTTCGAGATAATTCGAGATTTTCGAAAGTTGTAGTCTCTTGGAGCACGGTTTGTATATGAAGCAAATATATAGACTCCAGGCCGCTAAGTTGTGTCTAATTTTTATAGTATCTTGTGAAGCTATCCTTTTTTTTTCTCACATGTGGTGACCTATATTGAAACCTGCTCGGCACAAGACGTCCTTTTCTCAATACCATAAACCATGCGTCATGATAATTTACATTTAGACCAGATTCTCCTGTATCGAAAATCATGATCCATCAAAACCGAAAGACATCAAAAATCCCTGTAAACTTTTGTTGATCGACATATCTGTAAACCTAATGTTGCTTACAATCGATGGAAAAACTGGAGAAGTTTAGGAACACATACTGAAATTGACGGAAGTTTTTTGTACGCAAGGTGGAAATAGCGAAAGCAAAGATCGCTCTAACTCTATCATGATTAAATCTATGGGATAACTTGTGTCAACTTGATATTTGAAACGGCATGCCTGAAGACATTGACTGTGACCAGCTAAATGTCCAATTTGTCAGCTCTTCAAATACCAATGTAACAAAAAATAGTACTTTATTCTGCAATAGTCCCTTAGCTGCATCTGTAAAATCCAACAACGGGTTAAGTTTTATGTGAGTCTGTGATGAGTCAAAGTTTTAGAGGAAATCAAATCCAATGCTACAGAATCAGATGGTATAAATCCGAAGTTCATGAAGCTTATACTTTTCGTTTTTAACGCATTTCTTTCATAGCATTTTAATCTACAGTGAATTTACTTGGGAAAAGCAATAATAAGCAAAACCTTCTGTATACATATATAGGGTGATTCATCGTGAGGTTTTTTTTTGACAGATCACGAGTGACTCCTATCAAACTGATTTGTTATTTTTGTTCAGTATTGTTTGGCAAGTCATCATGGAAAGACTCACACCACAACAGCGTCTTCAAAATGTTCAGCTGTATTACGAAAATCAGTGTTCTGTGAAATATTTTCCGTGCGATTCGAGGAACTTACGGTGCGCATAATCGACCTACTGAAACCACTATTGCCAATACCATTCGCAAATTTGAGTCTCAGTTTACATTAATGGATGATACTCGACCGGTTAGACCACATCCAGCACGTTCTGAAGAGACTATAGCAGCTGTAGCTGAGAGTGTACAAACGTACAAATTGAACTTGTGCAAGAATTGAAGCCAGGCGACATGAATTTGCGTCCAGAATGGGCTCTGGGAAAACTCAATGAAAATCCGGTGTTTTATCGTGATATTTTGTTCAGTGATGAAGCCCATTTCTGACTCAATGGATACGTTAATAAACAAAATTGCCGTATTTGGGCTGATGAGCAACCCAAAGAGTACCAAGAGCTACCATTTCATCAATTAAAAACAACTATATGGTGTGGTTTATGGGCTGGTGGAATCATTGGTCCATATTTCTTCAAAAATGAGGCAAATCAGAATGTCAACTATAATCGTTATCGCGCCATGTTAACGAACTATGTGCTTCCTGAAATTCAAGCACATGGTCTCGGTGAGCTCTGGTTTCAAGAAAACGGCGATACGAGACTTGTTGAGAAATCATTTTTGTGAGCACTTAATTTCACGTTTTGCTACGGTAAATTGGCCGCCTAGAGCCAGCTACGATTGACGCTTTGGAAGCCAACATTACTCGTGTTATCCGCGAGATACCAGTCGCTATGCTTGAACGAGTCGCCCAAAATTGGACTCTCCGAATAGACCACCTCAGACCTAGTCGTGGCCAACATATAAATGTATCATTTTCAAAAAGTAAATGCCATGAATTGATCTTTTAACCGATAATAAACATTGTAAGTTCACTTTCAAATTTATGTGTCTTATTTTACATTATAAATCAAACCTCATGATGATTCACCATATATATATACGTATGTACATATATGTATTTATGATTTCGAGAAAACTTAGCCAAATGAAACTCTACTTAAAACGCATTATCAGTGCTTGCTTATCAGCGGGCAGCCAAGTTTGTTTTTCAATTAAAAGTCAGCTCCCCTACTAGTAACTTAGGAGATTGGAGTTGCTTTATATATGTAGATAGAAAAGGATTTCGATTATTTCTAGATTTCTCAAGACTTGATTCTGCCTGCCATAAGTTACTATTCATGCTAAGTAGCTGAATTTTCTACTTCATTTCAGTACGTCGTGCCCAACCTTCCTGCTATTCGAAGTTTCCCGAGGGACCCTCATTTTCAAATGAGCTTTCAAATGTCATCAAATATTCCAAAATGTACATGGTATATTTGGTAATGACTTACAGGTGCATCTAAACTGGCCTATCGAGGACGTGCACATACATGCATTTTCATTCTCTTACTCTTTGCGCATATTGCCGTTTTCCAACTGTTTTGAATAGCACTATACATCCGAAATGAATGATACTTAGAACGTATACGAATATGGTCAGACATTCTCTGGCTTAATGCAAGCAAATTCAATAAGAACTGACCATAGTTTACCTTTGGATTTATTTTTGCAGACCATATTATTGCAGGGCAAGGAAATGGAATGTTTTAGCTCGGTTAATGATTACAAAGCTTAACGTTCATTTTAATCTCATTGCTAGAAATATCTTTAAGGAGAATGGCCACATTCCAGTCTGGTAGAAAAATGTTCGGCTGCACGTTTAATAACAATACGATTAGCGCTACAAAGGTTTTCATATATCAAATTATTACCACTGCACAACTAGAATCTCTTCATCTAGTTTAATTCCTAGCAAGCCTTTGCAGTTTCGCATAACAAGCTGATTGAGGTTACTTTACTCTCTATTATTACTAATAAGGCCATAATTAATAATAACCATAATAATAAATTTTCCTCCTTCTTCATCTTTCTGGCTGAGGATATTTGTCTAGAAAAGCTTATACATATGAAAGACAAGATAGAAAGATAGGTGTCATATGCAACCCACCTTGATCGCTCTCAATAGCGATTTACTATTCAACTATCTGCTTAAATTGGCTACTATATTGAGTCATATATCCCAAGTCAACTTAAATGACTTATTGAAATGAGCTAACCCGTGTGGCTTTGAAGTTAACCCAGAAAATATTAAATTGGTATTATTAACTTATAGAATTTAGAATTTATCCAGCATTTAGAATACCACTGATAGAAGGTACGGCGTTAGACGTCCTAAAAGCTCCAGTTACCTCGGTCCAATCCTTGACAATACGCAATTATAAGATCAAAATGCCAAACCGAGAATAGTGATACATACTTCTACATTGCTGGCTCGATACTGCAAAATGGTGTAGCAGTAAGCTCACACTAGTTAAATGAGAGCATTTTAAAATGTTCTTCGAAATACAAAATTACTGCATTTTTCAAAAAAAAAAAAAAAAATTATTTTGATTTATACGAAGCCGCCAGGCAAACCCAAGTACAGGATCTTCCACATCACGGTATATCCATCAACGTTGACAGCCATTAAGGCAAATCCACGAATCCACGAGTCATTTAAAAAAAAGTGTTAAAGATAGATCAGAACACAACGATCATCATGGCAGTGAAAAAGCGAATGAACTTGCTTAAATGGAAGCTGCACAAACCGTTGTTCTAACGGTCCGTATTAAAAAATATTAAATCTTAGATAACAGACTACACACAAGCATTGCAGTAAGCAGATTGAACAACGTCCATAACTGCACGCATACAAAAATGCTATTGTCCAGGATTAAACCGCTTGAAAAACCTTATTACCCCAAAATGTAATGATAGCTTTGCTAGATGAAAGCGTTGCGAGGATGAGACTTACGAACTTAAAGCATTTCTGCAGATTGCAAAGATCCAGACGTCGAGGAATATTTTATAAATTTTCTCTGTCACTATCCAAAGGTAAGCAGACAGTGCATGATTCAGACCTTTCAGAATTGTTTTGCCACAACACTTGAAGACATTGCCCATATCACACCACATGATTGGACACAACAAACTAAACTAAGTATATGTACATATGTAAGCATCGCCTTTCCAAATAATTGACTCCATTCTTCTCTCTGCTTTTCTTCCCTATTCTAAAAACACTATTGGCTAAAATAAAATGCTAATTGCTATAAGCCCTAGTGGATGTACGCCTGTCACCACTATTATTGACTGCACACGTCAACCTAACCTATCGAACTACATACCCTATAAGTAGCTTTAGGCTTTAATATGTGCCAAGCAAAAACGAAGCTTATCGACAGAAAATGTAATAGATTTTATACAACGCTACTTTTCCAACAGCTTTGTGTGAATAGAGATGAATTAAAACAACTTTTTGTTTTAACATCCACCTCTAGCGGGTCTGCTCTTCCTCATGTATCTCAATGTAAAGAAACGAAATCGAAAAAACTAATTCGAGTATGTCTCTTTTTTACAAAAAATAAGAAGAAAAGCGAACTAAACTGTACAAAGCCGACATAAAAACGAAATGCATAATCAAAGGGTAACGAGTAACGACAAACTTAAGGCGTTTTTGCCACCGCACCGACCGACGTTCAACACACGATTACAACTTTTCGTCTCGTGCATACGTGCTGTCAAAAGTTAGACGCGGAGAAGGAAAAATTCTTTCCTCTTTCGTACGGCCGAATTTTACTATTTTATTACATTTTTTTTATTTTCACATAATTTCGCAAAAAATTAATTCAAACTCTGTCAGGTTCCTAGAAGAAACAATTTTTAGAACGCAATTTGAGAGATTCGCAAAAATCGAAATCCAACATTTAAGCGCAATACGAAGAAATGTGCTAATCAGAGGAAAAACGAAAAAAAAAAAAAAAAAATCGCGGTGTGCGTAGCGTGAATATTAAGTGGCGAAAAAAAAAAAACGAAGGAATTCGGTTGTAATTTTCTTGCAATTTCGAAAAATCGTAATAACATTTAGCTAAAGAGGAAATTGTAAATGTCGTATTGTAAAAATGTGCAGCGTAGAAATAACACAGAAACATTTGCACGACCTATTAGAAATTTTCGAAAAAAAGGCTTTCGAGGCGGGAGTTTGTGAAGAAGGTTCAACGGTAAGTTTACGGAATATTGCGGATGCAGTTATTTCACTTATTGCACTTAATGTAGTGTACTCAGTAATGTATTCAGTTATTAGGCTTGAAACGGTAAATATCTAACGGAAGTTTATTTTAAATTAACTTGTGAGCTGTAAATTTTTTTAAGATTCAACCCGGCCGTGCTCAAGGAAAATTGATTGAACGGATGATTGTTGCACCGTTTTCTGGAGCTGCTATATGTTAACTGTAGTTAAACGTGGCAAGATATTGATGTCATGACTAAGTGCTTGTATGCATTTTTGTAATTATTGCTAAATGTGGTGAGAAAAATAAGTGATTACATAGCATAAGAATGCTAAGTCCCAAAAATACATCAGCATATCGAACTGAACTAGACAACATAAAGCACTTACAATTTGAAATATGTATTAAATATCAAATCACTTCTGCAATGCGGCTATTTAGAGATAAAATCCCGTTCCGCCCTACTCCTTATTTATCACATTTCGCATATGGCATATATTTACCAGACGTCGAGGAATCCTTAGGTTAATGGCCTTATATTGGATCCCCATTCGTACGTCACACATTCACAGATTTATGTCGATTCTCATGCGACTACGGAAAGAACTAATTCAAACTGGCAACTATTGGAGATACTCTTTCGATTGTGTGTAACACGATGATGGCCTAATTTCCAAACACACCCATCCAATTAATATTTACAGGTTAGAGCTTCAAAACAATAATTAACTTTGATTGTAAGAAGTAAACGACTGAGGAACAATCTTCATTGATATGAATCATAAAGAGGAGATAATAAGCGTAGGTAGTGAAGAGAGACAAGTACCTATTCCAACTCCTACTGGCACTGGCATTGGTTTGGCACTACCACTACCTCAACCAATTCTACACTCTGCATTCAATTCGAATGAAAACAGAAAACAAACACAAAAAGTACATAGGTCGGAGCCGGTACTCTTGAAAACTATAGTGACGCGTATTATCCAAGATTCGGTCTACTCTCATTCGCATTTTCTAAAATTTCAATGAATTGCCCTACCGATCGGCCGACAAAACGACCAACCAACCAACCGACCGGCGAACCGACCGACCCCCTTTTCCTAACCAGAATGGCCTTTCTCAAGATCCCTTTCAGCAGTGGAATGAGAAAAAATAAAGATTTCAACGTGAGACTGCCTGAGACATGTGTTTACTATTATAAACTTGTAAACAGAATACAAAAAAAAAAAAAAAAAAAAAAACAAGATAAACTTTTATTTGCGTTGTTCCAAATTTTTGCCTACTTGCTCTTGCTGCTCATTGGGCGTTTAAAAGTTTTAAGTTTACGCCATTCGAATTAGCTTTAACAGTAATTTTTGGAAACAATGTTTGGCACCTTTCCATGTCAGATTGAATATTCATCACAGATGCATTGGTGTTTCTGATACCCGCAACTGAGAGACCTGAATCGTCCCAATAAGATGTTATGCAATAATTTTTATTTGTGAAAATTTAATAGCAGATAAGCTTTTTGTGTTGGGTTTGATATGTGACGTCGATCATGACCTAAATGATTGATGCCGTTTAATGTTTGCTCTGATGTGGTTGTGGTTGCTTTTCGGGTTTTATTTTGCATTTTTCCATGTGAATATTTGGAAATTTAAAAATTTGAATTGAGTTAGCAAAACGGTGCGGTATCTATGGTTTTATTTTAATTAATTTATTAATTTTATTTATTGGTCATTATTAAAAAAATATATAAATTGTGAGGAATTTATAAGATATCATCTATTTTTTCATAGAAATATTCTCGACTAGTTGAATTAAAGTGTTTTGTAAAGGTTTTTAGATTCTATTGAAATGTTGCTTGAAACTGTTGTTGAAACCGTGTTGTAATATGACGCCAGTAGTCTAAAGTTTTGTATTTGCACGGAGCCTTCGCCAACCTTTTCAGTTTCAGCGGGTAGTTCGTTTGACTGTTGTTGGTTTGATGATAAGTTGTCTAATTTGTTGTGAATTGTTCAAAAGTGTATACCGTATGACGAATTAGTATGAAAGGTTATAGCGTTGAACAACGTCTGTAAATCGTCAATTTTTTTTTTTTTTTTTCAAAGTCAGTGTTCCGTTTGAGCATCTTTCTACGCATTTTGTGATTTAGCGATAAAGCCGTTTTTTGGATGAATAGATATGCGAACAAGCTAAATTGTCGTATTTGGGACGATACCAATTCACACGAGATATATCAGTACAAAATGCATTCCGAAAAAAGTCACCCTTAACGGTGATAACCGTTACCATAACCGTCAATGGCGAGCGCTACAGATCGATGATAGGCAACTTTTTGTGGCCTAAATTAGATTATATGGACGGCGATAGGTACCAGAGAGAACATGCTACGATGGACATTCTGCTTAAGCGATTTGAGGGCATGGTTATCTCGCGCGACGGCGAGATGAGCTGGCCACCGGGATCGTGCGATTTTTACGGCCTAGGCTTCTCCCTTTGGGACTATGTATGCAAACAATTGATTCACTTAAAATAAACATAATGAACGCCATCCAGTCAATTTAGCCATATTTATGCGACAAATTCATCGAAAATTAAACCTCCCGAATACGTGAAACCAAGCAAAGCAGCAGCGGACATTTGAACTACGTTATATACCATACTTAATGTCATGAAATGTTCTTTCGCATAAAAAAAACTAGGTATATTACACACAACTTGTTTCACTTATATTTAAAAATCGAGCGTTCTTATTGAATGACCCTGTATTAGGTTTTTTTTTTTTTTTCATAGCTAGATCCATTTTCAATGTTTCTGTTTCAATTCTTTAAAATGATAGGAAACTTTAGGAAATTGTATCTCTGGTGTTGGCACAATCTTGTATTTGACAAGACATATGATAGCTCAGTCAACCGAAACATTCATTCGATTTTTATTACCCATGTCCATCTCAAAAAAAAAAAAAAATAATAAATAAATAAAAAACCTATTAAACACGGTCGATGACATTGGTTCACTAACCAAATTCACTAACAAACTAGATTCCTATCTACGACTCTATTGCAAAATCACCCAAATTCTAGATGTCTCTTGTCTTTTACTTGTCAAATCAAATGCGTAAGCTTCTATGATATTTAACCTCGGTTTGTCAAAACAATCCTACCTTTCATACCCCCATACATATTTCATGTTGTCAATCTTATTTTGACCGATATCCATTTTGCACCATTTATCTGGTGTTTGATAAGGTACTTCAAATATAAATAAACGTGGATATCCATCCAACAACTTTATTTTACCAGTGCAATCTGCACTTGGGGAAAACCACAGCTGTATCACCGCAATTATAAATATTGTAGATAGTTTCAAGGAGAAGCTTGATAAAAATAAAATAGTCTTTTTAGTTCTACTGCATTTTCCAAATGATTTTGACACGGCTTATCACACTAACCTATCCGATAAGCTATTAACTTGGTTCAGGTTCTCTATATCTGCGGTCAGGCGAACATCATCTTATCTCGAATCCATAAAGCAAGCAGTTGATGTGCGTCATCAATTTTCCGATTTTCTATATAATACAAGAGAAGTTCCACATGGCTCCATCCTTGGGCGACTTCTATTAATTGAAATATTAATAAATGAAATTCCTGAAGGCATGATTTCTTAGCAATCAGCTCTTGTCATTATCGGGGACCATTTTCCTTTGTGGGGAAAGACTTACTAAATGAATAAACCTTGATTTGCAAATATTAAAGAATATTTATTATTTATTATTTAAATATTTTAGGAAATGCCCAGCAAAAACTGAGTGGTATGAATCAGAATCGAACTATGTAGTTCTAAAATCGAATATGTCGATACCACAATAAATTTAGGAATAGTTTTCAACAGGACAGCAATATAGCCGTTGGCGAAGTGTATAGAACCTTATGTCAATTTTGG
Organism: Volucella inanis; assembly: GCA_907269105.1. Lineage (NCBI taxonomy): Eukaryota > Metazoa > Arthropoda > Insecta > Diptera > Syrphidae > Volucella > Volucella inanis. Next base: position 157,788,168 of record OU026155.1, read on the forward strand.
CTATCACACTAAGTAGTGCGCTCTTTTAAAAGATATTTGTTGCTAGCTAAAACACTTATCATTTCTAATCTTATTTATGGATTTGCAATTTTCTGTAATTGTGATCCTACGAGCAGTAGAAAACTAAATGTAGCTTTCCCGCACTTTGTAGCTTGAATCTAATTTTTATTTGCACTTATCAGCATCAATAGTTATAAGATTACTGTTATATATTAATGTGAATTGCTTCCAATTAAATAAAAATAAAAACAATCAAAATAAAAAAATATATATAGCTCACCCCCTTATCCAAAGTACAATATCAATGGTCGCAGTGATATCGCTTCTGACCTTCTCGAGCAGTGAATATTCTCTTTGACCATTCTGCACAATTTGATAAGTTTGTCAGCAGTGTCAACACTAAACATGTTTTCACATATCGTAGCTCGTCTCTATGCTTTTGTGTGCGGACTTGGAATCGGTAAAGCAGTGGTGAATTCGAATTTTACTTCGTCGATATGCTCAAGGATCTGCTGTAGCATGAATATTAAATCAATTGTTAACTTAACTGGCCTAAAACCGGACTGATTGGAGCCAAGGATATCGTTGACAAAGGGTTTCATAATACGCCATACACGATCTTGCCCGCAATGTTAAGAGCACTGATGTCTGTAGTTGTGCATTTTATAGAATGTCGTACAATTAACACGTTCTTTTTACCTTTCGCTGAAATGTTTGAACGTTTTTTCTGAATCAGCACAATTCCATTTTCTCAAGCGTTCGCTTCTCATGATCTTTCTTTTTTCAGCAGAGAACCCAATGTTTTTCCCTCGTTATTTGTTCGTTGATCCAAAGAGCCGCTCTCGTTTTTCTAGGCAGCACCGTTTTATAGGCGAGTTTTTTTTAGCAACATGAGATTGCCTGCATTCTAATTTAAACCATGGGAAAACTAAGCACAACAGTTGCTTGTCAGTTGTCGACGATTTGTTGAGATTACAGTCGTATTTCTCCACTGTTGTAGCATCTGTAATTTCCGTAGACCTACCTAGGCTGTAACTATGTACTGGTCCGCATCTACATTGCCCATTGAAATGTGATCAATTTCTACGAGTCTTGTTCGTCGCTACATGCTTCAGTTGGGAATTTATATCCGTGGCATGTTTTTTTACCTTTTGGTAAGAATTCCTAATTTCATTCCCCTTTCAATTCAACTGCGCGCTTCTCATGCTCTTTCTTTTTCCCCTGAGAAGTCGGTGTTTTACTCTCTCTTCTACTCGTAGAGCTCGTAAGTCGCTCGTCAAACCAGGGGTTTCGTTCTGATTGTCGAGTGAAATCCAACTTATCAGAAGGGGCATTTCTGATGGCTTTTTGGCAATGTTGCCACTAGTTCAGACATCCATGATACTGAAGGAATGCCAGTTTCTTGCATCGATCGCATTGTGGCCAATCTGGTTGAAGGTTGATTGACCAGGAGTTCTCCAGGTCCCTTCTGAACATCGAAATGTGGGAACCGTCTGTTAACCACGACAATGTTTCGCCCCTCCGTAAGATAGCCTGAATCAATTATCAGAGGTGGTATCGTTATACCCACCGTGATTACTACCAAAGATGACCTCTCTTCACAGCTTGGCATTCAAATCATCGAGGGCAATTTTAATGTCATAGTGAAGGCACTGCTCATAGGTCTTGCCCAAGAGCTTGTAGAAGCTCTTTGTAGTAGTCATCTTTCTCTTCTGTGGGGACGTGCGCCTATATAAAGCTAATGTTGGCAATTTTAGTCTTAATACGGATCACATGCCGGAAACTTAAAACTTCGTGCCTAAGTGTGTATCTAACAACAAATCCCCATCCAACAATCACCGATGTAAATGTCACAATTTTTCATCCTCTTTTTGTTCGGCCCATCCGATTACATTTCTTAAATGAACACGGCCTGCACGTGTCCTATAGATCGAAAGTTCGGTGTCTTTATTTCTTTTGCAATAGTAGATCCGTCCGTATCCGAGACTTGTTGTTGCTTCATAACTTCAATAAATCCAGTCCTGCTCTATGGCGCAGAGGTATGTATTTTATCAAAAATGGATAAGGATGCTCTTGGCTGCTTTGAGAGGAAAATTCTTCCGGTGATATTCGGTCCCGCCTGCATAGGCGGTGAGTGGAGGAGAAGATGCAACGACGAACTGTATGGGCTGTACAGCTACATTGACTTAGTGAGAAGAGTGAGGGTCCAAGGACTGAGGTGGCTAGATCATGTAGAGCTGATGAACACCAATGCTTCGGTCCGAAAAATCTTCGAATCCGCCCATAAGGGACAGTGCAGTTGAGGAAAAGCGCGACTCAGGTGGCATACGCAAGTGGAGGCTGGACACGCTTGTTGATTGAGGTCTAGGACCACCTCGGACTATAGGGCCACCTTAAGTACTCGTAAGTAATAAATAATACAAAACCCTGCGGTATAACCAAATTTATTTCTCACCGCGATAAAATATTTGCATTTACTATGGTGCGTAAGACCTTTGTTTTTATAAATGAACGAAACCAGTTTAACTCAGTTGCTCTTATAGCATATTTATAAAGTTTTTTTTTTTTAATCATATTGAATGATTACCCATCTAAAAATCACGTTTTAGACCAGCACCGCACGACAATGGGCTTTCAATTTTATACTTCCATTCACCTAATATACATATAATTTACAGAAGCCTAACATGAATGTTTTGCATGGAAACCTGATTGGTAAGTTGATAGGATATTTGAGTTGTTTATATATAATATATATTAACTGGTCTATAATCTCCTCCACGTTTGCGTTGTCTATTTTTTTCGTCGATACAATTAGTGATTCTTTCCATGGATATAAAGTTGAGTTATCCTTATCCGTTCAGTGATATAGTATCTATAGCATCAGCATCTACCATATCAGCTCCTAGTATCTGGCGCGTGGTGCGACCATAATCCCGGTTTCACACAAAAAGTGTAAGAAGAATATGCCTCATACATCTAAGTGTCTATCAAAAGAATAGTAATTATTTTCTGCTGTGTTGAGACAAAAACGCATAAAAAATTATTAGAAAATATGGAAGACATGCAATTGGTCTGTATGCATCCTGAAGGGTCATGGTAAAAAAAGTTACACTCCCGAGAAATCTATTTGTATAGTAAATGAAAGTGCTAACAGACAACGTACGTAATCCTGGTTCTGGTTCACGTCCTGAAGAATCATCTAAGGTCCTTCATGGATTTCTTTTCGTGCGATCCCATTGTGACCTGAGATCCAGAGTTAACTTAATGAATTCAGTTTCCCGAGGTTTACAGTAGTAAACCTTTTCCTTCTTAAACTGATTGAAGGGTCTTGAAGACCATGAAGCGCTGCACACCATCAGTTTAACTCTCAAAAGTTCAATTGTTCATTGTAACTATATTAACATTACGTATATTTTCTTTTGGATGAAAACGGATGTTTGTATTCTAGATTAGTTTTGAAGCCCTCATGACTACGTTCTGTACCCGATTCAGATTCTGGCCAAGCCACACCTGAGTATGTAGTAAAATTGTCTTCGTATTTTCGAAGTAAGCAGAGTTCTGTCATTGAGTCAGATATTGTTTTCAAGTGTTCTCCCTCATGTTTTCTTATATCAGTGCGAACGTTATAAACTACTTTGTCTATTGACTTCTGCAACAATTTAAAAAGTCGAAAAGCAGTCAACCAGGGTGATTCCCTTAACACTTTTTGAACTTGTTTACAAAGTGGGATTTTGCACACTTATTTACCTGTTTTCAATGACAATTTCAAATTTCTTCAAAGCCAGGCTCGAGTTTGCGGATAAAATATACCATTTTAGTACAGTTCATCTGTATATTTCAGATATACTATGTTTACTGTATGATTTACTGCTTTGTTATTTTAGTTTGCAGACCTCTATCTCATTTAACAGGCAGCCTTATTTTGGATTACATGCCTTTTATGAATTGTGACTTATTAATGGGATACATTTCCATTGTGTTCGACTAAGTTATTACAATTAGTCGGTAGTTGTTACAGTTCCTCGTGCCGCATTTGTCTACATAGAAGAGGAAAACTTTTTTCTCGCTGATTGTGCACCGAAGTCATCATTTCGTTTAGTAATTACTTAATTGATTGACTTTAAATAGTAAACATGGTTTCGCCATCTCACAATCGGGCTTTAAATAAAACTCGTATTGTTACTAAGTAGACACTTTAGCTGTTAGTAAATAAAAAAAATGTTTCTTACAAAAAACAAAAAACGCATAACATTGTCTGTTTGAGTTATTGCATCAGGTTAATATAATTATGATGGCGCCAAAGATAATAGGAATATAATAGGTTTTTTGTTTTTTATTGGACATTGATATGGCTTCGACAAAGGTGTTACACTGAGGGGTCATAAACAACCACAACATTTTTAGTACGTGATGAACAGATAAAAAATTTTGTCAGAAAAAGCGAGTGAGTGATTCTTATCGCTAAGTAAAAATACATTTTTTTTATTTTTATTTATTTTAGTAAAATTATTTAAGATTGTATCATATTTTAAAAAAATTTTGTTTACATTTTGTATTAATAATTAACATCAATTGAATATATTGCCTCATAAGGTCGGCTTTAGCCGATTAATATTCTCAGTCAAAATAGAAATAGATTACGTATTGAGAGTTAGCAACCCCAAGTTTTAATTCGTGTACTTTCCTCGTGCATTAATAAGTTAAAAGCTCTTATCACCTTCACTTTTGCGATAAGAAAAAAATCTTATCATCAAAATTGTCAAGGTGCAACGCAAAATTCACAACGTGAATCCAGAGTAAGTTCTCACGGGACCATATGATGTCAATGTTAACTGCTAGAACGGGAGCAAACGATTATTGTAAACAGCGTTGCTAAGAGCATTCTAAAAATAAGTATTGTAAAATATTCCAACAAAAATTATCAGAAAACGCCTCTATTCATAAATGTTTTTAAGTTTCGTATATAGTGATGCATGTTCATGATACTAAAAGCGATCAAGCAAAGTAAAAGTAGATAATTTTGTATAGTCAATGCATTACTTAAGATTAGCCATAATATTTTGTTCTAAAAAAAAAAATGAACATTTATATAAAAGTGGCGGGATTTTTAAGGGTTGCCAAGTTACAATTGTTTGGTTTCTGATTCCATATTTTTGTAAATCGGCATCAGTTTCCCACATCTGCTGTATATTCTACGATTATATCCAATTAAAAAAAAAAAAAAATGGTATTTACAAATTTTGGCATAACTGCGAGTACCACAATATAAAATATATTTGTTATACTTATGGAGAACATATTATTTTTTACGAATTATTGTGTAAAGATTTTAGAAGTTCACTTTTTATGAATACACTTTGTTGTCATTATCATTTTACATACCTTTGTAAATTTTTATTTTTTTACACGGACAAGAAGTAACCACATCCACATCCACGAGAGCTAGATCTTCCTTAAATTCTTGAGGCGGATATGTCGGATCTTAAAGATCTAATAGCCGCCTAACATGGAGAAACATCAAAGATTTCTCAGCTGTCATAGAATTCAATAGCATTAACAATGACAAGATTTGACTAATATGGTATGGTATGTTTTTAGTGAGAATATTTGTAATTAAGAGAACCCAGGCATACTGGTTTAATTTTAAAGAATATGTCTTTCAAGAAATGTTGCTTTGGGGAAGGCACCTGACGCGTATTGCTTCTTGTCGAGTGCACATTCAATCCTACCTACGTGATTTTAAAGTACGGTCTCATAAGATTTAGTATGCATTTTGCAGCTTAGATAGAGGATGTGTCCTCACATTTGAACCTAAATCCTTTTTACGGTGCTCTTCAGCATTGTTCTTTCATTGTTCGTCACGAGTTCGGTATATATGTAGGCGAGTGCCAGGCTGTAGAGTTGGCAGCAGAATGGGGATATACTTTTGCAAAATAACTGGATACACACATGGCATTATATCTTTCGCAAAAGTCTTTTTAGTGGGCACTTTTCAAAATGCGAAATAACCTTTTTTTTAAATACATACCAGGTGTACCGGTATGAAGTGTGCTTTTTTTGTGAAAATAAAACACTAATTTTTAATGGGAAAGTAAAAAATATTTTATTCAGAGTATTGGCCATTGCTAGCTACACATTTTTCCCATCTTCAGGCAATTTATGGATTACACGCCAATAAAACTGTTCTTTTGAAGCAAACCAAAAAGTCACCCAATTTTCGACTTCCTCGTAGAAATCGAAGTGCTGCTTAGCTAATGCGTGTCCCATCGATGAAAACAAATGGTAGTCGGAAGGAGCCAAGTCTGGTGAATACGGTGGGTGGGGTAGCAGCTTTCAGCCAAGTGCTTTGGTTGTATCCTGAACCAGTTTTGCTTTGTGTGCAGGTGCATTGTCATGGAGCAAAATTACCTTGTCGTGTCTTCTGGCCCATTCTGGTCGTTTTTCGATCAATGCATGGTTTAAATTGATCATTTGTAGCCGGTAGCGATCTGTGTTAATGGTTTTACCAGATTTTAGGAGCTCGTGGTACACCACACCTTTCTGTTCCCACCAGACATACGACATTGTCTTGTTGTAGAATCGATATGGTTTTGCAGTCGAAGTTGATGGTTGCCGCGGATTAACCCATGATTTTTTTCGTTTAGGATTCTGAAAATAAATCTATTTTTCATCTCTAGTAACAATTCGATGCAAAACTGATTTTTTTTTATCGTGTCTTTAAAGCAAAATTTCACGTGGTTTTTCGATTTTCCGTCTGTTTTTCATTCAATTCATGTGGCAAACATTTTCCAGACTTTTGGATATTTCCCATAACTTTTAAACGGTTAGAAATTGTTTGTTGTGCAATATTTAACATTTCTGCCATTTGTTTCTGACTCAAAGTATCATCTTCCACATTCTTCATTTCTCACATCAAAATCGTTATCTCTGAGCCATTGAAACCATCTTTTGTATGTTGCTTCTGATAGAGCATGATCACATCTTGCCTCGACAAGCATTCGATGCGACTCTGCAGCACTTTTCTTTAAATGAAAACAAAAAATTAATGGTTTACAAAAGTCATCATTTTCTGGTACAAAATATTAACACGATGAAAAAATATGATGTTGTTTGCTCAATGACTTGATGTATACTAAATACGTTTGACAGGTGTCATAGTAACCAAACAAAAAAAACTTAAGTTCCGTTCACAATAAATGTTCCCTATCGAGACATTTGTATCTTGACGCTCACTTTATACCGGTACACTTGGTATTATTATAATAAATTAACGTGCTAAAAAGGATAGAGCACTAGCTACGAGGGCTTTCGGGTCTGATGTGTTTTGAGATTACATTTAAATATTAAATTTAGACATTTTCATGAGGTTATACATTTTAACAATATTGTCTTGATAAGGATTTCTTAAGACCTAAGTGGATTTGTTTGTTTACATGTGTAAGAAATTCGTATACCTAAGATGTGATTTATATCGATTGGAGAGTTTCAGGCGTGACACGTAGGCGGATCTTGCTTCTTGAGGAGGTGTTGGTGAGTAGAATCAGTGTAACCTACACATAGTATAACAAAAGTCGTGTTCATTGATTTAGAAGAAGAGCTAGGATAAATTAGATGTGATCTGTCAGTGTTAATGGTTGAATAGTATCTTTTGCTTCGATCTCTAAAGAATCCAGTCTTATTCTAAGTGTCCTTTTGGAAGTTTTCTGGTTCCGTTACGTAGTTGTAGTCACTCCACTTTGGCAGGATACGTTCAGATTCGAACAGCTTCCTCCAACTACCGCGTTGTTTAACGGATTTGTCACGCTCCTACTTATAAAGGTATTCAGTTGTTGTTCTTTTTCGGATCTCTCTTTTTCACAAGGCCGGGACTTTGCTTTTGATTCGGAACTTGATATCCATGCGGTCTGATGTAGAAAAACCCGGTAGTACGTTTTACTTGGAAATCTGTTTGTAGTGCCTTCTAGATAGAATTTAGTTGCTTGGTTGCCAGGCGATAGAATGAAGTCCAGCAGATGATTGATCTGAGCATTAGCACCGCAACATGTAAAAGGGAATTACAATTAGTGGAAGTAAGCTGACTCAAAGACAAACCTTTCACAGTTTATCATTGTAGTAGCCAAATCATGATCCGGCACAATTAGGCAAGATCTCGTCGTTCAGAATACTCGGAATATAATATCATGGAATCTCTTAGATATCTAAGACCACAGATATGTTTTTTTTTTTTTTTTTTTTTTTTTTTTTAAACCTATTGTTCCTGTATTATGTTAGGTGTTGAATTTAACACGGAGAGCCTGATATACATATGTATGTGGATGTAGCACCCGCCCGAAGCATTGAAGATCAATCTGAATTAACATAAGTAAATATGGGGCGAATTGTCTGTTACCATACACTCATTTGGAAATGAAGTGGACATTAAACGTTTCAAAATGCAGATAAGGATATGAGTCCTTCTTTAACACTCAAGTTAACATACTCAAAAAAACGATACAATTTTCTGATTCTTACTCTTATTCTCTTTTGCAGAATCAGTTTTCCAATTTTTAAGATCGAATCGAAGATTTTTGATAGACGCGAAAGTATGATACTAACTCCATTTTTCTAAGTCGCACTTAGTCCTAGCGCCATCTGGGGTGCCTCGAAAACCTTAAAGTTCGGGTTCGCGGTGGACTTTTAGCACAGATTAGTTTACTATTCAAGGGTGTGATGCGTGAAGCGTTTCCATATCGCAACCTTCCGTTTCAATATTTAGCTTCTATGTGTTATGTAGCATCCTCAGTTGATCTCCAAAGTGTCTATCCTACACACATATCTCGTTCAGATCGTTATTATCGCGTGCCTTACCAATTCGAAGTGTTTGAAAGGTTATGAAGGAAGCCTAACAGATGAGGCAGTTTCCTTCTGTTTGGTTTTTAGCGTTGTTCAAAAAATGGATTTATCAGTGGGGTCCAACCATCCATCCATCCGTTAACCCGAATTACAGGCTTTGCTGGTGAACTTTGTGGATGAGTTGAAGCAACACTGAAATCGATTTCGGTACACCAGGAAAACGGACTAGTTATATCGCTGGCTTAAACTCTACATCGTGTTGACAGTATTAAAAATATATTTTTTTAAATTTTCGATATATTGAAAAGGTTCTCACGACCATGTCGTCGCATAAGTTTTTCATTATAAGTATGATTTATTTTTTCTATTAATAGTTTCTAAGGTAGACTTCTAATAAAAGATCAATTTATAAACCAAGTTAGAAAGGTATACACTTCAGAATGATAGCATAGTATGATTCTTACTAAAATAAAAATATACATATATATATATACATATATACATAAATATATATGGTAGCTGAACTGAGTGTGACTATTCAAAAGTTATTGTTGACTCGCAGTAAAAGTAATAGTATAAAAAATAAAATAAATAAATAAATATATATTCTTATCAAGTATCTAATTGATTGCAAAAAAACGTAGAACAACTAGCAAAGATTATAGAGGAAAATATCGTTTGGACAAAGTCCAATTTGCATACCACAGGCAAGTCTTATTCCGAGAGACTAGCAGCAAAAAAAAAAATCTATTTTCAGTCTGAATAGTTGTCTTATCTCGCATTTAAGAAATGAATCGAAACCAGTTGATGTACAGAGCTAATTAAAAAGCTCATCAATGGACTTAGATTAAAATGGAAATGAAAAACGGATTTGTCCTTATTTATTTTTATTTTTTAAACGTTAAACATTGTAGGAAGTGATGATCTACGAATAGTAGAAAAGTGTTACAAAAGATATTCCTTATTCTCTCTTTAGGTACATACTGTGTTTTTTTTTATTTGAGGTTTAATGTACAAAAGACATCTTTTGAATGGTAATGTGAATTAAAAATGCACACTTAAACAATATCTAAAACGATGGTAATGTAGCCTTGGTCGTAGTTTTTCAGCGGTGAAAATTTTGTTAATATCTTTTGCGTCTGGTAACACCATTGCTGTGATCAAGTTAATTTTTGAAATTCAAGTTTTGCATTAGAAAAAAGCATTTTAAAGCTTTGCAATCATCTCTCGCCTACGATAAAACTTTTGTAGACTCCTTTAAAGTCTTAACTTAAAAAAGTCATCTTATATACTATTATTAGTACGTAATATGCGAGCACTAAGCGCAAGCCATAAGAGTAAACACATCATACAACCTGAAGGTATGCCTTGTGAGCATATTTGGTTAAAGTAGTGTTTACAAATCATACACTACTAACAGGAAAAAGTAACCTTTATGTGCTTGTTAGTTTGCTATTATGATAAAATCTCAAGTACTACCCAACCGACTTTAGAAATTCTTTCACTCGTGGATAGGCGATAACCAGCTTTGTCATTTGCTGCGTTTACTGGGCTTATAAATGGCGTCCCATTTATATTCACACAAGAAGTAATTTTGACAGAATATACAGGTTTTTCATTAAAAATTGTAAATTTTTTATCGATTCGTAAAGTAAACAGTATGGAATAGCATATTGGGTAAATGACCTTCACCGCATTGCTGGTACATATGCACTCTTTTATCGAAAATTAGTTTTTGCATAAATATAGTTGACTTTCGTTGATACAGCGTTCGATTTGGTCCCTCAAGGCTTGTTGGCATATTTAAATAATTAATTTCACAATCTGGGCGGCCAATTCTGATAACCAAAACGGGAAATTACACTATATACTACTTTTTCTTGGGCTGTATTGTATGCGGAACCGTATAATTGAAATCACAGTCGTTCACATCCATATTTTGTAATTTAGGCACAAAAAACTCGATTATCATATTATGATAGCGAACACCATGCCTAATTAGCGGGATTTACAAAGCAAAATGATCCGATAAGGCCTTGAGCCCAAAATCCGCACCAAACAGTGACACGTTGTGGATGCGTTTGTTTCTTAACAATCACTCGTCAATCTCAATCCTGAATTTGTTCCATAATTCATTCAACGCCTCTCTTCGCTGTGCGTAGTCGGTAGGCTTTATTTCTTGAGTCAATTGGAATTTGTATGCATGAAGATGCAAATCTTTCGTTAGAATCCGCTGTAGGGAACTCCTCGAAATGTCCAATTAATGACATTACCGAATCGATGTTTCTGGACTCTCAGCAACACTCACGAACTGCGTCGATGTTTTGTGTTAAATGACTTCTTCAAGGACTGGCAGAGTTTCTAAAGATCACTAATTAATCCTTTTTTTGAATTAATCTCTTCACAGTTGATGAAGTTAAACCACTATTCTGACCAAATTTTGTACGAACATTGCGAACTGTAGCTGTCAAGCCTTCATTACTTTTAAAATATTGCTCAACAATGTATACGCGTTATTCTTTCCATTTCGTTCCATTTTTAATAACCCTGAACTGTCAGTTGTCACACTCTTTTTCGTTGGCAATACCTTATCGCACAAATGGCGCAAAATTCAAATTTTGGGACACCCTATTTTTCTTTTTGGTGCATTTATATTGTAAAATTTCCAGCCAAAATTCAAAGAAGAGACCAAAAAATGCAAACACATCGGCAAACTTTTCGCTTCACTGACGAGGTGATCGAAAATAGAGTACCCTAAAGAATGCTACTCAGCTAGATCCACAAGTGGTGCAGAAGCAATACAGATATGCTTGGAAATATATGTAACATTAATTATTAAAAGTAACATACTCCAACTTTTTTTTTTTTTTATATAATACCGCGCGCCCACCAAGGGGATATGAGTTCAATTTTACTGGCTTTTCTACAAGGCGCGGGTGGGTGGTGTAGTAGTTTGAAACTCATGTGTGTTTGGTTTCGATATTTTTCCTCAACCATTGGGTCTAGTACGTGCTAGTTGTTAGTTAGTTACATTAAGCCCAGCAAGCAACCACTCCACCATCAGTGTTATGCTTTCCTGCAGAGTTGATGCCGAAGGGATTTTCATATAACTACATATAAATTTTATGAAAAGACTTTTTCAGAGAATTGCCTTGCACGGGATTCGAACCCGGGATGCTCTGCTTGAGGAGTCTATGCATATACCACTACACCACGGCCACCCCTCAAAAAAAGAAGAAAACGTTACTCCGCGATGGATAGTTATTATGACAAATCTATTAAAGTAGCGTTTATTCGCTCCAACTGAATCATATGATCAAGAGCGGTTACGCAGTTTTTATTAGGTTGGTGTTTGAATTTTAGGTCCCTTCATTGTACGAGTAAATACTCCTACATCGGTGCTATTATAGTTTAATTTCTCTGATCCATGAATGATATTGAAAGTAAATTAATAAGTTGACGGTAAATTTAAGCGTAATTGATTGTAAAACATTAAATTGAGAATATTCGTACGATGGTGTTGAATGAGTTTTTTGAAAACAAAAGATATGCATTTTTGTTGCATTTAAGAGTTTTTCTAATGTCGATAGAAACATCATACCTAAAAAACAATGGTCAGCCTAGAAAGATAGGCGATAGAAGTGAAACTTCACGAAGTTCGATATATAGAGACGGACAAAATTATTCACACATTAAATGGTTTTTGAAATAAACGAAAGTGCTAACTTCAAGTACATTTACAAAAAAACATTAACTGATTAAATACCTCATTAAATATAACAAAAAAACAAAATAATTATTATTCACAGAAAATAAAAATAAAAAATATATAATTCTGTTCAAAATACCTTATGTTACAAAATTATTCTCACAGCCGTCAAAATGTTTACATAATAAGCTATTAAAATCTTTTTAATATTTTGTGGCCCAATCATTTCTTTTTAAAACCTCATTCAACCTTTTTGGCATTGAATGGACTAGTTTTTGAGTGGTTTCAGATCCAATATTTGCCCATTCTTGCAGTAAAAGCTGCTTCAGTTGATCCTTCCCCGAAATTGTATGTTTTTGCAACCGTCTACCAAGTTCATCCCACAGATGTTTTATCGGATTCATATCTGGTGATTGAGGGGGGAGTCGGAAGAATATGGAGGACGTGGTGAATGATCCACATATACGCACTATGTGAGCATTATGCCTGGGATCATTATCCTGTTGAAAGTAGAAATTGTTCCCAAGATTTAGTTTCTGCACACTTTGGTGAAGGTTCTTTACAAAATATTAAGATAATTGTACTTATTCATTGTTCCATCAATAAATACTAAGTTACCTACACCACTTGCCGCCGTGCAGCCCCATAGCATAACCCCCCCACCAGCATGTTTGACCGTGCTCACGATAATTTTTTTTTCAAGCTCGATATTTGGTTTTCTTCATACTCTTATTCTCCCGTCTGATTGGAATATATTGAACTTACTTTCATCTGAGAAAACCACACTTTTCTAGAATTCTGTAAGGCTATCTTTGTAAGACTTTGCAAATTCTAACCTCTTCTTTTCATTTGCTTTACTAGGTGAAAAGTAACCTCCTTGGAGATGAAAAAAAAATTCTTTTTAAACGTTTTTTATTTTATTCAATATAGTCCCCTTCTAGTTTGATATACTTATTCCAGCGATTTTCCAACTTCTTGATCCCGTCCGAAAAGTAATTTTCCGGAAGGTCTGCAAAATACTCCTCCGTGGCGTCGATGATTTCCTTTGCTGCATGCGAGGCCGTTTTGCAACGATTTCGGCTTTCAATCGCTCCAATAATGCGCAGTAATAATCGCTGTTGATGGTTTTTCCTTTTTCGAGGTAGTCCACGAAGAGTATGCCATGACAATCCCAGAAAACCGATTGCTTTCTGTTCTCTGGTGTGTAATAGTGGATCCAAGTTTCATCAAAAGTTACCAATCGACCAAAAGTCCGCCTGATTCCGCATCAGCAAGTCCAAACACTCTTTCGAAGTGCTCTCGCGTTCGTGTTTTTGGTCAGGAGTGAGTATGCGCGGCACCCAGCCGCAGGATAACTTTTTCATATGCAGAATATTGCCCAAAATATGGCGTATTTTTTTGACATTGTCCTCTGTAACCGTATCGGTAGGCGGTGATCGGCCACCACGAAACTCTCGAAACCAATATTTGACGGTGTAATCTGACGGAGCATTAGACCCATAATATTTATCCAATTTTTCTTTTGTTTCCTTCGCCGTTTTGCCTCTCAAAAAATAATGTTTTATGAGAGAACGAAAATCGTTTTTGTCCATACTCAACATGATACCAAACACGTCAACAACAATCAGTTGTCAAAACAAAACTAAAGACAGTATCGCACTGAAATTTGGCATGTCTGCCTAAATATGAACGGACTTCAAGGCACCATAACCTTTTTCGCAGTAGCAGCGCATTCTGGCACCTAGTACTTAACATATTAAAGGTTTTTTCCTAGCCACTCTGAACTTGTAACCAGCACGATGCAGCGTCCTACGCACGGATTCCTTTACCTATTTCTTCTCTTATATCCGCAGCTATCTCAGATGGTGTAATTTTGGATTTTTTTTTTTTTTTTACTTTTCTTACCAATAACCTTTCTTCTCTTGCAGTCAGTTTTCGTGGACGTGAGGTCGGCTTGTAAGATTCGATGATTCCACAAAACGTTTTATGATGCTGTAGATCGTGTATTGGCATTAAGAAAAGATTTATTCACATACATACTTCTCAATTTGTCTTGACTTCAAAATAAATAAAATAAAAAACTAAAACTGATTTCTAATGAATAAAAAAAATAATAAATTACAAAAGCAAATAAAAAAATAATATATGATTTAGTTTTGCTTTATTGGCGATTTTAGTATGGCATATGCGTATGAATAATTATGTCCGTCTCTGTATGTAAGTAGTTAAAATGAGGATGCTCATTTTAGATTACAAGTTTTCTAAAAAAATTCTTTCTTTGGAAAAATAAGTCACTGCAATTATATCTGTCGCCTTTTCGTTCCTCTTTAATGTCTCTTTCCGCCCGAGCTGCGTCACCAAGCCCGCTACCTCCTTCTGTGGCCTGTCGCTTTTTCGTTTTATCGAATTTTTTAGCGTTTACAACAAGATGAGTGTTAAGAAGAGTTTGAAGTGGAATAACATACGTAGGAGCGCTACTGGAGGAAATAATGATACAACAAAAATAAGCTACGAACGCCTAATTCTTGTTGGATAATGTGTCATTTCAGTGTCATCTAAAGATTCGCTATATCGCAACTTTGTTTCGTTTTTTTCGTTTTATCGGAGCTCTGAATCACATGCTGTCGCTTTTTCGTTTCATCGGAGTTTAGAATTACTGCCCAATGAGCGATAAAAAGTTTTACTCCAAAAATATCACAATTGTCTTCTAAGTGTGATACTTCTTACACAAGATTAAGTAAGTTGAGAATCTAAATCGAAAAGTATAACTTATCTTGCCAGGTAGCGAACATGTTTCTGAGGCAACAAGCATGAGTAGCAAATCAACAGGTTAAAATTTGCCAAAATCTCACGCTGGAGATTAAGTTATCCATCAAACTTCATCAGCGTCGCTTATGGCATTTGGTAAATTCCTGTACTTAATTACTATTCCACAGGTCGGTCTGTTTTGAATCACTTCGTTAGCGAGACCACTAGTTTGCTGAAGTATTTGCATACAATATAAGTGATCCAATCACTTTTCGGTCCGTTCTTTAAACTTAGGCGGGATATTGCTAATTGGGTTAAATTTTTCATTGACCATGACATAATCAGTTAACTTGCTCAGCCTGAAGGTTTTCCACTATCTGTTTTTTAATGTGTGTACTTCCCCGAATGCACGTACGCAATTCATTTACATTTTTATTTATGTTGTTATTGTTTTTTACTTTTACTATATCGTCAAACACTGTGATGCGTATTTTAAAGCCAGACGAATAACTTTCGGGTATAATAAAACTATAACTATAGACGCCATTTTTCTGTCACAAAATACTGCGAAATTTTCGCAGTCACCCACGCTAAATTTATATGCGATATACAAATTTCCTTTGTTAACCACAGAGCCTAAATATTTAAATTTTTTGCATCTGTACAGAATGACTTATTCTAAACAGATATGAGGGGTTGGGTTTTACGAATATGTAGATATTGCGTCTTAGTATAAATGATTCGTAATATGTTATCTAGCGACTTTGTCCATTCTAAAATAGAGAATTTGTATCGTTCTCTATAATTCTATAGTGGGCTGCTTCAATAGAATCAGACATTTGATACAAGACATCGAACAGTAAACAACTTTGAACACTACTTTCCTTTTAAAATCATTGTACATATCGTATAACATTCTTATATTCATATGTATTTATGTTGCGAGTAAGATCTCTCGGAATCGATGAATATGACATGCAGAATTTTCAAAGCGTCGTAATGTTTGCCTTCCTTAGTATTTGAATCGGGTCTTACAAATATCTGCACCTTTTTCATATAAATGGAGATTGACTACCATACCGTTTAATAATAATGCGTTTTCGAATGTCTAGAAGTGTCTCAAATACTTTCATAGTATAAAACATTAACATCCATGATCGATGATTGTTGCAATTTCTCGTGTTGCTTTTTAATAGTGGAATAAGAAATCTTTATCTCACCTGGTTAGGCATCAACCTCTTCTCAAAATTGTATTAAAAATGTTTTGATCTAACATTTCCAATTTTCGCCCCACTACGGTAGGACTGTACGTCCTAAGTTCGTTCTTCTTACTGATTTGCTAACTTCGGTTTTCGTTAAATGTGACGTTTCCTCTTAATGCGCGACAGCGGAGACGCTTCGGTAAGTAATGCATTAAAGTACTGTTCATATATCTTGCAAATTCTGATGTTTACAATTATCAAGCATCCTTGATTTCTCTCAATATATTTCAGTGATTGAATCTTCATATATGTACATTGTAAGGGGACGTGTTCCAAATTCCGATACAATACCTTTACTGGTAGTGGACATGCTCTAGCTATTGATATCTTCGTTTCATTTTTGCAGTATTTATAATCTAAATCAAAATGTACTTTATCGCTACTTTCGCTTTACTTAGACTACGTTTGAAAGGCTTGCCTTTTTTCGTTCAATTTCATTGTCATTCAGAAAAATTTTACTATGAAGCTGTGAAATTTGTTCACCCAGTCAATGGAAGTGTAAGTCAAAGTCATAGGGATGAATTGTAGAGAGTTGATATTATATGCTTTTATTTTGATGAGATTGTGCATAGGTCATTTGTGAGTTTTGCCTTAAAAAGGAGAAATACATTCTAAATTTAAGAAATTTACCACAGTGAAAGTAAAAATCCAAATTGTTGAATTTAACTTCAAAAATTCACGTTCAACCGCGGCAGCGATGCAAAAAATTCGTGCAAATTTTGTACGTAATAATATGCCTTCCAAGCCGTATGTGCGTTACATAATTAAAAAATTCAAAGAGACATCAGTACAAGATGTGAAGATGTCAAAACGTGTTCATACCGGACATCCCATGGAAAATATCGCCACGATAAAGAAAAACCTCCATTCGTCACCATTGGCATCTCTATACGCCCAATGTCCCATTTACACTACAAGTCGCGAAACAATCGAATTATTTCCTGGAAGCGTAATTCCGAGTTTCGGAGACAACCATTGATCGGCCAACTGCCAAGATCGTGCCACTTAACACCGTTAGACTTCTTTCTTTGCGGCTATGTTAAAAGCAAGGTCTACGCCAACTACCCGCAAACAAATCCAACTTTGGAAGCGAATATTGAAGCCGCCATCGCCGAGATAGATAGATATAGCCCCAATAATGTAAAAGAGTGAAGAAAATATGAGGGTCTGCTAGCAGAGCCGAGGAGGCGGTCATTTGTAAGTTATTGTGTTCCATAAATAATCCCCGAGTATCTACTTTATAAAGTAATAAAGATTTCAGAGTTATCTCAACAATTGTTCGTTTTATTCAAAAAATAAATTCTGCATGTTGAAACACTCTACTTATACAAAGGAAAATTTATTAAACTTAAAAAGATCGCTGAGTGAAAATGAAGCTGGGAAATTTCATTGGCTACAAATAAAAATGTCAGTGATATTGTTAATAAGGTCGTTCCATATACATATACCATACATACATCCATATGTACTCGTATGTACATGTTCCATTGTAAAAGAGAACTAAGCTTAGTGCTCATGAATTCAGTAAAACTGTAGACTGTTGAGCCTATTCTTAAAGTCGACCAAGTATAAAAAAAAAACTAGCAAATTTAGGCAGTAACAACATAAAACAAACAAATCTTTGCTTGTTTACATTGCATTTCTATAAAATAATTCACCAAACAAATCTAGAATCAACTACCTAAGATGACTTACCATTGATGCCAAATCGTTCGTTTTTCTATTTTATTTATTTATTTTTTTTTTTTTCATTTATTTATTTATTTTTGTTTATCAGGGTCAAAAAAGCATACGCACCACACCACATCATGTAGTGCGAGTAATCTTTTTATAGTGACAATACCACACCCCGGGTTTAAAAATAAATTCACGATAACTTAACTGCAAAACGGTAACATTTTTGGAATTAGCGATAACGGCGATTATTTTCTTGTTTACGTACGTAGAGTGTGTCAAAACCTTGCATTCTATCTGTAATTTACCATAGACACCTCCTTCCCGTTCGTACGAATAGTATACATACAGCCATTACAACAAAATGTTTGTTGCCTACCGCTTCAAGTTTCTCCTATTAATCACGGATTTGCCCATGGAAAAGTGGTCGCGTCACTTTTGCATATTTTTCCAATGTTGTACGTTCTCCATATTCGAATTTTATGTACGTTCCGTACATATGTACGAGTGAATACATGTCTTCCGGTTAGACAGGGTCTGTTAAAAAAAAAAGAAAAACAAGTTCAATCGAAAAAATACGAGCACATCAGGATTTAAATATTTTAGCCAACATTTTTTGTTTTACAATGTTTTACAATTGAATTGGGTGGCGGTGTCGGTAGTGGCTGGACTGCTTTACTCATTTTCACCTTCTTCCCGCCATATCGATTGGCTTGCAATGCGGCACGTTTCTTGCTGTTATTTTGAAATTTTCTCGTTGATGCAATGCACTTGCATTTTTCGCTGACTATCTCAGTGCAAAGCTACTAGGCGCGCAGTACCTTTAAGTGGTTTGCTGCAATCCACCTATCAATGACGTTAATGCCGCCAGACACTGTACTGCAGGTTTATATTTAGCCTTCGTGAGCTATCTTTGGCTGACGTCTTTTGGTGCGACAACCCAGCCACACGCTTCAGATGCAATCACCATAGTAGTCGTACAAACTATAGGTATACTCCCTTCTCGGACTCTTGATACAGTGCTAGTATACAGGTCTGTTTAAAGTGTATGCTAGCGCAGTAGAGGTTCAAAGTCAACATTGTTTCATTGACCTCATTGGCGGTGCATTCGGATTTTTGTTTTGTTCTTTTTGTTCGGCTGTTGGTCTTTGGCATTTGCTCATCGGTGCTGGGAGGAGCTGGTTCTGGCTAAGAATTCAGTCGCGCACTTAAGTTAACATCCGGCTGCAGGGAGATCAGCAGCAAGTGGCATTTCATCTTTTCAACGAATTCACCTCGATTGCCTTTGAATGGAGAAACATCGATTGATGATGTTTTGCTGATGATGTCGCAAGGAATGATTATGATTATGGCGATGATTACGTATTTGATGGCGTAACAAGGTCACTTGAATTCCATCTTCACCAGAGCACATTTTGTGATTTTCACTTTCTGTATTTTACTCAGAAATTATTGTTGTTGACCTTAAAATGTTCACTCACGTGCTTGGGGTGATTAAGTAGCTATCGAAAAATGTATGCATGGCGTCATGCAGTGCATGCGAAGCATTTTTATGTATCTTTTAAGATTGATTTGTATTTTTAGCTTTTGTTTCTTCTTAGAGGAGGATTCGTTTTGGTGTTTGATTTGTGTCTGTAGTTGTACCATTGATTTTTTGTCTGTTGAGTGTAATTATTGGAACTTGACGCTAATAACAGTGGGTGCGGGCATAATCCATTTATCTATCTATATCTATCTTATATGTTTAGCAACAATTGCCTTTGTTGGTTTTTTCATTACTTTACTCACACGTGCAAAGTGTGAAAACTAGCTTTGCATAATAATACATCGATTAGATACTCTCCTCGGATTGGTTCAAGAATCTATTGGTGACAGGTTCTCTTTAGTCGGACAGTTAGAACAGGAATTTCAATACTATTTGTGGGTAACGAAGTCCTATAAGGTTTAATGAACAATGTCAAACATCGACACTCGCGTTTATGTGTTAATAGAATTCTTTCAGGCATAGCAACCGAAGTTATTCAGTTGATTGCAGTAGCAAATTATATGTACACCTGTTAATTGATTTGCATATTATCCAATAAATGTTACTATTTAATATGCAACGGTTTGCTTCAGTAATGGGATTTACATATGTTCATCAAGATGTGAGAGCAAATTTTGTTGTTGCTTGGAACAAGCTTCTTTTTACCGATGCTAATGAATGCATCGACTGTTTTATTGTAAATTGGTAAAGGGACAATTTAAATTTAGGTGGGAATTAAGCCCCATTTATTAGGCTTACTACTAAATTAAAAACTAAAACTTAATAGTTAGCAAAAAGATTTTAAAATTGTGGAGAAAATCTAATTGGGACAACGAGTGCTTAGGTTGAAAACAGAAATGGAGAGGCTGGGGCCTCTCTCGATTTCCCCAGAAGAAGAAAAAGGAGCATGAGAAGCGCGCGATCGAGGATATTTAGATGATGTACTCCAGGAATAATACACGGAAGAAAAAAAAAATAAATAGTCATGGCAGGAAACCTCATACAGAAGCCTGTAGAAATAAAGAAAGAAACTTTGTAGTAGAGCCAGAGTCAGTATTGAGAATATAAAAAAACTTATTCTGCAGACTGTATAACGGTGAGGAAGTTCAAAATTCCATCGGCAGGCGGGATAAACCAATTTATTTAGATGATGATAGCCAGAGCTTCTCTCCACCTAACCAAAATGAAGAAAGGATGGCAATATCTAAGCTGAAATCCATCAAATCAGCCTGAGCTGACGGTGTACCGGTTGAGGTATAAAAATCAGCTGGAAATGACTGTGGAGAGCATGCACCAATCCATTTATCAGATGTAACCAGAAGAGTGTATGCCTGATCAATTGGAATATCAGCACCGCATGCCAGATCCACAAAAAAGAAAAGCCCCTCAACTGCGACAATTGTAGAGGTATAAATCTCCTCAACATTTGATACAAAAACTTATCTGCCATATTTTAGTGAACGTCTGAAACCCTTCGCCAACAACTTGATTGGTCTATCATCTTTTCATCATCTGCATCTGACGACATTTATAAACACGGGCTATATAGAGCCATGTCAAGTTCGGCATCCCTGTCATTCTGTACAGAATGAGGATTGAGAACGCTCCTTGCTCCATAGAGGTTGGTAACGACTAAACCAAAACCTTTGCTGTCAAAAAAGGTTTTAGACAATGTGACGCGCTGTGACTTCTTTAATATCGTACTTGAAGGAATTGTGCGGAACTCACAAGCTAACACTGGATATACAATCTTTCAAGAGTCTGTGCAACTACTAACGTTGGCCGATGTTATTGCCATTAACAGGGCTGTCAACGGTACGTTCGCTAGTATTGAAACGGAAGTTGCCAAAATGAGTTTAGCGGTAAATGAGGACAAAACTAAGTATATACTATCAACAAGAAGGGACACCACAACATTGACGATTGGACAGCACCTATAGTTTCAGACAGCAAATATAATTTCGAGGTAGTAAACCATTTTGTCTACATTGGCTCTGTTATAAATTCTGCCTTAGCAGAAATAAAACGAAGAATCACTCTTGCCAATTGCTGTTTTTTGGGTTAAGAAGGTAATTAAGTAATAGGCCCCTATCCTTATCACCCTATATAAACCTTGATCAGCCCAGTCCTACTTTATGGCATAAGAGCATGGACTCTATTGAAAGCGGACGAAGATATCCTCTGTCGTTTCGAGAGAAAAATCCCTCGCGAAATATTCGGTCCTGTCTGCGTTGACGGGCTTTGGAGAAGAAGATTCAACGACGGACTATACAAGCTGTACAGCAACATAAACCTGGTCAACAAACTGCGCAATAGTCTGCGCATCGTTAAAATAGGAAATATTACGTTTTAAATCGTAAATCTGAACACCATGTCCCCATCAGGCGTGAACATAGACGTCATTGCGCGCTTTAAAATTTTACAATTCTTTTGAGTTTCGATCAGCCCCTAGGCCAAAGAAAACTGAGACACTAAACGAACATTCGTACTATGGTTCGAAACTGAACAAACATTACATGTCTTTGATAAAGCGTCTACCGATAACCTGGGATAGATGGCTAGTACATGTAGAGCGAATGGATACCAATGCTCTAGTCTTGCAGAGTCTTCGAATCTAACCCATAGGGACAACGCAGTAGAAGAATACTTCACCCTATTTAGGCGCATGGGTAGATGAGTACCTTAACCGAAATGGAATGCTTTACTAGAGGTAGTTAAACAAAGATAGGACTTACTGGAGAGGCTTTTTGAGACCCAGGTTCACTCCCACCTGTAGTGCGACCTAAGTAAGTAAGTAAGGTTTGAAGGAAATATAATTGTAAAGTGAGCCGCAATCCACAGCCCATCCTTTGGACCATTTTTTGATAAAAACGGAAATTTAACTCTATCGTGTGGCATTAAAAGGGAATAAATGTGGGGTTAGGTTGACCGTGCAGAAGATAAAGTCGAGAAGGAGATTGAGTACACTTACGCGTCAAAGTCATAGACTATCGGGAATAAAATTCCACCCGGAATATTTCTCATTTTCGAAAAACAGGTATGGTGAATGAATTTCGAAAGAGGCAACAAATTTCCCCCCAAAAAATTGGTATCGTGCACAAAATTCCCCCTAGAATTTAGCGATTAAAGGCAGCAGTATACGAGTATAGATAACAAATAACTCTGCGTCTCCTTTGTTTGGACAAAGGTTTGTTTTCAATTGAAATGATGTAAGATTAATTGATTGATTGACTAAAATAGAGGTTTTCAATAAAATTGTAGAAAAATTTTAAAAGTATTTTCTATTAAATTTTGATCAATTTGAGGAGCAAAGAGAGCGCAAAGAAGATTCGGAACATCTAAAGATTGATCTGAACTCCTTTGAACCTCCAATGAAAACATTATTTGAATAGAAAAAGATGTCTGTTTTCACCCTGTGGTAATTATGAATTATGAAAACTGTTAAATAAAGATTATATGTATTGTAATACAGTAAATACATATTTATACATAAAATTAAAAACACAATGTTGTGAAATAAAAAGGAATTTCTTGTTTTATAAAACTGCAAAAGTTTGTTTTAAATTAAATTAAATAATTAAACTAAGAAAAAGGACTATTGACAACTGTCAAAACATTCGAACATGATTTCGAGAAATCAGATGGAAATAAATTCCAAAGTAGATTCATTATAGGAGGAATATTTTCCTAGGAACAAAAAATTCCGGTTGCAACACCTTTTTTTCCACGCAATTGCGGATAGAAGCCATTAAGCTCTACGCTTAAGGCGCCAAGTGAAAAGTCTATTAAGGTTTCCTTGAAGGAGAATAGAGTCTTGGGGTGAATGAATAGTTTTGGGGAATTTGGTGTCGTCGACGTAAATGAATAGGGGTCAGTGTTTAATAATTCTCTCAAGATCGTTTACAGTTTATAAAATTTGCTAGTGTGTATCCTAGAACACTAAGACCTTTTTAAAATTGTGCTTTCCAATTCAGATATTTTTTTTATTGTTTTTAGAAAGAGTTGTCCACTTATGCTTTGTGTAATTTACATTAAACTCTTCGCAATTTCACTTTAAGCTTAGTGAGGCTAGCATTCTAGGTCTATCGGCGTTTGGCAGATCGTTTGGTATCAATAACGAGGGTATAAATGCTGCCAGTATCGAAGAAAAGAAAAAAGAAAAAAAAAAACAATTGTATTTTTTGGTTCTTTCTTTTGTCGGCTCAGGGGCAAAGTCTTTTGTTTCGATGGTTCAATGCTCAACCTTCGCTGCTCTTGTTTTATTCAGCCGACGTGGTATACAAAAATGTCTATGGTTTATTTAATTTAATTTGGGCTCATCATTATATAATTAATTATTTAACGGTGGTGAGTTAAATTTCTTGTCTGGAATCGTGATTTTACTCATCGTTCGTGTTTGAGCTGCTGTAAGTAGGTTAAGTTCGAAGACTTTACCAGACATTCAGACGAGAAGAATACTTAGGATTCCAAAGATTGAAATTGCCTTAATGTTAGTTTTTTCATGTTTTTTTTTTTTTTATAATCAATTTACTACGAAGTAACTGCAACATTTCTGCTGGCGTAACATTAACTCAGTTTGAAGGTTCATGATTAAGTATAGATTAAGTTCCGTATACCAAAAATTATCCCAGGTAGGTGATGCAGTGTTTCCCGACCCATTTTTGTCTAGGCACATGGTATATGTATTCATCTAGCTCATGAGCTCTCTAACCAATGCAACTATAGAAAACTTTCAACTAGTCATATGTATCTAAGTTTCTTATATTGTTTTAACTGTGACCTATAAATCCTGGTTTGGATATGTATCATTCTATGCTCAAATCGATTTAGTATAAAGTAGAACTGCATTTTTAGAACACTTTTTTTCCCATTTCAGGAACATGACATCACAAAAAAATGCGAGGGTCTTTTTAGATCCGACTACAGCCTTATTGAATTGGATAACTCAAATGGGACGTTAAGTCCTCGTTATCCAAATCGTATTTTTATCCCTGAATATGAAACAAGCCATTCTAATATGCCGAGTACGAGTGGCACTGCAACAATTAATTCTGCCATGAATGGTCTCGCCAATGGAATCCAAGCATACGTGACGTTTGCAAATACTTCCAGCACTCTGCCGCAGCCACACAAAACCATATACGAAGACTTATATGATGCGGTGAAAATTCGTGAACTGATTACAATGGCGAAGTATGCGAGATGTCGCCAGCGATTTACTGTTCCTGTGATTATGTATAAAGGAAAATACATTTGTCGATCGGCGACGATTTCAGTAATGCCAGAAACATATGGTCGCAAAGTAGTCGATTATGCTTATGACTGTCTGAATGGTGCTGCAAGCACAAGCTCAGCCCCTAGTACTAGTGCGGCAGCAGCAGCAGCGGCAGCAGCAGCAACAGCTGAGGACGATAATAATGATCCTACTGACGAGTCCCTCATAAACAATGCTGCCGAACCATTACCCTTCTCATACGAAGAAGTTATTAAAAGCGACATTCAATTGCTGAAAGCGTTGAATGTCTCGACTATTGTCGACCTTATGGTGGAACACCGTAAAGTCAAGTACTTTATGACGTAGGTTATTTAAGATTTAAAAATGGTGGCTTAGTAAAAAAAGATGTTGCTTTCTTTTTTGTTTAGGGTTTCATCTTCTGAAAAGGCTGATACAGAAAACCACTACGAAGAGTTTAGTATACTTTCGTTGCCATATCCCGGCTGTGAGTTCTTCAAAAACTTCCGTGACAATAACTACATGGCGAAGAACCTTTATTTTAATTGGAAACAAAGTTTCATTGATGCAACATTAAGTATCCCAAGAAATACGCCTGCCTATGATATTGATGTTAATTGGGAAGAATATAAGAATTGGGATTTGGTTGCAATTACACAAAACTACTTGAAAGCCACTCTTAAGTGCATTCAGGAGGAAAACTCGGGCGTATTGGTTCATTGCATAAGCGGATGGGATCGTACTCCGTTGTTCATATCACTTGTGAGACTGTCTTTATGGGCGGATGGCCTTATACATCAATCATTGAGTCCGCTACAGATGACCTACTTTACCGTTGCTTATGATTGGTATTTATTTGGGCATCAACTGCCAGATCGGCTAAGACGAAGTGAAGATATTATGTTCTTCTGCTTCCATGTACTAAAACATATTTCGGATGATGAATTCAGTACGGTAGAACAAAGGTGAGTGCAAAATATTGTAAATAATAGATTTTAGTTAAACTTTTGCATTTTTTTATTTTATTTTATTTTATTTTTTTTTTGTTTTTACAGAAAGCGTACAAAGACTACTAGCAGCAGTGGGAGCAGTGTTGCTGCCGGACGTTCAGACGGCATTGATGAAGAAACATCCAAAGAGTAAGTATTACAAGAATTTTTTGATAATAAGAAAAGCTACTCTAGAAAATTGTTTTGCAAACACATCAATTAAGACTATTTACTTATTTTGAGTTCTTATGCTTAATCATGAATTGTATTGTCCTGCTGCTTATCACTAGTATACAATCGTTTTATGGGCGTATCGTTGCCGATTGCAATTTTATATAAAATGGTCTGTTCTCCTATATCTTTTTCTTTACTTAAGGTAGTATTACCGCCTGGAGTGGAACTGAACCTCAACTAGAGGCTTTCTCTCTTTAGCATGATATTCAGGCATTCGCTTTCAGTTGCCAAGTTGGTCGAGGACATAAAGATCTTTCTTAGAACATTGTGCCTCCAGGAAAAATTGTTGGGAGCAAGGTGTTCGTTTTATCCCTTTAAAAAATCCTACCCATCACCAGTGAATTCAAGCCCTTCTCAGAAGCGCAACCTGGTCAAAAATTATAAAAACATCTTTTCAAGGCAATCGCATTTTTACTCGCTTTTGATTAAGTCTATTCAACCGCATCATACATACTGAAACGCTAAGAATTTTGTATAGTATTTTCTTCGTTCTTCGTCATCTTCAGTTGCATTCATAGGTTTAGTTCAGAGTGAGGTAACAGAGCTTAAATATATGGTAAATATTGTACAAAATGTTGCCTGCGATAAAATTATTTTCACGTTTTCACACAAACTCGTCTATCCAGTTTTTCCTGTAATGCACGAGAATTGTTTTTGTGTTGTTTGAAAATACATTGCGACTGACAGGATAGCAAAACAGAACAACAAACAGAAAAATAGAAACAATTTCAATTTGTCTGCAGACATCATGCACACCCTACATTGCTGTGAAGAATTGTTTAAGCAGCATCGAAAGTATTATATGTGTCTGTCTTAAGTCTAAAGAAACAACGACAGGAAAGCTTGATTATTTGCTGGATTTCTACAATATAACCGTTGTTTGAGTTCATATCAGAATCAAGGTAGACAAGTTACTTTACAATTTTAAAGTTATAGCAACATATAAAAGCGTAATATGCAAGCAATTTGTGGTACGTCTGATTTCTACCCATGATACCAGTGTCATCAATGTATGCGAAGATATGCAGCTTTTTAAAATATTGTGTCTATGAGTTTCGCACAATGTTTTCAAGCATGATATTGAAGAATCGTCTGATAAATGATTCAAAGCCTTTTTTAACATCAAAAGTCTACGATGTTTTAATTGCCGACATTTATACTGAAGAATTCAGCATTCCAGCATGGCGTTAAACGAGCTTTTTTTAGCTCTATTTTTTTTTTTTTTTAAAGCTGACGTTTCTTCCGTTTACTTTGTTCATAGATTAGCGCTCGTTTTTCTTTTTTTTAGCTACATGTACTTGTTGGCGCTCTTTATCCAAACAGATGAAACTCAGCAAATTAGTCGTCTGCTGAAAATGTCACCACTGGACTTAAAGGATAAGGTCAGTAGCTCACTATGGGTATATGAGCGCTGGCATTGATCCACTGGGAATTGTTTAATCACCAAATTTATTTCAATATCCTGGCAAGGAATCTTCAATTGGCCCGAGCTTAGAAAATATATTGTAGGAGTAAATCTTATTGGGTTTCAATTGAATTAACCTCCTAGGGGAAGACTTGGCGTCGCCTATTGTATAGTCAGTTATTGGAACATTGCATTGCCTTTATAGTTTAAATTCGTTTACAAGTAATTGTTAATGTTACAAATATTATAATACGTCATCATATGTTAGCTTATTAATTTTGCAACACTACCTTATTTTTATATAGAGACCTTAATTTTGAAGACAGCAATGATAGTAACTCAAATTTTTCTAACTGTGATATGCCAATAACGGATAACTTTTATCCTGCAAGCAATAACCTAACTAGTCGTTCTCCAAACCCGAAACGGTGAGTTCTTTACAAATTTTCCCAAACAATCACCTTAATTTGATACGTTTTTTTTTGTTTTTGTTTTGTTTAAAGATCTAAAACTAGTCCAATATCGGTTCCTGGAGGAAGTGCTAGTCGTCAGCGGCATGAGTCAATATCATCAAATGGTAGTTGGCAGGTTGTCACCGAAACAGGTAGTCTAGATTCCACCACAAACAGTAGTTATGTAAGTCGACAGGATACATCTAATGGTTCAAATAGTTCTAACACTGGAAAGGATGCAAAAGTTACTGCAACACCGTAAGTATTTCAATTAGAACTTGAATTGTATTCAACCAATTTTTACACGTTCGTTTTCTTTTACTTTACAGTCGAAAACAACGCCTTAATGCCATTCGCGCGATTTTCATTCAAGCCTATGGAAAAACAATTGGATTAAAATTTAAAGAAGGCTCTTCCATGAATTTGACTTCATTTATCGGAACTCTAGCTGATCAGTTGTTTGCGTAGGCTAGGAAAACAAAACAAAAAAGTGCCACAATAATATACCCCAGTTCCATGCTGATTTAATGCCGAGGATAACTGTAGAATAATATTATTTTGTTTATCGTTTCGTTTTATATAATATATAAGTTTAGTTCCGTCTTCTAATTATTTATTTTTACTTTTTTATTCTTAGTTTAATCAAAAGAAAACAAACACAAATTTCATCTTTTGTTAGATGAGGAGTGTATTTTTTACTCCTATTGTTGTACAATGTTAAAATAACTTTTCTGTTTATATAATCCTTTTTTTTTTTTTTAAATAGTTTTTAGCAGTGCCCGAAATCACTTGTTTATATAAATTCAGAGCACATGATATTTAAGAGATAACTTTGATAATTCCTATGATATTAAGAACAAATTTCTATGTTTACATGTTATTTTATTTTGTATTTTCTATTTTTTGTTATACAAACTAACTAGTATATGGGACGACTTGATCTATTAGAAGAAAAGAAACAGAAGTAAAAAAAAAAAAAAATAAAATAAAATAAAAAATAACAACGATCGATATTACGTTACTCGATATTAGAAAGAAAAAAGAATCATATTAAATTTAGTAAGAAATAAAGTGCTGCCCAGTTATGTAAAGAAATTAATTGCAATGCAACTTATACTTATTACGTAAATTCACGTTATTGCATACGAAAAAAAAAAAAAAAACAAAGGATTATATATTTAACACAAACAAAAAGAGTTACAAAGAAAAAAACGAAAGAAACATTTATAACGATTATATCGCGAAATATTGTTGTATTTTGTATGATATATAAATAAAACAAATATCGATTTTATTTTTTTGTAAGTAAGAAAAGTACATATTTGTTGTATTTTTTTTTTTTATTAGTTTATTCAATGTCCGATTTTCGACAGGGTCAAGTTCTATGTTCTGTGTGCAACCAGCCAGTGCCAATTGAACCTGTATCTTTTCCAACTAATATCATTTTTATTTCTGTATATTAAGCAAAAACTGTTTCCAAAACATTCTGCAGCGAACTCTAAGACAAATGTACGCACGAGTAAATAAACTGACTACATTAGATAGAGTAAGCGTTGGTTCGGTGTTATGGGATCTATCTGTATATTAATACTTTTTAATACATAACTTGATCTATTTGGTCATCCAAGCATGCAGAGCTGTAAATGGGTCAATGATGGGAAACCGGAATATGAAGTTGGAAAATGAAAATGACAACAAAGGCTCATTTACATTTAAATTTATATTTATCACATTGAATGTTTATCTTGGCGGAATTATTCAAAGTGTAGATTGCCTTTAATTTTTATTTCATCCAAAGTGTACACTAAAGAAATGAAAGAGTTGTTCGCCGATTCCAGAGTGAAGGTGCAACGAATTATGTAAACAAACGGTCCGTTTACTTCAGTTCTATTAACTATTTCCGCCACCTGCAAGTGGAATCTGTCATATTTTGGGCTATTTCCGTGGCCGTTATTTTATGCACTTAATCAAGCGGCAAGATATGGAATTGTTTCTTGAGACATATCCAGCAATATGAGTGTTTGAGGAATATCAATTGAAACGATTACAGGTAAACAAATTCGCGAGAAGGAGCTTACTGCTCATTGCTCACTGACTTAAATTTGCCGGGGTTAGCCGTTGCAGATAATAAAAGCTAAAATAAAAACGCTTCGAACATGTTATGTAGGGGAAGCTTCGGAAATTAGAAATTCAGAAAGAAGTGGACGGAGCTGGTGTTGATAAAGCCTATGAGCCCCGATTGGTTTAAAATGGAAATGTGTGTCTAACCGACGTATGCACTCCAAAACCAAGCTCTTCAAACTTGAAGGTGAGTGCTTTCACATACTTACCTTATTTAATTGTATTTTTAATAATAAATTGAGAAAAAAAAAAATTTACCTAAAAAGGCAAAGCAAAAAAAAGATGTCTATTTTTGTTTTTTAATTGGTAAGCATATAAGTTATTAAATCATTTTATATTGCCACGGTATAGTGTCCGTTGTGACAAATTATTCAGAATAATAAGTTAGTACTTCTGTTGTCCTGATATAGTTTGTTATTGCAGTGTGGGGAATTTCCAGTATGTGGAAATCAGTACCTGATTTGACTCTTTCTTCCTCTCACTCTTCAACATCTAGAAGTGGAAGTTTTTCTTAGTCAGTTGTGTAGAGCACCCGTATTTAATTTTCACCACTTGTTCAGTTGTTTGACTGAAAGTGGAATAGTTTTCTCAAAGATTCGAAATTTTGACACAAGTATGACGAATAAGTTTTGCTTCCCCCTAAGAGTCTGTAATAGAATATCTTTTGTTTCTCGGTTAGTGGGACTCATTTTAAAAAATGGTTTTAAAATATTAGTTCTCAATGGGAAGGCATCATCAGCGAAGAAAATTCCTTCCGGTTTATTTAGTGAGTTATGGTATTTTGCAAGCCCACATTAAATGTTGATATCGCAAATACTGCGGGGTCATTTACTTTTCCATTGGTTCCCACATCGATGTCTATGAAATTGTATATAGTAACGACATTCGTATTGAAATCTTTCTTGTAATAGAAACATTGTGATCCAGTATTCGGAGAACACTTGATGCTGACGAGCTTACCGTTCCTAGCCCCACACACATTTGGGTTATCCCAGAGTTTCGAAGTCTCGCATCACTTTTTCCCAGCACTCAACTGTGTTAGGCAATTGTAACTAGCAATTATATGTAGACGAATATAAATTGTATTTCTGTAAACTTTTAATTGTTTGTTGGGGAATGCTATGTGATTTTGTTAAATTCGATGTAAATGCTCTTCGTTTCAGGATTTAGAATCGATGTGAAAGGACACTTCCGATTACATCAATACTTGCGTTTAGGGTTCATGACGCAATAAAACAATTGAAGGAGATATTTGCAGAAAATAAGCATGATCTGATCGAATTCAACGTCTTCTGAGAGTCTTGTCTTGATTTGAAAAAAAAAAACTCTACGATGACCAAAGTATTCATTCAGAGCAATCACACAACCATCACTACCAAGCTACCGGAAGAGGCGAAAGCTGCGAAGAAACTCAATATAATAGCTTCTGGTCATGTTTTAACCTAACTTTGATTTGCGAGTACAGCAGAAAAGATTTAAATTCCTTTTACATGGCAAACGTCGAAGATTACAACTTTTCAAAATTTAAACGTTTATTTAAGAAAGACATGTACAATAGTATTATTCAAAGTATTGCCCATCTGAAACTATGATTTTTTCCCATCTTTCTGGCAATTTGTGGATCCCATCCCAAAAGAACTGCGCCGGCTTATCAGCCAAGAATGAATCAAGCCAATTTTTGATATTCTGCTCTGATGTGAACCGTATTTCAGTGAGGGCGTTCTGCATCGACCGGAACAAATGGTAGACAGAAGGGGCAAGGTCTGGGCTATAAGGCGGGTGGGGTAAGACTTCCCATCCGCTGTCTTCCAAATAATTTTTAACCGGAATAGCAACGTGGGACCGAGCGTTGCCATGATGGAAAATTATTGCCTCGTGTCTGGTCGCATATTCCGGGCGTTTTTCAGCTACTGCTCTCTTCAAACGGATTAATTGTGTTCGGTAGCGTTGCCCATTAATGGTTTCACCCGGTTTTAGCAGCTCATAATACAGCACACCCATCAGATCCCACCAAATACAGAGCATTACCTTCGCGGCATGGATATTCGGCTTTGCCGTTGATTTGGCTGGTTGGCCGGGTTTCACATATGATTTTTTGCGCTTGGGATTGTCGTAATGGATCCATTTTTCACCACTAGTAACAATCCGATGCAAAAATGACTTCCTTTTGTGGCGTTCCAGCAGCATTTCGGACATGCAAAACCGCCTTTCGACGTCTCTCGGCTTAAGTTCATGTGGAACCCAATTTCCTTGCTTTTGAATATATCCAGCTGCTTTTAAACGTTTTGAAATGGCTGCTTGAGTGACACCCAAAGATTCTGCGAGCTCTTTTTGTGTTTGGCAACAATCTTCACAGAGTAATGCTTCCAGTTCTTCATCTTCAAACTTTTTTGGCTGCCCAGGACGTTCATCGTCTTCCAAGCCAAAATTACCACTTTTAAATCGTGCAAACCACTTTTGGCATGTACGCTCAGCTAGCGCATGTTCACCATAAACTTCCACTAAAATACGATGACTTTCGGCAGCAGTTTTCTTCATATTAAAGTGATGAAGAAGAACTCCCCGCAAAAACACTTTTTCGGGCACAAAGTTCGACATATTTGAGTGAAAAAAAATTGTTGTTTACGATTCAAATGAATGACATATACTGAAATGACGTACAATGACAGTAGCTTTTCAACGCTTTCCAATATATATTCTAGTACTAACTAGAATCGAACCAACATGCCATATGTACTCGGTTGTACGTACAAAATTAATATGAAAAAAAAAAACAAAAAATTAAGCGTGAAAAGTGCCTCTGGTTTTTATGAGGCGATAAAACGACGACGACTTGGTGCAAATAAGGGCCAAATATAAAGAGCTTTTTACTTCATGAGCTGCTAAAAATTCAGTACAAATCGCACACTTTGGCAATTTAGAAAATACTTTTGGATTTTGGATTCAATTCGAAATATCATATAACATTTTCTTGGTTTACGTCAGAGGTGGCCAATTCAATTAAGAATCGCATAGAAAATGGAGGTTCAGACCAACTGACAAACGATGGATTGCATACAAAGCAGCTCGAAACTATGCGACCTTATCTTGAAAAACTCAAAGAAGAATTATTACGCTTCCAAATTAAATACCACATTCCCGTCGAAAAAACTTGGGGTTCTTTGCGAAAAATTGGCATCTCCACTCGTAATAATAATGATAAATGTAGACTTGATCCTAACCAAATAAAGTACGACTTTCTTACTGGAGAACCTAATGGAGTCAATTTAAGTTCACTACCTTCTCGTTATAATACTCAATCTGGATCGACATTCTACGATTTTGAGGTTGCCTCAGGAGAGCTTGCTATCTGCGTAACTAAACTCAAATCTAAATCTGTTTTTGAGAATGGAACCCCGATTAGGTTTATCAAATTAATTTTACCACTCATTTGCTATCACCTAATACATATAAATCATGGTATCGCTTTTCTCCAATTGTGGAAAATCGCTAAAGTTATTCCTATTGGCAGAAACAGGAGTTCCAATTTTTACCAGGCGATAATAGATCTATTGTCAACCCTCTTTGCCTGTCAAAGGTCCTTGAAATACCCTTAGAAAATCAGTTAACAAACTATTAATACACACATCAATTGCGTTATCGTCAGAGTTTCAGAGTTAGTCATAGCTATGGTTAGCCTACTCGAAGAAATCAGAACTGATTTTGATTCTGGAAATGTAACGTTTCTGTTTGTTGCCTTTTCAAAAGCATTTGATAAAGTAAATCTTTGGATTTAGTGAAGGGGAAGTCGAACTAATGTGCAGTTTTCTATCTAATATGTTTCAAAAGGTTGTATGTGGTGATTAGCACTCCGCTCTTAGGCCCCTCAGTTAATGCGTACCGCTTGGTCTCATATTATACTGCATATTTATTAATGACTTTTCATCAATATGCAAACATACCTCTGTACATCTTTATGCAGATGATGCAGATAGGAAAAAATGCTTTGCCGAAGTTGTAACTAGTTTTGGCACCGCTATAAATAATCAATTAACTGCGTACAAATATACCAATGATATAGTTTGCCGTATATACGGGTGTTTGCGTAAGCTGTAGGTATCTGCATATTATTACTCATTAGAAACATACCGTAAGCTTGTTATAACTTTACTTTACAGATGTATTCTATAGTTCACTTGATCATGTATGGCAAAGCAAACTTCAGATTAAATTCCATGGTACGGTACGCTATATTAAAGACTTGCATAGATACGACCACATTTCCTTCTACTCTGAAAGAGTTCTTAAGCCTAAGGAATTGTGTAATATCATACATATAATTATTTATAAGCAAAGCTTGCAATATTTGTTTCAAAAATTATTTTTTACTCGATCTATCCGAATGGTAAACCTAATCCCTTGTAATAGATCTAAATGTCTCTTGTTTAATTTTTGCTCACGGTGTATGACTATGGAATCCGCCGCATCAACAAATCCGTGTTGTTTCTAATACTACATATTTCAGAAATGCTATCATATTTCTCTTCGTTTTCCTTTCACAATTAACTCTTTTTTTCTCTCTTATTACCTTTCTATGACCACAATCTCTCTTAACATTTAGCAGTTACTATTTGTATGCTTAAAATGAATTGTTGAATGTCACGCCAACATCAACAAAGTAATTAAAGTAAATAGGTTTACCAACAACAAACAACTAGAAGCCCGTAACATAATGATGAGCACAGTAGAAAAAAAAATCAACCCGGCGTATGAGAAAACTCAAGCTTGCCCCTTATCATAAAATACAAAAAATTTCTCGTTGTTCTGAGAAAATTTCTTCGATTCAATCCATTTCGGTAAGACTGACTTCCCCCAGGATGGATGGAAAATTCTGCTTTACACACAATCTCCTACCTTTAACGAGTATTTATATTTGCAGTATACCATTCATAGTAGAACTCAGAATTAAATTTCTTACATTATTTATTATTTATTTTTAAATTGCGTTTATTCCACCCATCAAATTAACCACCCGATTTTTGTATCGCTGAGAAATGTCTTTTTCGATTTGTCCTTGTAGAATTTTTGTTTGTTTCATTAGATCCGCCAACACTGGCTTTAAGTCAGCGCTTTGCTTTTTGAGCTCCTCAGAACGCACTTTGGATGCTACTATTGAGTCACGAATCTTATTTATTGATCTCTTCATCTGTTTTAATTTTCCGTGCAAAATTTCCACATAGTTACTCGAATGTTTTAACTGGAAGTAATGGCGCGTATTTTGATTTTCTACTTCAGCTAAAACACCATTGAGCTGATTTAACATTTTCGTAATACTTTCGACGTCTTGTATAGAGTCATAATCGGACATAGAGAAAAGTAAGCTGCTTGCCATGTCTAAATGGTTCAATTCATAAATACGCATTTTCAGAAATGATTGCAACTCGTAAAGTTCATCGATAAAGAGTTCTCGATGGGTTGGTGAATCCAGAATTGTGTAGGCTTGATCGCCTTTAGCAATCCCGCCGTCCATGCCGACACCTTAAAAAAAGATTTGAATTACAATTACAAATTCAATTACATTGAATTGAATTACTGGTTTACTGGTTTACCTTCAACGACGATTCCATATTCTTCAATAGGAAGATCTAAATCAATTTGCGCAGGCTCCGTAGGGGCGGTTTCAATGCCCCAATCGATATCTCCACCTGAGTCACCTGGTGTATCAGCTGAGACTTCCCCATAATCAATGATTTCTGCGGAAATTGTCGAAGAATCTCCATTGTCATTGTCATCGAGGCCAAAATCGATTTCATCATTATTTGTAGTTGTGTTTGCTTTTGCTTCCTCTTCATCAACTAAATTAAAAATTACTGGATTCTCTTCTATTTTTATCGGGACTTCTTTGTTTATGTACTGATAGACAGTGGTGTTTCCAAATTCTATCATATGCCTTATAATTGGAACATCAGTTAGATTTTCCGTAAAGTTGCGATAGTACTCCGCAGCCTCTTTTAGAATTCCAATGTCTTTAATGGATTTGTCATAGATTTCTGGTAATTTTTCTAATGCTGCTGTCATTTCTTCGCGTAAGTTATCCCCCTTAAGATTAAATTGGGCGAGGTATGCCACACGATCGACTTCATGTTGATGCTCCTGTTTTTTTAGATCCTGGCTTCGTTTGAGAGCCTCGTCACTTTGTTGTTCTAGTCTTGTTATATGTTTTTTGATTGAGGGTATTTCGAAATTTATGTTGCGCACATAAATTTGAGCAGCCTCGGCTAGGTAAATATTTTCCTTTTCGTACAATTTTAGAATTTCCTGCCAATCCTTCATTCGCTGGCTACCGTAGTATCCAAATACACTTTTTGTATCCTTTTCTGTTTGCTTGAGAATCTCTACAATTTCCTTGCAGTGAAAGTAGTTGATGTCTGGAAAGACGACATTTTAAGTTTTGTATTGACACGATTTAAAGGAAATCTCACGTGCACCGGAGAGAAGCTTAATAAGCTGTTCGTTGGAGGGCATATCTTGGATGGCATTACTGATTTTGCTGCGAATAACTTTGATGTAAGGTTGAATGTTTTTGGGAACAATTCTTCGACTCACTAGCCAGTCTTGCAGCTTAAGAGTGTGAATATCGATTGGAATATCGGCTTCCTAGAAATGTTATGTGGTTTGGTAATATTAAAACAATACAGACAACTTATTTGACTTTACTTACATTCATTTTGAAACACAATAAAATTAACTTTACTACACAATCCTATTCACAAAGTCCACGTAGCAAACAGGTTGAGGAAAATATCTTTATGCGAAATGACAAATTGACATATTTTGACAGCGGTGTGCTGTTTCTTTTCATCTGTAATTTAAAGCCCAAGAAAGTGATTCACAATGAGAATTTTATTTTTCTCTGTATCTTCACTAGATATGAACCAAAATTACACGGTAACATGAAAAGTCTCCGCGGTTTTTTGGTACATTTTCAAAAAATAATTTTCTTTATTCAAAATCAATTTCAATCAAGTACATATTGGCAATTATTATCTATGACCTTTTGCCATATTCCGTGTAGCTTCATAATTTCATCGGTGTAGAATTTCTATGGTTTATCAGCGAAAAACATGCCAAGTGATGGAGAGAATGATCGATCTCCATGTGCAGAAATCTGCTATCAACCCGGAAGATCCTGCTAGAGTACGCTTCAAAATCCGGTGGGCAGAACTGAAGGTGTCTGTCCATTTCAATTGATTTTGATAGTATTTTAGACAACGCAACTTTTGACTCCATGTGTAAATCAGCCAGATAACACAGAGTAACTCTTAATATTTCTGATGTCTATGCTCAAACATATGCAGATTATGTAGCTATACTGTCTGTTGCATCGTGTAAAAGTGACAACCTGTTCTAAAGACGTGACGACGATTGGTGCTTTACAAACGGGTTTCCAGCCAATCCTCTCAAGACTGAGGTTGTTTTTTTTTTTACGAGTAGAAGGAAGCTGACTTTTAAAAGAAACTCCATAGGGATTAAGTTTGGGGATCTCCGTAGCCATGTATGTCTCCAAAACGTCTGATCTGTTTTCGTGGAAATGTTCTCGCATCAAATTTAGCGGCATTGGAAACCATAGGTGTAAAGAGCAACTGAATCTTACAAGAGTGAAAAGTTAAGTCGCTCTATAGATTTTCAGGAACAAAAGTTTTTGGGAGCTCAAGGCAGCTGCTCTTTTCCACACTGAGATTCTTGAATCTTCACACAAGCTACGTTCCACCTCACAAATGTTTTTGGTGGTCCTTGACCTTTTGCTGGGCCCTGGTTGATGGGTATTTTAAGCAGAAGTGTGACGGAACCCTTGCACACACAAACACATTAAATTTATACTTGAACCATCGAACCATAGCCGAATATTGTAATAAATAAAAAAGTTTGCGCGCACTCACGTTATGATCATTACTTTAAAAAAGGCACGTCGATAGAGAACGCACGATATTCTCCCGACAACTGCGACAATATGACTGATAAATCCGCACTCTTGATGATTCAAATGATGGCTCCTCCCGCAGCTTTTAAAGCTTTCTCAAAT
Organism: Volucella inanis; assembly: GCA_907269105.1. Lineage (NCBI taxonomy): Eukaryota > Metazoa > Arthropoda > Insecta > Diptera > Syrphidae > Volucella > Volucella inanis. The sequence continues at coordinate 157,826,417 of OU026155.1, forward strand.
AAATACATTGTAAATTTGTCACTGGACATCTATGTTTAGAAAAGCCGTAGTTTCATCGCTAAGACGCTAGTAAGCAGTTTGAAGTCTTTCTTTCTGAAAGTGGGAGTACCGCTGAATTAGAGACATCGTAACCAACCATACGTTCGGTTTTCTTGGATCCCTGAAAGTTTTGTTGTTTATATTTGTGCTTATAAGAAACCCTATCGTAAACGAAAACAAGAAGTCCTAACGAAGATGTTTTGAAAAGTTTCCCTCTGAGTCTTGCCTTCTAAATTTGCTGACCACTTTATTTTTCGCACCTGTGGAGTATACACCACTTATTTGATGAAATCCACGGTGTGATATTGGACGAAGGTACGGCTTATCACGTGGGTTAGTGATTTCAGTTTTGCAAAAATATTTGGATATGAAAAAGCTATCCGCCAGATTTCCTCGTTTGCTCACAATTGACAAGAAACGGAATCGTTTGACAACTTCGAAGGAGTATTTGTTGATGTTCAATCACAACCTGAACGACTTTTTGCGCCGATTCGCAATCTTGGAAGAAACATGGGTTCATGACAACACACCAGAGATAAAGGAACAGTTGTGATATTGGCCATGGTGACAGTTTTTTTAGGATGCGCGCGTGTAGTCCGTAGCAATGGCAAAATTAAATGAATTAGTTTACGAATTACTCATTCACCCAGCATATTCTCCCGATTTATCTCTCTGTGAATATGTCCGGTTTTTAAACATGAAGAAATGCGATAAGAGATCTGTGTCATGAAGAGGTCACCGAAGAAATAACGTCTATTTTGAGCGGCTCGAGGAATCGTATTACTTGGTGGCATCAAAAAATTGGAGAAACGTTGGGCGAAGTGTATCGAGCTAAAAAGAGATTATGTTGAAAAATAGAACGTTTTTTCCCGAAAAGAGTGTCCCCTATTTCAATTTTAAGGTATTTATTGACCTATCAGCATGCATCAATTATGTCATCAATGCAAAATAGCAAGATATAATGTATTTACATCGGAAAGACTGTTGGAAAACGCTGATGAGTTTTTCTTTGTTGACATCATCCTAGTAAATTCAAATTTGTCCTAGATGGCAAACTGGTTGATTATTGAACGTCGTTGAGCCGAAATTTTGGTCATATAAAAAGTCTCCCCTTTTTTTGTCATTACATAGATGGTGTTGGTGTCCATTTATCTGGAAATACTAATCTGATTGTCTTAAACGAACACGTGTTTGAAAAGTGGCATGTCAGGCTACATTTTTTGTGAAGACAGCTGGGTAATTCGTTGCTCGTGTTAAAAGTTATAGTGATTTGAATATGAGTGAAATCTCTGAAGAAATACGCTATGTGATGCTTTTTTACTATAAAAAAGGGGAAAATGCTTCAAAAACACCATTTTGCAGCTAACGGTGAGAATGCTGTGAGTGAACGTCGGACCCAGGAGTGTTTTATTCGATTCTGTTTCGAAAATTTCGATGTAAAAGATGCACCTCGCACCGGTCGGCCTGTCACTGAAAAGGTCAATGAAATTTTGCAACTGTTGGAGCAAGACCGGCACGGAAGCTGTCTGGAGATATCAGAGGCACTAAACATTAACCGTATGACAGTTTGGAATCATCTAAAACGAGCAGGCTACTCAAAGTAGCTCGATGTTTGGGTGCCACATGCATTAACGCAAATAAATTAAATTAACCGAATAACCATCAGTAAAACGCTGCTGAAACGTTACGAAATGGAACCATTTTTGAAGCGATTCAACACGGGCGATGAAAAATTGATTAAATACGAGAATAACTAACTCAAGCGATCAAGATCAAAGGCCGATGACCGACCACAAATGACTTCAAAGACTGGATTGACGGAAAAGAAGGTCATGTTAAGTGTTTGGTGGGATTGGAAGGGAATTGCCTATTATGAGCTACTAGAACGTGGCGAAACTGCCAATTCGATCCTATTCTGTGCACAACTTGATCGTTTGAATGAAGCTATCAAGAAAGAGCTATCAGAATTGGCCAACAGGAAAGGAGTTGTCATCCATCATGACAATGCTAGGCCGCACATATCTTTGATGACCCGGAACCAATTGACGGAGCATGGTTGGGAAGTTTTGATGCATCCACTGTATAGCTCGGACCTTGCACACACTGATTACTATTTGTTTCTAACTTTGAAAAACTCTCTTGATGGTAAAAAGTTGGCCGACCGAAGAGCCGCTGAAATTCACTTGGCAAGTTTTTCGCTGATAAACCACAGAAGTTTTACACCGATGGAATCATGAAGCTACCCGGATAATGGCAAAAAATTAATTTTCAAAAATGTACCAAAAAACCGCGGAGCCTTTTTATGTGATCTGTTAATATATGTACGCATAAACCTGTTTATTGTGCTTTGAGGTAATACTTCAAAATCAGGGAAAATTGAAGGAATTCTAGATACCGTTTTCTTTGCTTTTGATTTTAGTTCATATTCGAACTCTAGACGGGCTTTATCGAGATCACAGGTTTTGTCACGCTTACTCTAACCTTGAAGGACTTGCTTTTTGCCCTGTATTCATCCTCACAGATACGCTCTTAAGGTGTGCGTATAATATCTTCTCTGCAGATATCGGTTTTGATTGATGATTGATGAGTTGAAATCATAAAACAGTCGGTAAGCACACTTTGACAGACAGAACATCTGTATACACAATTCGCACATGCCTGAGTGATGAGAGAGTCAACCAACATGAACCACAGCAGACCAGAAGTTTTCCCGTCTAACAATTGACAATAGCCATTATCTGCAGCCAAGATTCCTTTTACTAATATTGCTTTAATACATAAGACCGTGTTATCTAACGGGATAACGTTTAAATAAGCTTTCTTCAGTATATGTTTCAGGAAAGAATAAAACAATTTTAAAAATTTGACTTAGCTTATTTTATTTTTAATATTATTGTATTGCCGGCAGTTTTTTAAATTTGCCTTGAATAAAGATACGAGGGACATCAATATTCTCTTTGGGGTTAATCGTTCTTCTGTGAACGTATGAATTGGTCACAACCTCGAATCCGAGATTTGTAAACAATTGGGTTAGTTCGCATTCGGAAAAATAATAGCTCCTTGTACCATCTTGCCGCATATAGAGATTTTCACTTATTTTATGACCCGGCTTGAATCTTAATTGAGCCATATCATATAGACCATAGTCCCTGAACAGAATCACACCACCGGGTTTTAAAAGTCGCCACAAATTTTGAACCACTTTCAGAAATTTGTCGGGATGTATTGCAGACAGAACAAAAATCATTGTCACAATGTCAATATTCCCTTCGGGAATATTATCAAATACTACATCGGTTGTAATGTCACATTGGAAGGCCTTCACCTTTGCAGGATTGTATAATGGATTCGATTTTACAAACTCCACGGCTCTGGGTGAAAAATCACATGCGTAATAAAAGTAATTGTTATAGTTTTCCTCAATTAGAGGAAATATAAGATTTCCAACTCCACAGCCGACTTCAAATAGGTTTTTCTGGGTATGTCCTGGTTCAGAGAGTAATTCCTCGAATTCCCTTGTTGTCCAGCGGCGATCTTTAAAAAATCGTGTCTCATTGCGTTTGTAGAAAAGATCCCAATGCTTCTGTGCGTTGAGTTCCAGTTGGTTTGCTTTGAAATCGGACACCAGTCGAGTGTTCTGCGTTATGAGTTGTTGCTTTTCTTCGTCGGTGAGACATTTCTCGCTTTTGGTAAAAGTTTCAGTGATGAAATTATCCTCAGAAAGGCTTAAAGATTCCATGTCGATATCCATGCAGGCTGGCTAACAAACAAACAAATTTAGAAACAAATTTGGTAAACAAATTTAGAAAATGTCAGATATGACAACGTTGATTGACGTTGTGGATTGAAGAATAGAGGTATATATTTTTCACGAAAGATGGCATAATGCACGTTTAAAAGTATTTATTTTAAAATGATTCGTTTAAAACATTCGTTACAAAAAGAATTGTGCCAATTTTAGGTTGCATTTGAAATAGAATTTTTTGCCAAAATCTTATTTAATAAAAATAAATCTTATTGATGGAGCTGAAAAAACTAATGTTGCGAATAGAAGAGTATTATCGGCCTTACTTCGGAATTTATTTCCGATTCGTGACTTAGAAAAAGAAGCATTATAACGATCAAAATTATGTTATATCAAATTGAAGTCTATTAGATCCATTGCTTTGAATACACAATAATGAGCATTTACTTCAGAGGTGTACGAGTAAAGCAAATAAATTGTAGTAACTAAGCTTATCACATCAACTGTATGGATTGATGCTCGTATAGCAGAATAATAAGCAACATTCAGTCGAGTTAATCGACTGGCAAACTTAACATTAAAAGTATGTCTTAAAAAAAGAATAATATTATTCAGGGCCAGACAAATACCAACACGGGAAGCTAACTTACTTGTTTCATCCAATAATTCTCTTAAATCAGGTAGACCTGTTGCACGTTGTCTACAGCATAAAGCAGCAAGTTAGTTGAGGTCTCTTTTTCCTTGTATGTGCCACATAAGATGCATTTTTCTTGATTCAAAATTTATTTTGACTGAAGTGTTCCACACGGTCTACATGTTTTAATCATTTACTCTTCTGACTACATTTCACTTCGTACATTTCATGATTGGCTTTTCTTCTTCACTCTCTGTCAGTGCAGACGGGACTGAATACTATTTGAAGAACTTTTCTTTCAGATCTTTTGACAAAGAAGTTAGATTATTTTGTCTTTCGCTTTACACCAATTTAGACGAAAAGAACTGAAAATGCCACGAGTATAGCACCATGTGAGACAGTTTGAAAGGCACTCGCAATTGCCAGTGCGCTAAGATGGTGAACAGATTTAATTTCTCACACGAAAGACTTAATCTTTGTGGCATTTGATCAGCTCCAGCAAGAAGTCTTAATCTGTTTTGGGCTTCCGATATAATTTATCTGCCATGTAATTGTTTTTGATGATTTTTACATAAATATCCGCTCCTGGTGATGTTTAAAACTTGGACGACTGTCAATTAGAACTCCGAGGTAATTGAGAGACTCCAATTCTAATCATTGTCGTTTCACAAAGCACAGCTTCGGCTAGTTGAAGGCCGTTGTTAATTAATCAGCGACATACAATTGCGATTGTTTCGTTGATGTAGAGCTGTAGACTTCTTTTAGAGGTTTTTCTACAACCACCATTGCAATGTCATCCCCAAATCTGATAAACAACACTTCGTTTGGAATTTGTTGGCGTAAGATTTCATCGAACATATTTATTGAAAATAAAAGGCCTAAGACTGAGCCTTGTGGCACACCATAAGTAACTTCATACTCTTTAACTCCATTGTCAAAGTTATAGAGGAGGATTGTATTCAATAAATAACTTGTTTCCATTCGATATATACTGCTCATAATCCGATCTTAGTTCGGCGAGTTAAACGCCTTTTTCACGTCCAGGGATATGATGGCGCAATATTTCTTCGTGCCTCCTTTCCACGGCCTGCCCTGTATTGTGTTTCGGGCTCTAGCTATTATCACATTTATTGCGTCCACTTTTGACCATGACTTTCGAAATCCGTGTTGGTATTCCGATAGACTTACTGCTGTTTCAATTGCTGGCAAGAGTCTATTGTAAATGATCCGCTCAAGAAATTTCCCGGCCATGTCAAGCAAACCAATAGGGCAATTAGGGATTTATTTGGAACACCATTCAGTCCAGGTAGTTTTTCTTCGCACACGTTTTCACATGCTTTGAGCAATTTTTCGCGTGTAATCATAGGTATGAGTGTAACCTCGTGATGAATTTGACCAACCAGTACTCTGTTTTTTGGTGTGGAAATAGAGTGGCAACCCTTACTTGCAACATTATCGGACATGTTGGTGATTGCATGAAAGGGCATTTCAGCCTCATGGATACAATTTGATAAGCCTTGCTCGTGATTAAGTTGTTCGCAAAAATCTCTAAAACAAAGGCGCTTACTAGACTTAATCGTTTTTTTAGTCGGGTTCTTGCTTATCGATATATGTATATCGCATATACATAGCATCTTCTGCTATGGTCGTCAGCATTTGGTTTTTTACGGGTTGTCATGAAGTGTTTGTTAATAACGACTGTTTGCAACTTAGAGGCGTTGCTTTCGCTGCAAGAGGTGGTTAAGTTTATAAACATTGTTATGAAAAATTTATATAGTCGTATGCTTTGGACTGCAAAGATATATGTGATGTGGAATATATCGTAAAGTTAGTTAGTTTTCCCTTATATACAAGCCGAAAACAGGAAGCACGGGTTCTTGTTTAAGCCTTTAACGAGGATCTGAGATTATGCTGTCAGTATCCATTTTCTAAAGACATTAAACCCGCCTTTTCCCAAAGAGAATTAAGCAGGTTCTCTCATCTTATTTTTAGAAAGATTCAGCTCTAAAAAAATATTTTTTTATATTTCACTTTCATATACAAGTAAGTGTGTCTGAATAGCTCCTTATTCGGTGTTGTCGTTGTTGACTTCATGGAGGGAATTCTATCTTGCGAAACGTCTTAAAGCCATCATTCATTAATTATTATACATAGTTTTTGTCGGAAGTAGACGTTTTGATGCTTTAGAAAATATATCTATTTACACTTACGATTTATGCCTTTGAAGAACCTGCTTCAGGATAAGTTCAATTTCAAATATGAGTTTACTTTCGCGTTATAAATAAAAGACCAATTTTAGATTAAGAAGCCAACATAGCAATTCGAATATGAACCTTTCGCTTTACAATCAATAGAGTGACTTTGGTTTTTATCGCTATAGCATCTGTTATGTGAGTATGAGTATATTGAATTCGCTATGAAACCAAACTCCAATAACTTCGTTTAAATATATTTGGTCTGGGGAAAGTGTCTATTTGTTCGAAATAAAGACAGATGCCGTTCTTAAATTTAAACTTACCTCAGCCCTCTTTTTTTTTTTTAAATTTTTGTTCCACGCTACCGCGTTATTAGTATACGAATATACGCAGGTCTGTAACGGCATGCACTTCTTTTAAGTGGATAAGGCATCTTGACAGGTATGCCATTGGTGCGGAACGGCTTTGTTCTTTGGAGAATCTAACTACAGTTTACTTGTCTAGATTTCATGATCATATTTACATGTAGATTTGTGGACTTAATCAAAAGATGATACAATCAGCATTTGATACTAGGTCAGAGTTGTGAAATATTTACCAGATTGACGATTGATGACTTAAGCTCTAGACGCCAACATCAAACGTTTATTGCCAATAATTTGTTAGTCATTAGTAGCAAGTAATTTTAAAACGATTTATTGGAAAAATGTCTTTTTTTTCAATCGCTTCATATGAATAACCAATGAAATTTTTTACTTTTAGAGATGTGGATTTGGAAAGGAGTTTTCAGATGTTTCTACCAATGCATATACCCTGCTTCACATCTTACACGCGTGTGCTACTACGGATGCACATAAGATTATAAGGAAGTCCAATACGATATCACATAGTCATCAAAATATTATTGGAAAATGTAACCCTTCATGAAAAGCTACATCCAGTCCGGAAATTATGGAATGGGTGTTAGGACGAATCTTGCCGGAATCGGGATTGACAAGCTGAAACTTCTTATTTGATGCGTTAATAGTTTCTAAGAAAAAATTAGATAAATATTACAGGCTAACAGAAGAATTAAATCTTAGTGCAAGTACCATCCTAACAACGGTTTCTTTTGCCTCAAGGAATGTCTGTTATGTTCTCAACGTATTACAAGGAGAAGAATATGCATTTTTCGCCATTGTGATATCTACTCTAGTCTTACTTCGAAGAAAACTGGAGAATTTGGCGCTACAGGAGCTGCGTTATTGCAAAACTCTGGCTCAGGGTTTCATTGAGTCCATCAATAATAGACTCATGGAATATTGCTCTTTAAATTTTTCACAAGCATAATAGGCAGCCATCTCACCCGGCATTTCAGAATAGATGTTTAAACTGCGTAGATAAAGCAAGGGAGATAAAATTGTACATTTATTTCAGTCCCAAGTAGCAGCGCATTGTAGCCCTAAATGTAATATTTCAGATTCAGACATGTTTTGTGAATCAGGGTCCAAACTTAAAAAAATTTTTTGACTTTGGGGAAGATGCAAGTGAAAACCATGTAGCGATAATATCTGCCCATGAATTGGAAGTGTTACATTTTTTGCAGACAAAAGTGCTCACAAGCGAAGTCATAAAAAATGAAGATATAGACTGTCGAGATATAAACTATTGAACTAAACTTTATAACTGCAAAAATTGAGAATAGTTAATAGCATCCTTAACAGAGGAGATGAAAGAAACGATATCAATAGGCTTGAAGTTATTGGTATTACAATAACAAACCCAATGGGCATTGCAAATCAATTTAATACGTTTTTCACCACTTCAGACATGAAACCATCTTTTAGCCACTATATGTAGTTGTAATTGTAGTATGTTTCCTGATTTAGCGAATGATATTTCTTTTAGTAACAGTTTTGTTTTTCAACCAATTACACCAGTCGAGATTTATACATGCACTATATCGCTTGATAACAAATATTCTTGCCTATATTTGTTATATAATATAGTCATTTTGAAGAGAATTCTTTATATGTAATTGATATGTTAAGTCATGTGTTTAACTTCAGTATCCATTGTGGTATTTTCTCATTATCTTCCTTCGCCATTTCTTCATTGAAAAAAGTTAACCGATTTTTAATTACTCAATTTAGGGACATGCCCTTGCTTCCAACTTTCAGGAAACATTTTGAAAAACTAATAAAAACGCGAATCACATTATTTCTAAACAAAAACGAGTTTTTTAAAAACGAACAATTTGGTTTTCGTAAAGGAAAATCCACCAAATATGCTACTCTTAAACTCTGTAATGAAATTTATGACATGAAAACAGCTCTATTTTGGTACTCTTCATAGATATGACCAAAACATTAGATATGGTCAGCCGTGAAATTTGGCTCGATAAGTAATACAAGGCAGGCTTAAGAGTTGTAATTCACAAATAGTTTTCTTCATATTTATCTGATAGAATTCAGCAAGCAAAATTAAATGGTATTCTTAGTGATCCGTTAAATATTAAGATAGATGTAATACAAAGTTTAGTGTTAGGTCCTTTGTTATTTTTGATATACAGCTGTGGCCAACTAAATAGAAACACGCAAACAGTCACATTCCAATGAGTCAAAATATTTCCTCTCAACATAACGAGTCATGTTGAAAAGTTCACATTGTATACAAAGTTCAGTTTCTCTGCTATACACATCATCAATAATTGGACGGGTGTTGAGGTTATTTAGAGTTTTTTATTTTTTAGTTTTACAAAATTTTATGATGGGAAAAGCTAAAAATATCAAACAGATCAATTGTAACGAAATTTAACTGCTCAGTAAAAAAAGTTTATAGTGCTATTCAGCATTTCAAGAGTTTTGCAACCACTGGGAACATGCCTCGAAAAAAACGAGCACGCAAAACATCAATGGGAACTGACCGTAAAATTGTACGACTAGTAAAATCCAATCCAAAAATAAGTCCACCGGAGATTCAGCGACATATTTTGAATGAAAATTGCACTCCGATTTCCAATCGCACTATAAGAAGACGACTGTTCGAATCAGGATTAAATGGACGATTCGCACGGAAAAACTGAACTAGAATTGTCCCACTTGAACATGACAATAAACCAATGCAAGTACGTAGTGTGGATGAAACAAAAGTTAATCGCATGTGTCAAGATGGTGCTCGGTACGTACGACGACCAACAAGAGCAGCTTTCCATCCAAAATATGTTCTGCCGGTCGTCAAACATGGTTGGATATCACTTAATGTCTGGGGTTGTTTCTCTTGGAATTGTGTTGCCCCGATACATCGAATAGATGGTATTTAAACTGCTGAAAAATACACCGAAGTACTTAAAAATAAGCTAATACCTTGTGCTGACAAAAATATGCTAGTTATTTGGAAATTCCAACAAGATAACGACCTCAAACATACGGCTAAGGTAACCAAAAAGTTTTTTCAAGACAACTCCATCAGTGTTCTTAAGGGGGCGGCATCAAGTGCAGATCTTAGCCCGATTGAGCACCTGTGGGGCGATTTAAAAAAGGCAGTTGCACTAAAAAATTCTTCAAACCTGGACATTTTGTACATTTTTGTATGCGTAGAAGTTGTTAAACAAAAAGGTTTTGCCACAAAATATTGATCACAAAGGCATCCCTGCTGACAACTTTTAGTTTCCAGACAGTTTTTTTTTATGTTTCTAATTAGTTGTCCAACTGAAACTACATGCTTCCTTCTTTAAACTTCTTCTTCAAATTGCATGTTTAAATTATGTACATATATTTTTGGTTTTATTATTTTAAATTTAATTACTCCTTTGAAAAAAATTGGACAAATAAAAAAGCAAAAAAAAAAGTAAAAATAAACACGTTGAAAACAAATTCAAGAATAGTGTTTTTAATTAGTTGGCCACAGCTGTCTGTTAACTCATTTTTTTAGTACATCAGCCTTTGCCGATGATATGACTTTAACTTATAGTAACAGAAATATTTTTATTTTAGTAATCCAATTATATAGTGATCTAAATATTCTACGTCAATGGTTTGCTAAACGTGGGCTACTCATAAGCAATAAAACCAGACTAATGATTTACAGTCTTAAATGTACTTTTCCACTTGACTGTGATGCTATCTTTTATTCTAGTTCATGTTCCAAGTTATCGTTATCTGTTCATAAGTGTGGTCACGTCAACTATCGGGAGAATGTAATGCGTAGTCAAAATTGTTTCAAAATTCAAGGTGTCGAGAGTTACAAGTAACAAGGGGTACTGATAGACAACAATATGACATGGAAGGCACATTTCGAAGACCTTAAATGATACATGCTGCCTGTTACTCGTAAAATGTATCTGTTAAAAGAGCACTGTTCACAAAAATTTTTATAAATGTCTTAATACGGTCTTGTCCAGTCTAAATTACAGTACGACATTGCAAATTAGGGGTACATAGAGTATAGAACGACTGAATTATTATACATATCAGTAGAATAATTTAGAAACGAAATCGATTAGCACATAATTGGCCATTATTCCTGTCCTTGCGTATTCTTCCTTTAAACCACCTGTACTAAAAAAATAGTACCACTTTAAGATGTTCGACTATATGCAGACTTAGAATAAATAATATTGTATAACAATATCCAATATCCTATTCTTTAAAAAGAAGAAGAAATGAAGTGTGGAACATTGTTTTTTAACCAATCTTGGTTGACGCGCACTTTGTGAGACGGTGCCGAGTCTTGTTGAAATGTCCACGGTCTCCGACCGAAATGATTGTTTGTCCAAGGCTTCAATACTGCCTCTAAGATAATTTCACGGTATACGATTGCAATAATTTTGACGCCATGGTCCAAAAATACAAGCGGAGAGGGACCATCGGCGGTTATGACGGCCCAAACCATCACCATCGGTGCTGCCTGATTTCTGGTGGCCGTCCGAAGGTGTAAATTTTCAAAGGACCTCTCTGGCAAGTAAACTCGGTCATTTTGTTTGTTGACATACTGCTCGATAACAAATGGCGACTCATCGGAAAAAACCAAATTCAGCAACTCCCCACTTTCGTGAAAGCATAGCAACTCCTTCGCTCTTTCGACTCTAACTTTTTTCTGTTGCGGTGTAGGATCCTGTGTTTTTTGGAACTTCAATGGCTTGAGCCCAGGCTCATTTTTCAGTATGTGTTGTATCCGTTCCAAAGATATGTTGAGCTCACGAGCCAGTTTTCTTCCACTTCGACGCGGATTTCGCTCAATTCGAGTCTTCACTTTCCGAACCATTTCCGCCGATGCTGCTGTTTTTTTATGACCACCTCCATAGCGTTTTGCAATGCTGCCAGTATCATGGTATCGAACTATGGTTAGAGACACAAATGATTTATTCACCTTGAGGTGCTGGAGGGCTCTAACGATAGCAACTTGTGGTTTTCCAGCCAAATATAAAGCAATCACACTATCACGTTTGAATTCCATCGCGGATAAAAATTTTTTAACACAACTGAGACGCAAATTGTTTAAAAGGCTTGTAAATGTCTATCATGTGTCAAAATTTGAGCTTACAGTAATGAACGGTTTGGAAATTATAGCAGTCTGAAATTGGTTGCAGTTCGAGTCAGTCAGGGTGTAATACACTTGTGCCAACGGTTTTTCCAATCCTCGAAGCACTTCTCATAAGCACTTTTTGGTATAGGATTGAGCTCTACCAGCGATGCCGTTTTTATTTCCTCAATCGTTGCAAATCTCCGTGCTTTCATAGGTCTCTTTAGTTTTAGGAACAGGAAAAATTCGTATAGGACCAAATCCGGTGAATAAGGTGGTTGAGGCATCGTGTTGCTTTTGGCCAAAAAATCTTTCACAAGCAGTGATAAATGAGCAAGTGCTTTATCGTTATGCAAGAGACATAATTGTTAGTACTCCTGATGTACTAAGCCACGGTAATCGAAAAAAAACATAATCAAAACTTTGACTTTGATTAAACTTGGCGTGGTTTTTTTGGTTCTGGCTGGTTCTGGGTGCTTCCATTGGAATGATTGTGCTTTTGTATACGTCATGAACATATACCCATGATTCGTCCCCAGTTATGACCATTTTGAGCAAGTCAGGATCATCATTGACGACATTCAAGAGCTCCTGACCGATGCTCATGCGACGGTTCTTTTGATCAAAATTAAGAAGTTTCGGAACAAACTTCGCTGACACTCGTCTCATGCCCAAAACAATCGAAGAAATTGTATGACACGAACCGATCGATATGACAACATCCTCAGCAACTTCTCGTATGGTGATTTGATGATTTGTTAAAACAATTTTCTTCACAGCTTCGATGTTATCATCTTTTATTGATGTGCTACGGCGTCTAGAGCAAGGTTCGTGATTAGCATTTTTTCGGCCATCTTGGAAGAGCTTGTACAAATCGTAAACATTTTTTTTTTTTACTTAGGCAAGACTCACCGTATGCCATTGTCAACAAGAGTTTTAGAGCACTTGTATCCATTATTTACAAAAAATTTGATGCAAATTTTTCGCTCCATTTTTTTTTTTAATAACTGAGAATCGCCGAGCAGACCACGTCTAACCCTTCTACCTGTCAAAAACAAGCTTAGTATGCCATATACTTGAAACTGTGAACATATGTTCGGGACATGTGTACCAACACAGCAAGAAAAAAAAAATCGATAATTAAACGTACGTTGCCGCGAAATTTCCAAGTTCACCTTACTTTTTGAACACACCTCGTATATAACTTAATCATAATCGGCGATTTTTCCCATAAAAAAATGTTTTACCTTAAAACAAATTATTTTTATCCCCACTAAAAAAACCGTCAAAATTAGCGTTTACGATTTTACTTTCATTGCAATTTTAGTTGCATATTTATGACTAAAAATTTATCCCGATTTTTTTGTCGTAAAATGTTAGTCGATTGAAAACTCCGACTAATTTTAAGTTGTTTTTCCAATCGAATGAATTTTCTGCCAAATCATGCCCAACTCTGATTCAGATTGTTTTTGAATTTTTAGTGATTTACACAGTGCGTGTTGAGTCTGTAAGTAAAATGTTTCAATTAAATTAAATTAGTGCGTAAGAAAATTAGAGACTGTTGACAGATATGTTTAATTGACTGAAGAAGTGTTGGTCTAACATTTGTTGTGCGAGAACTCCCATTTTCTTTCCTAGACAATTAAAGCAAAATAAAAAGACTAGAATAAGTAACGACGATTGAATTAGACAGTCCATAATCAAATATTGACACCACCCGGTACTCGTAATAGTTCCTAAAAACTATTTTAAGCCCAACCTATCCCCGTCCTCAACAGAACTTCTTTGGTTTGAAGCCATGTATAATGTAATGTAAAATAATATACTGCTCTCAATTTCTCATAATATTTAAAATTACATCCATCCCCGGAGACTGTTTTCTTTGACCTAATTTACATTTAAAAAAAATCGTCTTACCTTTATTTCTATTTTTTAAAGTGCCTTACGTATAATTATGTACCTTCTCTCGTCGTTGTCCCTTCGACGAGTATGCAACCCAGTAACAAAAGTAGGAGCAGGAGCAGAAGCAATATTCGTACTTTTACACATACGAGTACAAATAATTGTTCGAGTGGTTAAAAGGAAGGTTTTAGCTGGCATGTTGTACTTCATTGTAGGTAAAGTTGCTCTTATAGATAAACACCTTCAAACGTTGGATACTACACAGTCATCGATAGTTTCTTCAACTTGTCAGACGTGTCCCTCGAAGGAAGTAAGAGTGAAAAACAAAATTATAATAATAAAATATAAACTCTTTAACTAACAGTGCACTTCCTTGAGACGCTAAATTTCAAAGTGAAATTATAGTAGGAATAGTGAAATTGATTGTCAAGTGCAGTTTCAGAATTCGTTGCGAACGTGCATATTAGTGAATGAAAATTTTCCTCATACTGGCGTAATAGTTGTGTATACGAACAGTTTAGTACAAGAGTGCAACAAACTTTACTCCTATAGGCTATTGATCCTAATTTGCATAACAATCGCCAGTCATGCAAATTTTCTTGCCAGATTTGTGTTTAGAAAATTTATAGAATGAAGCCATATAGCCATTTGTGAAAGAACGGATTTCGTGGGAGTGCTAAGAAGGCATTTTGTTTATTTAAAATCAATTGTCCGGATGTGGTTGGTACCCTCATATTCCTTGTAGGCAATGATGAGTTTATCTTTGAATTGAAACATGTTCTTAACTATACTCTTCAATATCGTACAACGCAATTAATGGTTCATTCAAATTATCTATATGTATATAACCGAAGAAGTGTGAAAGTAATGTTATTGGGTGGCAAGGACACTTCTATTAATTTCTTACTACAAAAATAGAGTGATCAAATTGGTTAGTATTTTGTACTAAGGGCGTAAAATACTTACCCCTGGGTCGGAATATGTGATAGATATCGACTAGTTTAGTGCCGAAAAGTTAATTATATAATTTTCCGTAATTAAGGCATACACACATGCACATGTAGGTGCGCGTAATACAAGTATACAAATACTGCTGTATGGGCTTCTAGTTCTCAAAATTTTTATCTGGACACTCTTAGATAAGTTATTTTACACCACAACTCTATTATAAAATCTTACTTAAGCTCTAATTTAATAAAGTTCAAACCAATAACTCTGGTTTATTCTACAAATTTTAATATTTTTTTTTAGCTATAACCCCATTTGAGTGCTCCAATTATTTTTCTCAGGCATTTTTTTTCGAACCTTGACTGTAATTCAACCACTAAGTCAGTGGTTTCATATGCAATATGACTCCCGGGTTTATGCCATTTCGATGGAACTACATGTCGTTTGGATCGGTGATCAGTGCCCGGTAACATTGGCCATTGATTGTAACGCGAGGTGCGGCTTGAGCCATAAGGTTACAAAAAGCGGTGCACTTTTTTGAGCTTTATTAAATCTGATGAGTCTTTTCCAGATTTGCTCAATCCGGAAATGTCAATTTCACAAACGCATTGAGCTAAAAGTAAACTACTTCCCTTAACATGATTTCTTGAGTAAAATAAGGAATCTACTTCATGGTGCTCAAAACCCGTGAAATCTTGTCGCAAAGCCATGGTTTCGCGCTTAATGTATAGAAGACTTTTAGGAGAGATTCTTTGACATATTTTGAGAAAAAAATGGAATGGTTTGGGGGTTCGGAAATGCACCCCCTTCGAAATACAGGGGTTTTAAGCCAAGGCTTACGCAGCGCTGTTCTGATTTCTATTGATTTTAATATTTTTCCAATATGTTCATGTATCTTATTAACCCCAATTATTGCTACTTTGAAACGTGTACCTAGTATTTATAATTTATAAGCAAAAACAATGTCATGTCATTTCATCTCAAATCCGTAGTTTTCTAGATATGACCCCGCTTATGGAAACAGGTGAAATATTACATTAAAATAAGAAAAAAACAAGTATTGATTGCACATTTTTATTATTATTTTTCTCATCAAACTTTCTATCATATTAATTGTTCAAAGCGCAAACCAATGATTTGTATCCACACCAGAGCTCGTCTTTGAAAAGCTCTTACAATGTCCATTCCTTCTTATTCTTCTCGGACTTTCGCAGCTGCCTCGTCCATCCTAGGGGTTAAGCCATCCAATGTTTTAATTTCTAATGAGCAAACAGTATCATTCATCCGTTCCCATAAATAAAAGTCCATTGGGGTCAAGTCCGGATATCTTGGAGGCTACAGAATGGGTCTTCACCGCCTAATCTACGAATTTTCAAACACGCGATCTAACCACTCTCTAATTGCATGCTTATAGTGTGCTGGGGCGCCATCCTGCTAGTACAGAATAGTTGTTCTTTGTGTATGGTATGAAATGTTATATACTAACATGACTAGCACTCTTAGTTGGTCAATTATGAGAACCGAACAAATAACGTAAATTTGAATAGTACGGAAACGTTTTCTGGTAGAAGACTATGATATTTTGTTAAGCAATACTGAAAATAAACGTCAAAAAACTGTCAACTATACCATCACAGCACAGTCTAACTTTCAGATTGCTATTAGAAGATCTATTAGTTAAAAAAAAATAACATCCTTTGAAATACATCCGGTTATTCCTCCTCTGTACTTTTATTTTGCTTATGTAAGTGTCATCGAAGATATCGCATAACTTTATTGCAAAGGATGATCCATCTGCTCATTTCTTTTCAAATTCCATATTGTTTTGACATAGAGTACCTTCTTTGCTCCTTATGGGGTGGAGGAGACCGGGGCTAGTTTTAACAATTTTGAAACTAAATTCCTTAGCTACCCAACCGTTTGTGTTAGAGACATGATTTTAGACCATGTAATTCGTAATTTATAGGACTTTAAACAAAGCATATCAAAATTATTGCTAACATATTACTTTCTGAGTAATAATGGTTTTTACAAAGAAACTTACATGTAAAAACTTACCTCAGTCTTAGGGCTTGTTCTAATAACCCCGGGATATGTTTTAACAGGAAGGGTAATTAGAAAATTACAACTTTTTGCCAAATAATGAAACACCAGTAATTTAAATAAATCAAACTTTAGTTTTCTTTATCCAGTCTCATATTATTTAAAAACAGTGAATTATTCAGTCTCACCATATTCAGTACTGAGTTATATTTTAACGCTAACTAATAATTAAGTAATAAAATTTATGCTTTTATAGGAATTCTCTTAAATTCAAAAAGTTAAAAAAACATCTTCAACGGTAATTAATAAAAACAAAAATAGGAACTTTAGTCTAAATATCCTAACACAGGAATTCTACTTTTTGAAATCGTTGTCCGAATCGCAGTTCGTACATATATAGGGTTTTCAGTAGGGACTTGACAACTTTGAATTTAATTTGTGAACGCACCCTTTCCCTAGTCATCAAACTGTCACTGTCAATTTATTCAGTGAACTCAACATTTTCATCATAGTGAAAGTAACGAGTAACGAGCTACGTTCTCCGATTGGGTTCTGGAGAAGATGCGCCAAGATAATGAATTTCATCGCAAAATCGTCTTCAGTGACGAAACTCATGGGTTCGTCAATAAGCAAAATATGCGTTATTGGTCGGGTGAAAACCCACATGAATCACCACTTCATCCATAAAAAATAACTGTTTGGTGCGGTTTGCATGCCGGCAGCGTTATTGGGCCATATTTTTTTGTCGACGATAACGATCGTCACGTTACTGTGAATGGTCAGCGTTATCGCGACATGATCACCGATTATTTTTGGCCCGAATCGGAAGATATGGACTTGAACGACATGTGGTTTCAACAGTATGTTGCCACAAACCACACAGCACACGCTACAATCGATTAATTGAAGAGTAAGTATGGTGAGCGTGTTATCTCAAGACATGGGCCAGTCGATTGGCCGCCTCGTTCGTGCGATTTAACGCCGCTTGACTATTTTCTGCGGGGCTCCGTTAAGTCATTGGTTTATGCCAACACGTCGACGACGTTGGAAGAGCTCTGAGCCAACATTGAACACGAAATAGAGGCCGTTTCGCCCGAAATGTGTGGCCGAGTCGTTGAAAATTGTGTCCAACGAATCGACCGCTGCAAACGTGCCCGCGATGGTCATATGAACGAAGTCGAGTTCCATTCATAAATGATTTTATTGTACTTCAAGCCAATAATAAAGTTTTTGAAATATATCAAATGGCTTGCCTTTTATTTAAAAAAAAAAGTTGTCAAGTCGTTATTAGAAAACCCTATATATCTCAATAAATCACATTTGATGTAATTTGCATGAGACCAACTCTTACATGTGATGCATTCAATCCAGTCTTCTAAAGAAGTGTCCTCACTGTAAACTGTGCCACAAACTAAGCAGATAGTGTCATCTTCGTCTGAGTTCTCTTCCTGAATAACTTTTTTTTTACGGAATCTATTCTATTATTAGCACTTTTTTTGCTTTTTCCTTTTTTTTTATTTTTTCTATCTAATGGTAAAGATTTTTAGTCTTTTTATAGGTTTTCAATTAGTCTCTTCTTATAATGCATTTTTTTCTGGCGTGTCCGTCAGTATAGCAGATTTTCTCTGACGCTTCGCTTTAACACGGCACGCGCAGCAGCTTTAGGTAGAGGTCGTACAGCATCCAAGTCAAAAATCCGTGATGAGGGACCTGGAACGGAATTTTCATTTGGAGTGGCTGGGCGGGCGAATAAAGGTGGCTCTGATGTTTCGGCAGACGTAATAATTTGAGATATAGGGATCGCTGATATTTGATCAATAACTTCTCTCAAACTTACATCAATAGTAGGCATGTTTTTTTCAGTATATAGTACCAGTGATGGCTTTAAACCTAAACTTAAATTAAGGTTGTAAGATTCATCTTTTGCAGAGATGTCTTGAATACTTCCTGTTTGCTGAGATGCAGAAATAGGACGATCTGTCACAAAAGATGGGGAGAAGTCAGTGTCCTCAAATATCAACTCATTGCACAGCCAAATTTATGATATTGGGTATAAAGGCCAGCTGAAATGCCACACGAACAATACCAGGAAGATCATAAATTGTCATGGTCTTACTTGGGTTGTTAGTCATCCAATTCGTCTGTAATCGGGTTGATCTAGTTCTTAAAAGGACCGTATACTCCAAATGTCCAAGGATTGCAAGTTGTGTGAACAGTATGGCGGAAATGACAAAAGCACCACGTTGTTTTCCTTAGTCTTATTTACCACTTGTGCATTGACATGTGAGCGGTGATTTCCCAATAGAAGAAGAACTGGATCTTCTTTTGTAGGCTTTACGTGCCTTATGAAGTGTTCAATGAACTGTACAAACTCCTTTTTGTCATCCATCCTGAGTTGTTATCAGCCCTGATGATTTCAAGTGGCCCGTTTCATAAAAACATGTCGTTATGTCTTATACATGGAAATATAAACAAACAGGGAGTATAGTTTCCATGGGCATTTGCTGCGGCATCTAATGTGATTGTGAATGTGATGTGCCTCTCTTACTCGAGGTAACTGCCCCAATTTGTTTTGATCCTCGCTCTACTACCAATTTTTTAGATTTTGAACCGTGGTGACCTCAGTTTTGTCAACGCTCCATATTCTGCTGGGAGTGAAATTATATCGCTGAAGAACCTCCTTTAATTTGTTGACAAAATTTCAAACATTTGTGCGGTTAAAGGAGGTAGCACGACTCAAACTTGTTGCCTCAGGGCTTCTAATGGATGATGTAGGATTTCCAGTCGTTTCAGCCCGACTTGTTTTTTTCCCAGCATTGCGGAATATTTTTTAATTAATAAAAAAATAGCAAGTTCATATGCTAGCTTTTTGACTTCACTTGGGAGTAAACCAAAATATATTTTGGCACACTGCTTAAGATAGCCTGACATCTTGTTTTTTTCACCAGCATCAAACACTTGTCTGTTCTTGCAACCCATTTCAACGTTTAAGCCAGCTTTTTCTTATTATTTTCTAGCACATCATTTGCTGCTAACTCAAATAGTTCTTAAAATGTACTTCCACGGGTCGAATTTTTTATATTTACATATGATAACGACTTTTTTTGATTTTTTTTTTATTATATGTTGTGTCGGTCTGGCCAACGGTCAATAACGCCGGAAGCCCTTTCCATTAGAAAAATTTTGTACTGTGTTTTTTTAGAGCAGCCCGTACTCTCCAGAGTTGAACACAATTCAAAATCTAGGGGCTTCAAATCTTCCACCTTAGTAAAATCCGGTACATTTTCTTCTAACCCTTTTTGAGTGATCTTGGCCTTGTGATCAGGGGCAGAGTCCTGCTGAAATGGCCATGGCTTATTTTGGAAAAGGTTTTTTAAATATCACTCTATAGTAAGTAGATGACCTGTAGATTTGTGGCACGCTCCAAGTTCGAGGTCATCTTTAATGATTTCCTTGAGATCGTTCTGGAAGTAATACTCATCTCACGGGACAATAATTTCTGCTTTTGCATTTTTTATTAGAACTGAACCCCCGATCTTTGGCAGTCATTAATTCCTCCGGTTTCTGTGAATCTTCTAATAGTTCGATTAACCCGGATCCAGTCCACACTCTCTTTATCTCGCCACTCCGTGTTGGCACTTTAAAAATTTAGCTTAAGCTACAAGTAAAAAGGCTATTGCATAAATTTACTGTAAAATAATAACGGTACTTGTTCTTCAAACTGAATAATACAGATGTTTCAATATATATGGCTAAACAAGGTATATTACTACAATTAACTGATTGATATCCGTATCAGTTATTTGGAAGGATTGATAAGGATTTATTTGAATAATATAAAGATTCGTTTTTTCAGCGATAAATCTTTTCAGGTCTTTGGAAAACAAAAATATATAGAAAGTATTGAACAGATGTATCGAGTTCAAATAAGTGGACCTTCCCAGATATCGCATTTGTTGATTGTTTAGAATAAGATTCTTTTTTTTCCATTGCAGGTTTAGCTTTTTTCGTTTTTGATGAGACGTTTTCCTGTTCCGTTTCTGCACATAAGGAGCTAGCAATAGACTCATTGCATTCTATACCTTCAATGATTTAATCTACGTCAATTCCGGTATATTCATTACAATCACATAAAGGTTCAACGTCATCATCTAATCCGTCCTCACTATCATATTGGCGAATGATATCACATATCTCATTATCTCATAATGATCATGACACCAGTCTGAAAGAAAATGAATCAATTTATCAACAAAGTTCATCTACCTACCGGAACATCACAAACACAAAAACCAGCTGCTTTCGTATTTCGTAAAAAGGCAATAATATTGATTGCTAACAATAAATAAATTTATTCTTTCACTTAACTAGTGAACAACTTTTTTTTTTTTTTTTTTTTTTTGTGAAGTTCAAAATTTGCCCCAGTACAAACATGTACGAGTAACTACGAAGATCAAACTGACAAATGTCTACGCTAACTATGATTTCCTTTTTTTTATCTTTTGATCGAGAAGTTCTTCGAAAATAGAAAATGAAAATTTGGTGAAAACTTTATATTTTAAGGTGTTTGTGATGTTTTTAATAAATCGTCTCTTCACGTGTATATTTGTGTATGTATGTCCATATGCGTCAATTTGTTTACTTACTTACGTAATGGGTTCCCGACCTGCAGTCTTCCATCCTCTGCGATCCCGGGCACGCTGCTTCCAGTTATCTAGACCAGGCGCTCTGGCATCCGCGATGGGCTTCCTTGTCGTCTCGAACCTGTGGACTGGGAGTCTAAGATCCTCTTAGCTGGAGCATTACTGTCTATTCGCTCGATGTGGCCGAGCCAATTTAGTCACGATATAGCTCATAAAGTTCATGGTTGTATTTTCTTCTCCATTCACCCTCCTCGCATACAAAACAAACAAAATTTTCTCTCGAAGGAGCCTAGTATCAATTCTCCCTTCCTGCTTATCGCCCAGCATTCGGCGCCAAACAGCAGAACTGGCAAAATAAGGGTTTTGTAGAGCATACTTTTCGTCCTTCGAGTTGAAAGTTTTGAACCCAATTGTTTTGCCAGAACGAAGTAGCAGCGGCTTTCTAGGGTTATTCTTTGTCGGATAAGAATGTGTCATTCGTGGAGTTCACGCTTACCTTGAAATTGTTGCTATCAATAGTGATATTTTGTTTGTTGATATCATATACCTAGTTTTGTCCTCGTTTACTTCATTGACAACAAACTTCGCATGTTCTTTAATCGCCGTGAAAACTTCTATCACGTTATGCTGGGAACGACCGATAATGTCATTATCGTCCGCATATCCTAGTAGCTGGAAGGACCTGTTAAAGATAGTGGCTTCCATATTAATACCTGCCTTGCGCACTTTCTGTTCTAGAACGAGATTGAAGGAGTCACATGATAGCGCATCTCTTTGCAGAAATCCGGTGCACTTCCAAATTGCACATTGCAGCGTGTTTTGCATCGTCATGCGACATATCTAGATCAGTTTTTCCGGGATCCCGAAAACGGTAATCGTTTCATAGAGCTCCTGACGATGAATAATACCATATGTGGCTTTAAAGTCGAATAAAGGTGAATCTCGATCTGAAACTCGTTGGTCTTTTCCAGGGTTTGTCTCACTGTGAAAATTTGGTCTATAGTCGATCTGCTGGGCCGGAAGCCACACTGGTATTTGCCAATTAGTGTGTTGCAGAACGGGTTGAGACGTTCACATATTCGTTGGATAGGGTCTTATATGTGACATAAATCAGGAACATGCCTCGATAGTTCTTGCAAAACATAGGATCGCCATTTTTGTAGATGGGGCATATGGAGCTAATACCTCCTTGATCAAAATGTTTTCAGTGGCGTCACCGTGTGGCGCTTCTATTATTCCGATTTGAGTTCTGATTTTGGTACATCTGTTGATGACATTCTCTCTAAATCTTAGCGTCTTAGCTTGACATTTGCTAAAGTTACGTAGCCTTACTTTATTTTGCACCATGATAATTCACCGTCGCACAGTGCCATCATTATTTGTAATTTTTTGACGAAAAAATGCAACAAATATTAACCAACAGCCACCGAATTCACCTGATTTGGCTCCCTGTGACTTCTTTCTGTTCAATGGAGTTAAAAAACCACTACGGGGAACGCGTTTCATCAGTCGGGAGGAAGTAATGGAAAAATCGCAGGAAGAACTGACATACCGAAAACCAAATATAAAAAATGTTTCGAGGATTGGATAACATGTTGGCATAAGTGTGTTGCAGTCGATGGGGACAATATAGATTTATGTAGATAAATGAACCTGTATTTTTAATTTTATGATTAAATTCCGGGAATTTTTGATCAAGGTCAGTCATTAGGCATGCTTTGTTCCACTCATACTTGGTTGATGATTCGGTGGCATGTGCCTTACCAAAGCATCGCCACCGTATTTGAAGAGCTCCGCTGAAGGCCAACGAAGCCTACGCAGGATTTTCTTCTCTCTTCTTCTCCTAGTTGCCCAATGCCCTTGTTTTTCCTGTATAAGCATTCATCATAGGACTCTTTCTCTGGGGTGGCTGATACCCTATAATTATTTCGGGTACCTTCTTAATGATTTCTCGATACTGACACCACAGACTCTGGCACTCCAGGAGTACTTAGGCATCCAACGTCAAATTTCTTATTTTGGTCAGTTCGCAACGTCTTCTTGTTGGATAGTCAAGCTCTGAATTTTACCGCAACA
The DNA here is from genome assembly GCA_907269105.1 of Volucella inanis. Taxonomy (NCBI): domain Eukaryota; kingdom Metazoa; phylum Arthropoda; class Insecta; order Diptera; family Syrphidae; genus Volucella; species Volucella inanis. Next base: position 157,850,144 of record OU026155.1, read on the forward strand.
AGAAAATAGTAAAACTTGACGTTTTACCCCCGAAATGTGTGCAGGTCGAGGATGTTGAAAACTTCGTCGAAACTTCGTCGAAACTTCCGTATTGTGCTTTGTTTGTTGCTTACTCAATTGGACCTGCATAGGTACGAATCACCAGGTTGCATATTGGCGATGGTTATATTTAGTGACTCTCTTACTCCTTTCTCATCCTGGCTTTGGGACATCGTTAAATTTGTAGGTAGCTGGGAATTTATCTTTTTGAAAATATTGCTAAAATTAAAATTCTAAATTAGTAGACGATCGAAGCAGTCAACATTGATTGTTAAAAAAAAAAATCTTTCCAATACAAGTTTAATTAATAAAATTACATCGCCAGAGCAGTTGAAAGTATATGAGTACTTAGCTTTCTTAGGTTATAAATACGAGTATGTCTTGCAAGAAATTAAACTAACTCAGATCATGTTTGGGTGCTTGTTCCAATTTCTTTATATTCATATAATATTCATGTATCCCGCTTCTATTTTGATTTGTTTTTTCTTCAAGCAATGTAAGTAAGTAAGCAATGTCTGCATGTAGATGGACTTTATAGGGACTTCTCGTGACATGGTGTTTCTCAAACTCTTCGGGAAAAGTATTTTCACCTTCAAAAGCCGGAATATTATTAAAAATGTTTTCCAAAATGTTAAGCTTCCGACCAGCAAATTTCAACAAGAATTTCATGATCTGTTAGTTGGTGAATAAATTACCATAACTAATGCATTCTTTAAAAAAAAAAAAAATCAAAAAGCTCTCCCAATTAATTTTGATATTTAAAAAGAAGACAACTGAAAGGAAGTTGAATATACTTCACATGCATACAAATTGATGTATTCCAACTCTCCTGAGAATAGGACATGCCAATCAGGTTGGCATTTAAAACCAAGGTTTCTTTAAACGATTGATTTCATATATGCATAAATAATTACTTGTACTTATAACATGTTCTCCGCAGTTAAAAGGAAAAATGTAAATTTTTCTCTGATCCAGTTCTTGGTACTCATCACTTATTTAGCTCAGATTTTAATCAATGAATAGAACTAGGGTATTATTAAATTGACCCAAATACAAAAACACCACCACTTTGCCAAATAAACAACTTTTAAGGACCAACAGATAATTGGATTGTCCACACGAATTAATTGTTGGGCACTCAGAAAAACAGTTCTTATTTCGCAGCCTATCTTATGTTTTGGAAGACCCATTAAAAGTGGTTGAAACTTCCTACATATAATACATATAGATACATATGTATGTAAAGTGACTTTCCTGGGAAAGGTGGGTTGAACTTCTTTTACATGACATCCATCACCAACCATTGGCTACCCTTGCCATAAGCATTATTGGTTTTTTCTTTGCACTCAATTATTGATGAGAATCGAGCTGGAAATATTGATTCGGTTTTACCTATTGCAGTGGTTAATCATATGGCTATTATGGCATGTACTACGTAGATACTCGTACTGAAGTTTGTCTCGTCTGTTCTTTCCTGTATCATCTAACTGGTTGATAGTGTAGATCGCATGTCCTTCGGCCATGTAATAATAAGTACGACGAACACTCATACATACTAACCATGAGTAGCATACTCGTACATACTCGTATAATGAAAATATGGAATGTCCGACCCGTTTTAGTGTGGTACATGCAATGCAATCATTATTAAAAATTTATCAATTTACTAGCGACTATCTTTTGTGTTAGTAGTTTGGTCTGGAGATTGCACGATAGACAAGACAATAGGGACTCACCGCTTTGCTAGTGTAGTGTAGTATCTCTTCTGGGAAACAACGTGTTCGTGAGTTATGATGATCAGTTTTGTTTCAATGTACCTTATTATTAAGGGGTACATGCTGATTTAATGGGAGAGTTTAATTTCCAAATGTCATTTTGCTGGTAGCCGTTGATAATCTAGATGAACTCTTTTCCTTAAAAACAAGAAAAAAAAATAAATAAAAATCTCACTCATATGCATGACTGGCATGAAATATTAGAATAAAGTAACAAAATTGGTAAACTTAAAAACGGGCTGTTTCCGATTTGACTTTTTATAGCACCTGACTTGGTTGTTACTTCATGAGAAACGCTTAACTTAACTGCAGCTGTGGGTAGTGTACCGAAGTGCAGAGACGTATTGTGGGCAGTAGTGCCAGTGAAGTGAAATAATGCCACCAAAGAGGAAAAAACGATTTCACGGATTGTATTACCATTCTTCACCTCCAAGAGGTAAGTTTAATCTTTTATTCAAATCAATAAAAACTGCGTTAGTATTGTAAGAGTTCGTTTTAGAAAACTGTATACAATTTTATTAGAAAACAAGTTAAATACGTTCTTCTAGTAATAGTTTCAAATAGTTTTTAGATACGAAATGTTTTTATATCTTAAGAGCTAGGCACAGTCATTGGTTTGTTAATCTCTTTAAGCGAAATTATTTGGATAACATTAAACTCATATTTTCAAATATATTTTATTATTGTATAAAGCATTCATCAAGTAAAAATGTTTTAATATTTATTTTTATGTATTAGAGATTAAAAGTACGTGTTTTATTTTGAAAGACAATATACACGTACAATTGATGAGCGTTTCTTTTTACGTGCTTTTGTAGCCGGACACTAACATTCGCAAACATGCAAGACTAAGTGTTTTCGCTTAGTTCTGAATCGTTTAAGGATTTTTATTGGAACTCTTTGTTTGAAGGTGTCCCAAAGAAAAAAAAAAAAAAAAAAAAAAAAACATAGCGTCATATAGCATCTGCTTATTAATTTTATTCGATAATTGATCATCAAGACACTAAGTGTGTGCTAGAAATAGTGTACTCACAAAACAGATACAGTTAGTTAGTTAGTTTATTTGGTCTTGTTTCATGAAATAACAATATGTTGTTTCCCAATTTATACAATTTGCAGTGATTCGACATATTTTTGTTTTTCATCTGAATCACTTTCTATTAAATTTTTAAAGTATAAACAAATATAAAAAAAAAATTAATAATAATATGTAATACTAGGTGGAGTGAAAAGTAACCTCCTTGATCGCCAGAATGCGCTGCTACTGCAAAAAAGCTTATGGTGCCTTGAAGTCCGTTAATATTTAGACAGACATGTCCAATTTTAGTGCGATACTTTCTTTAGTTTTGTTTTGACAGCTGATTGTTGTTGATGTGTTTTGCATCATATTGATTATGGACAAAAACGATTTTCGTTCTCTCAAAAAACATTATTTTTTGAGATGCAAAACGGTGAAGGAAACAACAGTTGGATATATATTATGGGGCTAATGCTCCGTCAGATTAAATCGTCAAATATTGGTTTCGACAGTTTCGTGGTGCCCGTAACTCCACTACCGATCAAGTCCGCATGCGGTTACAGAGGACAGTGTCAAAAAAATACATGAAATGGTGTTGGCTGACCGGAAAGTGAAGAAGCGCGAGCCAGCAGATACCACAAAGATTAGTACTCACTCCTGACCAAAAACAAGAACGCGAGAGCACTTCGAAAGAGTGTTTGGACATGCTGATGCGGAATCGGGCGGACTTTTGACGTCGACTGGTAACTTTTGATGAAACTTGGATCACTATTACACACCAGAGAACAGAATGAGTGCCCGGCAATGGACTGAAGCCGGCACGAGTGCTCCGAAGCGGCCGAGGGAGGCTCGATGGGTCGGAAAGATTATGACGTCGGTTTTCTGGGATTGCCATGGCATACTCTTCATGCACTAACTAGAAAAAGGAAAAACCATCAACAGCGATTATTACTGCGCATTATTGGAGCGATTGAAAGCCGAAATCGCTGCAAAACGGCCTCTCATGAAGCGAAAAAGAATTTTGTTTCTGTTTGTGCACCGGCGCACAAGAGCATCGCAACCACGGCTAAAATCAATTGCTTTCGCATCCACCGTATTCGCCCGATTTGGCTCCCTCGGACTATTATCTCTTCCTAAACCTCAAAAGATGGCTCATCAATAAAAAAATCAGCTCACGCGAGGAAATCATAGACGTCACGGAGGAGTATTTTGCAGACCTTCTGGAAAATTACTTTTCGAACGGGATCGAGAAGTTGAAAAACCGCTGGAATAAGTGTATCAAACTAAAAGGGGACTATATTGAATAAAATAAAAAACGTTAAAAAAAAAGAATTTTTTTTTTTCATCTCCAAGGAGGTTACTTTTCACCCCACCTAGTAAGTGAATATTAGATGCGCAACTAAGTTGTCAAAAGATGGCTCTAGCAGTAAGTTCTTGTTAACAATGATGCTGAAGCGCATCAAGTGCTGCACAAATTTATGGATGCTGCTATAAGTGAAACAACGTGCCGTGATTCGTTCCATTTCTTCAAAGACGGTGATTTCGATTTCCTTCAAAAACGCTGAATTGGAGGCATTACTCGATGAGAATCCGTGCAAAACGCAAGAAGAGCTTACTTCAGCAATAGGGGTTTCCCGTCAAGCTATTTCTAAGCAATTGCATGCACTGGGAATGATTTGATAACAAGGAACTTGGTTCCTTATGATTTAAAGCTAAGAGACGTTGAGCGTAACTCAAAGAGAAAAAAGTCATGGAGACTACCCGGTCATGCTTTTACGTCGTCGGCTCTTCCGATACTGTGTATTTGGTGGGACCATTCCGTGGAGAATGGTATCGACTCCAATTGATGCGACTGAGCTTAGCACTGCGCGAAAAACGTCCACACTATGAGCAGTGACACGAAAAAGTGATTCTACAACATGAAAACGCTCGGTCTCACGTTGTCGAACCCGTTTAAGCCTACATGAAAACGCTCAAATAGTAAGTCCTACCCCACTAGCCATATTTCCCAAATATTTCGCCGTCCGATTACACTTGTTTCGTTCGATGGGATATGGTCGGCTGATTAGCAGTTCCGCTCATATGAAGACATCAAAAAACGCATGATTCGTGGATAGAAGTTGCTGCTAGGGACGGGCAATATTTTGAATGATTCATTTGTAACCAATTTTCCACAGTAAAGTTGCATTCTCATAGAAAAGCGATAGCTTAATTTCGCACTTAATAAATAAATAAAAAAATATGTTGTATAAAATAAATAAATAAGTTTTAAATAAATATATATACAGACATACATGTATAAATAAATCAGTAGATATTACAGAAGCTTGGTTTGACATTTAATGAACATAAAAATATATTGTATGTGTCACGATAAATCAGGTTGATTAACTAGAGGATTGTCTGAACGTATCATTTAGTTTGCATATTCTGGAGTGAATCAATTCAACATTAGCTCTATCTTGCGAATTTGTTGTACAGTAATACCAGGGAAGATTAAGCATCATTTTTAAAATTTTACTTTGAGATATTTGAAGCCTTCTAATATAGCAATTACCACACGCCATACAACCGTACAGTAAGATAGATTGGAAAATCGTCTTATGAATTATAATTTTATTATCGTTTGAAAGGAATGATTTCCTATTAATAAAGGTATACAACATTTATATGGCTATTTTACAATAACTAAACGTGTTTGTTAAATGTTGATCAAGATGCTATTAGGTGGCCATTGATTTTTAATTGATTAGCTTGGCAGAAAGCAAGTCTTTCTTTTTCGGGCTAAAAATATAGCTTGGATTTTTTCCACGTTCAGTTTCACTGAAATATTTTAAAACCATTTTTTTAATTTCGTCTTTTTTTTTGAACGATTCTACAAAGAAATGTAGAAAAAGCCCATCATGCCAAACGAAATTAAAGGCTTTCTCAATATCCAACAAAATGATCCCAGCTGATTTATCAATTGCACGATCACTCTTTATCAGATTGCATAATATGGTATTCTGAGAGCCTGATGTGAGATTCCCTGATTACCCCTAAAATCAAACTGCTCATCAGGATATATTTTTTCCTCTTCTATAACTCTGACAATTTCATTTCTAAGTATTTTTTCGTAGATTTTATTTAAAATACTAAGTAAACTAATTGGCCTGTAGCTTACAGGATAATTAGAAGACTTACCCGCTTTAGGAATTGGGACTAACTTTAACTTAAGACCGCCGTTGATAATACATAATAAGATTTTTATTACAATATTTTGCATTTTTTATGAAAACAATTATTAATTGTGCCAATACATACCACAGGTTTTTTTTACCTGTAAGTGGTTTACAAGATATTTTCTCAGTTACAAATTCATTAAAATTCATTTAAATAATTTAGTATGCCCCTTACAAGAGTAGTAGTTTTTGCGTCGTCTAAATATTGAGACACCGTGTGATTTTCTTAAAATTCTTTACATATAGCATACACACAAATCTTTAGAACACATGATTGTCTAAAATACATTCCTCTGAGCTTGTTCAAAAGTTAGTAAATTGATCATTTCATAAGTTTGTGGTGAAGTTAAAATGGAGATCGTTCTTGGAGATTGTTTTAGGCAAAGGTTACTGAACATATTTACTAGTAAGCATAGGGAGTTTCATGGATTGGGTTAGAAATATCTGCTACCTGTAACCGCGTTAGACCTGTTGATTTCAGTCTATAAGAATAGGCTTAGTCTTTAACTAAGACATTCGGCATGTCTAGATGGCTTAGAGTTATGTTTGGACCATTTCTATTCAAACAGTCTAAAAAGCAAAATTTGTCTTAGTATATATCTGTAAATTTAATCAAGACGACGTATGTGCAATTCAAATTTCCTTAAAGTAGACGAATTCTTGAATTGTCCTAGCTTCTGAACATCATGTTTTCTTCTAGACGGTTAGCGGCGAATTTATTTTTGGTCATTAGGATACTCATATCTAAAAAATATGTTGTATATAACATTGTTTTAGCTTCATTAAGTTTCTGACTAACTTGTATCGATTCTTTAATTATGACGCGTAATAAAATCTACTTACATACTCGTTCATAGATTTTCTCTTGAAACTGTCTATCTCTTTAAAGATGAAGATCGTGGTGAATGCTGAGATGAGATGAGTATGCACCATTTTCAGTGTTTGGTGGAATGTGAAGATTTAATTCGTTGATATAGGCCACATTGGATGCCACATTCAAATTAATTTGTTGTTTTGTTTTTTAGCTAAATTTGAGTGATTCTTCAGATTTTCGCTCAGCTCAGGTAATGGGTAGTTTCAATTTCAATGTTTTCAGGAGTACAAGTAAGAACTGAGTCTTTTTTAGTACATATTTACAATATAATCGTATATATGTAGCTCAATTTAGAAATTATGAGATACAGCACCTCAATTCCCAATAATTTTGAAATGTGCAACCCAGCACAAACTTCTGAAGCTGGGATATGCGTTCGTATCTTCTAATTCCATATATACATCTTACCATATGGTTGAAGGCAACGAGTTGTTAGTGCTGAGAGATCGAATCAAGCTTACAAAATATAGGAAAAGAGTAGTTAAAAATCGGAATAAATAGAGTCTTGATCAATCTTAACTTGGTGCTTTTTGGTGTAAAGCAAGAAAAAATCCAGAGTTTTCGTAATATTGAGTAAATGCGGGAGTTAACGTTTTCTGAAGCAGAAAGTGTACAATTTATTTTGTAGCCAAGATTAGTCACAGTATTGGAGAAAGTAAGTCTTGTTGAATGGAGATAAATAGGTTCAAGCCATTTAGTACAAAAATGTTTTTTTTTGATATAAGTACCAGCTGACTTTTGCCAGGATTTAATAACAAACAATTATTCTGGGACCAAGTAACAATTGAGGCTTGATTTAAGCTAAATCTAGCCACAAGATCTTTCACAAGCCCAATGGAGCGAAATAAATAAATTTGTGCGCCATCAGCATAAAGATGGACCGTAGAATCTTGGCAGACTTGTGGTAGGTCATTTATAAATATGCAAAATAAAATAGGGCCGAGGATCGAGCGTTGCATCTTTTCCATTGGCTTCTACCCTTTATGGACGGTTAATAAGATAGTCCCTTACTAAATTAACTGAATGTTCATGAAATCCAAAGTAAAATTTTAATTTAGTGCATAAAATTTCATGATAGACACAATCAAAAGCTTTTGAAAAATCAAGTTAGCAAACAGCGTTAGATAGTCTTTATCAAAGTTTAATCTAATGTCGTTAAGTACTTTAGTCATAGCTGTTGAACAGCTGTGGTTAGCACGAAAGCCTGGTTGCACTAGTTAAACCACTTTGATGACGTGTTATTTGTTTTGCAAGGATTTTTTCGAGAATCTTAGACAAACAAGGTAAGATGATTATAGCATGGAAATCTGACGGTAATTTTGGGTTTTATTTTGAAGGAACAGGAACAGCCTTGGCTTTTTTTCCACAAATTAGGGAAAGCTATGCAAAAATTGAAAATATGGGCCAGACAACTAATTAAGTAGGGCAGTAAAATTTTCATTAAACACAAGTGTCCTCCATCCTCACCAACTGCATTGGATTTAATGCTTTGAAATACAAGAATCACCTCGTATTCAGTGACCACTTTAAACTTGAAGCAATGCAGGAATCTAAACATAAGGTTGTTGTCCGGGTAAAAAGAGAATGGGTGTTTTTTTTTTATTGGAATTAAATATCAAATCAGCTGTCCCTCTGAGCTAACAAGTTTTATTTAATTCCACTCCAATTTTAATTCCAATTCAATTTAATAATAATAATAAATATTGATACTGCTCAAGGTGTTCCAGTGTTGCATTTTTGCTTCATGTAGCTCCCATTTCTTGCTTAGCCGCTAAAGTAAGTGTGTTCTAAAGCCTGGTAACGTAGATAAAAAAGAGGCACGAGAAATTCAAAAAATATATGCAGGGATTTTGAGACTTCGTGGTGGATTACTGATGATTGAGAAAATCGTACCTTATCAACAAGATAAACAGGGGATTTGTTTTTATAATTTTGTGCAAGAACACACAACATCTTGAGTCGAGATTGTTTAAGGGAACACTTAAGAACAGGGTTATGGTAATGTAAGGCGTGGTTGTATCTGGATATACCGTATGTATGTATGTCCGTAGATTTACCTTATCATATCATTACAGGCTACAAGAAACTTATATTGCGAGATTGAATCAAGCTTGCAATACTCAACTGCAACGTAGTCAATTATAGACAGAAAAAGCGTTTTCACAAGTCTGAGCTTTGTGCCTATAGGCATGATGTTAGAAGAGAGCCATAATGTACGCAGTCCAGCATAGATTCGCTAAACAACAGAATTTATGTGGTCAACAGCGGAAAGTGATTTCCTTAATTTGTATCCCAGATTAGTAACCATGTCAACAAAATTAAGTTGTCTGTCATTCAGGAATGCTAGTGGTATTCCGTTTGTATCAAAGTGTTGTTTGGATATTAAAACCAGTTGTGATTTATTGTGTTGAAATGAAGTCTATTATATGTATGCCATTAATAAATTTTAGACAGGTCTTCATTTAATCTGACGACTATTCACCATTCATAATAAGGATTTCAAATTGTTATTTATTATTTTCAAAATCGAAGTTCTATTCGTGAGACTTATAGAGCACATCGTGAAATTTATGGAAGGCATCATCGGGAATTTGAACGTGCAATTTATCGATTTACTAAAAAATTCGCACCCAATTGACGCTATTGGATACTCACACAGCAATAAGAACGAGAACAGTGCGTGTGGACGAAAATATCGCAGGAATGGAATGCGAAGAAGAGGATCCCAATTTATTTATTCGTTGTCGTACGCAGCAATCTGGCCTTTATCTGGAAAATTCTGTATAAAAATGTTGATACCAAAGCTTATAGAAACTAAATGATGCAAGAGCTAAAACGGTGTGACGATCGGCATCTTCTCGGCCATATTAGAAGAGTTTGTTCTACTTGTAAACTTTTTTTCTTTTTGCTTAGAGCTTGAAGCGTTGAGAAAGAATCCGTTCTATTTTGAAAATGTTGATATCTTCTCTAAATCAACGCTAAACGCATTTAAGCAGTCTTAGATCAAAGCTAGCAAAATTGCTAGCTGTTGAAAATTGTCGGCACGCATGTGAATAGATGAGGAAACTATTAAGGGAAATCTGGTTGACGTACGGTAAAGAAAATGAGGAGGTCCTAAATTAGAGCCCTGTGGAACACTCCAACTATAATATATTAAAAAACGTATGAAGACCTAAAGAAAGAGCTTAGCCGTTCAATTTTTTTAATTGGGATTCTATCGAGTTGTCAACATTTTTGTACAATATCAGGGATAATAATTCGTAGCTAGATTGAAATTGAGGATCTGCTTATTGAGTCTTACAATATTTATATTCATGCAAAAGAGACGTAAGCTGTGGAACCAACTTAAAAGTAGGAAAATCTAGAGTTATGGAATTTTATTTCCTATATATTTTGTGCAGGGTTTTTATCAGGACCTTTTTGGTAATTTTAATCTCTCGGAGATTGTGTTAAAGCTTCCGTCCTTTTATTGTCGGTTTAATTTTATTTTGATAAAAATTATGAGTAGCAGTCTTTACTTTTCTAGAAAGTAACGATAGATCTGAATGTCACTACTTCGTTAATCTCATTATTTTTATTTTATGTATTTATTGTATAAAAAAATTAAAAGAATAAAAAGAATAATTTATTTGAAATAAAAGAAAAAAAAATTAAAGCTATAAATTGTTTGTAAAAAAAAAACGTCGTTAATCGATTTATCGGTAAAATATATAGCATTTTGGTGTTGATTGGATACAAATGAAGTGAACTAAAGCTTTTAATTTTATTCCAGTGAACAAGAAAGTTGGAGTTTAAATCACCGCCGACCATTACAAAATTTTTTGATTTCTAATTTGTAGCTAGCTATTAAATCTTACTTTCACTTTTTAATTTTACCTCCTAGTTTTATTATTATTGAGGATACATGTAATAGTATGTAATTTAATTGAGTGGACTCAAATTATCCCTAAAACTCGTAAGTTAACCATGTTCATTACTCCTTACTTCAATGCTTTCTTGTCGTTCGATATTTAGCAGCTTATTTTCACAAGAATATTAAATTTCTTATTTGAAGTACTCAGCAGTTTTTATCTATTATCCCATTATCATTTTTAAATTCAAGTCTACATAGTATTGCTGTGTAACATACAATTACTGATGGTAAATATTGTTTAAGCAATTTTTTTAATATTGCTTATTCATCACGTGCCTGTGTTCAGCCATATTTTAAATAAAAGCGTAACAACTAGCACATAACCCCGTTCAATGAAAACGTTTGACCTCAATAAATTTGCGTTTTGTTGTCATTTCGAAATATGGCATGTATCTAAACAATTTTATGAAATTTGTCATAAAATTTTAACTATAACCAATATTGCAACAATAGAGGTTATTAAACAAAAACATAGACAAGAAGTCTTTTGGCAAATCAATCAAATAATGATATAATCATTAAAAGTATTTATTTGTTGTAGGTGTCTCGAATTGTCACGCAAGGAAATTTTCGTTGAAAATTGATTGCATTACTCGTATTTTGATTAAATAAGCGTTAAGCCTTACTCACGGGACCCTCGTACCTAGTTGTCGATTGATTAATCATAAGAAGCTTGTCCTTGATAAACGATGAAATCGTAAATTCGTGCGGATTATGAGTACCAACAGGTGTATTGGTTTTTTTTTTTTTTTTTTAATATCCCCGAATCAAAGAACTCTGTCTTATGTATTTATGTACAAAATTGCTCACTTTTGAAAGATAATTGGTAATGCACCTAAACTTTTTTATGAACCACAGGAAAATACTTTTTGTCACGATGTAGAACATTTAGTCAATGTTTTTGAACTCTTTTATTGATTGAATTGAACTTCGGCTATTTTTTTCAAGAAGTTCTCGAAAGATAAAGATAGAGGGGTAGCGGATTTATTTCTTAGATGACCTATTTGTAGATCGAAGTTGTCACTTTGCAGAAAGTAAACAAAAGCACTTATTAAAGTAACAAATTTCGAACATAAACCTGTAGGGTTAAGACTGGAAACGTAGTAAAGTTAAGTAAGTTAGATTAGAGTGGTTCTCGTTAAAGTGTAGAATAGTAGTAAGTCCATTGTGATACCCCTTGGAGAGCGTGGGAAGGCCATGTCTTAATTAGTCCTTGGAGCAAAAAGATTTCTTGATGAAGTTGTCAAGATCAGTTTTCTTTATAGAGCAGAGATCGTTTAGATCTCGAAGGTGGTAACTGGGTAGGGATTGTATTTGAATGCGTGCCAAGTAAGGGTAGTTTGGGATAGGAAATACTTCAACGATTTCCCTTCATTTTCACCTTTGCAGCTGAAATCGTTGTGAGGTACCACCTTGATTAAAAATTTATTCAGAAAATTTAAATTACAAGTTCATTCATTTAAATCTATATTGTCCCCTTCAAAGTAATCTCTTTAGACTGCAACACACTTATGAAAGCGCTTTATCCAATCCTCGAAACATTTTTTATATTCGGTTTTCGGTATGTCCATCAGTGCTTCCTGCGATTTTTCCATTACTTCCTCTCGGCTGCTGAAACGTGTTCCCCGTAGGGTTTTTTTTTTCCAACTCGATTGAACAAAAAGAAGTCACAGGGAGCCAAATCGGGTGAATTCGATGGCTGTTGGATGATATTTGTTGCTATTTTCGTCAAAAATAAACGAATAATGATGGCACTGTGCGACGGTACGTTATCATGGTGCAAAATCCAAGAATTTTCTGCCCACAATTATGGTCTCCTTCGACAAATTGTTTCACGCAAACGTCTCATAACGCCCAAATAATACTCTTTGTTTACTATCTGGCTTCTGTCAAAAATTTATGATGCACTATACCGTTGTAATCCATGAAAACCGTAAGCATTGCCTTCTTTTTTGACTGAAAAAGAAGTGGTTTTTTTTTTGGTCTCGGCTTATTCGGTGAACGCCATTCACTTACCTGATGTCTTGAGTGCGTGTCGTATTCATAAACCCACGTCTCGTCTCTAGTAATGATCCTTTTGATGAATGTGGGATCGGATTCAGCCTCGCAAATCATCTCTTTTCCGACGCCAACACGGTCTCTTTTTGCATGAAATTGAGGTCTTTTGGCACCAACTTTGCTGCCAAAACCAACATTTTGATCAACATTTCTTTTACTTCAACAATGTTTTCTTCGGTTTTCGATGTCGATGGTCTGCCACTGCGTTCATCATCTTCGATTGACTCACGACCACTTTTGAACCGCTCGTTCCACTGGTAAACGACCGTTTTCTTTAGAGAATCGTTGCCGAAAAGCTTTTAAAACATTTCCAACGTTCGCGCACCATTAAATTTGTTTTTTACGCAAAATTTAATACAAATTCCTTGTTGCGTTGTTTAAATCCATTTCTAAAATTGTTACTCAATCTACGTGCGTATCTTTCAATAACACAATGTCCCGCGATTATGTTTATAAGTTTGAAGATATCTCTTCTTCTGAAGTTAATTAGTTCGCTTGATCTCTTAGGATTCAGTATAGGTGGGTCGCCGTGGCTCAAGTGTAGTGTACTGGCTTCTAAATCGGACAGTTCGGGATTCAATACCAGCCGCGCCCGATCGACATTTTTATTTTTCAGGCAAATTCACGTAAGAAGAGTGAAGTAAGATGTAGATTACAACAACAAGACCAATTACACTAATAATTTAGTCTCCTCATTAAATGTTGGATACAACCCATGGAGCGAAATACCCACTGAGCCCCAAAATCTTTCTAACTCTTTCTATCCCATTTTCTTTAAAATGTAGAACGTGTTCAGGCACTTTAAGTGTAGTCATACCTACTTGAGTGTTAATTTCTCTAGAAGTCTCATAGTTCTTTCGATGTGTCATTTGCATAGGACAATGGTGGCTCAATATTTCCAAGCTGCCAAGAGCTTTTCAACTACGCAGTTTCCATGTACGTTTGACTACCCAACAGAGTGTAATCTTTTGCTGTTAAGTCACCTAGTTGACCGATGCGCAGCAGTTTCTTAATACTCTTGAGTTTAAGGTATTCGAAGTATCTATCTGGTTGCTGCTTGACGGGGATTGATTTCAAGTAGAGCTTGATGAAAAGCTGAGGATTTTTGTATATAAATTTTCTTGGAGAATACTCTTATGCCAACATCTTCGACTATCTTAGAGACGAATGTGAAAATGAATCCTACTGGGATTCGAACCCAGATAGGTGGCGTGGCTGCCAGAGAGTCAACCATCACGCCATCGCCATTACTATTGGCGAGTTAACTACTTGTAAAATACTGTCGGAGATCCTTGAGATCCTTGTCGATAATCTAATAGGTACTTATAAGTTTGGGATTGAGTCGGATTAATCTACCAGTCAGAATTGTACGTCCCGGTAGATTTTGGAGAAATTACCAAAACTCCAAATGGATACTAACCCCCTTTTTATATTTTGACTTCACATGTAATAGTGATCTACATGCCTCCGATGTCAAAAAAATAGTTTAAAATAGATTGTGTTCGGTCGTTCGAGTTGTGAATGATTTATGCCAAATATGTCATCGTCTTATTTACTTATGTGGTGTTTGAGTTCAGCCTTAAATTGGGCCTCAATTAACAAACCTCTCCAGTTAGCCTCCAGTTGCGCACATCAAGTCGATTGAGATGATTTGCGACTGATTCTTAACTTTCTGACTAATTCGATGACGCTGTACAGCTTGTTTCGTTGTTGAATCTTTTCCTCCAATGCCCTTCAACACAAATGGGACCGAATATTGTACCAAGGATGTTGCTGTCGAAATGATCGAGGATATTTTCATCCGCTTTCGATAGAGTCCATCTTTTAGCGCCAGAAAGCAAAACTGGGATGATCAAGGTCTTGTACGGAGTCTCCTTAGTTGTTCGAGATAGGGCCTTGCTACTCAATTTCCTTCTTAGCCTAAAGAAATAGGTGTCTTCTGAGGTGTTGTTGGCAGAATTTATAGCAGATCAAGGGTCGATAAAGTCCCTTACTAGCTCGAAGTTACTATATAGCTGTCGACTGTGACATTCTGTCCAATTTTTCGATGTTGTGTGTTCCTTCTCGTTAACAAAATATACTTGGTTTTGCCCTTATTCACCGATAAATTCATTTTGGCAGCTTCGATCTTAATACCAGCGATCACACCAGTGGCAGCCCGCTGAATTTGTAGCAACAGGAGTTTGATGTTATTACATCAGAAAGAAGCATAGAGTCTTTGCTTTGGAGTCAGTTATGTGCCTTTATTTTTCGAAATCTGGATTAGACTTTTCTATTCCATTTGTTTCAATCTGTGGAAATCCAAGCATTTCTCGAAACTGTTGGGTTGTTCGGAAACAAAACGAAATTTTTGTTTTTTATGAAAATGAAAGATGATTTTCTTATATTGAACAAATACATATTGTTCATTCTGGTCAAATATATTGGGTATATATTTTAATTCGTGCGGTTTTTTTTTTTTCAAAATTTGAACGTTTATTTAAGAGAAAACATGTACAATAGTATTATTCAAAGTATAGCCCATCTGTAGCTATGAATTTTTCCCATCTTTCTGCCAATTTGTAGATCCCATCCCAAAAGAGCTGCGCCGGCTTGGCAGCCAAGAATGAATCAATCCAATTTTTGATATTCTGCTCTGATGTGAACCGTATTTCAGTGAGGACGTTCTGCATCGACCGGAACAATAGGTAGTCAGAAGGGGCAAGGTCTGGGCTATAAGGCGGGTGGGGTAAGACTTCCCATCCACTGTTTTCCAAATAGTTCTTAACCGGAATATCAACGTGGGGCCGAGCGT
Source organism: Volucella inanis (assembly GCA_907269105.1). NCBI lineage: Eukaryota > Metazoa > Arthropoda > Insecta > Diptera > Syrphidae > Volucella > Volucella inanis. The sequence continues at coordinate 157,865,836 of OU026155.1, forward strand.
TGTCATGTTGGAAAATTATTGCCTCGTGTCTGGTCGCATATTTCGGGCATTTTGCGTCTACTGCTCTCGTTAAACGGATGAATTGTGTTCGGTAGCGTTGTCCATTGATGGTTTCACATGGTTTTAGCAGCTCATAATACACCACACCCATCTGTACAGAGCACCAAATACAGAGCATTACCTTCGCGCCATGGATATTCGGCTTTGCCGTTGATTTGGCTAGTTGGCCGGGTTTCACATATGATTTTTAGCGCTTGGGGTTGTCGTAATGGATCCATTTTTCATCACCAGTAACAATCCGATGCAAAAATGACTTCCTTTTGTGGCGTTCAAGCAGCATTTCGGACATGCAAAACCGCCTTTCGACGTCTCTCGGCTTGAGTTCATGTGCAAACTAATTTCCTTGCTTTTGAATATATCCAGCTGCTTTTAAACGTTTTGAAATGGCTGCTTGAGTGACACTCAAAGATTCTGCGAGCTCTTCTTGTGTTTGACAGCAATCTTCATAGAGTAATGCTTCCAGATCTTCATCTTCAAACTTTTTTGGCTGCCCAGGACGTTCATCGTCTTCCAAGCCAAAATCACCAGCTCAGCTAGCGTATGTTCACCATAAACTTCCACCAAAATACGATGACTTTCGGCAGCAGTTTTCTTCATATTAAAGTAATGACAGGCACAAAGTTCGACATATTTGAGTGAAAAAAAAATTATTGTTGTTTACGCTCTGCAACGCGTGTTTCAATGGAATAATACAAGTTACGCCATCTCTTAGCAAACCGCACGAGGTCTAAGTTATAGACCCAATACTTTGCAATCTTTCTGGCAATAGCATGATTCTAAGCTCATAAAATGTTTGTTCTTTCCTGCCAAAAACTTGATCCAGGTGAATTTTGACCTTCTCATTTGAAGTAAAAATTTTACTGTCTAAAATAATCGGAAGTTGCCATATCTGGAGAATATGCCAGCTGTTAAAGCTGTCTCGCATTATCTTTGTGCAACTTTACATAAACCTTTTCTGTTGATTAATTCTGGACTTTTCTGTTTAAGTGAATTATTCAATTTGTCCAGCTGATGATGGTGCACTTTAAAATTGATTGGTGTGTTGTCTGGCACAAGCTAAAAAACGGTTTCTTTGAAATTCCGACAAATAGATAGCATCACCTTTTCTTGCGGAACGTTATGAACGTTGTTTTTGATCAAAAAGTCGCGTATAAGATGAGATGTTTCTGCAACAAATTCAGCACTCTTAGCACAAGCCGCGCTTCAACTCGTCTCATGCCCAAAATATCGTGCATAACGCTCTGCAGCGATCCGAATGAGACACCAAGATCTGCGAGCAAAATTTTTTTTAACTTTTCCGATGTTTACTGGTGGATGGACGACGGCAAATCATCAACTACAGTTCGGCCAGCTATAGCCTCCCCGTAGGCTACCGTTAACATTTTTAATGCTCCCGCACATGATATTTTGTTAGAATCACAGAATTTCAGGTAAAATCTTTGTTCAACTAAATTTGACATTGCGAATTTTGCAGAAGACAACAAACATTGACTTGTTTACAAAGCTATTGCTTACCCCTATTTCGCGGTTTTACTTTATCGATGTGATGTTCGACATCGTTCCATAGGCTTTCGGTCGGATTCGTATCGGGGGATTGGGCTGGCCACTTCAAGACGCTGACATTTTGATCCGTAAGGTTCATGCACAAAACGCCATGTTAGTGGTATTCCGCAGCAAAAGGGATCATATGCTCTAAAATAATGCGTTTATAAACGTATTGATTAATTTTCGTGTCAATTGGTCCCACGCCATGCCAAGAAAATGCAGCCCACATCATCACACTTCCTCCACCGTTTTAGAGTGTTTTTAGTGTGTATCTCGGATTTGTGTTGTTGGTTAGGTGGACACCAAACATACCTTTTTCTATCCGATCTGAACCTGCACTCCACAGTATATTTTTCCAAAAAGCCATTTTTTTTTGTTACGAGTGCGTTCGATATATCTTCTCAAATTTTTTTCTTTTTGCTGCAGACGCCTTATTAGAGTCTTATCTGACACACAAATGAAATGATGTAACATACAAACACACTTCCCCTTATTGCTTTAGAGTTCGAAAATGGGTTGGCGGCACTACTTCTGTAGATCAGACTGTTCTCTTTCTTTGTGGTTTTCCTTGACCATGGAGCTCTTGCAACATTTTTGGCATTGCCATAAACTCCACATGAAGTAAGAGATTATAACGGAAACATTGTAACTGTTTAGATATTTCTCTAACCGATGAACCGCTAGCTTTCATAGTGCAGATGATTTCATGTCTTCCTTCTGAGCAATGTGGTATTCTCCCCATCTCTAGGTCCACCTCCTGATATTTAATGTTACTACAAACTAATGCTTTCAGATGAATTTATTATTAACATTTCAATCACAACAAAACATAACTAGAATCCCCAAGAAAAATGTGTGGTGTTTACGTGGCCAGAAAAAACACGTCCTTTCACGCTGCAAAAGATGATGTCAGTGATTGCTATCATGATGACGCTGAGAATTTACCGTAAACCTTGTAGGCATGCGATACTGAGTGTATGCTTTTAATTTTTTGCCATATTTCGATCATACTCAATGGGAAATGCAATTTGAACTATACGTTCGAAGATAGTGTGCTATTTATGTGTCCACCACTGTATATTTTAGCTACGACCGTAATTTTAAGATGCATGTTAATAAAGGCTACCATTTCTTTAATTTCAGTCTAAATTTGTGATTTGTTATAGATGTCGCTGAGTAAAGATTGGCCAGGTCTATTAACACAAGTAATCCTATTTATGCTAACTCTCCTAATCATCAATAAAACATCAACGGTGTGAGATACAAAATTGATTTATGCCGTTATGTGTCGAATAGCACATCATTCAAATGGCCGCCTCGGCTTCGCTGCTAGTGTTTCAAGCGGTTGGTTCAGTTTTTGATAACTCGGTTCAATATGTGCGGCATTATTTTGGTTTGCTTGTAAGCGTAAACTAAAGACCTAACATAGGCTCAGAGAAAATAATCGAGTGGTGCCAAGTCCCATGATTGCGGCGGCCAATGATGATGAACGTTCGTCACCAAATTTCTCCTTTATAACTTTGATCGTTTATAAATACATGCGTCGCTTGTATTGCATGTAGTGCCATCTTGTTGTAACCACAGCTCGGATATATTGATGTTATCGAGTTATGACAAACAGAAAGTCGGCTAACATCGCTCATTTACTGTAACAGTGTCTAGTTTCTCATTTTGAAAGAAATAAGGTCCGATGATGCCGCCATGCCATAAACCGCACCAAACAGTCAATCTTGGTGGATGTATTGATGCTTGGCGGAACACTTGTAGTAATTTTGTATGCCACAGAGCCAAAAATGTGTCTTGCCCCAGCTAGCATTTCCAGCGCCCAATCAGCGAACTTATGACGTTGTTTATGGTCGTCCGGCTTCAATTCTTGCATCTTGACGCCTAATCGACATCGGCTATGTTTTCTTCATTCCGCACCAATCTCTGTCTGGTTGGTGGCATAAGTTCTAAAAGAATGTACTCACACTCAAACTTTTCCACGGTGTTACAAATTGCCGGCACACTGAAGCCATGATGACGACTGTCCTCACGACGAAATTCACGTTGCGTATTTGTAACTGAGGTGGAAATTCGATAATATTTTTTAATAATTTCCGCATGTTCGGCATGCGTAAAATGTGAAATGATAAACCTTATTGAATTTTTTCACAGCTGGATGTCATTGGTAACTTTGAGAGCTGCTGAAACATAGCAATTGGAAAAATTATAATTGCTATCTGGTCACCCCTTACATATTGCTGTCAAACTTATAACTTTTATTCATATTCGGCGCATCTTGCCACCATTCATAATTTGATTTTATGTTGCGTAAATAAGGTTGTAAGATTTTTGGAAATTTGGATGTAAAATGCAAATGGCAGATGCAGTTGAAGAACAAGTATGACATAGAAGACATAGTATCTTATACGTTCGTTATAATCAAATGATAGTTATTATCGTAAAATTTTGTTTAAAACCGTAATTGCAATGGGTATGCTCAAATCGAGTATAGGCTCACGAAAATGAGGTTATGGCACTTTTCCAATTACGAGTATACATATACCAAATCACGAAGTTTGGTAGATAAATAATTCACATCACTTTATGTGGCTAATCATTGTGTCTTTATTTTACCTAAGGAGTTATCTATTGTACATACATACCTATATACAAAAAATGAAAAGTCAAGTACGTCAATACTTATAAAATTTATTTACGTCAGTTAGCATATTTTCAATTGACACATGACAAGTGCCAAATGAAACTTACAAATAATTTATAAATATCACAAAACGAAAACAGTGGCACGTTCTTGTAGATTTGTACTAAGGCAACATTTAATAAAAAAAAAAAAGTTTGAGTTACTTGATTTTGGAATTATTCCAATGATTTTCCAATTTGTATGACCCAAAAGAGATACCTAAATATATTCTCTCATTCTTATAAGCCTGCATTAACAATTCGATTTAAGTTTATATAAGCAAAATCAATAATCATTTTTGATAGGCCCGGTTTTATTTTGACACACATGTGATGTGATTCGGAAAGGGAACATGAGGTCAGGCTGTTGAGCATTTACCCTCTCGATATTATCAATAATCAATGAAGTTTGCTTGTGCTTCATTAGAATATATTCATTGTCCTTGTTGAGGTTTTTTTTTTGGTTCTATTTTCTTCTTTTCTAGGATGTTGGTTTGTTATTTTTCCATTATATTTTATGAGTATATAATATTGTTATAACGCATTCGATGGGGTTGGTTACAAGACCTCCAAAAATTATCTTTTCATTTCGAATTTGAGGTAGTGTCAATTCGTCCGGCGACCCATTCGGAAGCTTCTTAATTTTTTTTTTAAATAGAAAATTCTTATATGCTATTTTAGGTATAGATAGAGTTTTGCAAAAATTTAATGAACAATTAATTAAATTATAATTTTTGTATGCTTATATTTTTAGTTTTGGCAATGAACGGACAAGCATCAAGTGAAATAAAAAAGAAGAGTGCTGACGGTAAGTTATTTTTAAATTTGGTAACCGAAAAGTTCAAAGGGGAAACATTTGTTCAAATAAAGAACTTAAGTAAGACTTTTGCTTCTGTATAATGGAAAATAAATTATTAACTAAATACCCATAAACAAATATGAGGAAAGATGATAAAAATTAAAAGTTCAATGGGTTTTATCACTGACCTGTCGACGACTTATTCCCGTGAAGTGGTTTTTAAATGATTTTAACGTTTTTTTTTCTCTTCTGTTTCTTATTCGAGTTTTTCTTTTGTGATTTTTACATAATCTGAAATTGACTGCAGTTCAAATGTGGAGTTATTTTCAGTGTGACTGTTAGAATGACTGTTAATTTGGAGATTTTTTATAAATTTGTTGAACTTAAACATTTATCGTAAGGCGTTTAAACGCGATTAAATATGTATGTTTCGTGTAACTTAGGGGCGAATCAATAATTATTTTTGTAAATACATATACGAGTATTATACAAATATGATACTGATATATGTGTTTCTTTGTTTTTTTTTTTTTTTTGTAAATGTTGTTTGCTTTCCTTCAACTCCAAATTTTAACTCTATGTACAAAGATTTTTGTATTGAAAGGTTTTAGTGCACATTTTGTTCATGTCGAATAGATAAGATCCTCCGTAAGACAAATTTTAAATTTTTTGCTTTTTAAATGTTAACCTTCATGCCTCAACCAGGCAACCAACCTTTGGTTTATTGTTTAAATACCATAATATTCTACAGAAAATCGGATACCTTTGACATTTATAAAAATTTCTAATGTTTTGTGGATCAGAAAAGATAGAATTCAGAAGAAGCAAGATCTGTTAAGTGTGGAGGGTGTGGTGGATTTTCGTAGCCAAAAGCTTTTTTTAAGCATTATTAGAAAAAACTATGTTCTGTTCGAATAGAAAAAATTAGTTTTTTTTAATATCATGACATGATTAAGCAACATTTTATGAAAACTGTTAATATACTATATATATAGCGTATTAGACGGATATATTCGTACTCCTAAATATCTACGGAAAGATTTGCAGGCAATTCTTCGCATTTATTGCTTGTGTTTGGAATTAGTTTGTTTAAAATAAGGAGATTCAAAAACAAAAATAATTTTTTTTGTTAATAGGATGGTCAAAGAGAAGTGATTAACTCAATTCCCAAACTTAAAAAAATTTTTTTTGATTTAACAACGAAACTTTGTCTATTTATATTCCAACATCGGTTCAGCTGGATAAATAATTATCATTTATTTTTTGAACACAGTTTGGAATCAATGAAATTTGTGATTTTTTTTTGAAGAAGTTTTAGTTAAAACTGTTTTTTAGTACCCGAAGAGAACCCAGGGCTAGCCTCTCACACATTTACTACGCTGTTCGCAGTGTTGTTTTTTCCTTCTGACTTTCTGGCTGACTCCGAATGATAGGAGAGTGGTAAAATTTTTTGCTTCTTGGTCTTGGAAAAGTTTGGAACCCAGATCTTCAGGCGTGCTTATAATTTGAAAAATTTTGTGTTCCATAGTTTTTTTATAGATATATATGGAACACCCTGTCGCGAAAGCGGTACTACTATCCAAACTCTAATGAGAAAAAAAATTCGGCACACGTCTACGAAAGAAACTCGAACCTCATGCTCAGTTCTATAAATGTAAGTGAAATCCAGTTTAGACGCGGTGTGTACAGTAAAAGATTTTCGATCATCAAGAAGATACATTAGAAAATAAGTATTGTATGACTGGGAGTGCATAGCAGCTAAGAAAAAATCATTTGCATACCTACCTTTAGTAAAGGAAACAGGCAGCATTATGAGACCAACAAGACTTGTAAAAAAATAAGTTGGAATAAGCATATAAGGCATACATATCAACTGATAAAGAACGAACGAAGTTTGCACGAATCATTGATTCCCCTATTCATTTTGAACATTTATTGAACCTGAGTTATACTATAGTGCAATTCAGATAAGTTATGCGATTCCTTACACGACAGATGACCAACTAAATTTAACGATCATGAATCAGGATGTCTGAAGGATATTGCACAGAGGAGAAGCCAAAAAGAAAGAAAATATGGTATGTGTATAATTAATTGCTGTTGTAGTCGTGAGAATTGTTCTAATACGGAAGTTTTAAAATGTCTGCCCTAAATTATTTGTTTTGTTGAGATTAGAGTGTTCCATAGCCTGGTAGATTGAACAAAGAAAAGATACAAGGTTTGGTACGAATGATTTTATGCATGAAAATACATCATTTGATATTAAATTGTTGAAATGAACAACCAAGTACTTCGCGTCAGCGAAGACCATATACATATCCCATCATGTCTTTGAAGGCAACAAGTATGGTAATTTATGGAAGGATTGGGAATAAACTTTGGTGTACACAACTTTGGCATAGTCAATAATATGCATAAGTAAAGTTTTGATAAGCCTGAGCTTAGTGTCGACAGGAGTATAAGTAGAATACAGTCAAAGATTGCGCATAGGTTTAGTAGTTTATGTAATTGATTGCAGAGCATTTTAATTGATTGACGTTCACGTATTGAAGTCTTATGTTGTTTAAGAAAACAGATGCTAGATCATTAGTGTTGTGCTGTTGTCTTGATATCAATATTAACTGAGACTTTGCATTATTAAGGGTTAGTCCATTAGCTTGAATCCAACTATATATGCTCCAAAGATCTTCATTTATTCTGCAGATAAGTTCTTCAGCTAGCCCAATTGGACGGGATATGTAGATCTGAGAATCATCTGCATAAAGGTGAACTTTAGTACTGGTACAAGACTAAGGTAGGTCATTGATAAGATAGCAGAATCTAAAAATTTGAAGCTGTATCAGTAAATATTACTCCGTGGGTACGATAATGCAAGCAACTGGATAGACTGACATTTTACTAAATTCTAAGTACAATCTGAGTTTTTTTTTTTTTAAGTATTTCATGATTTAGTTTGTTGATAGCTTTGGAGAAGACAGGAAAAAAGAAAGAAAAAAAAATATTATATTTTTTCAGTCATAATCAATTGAGCGGGTGACAATAAATTATGACGATCAAGATGATTTTAAGTTTGTTTTGCAAGTATTTTATCCAAAACTTTTAACAAACTCGGTAAAGCACTAATTTGGCGGAAATCACTAGTTGAGGCCGGTTAAGGTGTAGTTAAGACTTCAGCCAACTTCTATAATGAAAAGGTAAATTTAAAATGCGGAAATTGAACATATCCGTTCATATTAATGAAGCGAATAGGTACGCCGTCTTCTACAACTGCATCGGTTCAATACGTTACGGCTCTGAAGTCAAAATCATTTTCAAAAAAGAGCTCAGTGTTAGGTACAAAAACACTGCTATCCGATACACTAGAAAGATTCGTTGAGATCATTAATATCAGGTATTCTGCCTAAGGTATTCTTTTTTGCCGAATCTAATGGAGCGCATATTATTCCAAATTTTTTTTGTAGATGGTTGGTGCCTGGTTTAGAAAGAAAATACATTTTTTTCGCATGCAAAAATTACTCCAATTTAAGCTGACTGGGTTTTGTTTTCAGCACGAGTATAATTTATTTCGGACTTTTATATCATTATGTACGTCAGATGTGAGCCATGGGCAAACAATTTTCTTAGCGAAAACTTAGAGATATCAAGGGGCAATAAATTGCAACTGGAGGTGTCTGCTCAATAAAAATAACGTCGATTCGAGCGCTAAGTTTAAAATCTCAAAGCCACCATGCGGGCCATCATGTGCTACGCAGCACAAGTCTGGGTTGTTGCGGGAGAGATTGTTCAAATACTTTTTAAAGAAAATGTTTCGTTTGCCGAAAAACACCCCGAACTACATGTTACACTTCGAAACTGGACTGCCTTCTCTGTCCATTTTTACGATTAGACCACTTTTTTATATTTTCAAAGCAATGGCGCTTCCAAGTAACCGCCTTCAATACATTATTGCAAAGCACTTAATCACTGAAAGTCGCATTTTTTTAAAGAGTGTTCTAGACTGAGCAACCAGAATAATATCCCTCTATCAGATCATAATGCAAAAGTTTGTAAATGTACAATGCAAAATCTATTGGTTGCTATCGAGGAGTTTACGCATGCTGCTTTTAGATTGAAAGCGCGGCAAAGTGAATCTGGGACAAAATTTCAATGGTTTTCAAGGTAAACTGCTGCAGCTTAATTTTAGCTCGCATAGAGGTGTGGAGAATGTAGAGTGCACTATATCTGCCCAATTTTTAAGATCATTAGACGGGCTCACGAAGTCATCCTAGTCCTGAATGGCCAAGAGTATGGATAACTGAAAACCACATGGAAATACAAATTAATGAACCCTTTAGAAACACACTGTATCCATACACTAAATGAATTTGGCCAAATTCAATAAATTCTTTAAATTCTTAGAACATATTTACATATATGTGTTATGTAAATATCTCTACTTTTTGGCTGACGACAAATGCCAATGCCAATTAAAGTAGGGGCACAATTCTAAAAAAAAAAAAAAAACTTGTCAAAGTCTTCCTTTTCTTCTCTCTGTGGTAATTTGTACGTGAGTCTGCTAATTAAGGGGTTAGGCCACTTCGGAGGTCGTAAAAATAGGCTTTTTTGTGATTTTTTTTTCAGGAAGTATTATTTTATAGTTCAAGTTTACAAAGGTATATTATTGACTATAAAACATAATTTTTATAGAATTTTATAGAATATTTTTTATAGAATATAGATGATCTCTCTTTTTTGGAAGAGCCTAGCGCCGTATCAACAGCTCCTGTAAATTTTAAATTATGTTGAGTGATTATTTTTTTTATTGTACATAACAGAAGTACATCGGATTTTTTTTGATATACTGATTTTTGGCCGAATGGCGCACTTTTAAGGTCAAACTTGCAAAATTCGCAAAAAAATCGCTAGAAAATTGTTAATAAGAAATTAACTATGTTCTATAAAAAACAAATCATACGTACTTATTTAAAAAATATATTTTTAAAGATTTACCTAAAATTTGAAGTGAATTTGTTGAAAATTGTTGATGTAATTGGTGCGGCTTACTTAAAAAATGCAGTACTCAAATAAACGCGTTTAAAATTTTTAGTTTACTCGATGCCTACCTGGCAGCCTTGGTTGTTACTATACTTTGAAAAACAACTACTTCGGGATATTTCCCTGCCAAAATCTTATGGGATATCATTTTTGAGATCTTTATTTTTGAAAATCCTAGAGTGGCCTAACCTTTAATCTGTATGATCTTTCTCACACCAGGCACAAGCAGTATACATCCAATAATATACATATATTTTCTTTGTATGTATATAGAAACAATACAATACAAACATAATCGAAAAATTTTCAGCATGACGTCAATTTTTACTAAAATTGTACGGTTTCATGCAAATATCATAATTTCTTCAGGCTCATTCTCTGCCATTTCCTTTCTCCCAACCCGATAATACAATTTTTAAATATTCCCAATTGAAATTCAATGTCAGTAGAGTAATCCATCCGTATCTGCATTTGTGCATTTTTACGAGTATCATACGAATATATTTTTCCGCAACCAAATCTAGTATCAGTCACTAATGTGCACGAATTATTTTCCACTTACATGAGCAATGTGCATTCGTCTTCTAAAAAAAGGACTTTCAGAATTTTCACAAAAGAAACGAGAACACCAACTGCAGTAAATCGATTTTAAATTGCATTACAAAAAGGAGAGAAAAAAAAAAAACAAAACTTAATCGGAAAAGGAATGCAAAATCTATCAAATTGTTACCTCTGCAATTAGTTTTCGCGGGGCTCAATTTGATGCAACAAACACAGTTACAGAGTTACAAAGCTAAACGTCCTTCAAATGCTGTACTTCCTGATTTTTGTAATTTTCATTTCTCCATTTGAATCCTGAATAAAATATGAACACGAATTTAAATTGATTTTGATTGAATACATGTGATTGTGAGCACGAAAGTGGCATGAAATTTCATTCGCCATGATTCTTTCTATACGATGAGGACTTGGATATAAGTCCATACATTCCAAATAATTACGAGCTTACAATGTTTTCAATTTTAGATTTCTCTGTACGGTTGTCCACTATACGGATATGGATGCACGAAAAAGATATCGGCAAATTGACAAGAGTTCTATGGGCGGGCCAGGGAAATCGGTTGCGACAACAGGCAAGCACAAATCCGCGAGTTAAACGATTTTTAGCTGCTGTTCCCTATGTCATGGTTAGGAATACATTTTCTTTAAATATACAATGAGATTTTGTAAATTTGTTTTTGTAGAATTCTATAAAAGATGTGCACCAATCAGTAGTTGACAACAATTTGGAGACACTTCAAGCTTCAATGGAGCCACCAGTTCCAGCTTCGTTGATCACAAGTAAAGACTCAAATGGCTTAAATGTGATACACAAAGCTGCAGGATTAGGCCATACAATGATATTGGAGTATCTTTTGAGCATTTGGCCAGATGGAGCAAATGAAACAGATATGACTGGAAAGACGCCACTTCATTGGGCAGCGAGTGCCAAAAACAACATGAGATGTTATACTTTGTTGACACAGGCTGGTTGCGATGAAGATGTTTTAGACTATGTAGGATCATTGTTATTCTTATTTCATATTTTATCTATTAATTTTTTTTTTTTCATATTTAGAAAATGAAAACACCCGCATATTACAAGCAGAAGCACAATGAAATTGAGCGATCATTTTTGACACTTGTTCCCGATGCACCGCGTGTTTCACAAGATATCCCAATCGATTGGGAGGCACTAGGCACAGATGACAGTGATGATAAAAAAGTAATTATGATTTTATTAATTTTGCCCTACACTACATTTTATTTAAAATTTTGTTTTATTTAAGAAGCCTGAACTTAAGATACCAAATGAAAGAAGAAGGTCTGATGTTCTAGGTAATGCAGTGAATCTTCTAACATCACGTTCAGAGGCGAACAGCATTGAGAACACCTCTGAACCCGATTTATTTGAAAGGTAGGTATTATATTGAGAGCAGAACATTCCATTCTACATATATCATAAATTCTGTAATCTATTTCACTGATTGATTTAGATTACATATCTTGTTAGTAGCTCAGCATGGTTTTATTTTCTTTTTGCATGTTTATATCGTAGATAAGACATAACAAGTTTTTTACATTTTAAAAGCGAAAGATAGTTTAAGTAGTGCTTGATAGATCAAATATTAGGCCTTTGATGCTACACAAATTATAAATAGAGATCAAAGTTTTGCATTTTGTAGAAGAACATCTCAACTTTTTGTATATTTTTGATCTTTGAATTAACATGTCTTACTTGTGTATTCATATAAAGGAAGGAAATACATAGTATGTATGCATAGGAATATTATTGCATTTTTTTAAATTTCTGAGGTGTTGATTTTATTTATATCGTCATCCAATAAGAGCTGCCATTTAAAATTTTTTTATGAAAATTGGTGATATTTTTATTTTAATTTAAAGTACAAACTATAATGGAATACAATATCTGTTAAATGTCCGCTTCGAGTCTGCCTACAAATAGTCATTCTTTTGATGAAATTTTTATCACGTTTTTTCCGAATTATAGACTCTAATATGTTTTATTAGTGCAGGAATCGTTGATGGAGCTTTGGCGTACACATTACCTTTAGTATAGCCCCAAAGGAAAAAGTCTAATGACGTTCAATCGAACAATCTCAGTGACCGATTGAAACCTCACACATGCAGGAAATTTTTCGGGCAATAGAACCATTTTTTTCAAAGCTATGTGGCATGTCGCGCCATTGTGCTGAAAATAAACGTCCTTCACGTCCATAGCATCAATTTCAGGCAAAAAGTTAAGTAAACATCGTTCGGTAAGGCAATCCATTCACTGAAATTTTGGCACCAGGTTTTTTTTTCAAAAAACTATGGACCGATGATATTACCATCCCAAAAACCGCAGTAAACTGTCAGTTGTTGTGAATGGAGAGGTTGTTCGACTAATCTTATTGGGTTTTCGGTGCTAATTGTTTATGTACGCATTCAAATGGATTGAATTCTTGTGTCAACCGGAATTTATAAATATGTAGGCCAAGAGCTTTATGTATTGCAAAATGCGGTGCAAAGTGGTTTCGGATAGGCCCAATCTTTGTGATCGTCTCGAAATAGACTCACTCAAGTTTTCAGTCACACTCTTAGCTACGGCGGAGATTATTTCAGTTGACTTTAATGGACGAATTCGAGTTAGAGTTTTGACATCACTAACCTGTCAAAAAAGACACTCGATAACGACGAAAAGCTATATGAACTTTACGAAACGTTTCTGCTATATTTTAAACGTTTTTGAAGTGAATTTCTTAGCTTTTGCTTATCAAAATTAATCGCAATGATAATTATTGAATATTGGAAGTTATATAACTTTTCGACATTTAAAATAGCACCTCTTGTTGGGTAACCCTCTATTTAACAAAGTTTTTGAAAATGTATTATACATAGGTATATTATGAATTTTGATTAGATTAGCTAATGAATTCATAGTTGGATTGATGTTACCATACAGGCTTCGTTGTCTTCAAGATTCATGTTATATCATAATATAATTGCATATGTATTCATATTCATATACTATATGTATATGTATATTCACATTTATTAATCATGGTTTGATAATGCATATATTTACAGTAACAGGCGATTCATTTTACAAGAAATGAGGTCCAATAGGCCTTTTGCCTAAAACCGCACGAAGGAGTTACACGTTGTAGAAAGAGAGACTTCGTGGATTTGTTAAGCCCCAAATGCAATATTTCTGCTTTTTAACAAAGCCTTAAAGATGGAAGTGTTCTTCATTTCTTCAATTTGTCGATTCACTTTTTCAACACCTGATAGTTACATTTAAAATGCTGCTGATAGTCGGCAGGCTTAAGTTCTTGCGTCAATAAGACCTTATAGATTTTATGGTTCAAGCGAAAGTTTCGCTTTTGATCTAAATAATTCCTAAGATCGTCTTTGAATGCTTAATTTCGGCCGGTCACATTTCGATCAATAGTTCTTTTTGGGAATGATTTCAGTGCTACACCAACCTGTCTCAATAGTTCAACAATTACTAGACGAAAAATTTCTGCGAAATTTTCACCATTTTTATAGTGAATTTTTGTATGTATAGTTTCATTCTTATTAATGCAGTAGTTTCTACTTGCGATTTGCCATCGTACAGCGTACTTTTGAATTTTTTATTCAAAGACCCTGTTCTAGATATTTTAGAAAAATAGGCCAGCAAATTTTTAATGATGCCCACAAAAAATAAATAAAATGTAGTTAAAAAGATATTATACCATAAATACAATAGATTTGATCCAAAATCGTTCACTGATCGCTTCACAGTGATCGCTTCATGTATGTCTCATTAATGTAAATGTTTTCGAAAGCACTGACTAGTGTCAACATATTTAACTTCGAATATATTTGACGACAAATTTGTTGGATCATTACTTTTACCGACGTTGTTTAATACCGCTTTGTTTATCTTTCCTTTAACACTTGTGTGCATTAATCAGGGAAATATTTCTCAGCTTTATTTGGCTTGTAACTTCAGAGATATTTTTTCCCATTTTAATGAGAGAATTCCTGTCTCAACCAATAGCAAGCTCGCTGCTGATAATAGCACACTTTGATCTGGCTGTGATCTACCTTTTTAGTGTCTTAATCTTATTATTATTATTATTATTATTATTATTAAGGGAACGATACAAATTAATTTGTAGTGTCCGGGATTTAACGCCGGGTTACTATGCCCATGTGGCGCGTTTTGTCAACAGCACGCGGAGTACTGAGTTCCCATGTGGTCACCCACCTACATAATTACCGCGCCCAACACTGCTTGATTTCGGTGATTTAGTGGGAACCGATGCTTTCAGTGTGGCGAGGCCGTTGACAGGCTTAATCTTGTTATCCATATTAGGTGAGTATAAATGGGACTATCTTATAAATTGCATAAAGGACTTTTAAACACGCGGCATTGAGAGTACAGAACTGACAATCTTTATCAGATGTTTGCTCCGAAGTTGCCATGAAGATGTAGTCTAACATAAAAATTAGGTTAATTGTGGATTTTTAAGATTTAAATTTACACTTAATGGGCAACCTTTAATTTTGCAACAGATATTATAGGATCTTTCTCCCAAATTTTTAACAAAAACTTAATTCGAAAGTGTTTCCACTAAATTTTATCTATTACTTCAGTTCTAGCCATTTTAGTGGGACCAGGTACTTGAACTAATATTTACATTTCCGTATATGGTAGAAAAAATACTTGAATTTTTATTCTTTTCTTTCGCGAAATGACTATTTAAGAATACGTCTAATTAATAGTTTGTATAGTTATAGTCCGAATTATATTTCTTACAACAGATTGTTCGTTTTTGTCACATCTCAAATGGAATGTAAATTTTTTTTTTTTAATGAAAGTACAATTAGTATTTTACTTTTAAATTAGTTTAATTCTTGAAAAAAAAATACAACTTTTAGTTAAAGTTAACAAGGACTTATTTAGAAATATAATGTCACTACAGTATAGAATGTATACGATTTTTTTTTAATTGGAGATAATGTATGGATAAGGCAGACTCGATTTTTATACGGACGTTTGAAATTTTGTCGTAAATTTTTTTACTAAAAAAAATTGCAGATATTCCTTTCAATATAAAATTTTTAAGTAGTTAACATAGTTACGTATAGTTAAACTAAATAAATATTAAAAACAAAAAGCAAATTAAAAATAATTGAGTTTTTCAAGATTTTCTAGACCCCTTAGGGGCTTTTTCCCGATTTAATGTTTTTTGTCATTCAGATTGGAAAGATCAAACGAAATATAGTAATTTTTCATACTTTAGAAATACCATATTTGAGATGTTTCCCAACATTCAACGCCAGTTACGTACTGCTTTAATTGCCAGTGAATCCCTGTAGCACCTCTCAATATCTTCGGTTTTATGTTATACGTAAAGGTTGAGCTAACAGATGGTGTGAATGTTAGCTGTCAGTTACTGAATTCAATGTGGTTGATCTTTTTGACAGATGTCATACAATTTTTGGCAGTTTTAGTCATAGAGTTGTTTATCATGCAACAAGGCATTTTTTTTATTCAATATTATAACGAGAATGGGCGATCTGTAAAAGTGACATTTCGTAAAATTCGTGAACTTGTCGGTCAACATAATCACTCTAGTGCGTCCGGAATTCGTGCAGTGGTGAACCGTTTTGAAGAAATTGGTTCGGTATCGGGTATATTAGTATGCTCGGCCAGCACGAACATACGAAAATTTAAATTTTATTAAAGTTAATCTTCATTTACACGGCTATAAAATTCAAATTACACAACCATCTACGATGTCGCTGATTTGTTAACTGGGTTATGGATTTCCAGGAAGCCCACTCTTGTATGGATGGGTACGTAAATAAACAAAATTGTCGTTTCTGGTGACCGGAAAACCCATAAGATATCCACGCAAAATCAACGCATCTCAAAAAAGTCACTATATTGCGCGCGTTATGGGTTGGCGGCATAATTGACCTATACTTTTTCGTAGATAAGCATGGAGAGACAGTTACAGAGAATGGAGAACGTTACCGCAACATGTTGGCCGATAATTTTTTTTTTTCCAAAATTGAATTATTTGGGTCTGAACGTTTTCTGGTTTCAACAGAATGGTTCTACTGTCCACACAAGCCATCAATCGATCAATTTGTTGCATACGAAATTTGAAGGTCGCACCCTTAATTATCGGAAGTTTCTCGTTTCTCTTGCAACAAATGTTTGCAACGAGGTCGTTGTACTCCGGTCATTGCCGGTCATTTTTTAAGGAGTTCATTTCAGCTCCTCATTTGGAGGAATACCTTAAATATGATGAAAATTTTTATTGGAAATTAAATTTTTTTTGTAGGGAAAGGTTAACATTGTTCCTGATTACCAAGTCGAATTAAAAAAAATAGCATTTGCCTAGGAAAGCCCGCTTGGAATCTTCACGTTTCAATTTTAACCGTTATCGAGTTTGATATGTATTCATTGTTTAGCCTAAAAATTATTTTAATTGCTTCTTGATATTTTATCAGAAGGTATTCCTTCACGGCTGTTGGCTTAAATTTAACACATGATTTGATTTTGGATCTCTAGGTGCTTCAATACGTGGTACTCATATTTTTTTATAAGATAACTTAGGCTCAACACTTTTTAAGGTTAGAGTTAACTTCTATTCAAAGTTTGAGACTACAATTTAAAGAGCGGAACATTTACTATTTACTATAGTTAATATACAGCGGTGTAATTTTTTTTAGATTAATGAAATTTATTAAAGTCTAAAAAATGTTTTTATCCGTAGAGATCTTACCAAATAATTATTTTGGATTTTCTAAAATATTTTTATGTATAAATCACTTGGTTGTCATGTTTTATACAATGAACTCTATTTTAAGAACATTTAATAAGTTAAAATGAAAACTATAAAATATTTAAAATTTGTTTAAGGTATAATTTGCATTTTACACTCGATACTATTTTTAAATTTATTACTTAATACATTATTTAAAAAAAAAAAAAAAAAAAAAAATACAAAAGGGTAAATGGCACCCAAGAAGCCAATGATACAGAGACACCAACTGAAGAGCCCGAAGTCGACAAAGCTGATGAGCCACCACCTTTGGAGAACGGTCATCTCACTAATGGTGATGAAGGTGCTAGCTCAGCACCACCAACTCCACCTAAAACAGCTGATGGAAATCCTGAAGAGCCAGAGGTAGAAGTGGTTGACGAACCATCAACACAACAAGAAGATGAGGTGAATGTTTATCTCCTGCACTGCTTGGCTTAGCTGTTATATTAAAATTGTTTTTAATTTTTTTTCTGCATTTTTTGAGCTTAATTTAAATTTTGCATGAAGATGCAAAAAGAAGTATTGGAGCACCGTTTGTAGTGCAATTGTTTCGCATGATTTTTACAATTTTTATCAATAATTGGAAAATTTTGTATATATACATAATTATTATTGTTAAATTAAAAAAAAAAAGTTTATTCCCCGTGTGAGCGTTTATATGTAAAATGGGTTGAAGGCGTTCAAATTTCTTATGAAAAAAATTAAAAAAGTAAGCCATTGTCGGCATGGTTTTTTCCTTTTCTTGAATTTATTTTTTCAAAACAAAGCACAAACACAAAATAAAAATATATCAAATGCTTTGAATTTGATTTAAGTTTTGAAAGTTGATTTGATCGCTTTCTTAAACCTTTCAGCTGTGAGTTTTTGAGTTACCCTTATTTTTTAAATAAAAAAAAAAAAATAATAATTAAAATAAAATAGAAAAAAATCAGTCGACAATTGTTTACTTTTACAGAATGTTTCGAATGCTTTGATAGAACAGACTCCTAGTAATGACGAAGCGAACGATATAAATGAAGATGATGGCAAAACGAACGCCGATATTTTAGAAAATGGTGATCATGTGGGTGTTGAAGAGAGTGAGATTCAGGATGAGAATGGAGAAAAAGAGATTACAGAAACAGAGAACTTTGAGGAGGAGAAAAATGATGATGATGATGAGAATAAAAAAGAAGATGATAGCGAAAGTGATAAAGAAAAAGATGAAAATGAAGATGTACAAGTTCATAATGGTGAAGAAGAAACTAAAGAGGAAATTCAAGAAACTCTAGAAACTATGGACGATGTGCAATCAAATAAAGAAGAAGATTCTGAAGTAAAAGAGGCGTCCACTGAAGAGACCGACGATAAAGAAAAGACTGTTGATACTGAACCAAATGCAGAGGGTGAAGAAAATGATGATATGAATGAAACTGAAACCGAATTTGAAGATGATAAAGAAACCAAAACAGAACCTAATAAAGAAGAAGAAAACATCGATATTTTAAGTGAAGATCCTGATCCAGATACAGATGATGTAGCCCAAGGTGAAGAAGAAGCACCCACTTTCGACGAGCTGCAGTTAGAAAAAACCGACTCTGAAATGGATTTAGAAAATTCCAAGCCACCATCATACAACGCAAAAGACGACGAGTTAAATAGCAGTGAAAATCATGATCCTGAGAAGGAGGAATCAGGAAAAAAACAGCAAAAAGACAATGAAGATGATGATGATGATCAGGTACAATTTGGAAGCCTTTAAGCCTATCAAGTCTATCAATGGTCTGTCGGATGTGTCCTGTCTATTATAGATGATTCTTTAAAAATCATTAAAACTATCTAGTTATGCATAGTTAGTAATTTGTCCTGGAAAAATACATATATATCGTATAACTAACAAGTTTGTGCCGCCCTACAACCTACTACATTTGTGAAGTCCTAGAAATATTAAATGTTTAAAAATTTCTTTTCCTATTTTTCACGAAATAATTAAAACAAACTAACATGTATATGAAACTATCTATAGAAATGCAATATAATCTTTTAAATGTTTTCTTTTAGTAACAAACTAACTATTGTTGTGTTTTTTTTTTTGTCATTTGTAAATGTTAAATATGAAATTGTAATATACATATCTACTCCTAGAGTGAAAATCAAATATCCGTTTTTTAACTCTACATATATTTTAATTTATGTTAAAATTTTATTTATTGTATTCATATTTTTATTTTTTGAACTTAGCTTAATAGTGGAAGTTCCTAGTTAATATATACTTCACTGAGTCGTAGATTGTTGTGAATTTTTAAGTTTCTAAATTTTTTTTTACAAAATGTTGCATTTTTTATTTTTACTTAGTAAATTGCTTATATTTTTATTGAAACAACAAGAACTGGCAAATACGATTCTCCAAGTGGTGGCGATGGCCTGATGGTTAGCTCACTGGCTGTCACGCCAACCTACCTTAGATCGAATGAAATCGTCATCACCCATCAACCTCCGTAAGTTAAATTCTGCCTATGAAAAAGCTTCTCAGGAAAGCCATTCGGAACCGACAATATACAGTAGGCTCTGCTAAGGAGTGTAAAAATTCACAAAGGGAGAAATACAAATGAGTTCGAGAAACTGCCCACACCGAGCTGTCACGCCAAAGTATTTTTTATATATAAGCATTTTTTCCGGGCTATTTTCATAAGGAAACATGACAGTTGGTTCCTTTTTTTTCCTTAAATATGACTTCTTCTTTTAGCTTGCCTTTGGTGTTTTTTCTTTGAATTGAAATTAATTTAGAAGCTGAGAAATCTGTATTTGATTAGATGGCGTTTGAAGATATATATAATAAAATATATATAAAATTGTATAATTAGCCAACATCGAAATACCTAGCTCTGTACGCGGAGGCTTTAAAAGAAATCAGTTAGGCCGGACTTTAACTTACTTAGATTCGAATACTCCTGCGGGCCGGAGCATTGGTGTCCATTCGCTCTACTTGTCCTAGCCATCTCAGGCGACTAATGTGCAGTTTTCTGTCTAGATCGATGTCGCCATCAGCTTGTGTAGTTAATCGTTGAATCTTTGGCTCCAAAGCTTAACGTAAACGGGACCTAATATTTTTTAAACGACTTTTCTCTCGAAACGATAGAGGATATTTTCATCCGCTTTAGATAGAGTCCATGCATCAATGCCATAAAGTAGGACTTGTATAATCAAGTTTTTGTTTAATCTTCTCGGTTTTTCAGGATAAAGCCTCACTACGCAATTGCCTTCTTAGCCCAAAGAAACAGCGATTGACAAGAGTGATTGTTCGTTTTTGATAAGATGTTGGCAGCATTTATAAACAAGGTAGACGTTCCCTTATTGTTGACAGAATACACTTGACTTTGTCTTCATTTACCGATAATCCCGATTTTGTCAGCTTACGTTTTTAGACATTTAAAGATTGTACCTGCAGTGTCACTTTCGAGTTCCACGTGATTCTTTATAGTAAGGTGTTTAAGAAGTCACAAGTGGTAAAACCTTTTCTTAAACCTTTTTTGACATCAAAAAATTCGGTTAAGTCGTTATCAACTTTGCTGGAGCAGCGAGCGTTCTTAGTCATCATTCTGCAAAAACGAGCTTAGCAGTGATGCCAAAATTAGACATAGTTTTACTTGTAATCGTATATAGCTTGTCTCTATAAATACTGCCATATCCGGCCTTAAAGCCGATGAAAAGATGTTAGGTATCGATTTGAACTTCTTGATTTGTTATAGGATTGGTTGGAGTTGGAAGACTTCCTCGATTGTGGACTTTCCTGGTCTGATCCGCACTGATAGACGCCCATAAGGTTGTCAACTAAAGGATTCAGACGTTCACACAATATGATGGATTTTGTATCCGATATTGAGTAGACTTATACCTTTATAGTTGGTGCAGCTGAGTAGGCCTCCTTTTTTGTGGATAGGCAAAATGATACTAAAAATCCATTCATCAGGCATACGCTCTTTTGACCAGATCTGACAAATGATTGGTGTACGCTCTCCACCAAGTTATTTCCATCGTCGGCCGGTAAGCCCTCAGGTCCAGCTGATTCGTTGGATTTCAGCTTAAATATTGTTATCCTTCAATTTATTTTGGTCAGGTTGGGTGTTATCGTCTAAGTTGGATAGACGACGGGATTTTGGAAGAATTATGGACGTATTCATAACACCTTGGCTCTACATCTTATTCATCTCTACAGGTTTCTATACGAGTTTTCTTACTTTGACAAGTTTTGTTGACCTGTTAGTTAAACTGCCGTTCGTTATTCCTGGAGAGCAAACTCTCATCGCGCGTTGTCGTGCTCCTTTTTATTCTTTTGAAGAAGCCGAAATACTTCACGTTTCTTCTGCTCGTAGAGTTCTCGACCGGCTCTTGTCATTCGTTGCTTTATATGCTTCTTGTTTAGTTTGAAGCGTTTGTGGGGTGAAACCCAGCACATCAGTTGTGACGTCTCTGATGGCATGTTGATAGAGTTATCATTAGTGTACGGGGTTTGCTGCGCTGCATAGGAGTTCTTGAGAGATTTTTGGACTAGCATTCGCGAAGTGGCAGTATTGCCACTGGTCTTCGGTACTTGATGCGCAGCATAGGAGTTGTTGAGAGATTTTTAGACACGAGTTCGGTGAATATTCTGGCGGTCTCATATTAGTTTTTGTTTGTTGTGGCGATTGGGACGTACCTTTGTGGCGTACCTTGACTATAACAAGGTGATGACCCGAGTCAATGTTGGCTGCCAGTAAAAATTCATCGTCCAGGATACTAAAATCATATCTTACGTCATTTCAGGATCCGACAAGATCTAGCCAAGAAAACCAAGTTGAAGATTCAATCAACTTCATCGTTATATTCATTTTCTGTATGAACTCAACATAAAATATATCGATAGCCTCGTTAGTACACGAACTCATGTTTCTCTTATTGACCAACCCAATTCGTCATAATTGTTAGAAATGCATTGTTAGCTTCGTGTGCCTAGTTGATCAACTTACTTACTTCAGTTAATCATTGCGTTTAAAGTTTCATTACAGAAGTAATATACAGAACTATGAAAAAGGCGTTGGAAGGGCTCGGCTGTTGACAGCTGTAGAACACGTGAGTGGAATAATAATATACAAGATTCGCCTTGCGCAAATATTCCTACCACTGTCTTTTATATGGAAGAGAGAAAAGAAATTAGAAACCGAAGGTCTGTGTTTTTTTCAAATTAGTCAGTGAATTTTACACCATCCGATGTAATAAATATGTTTGGATTATTTTTGTTTTCAAATGGAGACCTTTAAGGTTAGGATATAAGATTTAAAAGATTTTTCTATGGTCTCTGATGATATATAGGGTGATTCAACAAGAGGTTTGTTTTATAATATAAAATAAAATACATAAATTTGAGAGCGCACTTAACATTTTTATTATCAATCGAGAACAATTCATGGAATTTACTTTTTAAAGGTAGTCCATTCGAAAGTTTTACTGGTTTCTTGGATAACGAGAGTAATGTTGTCTTCCAAAGCGTCAATCATAGCTGGGTTATTTCTGAAGACCTGAGACTTTATCGCAAGATCTAGGCCCCCAATTTACCGTAACAAGTGCGCACCAAAATGAGTTCTCAACAAGTCCATTTTTTCACACGCTGTATGGCTCGTGGCGCCGTCTTGTTGAAACCAGAGCTCACCGAGACCATGTGCTTGAATTTCAGGAAGCACATGGTCCGTTAACATGGCGCGATACCGGTTACCATTGACGGTAACATTCTGATTTGCCTCATTTTTAAAGAATTATGGACCAATGATTCCACCAGCCCATAAACCACACCATACCGTTGTTTTTAATCGATGTAATGGTAGCTCTTGGTACTCTTCGGGTTGCTCATCAGCCCAAATACAGCAATTTTGTTTATTAACGTGTCCATTGAGCCAGAAATGGGCTTCATCACTGACCAAAATACGATAAAACACCGGATCTTCATTCCAGAGTTTTTCCAGAGCTCTTGGCTTCAATTCTTGCACAAGTTGAATTTTGTACGCTTTAATGCTGAGATCTCCACGTTAAATACGCCAAGTTGTCGAATACGCCAAGCCAAGCTTCTGAGAACGACGACGAATTGATTCGTCACGGTCTTCGCGTACACTCTCACTATAGTCTCTTCACTACGTGCTGGATATGGTCTAACCTGTCGAGTATCATTTACTTATGTAAACTGGGACTCAAATTTGCGAATTGTATTGGCAATAGTGGTTTCAGTAGGTCAATTATTTATCACAGAACGCTGATTTTCGTAATAAATCTGAACAATTTAAAGACGCTGTTGTAGTGTGAGATTTTTCATGATGATTTGCCAAATAATACTGAATAAACATAACAAAGCAGTTTGATACTAGTCATACGCGATCTGCCAAAAAAGCCTATGGGAAATCAAACCTTACGATGAACCACCCTATACAATAGCTTAAAACTCAGACATCTCTCAAGCTGTAAGGTTTTCGGATCTACATTTCCACATTATGTTCCTTATTGAAATTTTTGGCTCAATGTTGAAAGATGACTTCTCATCTTTGTGTAAAGGCTTTTATTCCCTATTTTTGTGTCGAAGATATTTTCAATAACTTCTTTCGGGGAGCCATGCCTTTTTTTTGACAACACAGTCGAGCTTTGGGTCTATTTACCTATTTATGTAACAAAAAGTTGTTGTTAAGTTAAGATAAGTTAGATTGATAGTTAAGTTAAGTTTTTGTTTTTTTATGATAGTTAGATTGCTATGATGATTCTGAAAGAAATAAATTGATAGTGCAATAGTCCGGTGTAGACCATGTCTTAGTCTCTCCACTCACTGCCATATCTGGCTTGTAATTTTTAGTACAGAAAATGGAGAGTTTCGTTTACGGAAATTTGCTACTGTCTACCAGAAGGGGGTTGCAGGTTCTCTTAATCTTAATTAGAAAATTATGTATGTTATATTGTATATTGCACACAAATACTCTTTCGATAAAAGACTTTAGATATGAAATACCGATGCAGCCTTTCATTTGTAGATACATTTCCATAATGAAATATTAATATCGGAGTTTTTCCAAACATAGTTTCCAAGGTTAAATGGAATAAATTTAACTTATACTCTGACATTTTAAATGTGCTTAATTATTAATTTCATATAAAACGATGTCTGTATCGATTTCTTACGATGGCGTGGGGACAATTTAAAAATACTAAAACGGTACGCAAATACATACTCGTGTGTTTGAATATGTTTTATGTCAAAACCATCAAATTGACGAAATAAAACTGGTTTTCAGCCCTTATAAGTCCTTGATCTTATAAATAATTTAACTTCTTTGCCTATTTTAGCCCTTAATTGAAAAGCTTTTTATTTTACATGCAACCATGTAAGGGGTTCCGTCAAATCACCTACAAATTTTATTGGTACTCCCAGTATGACAATCAAAAAATTATTTCCTTCATTGGGTATTTCCTATAACCTACCACATACTTTAGATACAAAATTAAGTGCTTAAAGAAAGTTAGTTATGGATTATGTAAAAGTGACAGCACAAGTGAAAAACCCATAAGTAGCTCAAGTTTCTTTCGTGCATGAGAAGTGCTAAATTTTTTGACGCTTAATAAATAAGAAAGTTGATCCGTTGCTTTAGCACCTACATAATTGCAGATACTATTTTCAGTTGCTACCACTGTCAACATTATCGATATCTTTTGGCCTAAATTGCACATTCGCATGCAACAAAAGTTGGATGGAAAACTTTGCAGTAATGAATTACTGAAATAGACACTGAAGGGGATTCTAACGAATTTTTGAAAATTCATTTGTTTCATGAAAGTTGCTTAGAGATTCTGATATCTTGCGATTAGAGAATCAAAGTGTTTTTTATTTTTAATCGTATTGGTATTCGTGAATTAAAACGCATACATACGCCTAGAAAATATATGGTAATGTATTCATCAGAGTGGAATAAGATTCTTTACAAATATATGTACATATAAATAAAATTAAAGAATCTGTCTCTGATTTGTAACTATGTATATAGAGCATAAGCTCACATTTATTTTCTCACATAACGCCACGTTATAAGCTTATTAACGTACTATACTTACCTAGGTGGAGCTATGGTTCAGGGTACATGGGCCATAATTAACAAGACCGAAGCTCAGTTAACTGCCTCTAGTTGCGTACTCCAAGTCGGTTGAGGTCCCCTTCTACGTATGCGGGCGACCTAAGTTGAAGTCGTGCTCTACTGCGTTGTCCCTCCAGCTTAAGTTAAAATACTCTACGGCCGGAGAATTAATGTCCATTAGCTCTACATGTCCTAGCCATCTCAGGCGATTCTTACGAAATTGTCTGCCTAGATTGATGTCGCTATATCTCGTATAGTTCGTCGTTGAATCTTCTCCTTTAAAGCCAGTCAACGCAAATGGGACCGACTATTCCGAGATTCTCTCGAAATGGTCTAACATGTTTTCATCCGCTTTCGATAGAGTTCATGCTTCAGCGCCACAAAGTAGGACTGAGATGATCAAGGTCTTGCATAGAGTTTACTTTACTTTTCGGGATAGGGCCTTACTTTTCAATTGCCTTCTTAGCCCAAGAAACAGCAATGGTTAAGAGTAATTCTTCGTTTAATTTTAGCTGAGGTGTCGTTGGCAGAATTTATTGCTGAGCCAAAGTGACTACCTAGAAATAATAAGTGTCAACTGTAAGGTTCTGTCAAATTCGTCGATGTTGTGTGTCCTTTCTTATTATATGTTGTCAGCAAGAATGGTTTATCGATATCGACCTCTAAACTCATTTTGACAGCTTCTATTTAAATACAAGTTATAGCATAATCTTTAAGCATCTTTAAGTATGATGCTAAAGAAATCAGATAAAGGAGCGTCACTTTGTCTAAAAGCTTTTTTGACATCAAAGATCTCAGTTTAGTCGTTACTTTGACGGAAAAGTGAGCTTTCTTCATTGTTATTCTGCATAAATGGACGACTTTGGCAGTTATGCCAAAAGTAGACATGGTTCCATATAGCTTGTTTTTATAAATGCTGTCATTTGCAGCCATAAAATCGATGGTGGGTACCGTTTTGAACTTCTTTAGTTTTTCCATGATCTACGGGAGTGTGAAGATTTGATTAATTGTGGACTTTCTGGTCTGAAATCGCTGTGGTATGGGGCAATCAAGTTGTTGACGAAGGGTTTTAGATGTTCACACAATATGGCAGATAAGATTTTGTATCCGATGTTGAGCAAACTTATGCCTATATAGTTTATGCAATTGAGGGGGTTTCCTTTTTTGTGGATCAGACAAAACGATGCTGACATATCACTGATCAGGCATACACTCTTCTGACCAGATGTGAGAAATGAGTTGGTTTGCTTTTTACAATGTCATTTCCAGCTGCTTTGAATACTTCGGCCGGTAAAGCATCAGGCCCCAGTGTTTTGTTGGATTTCAGCTTAGATATTGCTATCTTTACTTCGTTCTGGTCAGGTAGAAGGTAGTTTGGTTATCTGCCCGGAAGGTTCGAACGTCGAAAATACTGAAGGCATGTCTTATGTCGATCGCAGTGTGATCAATTTGAGTTAGCGTTTCATAATCTGGAGACCGCCATATTGCCTCGTATATATTGAGATGAAGAGACCGTGTGCTTGCTATACAGACATTTCGTCCCGCAGCAAAGTCAAGAATCTAAGTCCGTTACAAGACGTGGTGTCCATGTCGTAGTCATTTTTACCAACTGTCCTACAAAAGATATCTCCTTTCATACTTAAGACATTGCTCATACGTTTCATCAAGGAGGTCGTAGTTACATTCATTAATTTATTAATGGCGTTGTTCTTGTCTTCCAAGGGCGCATGGGCACATATTCCGCTTAAGTTAGTGTAGTGAAGTTAAACTTTTTTTTTTTTTCTTTTGGAATAGAGCACTCAGGCATAGAACTAGTCCATTGTACTTCGAATTTAGTCTTGATGCGAATTGACGATCGATCACGTCTGAGAAGCTCAAGACTTGTTGCTTTAGTCTGCCGCATATAGCAAATTCGCATCCGAATAAGCACTGATTAATTTGCCTATGAAATCACTATAGTAGATAACATTTTTTTATTCTCATTTGTCCGGTCCATCCAAAGGATAAATATTTTACCAGAAATGCTTAAGGCCACTTTCTATTATAAGAGTATTAAAAATCTGTATGAGCCTAAAGGGCGCTTAAAGACCCATTTAGGGCCAAGTTACAGGTGACGGCTAGCGGGGAATAAGCCAATCCAATATTAAAAGTTGGATTATTGTCTGTCTATAAGTCTGTTATTGTAATTTTGATTTTTGAATTCTCAGATCTATAAGAAAAAATCAACAAAGTGTTTTTAGTGAATCGAAATGATTCTAAAGTGTTGGAAAGCGAACTAAAACAAGCTGTTCAGAGGTGAACTTTTTTATGTACCCAACATTGAACCATAAAATAATTATTTTCCTTTGGAATATTATTTTAGTTAAGGATACTGGTCTTTAAACTTCAGCTGAAGCATAACATCAAAAACAACGTCAAAAACATTAGAAATTCAGCCTCATTCTTCATCCCAACGCTCATTTACAATAACATTCCAGCGGTCAGCTCTTTGGACAAGGCCAATCTGCTGCACACTTTGCGGCTAACTCAACACTCCCAGATTATGCTTTGTCCTCGCCTACATTTGAGTGCGTCGAATCTACAATGTGACGAATCCACTTTCGCAATGGTATAGTAGCAAGAGTACTCGAAATTCTTAACATGCATAAATCCGCTGATCCAGATGGTGTATCGCCCCTTCATCAATCCTACTCTTTAGGACTCTTTCCGAGCTGATGGAAAACCGCATTTGTCCAGCCCGTCCCTAAATAAGGCGAACCGTCTTCTCTCTTCTCTTACAGACTCATTGCACTTACGTTCCTTCTTTCCAAGGTCATGGAAACGCTGATAAACCGTCAGTTCATGAAATATCTTGAAACACGAAAAATTCTCAATGACTGGCAATATGGTTTTCGTAGCAACAGGTATCATCGTGATTTGATGGCATGTCTCCCCGAAAAGTAGAACCAAAGCATACATCAATCTGGCGAAAGCAAGATATGTAGTTGCACTTGATATTTCTAAGGCATTTGACAGAGTTTGGCATCAGGCTCTTTTGTCGAAAATGAGTGCTTTTGAGATCGATGACTCTCTTTTTCAATGGATTAGAAATTACCTTTCGGAACGTTCAATTCAAGTTGTCTTGAACGGTTTCAAGTCTGATATTCACAAAATAAATGCTGGTGTGCCCCAGGGCTCCGATACTCTTTTCAATTTGCATAAATGATTTCTTATCTGCTACTTCTAATCCAATTTATTCCTTTGCTGATGAGAGTTCTTTCTGCTTTTCATATTTGCTCCCGGACTCATGCCCCTGCTCTGCGGTTGTAGAACGGGAACGGCAGCGTATGTTAAGTTCATTAAATTCCGATATTAACAGCATAACCATTTGGGGAACTATCAACTGAGTGGAATTTAATGCTTCCAAATCTCAATGCTGTCTGCCGTCATTAAAGCGAAATTCAAATACCCAGCCATTATCCATGAATGGAACTTGCATCGTCGAAACCGATAAACTTTCCATTCTCGGCATGTTTGTAAGTGACAACTTACATTGGAATGACCATTTATTCGATGTCGCTAAAATGCTACAAAATGTCTAGGTTTCCTCTAGCGATGTATAAAATATATTTTACCCCCTCTGATCTCGCCACAGTATATAATGCATTCATCCGCCCAAAATTGGAGTACAATTCCCACATCTGGCCAGGTGCACCTAAAACATCTCTGCACCTTGTTAGATAGGATTCAAAACCGTGCGATAAAACTCATTGGTGATATCAGTCAATCAATTGACACCCTCGAATATCGACGTAATGTTTTCTGTCTCACTTTGTTTTATTGCTATTTCCACTACCGGTGCTCCATTGATTTCGCCAGCAGCATTCCGCCCATTCAAACTTTCAACCGTATACCCGTCTCGCTATAAATGCTCATCAGTATACCCTCAAGCCCATTTTCGGACGTACTCTAAAATATCGTGATTCTTTCCCCGTACAACTCGCTTATGGAATACCCTGTCTACCTCTGTGTTTCTTGGTCGTTATAATTTACAAACATTTAAAAACAATGTACATCGGTACCTGTCTTTTCTTCCTCTCTAAATTTCCTTCGCCCGTGTTGTGTACGAACATTTTAAGGGTACAAAAACCCATTGAGCGCGTGCTGATTATAAAAATAATTAAAATTAAAAAAAATAACATTTTGGTCAGTCTAAAAGTGATAGCGCTTATTTTCTCTTGATTTGGCGCTTCAGATTGTAGCTTAATTTGGCCTTAATCAACAGCTTCATTAAGAGTGATATTATGTTGTTTATCTTTAGTTACAAAATCCGTGCATTAGTAGGCACTACTATCGCAAGACTTTAATCCTTGAAGGATTGACTCTTAGCCATCTGATTTAATGAATTCTAACTAGATTTGATCTAACACACACAGTTTCCAGTCGAAGTAATCAATGGCATTCTCACTCGGTTTGGTAAAGTCCATATTTCCGCACTGGGACTTAGACTCAAGGCTTGTGAGAGGGATATACTCTTCAGTTATCTTTTCGTAATCAAGACACAGCAATTATTAACCAGAAGTTTTTTTTTTTTTTTTTTTTTTACTGCGGAAAACAAGCAGACGAATTCCCTTACCTATACAAAACTCTATCATCACTTGTGGCATTCTGTCCGAACTTCATTTCAAAATCAAATATTTTTATTTTATTTTCTTCTTTAATGTTGATGGATTAACGCATGATTTCTCGTAGAGTTATCAAAATATTTTTTTAAAATCAAATGGTGACTATACCGATCTTTAGGGAGAAGCAAAATTATTTCATTGCCATTCTTTATAAGAACAAGGATGACCGCTTTACAAGTATGGGACTCTATTATTTATTATGGGAAGCGTTGTAGTCGATGAACTTAACCACTGTGTTACGGCATCACTAAATGCAATACTATGCGGTCGAGAAATTGGTGGTAATATCGAATTAAAATTCCCGAGTTAAGTCAAATACCCCGTGAATGGAGGATTACTATACTTAAAACGTAAAAGAATCTATCAATTGATAATGAGTTTTAAGGGTACAGAGTTAGTCATCTGGTGCATGACGTAGGTTTCTGATTCCTCTATACTATATAGTATGTAGTCGGCGTGGATTCAGTTCTAATTGTCTACTGGCAATTTTCACACCGATATCATGGGTTTGATGCTTGCAATGTTCGATCGCAGAAGCTTATAGCAGTCGCTACTCTGCTCAAATTCAAAAAGGCATATAGTTTTCGTTGTTCGAGTTGTTTGGGGTATTTAAACCTTCCGGATAATGTTACCAAAAAATAACATTAAAAAAAAAAAAAAAAACGAAATACAGATTATTTGCTGTGAAGTCATTTTTGGTTAATTTTGAACCTTGCAAATTTTTTCTGATCACTTTTTGAATATGATATAGCGTTAATGTCCGCCGCAAGATCGAATGGCGCAATGTGTACGTTTTTCGGCATTTCCCATCACTTTTCGAAGTGTTTCGGGTTAGATAGCCGCCATTATCTATTAGCACAAAGCATATATTATCTTTTAAGGCGTCTAAGGTCCGTGGCTTGTTAACATGAACTTTAGATTTCAAATAATTCCATTGAATCTGCAGTCTGCAGGAGTTAAGTCGGTTGATCGCAAAGGCTAGCCGAAATCATAATTTTTCGAAACTAGGCGCCTGAGGAACAAAGGACGCAATATAGTGATCGTTTAAGTTGTTTTTAAAATTCAAAATATTAAGTATATTTACATATTCAATATTTATCAATCAAAATTCAATGAAAGATATTAATCTGCGTTCCATACGCAACAACGATCAAATGATTCTTCTGCACAGATTTCAGCTTAAAAAGCCACGCGATGGTTGTGGAGTGGTTCTTCGTGATTTAATTTGGGGTTTTCATTTGCGTAAAACCGACAATTTTAGTTATTTACGGTCCCACTTAAAGAAAAATTAGCCTCATTGCTCGTGATAATTTTTTTTGCCAAAAGTCATTGCCGATTTGAGCCATGTTCGCCAAAAAATTCGCATAATCGACGTGGTTTGTTGATCGGTAAAAGTCGTTGCGTAGTTTGGATTTTGCACGAATTATGGGTCAAAAAGACGTGCGAGAAATGCCCAACTGTAAAGAACGCCGACAACTTGATGTTGTCGGTGATCTCTCAACGCTGGCCTGTACAACCTAATATTCTTATCAGATTGCTTCAGACGACGTCGGACTTAATGACTGGCATTACCAATCGCCGGTG
Source organism: Volucella inanis (assembly GCA_907269105.1). NCBI lineage: Eukaryota > Metazoa > Arthropoda > Insecta > Diptera > Syrphidae > Volucella > Volucella inanis. The sequence goes on from OU026155.1 coordinate 157,897,697, forward strand.
GTGGCGTGGACTGTTCCATAGCGCAAATTCACTTGGACTGACGCTTCAAACGCGGGCTATCATAAGCCGATCTGAAAACTTATGTCAAAGTTATAGGATTGCCAGATGCCACGGCCCACCCGTTAATTAGTTAATAAAATGAGCTTTGACTGGCTTTTTTAATTTTATTAATGAATATGTCCAGTTGGAGGATATAAATAATAGTACTGCGGCATGTAGGAGCACATGCAATGAAACCATTTTCCATGTGCTGTTTGTTGACATATTTCTGTTTAGTTGTCATCTACGGAAGCCCAAACCTCTATGTAATTTCAGTTTTTTCATAACTTAATTCACACTACAATTAAGAAAGATGCTTGAGGTCAATCACTCTATTTCAAGTAAGGCCTGCGAGTAGTTCTTCTGTCTTCTGGGCTTCTTGTATTACTTGGACTGCACTAAGTGATTATGATCGATTTGTTCTCATTGCAAAATTTAAAAGTTAGCAAGGTAAGAATGGCGCCATTTGAAAAATTTTGGCTACCCTGCTCGTAAAATAGTTTATTATTTTAGGTATGCCATTCTGATTCCAAAACTATTCTTAATCGGAGTCAGTTGTAAAACACATTTTTCTGCTGATCGACATTTTCCACAAAAATATTTAAATAATATCTAGCGGTGCACAAGTTTTTGAGTCTTTTCCTAATATTTTTAGAACAACGAATCTTTTGAAGTGGTAAGTTTGTCATCAGGTCCAGAGCCGCAATCGATTTGCATCAAGTTCCTACAAGTTCTGTCTTTGAATAAAAATCAATTTGTTAGAGTCGTAAACTATTGGGTCTATAACTTAATTCGTTTGCTAAGAGATGGCGTAACTTGTATTATTCCATTGGAATATGCGTTGGAAATCAACTGTCATTGTACGTCATTTCAGTATATGTCATTCATTTGAAGCGTAAACAACAATATTTTTTTTCACCAAATATGTCGAACTTTGTGCCTGAAAAAGTGTTTTTGCGGGGAGTTCTTCTTCATGAAGAAAACTGCTACCGAAAGTCATCGTATTTTGGTAGAAGTTTATGGTGAACATGCGCTGGCTGAGCCAACGTGCCAAGAGTGGTTTGCACGATTTAAAAGTAGTGATTTTGGCTTGGATGACGATGAACGTCCTGGGCAGTCAAAAAAGTTTGAAGATGAAGAACTGGAAGCATTACTCTATGAAGATTTTTGCCAAACACAAGAAGAGCTCGCAGAATCTTTGGGTGTCACTCAAGCAGCCATTTCAAAACGTTTAAAAGCAGCTGGATATATTCAAAAGCAAGGAAATTGGGTTCCACATGAACTCAAGCCGAGAGACGTCGAAAGGCGGTTTTGCATGTCCGAAATGCTGCTGGAACGCCACAAAAGGAAGCCATTTTACATCGGATTGTTACTGGTGACTAAAAATGGATCCATTACGACAACCCCAAGCGCAAAAAATCATATGTGAAACCCATGGTGCGAAGGTAATGTTCTGTATTTGGTGGGATTAGATGGGTGTGCTGTATTATGAGCTCCTAAAACCGGGTGAAACCATCAATGGACAACGCTACCGAACACAATTAATCCGTTTGAAGAGAGCAGTAGCCGAAAAACACCCGGAATATGCGACCAGACACGAGGCAATAATTTTTCATCATGACAACGCTCGGTCCCACGTTGCTATTCCGGTTAAGAACTATTTGGAAAACAGTGGATGGGAAGTCTTACCCCACCCGCTTTATAGCCCAGACCTTGAACCTTCTGACTACCATTTGTTCCGGTCGATGCAGAACGCCCTCACTGAAATACGGTTCACATCAGAGCAGAATATCAAAAATTGGCTTGATTCATTCTTCGCTGCCAAGCCGGCGCAGTTATTTTGGGATGGGATCCACAAATTGCCAGAAAAAAATATATACCCAATATTAAATTAAGCAAGAATGACTAGGAAATAGATGCCACTACCATATGTTGCCTTTAAGAAAAAAAAAAAAACTAATCTGGCGGTAACTAATATATTACGTATGCAAGCATTACGTTACTTGATGGTTATATTTCCAATCAGCTTTTAAAGTCATTTTTAAGTACCACCAGAGTAAAAGTTCACCTCAGATTTCTTTTAGCAAAATTAGCACCCAAAGAGGATGCATTTGTAAAATTGAAAAAATGTTTTGAAAATAATTGTAAAAATAAATTTTTTTTTAAAGAAATACTTGGGGTGATTACTAAAATTAAAATAAACCAAAATACTTTTGCTAGCATGATTGCTTTTTAATAGGATGCAATGGCTTTTTAGATTAGAATTATGTATGAGATACGACAAGAAATTATAGGAGCAAAAATGTTCACTTTATGTACATTCATTTCTTTAAACCATTTTTAGTTTGTAGAACAAGACATTGAACAAATATTAAATTCATTTAATCATTTCAAATGTACTCGTAACCACACTCTTTATTAAATGTTTTGTACTATATGTATCTGTTCAATGTGGTAAAGTTGCGTAAGATCTGCCTTTTAAATATCTCTGTCCAATGCATGTGATTTGAAAGTTTTATTTTTAACAAAATAGAAAACAAAATATTTCTTTAGGATTTAGAACATGAAACTGAAACTGGCAGTATCGACCATGACGATCTTAAAGACGAGAATGAGAATATTCCTGATTTTGATGACAAAATGATTATTGATTCACCAACATCATCACTGGCAATTGAAGGATTTGTGCAGGGCGATTCCGAGGATAATCAAGTTCAGTCAGAAAGTGCAGCTTACTTAGATGATGAAGTATACATTTCAATAAAGATCTTTCTTCTAAATTTAAACCTTCTCTTAAGTTTTGAAAATCGATTCTTTTTATTTGCGAATTTCCATTTTTGCTTGTTTTCTTGAACGTTTATTACAGAACACTTTTCTGGAAAGGTGGTCTTTAAAAAAAAATATTTATTAGTTTTTTTTTTTTTTACCAAATGTATAGGAAAAATACATCGAGGCGATAATTACTTCTGGTGATATGGAGCAACTAGCCGCTCTGGTATTAAATGGTGATGGTAAAAAAATTCTCAATAGAAGATCATCACAGCCGGAGATACAAGCTTTTCTTAATAATGTGCCAGCGTATATGGTAAAACCAAATGATAAAAAGAAATTTTAATTGAAAAGAGTGTAATATGTTTTTGTTTTTATATTGCAGAATAAAATATCTCGTGTTCATGATGCCGCAAGGCATGGAACTATTTACCAGTTGCAGTCTGCTCTTGATCGAAGAAAATTCGCAATTGCCAAAGATGAATCGTCACCGTGCGGAGCATCGCCATTACATGTCGCAGTTTTATTTGGACACTCAGGTAAACTTACCATTTTAAGTCATTAGAGGACTAGATGTATATCATTAATATACATATTATATTGTATCTATAATATTACCAAACAAAATTATTAGATATCTTAGGGTCACATATCACTGGGAGAGATTTTCAATTAAGTTTAACTGGACGAGCATATCTTTACCTCAACAATAAGTCTCAAGCAATACAGTTCTCCAATTAGCCTGGTCCTTCACTTACTGTTTCCAGCTGGCTAACGTTTTTGTGACTCCTCTTCTGCTAAAGATGATGAGTCCCTGTTTTTAAACTAGACATGGCCCAGGCTCTACAATATATTGTATACTCGTACAGTACATTATGTAGATGCAGCCATCTTTAAAATTAATGAAGAGATAGTATTTGTTTGTACATTGATCAATGGTGGACGTTTCTGGGCCAAAACTCCGTTGGTATAGTCCGATAAGATTGTTGATTTATTTTTTCTTTTCCGGTCCGGGCAGGTGAAATTCTTCCGTTCAACACTATGTAAATGGCAAGCGTGTGCTCATAGTAGAGTGAGATTTTTTCTCACTAAAAACACGTGCCTACGATATTAATGTGTACGTTACCGCAACTAACATAAGTTTCGACTTATCAAACAGTTTTTTTTTTTTATCATAAAATAGAGTCGTTTGGCAGGTGACTTTGAAATGAAAGTTCCCGCATGTTCCGCTTTGTAACGTTTTATTTTATGCGCTAGGTCCAAAAGTTTGATCCTTTGCAGACGGCGCAATAGATTCGACTCGTTCAAAATTTGTAGGACTGTATTGTTAGTATGTTCGTTTAGATGAATTAGAATTCCGAGATCTCTGTGTACTCGTAAGTCGTCATTTCTTATGTACGATGGTGCGTGAATAATTTCTCTTAACACTTTATTTTCAAAATTTTGTAAAATATTGAGGCATTCGTTTTCTTAATACAAACGCAAAGTTGTATACCATAGGTTAGTACTTGCTTATATAAGAGAAGATTGTTTTCGGTTCTAAGCTTGGAATGTTTACCAAGGAACTAATACATTTCTCTGTATTTGTTTTCGATTTCTTTCCATTTTTTTCCATTCCATTTTAACTTTGCGTCGGGTGTCACTTTGAGGTATGCAAATGGAATAAAGACCGAGTTTAAGACGATAGGCAACCAACTCATTGAGGAATATTCGCCAAGCCTTCGTCTATTCATATACCTTTATATTTTTACTGCAGTTTCACCGTTGTTTCTTCAATCTGCTAGAATAGGTGGGGTATGTATGGGATACAGAAGGGGTGGCCGAGACCACTTCTTAAACAAATCTTGTTTTCTTCCAATTGCGTCAGTGATTTTATGCATCTGATTAATAGTTGAATGCTTACTTGTTAAAATTGGGAGAATTGGAATCGGTATTTGCTGGTTTTGGGACCATTATGACTTCAGCAACTTTCCACTAACTCGGAACTTATTCTAACATCAGTACAGCGTTAATAATATAAAGGAAGTGTTTTTTTTTTAATTTTCTGACTCGCCAATTGCGAAGTAAGGCACTTTGACCTAAAAGATATTTTGTATCATTTAGTCAGAATTGTAGTTAGCCTAGTAGGTTTTGTACCGAATTGAGTTGATAACACTGCCAGCAGCTGTTTCGGCTTCTCCAAGGCAAAACATTCCGGAGAGTCGACTAGATTCATTTTGTTGAGGTGATGTCCTGTAAGGTAACCTGCTAAGTTCTTAATATCGTGCCGACTTAGATTAATACATTTTTAATGAAGGGCGGGATGGCTCTTTTGGCCTGTCTTTGACGTGAGCTGTTCTCACAATATAAGATGCATCTCGAATGCTCCCAGCTATTAATATCTATATGGACTGCTGATTTTGGAGTGCGGCAGAAGGGTTCATGCTCATTCAAGGTAGTTTCCGAGTCTTTCCCATCAATGAACTCATGACCAGGAACCCATCACAGTTTGGTTTTGTTCCTAGAGCTTAGCTTGGAAGTATTTGGAGCAGTACCATACATGACTGATTTGGAGTCAATGGTGTGCGAGCTAAGGGCTCCGTGACTGCCCGTGAATATATGGATGTTCACGCCTTTTCCCATAAAAGTAATTTAGTTATTACTTTTCTGGGTTGAATCTTAAGGACTTCTCCGGTTGTTATGTCGTAACCGGTAGCTTTCTTTGGTTTTAATTTCTTTATTTCAGTGCAAAGATCCATTGGAGATGCGTTTGTCATCGTGTGATTGACTGACACTCTTTCCGATTCACTGATATTGTGCATGAGTCACAGGGCATAAAGGAGGAAAGCGAAGATTTGCGCTTCCTCCTTATCTCCTTTTGCCTATAATTTATTATTTTTTCTAAATGGTGGCGCAGACTTTAGGTACTAAAGGTACTAAAAGATCTTTTGATGCTTTCCAAAGAAAATTCTCTTATGCAGTTAAGCTTTCAAGATACGTGTCTACTGCATGGTTTTGAAGTTTTTAATGGTCTCTCCCAGCAGGTAACACAGGTTATTTAAATACGTTTTATGCTATGGGGCACGGTTTTGCTGTTATCTCTTGCAGGCTTTTCTTTATTTTCCTTACAATTTCTTTTATCTTCAGCGGATAATTTATACCGTAGTTTGTTGATTTCTTCCTTTGATAGGGTGTGTTATTCTACTCGGAACGATTCATCGAAACAAAAAAATCGGTAAGATCCGGTGTTATTGTGGTATCAGGTGACCAGTTTGTCGGTTTGCCCATCAAATGGAAGTCACAATTGTGCTCCATACCAGTTTCATAGAGCATTCTACCTTTCTGTGAGATGCATTTTGAGTCCCAGAGGGTGTGTTTTGCCAATAATAAAACTAAATGAATGTGATTTATATATATTTTTCAAGACAATCTTTTCGAGCGCGGAACTCGAAGGGCAGCAAATGGCTGGAATGGTAAGGAAATTAAGACTATTTCTTAGACGTTCCTTGCTTACTTGCATAGATTCAAGCCTTATTTTAAGGTATTCAATATATTCGATAGATAGAAACGCGATAGCTTTTCTTTAGGAATTTTTAATTTACCGGGCTTAGACTTTTCCCTACTTGCCACTTTTAAGTACTTACTTTTCGGCTTTAGGAATTTACCTTGCCTTTTTTCCAATTTCCTGGCTAATACACAACCTCGATAACTTGCTGGGAGTTCTCTTCTGCAATTAATACACGTTGTAGAGGCTTGCTTGGTTACTTCACAATCTTTGCGGAGGTGATTGCCTGCGCATTTCACAAAACGTGGCTCGAAATACTTTTGCATGTGATTGAAGCTTTGAAAGCGTTTGCTCTGAGAGATTAATTTTATGTTTTTACGCAGAGGATCAGTTCTGATTATCATGTCGAGAATCGCTTTTATTTCATAATTTTTCTGAAAATTCTCTGCCTTGGATATTATCTGCGATTCTGAACTCAATTTTCGCACCAACAATGATTACATAATTAGTCCAAAGAGTTCTCTGACCCTCACGTTACAAAATTCCTGTACAACACCTTTGTTACGCCACTTGTGGAATATACCAGCCAGGTATGGTCCCATTACTTTGAAAACCATGTTTAACGTATCGAAGCTGACTATCACATCCTTCCGGCCTATGATGATTGACTCTTATTTGGTCTACTATCTCCGTAAAAACGTCGCGAATTAGCCGATATTTTCTTTATACACTAGCTCTTAACTGGCACCATCGATTTTCCCTCACTGCCCGGTTAGGTTTTTTTTAATACCCACCCAAGCAATTTAAGGTCTGTTCCTCTTTTTCGTTCGATTTCTATTGCAGCAGAAGTACCTTCAAAAATACCCTCAATTATCACCTCTCCCTACTATGATCTTCCCTGTCAATTAGTTTTAGTTTTAGTTTAAGAGCAGTTTTGTACTAAACTCAAAAAATTCGTCCTGGATTGACCAGGGCCAGTTAAATTAAATTAAATTTTGTTAAAGAGAACCCGAATTTATTGATTCGTCGTCGTTCGCAGCAATTTGGCCTTTGCCCATCGACTACCTGGAAAATTCTCCATAAATGTCTTGGTTCCAAAGCTTATAATATCTAATTGGTACAAGAGCTAAATCCGCGTTACCAATATTCCATCGGGTGTTTAGTGAATGGGCTTTAAATCAACTGGAGGTTTTTTACTGTAAAATTTTAATGATGATGAAGCCCATTTCTGGTTAAAGGCTACGTAAACAAGCAAAATTGCGATATTTAGAACGAGGACAATCCTCAAAAAGTTTATAAGATGCCATTGAATTTTGAAAATTTTAACATAGTGCGAATTACAAGACCGGAACACAAGCAACTGCTAATGGACACCCACACAATGCGTTTGTATCATAGAAGAATTGTGATTCCAATAGTACACCACCTCATACTCGTACTATCAACAAAATCATCGTTATGTTGAATGGTTTCAAAAAGTAAACAATTGACCACAAAGATCGTGCGATTTGATGCCACTGTATTATTTTCTATGTCAAAGACTGATGTTTTTGAGCGAAAGATTGTTCGAGTAATACACGATATACGCCTCTAATTCTTCGAAAAGCTGTGGAAAATTGGACCTCTAGAATGGGGTTTGTACGAGGCAGCTGTGTTGGACATACCATATATATGCCCGAAGCTGTCTTCAGGTATTTAAGTCATTAAGTTCATATTCTTGTTGGTATTTTATTTAAACAAAAAAGTTTGAGCCCTTTAAAAAAAAAAACAATGTATGGCAACCGGTTGGTCTACGTCCCCTTAATTCCCATTATCGAATATTTGAAAAAGGAAGGACTATATATAGAAGAAGCAAAATGTGCAGGATGGGCATCCTCATGCATCCTTAATTGCGTGTATCTATGTATCACTGTCGACATTTTCAATATGTTGCTTCCCACAAACTAGTTGGATTTGATTCCTTAGAAGAAATAGAGAGTTGGTCAAGCTCAGGAAAAGAGATGTATCACACTCACAAATACAATTATGGAGCAATATTGTATTGGATTTATGTTGTGAAGGAACACGAAATTTAAATTTAGAGTATTCATCTACTGCTAGCTACTCTTTGGGCTGTACTTAATTACATCGCCAACTTCTACAAATAATAAAATCCTTAATGAGTTTGGTAACAAGAACTTGAAAATAATTTTAATCAAACCAAACTTTCAAACATTCTTTTCCGTGACAACAAATAGAAACAGACTGCACTTATGCTTTTCAAAATCAGGAAATACTGACAATTAATAGACTAGGCAGGGCAGTGGTACTACGCACCCTTACTTCTGCGGCCAGGTTAGGCCTATTGTGATTTCTTCATGTAATAACTCACCTATTATGCCTGCAATTTTAATAAGCCCGGTTATATTTTTGAGTGAGCTGGCAGAGCTATCTTCTGCCCCAGGGTATGGTTTGCCCACTCGTAGAAGACGGAGATATGTTCTGGTTAAGCAATTACAGTGGCAAATGATATAGTCTGCTGTTTCTTCGTCCTAGTTGTTGTCTTGCGCTATTCCCATAGTCATAAGGTATTTTTTGACTCTACAGTGACCAGTTAGGAATCTGGTTACTGCATGTATCTGAGCCCAAGAAAGCTGTAGGAGTTGTTTTGTTCTTTTGTTGGAAGGGGTTTGTAAAAAGCTGTTGGCTAAGCTATGAATTAAGTTTCCCTTCAGCAATGGGATGCCGTTGTTTTAAGACAGTTATTTATATAGCTTAGCTGATTCTTAATGAATGTTGAAGCCGAACCTTTCCTAACCAATTCGTCTGCTTTTTCATTATCATTTTAAACACTGTGACCTGGCACGCAGATTACCAGGTGTACCGGTATTTAATTTGTGAAAATAAAACACTGATTCTCAATGGGAAAGTAAAAAACATTTTATTCAAAATATTGGCCATTGCTAGCTACATATTTTCCCATATTTCAGACAATTTATGGATTCCACGCCAATAAAACTGTTCGTCTTTTGAAGCAAACCAAAAAGTCACCCAATTTTCCACATCCTCGTAGGATTTGAAGTGCTGCTCAGCTAATGAGTGTTCTATCGATGAAAACAAATGGTAGTCGGAAGGAGCCAAGTCTAGTGAATAAGGCGGAAGGGGTAGCAGCTCCCAGCCAAGTGCTTTGGTTGTATCCTGAACCAGTTTTTCTTTGTGTGCAGGTTCATTGTCTTGGAGCAAAATTACTTTGCCGTGTCTTCTGGCTCTTTTTGGTCGTTTTTTGTTGTCGGTAGCGATCTGTATTAACGGTTTCACCAGGTTTTAGGAGCTCGTAGTACACCACACCTTTCTGGTCCCACCAGACACACAGCATTGTCTTCTTGCCGAATCGATCTGGTTTTGAAGTGGAAGTTGAAGTCCGTTTAGGATTCCGAAAATAAATCCATTTTTCATCGCCAGTAACAATTCGATGCAAAACTTTGAAGCAAAATTTCACAAGTGGTTTTTCGGTTTTCCATCTGTCTTTCATACAATTCATGTGGCACCCATTTTCCAGACTTTTGGATTTTTCTCATAGCTTATGAATGGTCAGAAATTGTTTGTTGTGCAATATTTAACATTTCTGCCATTTTTTTCTGACTCAAAGTGTCATCTTCATCCAATATTGTTTACAATTCGGTGTCTTCAAACTTTTGTGGTGGTCTTCCACGTTCTTCATTTCTCACATCAAAATCGTTATTTCTGAACCGTTGATACCATCTTTTGCATATTGCTTCAGATAGAGCACGATCAAAATTTAATGCCCGTTCACAATAAATGTTCACTATCGAGACATTTGTATCTTGACGCTCACTTCATACCGGTACACCTGGTAAATGTTCTTAATTGTGGCAGATCTGTTTAAATTCTCCCTAAAGCTTGCATCTCAGCTTGAAATAGAAAGATGCTACTGTTCACACTTGCGTACAGTAAGTATAGGTAGTTTCTCCGTATATGGCTGCTCCCACTCCTTTGTCTGTTCTCTTAAAGAGTTCATTTTTCCTGAGTTGAAGTAAAAGGTCTAGATGAACTATGTAAAGGGTTTTTCAATAGGGACATAACCATTTGGATTTTTAAATACAAACGCATCTTTAAACTTTTTTTATGATCTGCTAATGTCAAAGCGTCAGTAGAGGTTTACATTTTTATCATGGTGAAGTTCATCAGCGAGCAGTGTTTGTAAATTTTTAAAAATTACTATAACGACTACCTTAGTTGGTTGCCGCAACTTTAAGAACTCTTACTCCAACAGGCTGTGCGTGCTATAATGGATAAATTCGAGTCAAAATTTTAACTATTGAATGTTTCTGTGCCAGTAAGACTTCAAAGTACCGAAAATATCAGTTCAAAATGAGCCAAACCCGTCGGTTCTATGACATTCACAAGGATTGGGAATCTCCCAGTTCACATTGTGTAGAATTTTTCGTAAAATCTTAGCCTATATACTTACAATATCAATTTAACTCAAAAAGTCAAGCCTCTTGATCATTCGAAGTGCCGAAACGCCTCTATTTGTACTTTGCAAAAGTTTGAAGAAAATTTTGAATTTTATCGAAAAATCATCTTCAGCGATGGAGCTCATTTTTTTCTTAATGGCTTTGTCAATATACAAAATATGCGTTATTGAACAGGAACAGACCCACATGTGCATCGTGTTTGCTAAAGCTTTTATGAAGATGAAGAGGAGAGTGGTACAACAGAACCTCTAATGTTGCGGTAGATTTTGCTCTCTTTGCAGCCGTAGCACACATACAGGCAAGTCTTTGAAGTTTGTTTAGTTCAGCCCGTGTAGACTTTTGTTTAGTTTTATGCACCATATTGGAGATACATAAGGCCCTATAGTTCTAGCAATTGCTGTGTACATCCACAATTCTATTTTTTAGTTACGGCCCCAGTTTTTACCTAGGGTTACTTCATTTCACTTCACTTGTAAATTTCATGATTTCTAGCAAAGCACTGACTATTCACTTTGAAAGGCCACCAAAAACCTAAGGAATCCCATCAGAAAAAATTATAGACAGTAGGTGAAAGCGGATGTAGAGAAATCTGCCCTATTCGCTAAGCATCTAACCACTACTTTTCAACTACATGCAAATCAATGCCATATGACGTGCAATACGCGTAGCCAAGAAAACCAGACTCTGTGTCTGAAGTTACAAAAAAAAAAAACAACTTCCGCACAAAGATGTGGTGAAATTTACCAAATTCATTCAATCTGGAATCAGACTACATCATGTCCCCCGTAACTAGAAGGTTGTACCTTCTAGACTAGGTAAATTGTGGTATGAAACAGCGTCGTATAGGCTTATATCCCCCCCTTCTAGTCATGTTAAAATTGTTTGAAAGCCAAGCTGAAAACCAATCATTAAGCGTAAAAAACTTGCACCAACTTCACCAGTTTGGGTTTAGAGAAAGTCATTTAACTATAGACCAAGTACATATGGTATAATTATTGATGTCATGGAAAAGTCGCTGGAAGAGAAAAAGGTTTGTTCTGTCTGTTTTTTGGACGTTTTTTAAGCTTTGTTCAAAGTCTGACACGAAGGACTAGTGAACAATATGCTACCAATACAGTATTCCAAGTTACTTGAACCATTCATAACACCTCGTTTCTTTAGAAGAAAACAAGAGAACGCCTACTCTAAACTAAGCGAAATAAAAACGGCGTAAAAAAGGTAAACGACGGAAAGTCTGTGCCTAATGACTTTACAGACAAAGGGAAATCCTGATATTCACTTACAGTACCCAAGTTCCTTATGCTAACATCGCTAAATACTTAGCTATAGCTTGGGATGCAAACAGAGCACGTCAAGATAAAAGAGACGAAATCAACTTAAAGCTAAACAAAATGGATTGGCTTATTGAAAGGTGATCAGTCTTATCTACTCACAACAAACTTTTTCTAAAAACAAGCAATAAAACCAGTATGGACCTATGGAATCCAATTATAGGGGTGTGCTAAGAAAAGTACCATCAAAACCATTCAAAGGCTTGAGGAGCATTGATAATGCACCATGGTACATCCGTAGAGACCTTTATAGTGATCTGAAAATGGAGCGGTATCTAGGAAAATTCAGAGATATGCAACATTTCACGCGAAAAGGCTGAGACAGCACACTAAGTCAACTCCTAAGTCAACACAGTGAAATTTAATTCTTCTAAAACATAATGCTGTCTGCCGCGATTAAACCGAAATTCAAACACCCAGCCATTGTCCATAAATGGAACCTGCATCATCGGAACCGAAAAACTTTTCATTTGTGTGTGTATGTCAATGACTACTTACGTAAAAATGACCACATATTCGATGTCGCCAGAAATGCTACAAAATGTCTAGGTTTCCTCAAGCGATGTAACAACTATTTCATCTTCTTTGGTCTGGCCTCAAAATATAAGGCATTTATCTGCCCAAAATTGGAGTACAATTCCCACATCTGGTCGGGTGCGCCCAAAACATCTCTGCACCTACTAAATAGGATTCAAAACTGTGCGATAAGACTCATATGAATATCAATCGGTCAATTGACACCCTCGAGCACCGACGTAATGTTACTTGTCTTACTTTGTTTTGTCACCATCACCAGTGCTCCATTGTAATCGCCAGTAGCATTCCGTCCCTTGAAATCTTCAATCGTTACACGCGTCTCGTTATGAATGCTCATCAATAAACACTCAATCCCACTTTGTGATGTACTCTTAAATATTGTGATTCATTCCTAAGCCAAATTGTTTAAATAAAAAAAATATGGACCATAGCAGAGGGGAGAGAACACCACCCTCGGGGAAATCTCTCGCTGCCATAACGATGATTCTATCACTGAATCTACCATTAAGCATGTGCTTTATCAAGTAACTCGTAATACATGTATCATCAACTCCTGTGCTTTAGTTGGTTTTGTTTTTCGAAAGCTCCTTCGATTTCAAGGAATCAGCCCATTGATCAATCTTTGTGGTAAGTTCCTTAGGAGCATGCGTTATGGATTCTTCTGCTTGATAGGCATATTGGTTTTTTATATCCATGATATGCCCATCAAGTTTTTTTTTTTTTTTTGTTGGAAAAACGAAGTGAGGCCTACTTGAATAGGTAAATCAGTTTACCTGATCTGGGTATAAACGTAACGGTTACCTCTTTCCAACTTTTTGATATGTAACACTAGGCGTAACTGGTTCTGAATATGTTTATCAGACGTGGAATCGTGATAACTTCTTGTAAAGATTCCATTTTTACCAGGTGCTTTGAATGGGTCAAATGAATTTTATTTTGCCTTCATGAAAAATTTCTTTTGACCTCTTCCAGTGCTCTCTCAATGGCAAAAAAGCCATTGGGAACAAATAGGGCCATCAACCTCGAATAAAGCACTGGCTATACATCTCGGTCATAAGATCGATACTCACCTACGGTGTTGTTGTCTGGTAGACGGCCTTAGACAATGCAGTCAACTGCAACAAACTAAGCAGAGTCTAAAGAACAGCATGTCTATGCATAAGCAGAGCTTTACGTTCTACTCCCTTCGCGGCTTTGGACATTCTATTTCACTTGACACTCCTTGACATCTTCAGCAGGCAAGTAGATGCGACTGCAACTATTCGCCTTAAAGCCACTACAAAGTGGAGAAGTAATTTATTTCGCCACGCTAATGTTCTTAATATAATGGGTGATTCATCGTAAGGTTTGATTTACAATAGGTTTTCTTTGACAGATCATGCGTAACCACTTTCAAATTGTTTTACGATTTTTGTTCAGTATCGTTTGGCAAGTCTTCATGGAAAGACTCATACTACAACAGCGTCTACAAATTGTTCAGCTATATTACGAAAATCAGCGTTCTGTAAGAAATGTTTTTCGTGCGATTCGAGGAACTTACGGTGCGCAAAATCGAACTACTGAAACCAATACTGCCAATACCATTCGCAAATTTGAATCCAAGCTTACATTAGTGGATTACCGGTTAGACCACATCCAGCACGTAGTGAAGAGACTATAGCAGCTGTTGCTGAGAGTGTAAGCGAAGACCGTGACGAATCGATTCGTCGTCATTCTCAGCAGCTTGGTTTGGCGTATTCGATAACTTGGCGTATTTTACGTAAGAATTTCGGCCTAAAAGCGTACAAAATTTAACTTGTGCAAGAATTGAAGCCAGGCCAATTTAAAAAAACTATGAAAATCCGGTGTCTTATCGTGATGATAAGACACCGGATGATGTCTTCAGTGATGAAACCCATTTCTGGTTCAATGGATACGTTAATAAACAAAATTGCCGTATTTGGGCTGATGAGCAAGCCGAAGAATACCAAGAGCTACATTACATCCATTAAAAACAACGGTATGTTGTGGTTTATGGGCTGGTGGAATCATTGGTCCATATTTCTGCAAAATTGAGGTAAATAAGAATGTTACCGTCAATGTTAATCATTATCCCGCCATGTTAACGGACTATATGTTTCAATTCATATTCAATTCAAGCACATAGTCTCAGTGAACTCTGGTTTCAACAAGATGGCACTACGAGCCATACATTGCGTGAAATAATGGACTTTTTGAGAAATCATTTTGGTGAGCACTTAATTTTACGTTTTGCTACGGTAAACTGGCCGCCTAGATCGGGCAATATCACACCTTTGGACTATTTTCTCTGGGGATATGTACCAGTCGCTATGCTCGAATGAGTCGCCCAAAATTGGACCTTTCGAATGGACCACCTAAGTCGTAGTCGTGGTCAACATTTACATGATATCATTTTCAAAAAGTAAATGTTATGAATTGTTCTTTTAATTGATTATAAAAATGTTAAATTCACTTTCAAATTTATGTATTTTATTTTACATTATAAATGAAACCTTAAGATGAATCACCCTTTATAAGGAATCCTCATAGAGAACATCGATTACACCATACATAAACTTTGGTTTGACACATACTTTCATGTAAGCTTACGTGCAAATAATTATTAAAGCTGGATGCTAATAAAAGAATAGACCTTAGGTGGACCGGTGGGCCAATATGTCTAGCGACTAAACATATTTGGCCAAAGCTGGATCTAAACCGCTCAGTCTGATTCTTCTAAACAGGAAACATATCAGCGCCATCATAGGTGTCATCCCTAGATACTGCCTTAAAGTCAAGCATGCAAGAAGGCTTGGCGCTCGTTTGTAAAGGCGTCAAGCCTTTAAGAAGCCAATCCTTTCCCTTCTCTGTACATGTCCAGCGCTATTTCGAAGAAGATAGAGAAGATAGAGCTTTCTTCTACAATGACTTAAACGATCTAAAGAATACAGACTGCTTAGGAATGTGCACTATGTGTTCTAAAATCTCTTATTTTGCCAAACATTATATTTCTTAACGTTAGAATAATTCACTCAAACTGGTAACGTTATTCAAAGCTTTCTATTGCCGTTTATTTCACAATTGCTTATGTTAAAATCGATGTAATCTCGTAAATTTGGATTTCAGACGTAGCATGGTAAACATCATCTTACAACATAAATAAATTGTTGTTTCGTTTAGCTAATCGTATACATATAGTTTTTTTTTTCTTCGTTATCGTTCGTCTGTTCGATTTTGTTCTTCCTCGATACCCTTTCGGGTTATTGAACAGAGACGTTAACAGTCTTATGCGCTTCATCTTAAGCTCAAATGGGCTTTATGAGTAAGAGAATCATAGATCCACGTTGCAGCACACTGAGCCAATAGGCCTAAGTGGGTTGGTCGTTTTTAACCGCGACTCTCACCTAACCTAACCTAGATAGAATTCTGTGGATACCAACCCTGCTTTGAGTGTCAGAAAGATATCGGCAGAACTTCTTCGATGATTCTCTTTTAGCTTCTAAGAAGTTCTTGGCTATACTTGTGAGTATTTCATAATTCTCAGCCTATTCTGCAACGCGTTTCGCCTTGTCCTAACTTTGATTGGTGTGCAAGACACAGAACAAAAAATATGTTTTATTCGCACCTTAAGGTATACCATATATGTACTTGTATTTTATTGTAAATTTTCATTAATATTCATTGAAATAACTCTGTTAAAATGCTTCCACAATACATTGTAAGAAAGCAAGTGCTACAAATTGCGCACTTAAAATCCTGTGCTCTAAAATTAATCTATTTATGTTCTACCTACGATATGGTATATATGTAATCATTTGCGGTGTGATTATGATTTTAATATCCGGTGTTATCTTTTATATGAAACAAACACGCGATATTCAGTAAATCGTTTTTTCTTCCTGTATTGGCATGTGAAAGTATCAACCTAAATTAATCGTGTCATTTATCGTTTTAGGAGTACTAATTTCGTTACAATCTTAAATCGAACAGTAACAATTAAAGTACTGTAAAATTTCACTATTGAGTCATACTTGTAAAACTAAATTTTAATTTACCACCCATTTTGGTCCCTCTCCACAGACATAGTTCGATACCTAGCAGGGCGGTTTCCCGAAACAACTAGTGCCGTGGATGACGATGGTCGAACAGCACTACATTATGCAGCCACCATCAAGGACAATGGACATTTTTTTAACCTCTTGTCCCACTTGGGTGGGAATCCCAAAGCAACCGATAAGGTAAATTAACTAATAACAAACCCAATTTTTTACAGCCATATCCGACGCAATGTGAAAGGTCTCACATGTAGGAAAGTCACAGTGTAGCTGTTAGTTGACCTTAGATCAATATTTATAGACAAGAACGCAATGTTTCGTGACCATTTGCTTACCCCTACTATTCCCTAATCCTCAGATCCTCTTATTTTAGAAGTTTTATTAAAAATTAATTTAAAATTGTAAAACCACCAGAAGGGTGGCTTAAATTGTCGCATGTACTCTCTAATGCTTACTCTCTTACTCTCATAACACATAGTTGGGGCATACAGCTGAGTTTTACACAAATAAAGACCAGGCCAAGGATGTCCTTAACTACAGGCAATTGTTACGTCGATTTGGGGCGGAAAGCCTTGCGGATGAAATGCTCAACGATCAAGGTATGGACAGGACATGCGACTGAGAGTCGAATGAACTTTACTAAATAGAGTGCTCTGAATGTGTGTGTATGTACGTATGTGTGTTTAAAAAAATGCCATACATTGTTTTCTATAATTCCATATTGTCATTTTATTGACTGCCGTCAAAGTAGTCGCTGGCTAATATTCGTATCACAACGTGTGATATCAATTCTGTTACCACTGCGTGTAGTTTTTTGTTTTATTTTTTTAATGTCTCCCTTTTGAAAGCCTACTTGTTTGAAATCCTTTTGAATTTGTAAACAAAATTGCAGCATAAATGGCTTTTTCAATGTTTTATTTTTATTTTTGTTAATTAAACGGCAATAAAAGTAGAGTGTTCTATTTTAATTATTTGTATCTGTGCATTTGAAGTGCAAAATTTAGTGGTTTAGTAGCGCGGTGCGGTAAAGAAAACTTTTTTTCAATGATAAAATGTCCGATATAGTGAATGAACATGAAGAGCTCTTGCAGCATTTAATCAATAATATTGACGATGTGTTTGGTATGTACGATAGGTCTGCAGTGACTAAGTAATTGCATTCCAAAGAAATTGATTAACACTTTGTAGAATTGTTTTTATTTATTTGTTAAATACAGACTTAACATATTGACACAGGCAATTTTTTTTTTCTTGTGTTATTAATGGGCACTTTGCTCATGTATGTATATAGTGAGATTTCCTAAATTGCTTTCAAAAGAAAATAGTTCAATGTTATTGTATAAATCGAATATAGTTTTTAAACATTTTTAAACTTAGTAAAATTAAATTTAAACAAAATTATTTGAATTTGATCGTAGCTTTGAATTGAAATTGTTTTTTATAACTTTAAACCAGGGACAGGGGTGTTGTAAGTTAGAAAACGTAAAAATTGTTTACAAAGTGAAAATGCTTTCATTTGACCTATAGATTAGAAATAAACGTTACGGTTTTTAATAGTTGCTATTAATTTTCAATTGGTTGCATCACAAATACTTTCTTAAGTACTTGTACCTGTAGTGATCTGTGAAAATTTAAGGCGTTTCAACCTCAAAGACTAACCATATTTGCAGTTAAATGTTTGTTACGTTGAACTGCAGTTGAATTTGTGCCGTAATAACTAGGTATCTGTAAGCATAACACGGAAGACATCGTTTAATTAGATATTATGGATTAAAAATTTAAATTGACAAAATGAGTACCGTTTAAAGGCCAAGGTTTATGGCAACAATGTGGATTGCACGACTATTACCAAATATCTACAGATTCACACACTTCACAATGTCACGGTCGTTTTCAACGTTGCAAATGTACCTGACTAAAATAGACCCATTGCTTCGATCGACGTTGTATTAATATATTCTTAAGATCCTTTTCCACAAATTCCTTCACACCGTATACTTTTAAACTTTTAAACTGGCAGCAGCGAGCTATTTGCATTTCATACTTTGAAATCACTCCACGAAGTTCTGAATCAGGAGTTTATTCTGTCTTCTGTACTATTTCATCGACTTTGTCTAGTCTAATAATGCGCGTGATTTGTTAAGCGTATGGTTTTTAATTGTCAAAAAAAGCGCAGGAAAAATGCAGAAGTGTATAAAATTTTTATTTGAGTTGATAAATCAATAATTTCGATTTACTTTTTGAAGATTATTTCATGTAATGTTGAACTCGACTACGTTTTTAAAAACAGAAAGACTTAAAGAAACAAGGGAATGATAGATAAGATCTTGTTTGAGACGGAACATACGAGAAATTTGTTTATTGTTGTCCCTTCAAAAGGGATGTCCAGTCGAAGGAACCTGCGACCAGTCGGTGAATGAAAAGAATGTCAGCAATGATCCTTCTTTCTTCTAATGAATTTATATTGAGAAGTCCTGATCGTTAGATAAAATTAAAGGGTCATTTCAGGGCAGACTACGGAGAGAAAAATCGAAGAAATCGACGTTGAATACCTTCGATTCGGAAAACATGAAATAAGTGAAAGGGGGACCAAGCATGTAATGTAGAGACAGAGAGATCTGGTTACATATGGGTTGGAAAATTCCTTAAGCCACCCTTTAATAAAGACAAGTAACGAGTTGGCTTTAAGGATCATCTTATCGATCTATGCGAACGGAAATTAGGCTCAAAATCAAATAATGTATATAAAATATAAATAAAATATTATGAAAAGGCTTAGCTAGGAGAATGGGTTGAACGTAGAGGAAATAGAGTCAGGGAGGAGACGGGTTACATTTACGTGAGAAGTGTATAGATTGGCACTTGGCTATATTAATTTCGAGGCAGTTTTTGAGGCAACAGATTGAAAATCGATCAAGGTTTTCTTGAAGAAGGGCAGAATCATGGGGAGAAGTAATAGTTTTAAAAAATTTTATGTCGTCAACGTAAAGGGAGAGGGAGGAGAGTTTAATAACCCTCTTAAGATCATTAATTGTAAGAAAAAAGAAAAGAGGACCAAGGCGAATGCCTTGTGGAATTCCACATGAGTTCAAGAATAGAACAGAAAGTGCGGATCTAAACCGAAAACTAGGCGAAAAGAAATATATTTTAATAGAAGAGGTTCAAAGCCGAGAGCAGACAATTTGAGGAGGATCAGTTAATGAGATATCTTATAAAACACTATTTAAGTGTTTCTTAGTTTCTTAGTTTCTTTGCCATTTTCTAAGGCCATGAGAGCAAAAGACACGAATTCAACTGGGCTTGAGTTGGTTGATCTGCCTTTTAGAAAACCATGTTGTCTGTGCGAATTTAAAGACTTGGATCTGAAGATTAAATCTTTGTATAAAATGCTTTTAAAAAGTTTGGGTAAGTTCACGCTTAAAGCTCTTTTTGTGTATCGGGATTATAAAAGATGTTTTCCAAATCTGGGAGAATTCTTCCTGTGTAAGGGATAGATGAAATATATAGGAGAAGGGGTAGAGACAGGTTAGAAGAGCATTTTTTGTGAAAATCTATGGGGAGAACATCTGGGCCAGGTAGAAATTCATCTCTAGGTTTTTAATACTTTTCTTCGATAACTAGAGGATTGAAATTTTGAGTGAGAAAGGGACCAATGGAGAAATTTGGTGGTAGGCCATCAAAGTAAAAGGGGTCCGGTAGAAGTTGTTGGCCATTGATTGTTTGAAAAATGTAGAAAAAAGTTGGCGATGGTAGGAGAATTACTTGAAGATTTATTTTCGAAAGCGACGAAAGAAAAATAACCTACAGTATTACTTTTGCAATTGATAAATTAGCGTTGACAAAAAGAGTTCTAGAGTCTAATGAAAATGAATATAAGTACCTAGATAGTTTGAATAGTGGGAAGAAGAGTTGGTGCGGATACAGCCCATATCGTTTCGTAGAGAGCAGAGCAGTCTACTATTATACCAATGAGTTTATGTAGAAGATGTTCTATGGCGGAAATATGCCACTTAAAAAGCGAGATGGATTTGAATATTTCTCTGTAAAAAATGCAGAGTACAGTTTTCAGAGATAGAATGGTAAACTCGAAGGAGCCTTGCTTAGATAGGTATTTATTTTACTGAAATTAGCCTTTTGGAAAATGTAAGAAGAGAGAATTGCTTCTATACGGAGAGTCTAAATTTGAATCACTTTTTTGAGTATATTGGCTGCTATCTCACTAATATAACGTGTTTAATTAGTTTATCGAGATAGACGAGTTATTTAGCGTATCCCCATAAAAAATAGTTTAAAGGCGTCAAATCGCACGATTTCATATGCGTCTTGCTGGATTTGCATTTAGGGCTAAAAAAAGTTCTAAATCAATAAACAACGGCCAATAGTTTCCCCGGACAATAAACCACACCAAATAATCCATACCAATTCAACAAGTAAAGAGCTTAGTCGCTGAAGATAATTTTTCGATAAAAAATCGGATCTTGCTATAGCTTTTCTAGACTTACTCACCGACGCTCACATTCGACGCTCACATTCAACGCTGTTGCACATCGTTCGGCTTCAGTTCTTGTATTTTGTAAGAAATTTTGTAAGAAATTTTGTAAGGTTTTACCTTGGTTAAAATCTTCCACCTAGTGGAGTAACACAATCCCAATTTGTGCGAACGGCCACGACTGGACAATTCGCGGTCTTCATTAACATTGGTGGATACAACAGCAACATGTACTTTACGCATATGGGTAGGTGGCTTGATGTCTAGTAGCGTAAAATTGCTGCGAAACTGTGCGTCACTATGGCTTGAATTGCTTGTTCATAAGATCGATTGTGACAACCGAAAAATGGTCATAATGCGCGAAAAACATTTTTCACAGAGCACGAATTTTGATAATAAAATTCAATACTTTGTCAGTGTTGTTCAGGTGTACTTTTGCCTTACTACCTTTGATGAGTTAACATATACTCAAATGAGCTGTCATCTGTCCATAAAACGTTTCTTCAGAATTTGGCGTGCTTTGGTGCAGGTGTTCCTTTACAAAGGCCAGTCTTTTAAGCTTGTTTGACTTAGATATAAACGGCACGTCTTTAGCTTTACTGATTGGGTTCTTGGCCGTCAAATTTCATTGACCTGCAGCAGATTGAGGCTTCAGAAAAATATTTTTTTTGAATTCCCGTAGAAGGACTCGGTCTTGAGTGTACGTTGTTTTGCACTTAGCACCTGATCTCGCTAAGTTACTTATGTCGCTATGCTTTTTAAACTTATTAATTTGATAGTGCACAGTTTGACGCGATACATTAAACTCTTTTGCAATGTCTTTAACTGCCGTTCCAGCGTTAAACTTTGCTACCATCGAAGATCTGGTAATCAAATTCAACTCTGCTAAAAATAGATGCTTTGTTTAGCGCATCATTTTTGCATCATCAAGGTAGACTTGAACACGGTGAAAATATATTGAGTCATAAACATTATTCTCTCAAACTGCTTAGAGCTTGACGCCTTTTTGTGGTAGAGTAATTATATTAGAATTCTTCTTAATCATGGAAAAGATTCCTTGGGAAATGGAGAACTGAAAGGGAGTTGTAAAAGGCTGAGTTAAATAAATTGCACACAATAGCATTGCAGGCAACCCACTACGTCTAGTAGTCATCAGTGAGATTTTATTTTTTCTTACTTATTTGTTCTACTGTTGCATTAATTGATTCCAACGTTGTTTGCGAACAGTTATTTAAGTATAAAAAGTCAAGGTGGTTAGGTTCTTGGATATGATTGGTGTACACCAGGCTAAAAAAGTCAGCTAAAAGATTTTTAGTTACCTGGAGATCGGGAAGATGGATAGTTTTCGGACTTTCTTTTGATGTTGATAAATTGAAAGAAATTTTGGGATGTTTGATGAGGGTGTAGCGTATTCGCTTCAAATAACTATGTTAAAGAGATTGACATAGTTCAGAGATTTCAGCAAAGGATATCAGCTTTGGAACGTGATCTAAGATAAGCGTACCATAGCTTACTTCTTTTACTTCTTACTTCACCTTGTTGTACAAAGGTGGTGAATGTGAGAACCTAGTCGCCTGACAGTATCGTTGGAGTCAGTTGGCGTTAAATATATAACCATGAATTGGTTGGGAAGGACGAGCTTAAAAGCAGTATATTGTGAATTTTTTTTGCAATTTTGAATAGGAAATTTTGCTATATGAAATACCTTATCATGCCCAATCTGGTTTCAATACGCAAAGTTTTCATTCGCTTATAACGTGCGACAAGGCAGTGAGTATGTCATCATCGCTCTTTTCTGGATACCAGGTCACAGGAATAACTCAGAAAGCAAAGAAGCTCATGAATTACTTAAAAAAAGCCCACTCAATAAATCGTATGGACAATAAGGAACCAATAGCTTAGAAAAGTAGTTTTTTGTCTCTCAGATGAGAAAAAAATTGACTGTGCTCCTTGTGCAATTTCACAGTCTTTCCTAGAAAAATACCAACACACAACATATCAGCGTCATGTACCTACAGACCGATAGTAGGTACTTCGCTGTGTTACCATCTTTCTCACATGAAACTTCGCAGGATTTTGTGTTGAATGCCCCTTAAGATGCCAGTAGCAATCTACAGCTTTTGTGCTGAGGGGCAGTAGGAAACACGCTGCCTGTTTGTAGAAGTCGAAAAGTATTCGTTTGGTCTTTCGTAATTTTGGAGAGTTAAACATTTATGCCTCCATGAAAACGTGTTGTCAATGGAAGCCGTAACAAAGGCAGTACATACGAAGGTTCTCAGGCTTGCCTAGCAAGTTTATCGGGGATTTCATTTTCCGTGATCCCAATGTGACCGATAATCAAAACAAATTCTCAGTTATTTCAGTATTTATTCGCTTAGAAGACATACCTAAGTTTTCCTAACGGAGCGAAATCTACGTTTTGGTGTTCCAAAAAGACTCCAGCGCCGCATTTTGGATCAGTTTCTAAGCCATCTGCGAAAAATCGACTACAGTGCTTTCCTGGCTCAGATTCTGGCCGAAAACATTCCTGAGCATAGGGGAGGTCGACTTCACACTTTTCCAGCAAGAAGAGTTCCGGTGTTATTACATCAGGCGGGATGTCCGTAGGAGCAGAGTCAAAAGATGCGTTAGGTATTGTACCAAAGATCACTTCATATTTTCGGAAAATATGAGAACATGCCCAAGCACCAAATAATAAGCATATAATGAAGAATTGTTCTTGTCATAGACAAGTCGCTACAAAGGATCATTCTTGATATAAAATGGCCCTAAAACTTGTCAAAAACTGCTTCTAGCATGTCGATAGGACGTGTTTAGTTCAAAGAAATTTATTATCCATTATGACACGAAATACTTTCGGTAGACTTTCTGATTTTCGGTATAAAGGTTTTGTATGTATGCCAGGGTAACAACGAAGATTTTCTCCAAAGGGAAAAGACGTGAACCCACCAAACCATTAGCTGCTGATCTTTTTGAGTATTTCAATCTTTTCGTAAAAGACTTTCTTAGAGAACGTTCAAAAATCCGAATTCCCGAATTAACTTCTTATATCCATTAGCCGGATATCCGACTAAGAAGTGAGAGAAGTTTTCGCTTCTTGTTTATGTGCCCGGCATTTGCCAATATCGGAGAGCATGTAATAGTTTACTGCGTTTCTTAAGGTCAAAGCGATTTTATCGACGTATGCTTGTCCTAAAAGAAAAGCAATTATTTTAAGGAGTAGATAATGTGAAATATCTTCCCATTATTGATCAAGACGCCACTTCAGACAGATAACTAAGATTTATTTTAATAATACAAATAATTTGGGATTTGGTAGCACACTTATTTTAAATTTGATTGTATTAGGAGCAAAGTAATATTGCAGTTTGAAAAATTCAAAAGTTGCTGATTGTAAAGTAATTTCTGAGACAAATTTACAAGAAAATGCGATAATGCCAGAACTATATTTAGAAGTATACAAAGCAAATCAATTTCTTTCAAATAAAAAAATAAAAATAAATTTTTCTCTTTAGGCATCGTTAAATTTGTTGACTTGATGCTTGCGATTCGAAACTAACCGCTTATTGCAAGCCTGATTTTTTTTTGTTTGATTACACAATGCATTTGTCATTCATTCAGTATCACTTTCTGTTACCTGTGATTCGTCCATTCAAATTCACTTCAAAAGCACAGATATTAGTTGTTGCAATCCAAACAATTTTTAACACATAAAAAAATATTCAAATAATTCCTAGTACCGGATGACCAGCATAGCTCCCGCCGTTACATGTTGGATGTTGATATTTCGTCAACCCTAGAGCGCTGTTTCTCTGTAATTCAAGAGTCGAATAAAAGATTTAATAATGACTCTGCATCAACGGTAACATCTCGCAAGTCGATTAGTGCTTCCTCTTTACAAACCAACGTCACAAGTTACCTAGGGAGATTTCTTCGTCGAAGCGTCTTTGACAAAATCAAGAAACGCCAAACGCGGCTTGACCATAATTTGTTTGATGTCATTTGGCCAGCAATGCGAAAAGTCACGAAAGAAAGAAAGTTGGATGAAGACTTAAACAATGGCATTATAGCTCCGGACTATGATGTCTATGTTGTATTCCAAGAATTCTTAGTGCCACTTATCAAGGACATGCACTGTTTGAATATCTCAAGCGAATTTAATCCTCATCCGCGGATAGCTTATTTTCCAATGTCAAATGGTAAACGAATGAATCGGGTGCACTTTGTTTTAGACGATGAGTACAAACTTATAACGCGGTGTACTGTCGAATGCTCGAGAAACTTAGAAGGATTTGAATTGCCATTGAATCTAAATGTGGCCCAAATAGAACAATCTGAACGAACAATGATGGCGAAAATTTTTACGACAAATTTCGCAAGCGCTATTGGTGATCGAGAATCAGGTAGTTACTATACCCTCAATGAGGTTATCGAAGAAAATTCTGTCATAAGCAAGATGCTACAGGATGCTGGTCTGATGATACCAATCCCTGATATGAACGACCGTATACAGGAGGCAGAATCGCTGGCTATAAACGGTCAGCTGTGGCCTTATGGACGTGGGGTGTTTGTGAATGCTGAACAAAATCTTGCTCTCTGGTTAAATTGTCAGGAACATTTGAGGGTCATTTCTTCAAGTACCAGATCAGATGCAGCGAATATTGGAAATGTTTACAGTAAAGTTGGAAAAGCGGTCGTTTTTTTGGAGACCAATTTACATTTCAAAGAGAGTTATCTACTGGGATACCTTTCCTCAAGGCCTTCATTTCTTGGAACTGGCCTAAAGATGACAACTACAATTCAATTGCCAAATCTTATGAAAGAAGTCAACAATCTGCGTCATTTGTGTAGCGTTAGAGGGCTGATTATGTTGAACACTCCTCCAAAGAGTTCAGTCCGGCTTGTTAATATGCAGAGTTTAGGAGCGAATGAACTTTCCTTATTTCAAGACTACTGTACAGCCGTTACGAATATCATTTCCTTAGAGAAGGACATGTCACTTACTAATTCAAAACACATTGCAACGATGCTGGTGAAGATATTCCGACGGAAGAAGAATAGCTTAGTGGAACGAAATTAAACAGATCAATAGTTTACATATATAATTTATAAAGAACTCAACTCACTTAATATTTGCTTGATTTTGTTTCGTTTACTCAACTCGTTTTGTGGTTTTTTCGATTATTTAGTGAATGCTTTCAATAATTTGGTTTTTTTGTATTATACAACGATTTTCTTACAAATTTACTTTTATTATCATTCTTCTGAAAATAATGTCGACTGTAAAAAATCCATCCGCTTTTGAGATGCAAAAGCAATTATCAGCTTTGTTAACGGTTAGTAAAGTTTATTTTAATTTATTAAAAAAAAAAATCAGATTGTTGTGTCTCTTTTAATCTGTTAAATGCTAGGTGATTGCTTTAATTTTCTTTGTTTAGTTGCAATGCTATATTTATGTTTTCTTCGAGATGGTTAAACTATTTTTCATTAGTAATTAAGAAGTGAAATAAACAAAACTGGTATTTGTGTGTTCAGTTTAATGGACTGTTCGAAGGATTTTTTCACTCATGAGCATCTCCTTCAATGTTTGTTTTTAAGCTGAAACATTACTGCATTGTTAAGCAATCTCTTCATCTTGAGATCTGTTTGTGATTTCAATGATTTGCAAACACAGTGTGGACATAACAAAGTTATGGAGTCAAAGTTCCTCATCCAGACTTCTCAGATCAGAAGCTAATCTCTGCATTGGATTCTTTAATTAGATGATTCCATTTTCGCACTCATATAGTGGCAAAATCTAAAAAATCCCAACATAATCTTACTCAAATCCTGTGGTACAGTTGGGATATCAACTCATGAGATATCTCGAAATACTCAAACTTGTGTTTAGTAGGAGGCTCCTTTGTTGAAAATGTGTGGATTTGAAATGAATTTTCCAAACGTTTAATCCAAATTGATTTCCACCTGATCGCTAGATGTTTATTCATGTACCTTTTACCTTTGTGGCTGATTTCTTTTTTGTCTAAATATTGTTTCATGTTAGAGATTATAAATATCATAAATAAGAGATTGCTTACCCAGGATCCAGTAACTATAGTTTCAATGCTTAAATGTTTGTTCCAGCTACAACCAAATTAACTGTTGGTAAATAACCATTACTATGGAAATGTCATTTTGCATTGTGCACAAGTCGGAATAAGAAAGGCAAC
Organism: Volucella inanis; assembly: GCA_907269105.1. Classification (NCBI taxonomy): domain Eukaryota; kingdom Metazoa; phylum Arthropoda; class Insecta; order Diptera; family Syrphidae; genus Volucella; species Volucella inanis. The sequence continues at coordinate 157,925,088 of OU026155.1, forward strand.
TTTTATCTAAACCATTTATCAGTTTCAACAGTCTTACCCTTATTTTAATTTTCGTCGCCAATTCTAGTTGTTTAGCTTCAGCTTTTATTAGCTTAGTCAGCAGACGATGCAAGACTCTGCGATAGGCATCCTTTACTGATCAAGATACTTTAAGCTATCGAAGTTAGCGAGTAATTAATTGACGAGTTTGCTACTCCGTTGATGAGTACTAGAAACATCACTAAAGATTAATTTAACTAAAATTCTGGCAAATTTCTTCTGTCATCTGCTATTTCACACACATCCTTTGAACCCTTGTAGTAAGCCAATGGAATCCTATACAGGCATCCGTATGAAAGCTACCACACAATTATCGTCTCTCTAATTAACCAGATATGATATTCGAATTTTCTAAAACACAAAAATACAATCATTATAAAATTTGCTACATCGCTTTCGACAACAATTGCAATGTCACAATTCAGAGCAGAGTGGACCGGATAATCACTGACATTTTTCTACAGATGATTATAAAATTGATCCTAAGTATTGCCTGAATAATTAGTACTGAGTACATCTTTTCTCCTTCCGATCAATTGTACGATAGAATATTTCAGATAGAAGTTTTCATAAACTTACTAAAAATAAACTGCTTTAAAATCTGCTAAGGATTTCTTCTTTTTTTTTTTTGTTAAAGAGCCAAAAAATATCGCCAATCTTTCAACAAAATGGCCTTACAGTTCAACATTTACATTTTAATGGTCGCCGGGTCACCGTGCCATTCGGATAAACTGAGGGGCTGATGAAATTGTGGAAATCTCTTAGGATCACAAGTATTCCATTTACTACTTGCGATAAACCTAGGTGCGATCGACAAAACAAAAAGTACGTTGTAAAATAGTACAAGACAGCAAAGCACTTTTTCAGGGAAAGGTGACTCTGGCTGATGCAGGCTGCAATTTGAACTTAATCTAGCCTACTATAACTCTGCAAATTTTGAAAAAAAGAAAGGAGAGAAGAAAGAGACTGAAAGATTATTTTCACTGCTTAAAAAACAATATTCCGTGCACCTGGAAATGTTGCAAATTTTGCCCGACTTTAGTCCTAAGAATTTCGAGGACTTTATTCTGCAACAGTAATCCTAAACTAGTACCGCTACTCCTGTAAGTCAAATATAAAAGTTGAAGCTCCATTCCCCATATCTTTCCCTGGGTGCGCTGGTAGAGTATTGCTTAGTCTATAGGCTTCGGACCACTGTGCCTTATCAGCTAATTTCTCGTGCACTGACCACACTTTTAAAGAAATGATTTCCAAAAGAATCGTATGTCAATATGAGAAAGCCAATTGGAGCGGATTTAACAGCTTCTTTAGGAACTTGAACTGGTCCTTATGTTTCCTCGAGAACGACGCGGATGCCGCTATTGATATGATCACGTACATTATTATCTTTGGAATGAGATCCTTTACCCCTCATTGAATAAATAGTTTCGCACCAAAAAAAAAAAAAAAAGACGTGGTACGACTAGAGCTGTAAAGAGGCTGTCAGAGTTAGGGAAACATTTTTCGGTCCTTCAAAACCAGCAAACAGAGAAAAACCAAAAGAAGTTCAAACGAGCCAGGAACGACTGCAACACATTTCTTAAGCGTGTGAAATACGACTAAAAATTGCAGCAAAAAATTTTAGTAACAAAGGTTGTAAAAATGTTTTTGGTTGTTAGTCAAAAACATTAGAATTTCTGCCTCATTTTCCATCCCAACGCCATCAGCTCTCTATGGCCAGCTCAACACTTCCAGATCGTGCTTTGTCACCGCTTTAGTTGAGACATATATTTTCGTAATGAACATATATCTGAATATATTCTCTGATTTTTTAAAATTGATTCGAGATATACGCATATTCGTAAGGACGTCTTGGACGTATTAAAGCCCTTATTAATAGTCCATTTTATTCTTGATGACTAATTCGAGTTATTTCTTGTATTAAACAAGTGAACATTATTTTGAACAGTTCTGTCACGTTGTACTGTCATGTGTTGAGTCTTAACTTTCGTGATCGTGATCGCTGCCGAACACCTTTTTTTCTGGGACCTTCACGAGATCGTCTGTGGAAGCGCACCAGATCGATATTTTAACAAACCATTAGTGCAATTATAAACTTAGATGATGCCACTTAATGTACCTTTACTTTTTGTTTTTGTAAAATAAAATATCTTTTCAGAAAAAATTCATAAAAAAAACTATAGCAACATATACAAATCCGCTGGTCCAGATAGTATATCTCTTTGTTTTCTGAAGAGGTGTTCTTTCACACGGGTGCAAAACTAATGCGTTAGCTTTTCCATCGTTCTTCCTCTATAAGCATTTGTCCCGCCCGCCCCTAAAAAAGGCGAGATTTTTCTCTCTTATTCTACAAACCCATTCCACTTCCGTCTTTTCTTTCCATGGTCATGGAAACGCTGATAAACTATCAGCTCATAAAATATCTCGAAACACGGAAACTTAATTTTTCTCAAGCGATCTAAGAATTATTTCATCCTCCTGATCTGGCCTCAAAATATAATGCATTTGTCTATCCGAAAATGGAGTACATTTCAAGGTGAACCCGATATTTCACAGTCAAGTGACAAGCTCGAACACCGTCTGCTCATCAGTTTACCCTCAAGTCTAATTTCGGACGTACTCTAAAATATCGTGATCCATTTCTAAGCCGTACAACTCGCTAATGGAATGTCCTGCTGAGCTATTTATTTCCCAGTCATATGGAAACATTTATCGATCACCCTAACTTACCTCCGCCCACGCTGTGTGCAAATATCTGAAGAATACTGAAAGCCTTAAGCGCGCGCCAATTATAAAAAAAAATAAAAAAATAAAACGCCAACTATTAAACAAAAAGATGCTAACTACATCTATTCTACTTCAAACTACCTAAATCCACTTTACCGATACTTCAATCTGAAGTGTACATCTGTATATGTATGTACTAAAAATGACGCGACTTGTCTCACCGAGAGACCGATAATTTGTTTGATTTGTAAATTCAAATACATATTTAGTTACAGGTTAAGACTGATGGTAAAGACAAGCGAAGTGAGGTAAAAAATACTTTACGAACATAATGCTACAGCAGTTTAAAACTAATTACATAGCTTCCTTAATACGAATATGCAAAAAGGAGTATTAAGAGAATAGTTTAGCCACTATTAAATAAAAGTCTAATTTACCCTTCTTGTATTTTTCCTAAGCACAGAGTTAGACAATATGCACACTTTTAATCTTTCAATCTTTCAATCTTTTTGTACCTTCCCCATCACTATTCATTGTTTCGAACCAACTCTGTACATACTTTCGAAGACATCTTAGATTTTAATTTGCAAAAAGCTTTTTTCTTATTTCTTGTATCTTCTCAAATCGAAATATGTTTATTTATTTTTTTTTTTAAGAACAAATTTGATATGTTTTAAGTAAATAATTTTTCAATAACTTAGGCACAGCTGAAAAGTATTCTCAGAATGCAATTTTCAAAACTGAACAGGGTAGATACTTGGCAAGTAGTAAGTACCTAGACTACGAATGATCTTTTCAATATTAAGACCTGTCATGAGAATGTGTCTTAAGTTGATCTAATTTTTTTAGGTTTGGGTGACCCTCTAATTAAAGGTTTAACAGAAATTGCGGAAAAACGTCCTGCCGACCCAGTCGCCTATTTAGCTGGTTTCCTTCAAAACTTTTTACATTCTCGAAAAAACAATCGCGACAACGACACTAGTGACACAAACTCAACAGCCTTGGTAAATTCAGAGTCTGAGAATATATCATCTCCCAAAAAGATGAATGGTGTCGATTCGGCTCTGGGAGATGAGAGATTTTCTTCTCCAGAATCCACACCGAAAAATGAGGATCGGGACGAGCATGGACAAAGTATGTTGCACTTTGCATGTGCAAGATCACATCGTCGAAATGGGTTGTTAAATATAATCGAGGAGTCACAAATCGACATCACATATAGAGATGAGTTGTATCGCACAGCCAGAGATGTATCGCTTCAGGCAAATCAACCAGGCAATGCTAAGGAGATTGATCGCTATGTCCTTTCTCTAGCAGTTGTAGGTAAGTATATGAAGATAGATAAAGAGAAAATATTTTTTGGTACTAATATTTGTATATGACTTAAGGAGACTCAAAACCATTTGAGAATATGGCTATCGCTGGTTATGACCATATCCTGGATGTAGTGGATGAAGAGGGAAATTCTATTACATATGTGGCTGAGTCGAGAGGTCATGACGAGTTGGTTGAGTTTTTAAATGATCTACGGAACTTAGAGGTACAAAAATATTTGCCTTTGAATTAAAATATGTTTTTTGTTCATGGATATTGATTAGGAAACACGTGAACTTCTACATCAGGCAATAAGAGATGGTGATTTTGAAAAAGTAAAAGAAATCACATCTACTTCAAAGGGGAAATGGTTGATAAAGGCGAAGAATTATTATGGTAAGTGATCTTAAGTGTTCGAAATAATGCATAGAGTTTAGAAAACAATTTTTAAGGATAGGATCCATTTACAAGTATATGGTTTCAAGCTGAACTGATTGCACAGACAACAATTTTTATCATTTGCAGTGAAGTTAAGTAGTCCTATTGTCTTCATTCATACTACGGGAAAATTGTTTCTTACTTAATTGCTCATAAGTGCGAATAAATTCGGGTGATTTCTTTATACGTTTCCAAGCATTATCAAAGGGCCGTTTGAAGAATTAGTTGATAGAAAGCAATCACGATAAGGGAATACTTTAAAAATTATTCATTCCACTGAATAATAGAATGATAGACAGGTCAACAATGTAGAATAAAAATTAAGTGAATTATTGAAACTCACTTCGAAACTCTATCCAATTCGATTGAAAGTCAACTGCTTCCAGCTTTCCACGCCGAGTTGCTTGATGTCCTCTGTCCTATGTCAGTTCTAGAGTTGAGATCTTCCTGTAATGCGCCGTCCTTTCAGAGTGAATTCCAAGATTTTTCCGAGCTGTAAAGCTGGTGCTCATCTGACATGTTTTTTTTTTTTATAATACCGCGTGCGCACCAAGGGGATATGAATACCCTTTTACTGGCTTTTTTCCAGAGTGTGGGCGGGTGGTGTAGTAGTTTGAAACTCAGGTGTATTACGTTTCGATATTTTTCCCAGACGTGGTTGTCAAACTGGACGGGACGAGCAAGTTCATCCTCAACCAGTGGGTCTCAGTACGTGCTAGTTGTTAGTTCGTTACATTTATGAATTCATGTCAGAGTTGACGCCGACGGGATTTTCATATAACTACATAAAAATTCTATGAAAAAACTTTTTCAAAGAATTGCCTTGTACGGGATTCGAACCCGTGAACCTCTGCTTCAGGAGTCTATGCATATACCACAACACCACGGCCACCGCCATTATCTCATTGTTGTTGTTATATTGTATTATTAACTCGATATTGTTGTAGAGCCTTTATTTTCTTCTCTATTTGATGGCTTTGCTAGTCAATTGAGTTCTCACCTTAAGGAGCAACGATTGGCGAAAGGTATCCCTTGTAAGAATTGGTGCAGTTGAGAAATCTGTGTTTAATATCTTGCCGCTTTACTGACATCACGGTGTACTCTCTAGATTACGTTAATATCGTCGGAGAATATGATCCCAAATGCCATATTGCACTATGGAATGACTTTGGCAGGAATACATATATCGGACGCTGCTCCGTAGAACTCGTTTCTTTAAATGATATCATATTTGGCCTTAAAATCGACAAAAAGATAGTGTTTATGAACCTAAAGTTCAGGAGTGTTCTTCAAAGGTTGCTGCAGTATTAAAATTTGGTCGGTGGTAGAACCACAATTATATGGATCCGACGGGTTGCTTTCAAATGGTTGAAGACCTTCACACACAAGGCAATGTTCTGTAGACCTATACCTATCAAATTTGCGTAGTTTAAAGGGTCTCCTTTCTTCAATACTGAGTTTTTGCATCTATTGTAAAAGTGAAGTATTTCTTATATCGCTTGAGGAAACCTGGACATTTCGCAATATTTTTGAGGACAACGAATATATCATTGTAAGTTGCCATTGACACACATAAGGAGAATAAAAAGTTTTTCGGTGCCATCCATTGACATTGGCTGGGTTTTTAAATTTCGCTTTAATGACAGCAGACAGCATTGTGTTTTGGAAGCATAAAAATTTCACTCTGTTGATAGCTTTCTTATTGGTTATGCTGTTAATAGCGAAATTTAATGAGTTTAACATTGCCGTTCCCATTCTATAGCCGCTGAGTAGGGAGTAGATTAGAAGTAGCAGACACGAGACCATTGATAAACATTAAAAAGAGTGTCTGAGACAGAACGGAGCCCTGGGGACACATCCAGCATTGATACCACGCAAGACAACTTGAGTTGATCGTTTCGAAAATAGTTTCTATTCCATTGAAGGAGATATTTGTTGATCTCAAAGGCATGCATTTGATGCCAAACTCCATCAAATGTCTTAGAAATATTAAGTGCAACTATATTGCTTTCACCAGATTGATATACGCTTTGGTTTCGCTTGTAGATGAGATATGTCATCATATCACCAGTGACCCGTTCGAAAACCATGCTGCCGGTCATTGCGTTTGCATTTTCATGACCTTGGAAAGGAAGGACGTAAGTGCAATGGGTCTGTAGGATGAGAGAGATGAAGATTCACCTTTTTTAGGGACGGGCTGGATAAATGCTGTTTTCCATCTGCTTCGAAAGAACCCTAAAGAGTTGAATTGACGAAAAAGCTTACGCAGTGGAAGAACACCTATTCAGAAGAAGGGAAGATATATAATCTGGACCAGCGGTTTTGTGAATGTGAAGATCATTGAGAACTCTTGCTATTTGCTATGAGTGAGAAAGTTAACCGGAGTTATAGGCGGAGACAAAGCACAATCTGGAAGTGTTTAGCTGGCCGCAAAGTGTACAACAAGCAGATTGGCCTTGTCCAGAGAGCTGACAGCAGGAATGCCATTTTAAATAAGCGTTAGAATGGAAGATGAGGCAGAATTTCTGATGTTTTTGACAAACGACTAAAAGCTTTTATTACCCTTGGGACATTGAAGTATTTTTTGCCTCAAGTTTTGGTCGTGTTGGGGAGAAAGGCGTTTCTTCTGTCGGGTTGGTCTTGAAGGGCCGAAAAATGTATCCTAACCCTGACAGCCTCTTTACAGGTCGGGTCGCACCATTTTCTTTTAGTTTGATACCCTTCATTTTATGAGGTAAGAAAGATCTCCTTCCAAAGAGATCAGTGTCTGTGATAATATAAGCAACGGCATCTACGTTGTTATTAAAGAAACATAATGACCAGTTACAATTCGTAAAGAAGCTGTTAAGTCCGCTACAATTGGGTTCACGTATTGCCATTCCTTTCTTTTAAGAATATTTTCTCTAACTGTATGGTCGATGTACGAGAAAAAAGCTGATATGCAATAGTATCCCGACGAGTCTAGAGTGGATAGCACATTGAACTTGTATTTCTTAGTGTAAAACGTTAAAAACAAGTCCAGGGTGTTGGCGTTATGACTATCAACGTCTGGTATACGTGTGGGCTCATTTACAAGCTGGGTCAAGTTGTTTTCCGCAGCGAAGATCTCAACACACCGTCCTTCGGCAGTTGCCTGTCGTAGCAATCCAGAATTGTGTATACTGAAATCGTCTCTAAGCAATATAGGGATACATGGTTAAAATTCTTTATATGGAGTCAGACACCGCTTTAAACTCTTTAAAGGGCACATCTACATAGTGTGACCGCCAAAAAAAGGTGATTTTTGGAAATTCTTTTAAAGAAAACTACTGTATCAAATGTTCAAATGTTTTTCGAAGGAAAAAACTTAACTTTTAACGAGTTATTCGCTTCTCCCAAGTCACAATTAAAAGGTCCACTCCAATGATGCAGTGATTGCGGCCTTCATCGTGGTTGAAATAAAAAAAAAGCAAAAAAGATTATTAAACTAGAAGGTATTGCCTATACAATGAGCCACGATTGTGAAAAAGAATATTAAATTTGACGAAATGGCAGAGTTTTGAAAAAAAGTAGAACTTTGAAAATTTGATAATTCGGCCCGCTAAAGTTACATTTTTCATACAATCGAAAAAACTGGAGAGTCATTGTATAGAGAAACATCTACAAAATAAGAAAAAAAAAATCCAAGCGATAGAATGATTTGTCTTTCAGTTACAACTGCAGCAAAGAAATGTAGATTCGAGAAACACGCGTGTAAAGATAAAACCGCTGAGCGGCTACTCTGTAACTATTTGAAATATTTATTTGAAGTTTTAGTATGTTACACTATAGACTATTTATAGACTACCGAAATATGAAAAAAAAAAAACAAATTTTCTCAAAATTTCATATTAGGTGTGGCCCTTAAAGGTCGAATTGCTGTCCAGTTTTAGGTTTTTGTAAATGAAGCAATAGTGGATAATTTGCTTACGAAGATGGAATTTTAACCACATGAAATTGAATTCTGGATTGGAACAGGAACTACATTGTGGTGGAGTTTGGTAAGCTATACACGTAAATGGCGAGACCGCGGTGAGAGAAGAATAATGGCACTAGTTCGTAGCTAGGTAGCTTTAGAGTAATCTGTGTGGTGTTGGCGCGGATCTACCTGTGTTTCACTAAGTACCAAAATAGCTGGTCGATATTTACAGACGTAGACGTACGCAGAAAAGTGATTACTTTTTAGCCGGCGAATTTTGGCTATATCCACTTTAAATTCCTAAGTCATTATAGAAAAAAGACAAACACAAAACATAGAAACACCGACTATACTGCGCACAGCTGTGAAATTAAAACTCAGAATTGGTTTGAAGAATCAAATTATTGTAGGTATTATGCCCTTATAACAATTGGAAAAAGCACACCAACAAAATTCAGCTATCCATGGGTTATTGTAGCAACAGTATAACCAGGAGCAGAAAGGTTGGGATGCCTGCACTGTGGAAGTTATTTACACTGCACTTGCTCTTTTTTTTGTGCTAGGGCACTTAATGCGATATACGATAACTATGTATGATATTATGTTTTCGATCATATTTAGGGCTGCTGTTACCAAGTTCATGAATTCTAACCAAGAAGTACTTATTCCCTTTTGAAAATCATATGGTTTCACTTCAGAACTTTGCTTTTATAGATGAGGTTGGTTTTGTGATTAAAAAACATTTACTTTGTACACTTTTCAATAATAAATACAATATATAAAATTAATATGGACCTACATTTTTTATAATATCAATTCAGCATTGTTCAAAACTTCTATTAGTAATTTTCCTAACAATTGGAGTGGAATTTAGGGCAGATTTACTGCTGGTCTTTGATTTGTTTGTAGACAAAATAAAAGTCTAAAAATTTCAGCTTTACTGGCCCCTTACTAGTATGTTATATATAAAAAGTCTCAAAAGTCTCTTAAAATCAATTTCAATCACGTAAATATTGGGCATTATTATCTATGACCTTTTGCCATTTTCTGGGTAGCTTCATAGTTCCATTGGTGTAGAACTTCTGTGGTTTATCAGCGAAAAACTTAGAGAAATGATTTTCAGCGGATCTTCAGTCGGCCAATTTTTCCCCATCAAGAGAGTTTAGCAAAGATCGAAAAAAATGATAATCAGAGGGTGCAAGGTCACGGTGGATGCATCAAAACTTCTAAACCAAGCTCCGTCAGTTTGTTCCGGGTCATCAAAGATGTGTATGGCCCAGCATTGTCATGATGGAAGACAACTCCCTTTCTGGTCGCTCTTTCTTGATCGATTCATTTAAACGGTGGAGTTGTGCACAGTAGAAGATCGAATTGACCATTTTGCCACGTTTTAGTAGCTCATAATAGACAATTACCTTCCAATTCCACCAAAAACTAAACATAACCTTGCTTGCCATCAATCCAGGCTTTGAATTCATGTGGCACCCAAACATCGAGCTTCTTTGAGTAGTCTGCTTGCTTTAGATATTTCCAAACTGTCATACGGGCCTCCGCTATCTCCAGAAAGCTTCCATGCCGGTCTTGCTCCATCAGTTGCAAAATTTCATCGACATTTTCAGTGAGAGACTGACTAGTACGAGGTGCATTTTTTACATCGAAATTTCCGGAACGGAATTGTACAAACCACTCCTGGCTCCGGCGTTCACTCACAGCATTCTTACCTTTTTCGCTTTTTTTATAGTAAAAAAGCATCCCATATGGTAGTGTATAGTATTTCTTCAGATATTTCACTCATATTCCAATCAGTATAACTTTTAACACGAGCTACGAATTACACAGCCTGACATGTCACCTTTCGTTTTACACAATCAGATTAGTGTTTCTACATTAATAGACACCAACACCATCTAGTGACAAAAAACCGCGCAGACATTTTATATAACCCAATATTTAATCTTCTTGTATTTTGAATGCGCAAATAAATTCAGTAAGATTAGGATTAGATTATTTGGAGAGGCGTTTCGTTTAAAAATCAAATTCTGCGTCATTTTTCAAAATCCGATGATTATACAATACATGTAAAAGCAAAGGTCTAAAGTACATTATTTTGGAGTACATACTTATAAAGATATGAAAAATCTTTCTTTCTTTAGTGTTAATACAAATTAGATTATCAACAATCTTAAGTAGGTGGTATTTCTTCCATATAGGTGAATGCCCCATGACAAGGATTATTTGTAGAAATCTTATCTTAACAGCTTTTAAGTATTGGATTAGATTTTCCATTTTTTACTTATCATACTTACGTTAACAAATTTCCAATTTTTTTATAATTCCAGGTCGAACTGCATTGCATATTGCCGTCCTTAAGGAAGTAGAAGAAATGGTGGAATACCTAGTCAATACCTCTCCAGAATCACTAAGGTGTGGTGATAATGTGAGTACACAAATTAGAACTAATAAATTTCAATGAGGAAATAAAATGAGAATTTAAATTTTAGTTAGAGAGAACACCGTTGCACTATGCGATGGGAACAAATACTGTTGAGAGTGTTAGTCGTATATTGATTCGTAAAGGTGCCAAGCGAACAACAAAAGATCTAAAAGGACGACAACCAAGTTATTATTTCATGAATAAGGCTGATATATTGCGATTGCAAGAAGAAGAAGATGAACATCGTTAAAACATTTTTTTTTTTCTTATTTTCATGTTTTACAAATTTCGATGAAAAGATGCTTTTATTTACCTTCGTAAATTTACATTTACTCGAACACATTGGTTATTTGTATTGTTAGTAGATTTATAAACAAATATGGTCTCAGGCTCAGTTTTTTTTTAACTTTAACTGAAAGATTGACAAATTTTATTAATAATTATTAATTTTTAAAAAGTTGGAAATAAAAAAAAAGAAAATTAAAAATTCACCTTAAAGGGTTATAGTTTATTATCTGGAAAAAAATGTTTGTATAGCAAAAAGAGAATATACTCAACAGATGGAATAACAGCACATAGCGCCTCATATTGAAATGAGGAACAACTTTAAATTTCTCTATAACCCTAATAATGATACGAGCGGACTCATTTTGTGGTTTGAAAGCTTTACATCGCTTTTATCAACAACTAGTGGTAGATCAGATCTTAGGACTAATATCAGAAATGTCCAAAAACAGTGCTCTTGGACTGTTAGAAGGTTATCTATACAAAAAGGAATATAATTTGAAAATTTTCCAGTATTGTAGAAAGTTGAGGCTGTTATACCGTACCTCAGAACTAAATATAGAAACAAGTATTGGCCGAATTCCGGAGAGTGCTCGTACACGATTGATGACGACCATGAACGTTAGTGCTCTTACACCGACCGGCGAAAAAGGAATCGTACCGAGAAAGTGTTAAATGGCCTTTTGGAGAGCGTTTTTGGAGGCTGTCCGGATTTTATTTAACATGTCGATTTCTAGGAAACATGCTCTGAAAATACCGGATGAAAGTGCTCTCAAATTACATTTTACACTGCCTTCCAGAAACTCCAACTGCCTTCCAGAACGTCAAGGCAACCTGGGAATTTCAACCCCTGCCGATCAAGAAGCAAGGTATAAATAAAGGAGACTGCTAACAGAAAAGGCAGCGCTGATGAGAGTTTGCTGCACTACACCGAAAAACTAATGCACTGGAAAATGCTGCAACAAAAGATCTATTACATTGTCTCAGTTGAGGAAAATTCAGGAGTCCCTCTGTGAACCTGCCCACTACATGATATAAACGCAAATCTTATCTCGAATTGATTTCAAGTGAGTCGTAGATGCATAAACACGAGGTAGTGGGATTACCGAGAAAAGATTAAGATAGAAAAATACGCTAAAAACAAAGCTGCGGCAGAATATCCGTAGTTTTTCAAATCTTTTAGTTGAGATTAATACAGAGAATGAAAGCGTGGTGTAGGACATTCATCATCATTTCAACCCAGAGATTTTGGTGGTCAAGTGCGGACTTGTAAGGTTATCGCCCGCAAACAGTGGTTATTTCGGGACTGACTAATGAATTGCGTATGATATAGTAGACTACGTACGCTGCGTGTACTCGCAAGCCTCTTAGATTGAAGGGTGTTTCTCTGTGCACGTTTTTTAACACTGCCAAAAAATGACGAAGAGGATCTAACCCCTTTTAAAAAGCTTTAAGTTCAAGGTAAGACTGCAAACGCCGAAGAGGGTGCTAAGTGTAAAGTTTTTAAACTTCAGATACTGAGCTACCTCCGATTTAAATCGCCAGCCTTCCCCCTAATAAAACAGGCTCTGCTATTAGATTACTTTCATTACCCCGATTATTAGTGAAAATTAAAATTAAACCAATAACTGATTTAATCATAGGGACTGACGCCTCTTTAAAAGCATCAAAATATGCTGCCAACTCTGACGTTGAAATGAGAAGCAATGATGGGAATGTGTCCTTTCTGAGCGACTTAAACTCAGAGACTACAACAGAATTAACAGCCTATATGTTCAGCATACGCAAAGTTAAGTAGGCCATAAACTTATTTAAACCATATAATCAGACGAGAATCTTCCCAGCATTGATTCAAAAAGGTTTTGGCTAGATTATTCCGGCTCTAGCCTTGAAGGTGTCTTCGATGATACCGGATATGAATCCATTTCGGAAACCAACGCTAACCGTTGGGTTAGAGCTATGGTCGAAAACCGGAAAATATCTACATCTTCCGAAGAGACTAAAATCTCTTCCTCAGCCATCAAGGCGTTCTGTCATCGTTCTTGTGATCACTGGTCATTGATGACATACTAGTAAAACTTAGGAATCGATGCTATAAACAATTGGATATACCGGCGACTTAGTCATAAGAGTAAACACAAATTGTAGAGCTATATTAACGTGTTCTCTTCATTCTTAAGAAAAATCTGAGTTTTGACCAAATCTCACTTAACAACACAGTAATAGTGTATTCCAACGTAGTAAAATATCTAAGAATAGTTCTCAATAAAAATTTAAATTAGAACTCATATACAAGTATTAATAACAAAATTACCAACGCGGCTAAAGTCGTGTGGGCTTGCATTTTGCCATATAAAAGCTACTGCAGCTACAAAGACTTGCATGCTTTGGCATCGCCAGTATAATATACATATACCTCATAGTGGCTATTAAAACCTCCATTGACCTACGCCACTCAATCTCTTAACAAAAAAATGGCAATACGCAGGACAGTCAGACTACTGCCTACCGCATACCGCCTACCCAAGAATCTGTGCTTCTGCAGAAGGTTCAATATAGTGATAAGCGGTATACGGATGGATCGAATGTGGACACCGGATTGGGTGCTAGTATATTTGGTAAAAACACCAGAATTTTGCAAATAATGGACAAAATTCCAGCGTATTTTAAGCGGAAGTACATGCCATTCAGGTGAGAGAATTAAGGGTGTCGCCATCCATATACCAACAGATAGTCAAGCAGCGGTTAGAGCATTAGGCTCTAACTGCATTGATTCCAAATCAGTCCAATATTTTACGAACTGGCTAGAAAAGGTTCGGCTGATTCTTTCATCGTCCTTGAGCCATTCTGTGACATTCCGAATTCAACGAATTTAACTGAACAATAAGGAGTTGGGAGAAAAATATATGTATAGGGTTTTCTAATAACGACTTGACAATTTTTTTTTTTTTTTTTTTAAATAAAAGGCAAACCATTTGAGATATTTAAAAAACTTTATTATTGGCTTGAAGTACAATCAAAACATTTATGAGTGGAACTCGACTTCGTTCATATGGCCACCGCGGGCACGTTTGCAGCGGTCGAATCGTTGGACCCAATTTTCAACGACTCAGCCACACATTTCGGCCGAAACGACCGCTATTTCGCGTTCAATGTTGGCATAAACCAACGACTTAACGTAGCCCCACAGAAAATAGTCAAGCGGAGTTAAATCGCACGAACGAGGCGGCCAATCGACTAGCCCATGTCTTGAGATAACACGCTCACCATACTTACTCTTCAATAAATCGATTGTAGCGTGCGCTGTGTGGCTTGTGGCACATTCTCTTGAAACCACATGTCGTCCAAGTCCATAGCTTCCAATTCGTGCCAAAAATAATCGGTGATCATGGTGCGATAACGCTGACCATTCACAGTAACGTGACGATCGTTATCGTCGACGTAAAATTATGGCCCAATAACTCCGCCGGCATGCAAACCGCACCAAACAGTTATTTTTTGTGGATGAAGTGGTGATTCATGAAGCACATGTGGGTTTTCACCCGACCAATAACGCCAAAAATGAGCTTCGTCACTGAAGATGATTTTGCGATGAAATTCATCATCAAGGCGCATCTTCTCCAGAACCCAATCGGAAAACATACGTCGCTTCAAATGGTCCATCGGCTTCAATTCTTGAGTCAGCTTGATCTTGTATGGGTGTAAACCAAGATCCTTACGCAAAATACGCCATAATGTGTTCTGAGCGATGCCCAATTCTTGAGAACGCCGTGGAATTGACTGGTTTGAATCGTTTGCTACAGACGTCCGAACGGCAGCGGTATTTTCGACACTTAGATCAACCTGTTGTCTCACTGACACGGCAACATCACACAACGAATAACTAAACTTGTTTTTGCCTGTCTACTAGGGCTAGAATTACGACCGAAAATTGGAGTT
Source organism: Volucella inanis (assembly GCA_907269105.1). Lineage (NCBI taxonomy): Eukaryota > Metazoa > Arthropoda > Insecta > Diptera > Syrphidae > Volucella > Volucella inanis. The sequence goes on from OU026155.1 coordinate 157,940,201, forward strand.
AACGCTCTTAAAGTTGCAGTTACCGACTCCGAATATCTGTAGAAAAATTTTATTATTTGCAGACGTTGCTCGTTAGTGTACTTTACCATGATGAAAATGTTGAGTTTACTGAATAAATTGACAGTAACAGTTTGATGATTCGTGAAAGAGTGCGTTCACAAACTAAATTCAAAGTTGTCAAGTCCCTATTGGAAAACCCTATATATCCCATTGGGAAGACATCCTAGGTCTTCAAACCCTTTCACAATTAATCTAAAGATTCCCTACAATTCAAACGGAATGATACGATGATACGAATATCAGAAGACTTTCTGGGTTTATATCCGTGCATTGCCACTTTCGATATCACCTAAACAAAATAGGTCCTATTCAGGAAACTTAATGTCGTGGAAAACGACGAAACTACGAAACATATTTTATGTGAACATGTGGTTCTTACTTCCTTAGAAAAATTTTAATCCGCAATTGCCGAATCAGATCCTTAAAAAAAAAACAAAATAAATAAATAAATGGATCTATTGCTACATATACATATACATATCAGGTATCTGCTTTGCTTCTGTACTATTTTTGGGGTAAGTTAGGTTCGCGGATCTTAAAACCATTGCACAGGTCGCTTTTTTTTATCATCTCGTTTGTGGGACCAAAAGGTGGCTTTTTTTTCAGCCTCTCCTTTGTTCGAAACTTGCAGACCATTGCTGTTTGGGCCGCCGGATTTTTTGACGATCTTTGTTAAAGATTTTAAAATCAACTGATTATAAAGTTTTTTTTTTTTTGAGTATAAAGCCTTTCACTATTGTTTTCATAATGTAGAAACTTAAACATCATGACCTTATATGTTTTGTCACACCAGCTGACATTCGCAACATTTTCACTTCCGTCGGTTTAATTTTTCCATCCAATTCTCGTATAAAAAAAACCTTAAAGTTTATGGGACATTTTTTTTTTACAAAAAAATGAATACAGAGTCTTCGAACTATTTTCGTTATCGTAAATTACATGACAGAACCTTAGTTTTTACATTTTTCGTATTTCGTTCAATGACCAAGCACCAAGTTTCATGAAGACATTCGGTCTTAGTACAAGTGATTTATAACCATTGGCATTTAGTGTATTTATCCAATTATTAGGAGTAACCTGAATGCCTTTTGCGTCGTTATTTATAATATCTATTATTGCTATCATTGACAAAAATAATCGTAGTTGTTCCAGATTGATAGGAAAGCTTGAACGACGGTAAGCAGTTATAATATAATCCACTATCGTGGCATACTAAGACCTTTTATTAATTCTCTGGTCATTTTCCGTGTGCACTTAATTTTTAGGTGCATCTCGTATGTAATTCTTATACTATACGCCCTGAGTACATTTTGACATTTTAGATTTACATTTTTTGAGGTACTTTGGTCAAATCGATAAACAAAATAAATATTGTAAGGAAAACTAACAACTATTGTTTTTCTGGCAATGCCTTTAAACGGGCAACACTAACTGTCAAATATATCCTTTCCTTTTATACTGTTCTTTGTTCAGGTGTGGAGTTTTAATTTCTTGTATCCAATTTCCACTCAAAAAAATTTTCATTTCATTCGATTCTGTAGCCTCGCAAAGTTTTTCGTCATTATTATTACATTTTCGATCGACCTGGCTCCCACAAAGCTGGATTGGTCACTATATTGCGTTGTACACTGTTTAGTACGAGTACACTTGTGTATAGCTTAATAGCATTAGTTTCATCTTCGGTGGTTGGTGCAATTTCACGTGTTGCTTTTGTCTTATTACAGGGAAACAAGAAAGCTGTTCATTTATGGTTTCGCATCCGAACGAACGCCTCTCATCATTGTATTACACAAAATCGCGGGTCATTTAAATCAAAGATTGTTCCCCATATATACTTCGCAGGGTACTAACATCCAGGAATGAGTTCAATTATATATATCTTCTCTCGCAATTTTTTTTTTTTTCGTTTAGAATTCATAATCTCCATGCAAGTCTTTGTATTGGATCAATTCCCTGCTGTTTTCGCTTACCTCTTCACCCATGAAAGGAATTTACTCTCGTTCTATATACAAGCATATCGAAATCCCGCCAAAAATGTTCATTTTTTATAATGCTCTGATTGCCTTTAACAATATTTTAAGTTGCTTGTTCAATGACGTCGGAGGTTGGTTTTTAATATTTTATCTAGAAGTACAGATCGCTTATCTGTTGTTATATTGTTCTGGTCTGTAATAAAAAAATGGAGAATGGATTTTATATCGATTTAACGTGGTTGTAAGGCGTTTTCTAGTCAAAATCTTTTGCTCGTCGTTATGCTGATATTCTCAGTTTGCGAAACGTGTTTTATTTTCTGATATAGTAATATTGCTCGCTCCCGGAAACCGATAAGCTCTGACACTAATATTTCCATTTGCCCCAAGATCACTCATGGACAGGCGTTTTACTTTGTGGAAATTAGTTTAATGATAGAAAGACGTTTACTGCATTTATTTTACTTCAAAAAACATACAACCACTTAATTGATACTTGTCGACTGCCGGTAATTTTAAAAAAATCTGGAGACGGTCACTTTAGTCTTATATGTACAATACATACTACAAGATGAAAGCTTTTTAAAGTTTTGCTTTTGAATTGAAAGACTGATAATTTTTTTGTGTATTTACTTATGGATTTGTTTACAAATGCTACCCTCATTCAATTAGAAATTTCTAAAGACGACACAGGCCAAATGAGGCTGAAAATGTTTTTAGAAGAACAAAGTTCTTATACATATTTTCTAATATAACAAATACTCCAATATTGTTTTCTTAGGAGAATATACAGCACCATTGTTAAAAATCTTTCAGATATGCTGCGTCCTTATGTGACAACTTTAAAAAAGAAAAGAAGAAGGAAGCAGAGACGAGCTCGATCGAGGCATTAGAGAGTTGCTTCTTCAGGAACTTTGCTCGGAAGTTCTATCAAAAGATCCAAGGTATGTTCCAAGAATATAAATCCCGAATAGAGATTTGTAGAATTGAACTGCACCAACTACAGATGAATTAGTCTCCTTAACATCGCATACAAATTCTTTCTGGTACAATATGTGAACCCCTGCAACACATACAACCCCTGAAACCCCTGTTTATATAATCTGATAAGTCCTAAGCAGTGTGGTTTTAGACCTAGTTCACCTTACGGCAGATCTTTGAAAAAGAAACGCAGGAGTTCCAAATCGTTCATCTATCATCTGTTCATCGGATTCAAGTCCGCATATTGCAGCATTAATAGAGGCGAATAACGTGTAAATAAATGGCTATGCCATAACAGTCGGTAATGACAACACCTAAATATTTGGTGTCGAGAAAGGATTTCGACAGGTCGACATGTGATTATGTAATTTATTCAACATCATATTTGAAAGAACTACGAAACGCACAGGCAAATATAGGGTTTTCCAATAGGGACTTGACAACTTTGAATTTAATTTGTAAACGCACTCTTTCACTAATCATCAAACTGTCAGTGTCAATTTATTCAGTAAACTCAACATTTTCATCATGGTAAAATACACTAACGAAATACACTAACGTTCTCCGATTGGGTTCTGGAGAAAATGCGCCAAGATGATGAATTTCATCGCAAAATCATTTTCAGTGACAAAGCTCATTTTTGGCTCAATAGGTTCGTCAATAAGCAAAATATGCGTTATTGGTCGGGTGAAAACCTACATGTGCTTCATGAATCACCACTTCATCCACAAAAAATAACTGTTTGGTGCGGTTTGCATGCCGGCGGAGTTATTGGGCCATATTTTTTCGTCGACGATAACGATCGTCACGTTACTGTGAATGGTCAGCGTTATCGCGCCATGATCACCGATTATTTTTGGCCCGAATAGGAAGATATGGAATTGGACGACATGTGGTTTCAACAGGATGGTGCAACAAGCCACACAGCACACGATACAATCGATTTTTTGAAGAGTAAGTATGGTGAGCGTGTTATCTCAAGACATGGGCCAGTCGATTGGCCGGCTCGGTCGTGCGGTTTAACGCCGCTTGACTATTTTCTGTGTGGGGATACGTTAAGTCATTGGTTTATGCCAACACGGCGACGACGTTGGATGAGCTCAGAGCCAACATTGAACGCGAAATAGCGGCCGTTTCGGCCGAAATGTGTGGCCGAGTCGTTGAAAATTGGGTCCGACGAATCGACCGCTGCAAACGTACCCTCGGTAGCCATATAAACGAAGTCGAGTTCCATTCATAAATGTTTTGATTGTACTTCAAGCCAATAATAAAGTTTTTGAAATATCTCAAATGGTTTCCCTCTAATATAAAAGAAAAAAAAAAAAAATTGTCAAGTCGTTATTAGAAAACCCTATATAAGCGTCACCATATTTTAAAAGTCTGTGCAATTGTTCACGTATGCTGACGACATTTTGGTTGTTACTGCTAATTGGTTTTTCTTTACACTTAGAACGAAAATAAAAAATAAATCCCAGTTCTACTGTATGAAACGGAAGCATGGACGAGCTCAAGTGGAAGGGGATCTTAATCAATTTGGTGTGAACAACTAGAGGCATTAAGCTTAAAATCCAGCTAAATTGAAATAGCTGTTTGTCAAAGCCCAGTTCGACCCCAGACTACATTGCCAGCTAACGAAGAAAGAATGAAGAGAATAGCTTAACTACTGTCAATTTGAATTTCCACGTCTACTGAGCTAATAGGACCAATTTCAATTGCTAAATTTTTTGATATGGACATATTTTTGCACATGGGTTTAAAATTTTTTTTCTGTGCTTCGTTTTTGCGCTACCTGTCTGTCTTTCTTTGAATATCGTTCAAAGTGCTAATAATAGTACACAGGCCCTTTCAATTGTGTAGATTTCATTTATCCCTGCAACAAAACGATATTTTATAAAATTGCAGCGTCAAAGCAGTCCATTTTTAATTTTGCTAAGTGTCCACAACCTTGCGGAAACAAATCTTATAAGATGGAAAGACGTCCGTTGACTATATTTTTTGTTTTTGTTTTGATTTCGGAGTAGAGCAAAGTTGTTGCATTAAATTTTGTTGGTATCAAGCACATGAAATATTGACAGTGGCATACGGTGAGTCTGCTTTAAGTAAAAAAAAATGTTCATAAGTGGTACAAGCTCTTCCAAGATGGCCGAAGAAATGCCAATGACGAACATCGCTCTGGACGCCACATTATATCAACAAAAGATGATAACGTCGAAGCTATAAAAAAAGTGTTTTTGAAAATTGACGAATTACCATAGGAGAAATTCCTGAGGATGTTGACATATCGGTCGGTTTGTGTCCTGCAATTTTTTCTAATATTTTGGGCATGTGACGTGTGTCAACGGAGTTTGTTCCGAAGCTTCTTAATTTTGATCGGAAGAAAGGTCGCATGAGCATCGCTCAGGACATTTTGAATGACGTCAATGATGATCCAGAAAATTATTGAAAAGTAAAGAAGTGTCCTTTATTTCTTCTTTCACTCTTTTATTAATTTGTTTAAGGTTTCACATGGTAGTTTGAAAGAGTGTCCAAACATGTGGTTTGATTTTAGCCTGCTTTCTCGTACTCTATTGGGTTAAAGTCTGGAGCAATCCCCATATTATATTTTGAACTATTTTTCGTTTTAACGAACTCAATCGAAATTCTTTTATATCCTTTTTTGTTCAATGTGCAATCAATTTTTACTAAATCTCCAACTCCTTCATAACAGAACGATCTTCATACCATAACTGAACCGACCCCATACTTCACAGTTGGAACCACACATTATTGAGCCATTCTCTCATGATCAGATCGACGGACAAAAACTCGCCTATTTCATCTAAAGATTTAAAATTTAGATTCATCAGTTCATAAGACTTTCTTCTACATTTCAATAGGCCTAATAAATCTGCTGTAAGCGGCGATTCCTCTTTAAAAAAAACTCTAATACTTAAGTCCTTTGAGTTCGTTGTACACAATTCTTTGAAACGTTTAACCGTAGAGTAAACTATTTTATGAAATTTGTAATTTCCTTAAAATTTTCTTGAAGAAAATATTTTCTTTGTGCGATGTAATAACTGAGCATCGCATTTTTATTGAAATCTCTTGTTTTAGTGTTGTTTTTAAATCAAAAATAATGCTAATTTAGCTTGAACCCTTTTCGTAACCAGTGACACCACGTGAGTGAATTGATGGTGTTGATTGCACGTCTTTCATCTTGTAAAGACTAACACCCAAACAAATTATTGAATTTTATTGTCAAAATTCGTGCACCTATGAAAAATGTTTTAAGCGCACTTCGACCATTTTACGGTCGTCGTTATCGACTTTCTCAGCAAGCGATTCAAGCCATAGTGACAAATTTCGCACAAATTTTAAGCAATTAGATATCAAGCCTCTTGCTGGGTACAAAGGAAAATATAGCTGCTGTATCCGTCAGTGTCAATGAAGACCGTGATTTGTTCATTCGTCGCTGTTCGCAGCAATTCGGATTGTGTTACTCGACTACGTGGAAGATTTCACGCAAGGGTCTTGCTCTAAAACCTTATAAAACACAGGTCGTGCAAGAACTGAAGCCGAACAACTTGCCACAGTCGTGACGACTTAAAACGTAGTCGTAGGTCAACATTTACATAAATCTGAAAAGTCAATAATCTTTAAAAAGTAAATGGCACTTTAATAGTAAGCAACTACCCTTAAATTCTAAGTTGTCTGTTTGGCTATCATTCATCTAGTTGTTCGAAATATAATTGAAATATGTATTCTCATCTACTTGGTAAGATGCTTTTTGATGCTAAAAATAAGTGTTTTGTTGGCTGTTTTAATATTGAACGGGTTGAATGTTTTAAGTATTTGGGGATAATTTTGGATAGCAGGTTAAGTTGGAAAGATCACAGCTCTCAATTGTCCAAATATTTGAATTACGTTTTGAGGCAAATCTATCACCTTAGCTTTTACTGTAGTCAATATATTTTAAAACTACTCTATGGTATAATGGGTTGTTTAAATCAAAGTTAGAATATGGATTGACTTGCTGGGGTGGTACTCATTCCAATAAAATTGATCCATTGCTTACTAAGCAAAAGCATGCGATACGTTTTATTTGCAAAGTTAATCGCAGAACCTATACATAGTTTTGAATTATTCAAGAGCCTTAAAGCACTTCCTCTGAAGCATTTATATTTTTATAAAGTTCTGAAAGCATTTTTTGATTGCTCTGGTCACTACTCCTCAAGATTGTATGAGTCCCATAAAATTCCGGCCAATAGCTAGAATTTAGCAAATGTACCGACCATAAGGAAATCACATTTTTGATTCTTCTACAAGATCACTACGCCACGTTTATTTAATAGTTTACCTGTCGGTCTGAGATGCGAGAGGCATGAATCAGTTGTTTTGAATAAATTAAAATTTTTTCTCTTCTCCTTTAATTTTGAAGAGATTAATTCATTATTAAATGCCGTAGTCTAATTTGTAATTTATTGTACAATTCAATAATTAATTCATATTCAATGAACAAAATTGCATTGGAGCATTGGATGGAAGGCATGTGGTAATGATTGGACACCTATTGCTGGCAAACACAACATAGTATTGATGGGCATTGATGATGTGGAATATATACGTTAATGTACAACATTGCTCGAAATAGGCGATTTTCTGAAGGTGGTGTGTTCAATCACTGCACATTTAAACAAGCGCTTGGTAATAATCATTTGTGTTTGCCGCCATACAGAACACTACTCGGTAGAGAATAACATGTTTTTTATGTACTCGCTGCAGATGATGCATTGCTTTGCGGCCGAATATACCGCCTGAAGAAGAATGTCTTCCGGCGCGGATGGTATTGAACCTCGAACTGTCCAATTTGGAAGCCAATACACTGCCACTTGAGTCACGGCCACGGTTTGGGCGATTGGGGGCACGATGTAAAAACGGAATATAGAACATTCTATTATAAAAGTCGCCTTTTGGATTCTAAGGATGTTCGAAACGAGTTCAAGACGTACTTCATCGAAGAGGGATTAGAGTGGCAATATAGATTTCTTTATTGTAAGTTCTGCATAAGATCTTGCAATATGCAGATGTGTTAATTGCATCACAAAGCAGACGCCGGACTACCAGCTTGGAGTACTCGCATGTTCTATCCAAATGACTTTACATACTCTTTACTTTTTATAGCTATTATTTGAAATAAAAAAAAAATGTTTGGGTTTTATTTATATATAATATAATGCCGAAAAGATTAATAAAAATAAATGAAATAATTAAATGAATATGAAAATAACTAACCATTAAAGCAACTTGATATTGTGACCTTGAATATACATCCTATCCCGGTGTTAAATTTTGCAGCTCTGATGCTTTGTAATCGCATAGAGCTGTGAATGGATTTTTTTTGTTGAGACCGAATCGAGAACAGTGATTCTACCGCCATTTGCTTTAAATTAGAGTAACTGCTAAAGATACCGAAGGTGTTGATATAGCTGTTTTTTAGCTATTTCCCAGTCGTTGACGGTGACGGTATATCAAGTTCACTAAAACCTATCAGAACGGAATGGGTTCTGAAGAACAAACAGGAATTACTCATACATCTGAAATTTCAAACCGAAAATGATGAAGTAACCAATTGCAAAGATGAAGTGGACAGAGTTTTGTGCAGTACTTTGTTTGCGTTTACCTGCTTGAAGTATTTCCAAGAAAGACTGATTCATTGGCAGCTTGACCCGACTTTTTTTCCAACATTTGTCGGGGTTACTGTTAACAGTCATATTAATTGCGCCCGCGACTTCTTGCCACAAAGTTTCTTTGGGCAGTTTATATTCCACGCAGCCAACATCTCACAAGAATGTTTTCATGAGATCACCCTTTTTCAACTTTTGATTGATTTTTTTTGTTTCTTTGGACAAAAATCTATCTATCTATCTGACAAAAACTAATTTTTTTTTGTTTTAACCTCTTCAGACGATTGTCAGATACCTAACAAATTTATTTTCACATAGCCGCCTGATAATGCGCTGACAATGCTTTTTCTCACAATATTGTAAGCAAAAATTGTAAGTTCACATGGTTGTTAGACATTTAGGGTATATTACTTACTGACGTCCGTACTTAAGTCATATTATTTAATTTTTATATCGCACAGACGTTCAGATAGTCAAAGTAAAAGATATATTCGCAATTATTACTTTCAAACTGACAACCTAGTTACATTGTTTATGCTAGCAGCTACCCTAACACCTTACAGTCAAATATTTTTAGATAAACAAACACAACACATACAGTTATAAAATTATCTTGTTATATTGTAAAATTAGATTCGGAATTCACCTTGGCATATTTCATAGCATTTGAACTATATCTTTATAATCTTTTTAGTGTCAATAAAAATAAATTGTTTTATTTACTTAAAATTTATTATATTATTGGGATAATCAGTTACTTCGATATGTATGCCAACTATTATTTATATTTTTAGTAGGGTAAATAAACCCACTGATAAATATAACATTTTAAAAGCTACGAGTGTTAAGCTAAAATATATTATGAGGTGAAATACAGGGACATACGCTTTTTTACAAAACCTTCAATAAATTTATTTTAGAAATTAGAAACTCTTCATCATCATTGGAAGCTCCAAAAACAAGCTTTAAGAACATTGTAAATAATGGCACTTATACATCATACATTTACTTTCAAATATTATTTAAGTTGATCGAATTGTAACTAACAGAAGTAAAGTTTTTTTTTTTTTTTTTTTAAAGTGATAATGATGAAGTAGCAGACTCTGATGTGGAATTTGAGACCGCACTAAACAACAGTGACTGCCTTAGGCTGCGTTTCCATTTGCAAGCGGAAGTCTTGCCTTAGCGTTTACATTGTCATATGAATTCTTGCGATTTCTTCTTCTTGGGTTTGCGATTGGATTTTAAGAAGACGGAAAGCTGGTGCCTTCTGTAATTTATTAAACGAACTGAATATAGAAGACGCTCAACAATACTTCAATTTCACTCGTATCACCGCAGTTGATCTGGAAGTTTTGTTATTAAAAGCAGGACAATCGAGTCAGTGATTCAATATCACCGAAGGAAAGACTCCTTTTGGTACTGCGATTCTAAGCATCTGGTAAGTACATACTAGTTAACGACAGTATTGCTGCAGCAGGCTAACTCTTTGATAATCTTTTTTTTTTTTTTTCAGGAGACTCATACCATTCCCTAATGTGTTTATTTAGAATTCCTGTAAATTGCACGGTTGTCTACACGATGAATATTTATAAGTAAAACACAAATACACTATTATTCAACTTTTTATTCTCAAGTATTTAAGTAAGCTGCACTGATTACATTAATATTGTACGTGACAATGAAACGAAATATCATGACTTTACGAGAATATGGTTAGAATTATTGTTCATTATCAGTAGATTCAGTATTTTCAGTGGTCTACACGGTTGAAGATTAGGTTTATATGTTCATTGGAAACAGCAGGCATCGGAGTATGTCACTCCATCCTCCTCGTTTTGAATATCAACGATAGCTCTTTGCATTGTTTGACTAAGTTTTTTGTTGCCTGCATTACTGAAGCATAAGGGGGTGGCCGTGGTATATGCATAGACTCCTCAAGCAGAGGGTCACGGGTTCGAATCCCATGCAAAGCAATTCTTTGAAAAAGTCTTTTCATAGAATTTGTGCGTAGTTATTTCAAAATCCCGTCTGCGTCAACTCTGACATGAAGGCATAACACTGATGTTGGAGTTGTTGCTGGCTAAAATGTAATGAACTAACAACTAGCACGTACTAAAGACCCACTGGTTGAGGATGCACTTGCTCGTCCCGTCCAATTTGACAACCACCTCTGGGAAAAATATCGAAACCTAATACACCTGAGTTTCAAACTACTACACCATCCGCCCGCGCCCTGGAGAAAAGCCAGTAAAAGGGTATTCATATCCCCTTGGTTCACACCCGGGATTAAAAAAAAAAATAATAATAAATAAATAAAAATAAGAGCTGAGGTAATACATATCTGATCATCGTCATTTGGTTCGGATAAAATTTTTTTGGCATTTATTCAAAATAGCATGTTTTGTTTTTCGCTTCTATTGCTGCTGATCTTGTAAATTCCAATATTTTTCTTATCTTGAGCTGCACTTGAATGGTGTGGCTCTGATGGAATATCATTACTGACAGCAGTAACATTATAATAAAATAAATTTGTTTCAGGTTCCATCTACCCAGTCTGAATGGTTGAATAAAGCTGAAATTTACAATAAAAAATGTAACTTTCCTAATTTCGTTGGATGGAAAATACGTGGTTTTTAAAGAACCAGACAACAGTAGAAGCTTCTTCTTTAATTAAAAAAGATCTCGTAGTATTGTACTAATGATAGTGGCAGACCCATGCTATAAAATTAATTAAAAATATGAATGTGGGATGCAATGGAAGTGTTTCTGATGGTGGAGTTTTTTTTTTTTTTTTTTTTTTTTTCAAACATCATTATTTTCAGCATTGGAAAATAACACATTAAACATTCCAAAACTAACTTAACCACCAGGAAGCTCATTAGCGCATCTGTTTGTTTAAGTAGCTGATGATACATTTGCACTAAACCTCTACCTAATGAAACCATTCCCGTTTAGAAACCAACCCGTAAATAACAGAGTTTACAATTATCGATTGTCAAGGGCGAGGAGAATGGTAGAAAGCTTTTTTGGTCGTAAATTTTATATATTTCGGAAGCCGTTAGAACTGGATTCAGAAAAAACTTAAACTGTGACAATGACTGCTTGTGCATTGCATAATTTTATATTATCTCGAAATGAGTCGACGCATTTGGGATACATTCGAAATACAAATGAAATTGAAATTGCTGGTTCACCTGTACAAAAATGGATTACTATCTTTGGACACAGTCAGATTGAAAAAGTGACTACACTTGATCGAGTGAAATTGGGACTGATATTCTAGTTTGATAACAAGTCTGCAAGTGTGTTATCACAGTGTGTTGGAAGCAAGTCAAACAGCGAAAAGAAAAATAATACTGAGATATTCCTGCTTCTCAAGCTGTTGAGATTTATAACAAATATATGGGTGGCGTTGAATTGCTGGATTCCACGCTTGGGTAATACAAGGTTCCTTTGCGATCAAAAAGTGCTAAAAGAATATATACTTCCGCATTATACGATTTGAAAAGTAGCAAAAGTAGCCGTTTTTAAGAATATATGTATTCTGCTATACAGAAAATTCAATTAAAAAATATTTAGCTAAATATTTTTTAAGGTTTAATACAATTTTGAGCAACAATTTAGACTAAGAGCTTATTTTAGTGTAGGACACCAGAATATGGCCAGTAAATTGAAATTTAGACATCAAGGTATTTTTAATTAATCAAGGTATTTAAATAACAATAATATCTACATTTTACAGAGGTCTTTGTTCGGTCCGATTTTTTGAAACTCTTTTGAGGAAATCCTAAGAAATAGTTATATGTTGCTAATATACGAGTATTCATGTAACCAATGGAAGGGGTGATTCATTAATTTTTTTTTTTGTTTTCTTAATTTTAAATAAAACACAAAATGAATATGGATGGTAGAAACTTTATTATGGCCTGAAAGAACAGTGTCTGACATTTAACTTTTAAATATTATTTCACGTAAATGTTGCCCGCGTGAAGGTCCAATTTTGGTTTTTGCCGAATTTCGCAAGTAATGTTGGCTTCCAAATCCTGAATCGTAGGTGGCTTATCGTGAAGACTTTGATTTCACATAACCCGAAAGAGAAAAGTCTAAAGGTGTGATATCACAAGGCTAATTTACAGTTGTTTCTCAATGTAGCCATTGTTTTGCGCGGGGTGAATATTACACCATCCCATAAATCACACCAAACAGTGCATTTCTTGTAGATGTTCGACATACTCTTCTGGTTGCTCGTCTGCTCGAATCCGGCAATTTTGTTTATTTACATAACCGTTGAGCCTAAAATGGGCATCGTCATTAAACAAAATTCGATGGGAAAACCGCGGGTCTTCATTGAGCTGTTGCAAAATTAAATGTCTGAAATTTAAGCGTAAATTTAAATCTAGTGGCTTTAATTGTAATTGGATTTTGTAAGCCTTTAAGCCAAGATCCTCTTTTAAAATTTATCAAGTTGTTGAATACTATAAGCTCATATGTTAATATCGGCGTCGAATCGATTGCTCACGGTCTTCAGCTTCACTCGTCACCACAGCCGCAATCTTCTCTTCACTACGGGATAGATCTATTCGATCGCGTATTATCCAATGACCATAATCTAATTATCATGCTCATTCGTGAAACCACCTCCTGTCAAATTAGGAAGTCAATAAATCGATTAGTTGACCATGGTACAATAATGAACTTCACTCGGGTTCGAGGACCGATGTTGCAACCAGCGTGTTAAATGTGCTGGCGCGGATTTTTTCGCACGTGTTTGCTGGATTAGTATTACCCAGCAACATAAACGTGGGTGTTAATTTTTTAATCACAGTCTTCTGTGATTCTCAAACCAGTCAGATGGGCTTTTTTGTTCTCCCTATTCGTCTGTTAAATTTTCAGTTCAAATGTTTGTCAAATTGCATTTTCCGGTTTCTTACTCCCAGTGCTTGAGTTCATTAATTTTTTTTTGTCTGCTTGCAAATTTCAGTGTAAAGTCCCTACCTATAGTAAATTGCAAAAAAAAAAAAAAAAAAAAAAAAAAAAGAATAATAATAAAAAAATATAATTGATAATTCGACCTATATTTATACCCTCACTGACCTACACAGTTAATTTATATAAGCGACCATGTGTTTAGTGCAACATCACCCATTTTAAATTTTAAACATGTCTTGCGGGATTGACCAATACTGTAATCGGGTTTAACAAAATATACGGTGTTTATCAAATAATTCTCCGATAACCTCCTTTTCTTTTGTGATAAGTGCAAAAGTATCTCACTTTCGTAGGTACTTTCATAATATGAAAGTGATTCAAATAACTCCTACTAACACAGTTATTAAAAACAGTGTTAAAGTACTGAAGAGTTACGTAACTCAGTCCAGAACTCAGCCGATCTTATAAGATCCAAAGTAAAGTACATGAATAAACAAGTGCTGAGTGACATCAAAACTATCTATTCGCTCAGGTAATATTCAACCAAAGAACGTGGGAATTGCTAAGCTTCCTGCGTGACGACATTGACATTCATTTCCAGCTCTTGTCACACAAATAACTCTCTATCCAATCTCTAAACAATCCGATCCTATGCTCGAAGTTATCTTCGATAAAGTGAACGATGTCGGTGTTGAGTTTACTGTGACTCAATCATTCGTATGCGATATTGAACATCACATCGGAGCAATAAATAACAAAATCGATGATATACCAAACTTTCCACAGTCTTACCAGAATATCCACTTTAACACATCGCTCATGGCTGAATTAAAGGAACCCCCACCCATACTTCAACTCGTTCAATTTCACCCAAAGCAAGTCCCAACGTCAACGTTTCTCTTTCGACTTAACCCCTACAAATCAAACTATCACCACTTAACCCCTAACACACACGTCTTTCGCTAATTTTGACCTCAGAACTGGAGCTAAGTATCCCAACTTCATTAGTTCGCACATTTTAAACCCCACTTCCGACGTCCTATCGTTTGCGGTATTAAACCCCTCTTCGTTAACTACTCTCTCTTCTATAGACCCTCTTTCGCCACCCACTGTTAAATAAACACAGCAAACAAGTGATGAGAATATCAGCACGATAAATCCGACTCGGTGTACTTCGAGGGTAAAACAATAACAAGCGTCATAGGTTCACATCCATCGTTCCTCCCTAACGATGTAACTAGTCTGGGAAAATTTTATTTAAAGTATTCCGAGCTTTTCAATACGCCTCCCCAAAAAGTTGCAGAACATCTTGGCGCTCTTCCGCACTATATAAATACACTACAAAAGAGTCTCACACCTTCAACGCATTCGAATTGACCACGATACATTTTTCGAAATCTATCGACCAGAACGTAAGAGCACTGCGTTCTAAAACACACGCCGTTTTTCGTGAATTTCATGCTCTCCCATTGGATATCTACGCTCTGACTGAAATTAAAGATTATTTTCCCCAACATAAAAAACGAATTTGTCTTTCTCTTTATTTTAATGTTTTTCGTTTTTCTTTTAGTGTTTTAATGATAATCGCACACACCCCTTGATTGACTCCTTGTCGAGAAGTCCTACTGGCCGTACACAATAGCTTTGACTCCTTTCTCATTGCAACTTCGTCTTTTTCTAAGCTCGACATTGTGTCAGTTAAAATAACACTTATTCTTATATGCTTGTATGTTATTTTATGTCTTGTTTTATTCTTCCGGGGCAACCTGTCGAATCCGGCAAACTTGCTATTAGTGTAATTGACAATTTGATCGACTTATTGAACTCGCTTGAAGATAACATTATTTTCGGCGATTTAAATCTGTTTCAGCTGAAATAGACTCAATTCCCATTGCTTGTAATCCCATTTCTACTACAGAATGTCTCTTATTAGATCGGTGAACAGATTCAAGTCGTTTTCAACTATATGGAAAGGCAATTAGATCATATTTTCACAACTGATCCCATCGATTCCTCGGTATCGTGCTGTCCCCTATCTCTCTCAATTATTGACAACTTTTATTCTCAACTTCCTCTTTCGTTTTTCCACAACTTTCCCCTCCAGACGCTTCGGCCAGCAATTCTCTCTTGTTTCAATTTTCACAAAGCTAATTTTCTTAAAATTAATATCTATCTTAACAGGGCTTCTTTCGATTTTGCCAATTTATCTCTGGGCGCTGTCCTCTCCATTTTTTACAGAGAATGTATCTCTCGTACATACCATATTCCCTCCATAAAACATCTTTTACATTCCCACTTTGGCTCTCTACGAAATAAATATATAAGGTTATGGGCGGTATTCTTTCGCGCCCACTCTTCTTTCAACTATTCAAATTATCTAGGTATTATCTCTATTTCATTGAACTCTACAACTATCTCTCTATCAACGCTACTTGAATAGTGCGCAAATCAATTTTATAAATGACTCCAAGTGCTTTTCTCAATTTATTAATTGCAAAAGTAAGACCAAAGGTTATCCTTCCTCCATTGCTTTTGAAACCAAATCTTCAAGTGATCCTCCTACCATCGTCAACTTTTTTGCTACGTTTTTCAAACAATCATTTGCTAACAACTTCTTTGTACTAGATCGCTCCTACTCTTCCAACTTGCGTTTCTCCCCCTTTCCTACTTATTTCGTCTATCCGTTATACAGAAAGAATTTGCCCAGATTTTGAAGACCTCTTTTGTAATCCGGATACACAAAAAGGGCTCTAAGCATGAAGGTACCAATTATGGTCCCATTGCTAAACTCTCTTCAAATGCTCTCGCAGCCTTGCAATGGCAAAGAAATCGATGTTATCGCAACTGACTTCATTAAAGCGTTTGATAAATACTCAGATTAGAAGTGACAATGCAACTGCTATGACTTCCTCGTTTGACCCGTACTTCTTTCCGACGAGTGATCTTTTAAGGTTTGGGAATAAAGAGGAGTCACAGGGAGCCAAATCCGAAGGAGACTCCGGAGTTGTCGTTTTTTTTTTCAAATCGGCCTTGAATCCGCCCTTCTTTCCTTTCTCCAAATAGTCAACGTGGCCATCATTTTTCTGGGTAAAACTCATTTGGTCTCTGGTGTGTACCAGTGAATCCATGTCTCATCGACGGTCATGACGCGACATAGAAACTTTTCTGGATTTCGATTAAACAGGGCCAAACACATTTTTGAAGTGGTCTCACGATCGCGCTTGTTCTCCGGTGTGTGCAAATGCGGCACCCATTGCGCGGACAGCTCTCTCATGCCCAAAATCTCATGCAGGATATGGCTATCGCGTTTAGTTGAGATACCTGCTATGTCAGCCAACTAGCGAATTTTTACTCGGCGGCCCGCCAATACGATATTAGTCCAGGGTTTCCTCTGTGGTAACCGTTTTTGGGCCACCTGAGCGCGGTTTGTTAAAAACCGAAGTGCGGCCACGGCGAAACTCTGCGAGCCAATGGCAAATGCGTCCCATATACACCTTCGAGAATGGGATTCATTTCCTCGCAGGTTTTGCCACTCAAAAAGAAGAATCGGATCACGGAGCGATATTGCTCTTTTTCCATGGTCGCAAAAATCACCAACACTATGTTTTGAAATGGGTGTCAAAACAAAACTAAACTTCGGATTGTCACCAAATTGACAAGTTATTTTGGCTATTTTCCAATCCGGGTACTTATCAAACAGCCCTCGTATCTTTTCAACTGATCCTCTTCAAATTGTTTGCTCTCGGCTTTGAACCTCTTTTATTAAAATGGATTTCTTCTACCCTGATAAATCAATATATTGTTAACAATCTTTTCATTCATCGTCTGCTATCAGGTTCTATCGATTGCTGCTCCCTTTTCAACTCTATTTTGTTGTCCTCGTTTCATATATCTACGTTCACTGTACCTCTTATGACTCCATGAGGTGGCCGTGGTGTAGTGGTATATGCATAGACTCCTCAAGCAGAGGGTCACGGGTTCGAATCCCGTGCGAGGCAATTCTCCGAAAAAGTATTTTCATAGAATTTGTATGTAGTTATATGAAAATTCCGTCGGCGTCAACGATGACATGAAGGCATAACACTGATGCTGGAGTGGTTGCTGGCTGGGCTAAATGTAACGAACTAACTAACTAACTAGCGCGTACTAAGACCCACTGGTTGAGGATGCACTAGCTCGTTCCGTCCAGTTTGAGAACCACCTCTGGGAAAGATATCGAAAACTATGTAATACACCTGTAATACACCACCCGCCCGCGCCCTGGAGAAAAGACAGTAAAAAGGTATTCATATACCCTTGTTGCGCGAGCGGGATTATATATATATAAAAAAAAACGAACCAACCACCTGTATGCTTCGAAAGGTCATCTCAAACCTCTCCGTTTTTGATTTTAACCTGAGCACTTTTCGTCTTAATCAAGATCTCCTTAATCATTCCATTGGTTCCTAGTTCTTAAGTCTTTCTGTTAGTTAGACAGATTGTATAAAGCCAAATAAATGAGGACCTCAGTTCCCACCAAAATTAAGTTAAAAATGGACAAGGTGATCTATACCATAAATTTGACGACGAACAAGGCGAGAATTTTTGAAAAGAATTCCCGAAAATGCAATCATTATTAAGCAGTGAGTCTTGTCATGCAGATTTCTTAAAACATACTGAACAAAAGTCATATACAATGTACATTTGCCGGATTTGGCAACTTGTTTGAAATAGAAAATTCTTCCCGTTGGAATAGATACGATTGTCTAAAGTCTGTATAAAATGTATTGCCACTCATATATTTTTATTTTCATTTCAAATGGCCACAGAAAATAGGATCATGTTCAATGCTGTAACATTAATCATAACATTTCTACACTGTTTATCAATTCAAGGTTTACGATTAAACGGTGACTTTATCTTTAGATTAAAGAGTGCATTATTATATATTTATCAATTTTAAAAATTATAAGTAATGACTGAAGTCTAGATTAAGAATAAGTTCAATAAAAACT
The DNA here is from genome assembly GCA_907269105.1 of Volucella inanis. Classification (NCBI taxonomy): domain Eukaryota; kingdom Metazoa; phylum Arthropoda; class Insecta; order Diptera; family Syrphidae; genus Volucella; species Volucella inanis. The sequence continues at coordinate 157,958,801 of OU026155.1, forward strand.
ATCAGATTGATTGAATATTATAAAAAAGCAATAACACTAGTATAAAGAAGATTTGTTGTTTTTACACAATTTAGTCGGGCAGCCGACGTCAACCTTGACGTAGTTAGACTTTCCAATATAGAGTTGAAAAGGTTTTCTCTAAATAGAAGTAGGCAATTCTCATAAAATGAGCATTTCTGGATCTAATAAAGGTACCTAAACAAAAAAAAAAAAAAAAAAAAAAAAAAAAAAAAAAAAAAAATCTATTCTTCCTGTCTTCTGACAAGTGCAGTGCGTTTAAAATGGTTAAAGTGTAGAAACAAAAAGTTTGAAAATTCTATCCGCCGGCAGAGCTGAATAAATTAGCATGGATAAAAAGTGTGTATTAAATAGTGACGTATCTTTGAACTTAAATCCACAAGTATTGATTGCGCTCTGACATCATAAATGTGCTCGTAACATCTGCAGTGTTTCTGGAGTTTATTTTGATGCAATTTTTAATCAAATTGCCTCATACGACAACCTTACATGCGAGGTGTAGTCGGTGGCTAAGTGGTTTAAATTGATATTTTTTTTATGCATGAGTGTAACAGAAATATGTTCTTGCAAGTTATCCATCCTACGATTTTTTTTCAGTTCTCCGATTGAGTTCATGAGAAAGTTTTAACGGAATTACTGTCTTTGGATTTCCGAAATGTTGATGAATTGATCATTTTAAGTGGAAACAAATGTGTACGTACGAGAGCAATTTATTTGAAGGCAATTTTTGTTGGACTTGTATTACAGCGATTCTATTAAAGTTGATGTATTGTTCTACAGATTTCTGGAGCTCATTATAATGTAATCAATAGTAATAGTTTTAATATTGTACTTCTTGAATCAGAAGTGATGTTTAAACTACAAAGAACTGAACAGAACATGTTTTTCTACTTGCTATTACGGATATTGTTGATACTTACTTCAACAGGGAGCAACAATTTTAAGCTTTTGAAGCATTCAGACATCCAAAATGACTTTCCTATCCGACCTGAGTCTTCCTGGGTGCCACGATCCGCTTTTAAACCACGCGATCGCTGGCATACACCTTCAGATTCAATTTGCCATACTAAAATTTCTGTCTTCTGCGATATGTTGATATATCAATTGAACGGGTGAGTGGAAAAAGAAAAACATTCCACAAATCATGGTGTTAAATAAATCGAAAAAAACTGTTTATAGAAGAAACTAGAAGTTATTGTCGGAAGCTTTCTAAGGGACAAATGTAAAGCTACTCCACTGTTTTCCAAATAGCTCTTAACCGGAATAGCAACGTGGGGCCGAGCGTTGTCCTGATGAAAAATTATTGCCTCGTGTCTGGTCGCATATTCCGGGCGTTTTTGGCTACTGCTCTCTTCAAACGAATTAATTGTGTTCGGCATTGTGTTGTCCATTGATGGTTTCACCCGGTTTTAGCAGATCATAATGCAGCACACCCATCTGATCCCACCAAATTTAGAGCATATTTGGCTGGTTGGCCGGGTTTCACATATGATTTTTTGCATTTGTGGTTGTTGTAATGGATCCATTTTTCACCACCAGTAACAATCCGATGCAAAAATGACTTCCTTTTGTGGCGTTCCAGCAGCATTTCGGACATGCAAAACTGCCTTTCGACGTCTCTCGGCTTGAGTTCATGTGGAACCCAATTTCCTTGCTTTTGAATATATCCAGCTGCTTTTAAACGTTTTGAAATGGCTGCTAGAGTGACATCCAAGGATTTTGCGAGCTTTTCTTGTGTTTGGCAACAATCTTTATATAATACTGCTTCCAGTTCTTCATCTTCAAACTTTTAAATCGTGCAAACCACTTTTGGCACGTTCGCTCAGCTAGCGCATGTTTACCATAAAGTTCCACCAAAATACGATGACTTTCGGTAGCAGTTTTCTTCATATTAAAGTAATGAAGAAAAAATCCCCGCAAAAACACTTGTTAAGGCACAAAGTTCGACATATTTGAGTGAAAAAAATTATTGTTGTTTACGCTTCAAATGAATGATATATACTAAAATGACGTACAATGACAGTAGCTTTCCAACGCATGTTCCAATGGAATAATACAAGTTACGCCATCTCTTAGCAAACCGCGAATTAAGTTATATACCCAATATATAAATGATATTGAAAATGTAACAAAAAACGCTTCTTTTATAGGATTTTCTTATAACGACTTGACAACTTTTTTTTTTTAATTAAAGGCAAGCCATTTGAGATATTTGCAGCGGTCGATTCGCTGGACCCAATTTTCAACGACTCGGCCACACATTTCGGCCGAAACGGCCGCTATTTTGCGTTCAATGTTGGCTCTGAGCTCTTCTAACGTCGTCGGCGTGTTGGCATAAACCAATGATTTAACGTAGCCCTACAGAAAATAGTCAAGTGGCGTTAAATCGCACGAACGAGGCGGCCAATCGACTTGCCCATGTCTTGAGATAACACGCTCACCATACTTACTCTTCAATAAATCGATTGAAACCACATGTCGTCCAAGTCCATATCTTCCAATACGGGCTAAAAATAATCGGTGATCATGGCGCGATAACGCTGAGCATTCATAGTAAGGTGACGATAGTTATCGTCGACGAAAAAATATGGCCCAATTACGCCGCCGGCATGCAAACCGCACCAAACAGTTATTTTTTGTGGATGAAGTGGTGATTCATGAAGCACATGTGGGTTTTGACCCGACCAATAATTCATATTTTGCTTATTGACGAACCCATTGAGCCAAAAATGAGCTTCGTCACTGAGATGATTTTGCGATGAAATTCATCATCTTGGCGCATCTTCTCCAGAACCCAATCGGAGAACGTAGCTCGTTAGTGTATTTTACCATGATGAAAATGTTGAGTTTACTGAATAAATTGACACTGACAGTTTGATGATTAGTGAAAGAGTGCGTTTACAATAATATTTAAAAAAAAAATTTGAACAATCGTATTCAACGCTATTGGGTGTATTTGATATTGGGCATTGGGCAATTTCGTTATAAAACATTCGGGAATCTAGTGAACAACCTTAGAAATATCTTCCAACTTTTTTCTGTTAATTGGAACTTTTCCTTGATAAGCTCTTATAAAAGAGAGTTCAATGGTATACATCTACAAGTCTATAAATGAAGGTTGAAGCCTTCACGATTCCACTTAGTTCTTGGCTAAAAACAAGATGTCTATCTTTACTCAAAATAAAGGTTTGGTCCATTTTGAAGATATACTTCGTCGTTATCTTGAAAAAATGTGGCCGCCAATTCTTAAAGTTAATTACTTGGTCATTTTTCAGTGGCCGTACTTCGATGAAGGACTCCACTTTTTTGCTGTACGAATTATGTATTTGTATTGATCTGGCGAATAGATCCGATCATATTTCCGCAAAACTCGTTTTACCACTGAAAAGCTTCTGTTACAAGGCAGGAAACTGTGTCCTCGAATTGGGTAATACTGTTGAATGAATTTGAATCTCAGATTCGTAGTCAGTGTCATCAATATTCTTGTTGATTGCGGGTATGACTTGCAGATGTATAACTAAATATATGAGGTTCTTTCACTTCTTTCTGAATTTTGTGTTAATAAAATCTAATACGGAGCTGTAAACCTCATACGGTCCTCTCCTGGCTTCTCCTTCAGCGTACGTGTAAAAAACTGATGTGTCATTTGACATATTATGTAAATTGAAAACGTATATGGGGGGGGGGGGGAAGATTTTGCATGTAGTCGAAGACAATAAGTATTATATCTGTTTTCGGTTTGGATATTTCAGTTATTTCCTGTAATTTAGAGTAAATTTGTTGGCGCGTCTTTTATAAACGAGAAATTCAGCCGGTGCTACTCTTTTAGCGTCATCGTTAAGTGTTTTGGATTTTATTTTTGCGTTCAAATCTTCACAAGTGGGACAAACATCGACTTGTGGCCTTCCAAACGTATTGTACAACCATAATTTTCCTTAAAAAAATTTCAAATAAAATATTTTATAGTCCCTCTTCAATCTGGACCCTTAAGTCAGATGCTAAATAGGATACCGGAAAAGTTTTGTAGTGCGTCTTTTTTTTCGGAAATGAATCGATATGATCTATTATTTTTGAAATTGTGTTTTCATTGAGAGGATGCACATGGTTAGAATGTTTGCCTCTCATGTTTATAGGCAATTTGGAACTTTCGATAAAATGTCATAAATGGTACACTGCTTTTGAAAAAATAGCATGCAAACTTAAAAAAAGCTTTCCAACAAACAATTACTCTTTTGGAGCCTTTAATAGCAACATACTTATATGAGGCTGGAATTTCTTGTAAAGATTTCGATGATGATCTATGCCTTGCGATATTATGCTTTTCAATCAATCCCATTAAAAATGTGTCTTTTTCATTTTTTGGACGTCCGTTGTACACCGTTTCAATAATTAATTGCTTGTCTTCAGTTGAAAACGTACTCATGCATTTTCTTGCAATTGTCCCATTATTTTTTTTCCACCAACTTATCCCTGTGGGTTAGAAATTCTTCGGCTCTCTGTCGGGCTAACTTTTCCTTTTCCTTGCGATGTTCTTCCTTGTTCATACGATCTTGCTTCCATTCTGGTTCTTAAAACTTCTCATTTTTTGATTAAGTTAATTTAAGTCAGCTTTCTACCGGTCTTCGCTGCTGTTATTTGTGAAGTTTCAAGAAGCTAGTATCTATATGTTTTTTCCTTGTTTACTTTCTAACTAATCTGTCATTGCATGTGACAGATGAGGTTGATGTTATTATCTATGTTGAAAGAAGTGCCTTGTGCATTAACCAACACCTGAAGAATACAGTTCCACGTTGAATTGAACAAATCCTACAATAGAAAATCTCATTGTGAAGTCTAGTGAATATTTGAAATATTTGAAATATAGCGCACATAACATTGCGAGTTTTTTTAGTCTACGTGAACTTGATATAAGCAATTGGCTCGCAATTGAATGTCATCAATAAGTGGCCTTAATTTCATAGGAAAGCTAGTGTGCTCCAATTTTAAAATTCATCGATCTTTATCAAGATTTCGAAAATTATCAGCATTTGCCCTAATCGATTTGCTGGGGCGGAATTCAGGCAGGTGTTTTTCGGCTAATCGTGTACAAAAGGGTTTTCAATATTTACACAGTACTTAATAAGATATTAAATGTAGGCTTCATAGTTCTTATCAGACATAGAATAGTTTTCCATAGCATTTTCCAACAAGTGGTGTTATTTTAAATTAATAGAAAAACGCAACATTTAAAAAAAAGATTAGGATATTTTTATTTTATTATAAAGTAGAAACTCTACCGTTAATAATGTAATATCTCTGTCTGCTTTTCTTACAAATAATCATTCTTTTAATGAATTGTTTTGCCAGGTTTTCGTATAATTGCGGCTAAAGTTCGCGAATAACAGCTCAGATATTGTATAGTGCATGAATCGTTAGTGAAGCATTGAATTAGAGTTTGTCTTTGACGGTGACCAATTGAAGTTTCCATTTCGAGAAATCATACTTCTAGGAAAATTGTCTACGTCCATCGTATAACTTCCAAGGAAAGTCAGTCAAAATTAATGCAATATATTTACTGAAATTTATTTACCAGCATCATAATTGAAATAACATTCCCCATAGTGTGCAATTAAGGCAATTGCAATTCATTATCAGTGTTTTCTGAACCCGTCAGATCTGACGAAAAGTCTTTCTGACTTTCCAAATTTATTATATTACAAAATTAGAAAGTTGTATTCTCTAAGAGCTCCGATACTTCTGAAGTTATCTTGTTTCTTTTTATCCTTGTGGTTGTGTCGATTCGTGATATTTCCCTTGTAAATAGTTCTCTAACTTTAATGTTGTGTTTGTTTCGCGCTTGTTGTGCGAATAGTTGGCCAATGGGAACAATAGATACATTGTGTACGCTGAGAGGCATTGACTCCCAAGAATATTCTTTCAGATACAAGGCTCGTTTTTGTTTGGAGTATTTATGAAATTTACTAACATTAATTCCCAAAACCACAGTTCAAGTATTCTAAGATGATATGTTGAATAGGCCTAATAAATCTATTCTCCAAATAGTCAACGTCGATCACACCTCGTGCGTCCCAAAACAACGGTGGCCATCACCTTTCCGGCCGAAGTACGAGATCATGGATTTTGTCCGTGGTTTCCTCTGTGGTAATCGTTTTTGGACCACCTGGACGTGGTTCATCAAAAACGGACATGCGGCTACGGCGAAACTCTGCGAAGCAATGGTAAATGGATGTAAGGGAAGGTGAATGCGTCCCATATAAACCTTCGAGAATGGGCTTGATTTCCTCGCAGGTTTTGCCAATCAAAAACAAGAATAGGATCGGATAACGGATCGATACTGCGTCGGATTATCATCAAATTTTGACAGGCGGGCTAAAAGAAATTATACTGAATGATACACTTATTTTGACTTAGTGGCACCACCTATCTTCCTATCCGGGTAGTTATAAAACAGCCCTCGTAATGTATGCTTCTTCATCAAAACAAAACTTTTTTGAAAACTTTAAAAAACTGCGCAGGCGGCAGATAAGATCAAGCTGGCATGTGGATGCAGCATTCAATTTCTTCCCGGATAAAGGGAAAATAATTTCATAACATATTGCCGACATAAATTCGTGTACACTAAGCACTAAGTGGTACAAATGCATCCACGATTTTCTGTGTACAAGAATCACTTTGAACCTGTATTCAACTTAGACTTCTAATAAAAATACAATATATCAATTGCCGTGAACTAAAATGTTGCATACGCTCTTTTATTATTTTTTTTCATTGCTTTGGATACAGTTTGTCTCTTTGTATGTACAATGATAACAACTCAGGGATCTGCTTCGGTAGCACTGTTAGGTGTAGTAAGACTTGCTTTGAGATTGAAGTTATAAACGACTATAAATATTTAGGCTATCACTATTGATCACAATTTGAGCTGATTCAAGCATACATTAAATCTAAATCTATGTTTCCTCTCGTTGATGAGATATTTATACCAACTCCAAAGATTTTGTCTTATTGGTACTTTAAAAACGGTTTATTATGGTATATTTTGCTCAAAACTTAAGTATGGAATTACTTGTTGGGGTAATGCCTATCGAAATGAAATTCAACCGATAACTCTCCTGCAAAAATGTACCAGCAGAAATATAAGCAAAATTTAAAAATTTTGCCTCCAAGACACCCTTACTGTCTCAAATTAATGGCTCAAAGGATGGCTTCTTATAGTGATATCCAAGTACCCCTATATTTTGTAACTCTTCTTGCAGAATTTTTTATAGCATTGTGTGCCATAGCTTGTTTTAGTTTTTTAGTTTGTTTCTAGATACCTCTAGATATCTTAAGGAGTTTGTACCCTTTTTTAGATAAAATACAATAGAAATATAGCTTCTTGAATTTAATCAAGCTTAACTATTTAGCGGTATAAAATCTATCTTGTTAAATACGTGTTTTTTTCTTAACAAGCTTTTCTTTTTCCTTTGCTATCGCTAAATAATGTCTTTAACTCATGAAGTGACATTTAATTTTATTCAATACCAATATGTACTACTATTTCTACGTTTATTTTAAATGAAACATATGTGGATATTCAATTATATTAAGAAAATATGAAAAAACAAAAAAAAAAAAAAAAAAAAAAAATGTTTGTAAGATATCTTGATGATGAAATCGCATAAGGACTCAGGTTTTTTTTCCCGATGATACTTACCATCCCATCTCATGTTAGCTTTTATACGACTTCGTATTGCATACTTCAGGCGCAAGCCGTTTAAACTCAACATTATCAAGTTCAATATCTATTGGTTTACAATCGAGAAACATCACAATAATATTTACAGCAGGGTCGGATGGTTACAAGTTGCAACAACAAAAATAGCCAGAATTAGTCCATTTTACTTTATAGAAGCTGTAATTTGGAGGCATATATTACTCACGCAAACTGCTTACTTACTTACTTACTTAGCGGACTCCCGATTCCGGAAGACACTGCAATCTTCCATCTTCTGCGATCCCTGGCACGCTGATTCCAGTTATCCAGACCAAGCACTCTGGCATCCGCGATCGCTTGGTCTTTCAAACGGAGTCTAGGCCTTCCTTGTCGCCTCGAACCTGGGGGCTGGGAATTGAAGATCTTCATAGTTGTGTTCATAATTGCCCAGTACCAGTTCTCACTTTCAGCTTATCGTCCAGCATTCGACGATATACCTCAGAACTGGCAGGATAAGGGCTTTATAAAACCTACCTTTCGTCCTCTGCGTTAGGAGTTTTGAACCCAATGGTTTTGCGAACCCCAAGTAGCAACGGTTTTCTAGGGTAATTTTGAGTCAGATTTCAACAAGAGTGTCATTCGTGGAGTTCACGCTTACTCCGAGGTAGGTAAACTCCTTAATCACATCGAAATTGTTGCTATCAACAGTGACGTTTTGTCCTAGCTGGTGGACAGATGCTGTTTTTTATTTGTTGATATCGTGTGCTTACTGGTAGTCTTGCCCTCATTTACTTCAAGGTCAAAATATTTCGCCTGTTCTTTAATCGCCGTGAAAACCTCTATCACGGCATGCTGGAAACGACAGATGATGTCAATATCGTTCCCATATCCCAGTAGCTGAAAGGGTCTGTTGAAGATAGTGTCTTTTGTATTGACACCTGCTTTGGGCACTATCTACTGTAGATCGAGATTGAACAAGTCACATTATAGCGCATCTCCTTGCCGAAATCCGGTGTATGTTTGACTTAGTTCGGGGAGTTACTTCCAAATTGCACATTGCACCGCGTGTTTTCCAGCGACACATCTGGATCAATTTACTGGGATCCCGAATTCAGCCATCGTCGTATAAAGCTCCTGACTATGAATACATGGTGAGTCTCGACTTGACATTCGTTGGTTTCTTCCAGGATTTGTCTCAGTGTGAAAATTTGGTCTAAAGTTGATCTGACGGACCTGAAGATTGGTACGATTTAGTACCTGTCGATTAGTGTATTGCAAAGCGGTTGCAGACGCAGGGATTTGCCTCGATAGTTCTTGCCAGACATAGGATCGCCTTGTTTTGTAGATGGAGCATGCTTTCTTTCACACATACTTGGTTGATGATTTGATGCATGCGCTTTTCCAAAAACTTCGCCACCGTATTTGATTTGAAGAGCTCCGCTGGTAGGCCAACGAAGCCTATGGCCTTGCTGTACTTGATAATTAAAGTGGATTTTCCTGGGTTTTACATTTAATAAAATGAAGATCTTACTAAATTTATCACCACCACTTGTGATATATTTTTAATTATTGCAGAAGACATAATAATCTCTAAAACATAATCACCTAATGAATTGGAACATAATTTTTATGTAGACGGAATTATGTGTACTCGTACTGCGATACAGATACACTTACATTTTATAAGATAAAACCGAAATCAAACACATATTCATAAACAATTTTTCCAGGTCCGGCCTTGGGCACACGTCATCTGCAAGCCTTGCTATTGTTTCTGGCTATTGTCGTCAATTATATCGCAAAGTTAAATGCCGGAGTTGCCGTAGTTGCAATGACAAATGCTGAAAGCACAAATCCACATTTCGATGTAAGAAAAACAGTCAAACTATATTTTTAGACGAAACTCGCTAACACTCGAAAATCTTTTCAGGAATACGACTGGGATGGGAGGAAAATTTCATATATCCTCAGCAGCTTCTACTGGGGCTATGTGATAACACAATTCCCTGGAGGATACCTTTGCCGGCGATTTGGAGCCAAAATCACTATGTTTGTCTCAACACTAGGATCAGCTGTTTTTGCCATTATTACACCGCTTTGCATTCCATTTGGTGGCTGGCAGATATATTGCGGGATTCGGGTAATTCAAGGTCTGTTTCAGGGATTTCTTTTTCCATGTATACATGCCCACTTGGCGATGTGGTCTCCGATTGAAGAACGAAACCGATTAGGGGCACTTAGCAATACAGGAATTGAATGCGGTACACTGCTTGCTATGGCTTTAAGTGGAATTATAGCCTCATCGAGTATGGGATGGCCGGGAATATCATACGTATCTGGAGCTCTTGGAATCGCTTGGTGTGTGCTTTGGATGGTATTTTCATCAAATAGTCCAGTAGAGTCAAAATGGATTTCAAATGAAGAGAAGGCATATATAGTGTTATCTTTAAGCCAGAAACAAGATACAAAGCATGCAAAGAAAATCCCCGTTCCATGGAAGGCTATCTTAACATCTTTGCCATTCTGGGCATTAGTTGTAGCACGTTCAGCAGAATCTTGGGGCTTCTCAACATTACAAGCTGAGATTCCTCAGTATATGAATGGAGTGCTTCGAATGAATATTAAGAATAATGCTCTCTTTTCATCTCTTCCATTTTTGGCCATGTGGATAATGTCCTATATGTACTTGATTGCGTCGGAGATTTTACTCCGACGAAAATGTCTTTCATTGACAGCTTTGAGGAGAACGTTCAATTCCATTGCATGTTGGGTACCTGCGGTAGGACTTATCGGAATAGGGTTTTTAGGAGAAGACCAAAAAACACTTGCTGTAGCCTTGATGGTTCTAGTGGTAGGAGTGAACTCAGGAGCAACGATCGGAAGCACATTGAACACCATCGATTTGTCTCCTAATCATGCTGGTATCCTTATGGGGATTGTAAATACAGTGGCAAATGTGATTACTCTTATAACACCACTTCTGGTTGGGGCTATAGTGATCGACGGAGTAAGTTAAAGGCCGAATTGGACGTTATACTTTAACTGATTTTTTTTTTTTTTTTAGCACGATCGAACTGAGTGGCAAATTGTCTTTATAATCTCAGCTGTAGTTTTTGCTGTTGGTAACTTATTCTATATAACATGTGGTACAGCACAATTGCAGCCTTGGAACGATGAAAATTTTTTGTTAAAGGATAAAGAAGCTCCAGTGGTTGAAGAAGCTAGAGACAAGGAAATTCTACCTAAGAAAGCTGGAGAAATTACAACTGAATCCATAAATTAAGTTTTTCTAAACTCGAAAAGAATTTAGATTTAGTTTAGGACTTTAGCTATAAGATTTAAATTATTAAATTTATTTAAGTTCGCAAATTACTTTACTAGCAAAAGAGAACATTGAGTGACAATATTGGCTGGAAGCCAATCTATTTATGTTACTGGTACTGAAAATGTGTCATAATTTGTGGTAGCGGAAAATAAAATAATATGTTCCGTCACAATAGTCACTTCAAGTGACCCAATATTGATAGAATATGCTCAGCTATTCTATAAAGATATTTACTTGATCTGCAATCTATATAGCTTTGGAAAGGATTTTTGTTGTGGCAGAGACGGAGAGAAAAGGCTTTATAATCTTGAAAACCCTGAGTCAAACTTACTTTCGGTTGCAAAACCTGTAGCTTCATATGGACAAGGCTGCTCTGCAAATACATCACTGATATGGTGCATACTGGTCGGCTCTCTGCTTGATGATCTCAGAAGATCTAAAGAAGGCGTTATACCAGGCATTAGCAAATGGTGTATCTGTGCTGTCTCTCGGACATTAACAATAGGGTACTGAGTTGACTTTTAAATAAAACCACTAACGGAGAGCAGGATGACACGTCGCTATACTAGGCTTCTTTGAACACATTAAGAAAATGGTATTTTTTGATTGTATTTGCATTTCTCTAAGGAGGAATTCTTAATAGTTGAACACGACACTTTGAGGTATAGGCTGATCAAACGTTCTAGCGTTCTTGTTGTCTCCCACCAGAAAAGAATACAGACTACTGCCACGCATTTTATCGTAGTACTGAGCTTTTGTTCATGTATTTTTTTAGAGCTTAATGTGATAGCAACAAGAGATATCATAGTCTTCGAGGTTTGCTGTCAAGATTACAATGTCATCCTCAAGAAATTTCTCTGTGGAAGCCCGGTCTCCACTTGCATTAGGCTTCTGGCACTAGGCACTGTATCACTGAATCTAACATTAAGGATCAGTTGCGTAAACGTAAAATTCAGATGTTTTGGTGACAGCAAAGACTCAATCAGAGTATTTGTGACTGCTTAAGATGTGTTTAGTACATACATACATCAACTAGTAGTAAAGAGCATAACCTTAAATAAATAAAATAGATTCACAAGCATATCATATAGCATGGAGCAGAGAACATATACCCGGTGTACCGGTATGCAATGAGCGTTTTTCTGTGAAAATAAAACACTAATTTTGAATGGGAAAGTAAAAAACATTTTATTCAAAGTATTGGCCATTGCTAGCTGCACATTTTTCCCAGCTTTCAGGCAATAAAACTTTTCGTCTTTTCATAGATGAAAACAAATGGTAGTTGGAAGGAGCCAAGTCTGGTGAATATGGCGGGTGGGGTAGCAACTCCCAGCCAAGTGCTTTAGTTGTATCCTGAACCAGTTTTGCTTTGTGTGCATGTGCATTGTCATGGAGCAAAATTACTTTATCACGTCTTCTGGCCCATTCTGGTCGTTTTTCGATCACTGCATGGTTCAAATTGATCATTTGTTATCGGTACCGATCTGTTTTAATGGTTTCACCAGGTTTTAGGAGCTCGTGGTACACCATACCTTTCTGGTCCCACCAGACACAGAGCATCGTCTTCTTGCCGAATCGATCTGGTTTTCCAGTGGAAAATGATGGTTGTCCCGGATTAAGCCATGATTTTTTTCCTTTAGGATTCTGAAAATAAATCTACTTTTCATCGCCAGTTACAATTCGATGTAAAACAGATTTTTTATCGTGTCTTTGAAACAAAATTTCACAAGTGGTTTTTCGGTTTTCCATCTGTCTCTCATTCAATTCATGTGGCACCCATTTTCCAGACTTTTGGATCGTTCTCATAGCTTGTGAGCGATCAGAAATTGTTTTGTGGGCAATATTTAACATTTCTTTCATTTGTTTCTAACTCAAAGTGTCATCTTCATCCAATATTGTTTGCAATTCGGCGTCTTCAAGGTGATCTTCCACGTTCTTCATTTCCCATAACAAAATCGTTATCTCTGAACCGGTGAAACCATCTTTTGCATGTTGCATCTGATAGAGCATGATCACCATATGCTTCGACAAGCATTCGATGTGACTCTGCAACACTTTTCTTCAAATGAAAGCAAAAAATTAATGTTTTCCGCAAGTCATTATTTTCTGGTACAAAATTGTAACACGATGAAAAACTATGATGTTGTTTGCTCAATGACTTGATGTATACTAAATATGTTTGACAGGTGTCATAGCAACCGAACAAAAAAAAAAAAAAAAAAAAAATTAAGGCCCGTTCACAATAAATTTTCCCTATCGAGACACCTGGTATAGACAATTTTTTCAAAGCTTTTTAAAATATGGTATAGAAAAAAAATAAAAGCGATAATTACGAATTACATTTAAATCAAAACTCCTTATTCATTATGCCTAATTGGCTATATTTTACGAAGCTATTTGAGGCTTAGGGGTCTTATCTTGCCAATAGCGCGCTAAATATTGGCTTTTAAGGGCTGAATATTTAGCGAATTATCCGCATACATCAAAGACTTTACATAACACCGCAAGTTTTAGTCGAGTGGCGTCAAATTACATGATCTCAGTGGCAAGTTCACTGGTCCATGTCGCTATACAATGTTATCACTGATGTAAGCTCTCAGTAAGTCTATGGTTTTATGAGCAGCATGGCATTTAACCCCATTTTGCTTGAACCTTTTTTCATCTGAAGCATTCCATATTTAAAAAAAAAAAATAATCATTGCTCATTGGCCTTTGATTGTAGCGCCACATCATATTTAAAGAATCTACAAGACGACGAATAGACAACTTATTTAGTCGATTGTCAGAATCAACAACGTCACAATACATACCGATAAATCTGGGTTAGCTAGGAATTTTATATAACCAGTTACCCGTATTAACTTTCATAACGACACTTCACAAGAAATCAAACTAAGCCATTTACTTAGCCCAAAAAGGCAATTGAGTAATAGCGTCTTATCAAGAAATATTAAGTCTATATAAGACTACAACTATCTTAGTCTTGCTCTATGACGCAGAACGCAGGGACATGGACTTTAGCAAAGGCGGATAAGGATGATTTTGAGCGGTTTGCATCCAAAATTCTTCTATTTTTGGTCCCGTTTGTGTTGACAGGCCTTTGACTTATAGAGCATCCAATTTTTGACTTTTTATTGTTTGCTTTGGCTACCAGACGATTGGTTTTGATCTCATTACTGTCGGGGCTTCATTTGTTCGTATATATCGTATATAACTGGCCGTCCAGAGACAAATTTATTTTTGACTCATATATTATTTTGACACTGACACCACGAGATCTTGACCATGAGTCGGGTATGATAACTCCGCATAACGAAATGAAACGTCTTACGCTTGAACAACTTTGGGAAATATTCCAAACTTATGTGAAGCATCCCTCGCGTCTGCTGTACTTACGGTCCCCCCGTGCTATAGCCGAGAGAATGTTCAACTTAATCCAGAAACATCGGCTCGAAAATTGAAGGCAAATGACCGTCCACTTCGTTATCGCTTCTCACCTTGGGTCTTACAGCAGCTCTAACTGGACGTTCATTTGGTCAAAAAATCTTTTTTTTTTTTTGACGTGGCGCATTTTCATTTCTGCAGGTTCGATCTTTGAATCGGAAAACCTGCACGTGATTGTCAAGAAGCTAATGTATCTCTAGAGAATGACAGTTTGATGCGGATTTTAGATTGGTGGCATCATAGGCCCATTTTATTTCCAAAGTACCTATTTGAAGGATTAAGGAAAAGCGCAAAAACTAGATAAACCTGCAAAAGTAACTAAAACTATCATCTTCCGTTCTAAACCAGAATTTTTTCATAATGACCGTCGATGTTAAGAACATAGTAAGAAATTATGACAGAATGATGGTTCTGGCAGTGTTACTATCTATATCAAGAAAGTTTATGCTGGTAGTTTTACTATCCTTTTGACAGTACTATTTCGGTCAACGGTGAATGCTACAGATCCATGCTTACCTAATTTTCGTAGGCTGAAATTAAAGACATAGACTTGGTGTTTTTTTGCTTTCAGCACGATGGCGCGACATGCCATACATTCTATCAAACAATTAACCGCCTTGGCAGTATCAATTAGTCGTAGCGGAACTGCGATTTGACCCCGTTAGCATTTTTTTTTTATGTGGGGAGCCCTCTGGGGCGAACAATCCAGAAACGTTTCAAGTTTTTCGTGAGATGGGGCCAGAAACAGTCAACAAGTTCATTGAAAATCATAACTAAAATCGTATTTCATAACTAATGAAAATGTTCGCTCTTTATAATAAAGCCATAGCATACAGAAATATATTTATATATCATATTCATACCAGACTATGTTTATGACTACATTTGTCACCTACAAGGTTGTTCAATAATCTTTGTTCATTATTTATCTATAATCAAGTTGCAAACCCTTCTTATCAGATTATAGGCAGACAATTATTACCTAACCGACTTTTTCTTACAGATAATATTTTATTACAATTAAAATTTTTCTAATGAAAACAAGAAATAAAACCAGGTATAAACCACGTGAAATATACCTACAATATGTATCGTTAGCGCCAGCTGATAACATAATTTCAAACTCCAAGATTCTGATAAGAATCAATCTTCAATCTTCAAACATTTTTGAACTAGATACAGACTAAAAAGGAAAATGTCAGATTGCAAACAATTTTATGATCTGTATTCATAATAAAGCAATTCATTATCGATAAATTTTATTTTATACAATACAATAGATTGTTTTAATCTATGGTTGTTAGCATTTATTTTTTATAGAGCATTAAAATAACAAATAAAAACGACAACCCCCACCAGAGGCATTCTTAGTTGCGGAACAATTTTAGAAACGCGATGGGTGTGTACATAATTTAAGAGCGTATTTGTAGATTTCATCTCGCATTTAGACAACTCTAGGTTGTGGCCCCAAGTGTTTAAAAACGGATTGCCTAAAATATCCTGGGGCTTTGAAAGCTGTTGACAATGACAACCATCAAAGGCAGTAAAGGTCAGTTAAGACAAAGTTTATAGAAATGAAGTAATTATAAAATATCGTGACTCTTAGTGAGCAATTAAAAAAGAGCTTTATATTGTTGAGAAAATAACTGAAGGTAACAGCTTCAGTTATTATGGCTTTTCTTTTAAGGCTTTCCTTTTAAGCAATAAAAAAAAAAAACTATTCATTAAAAAAGTGAGCACTGAGTGAGTGAGTTATTGAATTATTCCGCGCACATGGAGTTCCCAAAACAGTATTGTGGCGCAGTAATTTTTTTAAAATTGTATTCAACATTCGAGACCAGTTTTGCTGTCATATTGTTACTGAGATTTTAAATAACTTTTGTGCCATTTTTTTAATCTAAAAATAAAAATTTTAAAAGTTAAGTAAAATCCTTAAACTGATAGAAAGCTACACTATCCTTGAGTAATATAAGCTATATTTTCTTTTGATAGAAAATAAGTTTTAGGTTGAAATCTCAATATTTGTAAGTCAATCGGCGTGCACAATAATGTCTTTTCATGTTAAAAATATATTTTGAAATAATTGATATAATAATACGAGGGATGTTGAACGAGTACCCGGACTGGAAGATAAGTAGCGAAACTGAACCAAAATGAGTGACTTTCATTTAGTATAACCTCTTCTAGTCCACTTGTCAAAATTTAATAAAAATTCGACGCTTAGTTTTGTTTTGACATCCATTTAAAAACATCGTGTTAGTGACTTTTGCGACTATGGAAAAAGAGCAGTATCGCTCTGTGAACAGATTCTTGTTTTTGATTCTTGTCTGCGACGAAATCAAGCCCATTTTCGATGATATGTATTGAACCCATTCACTTTCCCATACAACCGTTTCCCATTAGTTTTCAGAGTTTCCCCAAAAACGGTTACCACAGAGGAAACCATGGACAAAATCCATGCTCTTGTATTGATCGACTGCCAAGTGTAAATTCACGTGTTGGATGAGATAGTAGGCATCTCAATTGCACGAGATTTTGGGCATTAGAAAGCTGTCCTCGTGATGGATGCCCCGTTTGCTAGCACCACTTCAAAGACTTGCTTGGCTCTGTTTAATCGAAATCCGGAGGAGTTGCAGCGTCGTTTTGTGACCGTCGTTGTGAGACACGAATTCATTGGTACACACCAGAGACCAAAGATCAGAGACCACAATCGTAACAATGAGTTTTACCCAGTGAATGTGCTCCAAAAAAGGCAAAGACCGTGCCTTTTACCACGATAACGCACCGGCTCACACCTCCGCAGTCGCTACAGCCAAACTGGTCGAATTCTATAACGAATTTCTCACCCAAATTCTCTGGATTCTCTGGATTTGGCTCCCTGCGACTTCTTTTTGTTCCCAAACCTTAAAAGATCGTTCGCCGGAAAGAAGTACGGATCAAACGAGGAAGTCATCGTCACCGCGGAGGAATATTTCGCAGGCCAACAAAAGTCGTACTATAAGGAGGGAAAAGTGTATCCAGTTGAAAGGGTATTATAATACAAGGGCTGCCGTGCCGTTTCTAAGAGAGGGCATCAACACAGAGGTGTGTTGATTTATTATTGCTTTTCGATAGGAAAAAATGCAGCCAATGCAAAGAATTGGCTTGATAAGTGTTACCTGGACTCTGCACCAGCCGAACGAACCATTCGCAAGTGGTTTGAAGTGGATTGAAAAATTTAGTGAACGTCCAAAAGAGGCTGTTTCAGATGAAAACATCAAAAAGTCCACAAAATAATTACGAATGACCGTAAAGTGAAGTTGATCGAGATAGCTGAGGCTCTAAAGATATCAAAAGGGCGTGTTGGATATATCATACACGAATATTTGGACATGCGAAAGCTCTGTTTAAAGTGGGTGTCGCGTTTGCTCAAAGTCGACCAAAATCAACAACGTGTTGATGATTCAGAGGAGTGTATAAAGCTGTTCAACTGCAATAAAGCCACATTTTTGCGTCGGTATGTGACAATGAATGAAACTTGGCTCCATCACTTCACACCAGAGTCAAGTCGGCAGTCTGCTGAGTGGCGAGATGGCAAAATTGAATGAATTCGGCTACGAATTGCAGCTACGAATTTTGTGTTTTACTATAAATCGACACTGATTTTTCAGCCCATGTGTTATTGAAAAATTAATTGTCAAAACCTAAAAAAGTTGCGTTGTCATTTCTAATCGGAGTACTCATTAAACAACCCTCGTAAAGTGTCTTTCAAATGTCGCAAGATTTTTTTTTTTTTCAATAAAACATGTACCTAAATATATGTTGCAAGCGACGATCCGAATGTCAGAATTATCGATGGCTTTTGGAAGAATAAGTTGATCAATGGCCGCGATTTCATTTTGGGTGTTATGTTTGAGATCCTAAATTGTCGCTGGATTATTAGCATTACTCTTCAAATAACGCCAAAGAAAGAAGTCTAAAAATGTCAAATCGCATGAACTTGGATGCCAATTAACTTCTCTCCAAACGAAATAACGCGATCTTTAAATTTTGTACGCAATAAATTGATTGATTGACTGATGGCTAGTGTGATGGCACCGTCCAGACCCAATTCAATCAATTTTGGAAAAAAAAGTAGCCGGTCAACGCGTTGCGGTCTCTCTCTCTCGAGACTCATTTTTAAAAAAGATGCCGTCATGAGACTTTTTTGAGATGGATTGATTTTTTGTAAATCTCGTACGGGTTTTCCGGTCCCCAGAAACCTAAATTTTGTTTATTTGTGTTCCTATCCATCCAAAAACGGGCTCCATCGGAAAAGATCAACAAATCGGCGATGTCGTAGATGGTCCAAAGTCTTCAATTGTTGTGTTATTTAGATTTTTTAAGCGTGCAAATGAAGATCAACATTTAAAATTTGCCGTAAAGTGCCATAAGTGAGGCCCAATTGCTAAATCCAGCGACGAAATGACGTGGCTGGCTGGTTTTGAACACTTTCGCTCACAGTGGTGATGTTTTCGATGTTTGGCACCAAAAATTCACGAATTCGACGAAATGTTACTTTTACAGACCGCTCATTTTCTTCATAAGATAAAATAACAAATACAGTAAGAGCTCACAGAATCTTTGGGTGTCACTCAAGTAGCCATTTCAAAACATTTAAAAGCAGCTGGATATATTCAAAAGCAAGGAAATTGGGTTCCACATGAACTCAAGCCGAGAGACGTCGAAAGGCGGTTTTGCATGTCCGAAATGCTGCTGGAACGCCACAAAAGGAAGTCATTTTTGCATTCTGGTTACTGGTGGTGAAAAATGGATCCATTACGACAACCCCAAGGGCAAAAAATCATATGTGAAACCCGGCCAACCAGCCAAATCAAAGGCAAAGCCGAATATCCATGGCGCGAAGGTAATGCTCTTTATTTAGTGTGATCAGATGGGTGTGCTGTATTATGAGCTACTAAAACTGGGTAAAACCATCAATGGACAATGCTACCGAACACGATTAATACGTTTGAAGAGAGCAGTAGCCGAAAAACGCCCGGAATATGCGACCAGACACGAGGCAATAATTTTTCATCATGAATATGAACTATTTGGAAAACAGTGGATGGGAAGTCTTACCCCACCCGCTTTATAGCCCAGACCTTGCCCCTTCTGACTACCATTTGTTCCGGTCGATGCAGAACGCCCTCACTGAATTACGGTTCACATCAGATCAGAATTCAAAAATTGGCTTGATTCAATCTTGGCTGCCAAGCCGGCGCAGTTTTTCGGAAATGGGATCCACAAATTGCAAGAAAGATGGGAAAAAGTCATAGCTTCATGTGGGCAATACTTTGAATAATACTATTGCACACGTTTTTCATAAATAGACGTTCAAATTTTGAAAAAAAAACCGCACGAATTAAAATATATACCCAATATATATCTACTTTAATACTGTCCATGATGACATAAAAAAAGGAAACATTCAGAAATTATTCACTACTGACATCTAGGCGCGACTTTTGAAAAACTCTTTATAATCTATACTATATAATATTATTATAAAAATGGTGAAGCTAACGATGTGTGTTCTGCTGCTGGAAAAATAATATTTCCCGATATTCGGGAGCCACTACAACCAATATAAAATATCGTGACAGGAAATCATCCATTACCTGCATATATTTAGAAAAATATACTAAGATGACTTTGCTCGAAGCGAAAAAATTGAGGAAGGGAACTTAATGCCTTCTTTTAAACTTAAAATTAATTAACCACTCTGATCGCACATCACAAAAACGCTAAAAATAATGTACGCAAAAAGTTTATTTGTACAAACTCAATTGACGACTATAAACAGTTTTCTCGTCTCAGAAAAGAGTTTGTATTCATATTTTTGCCAAAATTTCTATATAGTAACTGCGTACGTTCACTGGAAGTAATTTTAAAAGAAACCGAACATGCTTTTGGAGTTATTTAAACGTGAAAAGAAGGAGTACTATTGGCCTTTAGGTAACGATGCAGCTCTGTGCCAGGACAACTAGTGAACTTATGCCAATAGCAAATATCATTAGTGATATTATGAAAAATATGAAAAAAAGGCTAACGTTTTGGACTTTATTTCAATCCAATAATTAAAAAAAAATCAATTACTATATAGATCCAATATGTATTTAAGTCCGGGCGATGAAATTTGGGTACCAATTATAAATCTATTATTAAACTTTTAACTATCACCAAGACATTAGATAACCTTGCCAAAAAGAAATTGAATATGGTTATTAAGCAACGTGTTTCATGATTTAAACATGGATTCAACCACATTTAACTTAATGGAATTCACCAGACTTTGCATTAAAACATTAGAAAGTCGAAATCAGCTGCATGTGGTATACACTGACTTCGTTAAAGCATTCAGTAGAGTCAATTTAAATATTTTGCTAAGTAAGCTTACGGCTTGTGAATTCCATGACCCAATTGAGTGGTGATTTTTGCTCTTAAGAGATTAAAGTCACTTCTGGGGTTCCTGAAGGAAGTCGCTTGGGACCTTCATTATTTTTAGTTTTTGTTAATGATCTACTAATGAACTACTGTTCCCGACCGTCAGTTTTTTCAAAATGACTTAAATTTATTTATAAATTGGTGTTATACTAACGAATTGCAGTTAAAAATCGGTAAGTTTACTTCCATGTTCTATAATCGAACCCTTGTTCAAACTCGACCAACATATTTTTTTAATTACGTGCATGTCTATAAATTGAGGGACTAAAAACGACTTCTCAAATTGGCCTTGGGCGTTTTGCCTACTGAAAATTTTAACGGGACTCTTGTTTTTATATTTTTATCAAACTAAATGTCAATTATTGGGTTTTCAAACGTTTGAATTGAGAACAAAAATATTTGTTCCGCACATATATCACTATTGGCAATGAGAATTTAATTGCTGGTATTCCAATATGTACCCCTTAAAGTCCCTTAGACCAAAACCTCTTCTTCCTAAAATAAGACATGCTATGGTGATGTATATTCAACATGATCCTGTATGTGTTGTTGAAATTCATGATCTGTAGATCATATGATCGCAGATTTAATAAACTAAACTAAACTTAACTTATAACGTTTCCCGATCGCAGCCGTGTTCATCCAAATATTCATTAGAAAATATGTACTCGTATATAGTAAAATGTTTATCATGTTATGTAACATATGTATGAATCTGTAGTTATAAGTCCAGTTGCTATAACTCACCTAAAATTGGTCCCTATTGACCGACCCAGTAACTTCGACCATATCGAAAGCCATGAAAACTAAAGTTAAAGTCCACATTAACTAGGGAACTTCTCTAGCATCACCTGTCTTACAAAAGGACGGTCCAAAAACTTCTTTGCAGCATAATGTTGGGTCATATAAAAAGTCTCCGCGGTTTTTTGTCACTATATAGATGGTGTTGCCGTCCATTTATCTGGAAACACTAATCTGATTGTGTCAAACGAACACGTGTTTGAAAGGTGACATGAAGACAGCTGTGTAATTAGTTAAAAGTTATACTGATTGGAATATGAGTGATATATCTGCCTATGGCTCAGATAGTGTTTTGAATCTTACCGCAGACATAAATTGAGATCTGTTTTTATTAAGAATCTGGTTAGCATAGCATAAGTTGGTTATAAGCTCTAAAACTAAAATTATGTTTTTTAATTTTTCAGCGCATAACAATTTTGGAGCTGGAGTTTAATTCCATGCAACCGACTGTTGAAGGTTTTATTGTTCTTGCAAGCCCAGTTCCTCTTCTCAGACTTTTAATAATTATTTCGGTTGCAGCGATAAATGTTTTCAAGTTGAAATTGTAAATAATTTTAAATACTTGGGACTTATCATTGATTCTAGGATGAGTTTGTTTTAACCACAAAGAGTATTTGAGACATTATTTTCTGGGCAATGTTTGCTCTTCAAAATTGTTAAAAAATATATATTATGGTATATTTCATTCGAGACTACAATACGGGATTGCCTGCTGGGGAGGTATATACTTCAGCAAAATTAAGCCTCTTCAGACAAATCGCCAATTACAGTTTAAGTGGCAATTTGTTTAATCAAATCACTGTACCCGTTTTTCGTACAACCACGTTTCGAAACTTTTATAGTGTTCTTCATCGTGTCGGTTATTTAACAAACTTCCACTTTTTATCCGAGCGATTAATTCTCATCTTGTCTTTGTAAAACTTGTAAAAAATTGGCTCTTTTCCCTTGATGTTGAGAGTGTTGAATCTTTGTTTAATATTCTTCTCTGATATTTTAGTGTAATGTTTAGTTTTCGATTTGGTGTTCATAAAAAATTGTATAAATTAATTGTTAATTTTTGTTGTCATAATATGTATGATTTAATTTATGGGACCACTCCAACCATTTTTTTTCCTTTCAAAAATACTTATGTTATTATTATTTCTTTTAATGTTCATGTAACTGGTAAATTGTAACTGGATTTTAAGAAGTAAATAAAAATTATTTATTTATCTATCTATCTATCTATCAGAAATACACTATGTGATGCTGCAAAAACATGCCGAAAAATTTGTCTGGAAGCTGTCTGGAGATAGCGGAGGCACTAAATATTAACGGTATGATAGTTTGAAATCATCTAAAACGAGCAGGCTACTCAAAGAATCTCGATGTTTGGGTGCTACATGTACTAACGCAAAGAAATTTAACTGAGCGAATAATCATTAGTGAAACGCTGCTGAAACGTAAAGAAATGGAACCATTTTTGAAGCAATTCATGAAGCAATGAAAAATGGATTTAATACGAGAATATCCAATGCAACCGATCATGGTCAAAGGCCAGTGACAGATCACAAACGACTTCAAAGCCTGGATTGACAGCAAACAAGGATACGTTGAGTATTTGGTGAGATTGAAAGGGAATTGTCTATTATGAGCTGCTAAAACGTAGCGAAACGGTCAATTTGATCCTCTACTGTGCACAACTCGACCGTTTAAATGAAGCTATCAAGAAAGAGCGACCAGAATTGCCCAACAGAAAGGGAGTTGTCTTCCATCATGACAATGCTGGGCCACACACATCTTTGTAGACCCGGAACAAATTGACGGAGCTTGGTTGGGAAGTCTTGATATATCCCCTGTATAGCCCGGACCCTCTGATTACCATTTTTTCGATCTTTGCAAAACTCTCTTGATGGTGAAAAAATGGCCGACCGAAGAGCCGCTGAAAATCATTTGGCCAAGTTTTTCGCTGGATAAACACAGAATAAACCGATGGAACTATGAAACTACCCGAAAAATGGCAAAAGGTCATAGGTAATAATGGCCAATAATATAACAGCGGAGACTTTTTATACAATATAATCAAGTTAAACAATCAGATTTTGTCCCTTATATCAATGTCAAGTATGAATTGTAAGTCGGATAATTAATTACTGGAACTATGGCAATTTGGTCATGTGCACAGGTATCTAAAGTTCTTCTAAAGTTCTCTCCCTCTATTTCACTTCCTGAGGTATTTTCTCGTGATGTTGGCGCTTGGATTACTTTTTATGGGACCTTTTCACAACTTCTCTCCAACCGATAGTATGACCTTTACATACTTGGGAAGTAGATCAATGCTTTAATACTACTGTGTAGTAGAAAAGTAATAACTTTGGACTACCTCCACACAATCAAAATATTGCAAGTAACACATTTTAGCTCCTACCTGATGTGATTCTTGAGATTGAAATGATCATGTTGAAAGCTGTAGTTCCATGCTTCGGATGTTTTGAGCCTTTCTGCAAGGCTTGACTTTAGGAACCATTTCATCATATTCTAACTTCTTTATGTTGTTTAAAAAAGCCCAACTAAATTTTAATAAGCCATGGTTTCGTCAAGGCATGGAATTCTATAAACATTTTACATTGTACTCAGTATATCTACCCTTAATTGGTGGTAGAAATAAAGGGTGATTCATCGTAAAGTTTGATTTATAATGTAAAATAAAGTACATAAATTTGAAAGTAAACTTACAATTTTTACTATCGGTTAAAAGAACAATTTATGGCATTTATTTCTTAAAAATGATATTATGAAAATGTTGGCCATGACGTCTGAGATACTTAATGCGGAAAGTCCAATTTTGGGCGACTCGTTCGAGCATGGCGATTGTTATCTCGCGGATAACACGGAGTAATGTTGGCTTCCAAAGCGTCAATCGTAGCTGGCTTATTCTTAAAGACCTGAGACTTTACATATCCCCAGAAAAAAAACCCAAAGGTGTTAAAGCGCACAATCTAGGTGGCCAATTTACCATAGCAAAACGTGAAATTAAGTGCTCACCAAAATTATTTCTCAACAAGTCCATTGTTTCACGCGCTGTATGGCTCGTAGCGCCGTTTTGTTGAAACCAGAGCTCACCGAGACCATGTGCTGGAATTTCAGGACCATTCTGATTTGACTCATTTTTGAAGAAATATGGACCAATGATTCCACCAGCCCATAAACCACACTATACCGTTGCTTTTAATGGATATAATGGTAGCTCTTGGTTCTCTTCGGGTTACTCATTAGTCCAAATACACCGGAATTTTCATTGATTTATTCCAGAGCCCATTCACTGAAAACATGACGCAAATTCAAGTCGCCTGGCTTCAATTTTTGCACAAGTTGATTTTTGTACGCTTTTAGGCCGAGATCCTGATGTTAAATACGCCAAGCCAAGCTGCTGAGAACGACGACGAATCGATTGGTCACTGTCTTCGCGTACACTCTTAGCTACAGCTGTTATAGTCTCTTCACTACGTGCTGGATGTGGTCTAACCATTTATCCACTAATGTAAACTGGGACTCAAATTTGCGAATGGTATTGGCAATAGTGGTTTCAGTAGGTCGATTTCTTCTTCTAGGAACATTTCTCATAGAACGCTGATTTTCGTAATACAGTTGAACAATTTGGAGGCTGTTGTGATGTGAGTCTTTCCATGATGATTTGCCAAACGATACCGAATAAAAATGACAAAGCAGCTTGATAGGAGTCACGCTCGATTTGTCAAAAAATGAAAATCAAACCTCTCGATGAATCACCCTATACATACGAACATGTATGATTCTTGTGCTGAAGCCTAAGGCGTTATCGTTGTTTAACATATTTAAATAAAAATCTTTATTGCGTCTGAGAACGCGAAACAAATGTAATTTAGTATATGATGTCTAATTAAAAAAAAGGCCAGTCGGCTTATAAGTGTTACACGTTGCGTGCACACAAGACTGTTGAATTAAAATACTACCGCGATAGTCCATAAATAAAATTGTTGGATTTATCTTAACTTACTAACCTACTGAAATACAATGGTAGTCCCAGGTGGACCCGGCCATCAAACAGAAAACTTTTTCAGTTTAATTTTAATTTTTGATCATCTGCTGTGCGCTGTGGATGAAATCGCCACTTATGGCGAGGACATTCTCTACTGTAGCGACCCTCTCTCGGGCCAATTGTGACGTTCTGTCTGATGCGTCTGTTATTTTTAAAAGATCTGCAAACACGCTTGATCGATTAAGGATTGGTGGGTATCGATCTGGGTTTTTGATGTTTCTCTCGGATCTGCCGTATTGTGAGTAACTTGACACCTGTTATCATATATAAGATCATAGTTTCAGACATTTTTTTTTTTCAATATTCCAAACAGTATCTTTGTATGCAATTTAGAGGCTCACTAACCTCTTGAATTGGCAAATAATGCCGATGTTATATTTACCTGTTATACTTTTCTCCGACCAAATCTTGGGTTCTTGCTGGTGTATCAACTTGTTTCTTAGCTTTTTTCGCCAAGGCCGAATTTTTCGTTGTGCATCAACTGCAACTTTTCTACTTAATTTGCTTGTGCATTTCTATAGATGTCTGTTTCAACTTTGTTGACTTGACACATTCCTGGAAGTAACATAGCTTCCATTGCGCGTTTTAAATGCTCTTCCTTTTTATCGGTTTTTATTACTCGTAAAGCGTGCAAGCAGGCCACAAGTCTACAATGTCCACTTGAAAGGTTTACGTGTATTTAAAATCTTTGAGAAGTGATTTGCATCTATCGCAACATTGCCAATTTGGTTGACTCTTTTATGATCAGAAGACTACCATTTATCTTTGTGCTTACTTTAAAGATATTCCACCCCGCAGCAAAGACAATTAGCCAAGGCCGTTTTTAGACGTGGTGTAGTGTCAATTATTGTTTCCGATTTTCCATTCAAGGATGTCATATTTTCCTATTTTGCCATTTAAGTTAGGGCATTGCCGAGTACCTGATAGATACACTACATGGCATCATCCCTTTCTTCTGTGGTGCGAGGGCGGATATTAAGTTAATATTGACAGATTTATGGTTAATGAGGACCCTTACAATGCTTTCGTTCACGATCTGAAAGCTGAAAACTTTTTGTTTTGTCAGCCGCTTTCAACAAATCCATATCAAAATAAATGCTGCTTCTCTCTCTTGAGCAGTCACCGTAGTATATATCACTGTTTTTCATTCTCCTTTTGTCTGGCCCGTCTTTCAGGATGGCGACTATATCTCGTTTAACCTGTTTCTCCGCTAGGTGCTCGACTTCACATGGGATGTTTATAGTCAGAAGTCGTTTTCCTTTTTTCGTTTTGCTGAACCATCAAATATAAAACTATTTGTATTGAAGGTTATTCTGGAATGCTACGGCACACTGAGGACAATAATCTCTCTCTCTCTCTCTCTCCGAAAAATTACAGTGGGCAATTCAGTCATTTAAGCCGTACAAATTTTTGGTCTGGATGGTATTCTACCGATTATGGAAATTCTTAGACACAGTCTTAAAATAGATTACGAGTGCGAATAGCTTGGGGGAAGTTAAGGTGGTTTTTATACCTAAGGCTGGCAAACCGGGGCATACAACAGCAAAAGATTTCAGACCAATAAATCTGTCATCATTCATGCTTAAAACCCTAGAGCAATTAGTGGAGATTCATATTAGGAACAGACACAGTGATAGCTTTTTGATTGAGTCATATACCACGCCTTGCACTAAGTGGTGGGGAAAATAGGAAAGAATCTACACTTCTGTTCAGCCTTAATTAACGTGGAGTACAAAACCATTTTATGCGCTCTAGCAGACGCTTATATTGAACAGGGAATTACAAATTGGGTTTGAAACAAACTGTTCCATTATCTGCAGGCAGGGAAATCTCTCAAATAAGAGTCATATCAATAAGATGCTGGTTATCAATAACATCAAATACAATGAGTATAACTGCTACGGCATACGCAGATGACGTGGTCATAATAGTTAGTGCAGAGAAAATACCTAAATATTTTTAGCGAGATTATGGAGGTTCCCTGAAGATGATCAGCACTTGGGCAATAAGCTGTGGTGCCAATGCCAGCCCTTCCAAAATGGAACTTGTTCTCTTTACCAGAAAGTACAAGATACCACAATTCAAACTCACAAAACTCAACAGAGTGGAATTGTGACTCTCGAACAACGCAAAGTATCTGTTATTCTGGACAAAAAATTGAATTGTAATATTGTATTAACGTAGCGAAAAAGATCAAAAATCCACACAAGGCTCTTTGTATCTGGAAAAGAACGGTAGGAAAACCTTGGGGCTTAAAACTTGCTATGATGCACTGGCTATATTCGGTGGTAGTAAACCCATACTTATATACTTATGGCGCACTAGTATGGTTTGTAGCACAAAAAATAATTTTACGGAAAATTAACAACGGAGCATGCGTACCGTACTATCCCTACGGCAGCATTGGATACCTTTCTGCTCCTAACACCGCTTGACTTACAGATGAAAAACTTGCCGGCGCACTGTTGCGCCGACTCACTAATTTGGGTTACTTCAAGAGCAGTAGTTTCAGACATGGCACGGTCCTAGCGGAGCTATTGGCACGCAATCCAATGAATGCAACGGATGAAACTATCCGGAGAAAGAGGATTGACAAAAAAAAAAAAAAAACGCAATAATCAGGTCAAATGAAATTGTAATTTCCACAGATGGTTCGAAAACAGAGGAAAAATCAGGTTCTGGTATCTTTTCAAAAGACCCGGAATTAAGAGTGTCTATAAGACCACCGGACGCAATCAAAGATTCTGGCTGACCTTATGGCGGCCTAGCTTAAGCAGATAAGATCGGTATTCGGATAAGGATATAGTTATCTACGTCCATACCCACTCTGCACTTAAAGCAATGGAATCGACCAACATCAATTCTAATATAGTTAGGGGCTGTCGCACATTGCTCAAAGCATTATGCAGTTAAACACTGCCGTATAGAGGTAAATGAATAAGCGTATGAGCTTGCAAGAATAGGAAGGTACTTTATAATAGCGAGGTTGGTAACATCAAATCACCCCTTTGCATAGTAAGGGGCACTATCGAGGAAAAACCCTAAGGTGGTGTTTGTGTCCATCACACCTTTAACTTAACCTTATATTCCTCTTAGACAAAGTAACCTCATTTGTGCTTTCGTTGGGCTAAAATAAGTTTGCCATATGCTCCGCAAATAACTCTGCCTTTTCTAAATTGCTTTTAGCCCATGAATTATTAATGCTGTATAGGTCGTTTAAGATATTTTGTTGACTTCCACAAATAATACTTAGCTATTTTAACTGCAGTGGGCTCATCTAGATATTAGCAAATTCTTTGATTTTTTAACTCTCTTAATTGGTTACGTACTAAATCAGTAAGTTGTTTGAAATACAAAATCTAGTATTATGGTATTGTCCACCCCGATGGTGAGGATATGAAACGTTTCCACAGATTGTTAAAAAAGCGGAGACGTTCCGAATTTCACTGTGAAGCAGAAAAATCCATTGAACCTGGAATTCCAAATTTTGATCAATCCGACTCAAATGGAATTAAATTATTAAGGTTCAATCTAAAGCTAACATGTGTGCCATACTACAATAATGATCTATTCGCAGTAGCAGGAGTTGTTTGGCAGAAAGTATAGACGAACTCATTTCTAGAATTTGGTCAGAGTAGAGTAAATATGTAAGGAAGTATGAAGGAAACCTCAGCATTGTTTGTCCCAACTGCAAAGATGAGACTCTTTTTACTGCGCTTAACTTCGCTTACAAGATTTTACTTGCTATATTGTGTGCCCATACAGAGCAATGTCTTAATGATTTCATTGCCCATTTTCTATGCTGTTTTAGGTCAGATAAATCCACAATTGATAATATGTTTGCACTACAATAGATCATAAAGAAATCAGAAAAAGCCAAGAACGATACTCAAGACATTTTATAGATACTAAGGCCCCATATATGACAGTGTTCACAGAGTCGAGGTATGCAGAGCCATGTCGAGTTAGACATCCGTGAAAAACTCAATAAATAGTGCAAAATGACGAGAACACTCCCACTGCTTTGTAAAGATCGGAAGCAATCTAATTGAGCTCTCTGATATAAAAACGGGCTTAGGCAAGAATGTACAAAACTGCAACTACTGCATACGCTGATAAATGTGTTTCTAAAGCGTTTAAAAATATTGAAATAAAAACAACAAACATTAGTTGCAATGTGAATGATGGCAAAACTAACTACGAGTATATGCTTTCAATTCAAAGGAACCACGACGAACTTGACAGAGTGTCACGATAGACAACTATAACTTTGTGGTAGCCAGGCAATTTATCTCATCAGAAATCAAATAAAAAATTGCAACTACCAATCGCTGTCTCTTTACCTAAAGGAGACAAAAATAAAGAGGAAACTGTGCATCATTCTTACAATCGCAACAGTCTTGTTCTATGGTGCAGAAGTATGTACGTAAGCGAAAGCTGATAAAGATATCTTTGGTAGTTTTAAAGATTTAGTTCCATTCGTGATGGCTTTGAGAGAGAACACATAGTGACGAACTCTACGAGCTGTACATCGACATCTTTGGAAAATCTGCGAATCAGTCGCTTTTATATGCTCCGCAAATAATTGTACCTTTTCCAAAATACTTTTAACTCATGAATTATCAGTTATTTTTAAAGGTGGATTATGCTGTATAGGTTTAAGATATTTTGTTGATTTCCACAAAGAATACTTAGCTCTTTTATCTGCAGTGAGCTCATCTAGATATTAGCGAATACTATGATTTTTTAACTCTCTTAATTGGTTACGTACTAAATCAGTAAGTTGTTTGAGTTTGGATTTATATAAAGGATATCTTGTTTGTTGCCATTTCTGTTGAACCTTTCTTTTCAGTGATATTAAGTTTAAAACTTTTTTTTGGGTACCTAATACCAATTTATTTCGTTTTAGGCATAGGAGTGCTTTTCCAAGCTGCTCTTTGTAGTTGTTACATGAAAACGAGTACTTGAGTTGACAATTCTTTTTCCAGGATCTCCTTAAAACAAGATGTTGTTGACTTTCATATTTGTATTTTCACTTCAAGTTGTATAGATTGGAGTGTGTTTGGAGCTCAGATCAATTCCTTCTTCTATTTGTAGTAGGCTCCTAGGTATTTGATTTGTTATGCGTGTGCTAGTGCGTTTGCTTCAAGTTGAAATCACTACCCGTGATAAATCAGTTTTTTATGATTTTGCATTAATTCCCGATATGAATGATATGATTCATCATAAGTCCAACTTGGTTTTGATGTTTATTATTGTTGCTTGAAATTTGTCTGTGCAAATCTTATCTTCTTCGTGGTTTTCTTTAGAACGTTTGATAATTATTGCACTACCTCTCTCTGGATTGTTATGATATCGGATAAATACCCATATTTTATATATATATAAAAATTTAAAAATGTACTGTCATCAATAACATTGTTTTATCTTGGTAACAGGTGGATTCCTCGTCAGAGAGCTGCTAATGCTCTTAATCAACATTTTTACTTTTGAATCTTCCAAATCGATATTTACAAGCTGAAATCGTTTGTGGATAATCCTCAAATACTTCCGGGAGTAAACATAAAAGTGTACGCTACGCGTTTATTCAAAGAGAAACAAAGAAGCGACACTTAACGTTATATAATATTCAAAATACTAATAAAACTGTATTTAAACCTCTACAAAATTACGCATAATAATTAAGCCATTTTGCAGTTGGTTTCAGTTCGAACCAACGCCATAAAGTGCTCCTAACTCCATCTCTTGTAAATTATTTATTATTTTTGTTCTAATTGTTCTATTCTTACAGGTCCATTTCTTGGAGCGCGACATCTTCAAACATTTCTGCTTTTTCTGTCAATCGTAGTTAACTACGCAGGCAGACTTAATGTATCTCTTTCGCTGGTAGCCATGACGAACGCAGCGACCACGAATCCAAACTTTCATGTAAGTACAATACGAATACCCTGAAATGTAAAACTTTATAAATTTAAAATAACTTCAATCCATTGTAGGAATTCGATTGGAATGAGAAAGAAAGGTCTTATGTGATAAGCAGTTTCTTCTGGGGATACGTCATCACACAATTTCCTGGAGGGTACTTAGCTCGAAGAGTAGGTGTTAAAATTACATTATTTATATCTAGCCTTGGTTCAGCGTGTTTAAGTGTACTCATTCCGGTTTGTACCTCCTGGGGGGAGTGGCAGGCATACTGCGTAATACGATTTATTCAGGGATTATTCCAAGGAACGTTATTTCCCTGTATCTACGAACATCTCGCCAAATGGGCGCCTGTTGAGGAGCGCACATGGCTTGGTGGACTCACTCATACTGGCATTGAAATTGGGACAATTCTTGCAATGGGGTTGACAGGCGTTATCGCCAATTCAAGTATCGGATGGCCGGGAATATCATATATTTTTGGTGGATTAGGGCTTATGTTTTGTGTAAGTTGGCTGATATTTGCAGATAACAATCCAACCGTAGCTCGCTTTATAACCCCGGAAGAAAGGCAATACATCCTGACGTCACAAGAAAAGGCAGATATTGGCTTAAAAGAGAGGATTCCAATTCCATGGAAAGCAATGTTTACATCAACACCATTTTTATCACTTTTAGTGGTACGAATATTCGAAGGATGGGGTTACACCACAATGCAGGCTGAGATTCCGGCATATCTTCATGGAGTGTTGAAAATGAATATAAAGAGCAATGCGTTGTTTTCTGCGTTGCCTTATGTGACTATGTGGATCTGTTCAAATGTTTTAATTATCATTGCAGATGTTGCAATGAAAAGGAAATGGGTGACCTTGACTGTGATGCGAAAGACTGCCAATACAATAGCAATGTGGATTCCGGCGGCGTTACTCATCGGGATCGGATTTCTTGACGAAAATCAAAAAACATTGGCTATAATCTTTATGACATTAAATGTGGGCTTGAATGGAGGTCAAGCAATCGGGAGCTCTTTGAACGCAATCGATTTGTCACCAAATCACGCTGGAATCCTAATGGGAGTAATAAACGGAATAGCAAACATTATTCCAATTTTTACACCAATTATAACCGGAATAGTTGTTTACGATGAGGTGAGTACGAGTACTTACGTCAGTTGTTAGAGTTGTTAGCGCTTTACGGTTAGCTTGAAACTCTTTTCAGACTCAGAGGACCCAATGGCAAATAATTTTCATAATCACAGCGATGTTCTTCTTCTTCGGAAACCTGCAGTTTTTGATATTTGGATCTACTGACACTCAACCATGGAATGATAAAGATTTCTTACTTAAGCATGACAGTGAGCGAAATGTTTGCGAAAATAATGAAGTATCATCAGTACAAAATACAGTTAAGGAAAGCTGAATTGTTTTCAAAGAATTTCCTTATAACTTTTATATCTAGATCTATTTAATTAGTTTTAGTTTTATTAGTAAAAGAGAGAGAGAAAATAATTATTTCCAAACTTAATTCATTTTTGTGTTACTGAGAAATTATAGAATTATGTTACATCTTCTTCAGGATTTATATATTTTATATTTAATAAATAAAAGAAGCATAATTTTAATTTAGAAGAAGATTTTAGGTGTACGAATGTAGTCTGTGTAATTAGTTAACTAAGTTTTAATTTAATCTCAAAATGAATGCGGGACATTCTTCTACATAGTAGTAAGTTCATTATTGCATATATGTACATATAAGAAAATGGGGCTTTGCTTTTTAAAAATTAAAATATCTATAATATCAAAACCTTACTTACTTAAACATAGGGCGCTTAAGTTCAATTTGAACCTAGATATTAACCAGTTAGCCTCTCCAGCTGCCTCCAGTTGCGAGCTTCGAGATATTGTGATCGATGTCTTTCTCTACTGACTCCTTAGGCCAGAGCGTTAATATTCATGCGCTCTACATGTCCTAGCCATCCAAAGCGACTGATTCGCAGATTTTCCAACCATGTCGATGTACAGCTCGTAGAGTTTGTCACTATGTCTTCTTCCTCAAAGCCATGACGAATGGAACTAAATCTTTAAAACTACCAGAGATATCTTTATCAGCTTTCACTTATGTATATACTTCTGCACCATAGAACAAGACTGCTGCGATTGTTAGAATGATGCACAGTTTCCTCTTTGTTTTTGTCTCCTTTAGGAGACAGCGATTGGTAGTTGTAATTTTTTATTTGATTTCTGATGAGATAAATTGCCTGGCTACCACAAAGCTATAGTTGTCTATCGTGACACTCTGTCAAGTTCGTCGAAGTTCCTTTGAATTGAAAGCATATACTTGTAGTTAGTTTTGCCATCATTCACATTTGAACTAATGTTTGTTGTTTTTATTTTAATACTTCAAACGCTTTAGAAACATATTTATCACGTATGCAGTAGTTGCAGTTTTGTACAATCTTGCCTAAGCCCGTGATCTTTACAAAGCAGTAGGGGTGTTCTCGTCATTTTGCACTATTTATTGAGTTTGTCACGGATGTCTAACTCGACATGGCTCTGCATACCTCGACTCTGTGAACACTGTCATATATGTTGCCTTGGTATCTATAAAATGTCTTGAGTATCGTTCTTGGCTTTTTCTGATTTCTTTATGATCTATTGTAGTGCAAACATATTATCAATTGTGGATTTATCTGATCTAAATCAGCATAGAAAATGGGCAATGAAATCATTAGGAAATTGTTCTGTATGTGCACACAATATAGCAAGTAAAATCTTGTAAGCGAAGTTAAGCTCAGTAAAAACAGTCTCATCTTTGCAGTTGGGACAAACAATGCTGAGGTTTCCTTCATACTGCCTTACATATTTACTTTACTCTGACCAAACCCTAGAAATGAGTTCGTCTATACTTTCTGCCAAGCAACTCCTGCTACTGCGAATAGATCATTATTGTAGTATGGCACACATGTTAGCTTTAGATTGAACGTTAATAATTTAATTTCATTTGAGTTGATCAAAATTTGGAATTCCAGGTTCAATGGATTTTTCTGCTTCACAGTGAAATTCGGAACGTCTCCGCTTTTTTTAACAATCTGTGGAAACGTTTCATATCCTCATCATCGGCTCATCATAATACTAAATTTTGTATTTCAAATATTTTCAATCGCTTTTAGAGCAGCCTCTCTCAACTTGTACCAACATGTATTGGTTTCTGATGGTAAATGAAGTTAAACGATCAATGAGCACAAGACCAAATATATGCTATCTTTGGGGTTGTTGAGGACTTCGTTGCCCAATTAAGACAACGACATTATCACTTGCCAAACTCTAATTCTTTGGGCTAAGATGGTAAATGACTAGGAAAGTCCTATCTCAATGAGCAAAAGTGGCCCTATAGGAAACCCTTACGATTCCAGTCCTGTTTCATGGCGTAGGAGTATGGAGTATGGAGTTTGTTAGTTAAGGCTTCAAACCGGATTGTAGCGGTGCCATAAATAAATAAGTAAGTAAGTGTTTAAATATATCTATTGGGTATATATTTTAATTCGTGCGGTTTTTTTTTCAAAATTTGAACGTTTATTTAGGAAAAACATGTACAATAGTATTATTCAAAGTATTGCCCATCTGAAGCTATTACTTTTTCCTATCTTTCTGGCAATTTGTGGATCCCATCCCAAAAGAACTGCGCCGGCTTGGCAACCAAGAATAAATCAAGCCAGTTTTTGATAATCTGCTCTGATGTGAACCGTATTTAAGTGAGGGCGTTCTGCATTGACCGGAACAAATGGTAGTCAGAAGGGGCAAGGTCTGGGCTATAAAGCGGATGGGGTAAGACTTCCCATCCACTATTTTTCAAATAGTTCTTAGCCGGAATAGCAATTTGGGGCCGAGCGTTGTCACGATGGAAAATTATTGCCTCGTGTCTGGTCGCATATTCCGGGCGTTTTTCGGCTACTGCTCTCTTCAAACGGTTTAATTATGTTCAGTAGCGTTGTCCACTGATGGTTTCACCCAGTTTTAGCAGCTCATAATACAGCACACCCATCTGATCCCACCAAATACGGAGCATTACCTTCGCTCCATGGATATTCGGCGCTGCCGTTGATTTGGCTGGTTGGCCGGTTCTCACATATGATTTTTTGCGCTCGGAGTTGTCGTAATGGATCCATTTTTTATCACCAGTAACAATCCGATGCAAAAATGACTTCCTTTTGTAGCGTTCCAGCAGCATTTCGGACATGCAAAACCGCCTTTCGACGTCTCTCGGCTTGAGTTCATGTGGAACCAAATTTTCTTGCTTTTGAATATATCCAGCTGCTTTTAAAACGTTTTGAAATGGCTGCTTGAGTGACACCTAAAGATTCTGCGAGCTCTTCTTGTGTTTGGCAACAATCTTCACAGAGTAATGCTTCCAGTTCTTCATCTTCAAACTTTTGTGGCTGCCCAGGACGTTCAACGTCTTCCAAGCCAAAATCACCATTTTTAAATCGTAAAATCCACTTTTGGCACGTTCGCTCAGCTAGAGCATGTTCACCATAAACTTCCACCAAAATACGATGACTTTCAGCAGCAATTTTCTTCATATTAAAGTAATGAAGAAGAACCCCCCGCAAAAACACTTTTTCAGGCACAAAGTTCGACATATTTGAGTGCAAAAAAAATAAAAAATTGTTGTGTACGCTTCAAATGAATGACATGACGTACAATGACAGTAGCTTTCCAACGCATGTTCTAATTGAATAATAACAATGGAATAATACAAGTTACGCCATCTCTTAGCAAACCGAATTAAGTTATAGACCCAATATTAAAAGAGAGGCAATATACCATTAATAATTTTATGTTCTATCTATATCTTTAGATACTTTATAAGCATTGGAAATTTAATTTTCGCCTGCATATCGACGTTTCAACACAGTGTATTGTTAAGAATTAGTAATAAATCTAAAGCACCTCTTTTTACCACAGAGCAAAACACATGCCGGAAAACTGAGAAGACTGGTAAGTGTGATGGTTGAGCATCGAACTTGTCGAGTTGTAGGGGATGAGTAAGGTCAATGAATCTCGAGAAGTTTCTCCAAACGAGTTCTGAAACCAAAGGATGCCCCTCCCTCCCCTCCTTTTTCCCACCATCCTCTTGAACAATTCCTTTTTCCTGGATCAAGGTCCCTGAGGGCCCAGCATCTCTAAAAATAGCTCAGTCGCCAACGGAGTATCCGGATACCTGGCGATTTTCGAATTAGCTAGCCTTATCCGTATACAGCGGATCTCTGTATAGATAGATCACCATTTCTCCGCTACTCGTGTGATATACAATAGACACTTCCTCTAAAAACACAAAACCCGTGGCCGGTACTACTTTAATACCGGGCGGTAGAACTGTGACTGTACCGATTACCGCCAATGTTCCTGCATTGTTCAAAAGAGGTAAAACTGTGGCAGGCCATGGTGAATCATCCTCAAAAGGCAAACGCAACGAGTCTTAAACTAAATTTTCAAGGAGCGATAAGACTGTGGCAAGCCATGGTCCTATCTCTTCCGCCACCCAAAACTAAACAAAAAACTCCTCTCACCAAGGAGAAATCCGGGGCTTAGCCGTATCGGCAACATCACAGCTCTGAGGATCTTTAAGGAAGTCCTAAGCGACGCTATGGTGATAGCGGTGATCGATAGAAGCGACACCGACGGATCGATCAGACCTGAGCTGTGGCAATTGGTCAAGTTGAACCTTTCGGGCAAGATCTTGGCCATTATGCAGGAAAACCCGAGATCACGAAGCCATAGGTGGCTTAGGAGAGATATAGCCGGGCGCAAGGCTTGAATTCGTGCCTAGGGATAATATCTTTAGCAGACCTAGAACCCGCACCTTGATTCTAGGTGAAATCACCTCTCAAGAAAGTGTAATGAAGACCATCAGGCTCAGTAACCCGACCTTCCGACTCATGGCTAGAAAGTCTTGAAACTGAGGGAGCTAAAGAGCTCTTATAGATGCGCGTTAATTGTGATCAATAAGAACTTGTATACTAGGTTAAGTCAGCGACCCCGACTTAACCGTTGCCAGGCTGGAGACTGCCAAAGCCTCCTACCGGCTGGATATCCCGATATCTTGGCCACGATCAGCTGGGCCCTATTTCTGGTGATAACCTAGAAAGGGTGGTACTGGAAGCTGGAAGGCAAAAAACTGGCTCATCATCGGATGCGACGCTAACTTTCATCACATGGTATGGGGCAGTACCGCCATCAACGATAGACGTGAGTTACTTTTTGAATACATTTTAAGTACTAACCTCATTGTTTGCAATATTGACAATGAGCCCACTTCTATAACAAAAAAAAAAAAAAAAAAACGACAAGGAGTGCTAGATATCACTCTTGTCTCAGACAACATCACTCAAATACTAACGAACTGGTTGGTATTGACTGAACACTCGTTTTCAGATCACAGATATATTCAATTCAACCTTGGATGAATTGGCGTCTTCCTGTCGTCTGATTCAACCTTGGGGCAAGAAAAAGTACTAGGACCGCTTAGAAACACCTGCAAAAATCATACAAAGAATCCCTCAAAATATATAAAAAAAAAAGATGAAAGCAAAACCTCAATGGTGGAGATCATTCTGTGACAAAATCACAGAAACCTCTGAGGCATCGCGGCTAAGAAAAATCCTCTCTACAAATCCTATGATGCCTAGTTGTTTGAAAAAAAAAAAAACCGATGGCTCCTGGACAACCTCAAGTGACGAATCACTCAATTTGATACTGGATACCCACTTTCAAGGTAGCTCCTCATTCGCGGCCAACAGTAACTAAAACAGGACTATTGCAACAGCTAACAAAATTCATGGTCTGATTACAAGAGACTTCAAACTATACAAGTCTGCGGGTC
This sequence comes from Volucella inanis, assembly GCA_907269105.1. Taxonomy (NCBI): domain Eukaryota; kingdom Metazoa; phylum Arthropoda; class Insecta; order Diptera; family Syrphidae; genus Volucella; species Volucella inanis. The sequence goes on from OU026155.1 coordinate 157,997,411, forward strand.
CGGACGGTATAATACCGGCCGAACTACAAAGGTCCTCAGATATTATTTTGCCCACGCTAGAGAATATCATGAGGAGCTGTGTAGAATTGATCCACATTCCAATGTCATAGAGAGAAGTTAATGTAGTTTTCATTCCGAAGGCCGAAAAATGCTCTCATGATGTCCCAAAGGACCTCAGACCTATAAGTCTACCATCTTTGCTTCTTAAAACCCTAGAACGACTGATTAATAACCATATTCGAGCTAAAATTGATCCAACAGTTTTGTCAACGGTTCAACATGCCTACTATAAAGGAAAATCGGTGGAAACGGCTCTCTCGCTGACTTGCCACATAAAATTATCCTTACTATACAAAGAGTACACAATGGTTGCTTTCCTAGACATAGAGAGCGCCTTTAACAACGTCGACACATCCGCAATCTCGACTGCGTTATCACATCTGCAGGTAAACGGTAAAATTGAACTTGTTCTCTTTTCCAGGAAATATAAAATTCTAACTATAGACCAGTTTAGTGTTTTCCGATACAGCAAAATACCTGGGTCTCATTTTTGATACGAAAGTAAAGTAGAAACCTTACATTCATAAGACCGATAGTCATTTACGGTGTGGTCGTCTGGTGGACGGCCTTAGACATTTCAGTCAACTGCAAAAAACTAAGCATAAGCGGAGCTCTACGCTCCACTCCCTCCGCGGCAATAGACATTCTGTTTCACTTGACACCCATCAACATCTTCAGCAGGCAAGCAGCTGTGACTACAGCTATTTGCCTTAAAGCGACTACATAGTGGACAAATAATTTGGTCACGCTAATATTCTTAATACATTAGGAATCCACATAGAGAACATCGATTACACCAAAGTAATAATTGACAAAGACTTTCATGCTAGCTTTCCCTCTAGATCCTTTTGGGAGGAAGATGCTTTCATGAAGGACAAGTCTATCCACTTCTATACAGATGGATCTAAAACCGATAGCGGGGTTGGTGTCGGTGTTTTATCAGATAAGCTAAATCTAAGGCTCTCCTTCCATCTTTCAAATCCCTGTAGCGTGTTCCAGACGGAAATTTTGGCAATTAGGGAAGCTCTGTCATGGCTGAAGAAAAACGTGATATCTGCAATGCCGAACATCTCTTACGGAGATGGCAGAGCATATCAATCGTCACCTTTGTTGGGTATCGAGCCACAGAGACATTCCAGGGAATTGCAGAACCACAATTGCACTCTACCTATTCTACCGGAAAAGGGTAGCATAGGTACACCAATCGCTACGTGCAAGTTGTTATTTAAGCTGGATGCTAATAAAAGAACAGACTTTAGATGGACCGGTGGGCCAACATGTCTAGCGACTAAACAGATCTGGCCAAAGCTGGATCTGAATCGCTCTAAGTAGAAAACATCTCAGTGCCATTATAGGTGTCATCACTGGACACTGTCTTATAAGCAAGTATGCGAAAAGGCTTGGCGCTTTTACAAACGATTTCTGCAGAAGCTGCATGGACGAGGAGGAAGAGACAATGCTCCACCTTCTCTGTACATGTTCAGCTCTCTTCCATTGAAGAAAACTCCATCTAGGGGCCTTCTTCTACAACGACTTAAGCGATCTAAAGTATACAGGTGTTAACAGTCTCCTGTGCTTTATCATAAGCTCAAATTGGTTCCATGAGTAAGAGGATCATAGATCCACGTGGCAGTGCAATGGGATAATAGGCCTAAGTGGTTTGGTTTCCCAACTGCCACTCTCATCTAGTCTAACCTAATGGTTTAGAGGACGGTAAAAGATAAAATGAAAAATTATTTATACTTTAGAAACATTTTTAAGATGCTAAAAAAAAAAAATTAATCAGCATAAGGATACTATTGAGCGTGACAGGCACCCACTTCTACTTTGGTTTGATTTTGTCTTGATTACTAAATTCTAACTTATGACTACTTACCAAAGCTGATAGCAAAAAAGAGAGAATACTGTATTGTCCTATAGTGTAAAATGGTAAAATGACATTGGAGTGAGGGGCTCAGCAATTAAAAGCAACATTTATAAGTGTGCTCTAATAGCAGTTTTTTTTCCAATTAATTTAATTTAACTGTTTTTCTTAACAAGGAAAACAATTTTTCATTTCCTACCCAATCTCTCTATCTAAAATGATTGACATTTCATAAATTTTTATTACCATTCCTGAATCATAAAGATTCAAAGATTTGTAATCATTCAGAAATGTTTAAGTTTTATCGGCGATCAATTATATTTTTGAACATGACAATGTACTTTATTTTGTAAGTATCATTATTGCACCATGACTAACGGGAAAACGCAAGTGGCTAATTTTTATTTTGAATCACTCAGTATTTCAGTACGTTGCATAAGCCGTAAAAGACTTTAACTATGTAGTCCAAGATGTTTCAGTTGTCCCTCAAAACGCAGTTATCGGAGATGGGGTAAGTCTTAGACATTAAAAAAAAGAAGAAAAACTGAAAGATGTTTTGGTGTGACATTAAAAGAAGAAAAAAATCTTCCTTGTTCGCACATATGATCGCATAGTTCGCAATATTTGAATAGTGCTGCAAAGGCAAAAGAAAGGAATGTGACTGATCCACTCCATTTTACTATCACAATTTTTCAAAATACGAATCCATTCTGGTTAACTACACCGTGAGGTATCTCTACAGTAGTTCTTATGTTTACAATTTTTTTCTTTTTATATTGTTTATTGGGAAGCAGGTATCTAGAGATATCATATTATGACAATTTCTTTTATATCGGGTTTTCAAATAACGACTTGACAACTTTTTTTTTTTTTTTTTTAATAAAAGGCAAACCATTTGAGATATTTCAAAAACTTTATTATTGGCTTGAAGTACAATCAAAACATTTATGAATGGAACTCGACTTCGTTCATATAGCTACCGAGGGCACGTTTGCAGCGGTCGATTTTTCGGACCCAATTTTCAATGACTCGGCCACACATTTCGGCCAAAACGGCCGCTATTTCGAGTTCAATGTTGGCTCTAAGCTCTTCCAACGTCGTCGGCGTGTTGGCATAAACCAATGACTTAACGTAGCCCCACAGAAAATAGTCAAGCGGCATTAAATCGCACGAATGAGGCGGCCAATCGATTGGCCCATGTCTTGAGATAACACGCTCACCATACTTACTCTTCAATAAATCGATTGTAGCGTGTACTGTGTGGCTTGTGGCACCCTCCTGTTGAAACCACATGTCGTCCAAGTCCATATCTTCGAATTCGGGCCAAAAATAATCGGTGATCATGGCGCGATAACGCTGACCATTCACAGTAACGAGAATGGAGTAACGTGAATGAAGTAATGGCCCAATAACGCCGCCGGCATGCAAACCTCACCAAACAGTTATTTTTTGTGGATGAAGTGGTGATTCATGAAGCACACGTGGGTTTTCACCCGATCAATAACGCATATTTTGCTTATTGACGAGCCCATTACGCCAAAAATGATCTTCGTCACTGAAGATAATTTTGCGATGAAATTCATCTTGGCGCATCTTCCCCAGAACCCAATCAGAAAACGTACGTCGCTTCAAATGGTCCATCGGCTTCAATTCTTGAGTGAGCTTGATCTTGTATGGGTGTAAACCAAGATCCTTACGCAAAATACGCCATAATGTGGTCTGAGCGATGCCCAATTCTTGAGAACGCCTTGGAATTGACTGATTTTAATTGCTTGCTACGGACGTCTGAACGGCAGCGATATTTTCGACACTTCGACCAACCCGATGTCTCACTGATACGGCAACATCACACAACGAATATGTAGACTCAAATTTTTGCACTAAACTTGTTATTGCCTCTCACCTAGGGCGAGAATTACAACCGAAAATTGGAGTTAACGCTCTTAAAGTTGCAGTCACCGACTCCGAATATCTGTAAAAAATTTTTATAATTTGCAGACGTTGCTCGTTAGTGTACTTTACCATAATGAAAATGTTGAGTGCTCTTCCGTGAGCTCTTCCAGCGATGCCTGTCTTGGCTCTCCTGGGTGCTTCCAATGGGATGATTGGGTTTCGATTAGTTTCGACGTCATAGCCATATACCAATGATTCGTCACCAGTTATGACCCTTTTGAGGAAGCCAAGATCATCATTGATCTGATCAAAATTAGGAAGTTTCTGAACAAAATTCGCTGACACACGTGTCACGCCAAAACATGCGAAAAATTGCAGGGCACGAACCGACCGATATGCCAACATTCTCAGCAACTTCTATTTAAGTAATTCGATCATCATTTTTCAAAACAATTTTCTTCACAGCTTGAACGTTATCATCTTTTGTTGATGTGCTGGGGCGTCCAGAGATATGTTCGTCATTGGCATCTTTTTGGCCATCTGAGAAGAGCTTGTACCACTTGTTAGTTTTTTTTTTTTTTCTGAGAGCAGACACAAAATTTGATGCAAATTCTTTGCTCCATTTTTTATAAGAATTGAAAATCGCCGTGCTCACCAAAACTTGTCTAACCTTTCCATCTGCCAAAACAAACTAAGTATGCTTATATAGGTACTTGAAACTATGAACATAATACATATGTTTGAAACACGTGTACGAACACAATAAACAGAAAAATCGATAATCGAATGTACGTCGCCAGCGAAATCACTCTACAAAGTCACTTTACTTTTTGAATATACCTCGTATTTATGTTACTCAAGACCATTTCTCAAATTTGTAGCAAACGGATTGCAGCAGATATGTAGAATTCAATTTTTATCTTGGTGTTTTATGTTTTTCCTAAAGTAGTAAAAATATGCTTTTTTGCTTTTTTTTTCCTTAACTATAACGAAAATGGTCAGGATTATTCACGCATTTTGTTTTTGAATTACTTTTTCATTCATTCAAAAAATGATTTTGATTGACTTATTTAGATCTTTACAATTGTTTTTGTTAAGTGGAAAATATGATATCCGCCAAGTGTTGATTTATAGCATTTTCCATGATTTTCCGCAAGATTTCCGGTGACAACTGTTCGTATTCCTGTCGAATATTCTATTTAAAGGCTGCGATTGCCTGAGGCTTAAGCCCGCGACTTCAAGTAGCCCCAAAGAACGAAATCTGAGATAGTTAAATCGGGCGAACTTGCTGGCTATACCAAATCGCCAAAAGCGGAGATTACGCGACCAGGAATCGCTTCCTTCACAATATTCATTGTGGCTCGTGATGTGGGTGCGGCTGTACTGTCTTATTGAAACCACATATTCACAAAGCCCCGTTCATCCAATTCCGGCAGTGAAAAATCGTTTATCATGGCCCTGTGGCGTTCGTTATTAATAGTGACCATATTTCCGATGTCGTCCTCAAAAAAATACGACCCAATCACCTTGAGTGGATGTAATGACTCTTCGTGTATTACACGCGGATTTTCAGTGCCCCAGAAATGAAGATCTTGCTTATTGTCGTAACCGCTTAAGTGGAAATGAGCCTCGTCGCTCATGATGATTTTCGACACAAAATTATCCCCTTCGTTGTTAAGATTGAGGATGGCTTTACAGTAATTCACACGCGACTGACAGTCAGGAAGCATTAACTGATGCACTGTTTGCACTTTGTATGGGAACATGTGTAAGTCTTTCACTAAAATTCGTCATCTGGTTGACGTTTCTTCGTTCTCAGCGACATCGTCAGTCACAGCCTCGATATTCTCGGCCGAACGACCTGTCCGATGCTGGCCAAGTCCTGCAAAGTCTCCTGTGGTTCCATTCTGTTCGAGTCGAGTAGTTTACCCCTGGAACTTTTGCCCAGTTGGTGCGATACGATTAGGAAATCGACGTCAAAATTCACGGTACGCTAACACCACCGACCGATTATTGGTCAAAAATATCGACACAATTATTCCACGCTCTTGCAGAGAATAGCGCTCTATTGCTTGTCTGTTTGTATACAACAGTTGTCTAGTTCACAAATGTCAAATGTGTTTGACGTACGATGCCATTAGCAAAAATTATACCGTCTTCCGATAGGGTGATTCATTTTGCGTCACCTTTTATCACTTAGTATAACAATAAGAATAATCAAAACATAATATTTTTTTACATTTGATGCCAACTGAGAAATTTATACTATTGCCAAGTTAAAAGAGGAGTATCGTTAAAACTGAAACTAATAAATGACTTTCACTTATCAACTCGCATTCAGAATGTATAGACGGACAAACAGGAATTCCACTGTAGAGAAATGTAATCGATCTTTTCCTAATATTTTTATTTTTGCTTTATGATGGGAATGTTAATTTTTTGGAAATCTTACAGAATATCGTATCAATTTATGGCATAGCTTTCCTTTAAAAAGGCAATTAATTAAGTGGTTGTTGGAATATCTGCTTACAGATTAAACAAATCTGATGAGCGATTACTAAAATATTTTATTGCAATATGTGATTCTTGAAGAAAAGGTACATTCCATTGAAATGTATCTATTTTTGACAGTACATAGCTCCATTTGATGACTGACAATAAAAAGCTAATTACTCGTTATCTTTGTCCCTTGAGACTTCTACTAGTATTTTGAGTACTTAACAGATGGTACCCATGTCAAAATCTAAAATGCCAGTACCAGTAATTACTTATGCCACCTACACACTACTGAAATGTTTCTCCATTTTTAGTATTTTCCTGACTTGACGATACAAATAAATATAAAGTGAAATAAGTTTATGACTTGCTATACCTTGAATAGGTTGGGTAATAAACCCCTTCACAATGTGCTGATACGGTCTAAAGTCTAGTACTAGTATACATCAAAAAATCAAAAAATTAAAAAAAATGTTCCATTAATCAGCTAAACATATCTATCTAGGGGTAGTAACTTCTGTGACTTATTATTATTATTACTCGTGTATTCATTTACAGGAAACTTACAAAAAATTTTCACCACAAACTTAAGGTACACTTCCATCGATGATAAGATTGCTATCGTGGCCTTTAAGTAATATCGAATAGATTCGAGACGAACGCCTATATCGAATCGACCCGTGTCAGCAATAGAATTGCTTTACGTGATTCACAGGCGAGAATACCAATAAATTAAATTATTTGTTATCTGATTGCAATTCGAACAAAAGTGTATTAGCAGCGTGTAGGATTACCTACCGCGAGTGAAGGGATAGGATGCTCTCATGTACAGTGAAATGTGTTATAAATGGGCTGCTCCTATCAGCGGTTGCATTTAGTTCAGTTCAGGGATCTTAAGGCGTTTTGAAAGACAAGGCAGCAGTAAATTATTGCCGACAAGCACAAGAATTGTTTCAGTGATAATTGTAGAAGCCCTATAGGAAAGAGGCTAAAGATTCGGTCGAAAATTCTTGGTATCGCAGCATCGTGAAATGGTTGTTAGTAATGAAGAAAAAGGTTAGCATAGAAAGTGTTTCATTTTGATATTTTTTTTTATAAATTTTCTCCGTTACAAGTTAAATTTATAATGTTGATGAGATGGTTTTTTTATGTGGTTTATGTGGTCGTGTCTTTTTTACATTGAAGGACGATCATGTGTTGTTCGTTGTTTGTTTGTTTGAGTATAACTTTCGTGTCACTGATTCAGCTTTTGTGTGATTTCTTTTCAAATATACAATATTTGATTTGGTCAGTGTATGCTTATAATTAGGTCGAAAGTTTAAGTACCACAAACGACGTGTGTTTCCATTGGGTTCGTTATAAGAGATGTAATAAGATAATTGACAAACTTTTGTTAATAATCGAAACCGTTTCGCTTACTAAGTTCTAAAAATAAGCTCAATAGATTGAAAAAGATCGCCCCCCTCAAGAATTTATTTAGTTTAAAACATACAAGTGATCTGTTCGAGATAACCGCTTTTTGAATTGCAGCACACCTTAGGCAGTTTTTATACAGGGAAATTCCCTGTGCGATTGGAGACTTTCGGTAGTTCTCTAATCTGTTAAGATTTACTACAATGGTCTTCTTAACAGCTCACTTTAAATTGGGAAATGTGAAGACACCTATAAATTGATCGCGAGGAATTTGTTGGGAGCACACCTCTGAATGTCCGGATGAACTACTTTGGAGCTGTGGTCATTTACTGAAGTGAGCAGATAGGTGTAAGCTACAGCTTATTTTTGAAATGAAGATGATGACGGGGAAGATTTATTACATTTTAACATTGTACTGAATGCCGTTCTAATTGTACAAGTTGTGCACAACGTATTTTTGTTGAGCCTGGCTTTCATAGATGCGTTGAAATGGGTGAATCAGTGACAACTTTAGGGGTATGAACATCCATAGCACAATTTTCGAGTTAAGGCCCTAGTTTTCCAAAATATACTTTTCCAGTGGGATTATGCCTTTGTTTATATATATATTTTTCTTTTATTGCTTGTATTTTAGGTAAGTTTAAGAGCTTCACAAATACGTGTTGAATTGTTTAATTCTGGAAGTTTTCTTGCTCTTTCAGTAATGGTTGTTAGGTACTTTTTTATGGTTTATAATGAGAAAAATTTCTCCACTAATAAGCCGCGGGATTAAGAGTTTTCTAGAAGCGATCTTCAAAGCGTTTCTTCCAATATCTGGGTGTAATTCATATTCTTAAAAGCAATTTGGCAAGAAAGTAGCCAATCGTTATCTATTTATCTATGGATGAAAGCTTATCGATTTAATTTGATTTAAGTACTTCAGTTCTTTAAACTGATCTTAGGATGATCTCTTTTCAACCAACTGTATATGAATGTAATGTCATGCATAAGCTGCTCTGCAGATTTTCTGAAGATTGGATCTTGATTAAAGATGAGATGAGTGATTCCATGTTTTTTTTTTTTTTTCTCAAATGGTTTCTTTGCCCTCATCGAATCCACTGTATAAGTTTTTGAAGACCGTTTTCCGTAAAAAAATTGTTTGTGTTTCCTAACAAACTTATTGAATTACTATGCCATTTGTTAGGAATTTGTACAGATTTTAGATTTAGATTTATTTTTACTCTTGTCACACATACACTTTGTGTTAAGATAGACTGTTTTAGCCTGTTTTGTTATCAAGGAGCTTTTAGACACAATCGATTGTAATGTCATACTTCTCCTCTGGGGTCATGCGTGCCTATAATATTAATGTTAGCGCCACCCATGTTGGGCCATACCACTGCATTTTCTAAATAGGTCTTTAACCATATAATAGTGATCAATGGCTTACTATGGTTGCTTGGCTGCAAAGATTCTAGCATTGTTCGTGTAGATAAGAAAAGCATTGTGTTCTCATTTTATTTTTTAGAGTCACAAATAAATTAGTGCAAAATTCTCATTTCATACAAAGCCTGATATGGCGTCAGCTCATGATATATCTCGAAGCAAGAAAACATCTCAAGGGCTGGCAGTACAGTTTTCGTATGGCAAATACTATAATGGTTTGACAGCATGTCTCACCGATAAATAGAATTTTACACCAATTAAGCAAAATCGAGAGTTACCCATGATAGTTGCCATTTAGCAAAATACAGGATCAGGCTCTCTTGCCAAAAATATGTGCTTTTGGGATCAATGATTTTCTTCTTCAACGAATTTGAAATTACCCCTCGGAATATTTAATTCAAATTGACTTAGAGGATTTTGAGTTTGAAATCCATAAAATAAAAGTTGGCGCACTGCAGAGCTCTATTCTGTCTCTGAAAACATTTTTCAAGTATATTTCTTTACTGACGTTAGCAATCACTGATTCTAATTTTCATTTTCTACTCTTGCTGATTGTAAAGAAATGCATTTTTATTTTATATCATTCATGTCAGATAAAAAAAAACGCCTAAAAACTTGAAAATGCTTACCTAATTCCAACTTACTGGCCCCATGAGGCACTCTTAGTTAAGCATAAGCATTAAAAATATTAATAGCATGAACAATTAGTTAAGGGAACCACGAACTGATTGCAGATTATAGTTTTTAAGACGAAAGTCTTGCTACTCTTGTTAAAATGAAATTTAAACGAGTAACTACATATTATCCACGATTGTCACTGATATTATTAAGGCACAAAATGCTCTAAGAGTAGCTACCTAAACGCACGACTAGATGATGCGAAAATAGATCTGATTTGTATAACGGAGACATAGTTTGATGCGGATATATGCATAGACTATATCCGGGTTTTCTAATAACGACTTGACAACTTTTTTTTTAAATAAAAGGCAAACCATTTGAGATATTTCAAAAAGTTTACTATTGGCTTGAAGTACAATCCAAACATTTATGAATGGAACTCGACTTCGTTCATATGGCCACCGCGGCTACGTTCGCAGCGGTCGATTCGTTGGACCCAATTTTCAACGACTCGGCTACACATTTCGGCCGAAACGGCCGCTGTTTCGCGTTCAATATTGGCTCTGAGTTCTTCCAACGTCGTCGGCGTGTTGGCATAAACCAATGACTTAACGTAGCCGCACAGAAAATAGTCAAGCGGCGTTAAGTCGCACGAACAAGGCGGCCAATCGACTGGCCCATGTCTTGAGATAACACGCTCACCATACTTACTCTTCAATAAATCGATTGTAGCATATGCTGTCTGGCTTGTGGCACCATCCTGTTAAAACCACATGTCGTCCAAGTCCATATCTTCCAATTCGGGCCAAAAATAATCGGTGATCATGGCGCGATAACGCTGACCATTCACAATAATGTGACGATCGTCGATTCGTCGACGAAAAAATATGGCCCAATAACGCCGCCGGCATGCAAACTACACCAAACAGTTATTTTTTGTGGATGAAGTGGTGATTCATGAAGCACATGTGGGTTTTCACCCGACCAATAACTCATATTTTGCTTATTGACGAACCCATTGAGCAAAAAATGAGCTTCGTCACTGAAGATGATTTTGCGATGAAATTCATCATCTTGGCGCATCTTTTCCAGAACCCAATTGGAGAACGTTTGCAGACGTTGCAGTTTAATGAATAAATTGACAAGAGTGCGTGAAAGAGTGCGTTCAAAAATTAATTTCAAAGTTGTCAAGTCCCTATTGGAAAACCCTATATTCAGATATAAGGTCTTAAAAACGTCAAAAGAAAAAGTACTTTAGTATACTATAAGTTGATGGAAATAAGTGTTGCCTACACAATGTAGCTAATTAAAACCAACCTATGCTACTTCCAGAACTTAAAAATGGTGGCCATCATCTTTCCAGCCGAAGGCACGGTCTTCGGAGCACGTACACCAGGTAAAGCCTCTTTTTTCAATTATTTTTTGGTCTCTGACGTGTGTCAATAAATCTATGCCTCATCGATGTTTTTGAAGTGGTCTCACGATTGCGCTTGTATTCCGGTGTGAACAGTCGCGTGGACAGCTTTCTCATACCCAAAATCTCGTGCAGGATATGGCTTACGCATTCAGTTGAAATGTCTGCTATATCAGCCAACTTGCGAATTTTCACTCGGCGGTCCGCCAATACGAGATCATGGATTTTATCCACGGTTTCCTTTGTGGTAATAATTTTTGGTCCACCTGGGCGTGGTTCAATAAAAACCGACGTGATGCCACGGCGAAAATTTGCGAACCAATGGTAGACGGTTGTACGGGAAGGTTAATAGGTCCCATACACACCATCAGGAAGGGCCTAATTCCCTAGCAGGTTACTGTACTTTTTGTATGGACGCAAAATACACTAATTTAGCGTCGGATTGTCACCAAATTCTAGCAGGCGGACTAAAAGAGGTTATACTAAATGATGGTATAGTATCCAATCCAATCCAATTACTCATCAAACAGCCCTCGTGAAAATTTGTTTATTTCCGATGCTATAAGTAAACACCATTTCACTCCTAATCAATGCCGTACAACCAATTTTTATTTTAAATTTGTTGTTGCGTCAGAACTCGACGTAATATATATTATACGTAACTACACCATAGATCGAATGCTATAAGAGAAAATGGAAAAAATATCTGTTTTATTAGGTTATTTCACCCTACAATTTAGATTGCCCTACCTAATTTCTGGAAGTTGGCCACCATCAAATCAGTTCCAAAAAGTCTCTCGCCCTCTTCGTTAACTGACTTTCGACATAAAAGCATCTTCGAAAAGTCTATGGCTAACCAAATTATAAATATCATCAGGCAACACAGTATGTTATCCGCATTGCAGTCTGGCTTTAGAGGCGATCACAGCTGTTTTACAGCTATTGTCAGTTTTGATCATGAGGTGCTATGTCAAAGATAATTTTTTGGCTTTAGAGAAAGTTCGGTGCACCTGATTTTTAATTATCTCGGCAACCGTTATCAACGAGTCGTTCACAACAGGGCCTCGTCGAAATTCAGCCCCTTAGCTGCAGGAGTTCCTCAGGGATCTGTACTTGGTCCGATTTTATTCTGTTCTTTTGCCAATGATGTAACAAAAGTCTGTTCAAATGCTAATATCCACGATTATATCCATATCCAACTAATCTAACGATGCTCAGATTTATATTTCAAGACTTATTGGACTTGTTGATGACCTAGATGGATATATTTATTTTATCGTTCTACTAGTATCTTTTCTGCTTTGTGTTTTTATTTTTGCTTCTATTTGAATTTAATTAAATTTTAATATTTAATTCAAAAAGTGATTATTGTTTATTATATCTTTTTACTCTTTCTTAGTTTAACTGTAATTTATATATGTATGAAGGAAAGATTGTATGTTTTACTTAAACTATTTAAATCAAATAAAAACAATTTGAAATCAAATGCTTCAACGAACTTGCAAAAGCATTACGCACTCCAACTCCTCCCCAATTGATTCTCCAGCCAACCTTCGGATGTACTCTGCAATATCGTGATCCTTTCCTAACCCTACAACTCCCTAATTTAATGACCAGCCGAACTGCTTATTTCCTTGTCGTTAAACTAATGTACGTTAGTATCCCTTATTCCTTCCTCTGTATTTTGCAAAAAACCTTTTTGTAAAATTATTCCTAAAACTTTGATTGAAAGTCACGTACCCTTGTTTTCATTTATTAAGGACCAAAACTAGGAATTCGTCATGTCCAAACTTTTCTTCTGTTTCTATGCATCCTTGTCAATTACATGGGTCGGCTGAATGTCTCGATAGCAGTGGTAGCCATGACAAATGCAGAAACAACAAATCCGAACTTTGATGTAAGTATCTCAAAATAGAAACATTTAGACTGCCTATCACAATTTAAATTGTCATTTGTAGGAGTACGATTGGGACGAGAAACAAAAGTCCTACATTCTAAGCAGTTTCTACTGGGGATACATTATTACTCAATTTCCCGCTTGTTACATGTGTCGAAGATTTGGGGCAAAAACCACGATCCTTATTTCTACATTTGGATCGGCTATACTGAGTCTTATAACACCTCCATGTATTTCATTTGGCGGATGGCAGATCTATTGTGGCATACGAACGCTCCAAGGCATGTTACAAGGATTGTTCTATCCCTGCTTTCTCGAACATCTGGCGAAATGGTCACCAGTGGAGGAGCGAACTCGGCTAGGCGGTCTAAGTCATACTGGGATGGAGATCGGTACTATTCTCGCAATGACAGTAACCGGCCTTATAGCGGAATCCAGTATGGGTTGGCCCGGAATATCGTACGTTTCTGGTGCTATGGCAGTTACATGGTGTTTGCTGTGGATAATATTTGCTGATAACACCCCAAACACTTCGAGATTTATAAGTTTGGAAGAGAGGACATATATCCTGTCATCACAAGCAAAAGTAAATAGCAGTATAGATGAATGCAAGACCCCAATACCATGGAAGGCAATTATGACTTCAATTCCATTTATTTCACTTATAATTGTACGAGCCGCCGAGGCATGGGGCTATTCAACTGTTCAAGCGGAGATACCCACATATTTGCACAGTGTCTTGGGCATGAATATTAAGAGTAACGCATTCTTTTCAGGTTTACCATATCTGGTCATGTTTATCCTTTGCTACGTTTATATCATTTTTGCGGATATACTAACGAAGAGAAAGATTATGACTCTATCGCCTTTGAGAAAAACTATCAATTCTATTTCAATGTGGGTTCCAGCAGCTTCTTTAATTGGGATTGGATTTTTAAATGAAAGTCAAATAACATTAGCTGTTGTCCTACTTACAGCAACGGTTGGTATTAATGCTGGTGTAACCATTGGCACTGGCCTAAATGCCATTGATTTGTCTCCAAATCATGCAGTAATTCTCATGGGGATCATTAATACTGTAGTAAGCTTGGTATCGCTATTAACACCCTTGTTTGTGGGATTAATTGTACACAATGAGGTGAGTATTGTTAATGTTAAAAAATACAATTTTATACAATTGTTTATTTTGTGTATTTCAGACAGATCGCTGGCAATGGTATATAGTCTTCTTCATCTCAGCTATAGTCTTTTTCTTGGGAAATCTACAGTACATATTTTTGGGTAGTATCAAAACACAGCCGTGGAATGATAAGGACTTTTCATTACCTAAAGATGATGTGGAATTTTATAGGAATTACAATGTTATTAGCTGCCCTAAGCTAAGTCATCTCACTGTTAATTTAGAAGATGAAACTAAAACCACTATAAGCAGTCAATAAATTAGTTTAATTTATTTATATTTAAGTAGGTATGTAGTTTAAGATCTTTTTTTTATTATTATTTTATAAAAAGTTTATCAAACAGATTAAAAGTACAAAAAAGTCTTCCAAAAATATTAAATTATTTCAAACAACATTTGTTTAGTATTTAAATCCTATGAATTATTATATGATATTACAACTGGAAATAGGACGTTAATCTCTACCTTTATAAAGGGGGATTTTGTTTTTTTTATACATATAGAACCGTTTTAGAAAGAAGGATCGAATAAAACGAAATCTGTAAGTCTAATTTTTTGCTACATTTTCGAACGGCTAGAGCTGTTTATCGGCAATGTTAGCTACCAGGTCATCCATCGTCTCTTGTTTATCGGCAAAGATTAGCAACTTCATAAATCCCCACAGAAAATAATCCAAAGGTATTACACCACGCGATCTTAGAAGCCAATTCACAGGACTCATCAATAAATTGAAAGTGGTTCTCACTGTGTGGCGTGTTCCCATTAATTTTATTAAGACAAGTGGCTGTTATCATGGATATACAGATTGTGACTCTCTGACTGACATTAGTTAAAAAAAAAAAATTCCACAAGCCCATTAAATGCACCAAAGAGTGATTTTTTTCGGATGCAACGCTGATGTCGCAGCATTTGAATGCAGAAATTTTAAACTTTATCTGTTAAGATATGATTTTACTTGTACGAGTTGGATCTTATAAACTCGTAAGCCGAGATCTTTTCGTTAAATCTTCCATAATATGGGGTCCTCTTGAATACTACACTTCACAGCAGAAACTGTTAGGGATTCTGCAGGCCCTTACATACATATTTAAATCTGCGACTGATTTAAGATACAAAATGTGCTCCTGTAGCTATATGCTGAAAACTTTCGGCAGAATGAGAATTGAGCAGATGGTTAGTCAGCATCCCGCTGTTGAAGGCTCACTAAGGAAAACCAAAAAATTAGAATGGTCTGGAGCCCGTATGCGCTCTGAAAGCTTAAAAGCTTGGTATTCTGTGGTTGTTGTTAGACCCACGTAAGCATAGGAAGCACTATGTGCTGCGATCAGTGAAATTTCTACCACCTGTTGGGTGTCTGGGTTATTTCTTTGATTTTAAGAAAGCAAAGCCTTCCTCTGCTGCGCACTTTACCATAGGGCCTACATTAAGATGCACAACACAGCAGTGGAGATTTATTTAGAATTCAACATACAAATACGATAACGTATCCAATCTCAACATTATGTAACCACCATTATGTAATTCTTACACACTTTAATATATCCACTCTCATACCATTATTATAACTCTCAATTTGATTTGCCTCCTCTTTATCATTGTAAATTTATCTTTTATATCTTCTCTTGTTCACTTGGATTGAAAGCACAGCAGGCATTACTGACGGAGAAAGAAGTCCAAATATACTACGTGCTATGTCGGAGAGCAACGTAATTCTTGTTAACGAGTGACACGAGTTGGTTAGATTCAAACCATAAGGCAGCACGTCAGTTCCTGGCTTCTAAAACATTCCTAACACCTTAACGAGAGATTGCGAGTGTTCAGGATCAAAAAAGAGTATTCAAAATCTTCAGGGTTCAGCAATTGGAACTTCATTTTTGAAGCTGTAGATGTGCTTCTAATAGTAATGCCATCAGTTCAGACTGCAGTTGAAGAAGAGTTTCGACTGAGTTGGCTCCCGTCATGACGTGTAATCATCAGCGATTTGCTGTAGTATGCGGACCGATAAGAATGAAGCTGATGCAGCAGAGTAAGTCGCTGTTTGAAGCCGATAATGCTGAATTGAAAGTCTGTGTCACCTTTTTGAACCCATATTTGGAGGAACGTTTTAATAATGTCGGCCACGAAAACGAAGCGATGACCAAATAGCAAATGATTACTTAATGAATGATCATTTAAGTCCTATGCCAAATCTTCAATGGGTTAAAAACAGCGTGATGGGGGAGATAAAACTTACGAGATAGATCTTTTGAGATGTCGCTAGGAGGAATTAGTTCCATGTTCAAGATATTCGTGCATAAAATTAGAGTATTGTCGATGCCAATCATTGTTGGTACGAAACTGTCTTTCCTCGAGTTTGGTTAGATGAAATTGCTTCCAGCTCCCAAAAGCACTGTAAAAGAATATCTACGTCGATAGTTGAATGAAATGGGCAGAATCCTTGGCCATCAACAGAATGTAGTATTTTAAGTTATTAGTTTACCTTGTGGCTCAATAGATTGTTTGGACTTCAAAATGGATCAAAGTTTGTCAGCTCTGAGTAGTACGTCTATAGGACTGGAAACATTGAAATAAGGATCAGCCACATCAAAATTCCGAAGGTGCTCCCATGCGTCAAAGGATTTCAACGGTAAATTAGACGTTAGTTTACGCAAAACTAGTGCCTCAACCTTTAAATTCGTTGAATTTTAGAGAGAGAAAAGAGTAAGTGTAACGCATCGTTTAATGTATCCAGCTTTTTTTGGAAGTCAATCCAGGTACAGGAATTTTAGCATGGGTTCGCGCAAGATCATGCCTTTAAGCTCATGATTCCGTAACGAACGTTAATTGTGATCCGGTATCAAATAAAACACGACAACGTATGAGTTGTCCCCGGTTATTTCTAGTTTTACCGAGATTTATTGGAAGAACGGTCTGCTTACGACTCTAATCTTGTTAACTAACGTAGTGGTGGACCTGCCCATCTTGGTTGCCGCCATCAGAAGAACATTGGAGGTGGTGTGGCCGTAGTGTAGTGGTATATGCATACAGTTCTCAAGCAGAGGGTCGCGGGTTCGAATCCCGTGCGAGGCAATTCTCTGAAAAAGTCTTTTCGTAGAATTTCCATGTAGTTATATGAGAATCCCGTCGGCGTCAACTCTGACATGAAGGCATTACACTGATCTTGGAGTGGTTGCTGGCTGGACTAAATGTAACGAACTAATAACTAGCACGTACTGAGACCCACTGGTTGAGGATGCACTTGCTCGTCCCGTCCAGTTTGACAACCACCTCTGGGAAAAATATCGAAACCTAATACACCTGAGTTTCAAACTAGTAAGTCGGTACAACAAGAAGAAAGTGGAAGGTCTTGTACTAGTCACGTTGTTTTGCGGTCATGTCTTTCACGACTTCATCAAAAACATTTCGTCCTAGTATCGGTTGCAAAGTGTAGCTGCCTACATCCTTAGGTATGTGGCCAACGCAAAACCTAAAACGTTAATACAAGCTGACATATGCTGAAGTCCGAAATTCCAAAATTTTTATCTTAAGCTTTGTTCAACTTAACGCGTTTAAAGATGATATTCAAAACCTACAAAGGGTGGATTCTTTAACTCCAAAATCTAAACTACTCCGCATCGGTGGACGCATCAAACACGCGAATGTATCTTTTACCATCAAGCACCCTATCATACTCCCCAAAAGTAGTCTTGTGTCTTCGCTATTTATTTCAGACACTCACAAAAATTATCTATGTACCTACATTCGGGTGTATCAGAAACATTCACTTTAATCTGGCTCAAAGGACCAGAATGTTTATGATTGAAAATGAAATACTCGAAATAAAATTAAAAAAATCAAAAATAGTGCAATAAGGAATATACGAGTGGATATGTATTTAATTGTAATTTGTTTGATACTTAGGTGATTTAGTCTCCTGGTGCGATGCCTGCTGTGGTTTCGATCCAAGTGAACGAGAAAAATTATAAATGCAAAGCAAACTGAGAGTTATAAGAAGGGTATAAGAGTGGATACATTTAAGTGTGTAAGAATGTATAATAATGCTCTTACAAATGAGTGTATTATGACAAGTACATATAACAGAGTTCAAATATAAATAGATTACATGACGGTTACACTATGTTGAGATTGGACAGTGGATTGCATATTTGATTATCATATAGCTGAGTTGTGGTCATCGAGATGTATTATCGAGCGAGGAATCTTGCTGAATATTCAATTTCCAGCTGATGCACACAAGCTTTTTACGATTAAATATAATGTTAGTGATTACTTAAAATGCGAATTGCTTCGCGAATTAGTTTTGTTTAATTACATTACTTTCACATAGCAATAGGCCAACAAACGAGAATGTGTTGTGTTGAATAGTTTTCGTATTATTGAAAAAAGTTTTTGACAAATTGAAATGTATGGTTTGCACCAAGAAAAAAAAAAAAATGAACTGTACCGAAAATGAAATGAATGAAAAATCATCTTGTACTACCGTTTTCCACGCACGTGTTCCAAATGAAGTTTAAGAGCGAAGCATGTGGCTTAAAACAGCGCTATTTTATTTTCCTAGCAATGATTAAAAAGAATGAGTAAAAAGGTATAAGCGTTTTTTATAGCGAACCTCAAACTTAAAACATTATGCTGTCTTAAGTCCCTCTTAGTGAGACTTCTACTCTTGAGCTACTTAAGAAAACGGGTGATATGCTCCATCTACAGGATTCCGAGAAAAGTCTCAAATAAGTTATATACTTATGAGGTATATACGAAAAGTTTTAACTCTCTACTGAACACTTTCTTCCTGGGAAATAAAATCACTATCGGACTGCTTGTATAGCTCAGAAGAAAAGTCGCTAACGACTCAAATAGCACAACTAGATTATCTTATATATATTTACACTGTACTCAAAGAAGTAGCACATATGTATAACCATCGAATTAACAGACGCATAATTTAACGCCACCAAATGCTTTGGCATTGATGTACCTAGTACTAGCATATGTTTTGGTACACGATTCGCCTCAGCATGGGCAAAGTTGGTCCGCCCGCTTTGATTGCAGTATGCACCTCACGCATTGGGAAATTGTTCATATATGTTCGGACATATATGTAGTTTTTTAGTCTAATCGATTGAGCTCTGGGCTATCAGATGGTCAAATGAAGTTCCAAACGTGGTTTTCCACGGTTTACTTGAGAATGTTGTTTTGTTGAGGTCCTCCACAACGTTCTATAAAACTTCCGTTTGATACACTTTCGTCGAGATTTTGACATCTTTCTCGCAGAAATTCAGCACAGTGACCCCAGCGTAGGTGACTTCCCAACAAACCATCACAGGAGCTTGGTGGTGGCCACATTAACTCTCGGAACAAATTCAGACGGACAGAGCTAACACTCTATGGTTCTGTTTGTTAAACGATTCATCGGTAAAAATTTTCTCGTCAGTAAAAATAATTCGACTGTAACCGTTTTTCGCATAGTGGCGAAGTAAGGCTTATGCCTTACGTTTCTGTATCAATACTTCTGTGAGTAAGTGGAGTTCAAAATTACATTTTAAAATACGCGTCATGCTATCCTTGCTGATATGCATTCCACGACTTTGATGACTTGTGGAGTTCGCACGATTTTGCACGACGCACTATTCTATCATCAAATCAAAAGGTTCGGCATTTGAATCCCAACCGCGCCCGAAAGACATTCATTTTATCAGTTAACAAAAATCAAGTAATATGAGTAGCTGACTAGAAATCAAAACAGGCCAACTTCCACTAAGAATTTAGTCTCCCCATTAAATTTTGGATGCCACTCATGGAGCGAATTAATCACTGACCCGAAATATAGTTTTCTGTCCTATTTTCCAAAGAACTTAATACGTGCTGAGGCTTTAAAAGTGTGTTCATACCCACTTGAATGTTAAGTTCTTTAAAAAAAAAAAATAAAAATAATGATAAAAACTTCAGGAATTACAAAGTTTTCTGTGATTTTCAGGGGCCGCAACCTCCGAAAGATTTCGCCTCTTTCGTAGAGCATTTTTGCAGGTGATTTACAACAACACTATTTTCGAGCAAGCCCCATTCCATGATTGCAAACAACTGATATCAAAAACTTTTTACTCGAGAACTTTGCATAAATGTCACTTGAAAAACAGCCATCAACTTGGAGTGGATGCATTTATTGTTTCTAGAGAATAATTGTGTTCATTTAGTATACCATAGTATTGTATATGGTATCTAACAGTGGCATTGGCTTACATTTTAACCCATATCAGTCTAATTTCATTCCTGCTATGAAGCTTGGAAACACTTAATTGAGTTACACGTGCCCAAAGTAGCTATTCAAACCCGCCATCCATTTGAAATGAAGCAACCTTATCTGCATGACAAATTTCATTTGAGAACCTAGTTAGTAAAACAAAATACACACTCGAAAAATTAAGTAGGCGTTCGGTATTTACAAAATATTTATAGTGAGTGTGGCTCCTGATAACTTAGCTTTTAGCAGCATCTGTTATGTTTTCAAATAAAGCTGATTATATGATATAAAACATTAAGTCTTGTGAATAGGGGCGATAAACAATGAGCACAACCGTGAAAGTGAAAGCGGGCTGTAATCAATGTATCTATGACAAAAGTAAATAGGTGCTGTCCACAAGATGGTGTTCTATCATCGCTGTCACATTCTGTACAGTATATATACATATCTTTCCTCAATAATTTTTAAGGTTTTACTAACTGTATTCAATGTTCATACATAACATATGCTGACAAAAAGGTTTGTCATAATGTGACTGCTCCTCTTGCATTTATAGGTTGTTTGGTGAGATAAGCTTTCATGTTAATACTTACCGCTTCTATTGCCAAACTCGCTAGAAGTTCTTACGAACTTTCCCAATTTATTTTTGATGAAAGACAAATTTTCTCAGTGGCTCTAGGCAACCAGCAAAAAAATATTTATTGATTGTTTATGAATCAATCTAAGCCAGTCAATGTATTGGAACTATTAGCTTAATAGGTAACGACAGTTAACGTTTACTAATATGCCATCAATATGATTCCATCGTTATACCCTTGGGAGAACTTGGAAGAACTTGACGCTCAAGAGTAGAGTAGGCACATCCTCAACATATGTTAAATTTTGATGGATAATTATAGAGGTAAATTGAGAAAGTAAGAAATTCGGGCTCGGTAGATAATTCGCTATCGATGACTCTTTCTGGACCTAAAGTATTTTTATATGTTTGACATTTAACAGCGCGCTATTTGCTCCAAGAAAACTTAGTCGGGTCATAATAAAAACTGTGTAGTTCTTTAGAACTGTCAACAGAGTGGCACACCCTTGGAAAGGCTAGTGCGGCAACCCACTAAGCTGTTTTAGCATCTCTTGTGGAGATGGAAATGAACTTACTTACTATTGCTTACTTACTTACTTTGCATTGTTGCGGTAATTAGGGTTAATATTGAAGTCAATTTCAATTACATAACGCTTTGCAGCGTACGTAGAAAAAGTTTTTGTTATCGTGCCGGATTAGATTTAGACATCTATTGACATTTTTGTTAAAGGGCAGGGTGGCTCGTTTGGCTTTAGACCTGAACTATTGTTCCAATATGAGATGCGTTTCGACTGCTCCTAGCTATTAAAAGCTTTATTGACTTCTGATTTAGTAGTGCAGCAGAAGAGTTCAGGCCGTTTTGGCCGAAATGTGTGGCCGAGTCGTTGAAAATTGGGTCTAAACGAATCGACCGCTGCAAACGTGCCCGCGGTGGCCATATGAGCGAAGTCGAGTTCCATTCATAATGGAAATGGAAAACTATGGCTCCTTCTATGGCAATTATGAATAAAATACAATATCGCATCGCATCTACAGCTTTTATTGTAAGCAACCATCCGAAGATCAAAATTATCGAAGACCTTTAGAAAAATAAGTTGGTCAATGGCCTAAATTTCAGTTTGGATTTTATGTTTGAGATCCTGAATTGTTGAGTTATCATTACTCTTCAAATAACTCCACAGGAAGATATCCAAAGGTGTCAAATCGCATGACCTTGGAGGACAATCACCCTCTGGAAATATCTGGATGTTTTTCCATGAGATCAACCATGTCCTCGATTTGTTATTCATTTGTTGAGTAAAACCTGGTAATAACAAATCAGTTAATATTTTTGTTAATTTATGACAAATATTTCGGAGAAAATTGCATCCAGTTGCATACAATTCCATTGGAATTGTAATCACCATAGCTATTTGATTTTTGCGATGTTTAAAGTACTGACTGTAGGTAGGTAAACGGATATTCAGTTAAGGAGGAAATATTTTTTTTTTTTTTTTTTTAATAAACATAACTGTTTTTAATTTGGTTTCAACTACAGTTGGAAGGCAATGCCTACTCGAATGAATATTTTAAGCGAATCGAATACTTAAGACTGAGCAATGAGCTTAACTAATCTTTCTATGCTCATACTGTTTCTGTTTTCACCAAATAAAAAACAAATGTTAAAAATATTGAACTTCATAACTTGAAGCCACTATAGTGTTTTGACCGAATCACCTGCCATTTTGTAAGCCAATCACGACAAAGAGCGTTACGCATGCGTCCATGGCATAACATCGATATATTGATGAGATACCACGTAAAGAGACGGAAAAAAAACAAAACACATTTCGTGAGAAGCTACCTATACATATGCGTCCACACATTCATCCATGTGCCTATGAAAGAAAAACAACTATGGCATTAAAAAGACCTGCAAAATTCATGAAACACCTCCAAACCATTTCACTATTCGTATAGCCACAATCGAATCGTCTACGAAATGGTTAAAAATTTCCATTGATCCGCATAATAGCTGCTGCGTATCTTAAAATCACCTAATTCAACCATCAAATTCGTGATAGAGTTCACAATAACGTATCAGACAACATATCCACTTGCCAAGCCAACAGGAAAGCTGTAGTTTCTTATGCGAAAATTTACATTAACGAATAAGAGTAAATGCTCAAACTACCGGTGCCAGCCTGTTCGGCGACTCCCTGTCGTTGAACCAATAAATATTGTGGCAGGTACTTAACCGGCATTTTAATCAGTTGGAAAGGTTTGAACCAGCATGTATTTAATGTAAGTGCAGTCGCTCGTGCCACCTATTTTCATAAATTGTTTCTTTGTTTTTATTTAAACTGCTTACCCATGGATTGATCTATATTTCAATATGAAAACTCTAGACAAAATGTTTTTTACAATATTAGAGAGCACCGCTGTATTCTTAGTGACAAAATGTGGTAGCGAAGATACGTAAATACAAATGGCCTCATTAAAACCGAACCTATGAGTGATTAAAATATCTAAATATTTGCTCCGCATAGGTATTTCTTGTACAATATTTTTAGCAGATAAGAACCGCTCAAACAGGTTTCAGGGGTTATCTTCTCATGGCCTAGAAACTGCCTCTTGTTAACTTGCTGACTCTGAGGAGGCAGCAGAATAAAAATGAGTATAAGTGTTTGAGAGTTACATTCATTGTATGCATTATACTCGTACAATATAAGATTTTTGCCTGTGGAAGATACAAATTGAAGTGGTTGCATTCTACATTTTGTACTGTCAAGTTATAAAACTCACGTTACCGCTGTATTAGAAAATTTTCAAATAATTGTGCTCGTATATGAAAATGTGGTATTTGGATGGCTATGACTTGTCTTAGAGGGTGCAGAATAGTGAGCTCCTGCGCTAAAAAAATCAACTGATAGAGCTATTCTTCTTTCGGATAATCTTATTTGAACATGGAAAAACCCAGTGATGTTATATATTTGCAGCTTTTCGTCATTTTTGAAGACCAAGCAGCGCAATTTTTAGCGTGCATTGATAGCTCATATATTTTTACTTTTAAATTTAACAATTTTGCTATTTAAAAAATTACTGAGTCCGAAGTGAGTCTCATCACTGAAAAAAATTTGACTGTTAAAAAGTAGATCGACTTCCAACTGTTCAAATGCCCAATCAGCAAAGTCACGACCCACACTACGATCGCCTGGCTTAAATTTTTTGACAGAAATTTAATCTTATAAGCGTATTATCTAAGACATTGCGCAAAATTTTCCGCAAAATTAATGTTGGCGAACACTTGCCATAGTGTTGAAAATACCTAGCTGACTCACTTCATCGATTTTTTTTTTATTACTAACGCGTTCTCAAAGGATTTGTATGCAATTAAAATGTTTGTACACAGCGCGGGCGTCAGCTGTGTGTTACCAATTGAAAAAAAAAAAAACACCCTTAAGAGCGCTATGCTTGGCGAAAAGAAGAAAAATTATTCCAGAATAAGATACTTAGAAGTGGCGGACTTTAAGCACTGCCTTGATGCAGTCGAACTTAATAATTCAGTTATTCCCGATGTGAATTCGTCTTTCGTTTTAATGGTGTAGTACATATAGTACAGGCTATTCTGACATATACCTCTGTACATCTTCTGAAAATCTTCGTGTCGCCCTTAACTTTATACACTAGAAGGGGACAATGACCTTTTAGCAGCCCTGCCGCTTGCTTTATTTAAATCAGCGATGTAAAAGTGTTTATTTATTGGAAGACAATAGAGTTGTAAACTATATTGGAGATAAAATAAGACATGCATGGTTGTTAAACAATGTCAATATACCTTTCTGCAAACCTAGGCGTGATTTAAGAAGTGTTAAAACAGCTGGAAAAATAAAAAAACACATACTCGTATGTATTGGAATAGATTGAACGCAATTCCTTAATATATACAGGATTTTCCGAATAATGTGTCGAAGACTTGAGATACAGAGTTTTTAAGCAAAGCCTAATGCTGCCCTGCTGAAACGCCTATTGAAAACAACTTCCTTCAAATATATGTTGGTATGCGTCCATGGTAGCAAATGGGGTATCGATAAACCGGCAATTATGAGTTCTTTAATAGTTTTAAAGTAAATGTGCCCCAAAATTGATGTGTCAAAGTTATTAAACATTAAAAGTGATTTTTTTTTTAAATTTACAATTTTGAGTTTGGCATGATTTATTCTGGAAAAGGTCTTTGTAACTTTGCAACACTTTTTTTAACTTTGAAATAAGAACCTAGTACAATACTTAGGAATAAAAACAATCAGTTTAATTCATCTCAAGTCAGCAGTTTTCAAGATACAATCCAACTTGTTTAATTCATATAAAATAAACTACTTCACAGCTGTTTTGTTTTTTTTTTTCTTCTGTATATTTTTACTTTTTATGTTGTATGTTTTTAGTTTTTAACTAAGATATTGACATTTAATTTATAATATCCAGGATGATGGACTTTTCAATATAAGAATACGCAAACATGGTTTACATCTGTGGTTTCTGTAATGGTAATGGTAATGGTCAATTAGCGGGATTGGAATACCTATCTATACTGATATTATCTACATGATACTGCCCCAAATGGCAGGATATTTACTACAACATTTCAAAGGTTGAGAGTGACAGGAATAATGCAAAAATCTTTGCTTAAGCAGAAGGCGTTCGCAGCTATTTAGATTATGTCAGAAAGCATCCAGCAGTTTTAGGTAACTACATTCAGAAAGTATTCATGCAATCCATCATATATTAGTATGAGAGCTACAAACAGGGTACTCAGAAAAGGCTTTGGAATTCTACAATTACATTCTGAAAAGACAATTTGAGGAAGACAACTTTATTGGCGGTTGGATAGATGAGTCACAATTTACCTCCGATGTGCAGGCAGGCTTATTAGGTAATGAGCTGATAGTGCCCTATCGGCTGCCTTCAAGGCTTAATTCGAAGCTATCCTGAAACTTTTGTGAAACAAATTACCAGAACTATTATGTTATACATATAACACTGCAACAAAGAATAGCCATTATGTACCAGCTGAATGGAGCCCCCGTACACTATGGCTATGCAATTAGAGAGTGGTATATGGAAATTCGGGGATGGAATGAAATTTAGTCTCCTTCTGTGGCCTCATGGTCTCCGGGCTTGACGCTAATGGACTTTTATTAATGGAGACGAATGAAGGACATTATTTAATTATCAGAAATAGTTACACTGTGTGATATGAACCACAGGATTGGCGAGGCAGCTGTGGGAGTCTGAAAAGAATCGTAAAAAATAGACATTGTAAGGGCCTTTCAAAGACGAGCTCTGGTGTGAGTGCAAGTCAATGGTTTGAATTTTAAATAATTAATAAAAAGTGCAATCATTATTTGTATATATAAGTTAAAGACCACTGATTTGAAATTCTTTTTTTTTTTTGTAAATAATTTTTAGGATGTGACTACTTGTAACATGCCGGAGCACGGTTGAGGTCAGTGTTTATTTCGCTTCATTGAGGCATTCAAGATTTAATGGGAAGACTACATTATTAGCGTAAATGTTTTTCGTGTACAGCTGATATTGAACCCCAAACTGTCCAGGCTTTCAACCCGAAGCTCAGGCTTTCACAATTCGCTTTACTTGAATTTCCTTAGGATGATAGGCAAAACTTACCACCATACGCTGATCGGCTGAAACTTATAAATTTAAAACCCCTTTTTACAGACTGAAAAGTTGCCGATATCTATTAAGGGTGTCCCCTAATTCGTCAAGGATAATTTGGAAAATGATTCTTGGTATACAGTAAGGGTCTATCTATAATGTTGACATCATATATAGAGGATTTAAGAAAAGGCTTACTTTGGTGTACCATTGCCATGCTAATTTTTGACTTTAAGGTCACTTTTCTCCAGAAGAAGAAGTGTAAGATCATTAACGATTTACTCTTTTTGCAAGTTTGCAAAAAAATTCCTAGATTTTATGATACTTGGGAAAAACTGCAGCAGGTAAAATTAAAAAAAATGTTTTTTGTTTAGCTCCAAAGGCAATGAATAACAAAATGAATTAGGTAATATTTTTATTTTATGTTTGTACTAAAATAGTTATAACAGATACTCAAAGTAAATTTTTTTTATATGCATGCTGGAGCCCGTTTTTGGATATCACTGCGAATGCTTACAGATGCTAACTGCTACTTTACTTTTGATGATGATTCAAGAATATGCTCTTGAAATTCAATTGAAGTTGATTTTTCGGTTGAATAAAAAAGTGAAGTGAACTGGCCCATTTCCTCCTTTTCAACGATTACCGTACTCTTCATTTAGCCAATTCTGGAGCACCATCCTGTTGGAAATAAGACGAAGCTAGTTGAATCAGTGGAATGGCCTACAATAGTTTTGGTGAATCATTTCGCAAAAACTCCAGATATGTAAATTGGTGATCTTATCTCTTGTAAATTGAGATTTGTCTGTCCAAAGCATTCTGCTAACAAACTCGTTGTCATTCAAGTTCCGCTCCAGAAGCCAGTTAGAAAAGTCAAGTCTCTTTTCAAAATCATCGGGAAGCAGTTCTGCACAGGTGTACGAGTATAGTGGTATGGATAAAGATTTCTCGCTTTGAAAATTGATCATTTTTTTGACGTTTAAGAAGCAAATCACAGACATTAACGCGTCGTCACAAATTTCTTTCTGCAAGAACATGAGGAACTTATACGAGGTGTGTTCAGAAAATAATGGGAATCTTAGTTTAAAACAAAAAAATATTTATACATTCATCGACATTAATGTCCGCATTAGATATAACGCACTTGCGATTCTTCCGATTCTTCCAATTCTCGAAACACTTCTCAAACTCGATCTTTGCGATAGCCTTTAGCTTTTTCTGCGATGCACTTTTAATGTCATCTATGCTTGTGAAACAACAGCCTTTTAAGGTTCTCTTTATTTTTGGAAATAGGAAAAAGTCACACGGTGCCAATGTCTGGTGAATATGGAGGCTGAAGTATTGATACAAACATTTTTGGCCAAAAATTCAGGAACAAGCAATGAATTTGAATAACAATTTTGTTTCCACGCGTTTCATACGCTATATACCACTCGCAAGCTTTTTTTTACCCATAGCAGACACACCATGGGTCTTTGTTAATATTTCACACATTTTGTTACACTTTACTTCATTTTTGCGCAAAATCTCTTTTAACAAACGAAAATAGAAAGCTCACAAAAACACGTCTAATCTTTGCGGCTGTCACAGACAAAGTAAACAATGAATAAAGCTGAAACTTTTATCATACTTCAGCGGCATATATATAAACATAATAAAGGGTGATTCATTGTAAGCTTTGATTTATAATGTAAAATAAAATACATAAATTTGAAAGTCAACCTAAAATTTTTATTATCGGGTAAAGGAGCTATTCATGGCATATATTTTTGAAAAATAATATCATGTAAATGTTAGCCGCGACTACGTCTTTGGTGCTCCATTCGGATGGTCCAATTTGGGGCGACTTGTTCGAGCATAGCGACTGGTATCTCGCGGATAACACGAGTAATGTTGGCTTTCAAAGCGTCAATCGTAGCTAGCTTATTCGATCTAGGCGGCCAATTTACAGTAGCAAAACGTGAAATTAAGTGCTCACCAAAATGATTTCTCAACAAGTTCATTGTTTCACGCGCTGTATGGCTCGTAGCGCCATTTTGTTGAAACCAGCGTTCACCGAGACTATGTGCTTGAATTTCAGGAAGCACATATTCCGTTAACATGGCGCGATAACAGTCACCATTGACGGTAACATTCCGATTTGCCTCATTTTTGAAGAAATATAGACCAATGATTCCACCAGCTCATTAACCACACCATTTCGTGGTTTTTAATGGATATAATGGTAGCTCCTGGTACTCTTCGGGTTGCTTATCAGGCCAAACATGCCAATTTTGTTTATTAACGTATTCATTGAACCAGAAATGGGTTTTATCACTGAACAAAATTTCACGATAAAACACCGGTTTTTCCATTCATTCCAGAGCCCATTCACTGACTCAAATTCAAGTCGCCTGGCTTCAATTCTTGCACAAGTTGAATTTTGTACGCTTTAGGTCGAGATCCTCACGTAAAATACTTCGCGCACACTCTCAGCTACAGCTGCTATAGACTCTTCACTACGTGCTGGATGTGGTCTAACCGGTCGAGTATCATCCACTAATGTAAACTGGGACTCAAATTTGCGAATGCTATTGGCAATAGTGGTTTCAGTAAGTAAGTTCCTCGAATCACACGAAAAACATTTCTCACAGAACGCTGATTTTTGTAATACAGCTGAACAATTTGGAGACGCTGTTGTGGTGTGAGTCTTTCCATGATGACTTGTCAAACGCTACTGAACAAAAATGACAAAGCAGTTTGATAGGAGTCATGCGAGGTTTGTCAAAAAAAGCCTATTGAAAATTATATCTTTCGATGAATCACCCCTTACAAATAAATTTTCACAATAGGACTCTCCAAACTCGCGAAGTTTAAAAATTCCCGTTATTTTCTGAATACACCTCGTATGTCGAGCTTTGAGATTTAACCTAGGCGTTTCAATTGATCATAAATGGTCAAATTCGATAAATTTAATCTCTCAACGATCTCATAAGTTGTTATTCGCTTTAGTTGTGTTTAGCTGGCCTTCCAGAACGTGGTGCACCTTCAACATCAAAATTGACGGATCGAAATTTCGTAAACCCTTTTTGGCACTAGATGACGTTCTGTCACTACATCTTCTCCGTACATAAGGTAATTGGTTTCTTGCTTGAACAGCATTTTTACCTTTAAGATGGTAAAAAAATAAAATATGCCGATAATGCTGCTTTTCACTTTCTGTATTTGAAATGGTGGTAATTACTTTCCCAACAATCCAATATATTCGCATACACATAACAGTAGGCAAAATGCTTATGATGATGATAAAATGCTTAGAGAAAGACTCTAAGCGTTATCGCTACAGATGCAAATGTACACCTTCTCCACAATATAGTTCACTGCTATCAGGATTGCATCAATTCCCGCTTGGACGACAGATGCAAGATTTCCTAACGTAAAGTGAAATCTTTTCATCCAGACACCAGCGCCACATCCTATATTGGTTTTGGAGCCGTCCGTGAAGATCCGGCCGCATTACTTTCCTTTCTCAGATTCTGGACACAGGGAAAGTCGATTTCATATTTTTTTTCGCAGGACGGCATGTCCATAAGACCATAACCATAGACAGAGGTGTGCTAGCGACAGCCCACATCCAACCGAGACAGACCGTTCTTTGGAGTCTGATAAAAGCAGCAATTACGTATTTCCGTAAGAGCTTATTCCAGCAGACAACCGAAGCATGGAATATAGTTGACCTTATCATAGCAGTGTAGATTCAAATTCTCGTAAAGAGAACAACCTCAGTTTTGAGAGGTTTGACTGAGAGCCCATTACTAGTGCATCAGTTGTCGATCACGTTTAAGGCTGCTTGCGTTTTAAGGCAGACAGTCGCTAGACATGATTCAACAGGCATTACAGCTACATCATCCGCGTATGCTTTTCATCGTAATAGGCATGTGCGTCATAGCAGTGGAAACAGAACGCCCCTTACGGGCAACCTCAATTTATCCCCTCCATGACATATTGGCCAAAGCCAGCATCCGTGATCAATGTCCTATTCACCAGCATTGCTTTTTTCCACAAAACACCTTTAACGTCAATAAAGTGCCCAAGGCTTATTCCTTTTTGTCGAGTGCGACTTCAATTCTGCCTACCAGATTCTGAAGCACACCCTGCAAAATCCTACCAACACGGATGTTTCAAGAGTGCGTGTTACATCGCCAACAGATAATGAATTCGTAAGGCGGTTTCGCACACATGGATCTCGACCATTCTCCCGATGCTTTTTAGATGGAAGGGAGTCAGACTTATAGGTCTGAACCTCTTGGTGAGTGAGTATTCTTCCTTTCCGATTTTCGGTGTAAATGCCACTATCACTGTTCGCCAGGGTTTCGGTATGTATGCTAGTGCTAGACTAGCAGTGAATTTTCTCTTCAGAGTTGCCAGCAGCTAGTCTATACCTTTTTGTAACATGACTGAGTATACGAGCATATCGTCGGTGCCAGCCGACTGTAGTAAGTTATTATTAATTATTAAACACAACCCACATTACATGAATATGTTGTAAAAACACATGATGCATGGTTCACGCGGTGTACTTAATCCAAGTTCTATATGTATGAGAGACAAAAATGCATAAAAGATTATCTAAAACGATTTAATGGATTTACATGTGAATCATTAAATGGAAATTCATTATATAGTAAAGAAGATATGACGATCGTTATGTTGCCCATACAATCCAGATTTACTTGCCAAATTTAATTGCCATATAAATGTTGAAGTATGCAGTACAGTTAAAAGTGTTAAATATATTTACAAATATGTGTATAAAGGTTATGACAGTGCGTCTGTTGAATTAGGTTCAGGTAGAAAAAGAGTTATTGTTTTTTTAAATATGACTTAGCCAAGCTAAACTTGTACTTCACTTTTACTATCGTTCGTATTTTAAATAGCTCGAAATTGAATGAATAATACACGCTCGCACTCGCGTAATAGATTCATTGATTATAGAGTTATATTCTTTGACAAAAGAATAATATTCATCACGTGAATTTCGACCACTAGTAGTTCTCCTTACTCATCAGATCTTAGTTGATAATATTGATCTTTAGTTCAACACCAACCCACTTAATCTAAGGTCTATGCCACTTTTGGGGCTCAATCTTCACAGAACAAATTATAGATACCTTGAGCCAATGTCTAGAATACATCGCGAAGTTAACGATATTCTACCTCTCTTCGACGACCTCCGCAAACTGAGTGGGAAAGCCCGAGGTCCGTCGAGCACAAGCTACGTATTTAGGTGTCCTAATAAAATATTAGCCTTCGGACAAGAGACTTATATGATTAACATAACACATTTTGATACGGTTTCAGGCAATAAATTTTGTACATTTAACAGGTTCAAATGTGCTCCTAGGAACATTAGATCTGGCATATCATCATCAATGTACTCCGGTTTGACCATTGTCAACTATTGCAAACCATCGCAAGATATTTTTTTTTTTCTTTTTTGCGAAGAATGCAATTTATAGGCTAAACTAAGAGAAGGACGTTGCACATAGTGCGGTCGATCGCAAATCTATTTCTGGAAAATTCTATTTTCGGATCATACCATCGCCTACCAACTACCAACATTTTCAACCAACTTGTGCAGTAACCTGTCGTGTACTTATCTCCATCTTCTATACTACATAGAAGTGTATCTTTTGATATTATGAAATTTTCAATTGGACGAGTGTATCTTCCAAACCACTTTTACGGGTTTTCGGTTGGTTTACTTTTTGCAGCTCCTCTTCCACCCAGACCCAACCAGCATTTACTTTGACGATATTTTCTATTAATCTGTTTTTTTCGTTCGATTTTGTTTTGCCAATTTTAGCAATTGCACGCTGTTTAACAGTACAAGAGCAGGTGGAGTATCTTAGCACGCGCTTCAGGTGGCGTGGACTGTGGATAGCCTTGTTGCTGCTGGCCAAATTGTGATGGTAGAGAAGGTGGAACTCGATGAAGTTTGCTTGCGAAGACAGCAGTCATTAGTTGGTCACAAGAGGACAAGAACTGTCGTGGTCATTTCTTGTGCGGTGGTATTTCTAATCGGAGTGCTAAAGATTTTCGGTTTACATTTCCGGTAGATTTCTTGCACTATTGGATACTGGTGTTAATGGAAGGTTTTTTGCGGATTGAAATAGATTGTTCGTTGTGTTTTGTTAATTCGTTTGCTTTTCAAGTTCAAGAGAAACCACAAAAGTTGTTGGATTAGCTGATATAAGCGCTTGAGGATGACGGTCAAATCATTCTCACTCATTAAAAGGGGTAAATTGTTTTTCTCAAACTATCTACTTTTACAAGCACATGTGGATAAACGTTTTTGCCTTTGAATTCGGATCGTTAGGAGTCTATTGAACTCGTAATAGTATGTTGCGGAGTGTAACAATTTCTTTTACCTTCTTTAAAGTGTAACGTGTTTGAAGTTTCGAGATCGAACCACTCGACTTTTGTATAAACGAGACTTGAATAAAATAACAAAATGTGATGCTTTTAGTGCGTTTTCGTCGCGAAATATTTTTGCAGATATCAATAACAAGTTCATAAATGCATTATGATTTTTTAATTTTTTTTTTCTATAGATAAACAGGAATATGAATATGAAACGCGTTAGCCTCATTTTTCGGAATATTTAGACAGAAAATGATATTAGTGCCACTCATTATGGAAACTATTTTCGGGTTACAGTTTGTCATGTTTCCATATCTTGGTTTGAAGATGTTTAGTTCGTTATATAACGGAATGACTGTTTTAGTTTGTCTTTTAAAAAAAACTAAATATATTTGTGTATATGCTTGCAGGAGAAAATTGGTTAAGAAATTAATGAAAATTTTTGCGCGTTTCTTGCCGAAACTTTGAGTTATTGCAAGTAATATAGTGAAAATTTAATGACTTACTTTTATTTTTATGCCAATAAATAATAAAACTGCCAATTTAATGTAAAGCTTACAGTGTTTTTTAGATTTAATTTTGATTTAATTTTCTCGCCAAGCCACTCGTTCCTTTGTAGAACTAGAACAGTTCGTATTTAGGTTTCCTTCTCTATACAATAATAGTTTCCTTTGCAAACTTATATATTTGTTTTCTCGGTAATTGCTTCTAATTAGGATAATAAAAGGAATTGAATTTGAAAAACACTTTCGTTGGGAAATCATTTAACAATACACAGAACTATCGCAAGTAGGACGAAAATGTAAAAAAAATTCCTTTCGCTATTTTCGGGTCATATGTTTGTAAAACAGCACGACTAAGAAGCGGCTCTGCACACATAGGAGAACGGAAATATCTCGTAAAGTAGAACACCGGCTTATTCAGAAAGGACACGAGAAACGAGCTTACGAGGAATTGGAGAGTTCGGAAGTTTTGCCAAAAAGTACAAAGAACTTATCAAAGAATCTGTAGATAGAAAGAAAAAGAAATAAGGATATGAAAAGTATCAATAACAATCAACTTGAGCGATCAAAGGAATGATTTCAAATTATCTAACCAGAATGAACTGAAGAAAGCTATGTCTAAAGTTAATCCGAATTGCTGCTAGACCAGGAGGATCTGGTTGTCCCTATCAAAACAATTGCTCCGAATATTCACGCTACGCTATATCTTAAGAGATCCCAAGAGGTCAGATTTATACACATCACTTCTTTATCGATTTCATGGCCGCATATGATAGTATTTATATTTATTTATAGAACGCTTGCTTCTTTAAAGGTAAGAAACAATCTCACCGAGGCCTTTGAAGTTAAGACAAAATTATGCGTTTTCACGTGACTTCTTAAACTTTATGTTTGTGAAAATTATGCGAAACTCGCAAGTAAGATGATATTTATGTCACTGGCAGCATACAGTAAGCCATGATGCTTAGATTAAAAGAGAAACAAATAATATGGGTTTTGTTCTGAAAATGGGCAAAACAAAGTAGACGCCAATAGCACAGCACGACGCACCATCGACAAATTGAACAGAACGTTTCAATATTCAGCTAAATAGTGTTTTTCTTTCTGATTGATATGCACATCTTCTTATAGATATTGAAATTCTAATCAATATTGTTTGTTGTCAAATCATCGTGAGTAGTTTAACAGAAGAAGAATGTTTCTGTATATTTTAAACCCTGTTTCAAAACAGGTCTCCAATTTGCAATAGGTATCGAGAATTACGTGAATTATTTGATTTATAATCGACCAGCTCAGCTCGCTATTCGTCGTAGATAAATTAGTGTGTAAACACACAAAAGAACCAAGACGCACAAGACTCAATTGCATTTACAAAAGTGGACTGTTTGCTGTTATGTTGTTTGTTCAAAAATGAACCGGAGCTATCCAATGTTTCCGGACAATGATCAATTAATATTTCTTCGAAAATTTGAAGGACATTGATGTGAAAAGCTTATGACGCTACGTGACTTATTGTAGACTTGATTCAACGACAAACCAAATGGATCAGTGTTCGTCTGATTTGACACCATCCGAACCAAAACGTAGATAGATGCACTTGATATTTCAAAAGCATTTGAGAGAGTTTGCCTTAAGGTTCTTTTGTCGCAAATGGATGCATTTTTGATCGACGAATCTTTTCTTCAATGTATTAGAAATTACCTTTCGGAATGTTCAATCCATGTTATTTCGGATGTCGGTCAGAAAGGACACCCAACTTTCGGGGTCTTGCTCTCATTGA
Organism: Volucella inanis; assembly: GCA_907269105.1. NCBI lineage: Eukaryota > Metazoa > Arthropoda > Insecta > Diptera > Syrphidae > Volucella > Volucella inanis. The sequence goes on from OU026155.1 coordinate 158,032,823, forward strand.
TCTTTAAACGCATTTTCGCCGCTTCCCTGCCAGTACTCGCGAAAGCGCCATTGACATCACACTTCCTCCGATAATGTCAATATTATCAGCGCAGCGTATGCGACTAATTGGACGGACTGTTGAAAAATTGTGCCTCTTGTGTTGGCGCGTGATTTTTACATTTTAGATATCGGAGGTCTCGTTACCGTTACCGTCTTTGACGGAGCAGCGAGCATTTTCCATTGCCATCCTGCATAAACAGACGAGTTTGGCAGGGATGCCAAACTTAGACATTGCTCTGTATAGCTCGTCGTTATAGATTCTCTCATAAGCGACCGTAAAATCAAACAATACGGCAGATAGAATCTTGTGGGCGATGTTAACAAGGTTGATCCCTCTGTATTTAACTCAGATCAGGGGTCTTCTTTCTGGGGATCGGGAAACTATGTCTGCGGCATGTTTTTCCTACCTTTTGGTAGAACTTCTGAATCTCATTTCTAGAGTAGCATCTCTTAAATTCCTCCATAATACTGGAGAAGTGTCTTTCGTCGATCGCATTATGGTCAATCTGGTTACTTGATTGATCAGAAGTTCTCCAAGTCACCTTATGAATATCGAGATATGAAAACCGTGTGCTAGCTACGACAATGTTTCGCTCCGCCGCAAAGTCTATTAGCCTCAATCCGTTATTGGAGGTGTTGTCGTGAAGGCTATACCTTCTGACAGTACTACTTGCCTAAGTCTGCCTGCCTCTAACAACAAATCTGCACCAGCTAGATGTCGTTGTTTTTTTCTTCTTTTTGTCCAGCCCATCGTATCGCATTTCTTGAAGACCGGTAATAAAGAGTGAGCCAACAGCTAGTGTGGAAGTTTTTATTAAATTAACACATACTTATAACAAAATTAATATAGAATTTAATAAACTAATAAAGCTTGGTCTATGGCAATTATAAACAAAATACAATATTGTTCATATGGTTACCAGCTGGAGGTTAAAATTATCGATGACTTGAGACCTTAAGAGGTTTGAGATCCTGAATTGTCGCTGGGCTATTGACATAGACCTTACTCTTCAAATAACCCCACAGTCTAAAGTCTAAAGCCATCAAATCGAAAAACCTTGGAGGCCAATCAACTTCTCTTCAAACGAAATAATGCGATCTTCTAATTTCGTACGCAATAAATTGATTGATTGATGGTTTGTGTGGGCGGTAGTGCCATCCCGTTTAAACCATAGATCGTCCAGACCCGATTCATTCATTTTTAGAAAAAAATAACCGGTCAAAATGTTGTGGTAACATTCTCCATTCACTCTAACTGTGTCTCCAACCTCATCTTAGAAAAAGTACGGGCCAGTGTTGCCGCCGACGCATAATAAGCACCATACAGTAAATAATAGTAATTGAGAGCCAACATCCAGACCATTTGTTGACTCACTCTTTATCTGTCTTGCAGCAATGCAGTGCCTCCGCTAGTTGTTCGGCTGCATGTGGCCTATTAAGGGATTTAACATTCCACGTGCACATCCGAAATTCGTTGTCCTTATTTCGTTTGAAGTGATTGTCAACTGTAGATTATTCCGTATCCGAGGTTTGTTGTTGCTTCGTAATTTAAGTTTTTTTTTTCCATGGCTTGGCAAATTTAATTTCCAGATTCCCCTAGGACGAGAGGTTGGTTAGAATGAAGCCAGTTACCCGTTCGGGGATGAGTCCAAGAAGAACTTATCTACCACCATCTCCTTTCCAAGTTCCTGATTTAGTCTGGGAAATCCTTACCGCCTTCAGCTCCAAACATATGTGTCGGTGTAGCCCGGATTGGGTCTTGTTTGCTTTATTCCGGGATTTTACTTAACCACTTGGGGTGGCCGTGGCGTAGTGGTATATACATAGACTCCTCAAGCAAAAGGTAGCGGGTTCGAATCCCGTGCGAGGCAATTCTCTGAAAAAGTCTTTTCATAGAATTTGTATGTAGTTATATGAAAATCCCGTCGGTGTCAACGATGACATGAAGGCATAACACTGATGCTGGAGTGGTTTCTGGCTGGGCTAAATGTAACGAACTAACAACTAGCACATACTAAGACCCACTGGTTGAGGATAAACTGGCTCCAGTTTGACAACCACCTCTGGGAAAAATATCAAAACTTAATACACCTGAGTTTCAAACTACACACCACCCGCCCGCGCCTAGGAGAAAAGCCAGTAAAAGGGTATTCATATCCCCTTAGTGCGCCCGTGGGATTATAAAAAAAAAAAAGTTTACTTAACCGCTAATTCCTAGTTCCATCCGCTGTTCCGTTTATTGTGCTGATTTTTTTGACTGTTTGTGAGCACACGCGCTTATTGCATTTATAAGTTTCGCAAGTCCAGTCCAAATGGACATTGACTAGTACCCTGATGGTTGCCACTTGGAGGACGGTAGTCCGCCTGAGCTCATTGTCTTGTTGTTCTTCAATTAAATAACTTTGTCAGGTAAAAGTTGGAATCCTACATATCCTGGCATTCTCTCCTGGTTTCCAGAAGAGAACAAAACAATTTCTAAGATCACGTTTATAAGGATTCAATAGCTCTTATATCAACGAACGAGTCACTCTCACAATTATCTAAGATGAGTTTTGGAAAATTCTGAATACGTGTTCAATGATGTTCTAGATTTTGAGGCTTACCTCAAAATCACGATATATATATAAGGAAATTAAGTCCGCTTGTTTAATATTATTCAAAATTATATCTGATTATAACATTTATTACCAATCCTAAATAAAAGGAGGCTTTCAGATTTCGCACAGGTAAGATCTTAAATTAATCAATGTTGCAGTTACTGTTGCTCTTAGATGAAGTCAAATGTTCAACTTTGAAATGTTTTTCTTCATCATGACTCGGAGGATACGAAAAATTTAACCGTGGATTACTAAGCTCAAACAAACGAAATAATTTCATATTAATAGGAGTAATGTGCTTCTAGTCTTGTAGCCAGACGCTAGACTTAACGTAAAGCTCGAAATGGAGAATCGGAAACAAAAATCCGAAGCATTACAGATTGATGATTCCATTTCCGAATGCCCGCGAAAAGTTTTAAAGACGAGACGTCGAGCGAGCACGTGGCTCATCAGTTAACTGATTGGCCAAATGGAACGAAGGCGAGGTTTGTAAGATGTTTGTTTGAATTTCAGCCCCGCAAGATTTAAGCTGAATCTTTTTTTTTTTCAATGTTTGGAACCTCACACGTTTAAAATGGAAGTTGAAGTCATTTCTAACTATTGTTTTCTTTGCAGCTCCTGTTTTCGGAGTACGTCATGTACAAGCACTATTTCTTTTTACCTGTTGCACGTTGGGCATACAAATGAGAGTAAATGTATCTGTTGGAATTGTAGCAATGACGAACGCAAACACAACGAATCCTAATTTTCCCGTAAGTATAGAATATGTATACAAGTATGGCTTCATCTAAAATTCAGCATTTAAAAAAAGTTTTCACCAACAGGAATTCGTTTGGAGCGAGAAAGAGAAATCCTACATGCTAAGCAGTTTTTTCTGGGGCTCCTTGTGCACACAGTTCTTGGGTGGCTATCTTTCGAGTCAATATGGAGCTAAGCAGCTATTACTTGCCTGCACTTTGGGTGTAGCACTTCTCAGCCTCTTAACACCCACCGTCATAATTTATGGAGGATACCAACTATTTTGCGTTCTACGAGTGTTCCAAGGCATCTTCCAAGGAGTGATGTTCCCTTGCTTTTATTCGCATCTCGCTAAATGGTGTCCAGTTAAAGAACGCAATCGTCTTGGTGGAATCACACAAACAGGAATGGACATTGGATCAGCGCTTGGATTTGCAGTAAGCGGCCTAGTAGCAGCTTCAGATCTTGGTTGGCCCGGAATGTTTTACATCCCAGGTATACTGGGTATATTGTGGTCAATTTTGTGGATTTATTTTGGAGCAAATTGTCCAGCAGAGTGCAAGATAATCTCATTGGCTGAGAAGAAGAAAATCGAACTTTCATTAGAGCAACCAACTTGTCCTATTCGTAGTAGACCAGTTCCATGGAAGGCCATATTCACATCGGGACCGTTTTTAACTCTGACTATTGTAAAAATCAGTATTGCGGCGAGTTTTTTTACACTCATGCAACAAGTTCCGGCCTATATTCATGGAATTTTTAAAGTCGGCATCAAAATGAACGCCGTTTACTCAGCAGTACCATATGTATTCATGTGCATTCTATCATATGTATTCCTTATTGCCGCCGATATACTAACAAAGGGCGATGATGTCCGTCTGGCCTTAGTAAGAAAAACCATCAACTCGATAGCCTGCTGGATACCAGCGGTAGCCTTAATTGCACTGGGATATGTTAGCGTCGAAAATGTTGTGACAAGTGTTACTCTCCTCATTGTAGCAGTTTCAGCAACAGCAGCTCAGGTCATTGGAAGCAGTTTGAATCATATTGATCTGGCACCAAATCATGCTGGAATACTATTTGGAATAACGAATACTTTGGCGAACGCAATTGGTATCGTCTCACCATTGTTGGTCGGAGTTATAGTTTCTGATGAAGTACGTGTATTACGAGTATTTACTAATTGGATGATGGTGAAAAAAGGTGACTAATTTCGTTTCTTTTTACAGGGTGATCGAACTCAATGGAGAGTCGTTTTCATTATAATCGCTGTGATATTATTTATTGGTAATTTGATTTATGTGATATTTGGAAAAATGGAGAAACAACCCTGGAACGATAGTCCGGAAGAAGTTGCGGCGAAAGAAAATGTTGAAAAAGTTAATCCACCGGTACCAACAACGGTCAAAATGAATTCTTCACCTAGTTTTAAGTTTATTGTATGAATTTTTATTTTATTCGCTGACAAAACGATTAAAGAACTGAAGAATAGAACTGCAATTTTGCATGTTTTGTAATACACTATTTAAAAACAAGAGTTTGTTAGCTTGTTTCCTCAAAATTTGGAGCGATAGTTTTGTCTTTGCTGTATTCACTGTGAGCGGATATAGGTTATCGAAATAGTGAACGATATTATATGTCGCTTCTCCAAGAAAATTGGTACGAAATACTTGTTCTCTTGTTTTCTTTGCTTACTTATTTCGCCGATTTTGTTGAAGCTAAGTTAAGATCAGTAATTGTCTTCAAAGTTGCTCTCCTTTAGTTAGCCTGTGAATGCACATAGAAATTTATCGAGTGCAAAACCTTTCTCCATTTCTCCAAAAGCCAACCTGAGTCAGAAGAAACATCAGGCCACAGTGTCGTAGCAATCAATTCCTGAAAACTTATTTCTTAAAAAAATAATAATAAATTCGCAAAGTAAAATTATTTAGCTGTCCTGGGTTTCAAACTGTCTCAACAAAGAAATCCCTGATGATGTATGCAAGGCAAGATTATGACAGGCAAGTTTAACAAAACAGATGATGTACAGGAAGACCCTGTATAAAATAACTTAAAGGGTTAGCGAGCTCTACTATTAAAACCGAAGGGAAGAATATAGGAAAGATAAGAGCACGATAGACGCTTGATAAACGCCTTAGAGAAGACTGAGACGAACATGACAAACCTGTGAATCGTGAACAGAAATCTGCAAGGATGGAGAAGGGAATTTCATAGTGGAGCCACAGTACTCAAAATCTGGAAAGATTATTTCTGCAGGCTGTTAAACGGGGCTCACGAACAACTTTCCACCGTCAGACAGAATGAACCCTTCAACCTGGATCATGACCGACAACAAATCCGTCCATCTGACTAAGATGAAGTCAGAACAGCAATCTCAAAACTTAAGTCTAAAAAAGCTGACCGATGAATCAAGAGTTTTTAATCTGAACACACCATCTTTTCATTCCATTGATTTCAAAGTGGCATATGGAGAGAAACTATACAGAGTTATGTCTAGTTTTTGTATCTGCGCCAAGATAATAATGGAAAATGCGCGTTGCTACGTCAAGGTCACTAAACGAGGTTTTTAATGTCTGGGAAAACTCGCTTACGCAGAAGACATTGATCTGATAGGAAGAACACAGAGACCTGTCATCAACGGAGTTTTTGTGACTATTGAAACAGAAGCGGCAAAGATAGATTTAGTGGTAAACGAAGGAAAACCAAAGAATATGCTCTCAACTAAGAGGGACACACAAAATCGACGCCGACAGGCAACTACAATTTGGATTTAGTAAGGGGAATTTTCTACCTCGCCTTCATCATCATGGGAGTGTAACCGTGGCTTAAGCAGTAGTTTATTGACTTCCCAATCAGACGGTTGTTCAATACCAGCCGTGACTGAAAACTGAACGAAAACGAGGAGGCTATTCAGCCAACTCCGTTTGTCCATCTCGACACAACTGACAAAAGACCATGCAAGCTGAAAAGGCATGTTGGCTGGGACCCTGGTCCACCCTGGAGTGTAGCTCCACCTAGCAAGAGAATTTGACCCACTCAGATGTATGAAGTTGACATGAATTTCATTAAGAAAAACTTTAATTTATTTAAGGTAGTCCCATTGATCGGGAAAAATATTGTGTCAGTGATATTAGCGTGGGGCTTCGCATAATTCTTAAACATGATGCTCAATTTTTCAATGACAACTTCTCACCTTGTGGAAATTTTTATGATATCAAATGCTTTTCAGCATTTTCCATTGTTATACTAGGCAGGCAGACAATTTTGACAAAGATACCAATTCTTGACATGGCTCCATACACCTCAGTTGATGTTGGGTGTCCTTTATCGATCTTGCCTTCATTGATCTTTAAACCAGTCTTCGCCACTTCCCTTTTAATACTCGCGAAATCGTCACTGGCTTCACAATTCTTTCCTCCGATTACTTCAATATCATCGTCACTATTCAAGTAATTGGACGAACTTTTGAAGGATTGTGCCTCTTGTGTTGGTGCGTGAGTTTTGCATTATTTTGACATCGAAGGTCTCGGTTAAGTCGTTACCGATTCTGATAGAGCAGCATGGGTTTTTCATCGTCATCCTGCACAGACTGTGTGAGTTTGTCAGAGATGCCAAAACTAGACATCACTCTGCATAGCTCGTCAGTATAGCTGCTCTCATACGCGGCCTTAAATCTATGAATAGGTGGTGTGTATCAATTTGGAGCTCATGGGTTTTCTCTAAATCTACCGTAGGGTGGATAAAACTGTTGGTGTACATAGTCCGGGTTAAAAGGTTCATTCTTCCAGACAGCGATATTTGGTTCGTCATCGCTATTATACAGTCTACAGAAACTCTCTTTCCAAATCCTCAGTATCGTGGCATTTTTTTTTTTTTATTGTACCTTTTCGTAAAACTTAATTAATGCATGTATCAATCTTGCTTAACTGCATGTGCTTGCTGGTACTCGTCGTCAAATCAGGAGTTACGTTGTGATGGACGAATTAAACTCATCACATCAGAGGCGGTATCTCTGATGGCTTTTTGGCAATGTTGCCACTGGTATTTGATACTTAATGCTGCAGGCATAGTACCTCTTAAGAAATTAAGGGAGACTCGATAGGAATAGGATTTGACAAGCTCTTGGGATTGAAGCCGTCTGACGTCAAACTTCCTCATAGTTCGGGATATCCTCAACCGTTACTTGACTACAAAAAGGTAATGATCCGAATAGATGTTGGATCCTCGGGACGTTCAGGTATCCATAATACTAAAGGAGCGCCTTGTGTAGATCGCAATGTGGTGAATCTGGTTGATAGTTGATTGATCAGTAGATCTCCAAGTCGCTTTATGAATACCGAACTCCGGGAGCCGCGTGCTAACTTCGACCATATTTCGCTAGGGAAATGCTCGTAGATCCTTTCCAAGAACTTGTAGAAGTCATATTTGGTCTCGTCATCTTTACGAGGGGTGCGCGTATATAAGGCTAATGCAGGAAAATTTAGCCTTTATACAGATTGTAACGAAGCGCACCTTCACATGCTGAAAACTTAAGACTTCTTGTCAGCCTTTAACAACAAATCCGCATCCAAATGAAGACTGCCTTTGCCGTTGATAATAATCCTCGTAGTAGATGTCGCTGTTTTTCATCTTTTTTTTGGCCGGCCCATGCCATCACATTTGTTGGATGGCATTAATATCTGCTTTGCAGCAGTCCAGAGCCGCTGCTAGTTGTTCGTCTACACGTGACCTTTTAAGGGACTTAAATTTCCACGTGCAGATCCGATATACGTTTTCAGAGTTTGCCAACAATAGATCCGTCCGTTTCAGTACTTTCTCTATCATTACGTTCCCAGTTTTATCTCTGCATGATTTAGTTCGGTATCTGCGCCTCTGGCAAGTACTTTAATATTATTAATTGATTCTCTTTCTTTTTCTTCTTATTTTTGCAGCCTTCTTTACAGCGCCCCTTGTTTCGTTGCATACCGCAACAATCTTCAACAAACAATAGTTTCCTTATGTTGGTCGGTTGAAGGATAGCCCATGAGATACAGATAGCCATCAAAGACGGGCTTACTGGAAACACGCTACTGGGATTCTGCGCTTCTTTGCTGACAGTATAGGATTTTTGGAACGATTTTGGGAGACGTGATCAGATAGACAGTTGTATCTTGGATGTTAAATGATTTTAGTGTGCTCCCTCGGTATTCTGTCGTCCGGGGAAAAAGACTGTTTGGGCAAATTATATCCATACATAGGTATATATGTATGCAAAGGAAGAATTTAACGATTTGCCCTAACTACCGAACTTGTAACGGAAAACTAAACTTTTAACAACCCCATTCTGCCGCCTAGATATATGCAATTTAATTTTCCCCTCGTGAAAAGAGCTTTTTTCCTATAAAAATTCCCCCCCTAAACAAATGCTGTACGTACTTACTTTTCCATTTCTGATATTCTCTGATCGGCAAATAAGATAATAATAATAAATTACAATTAGGTAAAGGTCTTTACACTTAAACTTCGCACAAGCTTATCAAATACCTCACCAATTGACTTGTTTCCATTTATCTGAGCCAAAGGAACTTATCGCTCCTGGTATTTGCTCAACAGCACAAAACAACTTCAATTAACTGGGTGGCAAGAATTACTATAAATCCTAATTGCCAATGAATGGGCGATAAAATACCCAACTTGATGTTTACAATTCGAACATCCGACTATCTGTGGTACTTAGTGCTCCATTAAGTTCGCAATAAATCCAAGCAAGTTCACGTAATGCCTGCTCGTACTCTAAGCTGTAAGCTGAAATAGATACGAGTAAAACAAAACGCTTATTGGATTCCCTATTGCGCGTTATTCCGCCAAAAGGCAGCGCATTAAAAGATTTCAGTTGATTATGCATTTTTGAGAAAAAAAAAAAAAAAAAAAAAAAACGCAGCATCGTATAAATTGATTTGTGCTGAATGAACCTCGTTATGTCACTGTTTCCGATTGCATTTAGTACATACTCGAATATGGTATGTACAAATTGCTCCTTCACTCTACCACTACATGTTACTTTATTGCCTGCAAGTAGCACTCGTTCAAAGTCGCTTTAGATCCGCTTATAACCAGCTTCCAAATGCACAGGAACATCAGAAGTACTATTGCTCGAATCGATTAAAAACGATTACATAAGCAAATCGATGTTCAATGTTCTCGTAATTTGATTTAAGCATTAGTAAAGCTAACGACGCATGTAGGGACTTACCATACATACTCGTACATTAATTTCGGCAATGCAATGCATCTCGGGCCATAGTCTCGAATGGCAGCACACCTTGAGTTCGACCATTAACTCAATCGCCGCATGAATTTAAAATGAAGTAAGTCCATATACAGTAGTATGTTCGATTGATCGTTTGAACAACGTCCGGATGCCCGATCAAGAACACTTGGAACGCCCGGAAAACTACCATGAGGCAAAAATTACATATTTCGAACGCGAACCTGGTCATGAACTTGAACGTCATATCGGTTGATTATAGATCGACATCTACGGCAGCTAGAGTATGGTCGTACAGGCGGTAATGACAGCGACAACTACAGCGATGGCTGCCAATGACGTATGCGTATTCGTATTTGCATGCAATTTGCGAAAAATTGCGGTCACATCGAACATTTGACGGTTGCCGCAGTTAAACGTTTTTCTAATTTTAATTTCCTGGTACTAGCCTTGTGTAAGGCAGTTTTGGAAGAATTTTTATTTTTTTATTTTTTATTTTTTTATTTTTTTTTTTTTACTCAGTAAACAGAGTCAGGGTGAAGACAGTGGATAATCGTATAATCTAGAACAGATCTTAACCTAACAACGACTGTTGTTTTATGTTCAATGTCACTAAAGCGCCTCTCTTGTTTAATTTATTCCTCATTACAGGTGAACACTTTCTGTTTTGTTGTGACTTTTGTGACGAGTAGTAGGTTTTCAATTGCTTCTCCTCCTACTGACTTGTGATTATGAATTCATTCGGAGTTATGTTATATATATACATACTTGTATTTAAGTAATAAATGCAGACACGGCTGGTAGAACTCGTTATTGTAAAAAGAAAGGTGCTGTCGGTGCCACTGCCACTGTCACTATGTATTGCTATCGTTATGTTATGACATTTGCAATAGAAGCTGCATTATGTGCGATCACACAATTATACGAGGGAAATAAATATGAATACTTTCGAGCGAAACTGTAATTACCGTCGAATTTCACATTCTGCAAGCTATCACTTACTTGCAGCGGCTATTAAGTTGACTTAGAATGCCAAGTTGTAGTCGGCTTGTTATGTTTTCTCGTAATGTTAATTCAGTTCCCAGTATGTAGTACGAGTATTTTCTCCAAGGCACTGGGAATTAACATTAATTGTATCCTGCTGCATTAAACTTACACATCATTACAAGCAATCAGTTTTTCCTTCATTTATTAACTATAAATACGTCGGAATGTCGGAATATACGACAGAATCCGTAGAGATTTCATTTTGTTGATGAAGAATAGTGGACCGAGTACCGAACGGAGGTGTCTTTCTGAAGAACGACAGCGTTAGAGATATGCCCAATACTAATGGCAATAAGCTTTACTGCAAATAATTAGTACAAAGGGCGAAGCATAAGCATATGTAGCGAAAGCCAGCTGGGCTTATAGCCTTGCTAAACGCTCTCACGATTTCGAAGCTAATTCGAAATGCAAGACATTACTGTATTTACTGTATCATTTTTGCTGTCAGCACTAGAAAATCCTTATCCCAATTTGAAATTCTATTCGTAAGAGTAAATGTAATGTATTTCCACCGCCATTGATTCAAAGTTGAATACGTTGTAATCAAAATATTTGATTCTGGTAACTACTCCTATATTCTCAGCAAGTTTTCTAGTATTGATAAAGATATTCTTTATCGTCCTTTTCTAGTCGAAGAGGTCTGAACCAGTTTTTTCCCCAGATTAGTTCAGACTGAAATGCTTGATTGTAAAAAAAAATAAATCATTACATAGGACTATACAAATTTATACAAAAACACAGGTCACGACTGGAATATGAGTGTTACGAACATAGTCTAACAGGTCTTAAACATACGGCATAACTCAAATCGGCTAAATTGCATTTTGCATGACATCCTGCATTAGAAGGAAAAGCTAATCCGTCTCTGAAACGTAACACTCTTAAATTTACTGCACATAATTCATCCATTCTTGTCAGCATTCCTGACAATGTCTTAAGTTAATTTATCCTCTACCTCATCATATATATATAATCCTATTGACTAAGGTAAACTCAAGTTACAATTACTTGCAAAAATATTTTATATATCTTCCAACTTACTCTTCTTTACACTGTCTACACCAAAGAATAAGTCATCTAACTTTCAAGTGGATAGGCTACACAACGATCAATGGAATACAAGTCTACAGTACTTTTGACATCCGAAATTCTGAGCCCAAACATATGGCATGTTAGATATGGATCACTAGCTAGGATCGCAGGATATTTTATCAATTTGACTTGGCAAGCTTCGGTACTGAGCAAAATGAAGTACCCCTTATGACGCTAATAAGCTGTGTATTGTTTTTCTCCCTGAACGACATCTGGAAACTGTGCTTATGAAAACCTTACAGTCCCGAAACAGCTTCGAAGTGGTGAGGGGGTTCACTATGATATAGATTACAATAATAGTTTTTCCAATTTTTATGTTTCAGGAGGTTTCAAAGCAAGAAAATCCAGCTGTTAAAATATTCAGTAAAGTTTGCCACATCATCATGCATCGCTGAAGCGACCAGTATCCAAGAAGAGCCGGAAATATGAATTCAGTGCCGATCAGCTGAAGTTGTTATCGTCAGAGTCTCAACTCATCTTATTTTGCAGTTAGATTTGGGCCTATATGTGTATAAGATTGTGCTGACGCAAGAATTAAAGTCGGACGATCATATATAATCCTGTGAGTTCGCTAATGGGACGCTGAAAATGCTGGAAATTCCGATCTTGGCCAAAAAATAATCTTCTCGGACGAGGATTTTGCGGCTAAGTCAACAAGCCAAATTATTGTTATTGGAGTGAACCGAATCCACAAGTGTTCAGCCAAGCATCGATGCTCAACAAAGCTTGACTGTTTGGTGTGGTTTATGGCATAGCGGCATAATCGCACCTTATTTCTTTCGAAATGAGGAAGGAGACCAAGTTACGGTTAATAGACTCAGGTATAGAACGACGTTAATCGACTTTCTGTGATCAGAGCTCGACAACATCGATATATCCGAGCTGTGGTTCCAACAAATTTGGCGACTTGATCATCTCACGGTGAGCGTTCATCAATCGGCCGCCGCTATCATGCGATTTGATTATTTTCTCTGGAGCTTCATTAAATCCTTAGTTTACGTTAAAAAGCCAACCACTGTGGACAAGCTCGAGGACAACATTCGACACACTATTGCCAGAATAACGCCGCACATATTGGACCGACCGACCGAGGCGGCGATTTGAATTATAAACGTAGCTTCAAAAGAAAGCCAGAATTAATTTTATATGTTACATCGTTCTCGTTTTATTTAAATTTTTTTTCCTATTGTTCTTATCTGGTAACCCTTTAGTTTATAGCGCTTTGGAATAGATCGGCGCTGTACTCTAAATCGATTTTGAAGCTATCAATGAAGGCCCATTCCTGGCTCAGGCTTAGACCGAAACCATTATGAGCATAGCGAAAGCTGATTTCCGATTTTTTGTTGCACTCAAATGCTTAGCTTCTTTGGGAGATAAATGGCGATGCCTTTTGGTACTAGATGAGTCCGCCCGATCATTTTCCCTTTTCTCGTGAAAAGAGCAGCATCTGTTGAGTCTACACTAAAGATAAAAAAAACTTTTATCGCGATGTCTTCCACCTAAAACACGCTACATTAATCAGAAAGACGAAAGTATAGCCCAAGACTTAACATGTCTGAGAATACTTCTTCTCTTATTATGTGGCAGCTAACCGTGAAAACTGAGCTCATTACAAGTTAATATTCACAATCAAATAATCTGAATTTTGAGGATCGAAGTCCAATTGGCACCAGAATCTATACTCCTTGATACTGACTGTACTGCCTAAAACACTTTCAACTTCAAAATAAGAGGAAGAAAAATCTTCTTAGTAAGCCATTTTGCTTCACCTTTGCACCATTCTACTTGTATCCCCTGAGCACATGATTCGCTTACAAAGATATTTTATTCTCCAAAAGGGCTCGTTCAAGTCAATGAAGTGATCCGGAATTTTTCCTACATTTCAAATGAATTTTGTGAGCGTCCCTAGCCTTTTAAATTCAAGTCAAAAACAAACAAGAGTGATGACTTAATGTTTCAGATAAATTTATTTTCCCCCTCTCTAAAAAAGCATACAAAAAAGTAAGTATTTATAGCTTTCTGTCTGCAGATAAACGTACCGTCGGGCGGTTACGTGAGAAAAAACAAGCCGAAACGGGTAAATTTATTGAAATTCGCAGGTCATTTTAGCTTAAACAATTTTTCAGATGGTAATGAAAAAATCGAACGAAAATTTGAAATTAATTGGTTTAATTGATACGGTCATTTGCATTTCGCAACATTTCAAAATAAGTCTGACGTACAGAGTCAGATTTATATTAAGAATACGCGAAAGTGGATTTATCAGATCCTCTTAACCGAAATTAGCACAACCTGATGTAATTCGCCAGCAGTTTTGAGGATTGTTATTGTTTCTACTCCAATTGTATTATAAATAAAAATAACGATTGACTAGATAGAAAGTTACCAGTAAATGTTAGTTCAATGAAAAGATTGCTATTTTGCCGGGGAAAAAAGGACATAAAGCTTCATTCTATGCTTTGATGACATGAACACGAGCTAATAACTTAAACTTAAATGATATTCTTGAATGAATCGGAACAGTGTATCATATCCAAGAGGATATGATAAAAAACCCGCGCTGGCGGGTGGTGTAGTAGTTTGAAACTCAGGTGTATTAGGTTTCAATATTTTTCCCAGAGGTGGTTGCAAATTGGACCGGACGAGCTAGTACATCTTCCTCAACCAGTGGGTCTTAAAAGTACGTGCTAGTTGTTAGTTCGTTACAGCAACCACTCCAACATCAGTGTTTTTCCTTCATGTCAGAGTTGACGCCGACGGGATTCTCATATAACTACATACAAATTCTATGAAAAGACTTTTTCACAGATTTGCCTGGGATTCGAACCCCCATATCTATGCATATACCACTACACTACACTACGGGATGGACCTACCGTACTATTTGCTGACGATATTGATAAACTATTTTAACAAAAGGAAGCTTATGTTCAATACATTTCGGATAAAGTCTATCCCTAGCCCTAGGTAGGTTCTACGGTCACTGTTATGAAACATAACTTATGTAACAAACGGAGAGTAACGATAATTGAATTTCGTTGCACTACCTAAACAGATTCATGAAGTGGAATCAGGCACAAATGGAGCAATCGTTCAGATAAAATATTAGCTTATCTCGCCCGGATCGGATGATGGATCATAAAATCAAAGCAATCAAAGCAACCATCATGTCCAAAGAAATAATTAAGTATCTTGAAGTTATGTTGGACAACAAACTGCAGTACAGAAAGCACTTGGGTTATATATGTGGAATTTATAAAACTGTAGCGAATATTATCTAATATTAGAGAACCTTTCAGATTAACAACATCAATCCAATTGAGAATGAAGGAGTCTAGAAGGAAAAAATCAACATACGGACTATATACGCTAAGGGTAATTTGCAGTTTTTGTACCATCTCAGACAAAACTGATATGTTATAGCTAGAATGGTCCCTATTTATATCCTTGCAGACGAAACGTTCAGAGTATATTACATATCATAGAAAAATCTAAAGTCTGCAAAACACCAGTGTCACCAAGACGAATTAAAATGAAGAAAAGGTAGCGTTAATAACTATTTGGCAGACCAGTTGGACTAATAAAGTGTGACCAGAGAAGAAAGATAGGAAAAAAATTTAATAAAACAAAAACGGTGTGAGATATAAAATTGATTCTGGCTTTATTTTGAAGCCACGTTCATGCATTTATGTGTTGAATAGCATATCATTCAATTGGCCACCTCCGTTTCGATGTAAACACTTTAAGCGTTCGGTCTGATTTTGGATGACTCGATCCAATATTTGCGACACTATTCCGGCAATAGCGTGTCGACTGTTGGCCGCGTGCTCATCTTAAGTGGTTAAGTAATCGAGTGGCCTCAAATCGCATGAACGCGGTGGAAAATTGATGAACGCTCGATTTGAGATGACCAAGTCGCCAAACTTCTCTTCACAACTTCGAAAGCTTCGCTTACATTGTATGTAGCGCCATTTTGTCGGCCGTTTTGATGGGGTAGAGCTCTGAACACAGAAAGTCAGTTAACATCGTTTTATATCAGAGACCATTGACGGTAACTGTGTCTCCTACCAAAAATGGACCTCGTCCGAAAAGATAATTTTTTTTAGCCAATATCTGGATGTCCGGCCAACACTCGCAGCGCTCAATTAGCGAACTCACGGGGTTTTATATGACCATCTGGCTTCAAATCATACATAGGCCCAAATCCAACCGCAAAATGAGCCAAGTTCACACTCTGACAATAGCAAATTCAGCTGATCGGCACCGAATCGACATTTCTGGCTCTTCTTGGATACTGGCCGCTACAGCGGCTATGTTCTTTTCATTTCGCACCAAACTTTGTCTGGTTGGTGACTTAAGATCCAAATGAGTGTAGTCCCGCTGAAAATTTTCCAAGGTGCGACTATTTGCCTGCACACTTAGACCATATTGACGCCCGAGATCACGACGAAATTCACGTCCCATATTTACAATTGAGCCGGAAATTCGATAGTATTTTTTGAAAATTTCCGCACGTTCGTCAAGCGTAAAACAATGCATAATGAGGTGGCTAACCTTATTAAATGTTTTGAGTTCTAAATGTTATTGCTTACTTTGACAGCTGCCAAAACATAACAATTGACACAATTGGGAAGACTGGATAAGCCGAAGACAGGGAGACTGTCAGCGCAGCTAACGGATATGTCTACGTTTCGGGTTTCGGGCACGATAGTTCACCTTTTTGCCTAGACTGGTAAAATCAGGAGGAAAGCACAGAGCACGTAAAATGGAGAACTGACATACTAAACCCACAGTCAATAATTGACCAAATGTTGTAGTCAAAAGAAAATTTGATATAGTGATATGCACATTCATAATAAACGTGCAAAACGAGCCGCGACGGATAAAAAAAAAATTTTAAATGCAGCAAATAACATATAGAAGATTTAACATGGATTGCTTACATTGGTCGAATTGTGTAAGATGTGGCTTAGTACGTATTCCTGAAATGGAGCAATCAGGCTAGCGAATCCTCCTGGCTGGTAGCTTGGGTTACTGGCAGCCTTTGGCGAAACCAAAAACAAAACATAACCCTCAGCCTTGAAAATCAGTTCTGTAATAGTTTCTTTATATCATATAAATGTATCGATTCGGTCCATTAAATGAAAAACATTAGACAGAACAAGTAGATCAAGTTCATGTTTAAACAAAATTTGATCAATGAAATCTTATAAGGAGTGTTCTGCCATTATATACGGTTTTCTAATAACGACCTGACATTTTTTTTTTTTTTTAAATAAAAGGCAAACCATTTCAGATATTTCAAAAACTTTATTATTGGCTTGAAGTACAATCAAAACATTTATGAATGAAACTCGATTTTGCTCATATGGCCACCGCGGGCACGCTTGCAGCGGTCGTTTCGTTGGATCCAATTTTCAACGACTCGGCCACACATTTCGGCCGAAAAGGCCGCTATTTCGTGTTCAATGTTGGCTCTGACACGTCGTCCGCGTGTTGGCATAAACCAATGACTTAACGTAGCCCCACAGAAAATAGTCAAGCGGCGTTAAATCGAACGAACGAGGCGGCTAATCGACTGGCCCATGTCTTGAGATAACACGCTCACCATACTTACTCTTCAATAAATCGATTGTAGCGTGTGCTGTGTGGCTTGTGGCACCATACTGTTGAAACCAAGTCCATATCTTCCAATTCGGACCAAAAATAACCGGTCAGCAAATCAGCGATAACGCTGACCATTCACAGTAACGTGACGATCGTTACCGTCGACGAAAAAATATGGCCCTATAACGCCGCCGGCATGCAAACCACACCAAACAGTTATTTTTTGTGGGTGAAGTGGTAATTCATGAAGCACATGTGGGTTTTCACCCGACCAATAACGAATATTTTGCTTATTGACGAACGCATTGAGCCAAAAATGAGCTTCGTCACTGAAGATGATTTTGCGATGAAATTCATCATCTTGGTGCATCTTCTCCAGAACCCAATCGGAGAACGTAGTTCGTTAGTGTACTTTACCATGACGAAAATGTTGAGTTTACTGAATAAATTGACAGTGACAGTTTGATGATTAGTGAACGAGTGCGTTCACAAATTAAATTTAAAGTTGTCAAGTCCCTATTGGAAAACCCTATAATATATAAGATCTATGAAAACCGTTTACGCGCTTCAGAAATTGTTAATCTTCGGTTTGATATATCTGCGATCAATGTCAAAACAACATTTTAAAATCACCTGATCCTCAGAAAGATCTGACCGAGGAATACTAAGTGAAGTGAAATCTATGTGCAGGCAGCGTAGGAGGCCTGCAAATATCTCGATTAGCTTTTCCTCGATTGTAAAGGCAAAATATTATAATAGCAAACACATCTGAAACCTAATAAGCACTTAATACAGCAACCGGCATTTTAGTAATCTATCGTACATTTATGCCACATAATTCCTGCGAGATCCACTATCCACTTCTATACATTGGAGCTATTCTATCATTTACTATACTGGCAAAAGTTTGAATAAAACAGCAGTGAAATAAACAAAAGAAAAAGTATTTTAAGTTGTTTTAGATCAATTAGAAAAATGATTGCCAAAACTTTAATGAGAAAAAGCAAAAGGTTGCAAATTTCAACACGTTCAACAAATGCGAAATAATTTCAAGAAAAAATTAATAAAACTTGCCCTTTTGACCCTATATTAATACGGAAATTCGGAGCTAAGCGATGAAACAGAAAGTCTGATTTCATTTTAAAATACAGAACTAAAGGCAGCGCCTTTAAATAAGGACTAAGTGCAGCGAACATTACAAAATTGTAAAGACTCTGTGGCTCTGATATATAAAAAAAAAAACTAACTCTTGAGGTCAATAAACAGGCCACAAGCTTCAGAAAAATTGCAATATCAAGATGCAGACAAAAGAGCTAATATTTTAAAAGTTGATGTTGACCGACGACATAGTTAATTCAAAGCTAATGAAAACAAAATTAGCAATGACTTTAAAAAGTGCTTTATTTATTGAGTAATTCCTATGCAGTAGTACATGTTCCTCTATTGCACGTGATGTGAAAATAGTAGAATCGAAGTCCAGATCACGGAACTTCGAAAGTAATTCCAATTGCAGTTTTAATCGATTATATTCTACAAAATAATAAAAGGCGATGTTCTATCAATAGAGAAAAAGAGCTTATTTATATAATATATAAAGGCAGAGCGACACGAAAAATGAAACACTGCACGATCAGGGGAATTAAACGTGGCAAACAATATAAATATATGAGTGATTTCTAGATAGTCGTCAGGGCAATATAATTCAATCTTATAGCGCAGTCAACAGACGTTTTTGGAATTGGCATTGATAGAGAGGAATCAAGAAATCGTTTGAAAAAGATATGTATTGTAAGGTGATAAAATTAATATTATACGTGTATTGTACATCAGTATTTACTATACACATCACAGTGTTGCGCGATAAAAGAAATGTCAGATATAAGAAGATGTAACAGCACATGACTGTATGGTATTTGCTGAAGCATGCAGAAACCGATAAGAAACCGATATCGGCCAACCTTTAGACTGAGTGAATCGCTAGAATTTTTAACGAAAATCGTTAAAAAATGCCAACAGAAAATAATTGTGTTTTTTAAATTCGAAAAGATCACGAAACTCTCGGCACCTTTGCCGATTCAAAAACACGGAATGGTATCGAGGATTACATACGTGACATGTAACATCAGGTATATTTTAAACTTTAACAAAAACAAAAAGAGAACATTTTCTGCCTCTGCTGCCTGCTTCGTAACTTACGTCACCTTCGATCAGCTTACAGCACGAAATATGTATTATTAAATTATATGGTATCTCGAACTTATTCCTTTTGGAATCTGCCTAAGCAATTTGAGCGATCACTTAGCTTGTTAGCCTTTTAATGCTCCACTTTACATCAATGACTTGGAATGATATTTGAATTCGAAGAAAAACCACTAAATATTCTTGAATTTTGAAGTGGCTCTGTCGCTTCGTCGCTAAATAGTACACTAGAAAATCAAAAAAAAAAAAAAAAAAACATATTTTTCTGCCGTCGCTATCCTTTCAACGGACAATGGCAGATCTCTATAAGTAAAATCTTCTGCCTATGGAAAAGTGTCTCAGTCTCCCGCCGTTTGTAATATAACAAAGCGGATAACACAATAAATGAGAGAAACTAGGCCATATCGGACTGTCACTCAAGG
This sequence comes from Volucella inanis, assembly GCA_907269105.1. NCBI lineage: Eukaryota > Metazoa > Arthropoda > Insecta > Diptera > Syrphidae > Volucella > Volucella inanis. The sequence continues at coordinate 158,052,813 of OU026155.1, forward strand.
AAGTTATTAAAATATTTTGGCACTACAACAAGCAAGTAAGCCGGTTAAGCAATTGTTGAGCTATTATTTGCTTTATCGGCTTGTGAAAAAAATTAGAAAACATTTTTAACCAAAACATCATCAAGGTTTGTTATTTGTTTGTTTGATTGTCATCATCATTAACCCACCAAACAAACAGACTGGATCAATGATCAAATTAACAATTGGTTAATAGAAAGTATATTATGCAGCGAAGACTTCAATGGTATTTCTCTATAAACTATTTAATTTCACACTGATATACCATCTTTTACATATATAACATTTATTACATTAATAACTTAACCCAGCTTGTAAATGAGCCCACAAGAATACCAGACGTATAGTCATACAGCCAACTCCCTGGACATATTTTCAACTTCTCACCCTAACAAACACAAGGTTAATGTGCTATCCCCTCTGGTATCGCCAGACCACTGTGTCATATCAGCTAATTTCTCGTGCATCGACCACATAGTTACAGAAAAGATTCCTAAAAGAACCCTATGGCAATACAAGAAAACCAATTGGAGTGGAGTTCACAGCTTCTGCAGGAATTTTAACTGGCCGTTGTGTTTCCTCTATAACGATGTTAATGGCGCTGCTAACTACAAGACCAACCCGATAGAGGAAAACTGAAAAAAGTTTAAATAGCCAGGAATATCTGCAACGTCTTTCTTAAGCATGTGAAATTTCAATACAAATAAAAGCTGAGGTAAAAAATACTACAATACAATGTTCCAAAAGTAGTAAACATTTTTGGTCGTTCGTCAAAAATATTAAAATATTAGAAATTATGCCTCATCTTCCTTTCCAACGCTCATTTATAAAGACGTTCCAGCTGTCAGCTCTTTGGACAAGGTTAATCTGTTTCCTTGATACTTTGCAGCCAGCTCAACACTTTCAGATTGTGCTTTGTCCTCGTCTACACTTAAGTGCGTCCAATCATAAATGAGACGAATCCACTTTCGCACTCGTGAAGTAGCAAGAGTTTTTAAAAATCTTAACTTTCACAAATCTGCTGGTCCAGATGGTATATCTCCCCTTCTTCTAAAGAGTTGTTTTTCTACGCTGGCCAAACCACTGCATAAACATTTTCATCAAACCTACTCTTTAGGACTCTTTCCAAGCAGATGGAACACATCATTTGTCTAGCCCATCTCTTTCTACATGCCATATTATACTGGCTTTTCATATTAGTTCCCGAAATCTCTTCGGCTGTAGAACAGGAACGGCAGCGCATGTTAAGTTCATAAAATATTGATATTAACAGCATAACTAATTGGGCAAACACTTAATTTAATGATTCCAAAACACAATGCTGTCTGCTGTTGTTAAAGCGAAATTTAAACACCCAGCTATTGTCTATGAATGGCACTTGCATTATCGAAACTGAAAAACTTTCCATTTTCTGTGTGTGTGTCAGTGACCACTTACGTTCAAATGACTTCATATTCGGTGTCGTCAAAAATGCTGTGCTCACGTGATATAAGAAATATTTCACCCCCTCTGTTCAGGCCTCAATATATAAGGCGTTCCGCATTCTGCCCTTTCAAACTTTTAACCATAACACTCATTAGTACACCTTTAAGCCCGTCTTCGGACGTACTCTAAAATATCGTGATTCGTTTCTAAGCCATACAACTCACTTATGGTATGCCCTGTCTAGCTCTCTATTTCCCAGTCATTATAAATTTCAAACATTTAAAACCAACGTTCATCGGTACCTCTCTTTCTTTCCTCCCGGATTATCCCTTGCTTGAAATCTTTATCACTAAAATCACTTGAGCGCGTGCATTTAAAAAAAAAAATTCAGTATCAGTTACAAAACTCCAAGAACAATGCTAAGATCCAGAATTCTATGAAATAATACAATTTTCAATTTCAAATAAGCCAATAACTGCTCATGATATAAGTAAGCAATTACTCGTATTTCCAAAAATGTCATACAACTTAATTCATAATTCAGAGAAGAATCAGAGATTGCTGACAGATATTATTCGCAATTGAGTAAATTATCTAAAAAAAAAAAAAAACACATCGGTCATGCTCCAAAACACATTACAAATACTCGTTTACCTGCGTATCAATCATTAACGCATTTTCAAAAATCGAAAACCCCTTAAGCTGATAAGCAAACGAGCATCACGAGCACCTTACTATCAATTGTCGTCAATAATTGTATATACAAACAAAACAGAAAAACTTATGATCGACTTCCACCGGATCCCAACTTGAAAGACTTCATTTAAACAACCAAATTCTAGACTTTACTGACACGTGTGACTTAAATCTGCCTCAAAATCTGGCCCTACTACTAACCACGCTTCATAAAAGCCTTTTTATCTACCTCAAATTTATCATGGTTTTAACACGAACACTATCGGACTACTTGTCTTATCTGACAGCCAATGAAGTGACAGTAGGGAGTACAAAATCAAATTACCAAAAAGAAGAAGCAAAGCCAAATAAAAAGCAGCACAACCAAGGCAACGAAGCTTATTCATATAAAACAAATAGTCAACCTAACTCTAGATTAATTTATTAAAGAACAATCTATTCGATTCTATACGCAAGTATTTACTATCAATACCTAGTCGGCCTGTTCCAATTAATCTGTTTCTCAAAATTTAATTAGCAAAAATAAAATAAAAAATTAAGAGCATTACAGACGCCAACATTGACATCGATATCAACACCAACATCGACATAGACATCGACATCACCATAGACATTCGCATTTCCAGCTTTTACCAGCGTTCGTGTACTCTATGTTGCTGCGGGTAAAACCTAGCACGGGAGTAACGCTAGTCGCACTTGATCATTCGCCTTTTAACTCTGTTCAACTAAAGTTGATAAAGTTGGACGAATGTGCAATTCAGTAGTCGTTGTCGGTTAGATTTTAAATACAAGTAAAATACACACAAGCGACAACAGATACAAAGGCATACAGGTACAAAAACAAAGGGTGTCTCTGCCGTACCCCAAAGGCCATTAAGAAGTCATTTCCAAAATAAAACATCAACATCGACATCAAGAATCGCGATTTTAAATTGGCTAAAACGTAAGTTGTCTTGCTTATAAGAAGTGTTCAGAACGCAGATCCTACGAGTGATCCGGCCGCGTGTGTCTTGTATAAGTCTCTGCCGGAAGTCGCTGTTGTGTGTTGTTGCTGTTTGCTGTTTACTGTTTGTGCTCTTGTTCGAAAATCCGAGTGTTCCTCGAAATTCGAAATTCGAAATAAAGTTTAAAATTAACGAATAACCATGAAGAAACAAAATGCCTTGGACGTGATGTCGCCAAACAGTGCTACTACCGCTAATAATACGACGCAGTTGGATAAAGCCAGGGAAGCAGGAAGTTCAGCTGCCGAACTCAAGCCAAGTAAGTGGTGTTGACTATTTTTTATGATGATAAAGTACTTGTACCTACTACTGGTGCGTATTTCCGACATACTCGTAGTTTTCTTAGTCAAAATCTTTGTTAGATACTTGTACAACTACGTACGACTGCTACTACCAGTAGTTATACTACTCGTATACCTGCGACTATAGATACGAGTAGCTCCAATTAAAATTGATAATTCACCACCAAATACGGTGGAGGTGAGTTCGTTTGATGTTAGATGTCAATTAAGCCCTCTCTCTAGATAGGAGATAGTTTTCGCTTACTACGTGTAGATTATGTTCCTGTCGTAGTCCTTTGTTTAGGAACAATTCCATTTTTTATTAACTACCTACGTACAGATTTAGAGGTTTTGATTTTTTATTTTTTTTATTTTTTGTTGCTAAGTAAATTGTACGATTATGTGCAGCAACAAGTGAACCAGTTTTGTAAGAAAGACAACATTTTGTAAGACATCACACAATGCCATTGGTGACATTGGCTGCCAGGCAAAATGTGAGAGATATGTTAATGTGATTACATAAAATTTTATATACTATTGCTCGTATCTACGATTAATATTCGAAAATATTGATGGAGAGAAGGTAATAGTCAATGACTTTTATCATAAAATTAGTTTCAGCAGATTTATTAATTGCATGCTAAATATTTCCGTGAATTCCTTTCCCTCACTGAAGTGGAAATTTAAACATATTTCTCAGATTACACATTGTCACTAAAGTTATCGAATTAACGTATTCACATGCACACACATGCAATCCTACATACCTAATATTCATCGTATGTCGAAGTTGATTTTATTTGTTTCACAGTTGACAGGAGACAAGTGAAATGTGCCTTATAATTTGAAAAAAAAAAAAAAAAAAAAACGGCCACCACCCTCTAGGGGTAGCTCTTATCTAAAGGCATTCATTTACAAATTCTCAATATACGAATATACATGTATACTCGTATGTATATATTTTTTTAAATTTATTCCTGAAACGAAAGAGTGCTTTAGATGCCAGGTTTTGCAATTAAATTTTAACAAATGTGATTGCATGTTCAGTTGATTATGATGTAATAAAATTGACTATGCATTGAAGGTGGAGGTTTTCCAGCTGTTTGAAATGAGTGCTTGAAATGAGTTTTCATCCGTTGATAGCTGTCTTTCAAGGTTAACCCCATTGATCGAATGCTAAGACTTGTTTGTTCTTATAAGGAAAGCCGTTCTATAGGCATTTTCAGAGTAAATTGGTTTGCAAGAATTTGTAAATTAACGAGTTGTAGAACTTAATTCGATTCCCGGCCAAATATGTGTTAAATACTCGTAAATATATCACGACTTAGAAATGATTTCTATAAAAATGTATGCAAATGCACGGAAACACATGCCTCTCACATTACTAACTATTCAACGTTTGAACACCTGTGAATTCATAAATCTGAGTAAAAGTTCTAGGGATTTTTTTTTTTTGTTCCATGAAAACAGGTCACTAGCATTCTTTTTGATGAAATTTTTAGTTAGGAAGTGGAGTTATGTTATGAGTTGTGAGGTGGACTCGTGTATATATAGCAAGCTCAGGTGTTAATCAAAAATGTGGTACACAGTCTTTCATTTTGAGAGACAGAAGAAAAGCAGCAAATTTACGTGAAATATTCGTAAAGAATTTGGTTGGTCAAATGACAATAAATGATCTAACTGAAATTTGCAGATCACGTAATAAGAGAAGTCCCATTTAAGCCTTGCTTAGATAATTCATTAGCGATACCTTTTTATACAATCCCATTGAGACATAAAACTCAGACAAGATTTTGTGAATTCTATCTATCGACTGTATAAAGAAATGTCCATCATTCTTAATCTAGCCTGGAGGTTTGAAAAATGAAAACACTTGAACCCTCCTCATGTGCTTTAAAATATACAATACCATAGATCATTGTCATTGGATATGTCGCAGCTTTTAAGACATACGTAAGTTTCCTTAAGGGTGAGTGGCTCCTTAAATTATCGTTCTCCAGTGCCAAATGCTATATAATTTTCGAAGCTACTCGTGAAAACCAATTTTGTGTGCCGCAACAACCGAATACTGGTGTCATCGCGTCAGAAGATAATCTCTTCAGAGTAGGGTTAAGAGAAATATGGTTCGCAAGGTCTTTAAAGCTCCAGTGTGAGTTGTTGCATTAAAGAATACTTTTATTTGACAGAAAATAGCTTTGTAAGTGGTATCTTTTATACAAATAGTAAGGGAATGGAGATAAGTCAGTGCATTTTAAGCAGAGTCAGCAAAAGCATACAAGACCCCAACACAGACTGTTCTTTAGAATCTTATGGAAGTTGTAAGATATTTACGCGAAAATTTGTTCCACCAAACATTTAATGCATAGGATACAATTTGGCCCGTCACAGGCGTGTAGAACCTACTCAGTAACAAGCCCAATGTCTTGCCGAAAGCTCCCTTATACTGCCAGAAAACGGACAGCTCCTTGAAAGTATTTGACGCAAAGTGCTAAGTTCAAAGAAAGTTTATGTTTAGGGGGATACTTCAATATTGCATCATATTGCTCTTCGCAGGAGAAACAATTGCCTTTTAATACTATCGATGAGAAAGGTCAAACAGCCTTTTCATTCTTGTGAATACAAATGCATATAGTCTAACTTCTCATGGATCTCTTTTGAAATGGAAGCGGCTGCGGAATTACTGCCGATTTCAATATTTGATAGCAATACTTCTATATTTCCATCGTACTTAGCGTAGCTATTAAAGAATGAAATCATTTCCATTTCCACATCGTATAGTATTTCACAGAGAAATATTTTAATTTGATTTCAATGCTGACTTCGACTGAAGCCCTCCAAGTCATTAAATGCATTAAAAGGGTTTGAAGTCATCTGAAGTCCTTGATATCTTTGGTTTTATGATCTTGATTGCTTAAAATGACCACACGAGTTATGACATCAAAACAAATGGTGATTGATTTAAGTAATGCATTCCAAATCAATTGCATTGTTTTTACCCCGGTTCTTCTTATAACATAGTCTTGCAACATGTGTACACGGTGCATATTATACAGAATAGGACAATAATCGAAGAAGCCAGACGAAGTTCCTCACCTGTTAAAAATATGACACAGATTTGTATTCCCCCTACAGGTCACTTTTCCTCAAATCGGTGAATACCATATTTCATTGGACCAAGAGGGAGATTCTTAGAAAAGGAAATAGAACTTCAGCTTCTATTGGAAAAAAAAATTCATTTGTCTTTCAATAATTCGTTTCAAATTGATGTTAATGATGTACCAACGTTCATAAGTTTGGATGAATACCTAATATAGATGACGGAGAGGTCAATTTGAGGTCGACCTCAGAATTTCCTATTGTATGTGATTAATGTTTAAAAAATTTTTAACGTATGTCTGTTTGAAGCCTTATCGTGCTGTTTAGGAATAAAAGAGAACACAAAAAGTTCTGAACTCTTAAGAAAGCAATTTTCAGACATTTTTGTTCAGACATTTATTCTTTTCCTTTGATTTTATTGATACAAGTTACAACTTGAAGGCAATAGCTAACATTAGATTACTTTGATGTGGTTGTCGGGAAAAACAGCCGCCAATATAAAGTAATTTTTGTTACTACAAGAAAAAGAAACACTTTTTCTTTTAACTCGTTGAATCAGTTGGAGCTTCTAATGAAGCATAATAGGCTTCTCATACCTGTGTTAGTCAAGTCAAATCACTGAGCTCCAGATATAATAGATAGAAAACACGGAGGATGCCTTTTCATCATGTAGCTCCTATATAAATTGTTTCGTAACAACTATTTTGATAATATCCTGTCTGCTGAGAAACGTCTTCAAGCGTTTCAGTTTCAAGCCACATTATCTCAGTCGCTGGACTTTGAATCACTTTTCAGCTATTCTTACAATTCTCTGGAGTGCCCGTATGCTTCGGTTCTCATCATGGAACATGGAAGTAAAGGAATATATTTTCTGTACTCCTAGAATTACCTAAGAGGAATGGTGATATAGAAATTTTAATTAAATTTAGTTAGGGTTCAGTGTATGTTAAGTATGTTTTCTGAAAGTATCTTCGAAGTATTCATAATAGCAGCAGAAATATAATTTTGAGGAACAATGCTCTATTATTTTATTTTCTATCTTATTTTTTGAGGTTGTTCTCTGTACAAGAAGGAGGAAGCTGTCTGAGTCAGAGACTCATCTAGTGCTTTAAGACATCATTCTCTAAAGAAGCTAAGTATTTAGTTGTCATCCTGTATAACAAACTTCATTGGACTAAACATGTTATGTCGAAAGCCTCTAAAGCGCTATCGCCGTTCTGGTTGTATAGAGGAGCTATCATCGAAACGTGGGGCCTATCACAATCCTATGAATGCTGCTATTACCAGACCCAAAAAACAATCTGTCTCGGTTGCATGACCATCCCTTGATACTCATATCATGGGTTGCAATCTCTCTTTAAAAAGAAGAGGTTTTTTCTATGATTATGGTCTTATGGACGTGCCGTCCGATGCAATGACACAAAAGCTCCATTAGCGGGAAATTATGAAATCGACTTTCCCTGTGCCCAGGGCTGGTTTCGGCCATAATCTGAGCCAGGAAAGGAATGCATTCGGATCTTCAAGGACGGTTCCAAAAAATTATAGGATGTGGCAATGGTGTCTTTCTGGAGGACGACGACGTAAGATTTTTTCCAAGCGGAGACTTACGCGGAGATTTGCGGAGAACCTGTGGAGGGTGTGAAATATTTGTACAGCCAAGCTGCGCTACTTTGAAGCTAGTTCATGAATGTAAGAGATTACTGAACGCAGTCGGAAGGCTAAGTTCAGTGACTCTTGTCTGGGTCTCAGGTCACAATGGGATCACGGGAAATGAAATCATCGATGATCTTGGCAGGTAAGGTTCAGAGGTGAGTTTTTTATTACCTACGTTGGGTCTGCCTGCATCCTCTGTTAAGGCTTCCATTGACAGTTGGATCTCAACTGTCTCTCATAATACATAATTCCCCAGGATGCGGACAGAAAAAACGAATTCTTCCAGACGTCTCTAGGAAGTCAGCGGCTTTTCTGCTGTCCCTCAGCAGTAAAGATTGCAGGTTGCTTACTGGCGTCGTGACAGAGCATAACACTTTTGCTAAGCACTTAAATGTGTTGGGCGTAAAAGTCTCTGACTTACACTCATTAGGCTGCAGGTACTCGGCGCTGGCTGGCTTTCTTCGTAAGACTGAAAGTTTTCATTTAAAGTACCTTACAAAGAGTACAATAGACTAGTTCTTTGTTAGAGTGTTCTGTTCCGAAGGGAAAAAAAGCCAACATTATCAACCTCCTTAAACCGCGTGCGACAAAAAGTTCAACAATCCTATACTGTAATTAATCGCATTAAAACCTTATGCAACTAAGAAAAAAAAAAAATCTGTGATGCTTTTCATTTAATCATATGAATAAAGGTACTCAACTTTATTGTGTGCAAATGCACACTTAAGGATTCAGATCAATTAGAATACACTAAGGTCAAAAATGAGGACATACTCTGTTCAATGCACTCAACAGATCTCACTGCAGATTGATTCTACACAGCCTCTTCCATCTTTAGTACAAAAATAGCCCATAAGTATTATGGCATAAATTTTTACTCAAAATTCATATCCGATAATCCATGAGTTGTAAGGTGACCCTAAATGAGTTCTCAAATTAAAGATTGGACGGGTTCATTTAATTTACATAAACATAATTTAAATTTTGAACATTCGTGTACATATACATATATATTCGTCGTCTTGCATATACATGTATATGCATATTCTCACTGTTTGATTAACATATATTTGAAAAGCAAACGTTTGGCATCGTTAAAGTGATCCATTTGTTTTCCTTAAATATCGGTTAATTTATTCCGATGCATACTTGTTGACTATAATAAAAATTCTAGTGGCGCTAAATTGTTAACATAATAAACTCTACGGTTCCGAATAAAAAGGCGTTGTTAAGATTGAAGATTAAATGTTTTCTTTTGGTTTTGTTTCGCTTTTGTTAGTCCCCAACTGGGGCTATTGAAACCAGTTTATCTAGTAGATGTTGATCATTAACATGACAATTTTACCGCATTTAAGTATTCAGATAAACTAAAAGACTATACTTTAGTGTTTCCGAAACATTAATCGTATACTAGTACAATAATAATTTAATTTCACGATGTGTAAAAATCTGTCACGCTTCTTTGAAGGATTGTTGTGTGATTTGTCATTAGTATGATATGGAATGTTGTTTATAAATACAATTTAAAAGAGTAAATAGATACATTTCGAAATCATAGTGTAATTCAATGAGGAATCCCTTTCCTATTCCAAGTGATTTGAAGGAAAATATTTAAAAGCTTTTGTGTTCAAGTGTCTTTTAATAAAATGTATGGATTGTCTTTTACATCGATAATCCCTTTGTCAAGAAGTTTCCATTTCATAACACATGTTTTGTGTTATTTTTTATGATAAGACAATTGTCCAGAGCCTCTAACAAATATCCGTCAAGTATCTTGTGATATTTACTTTAGTTTTAGCGTTTTAAACTTAAATTAATTATTTCTATAAATCTCAAGCATATGTAATTTTTAAAATTATAAGTAGGCTAGTATACGTAAACAATATATATAAGATAATAGCCTATAAATACATAGGTCGTACCATTGGGTTTCCCACAATTTTATCTTTTTCATTTAATTCTTAATCTTTGGAAGGAAAGGCAAAGAATTTGAAACGGAGATTTGATACAATTGTGCGGAAAAAATAAAATCAAGATTGGGATCAGATATCTTCAATTCGAGTACGTCGTCTCATGTATGTCTGATAAAATATTTTCTTAACACATGCCTTATTATGTCGCAGTTTTTTGTCTATCTGATGATTGAAATCACAAAGCACTATTGAGTTTTGTTGTGCTTAAGTGCTTGTTTATCAATTTTTCGATTGAATGACAAGCTATCGTATTGTGACGGGTATTGGTAAATTAAAAGAAAGGTGTTGTATGTAAGACAGGTATTATTATTTTTTTTTTTTCCTTTAAATCTAGTAAAACATACACAGAGATTTGATAATTGATACTTTACTTGTGAAAGGTATAATTCATTTGCATTATAGATGCGTTATATAATATAACTTAGTTTGGAAGAAAAATTATTGAAGAAAGTTTCACATGCTTAGAACAGAATATGTTATATTATTCGGTTCACCCCCAATAGGTAGCGCCACAGACCAATATGTGCGGTTGCACACTTTAAGATGGTTGAGGTCCCCTTCTGCGTATGCACGTCACCTAAGCCAAGGTCCCTCCGAGTACATCCATTCGCTCTATACATCCAAGTCATCTTGGGCGACTGACAGTCACTTTCCGATAAAGTCTATGTCGCTCTATAGCTTGTAGACCTTGCTGTTATTTTTCCTCCTACAAGGAATTTGTTAGTAACACTAACACTATTTAACAAGGTTTTATTACTCAATAATGTTATATTATCTGGATATTTATGACTTTGCTACCACAGCAAATACGTGAAGATCAGAAATATTGAAGAAATAGGAATGATATACTCGTACACATATCAAATTAACACAACTCAAAACTAACAAAATTTTATTATTGTAGCTGGTAAATTATAAATAAATAAATAACTTAAGACCGATAAATAAATATAAACAAATACATTGATTAATTAATAAACAAAATATAAAATAAAGATACATTTAGTGTTAGTAAATAAAAATAACCAAAAGCTAATTTATTAAACAAAAAGGATATACTTTTGTTTTGTTTTCATAAATTCGACACATACTATTAAATATTTAGTTTCCGCTGAGAAACTCATGTCTCCTTGATATCTGAATAGTTAGAAAGATGGGTATTTTCCCACGTTACTAATATGTACGAGTAATAAGGCGTTAGATAGATTCGATAATGATTCATACTTACAAGATATCGTACTGCACGCGTGATACGGCAAACAAGCAAACAAACAAAGTTGGAAAACTAACAAATATAGGACTAACAGTGCTCCCCTGAGGAATACTGTTACCCTACGATTACTGTCAGAAAATATTTGGCACGTGGAAGATTTCAACAGATTTCGGACTGTATTGCACCTAAAACTTTTATTTCCTCTGAAGTTTAGGGAATGTCTGCATGGATCAGAGCTTCCGGAAGTTGAAACTCACAATTTTGCTGACCAATTGATGTTGACATTTGCTGCTGAAAACACACATAAATGCGTTTAATGTAAGGTTAAATATAGTTGATTATCATTCCATTATAGTGCAGAAAATTCACAGTAACAGTAGCACTCTCGTGGTTTTCAAATATACATGAACAGATGACGCTCTGCCTACAGATTTTTTTGCAATTTGTTTCTTTATGGACTCTGCAACAACCTCAGTCAATTAAAGGAGGAATAGCTTTGGAGGAAAGGTAATATTGAATGATGAAGAAAATATATGTTCTGTAAATGATAAATGTTTGGACTCAGTGGTTATTACGTTCAATGGATGGCATCCAAAAGTTGTTGTTGATTTCTAGTCAACTACTCATCTTACTTGATTTTGGTTTACTGAAAAAATGAATCTCTTTCGAGCGCGGTTAGAATTCGAATACCGAACCTTCCGAATTGGAAGCCAGTCCACTACCACTTGAGCCACAGCCACCCATGGATTATTGCTTTAGCATTCCACCATAAAGAAAGTAACACCTTGTGCGGGTAAGGTCTATTTCTGGCGACGTTTAATGTTATTGCAAAGAACCTATTCTTCATCTCCGGTAACGAACGGCTCTTGATTGTGACGCGACAGAAACGCAGTCAGTTTCGATTTTTTGCTGATCATTTTGAAATAGGTGGTGATAGATTCTAACTCTATGACTTTTCTCATGTTTGTTAGATGTAAATGTAAAGTCATATTGGTTACGTTGAGTTCCCTTACCGTAGCAGTAGAGTTTCTTTTGACCATGGACTTCAGTAGCTCATCGTCTAGCTTTTCCGGCCTACACGCACGAGGTTTATCCTTTAGGTCAAAACGTCGACACTTTGCTACTACATCCTCTCCGTAGACATTTAAGATTTCTCTGGTAGCTTCACATCTATTATGTTTTTTTTTTTCGGAATAAAAACAATAAAATAATTGAATATGCTTTTCCAATACATCCATTTCAAAGTTCACTTAAAAATGGTTACAATGTCGTTAACATAACCAAATTTGCAGACTGAATGTGTAATATATCCTAAATATCATATCATCATAGAAAGATTTATGGTTAATTTTTTAGCATATCATTAGAAGGTAATATTTAAGTCTGGGAAAGTATGTGGCCGGTACATTGTCCCATGCAGTATCGCTAGAGGAAACTTGAGACTGATTCTCTAGTAATACAGAGTGGAGTTACGAATCGAACTTAAAACTGATAAACTCTTGCCAAAAATCATTGAGGATTATAAAGAAGAATGGCATACTAATAAAAATAATTCTTTAGGACTCTGTAATACAATTTTATAATGTTCACAGGGAGCGTAAAGCAAATTGTAATATTTAATATAAAGCAAACTGTAAAATAGAACAAAGCATCTTACTTATTTCGCACGAGGGTGTTATGTCAATCAAGGCAAACATGAATAGAAACTGATTTGATTCCTTGGTATAGAACAAGGATACATATGTATCATATACTACATCCATTGGCTCTAAATAATTTAATGCTCATTGAAAAAGCGCATTTAAAACTGATTTTCATACTGACAATAGGCATAGGGAACCCTAATAAGATTTTCCTAGATGAAGAAATAAAAAGCCTATAAGCAGCTTCTAAGGAGCATTGGTGTAAAACGCAGCTTTCACATGACCCCAAAAAAAAGTAGTCCCACGGTCTTAAATCGGCGGCCTATTTTTATACCCATTTTGAGAAATATTTCGACGAGAAAATTGTTTTCGTAAAAGAGCAATGGTTTTTCTACCTGTGTAGCATGAAGTACTATCTTGTTCGAAATAAATATCCCCCTCGTTTATACATTCAAATTCACAGCCATGAACTTTTCATTTCGAAATAGGATACATGCTTTCCGCTTAAACAACTCATCAAACTATAAATCTTGTGGAAAGACAAACTTCTCAACAATCGTTCTTGGGTTTCTTAAGCCCTAAACTAATCAATTATACCGAACAAAAAAGTCTTGGAAATGGAAACGTGCCTCATCACCCAAAATTATAATATTTTTCGTTAAATTCTTATTCACTGTCAAGCATTCATGATCAGATTTTGAATTTTTGCTTCAGTTGGACCTTTTCGAATTTCGGTGGAGTGCTATCTGTGTTATGACCAATTCCTGAGGTTGACATGAAATTGATAAACTAGCCACACTTCGAACTATAGAAGCAATATTCCAAGTTGTTCTTGTGCCAAGTTGAGCCCTTTTCATCCCCAACTTGTCTCCCTGCAGCTCACATTTCTAAACCAATTTAGCAATTGTTTGATGAAGAAAGTTTCTCACGTCAACCGAGATAATTTTTAACTTTTCGAACCGTTTCAGCTAAAATTTAACATAAAACATTTTATTGGAAATATTATGTATACATGGCTTTTGAAATGTCAAAACCACTCGTAAATACTATGTACTATTTGTTTGTTATTACAACTTTATGATGCCATTGTTATGTTAATTTGCTTTCGAAATTTCGTTTACATATAATTAATTCCATTCAAGGCATTGATTTCTAAGGCAGCACTTCAAAAACTTGGGTTCACACAATTGTAACAAGACCAACTTGTTTATTTTACGAAATATTTGTTTTCAAACCATAACAAAGTTTGAAGGTTTTGTCTTTTCAAAAGCAAAAACTATAATGCATTCCAACTTTATAGTAACCACACGCAGATTGTGGTGTACAAATCTACTTAAATGAACCCGCATTTAAAATTCGTTTGAGTGAAGTGTTAAAACGTGCGAAACCACCCACTCTCAGACTTGATAAACAAACTTCCTCATGGGATTAATCAGGTAATTACCATTCCATTCATGATTTAACTTTCAACATTCAAACAAAAGTGATAAAACAATTTTCCGTACTTCACAAAGTGTTTGGTCGCAAAACTAAGTCAAGGTCAAGGCCTTTGAACTACGATTTACAAAAATATCATAACAAAAAATAAATCCCCGACGTAAAAAATCCCCAATCGGAAATTTACGAGTGCTGCACTCATATCTATTGTACAAGTATGCTTGACGAATAAAGCAATTTTTAATAAAGAAAAATTATGATATGAACTTGGCTTTTATAATTTGTAAAATTTTACAATTTTGGCTTATAATTGCAATAAAAAAATATGCATATAGAAGACAATCGAAATTAACCACCAATACGTCGTTTTGGTAGTGGCATTGTTCAGATTACTTAATAATCTTAATTTAAAACACCTGACAACGAACTTAATCACACAATAAATTATTTTTGTTACATTTAGTTAAGTTTAATGTTACGTGAGCATACTTTCAGATAAGAGACGACCATCCAACCGTTGACCTTCGAACCGGGATACGGGATTCCGGAAAGTCTTCCAAAATTAGTTAAATCCATTAACAACAAACAAGTCTCTACGTCAAAACATCGAAAAAAGTGTTTTTGTCTTTTTTTCCAAAATTGTCCGGGTAATTCAGAAATCAAAACAAGTTTATTCCAACAACAAAAAGGTCGTCAGTTTTTTGTATGATTTTTTATTTAATTTTAATTACACCTAATGGAAAGGATAAATATTTTTAGAAGTAAAAATTAAATCTTTCTAATTAATGACTACCATTTTTTTTTTTAACAAAAACAAAGAAATTTGTTATTTGGAATATAAAAAATTTTTTTTTTTTTTTTTTTTTTGGACTGATGTCTCTATTTAACACTTTGTATCAGACGGAATCTGGAAGAAGTGACGTTTTTTTTCTGTTTCCTTTGAATATGTGGTATATGGTAGTGTGTAAAATTTCACGACTTGTTTTTTTTATTTTCATTGAACCATAAAAGTAAAAATCTTATGCTGGTTGTTTTTAATTAAGAAATTTGAATGGGAATCACCCTTCTTTTTGAATTTACTGACATTTGTACTTAGTGTGATGCAATTTTTCGGACAAATTCTCACTGATAGACACGCTTTCGGAGTGTGCTCTTAAACTGGAAACGGTAAGTTTCTAAAGTGTTTTATACCAAAAGTAGCAGAGATTCGTCTGAACGAAAACCAGTTTTTGAAAAGTACATGCCATCTGTGTTTTATTATCTGATAAAAACCAAAAATATGCAACCGAGGGGCTTGCTTATTTGTGGTAGGTCAAGACAAGACTTCAATCCGTTTGTTGTATGGGGGCGAGTTTAGTCTTTGTCCTAAGCGTCATACAAAAATCTGATGCGGATTGGTGTAGAGTTATTTTTGGGGTTCAGTTCTTTCACTTTCCTTGCACGAGAGTTTTAAACTTACTTCCTTAAAAAAAGATAATATTGAAATGCAAATTTTTGGAATACAACTTTTAATCCTTTTTATTAAGATTGGACCTCGGTTAAGATGAACATTTTTGTACAAATATTTCCACCAGTCTTGATTTTTTACTTCCGCGATTATATCATTGTTATAAGTGAATTTGGTTTTAAAATTGCCCCATAAATAATATTCGCTTTCAAAAATAAAATCGACACAATATTTTCTCATTGCTATCATAATCAATATGAGCCTTTCAGAAGACGAAAAATATTTCAACACCAATGATGTTCATCACAGCAGTGTTTTCATTGTCTTAGCTCTACTTTTGTTGCTATTAACTTCTGGGTACGAATTTTAAATGTTGATGAGGCTAGAATAAGGGCAGAGAAAATGGATTACGGCTTCCTTTTTGCCTTCAACCAAATACGGAAATCTTAATTATGTAAGTCAAATTTGATAGCGAACTTGCCTGGACTGTAGTGATAGTTGATAAAGAGTGAAGCTTTAAAAAATTAGAGGTTTTTCAGGTTTTTTTTGAAGAGCTGTTTTGGTTGTTTTCTACAAGACATTGCAATTAAAAAATCCTATGAAATTAACAGAAATTTTCTGTAAAGTGTTACCAACTAGCTAATGCTGAATATTCCATTTACGATTACGTTGCATTTCCATATTGCCTGAATAATGCGTGGTCGTCCTGGTTTACATCTACAGCCTTCGACCCTTTTTCAGTAACATTTATCACCTTTCAGAGTGCTTCAACGTATTTTCTATCCATGTAAGCCCACCCGGATTTTCAAGTATCTAGTAGTTCCAAAGGTTGTACATTTCAAATCAAGCGCGACAAAGTAAAATACAAAGGACAACTGTTTTAGTCAAATAAAGAAAATAATCAAACCGGCTGATCTTGTTAGTAAGCTTATGAAGAGCATGTTGAATTATGACAGGATAGCCAACAAAAATTTAGCAGACACCATTGACATGACCTCTTTTGCAGACACTACAGAAATATTTACTTCCAAAATGGGATAATACAGGACTACCATAAATTCCAAAGTAGTTTACGAGGTGTGTTCAAAAAGACAAATTTCAAAATTTTGTGGACAACGTACATTTGATTATCGATTTTTTTCTTTTGCTGTTGGTAAATCGTCGAATTACCAGAAGATAAAAGCATATTGGTCGGCTAGTGTAATACAATTTTTTCGGATGGTTTGGGCATGAGACGTGTGTCAGCGAAGTTTGTTCCGGAACTACTTAATTTTGATTAAAACAACCGTGGCATGAACATCGCTCAGAAGCTCTTGTATGATGTCAATGATAATTCTGACTTGCTCAAAAAGGTCATAACTGTTGACGAATCATGGGTATATGGTTATGACGTCTAAACCAAAGCCCAGTCGTCCCAATGGAAGCACACAAGAGAGCCAAGAAGAAAGCACGCCAAGTTCGATCAAATGTCAAAGTTCTGATCGTTGTTTGTTTTTCGATTACCGTGGCATCAGGAGTGCATCTTGAGTTTTTACCTCAAAGTCGTACGCTCAATAAGAAGTAGTACCTTGAAGTTATGCGCCATTTGCGAGAAGCAATACGAAAAAAACCTTCGAAATTGTAGAAAAACAATTAATATTGATTAATAATTAAATATTTTTTTACAAAAATATAAAGTCGTTATGGCATACCTTGGAGTTCCCTGCAAATCGCGGAAAAATACCACCATGGACTCTTTGACGGGTTGCGAAAGAGAGTTGTCATTTACTTACCCTTTTGATAGACGTATTCAAGTATGCACGTAGTGATCTATGTAAGTGATTAGCCTAACCAACTGACCACGTTAACCTGCGAAGCACCTTTCGAACTTCAAGCTTCAGAAACTTCTCTTAAGTTGTTATTGTTTACATAGTTTGTATGGACTTCCCGGGATTTCGGAATTTCTGGTTTTTTAAGTCTATTCTTGGAAGGCTTTAGGGCTAATTGTAAAGTATTCCTAGTTCAAAAATCTTTACACAGACTCTTGTTATTCCTGAAGTAGTTGAAAAATTTTCGGATAGAGTAGTCCTGAAGACTCCTTATTCAACCAAAGAGAATATCACCTGTCCTTTCTGTTAAGTTATCGATCAGGACTTCCGTGAATGCATTTCTCGTACCAGACATAAAAACAACATTAACTTTATCATGGGACGTTTACAAGATTGCTGCTTTCGTTTAAATCAATTCGATAGGATTCTTTCCTAAGAAAAATATAACAAATTTTTAAAGGTTTGTATTCGTCTGTATCCTGACATTTCTATTCAAGGGAAACTGTGCTATGACTTTTTATTATAGTCTCCTATACTCCCTCTTAGCAGCCTAAGCAAACAGAAAAGGTAATCTTAAATTTCCCACTGTTCCATGCCATAAAAGAGCTGTTATTAAGACCTTTTTTGCATTTTTTATCTGAGTAATAATCTTATATTAGTTAATTAAATTTCTATGATAATGCAAGACAACTTTTTTATAATTGCGTTTATAATAAAAGAGTCACTGTAAGTGGTAACGTTTCCTTAATCTCACCAAGCCATAGTGAAAAAATGAGATCAATTACCTAGATTTGTTAGTACTCAATTATGAGCAATTAACAACAGCAATCACTGGTAATTTAAACTTCAATTACTTACATTCTGCTAGACCAAGTAGTTGAATTGTGATATAAAGTAGTTCTTTATTTAATCATTGCGATATGACCAATTATGTACGAGTAAAGTGTTTCTATATGTCTCTGGTTGAGTTCAAACTTAAGATTAACTCCAAAAATATATCCACATACAACCAACTAAAGTTAGAGATATATATACCTTTCCATATGCTATTGAGATTAGAAAGATGGAAATACAATATGGTGAACATTTATTGCTCCACAAACTTCGATTCAATCTTAAGCAGAGCTAAAAATAAAAAATAAATCAATTATCTTCTAAAAGCATTTTTCCAACAATACTATCGACCTTTAATACTATGTGATTGTTTAATGCAATCGTCAATCGTTTATCTTTTTCTGCGTCCCCTTCGCTAATTACTCAAAATCACACCTGTTTAAAGTATATCTTACTTTCTAGTTATTAATAAAAAATGTAGGTCACTAATCTGATCATCTTTCAACATATTGATCGCACCCATATCCGCTTACTCAAAGTGAGAAATCAATTATCACTATTACCGGCGCCGATGCTGATGCCGTTGCAATTAATTTGTAACATGAGATACCAGCAGAAAATATAACAACAACCACATAACACCACATCTGACTACAATGTGAATTATTTCCTCAGCCCTGCTTGTATATCATATTCATTCGTTTGATGATTGATAATGACATGCGCACAAATTAATTACGACCGCAATTAATCTTAGCTATCTATCTAGATGTTTGCATGATCTAGGGCTACTTGTTAAACAGAGTATCTGATCCCATAGTAGCAATTATCGTTAACCATTAATTTGTGTGTTTCAGTTAATATCTGATGGTGGCTTCCGTATAACTTGTTGCTTCTTCCTGACAGACCACCCATGCTCACCCGTCAGACGACTGAGCAGCAAAAATTATATAATAATCACAGGCAGCCCGGAAAGCATTGTTTTAAGTTTTAAGTTTTTTTTTTTTTTTTTTTTTGGTTTAAAAATATTTCGAACTCGAATGCAAAATGATCTTGCAAATGTGCGGCGTAACACTTCGACGATGATGATGATCAGCATGACGGCTTCTTCCGCAAACAAATTACTTAAATTAGCATATTCAATACAATTTATGATTGCTTTTCAGTTTAATTACGGATAGTGTAACCAATTGGTTATATCGGGAGTTCGACATAGAAATAGTGACAGATACATGATGTCAGTTTTTCTGTTAATTTTACTTATCGAATTTTACGCATATTTATTGGTTTAATTCGAATGTGTGTCCACTTTTTCTGTTCGGACAGATTTCTGTCATTTTATCATTTAATTGGCTTACTCACTTGGTCGTCACTCGATGAATATTAATTTGCAGGCATAACATGAAGTGATTATGGCAGATAATTTGCCATAAAATTGATTAGAACAACATGCTGCTGCTGAGCGCTCTATTGTGATTCCATAGATCGTTAACGATCACTTACGAGTACATCCTCTTATGAGCAACCGTATTCGATTGGTAATATATAAATTATCGGTTAGCAGTTAGCTTTGTTTGCAAATGTGCTTATAGTTAATTGTTAAATATAAAATTGTTATTCATCCGTAACAAATTACCAACGAAAAATGTTTTACTACAACAAAATGCGTAACCAAACGAATAAGATATGACTTTTGGCTTTGTAACATATTGGGGTTAAATTACTCTTTTCATTAGTCATAAATGCCTAGAAAAATAACAGTACAAAGTTCGAAATACCAGAATCGAAAAATGTTCATCAATAAGGAAACTCTGACACTTGATTTTAGATAAATAATCTGTCCGCAGTTCTCCACCACTTGTCTTCTTAGTATTCCCTGTTTGTTTACCCAAATCAAGGCACACTTCAATGAAGTTAGGGGATTTCCAATGGTTATTTTAAAATCACTTCTGAAGTGAACACTTGTCAGCCATGAAATTAATTGTAATTCTTTGTAAGCTGAAAACTAAATTGCATCACCAAGTAGTGGGCATATGACCCACTAATCAGCTCATACATGCAAACATGTCTCACTTGTATACGAAATTAAGCACTAAATAGGCAAAAAGTCAGCCAAAAAATAAACTCTAAAATGAACGGATTCTGAGAAAACCTTTGATGTAGACTTAAGAAGTTGTTAAGCGTTTGTCAATGCTTTTAATGGTGACTTTTTTTTAGTCAGTTTGCTGATGAAATACATAAGACTCTTGTGCTGCAATAAATTTAAAGACAACAGTGCCACTGAAACGTAGCTTTGACACAAAAATCATCAATCATATGCGAGAATAAGGTTCCTAGAAACAGTAGAGCACAAAAAATTTTCCAAAAACACTAAGTAGTGAGAGGTTCAGTAAGCACCATTTGATAATCACTTGTTAAAACTGATCATTAAAGGTGGCACTACCATAACAACAATTAATATGGTATGTTCGTTTAACTGGTGAAAATAACAGCGAGCCAGTTTTATAAGTGGCATAATTAAGTAATAATTCGCTTTAAATTAGTTGATTTTGTAGAACGCAATCTATTCAGATTAAATATCAAGTCGTACTTGTATTATCTTAGAAGATTACTCAGATTTACACTTTACGAAATTATCAGATAAATTTAAATCACACGATTTGCAATTTAGCGAGCTAACAAACCTCGTACTTGAATTTGAAATAAAAACAAATGAAGATAAGTTCCTGAAAGCTGAAAACTTACAAAATACTTCTATAAAAAAGAAAAAGCTAATTCTGTTTTGGTAAAGATATGAAGTAATATGTAAAGGCCGGCTATTCATGCTAATATGGAGATGCATAAAATATTGAATAGAAAACTTTATGTTAGGTAGGTGACTACCATCCAATGCCCATTTTTGAAAGACATTTGCTTCATATTCATCAAAAAGTTCTTCATTTTAATTTTGTCCAGGTCCACCAAATCCAAAAGTACTTATTTATCTGTCAATAGGACCAGAACCAGCACATAGGATATGACGGGAATATTTAATATCTTCTTCCAATAAAAAAAGTTTCACATATAGTAAATACCAATGACAACGCCCTAAGAACCGCGAAACATTAGTCTCACGACTTAATTTTATTAGTGAAGTTGACTTCTTCTTTCTGTAAGTCGTCGTAAAACGGCCATACATGTATTTTGTTTACTTACAATAGTTCTGTTACAAATATAAAACACTATAAAAAGTAACAGTAAACATATTGCATTCAAAATTCTTTCATTTATTAAACCACAATATTGATTATTAACAAAGATTGGATTTACTCGAAATAACTGCCTTTTCCTTTAACACGAGCTTCCAAACGATGTGACCATTGGGGTATAGCGCCAAGTACGTTTTCCATGGAGATCGTAGACGTTGCTCTAGTTAATGCTGTTTTATGGCTTTCCAAATTTCTGTGGGAATCTTACAGGCCATGTTCTCCAATTCTGACTACAAACCATAATCCGGTTGATTCAGATCTGGACTCCCCGACGGCCAAACTTCTGCTGCTATAAAGCCAGGAATATTGACTCTGAGTCACTCCTGCTTGGTTTTAGCTTTGTGAGTTGGAGCAGAGCCTTGTTGGAAGATCCATCCTGTATTGGTATTGGTATTGGTCAAACCCTTCACAACACCCTCTAACACATTTTCTTGATAAGCCTTTGCATCAGGCTTTACGCCTTTTTCCCACAATTGGACGGATGTGACACAAGGTGAGAGACCCCCACCATATCATTACGGACTAACCTTGGAACAACTTTTTTCGATTTCTTAGATGAAGTGGCATAACATTTGTCATTATGTTTGTTGAAAACGTCTCCCACGGTAAAAACTTTCTCATTCGTATACAGAATATTTTTATGGTAGCTTGCATCTTTCCACCCTAATTTTTTTTAGTTAAGGAGTTAGAAAATGACTCTTGGACCGACGATAGTCTTTCTTCACATGCAGATCATCCGAAATCATCACAGTCTGGTTGATATATCCAATTCTTTGAAAATGATCTTCTGCTTCCTAAGGAGACCACTTCTTGTTATGTTCTCTACTCCAGACAATTCGCCGAAGAGAGCAATAACTCGATAAACGAACATTCTCGATATTCCTAGTAGTTTTAGCAACTCGAAAGTTTTTCCGCACTTATGTCACACTATTACCGCGACTCGATCTTTATCGCCGCACTCCATGCTAATATAGGGTTTTCTTATAACGACTTGACAACTTTTTTTTTTATATAAAAGGCAAACCATTTGAGAGATTTCAAAACTTTATTATTCTCCAGAACCCAATCGGAGAACTTACGTCGCTTCAGATGGTCCATCAGCTTCAATTCTTGAGTCAGCTTGATCTTGTATGGGTGTACACCAAGATCTTTACGCAAAATACGCCATAATGTGGTCTGAGCGATGCCCAATTCTTGAAAATGCCGTGGAATTGACTGATTGACGTCTGAACGGCAGCGATATTTTTGACACATCGACCAACCCGTTGTCTCACTGACACGGCAACAGCACACAACGAATATGTAGGCTCAAATTTTTGCACTAAACTTGTTATTGCCTGTCTACTAGGGTGAGAATTACGACCGAAAATTGGAGTTAACGCTCTTAAAGTTGCAGTCACCGACTCCGAATATCTGTAGAAAATTTTTATAATTTGCAGACGTTGCTCGTTAGTGTACTTTACCATGATGAAAATGTTGAGTTTACTGAATAAATTGACAGTGACAGTTTAATGATTAGTGAAAGAGTGCGTTCACAAATTAAATTCAAAGTTGTCAAGTCCCTATTGGAAAACCCTATAGTTTGCAAACTAAACCAAGCTGACTAGTATTTTTCAATGATCAATGCATGTGCTCTGAAAAAAAAGTTTACAGTTCTATTCCCGCAAGAAGTTTTGAACGATATGCGCTGAAAATTGTGTAACAAAACTTATGGCAGGACTAATGCATACTCCCTAAAACGTTTATTCCATTTTCATTGTCTGGGATATACAATATATAAGATACTACATCCAATTATATTGTCGCCATATTGTACAGAGTCATCCATTTTGTGATTCCAAAAGTAAATTTAAATAAAACACATTTATTATTTAAGTTTTGATAAAAATTTTATTTCAGTATATAATTTGCATCTTGCCATTATGAATGGAATATAACATCATTTAAGGGATTCTGATTCTGGATTCTGGACACACTTGATTCTGACAAGGTAATTTTCGACACATACCGGGCAATAACCCGGTCATAATTTGCCGAATATTGGTTTTCAAAGCTTCAAGAGTTTGCGGATTGTGTACATGAATACGAAATTTTGCATAACCCAAAAAAAAAAAAAAAACTAAAACGGAAACAAATCACACGAACTTGGTGTGCAGTTTACATCACCATAACGCGAAATAGCTCGTCAATAAAGCCAAAACGTGTCGTGTTGTGTGAGATGTGGCACCGTCTTGTTGAAACCACATGTCTTGCACATTCATATCTTCGATTTGAGATTAAAAAAATTTGGTTAGTATTTGATTATAACGATGAGAATTGACTGTAACGGTTACACCTTCCACATTTTCGAAGAAGTATGGACCAGTGAAACCACCAAATCAAATTTTACACCAAAGAGTGACTTTTTGTGGATGTAATTCTCTATCGACAGTTACATGTGCATTTTTACTTTCTTTTACCATATGTGACAATTTTGTTTGTTGATGTATCCACCGAATGAAAAATGAGTGAAAATTGGATGACCAATAGGCGTATGTTCTATGCATTCCGAGGTCAGTTGGCTTCGATTCTTGAGTTAGTTGAACTTTCTTAAAGTGAAGATGCAAATCTAAATGCAAAATATGCCATCACATGCCGATTTGGATCTTCTGAAACATTTTCACTAACGGTAGCCATGTTTTCTGTAGAGAGCGCAATTCGACGATGGATTGGCCTTAGGACATCTGTACCAGATTCAGTCTCTTCGATTTTTTTTTTATAATTTTGTCTATAGTGTGACCATAGTCTGCTTGTAATGCGCTACTACTCAAAAACTATTTTTGTAGAAGGTTTGCACAATTTTAACCATTCAACGATTGTTAAACTATCCATATTGTAAAATGGCAAAGCTTAAACTAAACATGTAAAGTCTCGGATTACAGTTCATGTAATACAGTTAAATCACGCATGGGATTGAAACAGCCAAAATCAGACCACGAATTGAATGACGCAATATTTGGATATCCCATTTTAAGATCTATTTACTAGCTCCGATCTTACAAATACAAAGTTCAGAGTGTTAACAGTTGCCTGGCAATATGGTTGTGACTCTCAACAAAATTTTGATTTTTGATTTGATTTTCCCAATCAGCTCTGGCTCGTACATCAGTACGGTGTTCAGTTCTGTCGACAATTCTGATAGCATATTCCTCGTCAAAATTGTTAAGTGAGGACAGATGTTTACAGTATATTCACTTTCCATCTTCATTTTATCCGCTTTCCATCTGAATAGCGGAGGAGCTATGCTTAACATATACGGTACGATGGCGTCCAGGTTTATTCAGATCAACTGAACGAGATCTTGCATGGTTTTGAAAGTTATTCTAAGTAGCCATATGATCCCATACAGACTGTTCTGTATTCTAATTGAGTGCCTTTCCTTTGTTGTTGAAGTCATACTTTAAAAGGTGTCGTACAGCAACCGTTAGAAGCCAATATCTAATATTATGTCTAGTTAAAGACCCCAGGTACCACGAAAATGTTACCTGGAAGGAAATCATAGAAATCAAGACTTTTTACAATTACCCAATAAGATATAGATAGAGAGACAGATAAATGCCACACGACAGTCAGTGGTCATCAATATTTCTGAACATTTTTCCTTTACTCCGTCTATGTACAATAGCTCGCGATAACAACCGAATACGAATGTTGTAACACGGAACAAGCAATTAACCACGACCATTTCGACTGTAATCGAAATCAGATATTCAATCTATAATAGGTATTTTCCACTCACAAACCATTTAGTTTTTCGGCCGTAATCACAGATTAAATCAGTGTTTTAACCGACTGAGATAAAGTTTTACAGCTGAACTAGCCTTAATTGAACTGGAAAACCCCAATTTTAGTTGATTTTAACTATGATTTGGAAACATTTGTATGAGAGCTTACTCTTATCCAGCAGTTTTTTATGATCAGACCGTATTTTATTTTTTGTGGTTTTTTTTATCTTTAATTTGTGAATGAAGTTGACGGTCAGTCTTCCGTAGCGTGGTTTGTCTTTTAGTAACATTTCTTCTATTGTAAATTAGGAACATAATGGATGAAACCAATTACTATTGAACTTTCGATTTACCTTTTTGCAGGACTAAAAGACCATTTTTGCTTACTGCCAAGTATTTTAAAATTTTGCAAAAGACTTTTTTATAAACATAATGTTAAACTTTTTCACCATAATTGCACAGACAAGTGGTATATCTCCAAAAGGGATAACTTTTTGACAGTTTCTTGTTATTTATGAAAAGCATTGTTTGACAAATCATCATAAATAGACTCGCATCAGAACATATTTTAAATGCTGCCTTCAATTTGAAATGTAATTTTTGGTCCTTATAATCAACGATCTGAGCTCGCTATTGCCGTACCGTTGATATAGATGTTTTGTACTACATATACTCTATATGAAACTGTAGCTGTTATGAGTGAAAGCCTGACAGAGGATTCGGAGTCAATCCCGTCCATTATATGGAACTACACACGAATAAGATCAAACTACGAAACCAAGGCCTGCGTTTGCAATTCCTCCTTTAGACTCTTGAGCAGCTTGAAGTCGCTCCTAATTTTTTTTTCAAAAATCGAGTTTAGTGACAAGGCTCACTTTTGGATCAATAGAAAAAAGTGAACAAGAAAAATGCCTCTAGAGGTAGGCAAATCAATAAAAATTCACTCTTTGGTGTAATCTTCACACTGATCATCGGACCTTATAATCGACACGTTACATTCAGTGGCCAGTGTAACTTCTACATATCATACCGCCCATAAAATCATTGACAGACGACAATATTATATTACAAACGATCATGGCACTGTAAGCGTTATTTTTGAAATAGAGCCCCAAATATTCGACGAAGAATTAAGCCGACAGGATTCTTATTTATAATGAAAAAAAATTTTCCATTCAAATTGAATTTATGTCGCTATCACCAAAAAGCAAAATTATATAAAGGGTGACCCAAAAGATGGTATGGATGTTGGCTGTCAATTACTATCATTTACTGAATTCAATGTGGTTGATCTTTTTGTCAGTTATCATTCAATCTTTGGCAGTTTTTGTCACAGAGTCATTTACCACGCAACATTGCATTTTTGTTATATCTGTCTTCTTACTCGTTAAATTCTTAAGTTTTTCGGTCAACATAATTGCCCTACTGAGTCCAGAATTCCTGCTATGGTGAAGCGTTTTGAATAAACTGGTTCGGTATCGGGTCAAATTCCATATCAGCGTGCTTAGCAAGGGCGTACACGCCAAAACATCACCACTGTGAGCGAAAAAGTTCAAAACCACTACATACCATTTGAAATTTTTAGGCTTCTTCTTTTGGGGTTGTTTGAAGAATGAGATTTATTTCAATAACACAGCGATAATTCAGGATCTTGAATATAACATCTAAACTGAAATTGCGACCATTGATCCTTTTATTCTTCAAAAAGTCATCGATAATTTTGACCTTCGGATGGTCGCTTGCAACAGAAACCATGGTAGTCACATGAATGATGTTGCGTTCCATTCAAAATTGCCATAGACCGAACTTTATTAATCCATATTGCTTAATATAATGAAAATTTCCACATTCACCCTTTAGCTCTAACAAAAAAAAATTTCAAGAATTTTTTGTGTAAATTTAAGGGTCACATGTTACAGTATACCGTCTCCTAAATTTAAGTTTTTCTAAAACTATAGAAACCTTTGTGTAACTTATGAAACTGGGTAAACTTGTATGTATACTTTGCCTTACCTAGTAAAATTAACAATGGTAGATTTCTTCCATAAAATAATCAAATCGTGATTTCTATACGAGTATTTCGATTTAGAAACCAATTGAAAAATTGGTAGAAATATCGAATAAGCTATAGCAAAAATACTGCCACAAGTTATAAGGCTCCATTATCTCAAGCATTCTGCAATGATGTTTAAACCAGATCATACTCGTATGTACTCGTCTACACGAATATATGCAAACAATATGCGCTACAATATTATAACTATGATACGAAATAATTATAAAAAAAAACTTTGAATTTCTTCGGGATGCCGAGGATGCCGATTAAGATACGATGAAATCATTTAGATTATTTAAAGTCAAAAAGTTAACTTAGCATTTAATGGACACATTACGGAATGGTACTAATTTTAGATTTCATTTGTTTTATATAAAGCTACTCGCATTATCATTGATTTTTGGTAATTCTTAGAAATATGTTTTTTAATTTTGATAGAATTCCGCAAGTTCATAAATGTCACACTTCTAATGATTCACACCATTTCCATATTAGTTAACGATGCAGATATTGTCACAACAACCATAATCGTGAAAGAACTCAAAAGCCAAACATATTTATTGCATTGGAAAAGCGAGGTATCTGCGAATCTGTCTATTTTAGCTGTTGAAGTTTGGCAGGTGTTTCGAAAATCAAGAGCTGAAGTCGCGCTTTCTCAGAACAATGGCAGATCGATCACTTTGGAACTGCATCCAAGATCTTCTTATTTTCTTATCCGTTGAAATTAATAACGCGTATGCGTATATATTTACGTCTAATTATACGTATTCGTATATGCTGCTAGGACTTTGCTGATCTTTTTCGAATAATCAGATTATTTTTCGAATTCCAGTTGAAACATCAGCCTTTTTTGCTTTTCGGACTGGATTCTTATTGAACATATTGAACTACGTACTACTACTTATTACATAAAGATAAGTTAACATTTTCCCGCAGTCTACAAATTGGCCACTATAGCTCCAGTTTTCTATATTAGATGGAAAAAAAAAAAATCAACAAGATTTTGCTAGAACCAAGCCAAGCATTATCCTTGTTAGAGGTGATTTTACTTTTTCCTCTTCCAAACAACTTCACTATGTATTGTACCACTCTTAGTTTCGAAACTCATTCGTCCCAAAAGAAAATCATCACACTGCCCTAAGCCTATTTAAGGTTAGGAACAACATTAGGGATTGTAGGTTTTCATGAATTTTCAGCGCACATGTGTGATACATGCCGGAGCCCCTATGCTAACGAATAAAATAATTTGCATAACGCCAAAAGGTTTTGTATACATTTCAAATGTTCACAAACAGCAAGGGTGAAGGCAAATTATTTAGAAAAGAGAGAGAGAGAGATATCGATGTACGTTGGTTTTGAATGTTCGTAAGTTATAATGATGAGAAAATAAAGAGTCCGGAGGGCTAATATATTCATTATGCGAGGTATAGGGCGAGCTGCATGTTTATGATAATACGTCTGAAATCCTATTGAATTCCATTGTCAGCTATGCGAATGTGTTGAACTTTTCTAATATAACTTCATCAGAAAAAACAAAAACTTTACCCAGTCTGAAGCTGCACAATCCTTCAATTTTTCAACCTAAAATGTTGACTTTCTTTCAAATATAGAGGTTAATGTCTAGTTTTTCTTTCTGTAAGCCAAGAATAACAATCTGCCTTTGGTAATCAATTTTATATTTTCTTTTGAGATTTCTCTGGTTGTGGTCTTATAATTTCTTACTCTTCTCAGTTACACTTTTGCCATGTTTAGTGCTGCTTCCCTTAACAATTTCTACGAAAAAGAGTAGAAGAAAGAAACTTTCACGTACTTACACATTTTGTTTTTCGGAGAGCTGCTATTGCCCGCCAAGAAAGAAGTGATTTTCGAACATAATTTTTTACTGAAGTATCAAGGCCGGATAGAAATCTCTCGACTAATAAACCAGTGTACCAAACCGACCGTCTAGTATAGGAAATTAATGTTATAAATGTCACCAAGTCATCAAGAATATTAATTGAAGTGCGATTTCAAGCCGCCCTGTACATGTAAAATACTCACGCTATGGGGGATCTTAAAAAAGATTTATGTAGTTACAGTTTCTGATATTTCCTAGAATGATGAGTTGGAATATGATGCTGATGAAGAGCCAGATATATTATTTTATTTTCCTTGCGGTTTTATTCTACAATAGAATTCAAAAAAGTTTTTTGTTGTAGTTTGCGATTCATGGTAGTACAATGCTTTGAGTTCTTGTCAACTCAACAACCGAAAACCAGGTAATATTTTGATTCATTCGTTGAAGAAGAGATTCCACAAGTGTGTTGGTATAATTCATTGTAGTGACCTTTCCTGGGTATCTAAGAAAAACCATATTTCAACTTATCAGTGGGTACAAATGTTTTAAATATTGGGTATGTAATTTAATTCGTGCGGTTTTTTTTTCAAAATTTGAACGTTTATTTAAGAAAAACATGTACAATAGTATTATTCAAAGTATTGCCCATCTGAAGCTATGACTTTTTCCTATCTTTCTGGCAATTTTTGGATCCCATCCCAAAAGAACTGCGCCGGCTTGCCAGCCAAGAATGAATCAAGCCAATTTTTGAATTTTTGATATTCTGCTCTGATGTGAACCGTATTTCAGTGAGGGCGTTCTGCATCGACCGGAACAAATGGTAGTCAGAAAGGCCATGGTCTGGGCTATAAGGCGGGTGGGCTAAGACTTCCCATCCACTGTTTTCCAAATAGTTCTTAGCCGGAATAGCAATTTGTGGCCGAGCGTTGTCATGATGGAAAATTATTGCCTCGTGTCTGATCGCATATTCCGGGCGTTTTTCGGCTACTGCTCTCTTCAAACGGATTAATTGTGTTCGGTAGCGTTGTCTATTGATGGCTTCACCCAGTTTTAGCAGCTCATAATATTTCTCCAATATAGTAAAGATATTTGCTAATATAGGGTTTTCCTTAATTTTCACTTAATTTGTGAACGCATTCTTTCACTAATCATCAAACTGTCACTGTCAATTTATTCAGTAAACTCAATATTTTCATCACGGTAAAGTACACTAATGAGCAAAGTCTGCAAATTATAAAGGTTTTCTACAGATATTCGGAGTCATATTCATCGCAAAATCATCTTCAGTGACGAAGCTCATTTTTGGCTCAATGAGTTCGTCAATAAGCAAAATATGCGTTATTGGTCGGGTGAAAACCCACATGTGCTTTATGAGTCACCACTTCATCCACAAAAAATAACTGTTTGGTGCGGTTTGCATGAAGGCGGCGTTATTGGGCCATATTTTTTCGTCGACGATAACGATCGTCACATTACTGTGAATGGTCAGCGTTATCGCGCCATGATCACCGATTATTTTTGGACCGAATTGGAAGATATGGACTTGGACGACATGTGGTTGCAATGAAATGGTGGCACAAGCCACACAGCACACGCTACAATCGATTTATTAAAAAGTAAGTACGGTGAGCGTGTTATCTCAAGACATGGGCCAGTCGATTAGCAGCCTCGTTCATGCGATTTAACGCCAAGCCAATAATAAAGTTTTTGAAATATCTCAAATGGTTTGCTTTTTATTTTAAAAAAAAAAAGTTGTCAAGTCGTTATTAGAAAACCCTATATTACTCTAGGTGATAGTAAGTAACGTATCATCAAAATAATTTCCATCAAATGTGCAAAGTTACTTACTTAGCCTCAATATTTATTATCAATATCCACGAAAACTGTCTACGAGTATGTAAAATAAAAACAACTTTTTTCCAAACAAATGGTTTCAATAGAGTTGAAATAGGTAAAAAAAATGTTGAAATTATTATCACCAAAGCAAATTAAGGTACTCTGACTTCGACGATCATGGTCATCAAATAAATATTTAAATGAAAAAAAAATCGATAAGAAATAACACAACGTTTTCCAAAACGACTCAACAACTGTTGGGTTTCTCTTTCAAAAAAAAAAAAAAAAAAAACCAGCTCTGAAAAAAACCCCTAAACAATTTTGGAATGTGTGTCTTTATTTTCCAAGGTATAGGTAGTTGGATTTCCCTTAGTGTAATAAGAAAACTTTCGGTAGCTCTGCGATGATTGGTACATCCATCTCCTTATCTGTGCATTTCTTTTCAAATTGACAATCATTCAAAATTTTATTCTCACATTTACCAAAACAAATCGGACATCTGAAGGTCTCTGATTATTACAAAATGCGACAGATTTAAAAATTTAAGGTAAACAAACTCGTTCAAAGTAACTCATTGATTCAAGTCGAAGCGATCCGGTTTGTTTCTTTTTTTCCATTATGCACTTTAACACAACATCATGTGTTTTTTCTGGATTTTTAGTATACCACCCATCAAATATTCTTGACCTCAAAATGTCATCTTTAACTTCTTACACTCTACAATCAGTGTAGACCAGCTGATAAACCATTAATAAATTGTCAATCATACTCACACTTCAATCTCAGACATGTTCCCAAAAGATAAGACAGACTGAGCAAATTTTTTAACACTCTCAAATCTGTCCGGAACCGACCCATCGCGTTCAGAGCAATTATGATGTTGACAATGATGATGAAGTAATGTGTTTTTGATAAGACGTCAAGGCGCAGCCCCCTGAGTCTGAATCTAAGACAAAGTATTGCTTGATGATTAATGTCATCTGCTCGGAAAGTTACTTAGTAATTATCAAACTCCGCATTTGACTAGTAAGCGAGATTACACTTTCTGAGATGTTATTATAGAAGGCTTGAGCTCTCAGCGCAGGCCTGTTGAGCGATTGTTAAATGGTTTCACAATCATCCTTCTTCAGTTGGATTTTGTTGTTTTTGTCGCGCTGTCAAGTACTCGTTAAGTAAATGTTTATGACATGCCCATCAGTAGTTTTGCTGATATGGTTTGTGGCTCTTGTTTTATTTACTATCAAGAATTTGACGTTGATCATCAGTCAGCGATAACACATCGGGATAACAAGACAGGAAGCGCAACTATAAATCTAACATAAGACAACCTGTGCGCGTAAATACTTACGAGTAGATAGTAAGAATTCTCGTGCCGACATACTCGTAGTTCGTATATCTCGAAAATAACAAAAAACAAAAAAAAAAAAAAAATGGTAAAAAATCGGAGATTTGAAAATAAAGGTATCAATCTTTAGAATAAAACTAATGTTAAACATAAATATTGTGGAATGGTATGTATGACAGTGTCGCAGCAAATCGAATCAGTTTCTAAGTAATTCAGTCATGTCAACTTTCAAAATTGTTGAATGAAAGGTGGATTAAACTATTAACTTGGGACATAGTTAATCTTATTCTGACGTCAATTATTACCCAAATAATCAACAGTTAGTGAATATACAAATCCTGGGTTTTACCAGTGTAATATTGTAGTTAAATGCTCAAACCAGATATCACTACAAAAAATAAAACAAATAAAAATAAAAATGAAAACAAAATACGTGAAAGTTGATCGCAAAATTAACACTTCTTTGAAGGGATATTTGCTCGTCAGTGGATTTCGTTCTTTGTCAAGGAAATTAACGCACAATTACGAGTTGACATACGAGTATGTATGTAAATCCAGCTTTTCGTCCCTACGAATGTGTTAATTTAGGAATAACAGTAAGGATAGACATGATTTGTAACAAATGAGGACTTTATTCGGATAAATAATCTTTCTATTTTTACCTAAACCTTAATTTGGATACTATTTTTACGTATTAATTCTATAGAAATACAGTAAATACATAAATATCGTGAGTTTCTAACTGATTTCTGATTGAAAAAAAAAATAATCAAGTGTGTGATATAAAATCGATGTTTTTGAGGATCTATAGTTGTTAAAAATTGGTATAATTCAGTATGAACGACTACATCTACACTCATAGCCTTGTTCGATACAACTTTAAATGTTCCTCCATTAGACCTATTTTTGTAGGAAAAAAATTTCTAAGGATTAGTCGGACCAGTAATTGAAAGTAAAGCATAACAAATGTTCTTCTGACATCTTTCCTGAAATTTGGAAAAATACCTGTATGCGTAATAAATGTAAAAATTTCCTACTTGGGTTTTACTTTTGGTTTCAAAAGGACTTAATGGAAACTATTTGTGGAAGAATAGGGATACATAATACTCTAAACAGCAGCAGGAGTCAAAATTGATTGGCCTGAAGTAGTTGCCATTCATCAATAGTTGAAATTTTAATCTTAGAAAAAATAAAAGTCTTTTCAACTTTCGAATGACTAGAAGTGTTGCCACTATTTCTATTATTGTTTTGTGGCATCCCTTTTGATTGAACCCTGTCCATAAATTTTTGGTTTTTCCTTAGACTTGAAAAAGACTAATAATACAATTTTATACAGACTTTTGAATTGTAGTGACTTAAGCTTCGAAAATTTATAAACTCGTAAATAGTTAAGAATCAAATTCCAGTAATATAAAATTTAACCCTCTCGTTTGCACTTTGAATTTATTTATTTATTTTATTTTATTTTTTTTTCAATAACATCAGATAAGTCCAAGTGAGTTGTCTCCTATTAATGAAAATATACTTTGATTGAAGATCGATTATCTTCAGTGTCTTTTCGGTGAACCACTTTAAATTAATAAAAAAAAACTCTTAACCTACTGATTACCAAAGATTAAATTTCCTTTAATGCGTTGGTAATATAATTTTGAAAAAACTTAAGTGGACAAATGTTCTAAATTGTTTTTTTAATCATTAGGTACATACATTGTTATTTATCAACTTTCGAATCTGGGTTTGAGCTTTATTTCATTCATTACGGTCTCAAGTGCGCTGCTTACAATTAACTTACCTAAACGATATTCTTAACTAATTTTTAGACTGATGATTCGGTTTTGCTTTTCATCGACCGATTGTTACATTTCTCACTTTATTCACATTTCTATTAATAATTTTTGTTCTGATTCATACATCTCTTTTGCATATACTATTTAATATCGGACGAATAAATAACTTAATAAATCAGCCTAAAATCATTTGAGCTGTCTCAGATATCGTCCAGCATTCGGATACTTTCAGTAAGACCAGTATTTTGTGCTTCATAGAGCGATATATATGTACATATTTCAAGTCAAGAAATTTTATTGCAGTAAAATAGTCAAAATTCACAGAAGTTCCCAAAGCTATTCCCAGCCGATGTCCCATCATGTGAAATTTATTTTAATCCCTAAGTAGACAAACTAACTACCTCTAAAAGTTTATTCAAGCTTTGTGGAATAAGTAGCTTTAAATCGCTTTACAGAGCTCACTCCGATAAGTACTTTCGTATGAGCCTTTAGAATCGGCGAGGGGATGGTATTTATCGGCTTTAAAGTCATTAGTCCTTTCGAAGATTAAGGGCACAATGAATGACCAGATAAGAACGATAGGAAAATAATTTAATGAAACAACAACGGTTTATAATATAAAATTAATTCTGGCTTTATTTGGAAACTACGAGTACATTCATTCCATTAAGTGTGGAATAGCACCTCATTTAAATGGCCGCTTCGGCTTCGCTAACAATGCTTCAAGTGGTCGGCTCAATTTATGATGACTCGTTCCATTCCGGTAATAGCGTTTCGAATCTTGGCCTCTAGCTGGTCCAAAGTGGTAGGCTTGTTATTTTAGTTAGGACTTGACATAGCCCCAGAGAAAACAATCGAGTCGTGTTAAATCGCATGATCGGATATATCGATGTTTTTGAAATCTGACCACAGAAAGTCGGTTAACATCGCTCTATACCTCATACCATTGCCGCTTACGATGTCTCCTTCCTCATTTCGAAAGAAATAATGTCCGTTGATGCCACTATGCCATAAAACGCACTAAACAGTCAATCTTTGTGGATGCATTATTACTTGGCAGAACATATTGTGGATTGTGTTCACCCCAATAATCGAAATTTTGCTTGTTAGCATACCCAGTTATCCAAAAATGGATCTCGTCCGAGAAAATGATTTTTTGGCCAACATTTTCACGGCGTTGTCTATGGTCATTTGGCTTCAATTCTCGTGTCAGCACAATCTTATATGGATGTACAATAGACCAATGGCGATGGCGAGATGGTTGACTCACTGGCTGTCACGGCACTTACCTGGGCTCGAATCCCGGTAGGAGCACAACAGCAAATTTTTCAGAATCATCATCACCCTTTCGGCGGGCAATGGCAAACCTCCGAAAATCAAATTCTGCCTATGAAAAAGCTTCTCAATAGAGCCGTTCGGAACCGGCAATTAACAGTAGGCCCTGCTCAGGAACGTAAAAATTTACAAAGTGAGAAACACAAATGAGTGCGAGAAGCTAGGCCTTGGCCCACACCGGGCTGTCGCGTCACTTATTTATTTTTTATTTTAGCTCGCTGGCGATGCCCAATTCAGCTTATCAGCGCCGAATCGACATTTCTGGGTCTTCTTCGATACTCCGCTACAACAAGTTGGTTTTCTTCATTTCGCACCAATCTATCTGTAGTTAGTGGCTTAGGATCCAAAACAGTATACTCAGGCTCAAACTTTCCCACGAATTGCCTGCACATTGAAGCCATGGTGAGGGCCGACCTCACGACGAAATTCACGTTGCGTATTTACAACTGAGCCGGAATTTTGATAATATTTTATAAAAATTTCCGCACGTTCGACAAACACAAAACGATGCATGATGAAATGGCAAACCTTACTGAATATTTTGACAGCTGCTGAAACAAAGCAATTGGAAAAGCTATCAATACTATCTGGTCACCCAGAACTTTCATTATAGCTCTTTTTCATAGTAATGCGTACACAAGGCCGCCATTGATTGAGTGAATGCATAAGATGGTGAATACTGGGAAAGTTAACCTATGCTAAGTTCAGAATGAAGGGTCGGTTCTTACCACTTTAGATGCAATTAAAAACGTTTACTCACAAATTCATGTCATTAAAACAATTGAATCTGTACAAACTGTCAGATGGCTGTCTTCTTTGCTAAATGATATGGCATTTGGCAATGGTGTATCCCTATTTAATTGCCTAACTAGCATAGTTCTGAATCCTTTTTTTAGGAAATATTTTACTACTTTTACTTTGAGCCGAATTTCACAGATTTTCTGAGTTTTTCATCGTTTTGGTCCGCTTTGTCTCACTTTTAAAGGATCAGCGGTGTGTTGTTCCATAACTTCAAAATGCAGACAACTGTATAGGTGCAAACTATAAAACATCGGGCTTCTAGTTTTGGTATCTAAGTTATCTACAGATCTTTTAAGAACTGATACATAAATACAATGCAAGGATTGAATATCTCCTCATAAAAAAATTGCACCATGTTTAACTTTCATCGACGTTCTATTACATTGGAATCTGCAAACAAGGCCTGTAACTGTCCTCGCGACTGAGTTACTTAGATAGTTTGTAGATAATTCACTCAGCTATGGTTTATGGTATCATTGTTTTAATATTATAACCTCTCAGCATACCTTATGATAACACCTTTAGAGTCTTTAGACTCGTAGCACCCTATTCCTACTTTTGCTCAATTAGACCCAAAATCGGTCCATATCTACGGTATGTGAATGTATTCCAATTGACTCTGCAGTGTAATTTGATATCGCTAGGCTAGGTAAAAAGGAATGTCCTAGTCCCTAAGGGACAAGCATACACAGATGTCTATTGGTCCACTGTGATTCTCTTTTGATATTTTTAGAGTATTTTATAGGGTGGTTCATCGTAAGGTTTGATTTATAATGTAAAATAAAATAAATAAATTTGAAAGTGAATTTACAATTTTTATTATCGGTTAAAAGAACTATTTATGGCATTTACTTTTTGAAAATAAAGTGATGTCGTTGTATGGCTCGGAGCGCCGTCTCACCGAGCTCACCGAGACCATGTGCTTGAATTTCATGAAGCACATAGTCCGTTAACATAGCGCGATAACGGTTACCATTGACGGTAGCATTTTGATTTGCCTCATTTTTGAAGAAATATGGACCAATGATTCTACCAGCCCATAAACCACACCATACCGTTGTTTTTAATGGTAGCTCTTGGTACTCTTCGGGTTGCTTATTAGCCCAAATACGGCAATTTTGTTTATTAACGTATCAATTGAGCCAGAAATGGGCTTCATCACTGAACAAAATTTTACGATAAAACACCGAATTTTCATTGAGTTTTTCCAGAGCCCGTTCACTGAATATATGACGCAAATTTTGGTCGCCTGGCTTCAATTCTTGAACAAGTTGAAGTTTGTACGCTTTAAGGCGGAGATCCTCACGTAAAATACGCCAAGTTATCAAATACGCCAAACCAACCTGCTGAGAACGACGACGAATCGACGGTCTTCGCGTACACTCTTAGCTACAGCTGCTATAGTCTCTTCACTACGTTCTGGATGTGGTCTAACCTGTCATCCACTAATGTAAACTGGGACCCAAATTTGCGAATGGTATTGGCAATAGTGGTTTTAGTAGATCGATTATGCGCACTGTAAGTTCCTCGAATCACACGAAAAACATTTCTCACAGAACGCTGATTTTCATAATACAGCTGAACAATTTGGAGACGCTGTTGTGGTGTAAGTCTTTTCACAAGGGCTTGCCAAGCGATACTGAACAAAAATGACAAAGCAGTTTGATAGAAGTCATGCGTAATCTGTCAAAAAAAGCCTATTGAAAATCAAACCTCGCGATGAATCACCCTATATTATTATTAGTATTATGGTAAGTCCTACCTAGCTTGTGTAGGCTGAAAACCAGCCAGAGCTTTTAACAAATCTAATGAGATCTATCAGTTTTGCTTTGCTAACGTCCTCAAGTTCTTCGAAAAGTCTTTAAGTTTTGACACTGCGCATTGGAGTCTCTATTTTCTCTTTATTCCTCCAGCTTCTGCAATAATCTTAAGAAGTGGTGCTTATTCTGCTGGCCATCCAGCCTGTGATTTAGTGGCTAGATAGGGCACCTGTTCGATATGGATGTCTTCTCTGTTGAGTCCGCTGTCTATGGTATGTTTGACCAAAGGTTGAGATACCACAGTCACTCCTGGAGATCCATGCTTTTTTGGATCGTTCTATGGCTATAAGTTCCATATTGCGTTTTAGGGTTTTAATTGCTTTATTTATGACTTCCCTAAGTAAACTTAAAGATACATCAACTTTTCCACTTTTATTCTTCCCAGAAATGAGCCCTTAGATAGGGATAAGAATAATATCTCAAAAAGTCATTAATTCTTTTTCTTCTTTGTCTTCAATTCTTCTTTTTTCCACATGTATGTATTTATTTATTTTTTCCCTTTATTATGAAGCACCAAAAATAAATCAATTTAATCGTATAATCTTTACAAGCTACGACTAATCAAGTTCAGCTCATTGCCTGCCATGTGATTAAGGTTATGCGCATTCTGTGGAAATTTACTAAAATCAACAACAAAAAATCTAATCTCTTATTGCCGTCTAATTGCTATGGTAGACCAAACAGAAAGAATAACCGCCCATTTCTGGATGGACGTCCGCGCATCCGAAGAACGCTGGTAACCCAAAAGAAAATATAACGATTTATACAACAAAAATCTACCTCGAAACAAAGTCCACCTAAGCACATCAACATGTAGCACTAAAATAATTCCATTTAATTGAAAAAAATAAGAAACCTACATTAATTTTAAGATTAAAGGAAATGTTATCACCTCGTAAATAAAATTGGTTGATATATTGTATTTTGTTATTTAAGTCTGACCATGAACAAAAATATTTACTTAAAACTTTTATTTTTATTAAATTTTCAATAAAGCGCACTTCGTCGTTGATTTAGAAAATGGTCAGTCAGTTGAACTCAAAATGTCATTCAAGTTGAAGCTTAACAGTATTGTGCGCCTAAAAGTATGTTTTTCTTTTTTTAAATTTAAATGAGGTTAAACTTGAAAGTGCTGC
The DNA here is from genome assembly GCA_907269105.1 of Volucella inanis. Lineage (NCBI taxonomy): Eukaryota > Metazoa > Arthropoda > Insecta > Diptera > Syrphidae > Volucella > Volucella inanis. The sequence goes on from OU026155.1 coordinate 158,092,306, forward strand.
ATACATTTGGTGCGTATAGGTTTTCTTCTTTCCTTGCCTTGTAATCATGATTTCATTTATAAGCCGAGATAAAGTGTTTTCGACACTTGAGCGTATACGTAACTTAGATCAAGGCACTTCCGCGACTGATATCAGAATATTGACAATTAATTTACACAATTAAAAGTGCCCGCAATCAAAATATTGTCTATTAATTAAATGATTTTGTAAAAGGATCAAAGTTTTGTAAGTGATTTCCTCGAAAGCGCTTGTTTTTGAGAAGTTTTATAAGAGCTTTTTTTTTTAATGTAAATGTGTTCAATTAACACTCAAACATTGTACTCTTTTTTTTAATAAAAGAGATATCCCACAATATCACGATAATTTAAGGAAGACTTCATAGTTATGATACAAAGTCTTCCATTGAAACGCCTCCACAAATGAATGCACTGACTGTTCCTGTGGTCATTCATAATGTATGATTATTCGTATAGTAGATGGACTTTACGTAGCTCCACAAATTTATCTAGAAGGAAGAGTAATAGTTTCTTGCAGCAATACACATTTACTGCGACTACATTGCCAGCATCACTGAAAAAGATAATAAGAAGATAAAATAACTTGATCGGAAGTTTTTATCCAATCTAAACTTAAGTGCTTTAGTTTCATAGACTTTACTTGATGGTGTTGTTTTATCAACAGCAGCGTCTTTTATTTGTACAACAATGCACGGCACAAAGATACAATAGTAACAAGTTAAAATGTATTGCAGTTGATAGGATTCATAAAATGATGGTAAACGCAATTCATGACAAAAATTTATACTTATCAATGAAAGTTGGCAAAATTTTCTCCAAGAACTCCAGAAAATAATCAATTCAAGTTTAAAAATATTTTATCAATAGGAAAGCGAAAAAAAAAAAATTCCTATTGCGCAACAGTTTGCTGTTTCCAGTTCAATTAGGATTCCGAACAAAACACATAGTACGAGTATAAGTATGTAGATAAGATAGTAACTACGTTGCGTTTTCAGTATTATTGGACATTACATATATTTCTTGTTCTGATAATTCCCTCAATGAGGAGCTAATTTATTAGTATGCTTAAAGTGGTATATACTTTCAGACTTTACACTGACCAGGAAAGTCATCATATCATAATCTTCATGTAGTAAGAATTTCCTTAATGAAGCGTGTTATCGAATTCAGGACAGTTTCTATTGATACAAGTATTTCCTTGCAGTTGGTGACATCTTCTAATAAAGAAAAATGTTAATCCAACTTTTAGAAAGAAAGATGACAAACTAATGTGTCTTAAGTCAAGGCTTCTGTTTGCGTTTGGTATGAAGAACCAAATTTCGGTATACAGGCCAAATCAAGACAGGCTTAACGATGATAGAGCTATGCTGGAAAAATTTTATAGCAATGAAACTATGTCTTCTAAAGGGATTAAAGTACATTTTTCATATGAGAAGTTTAAGTCTCTCTATCCTACAAAATTTTATTATTTTGCTATTAAAAAGCTTACATCTGGTGGAAAGGGTCTTGACTTATTTTTTTCCTTAACTAAAGGTGATGCACAGAGAATGATTTAAGGGCATTTCTAATTTTCAGTCCATGTCAATGGCATAGCTTCTTTATTATTTAGCTTATCGAAGCACATTAAAGGTGATGCTTTTCAAGTTTACCGAAGCTGTTCCTTACGCCTTACTGAAAACGAAAAAACGATTTGAAAATTTGGTCATAAGAAAGTGGCTTAGTACCCAATCCAGAAAAATGGAAATCATTACTTCTTCCTAGAAATTTCTTATTTTCCAGATTAATTTAAATGTTAAACGTGCCAAAAATTTAGTTCGTGGAACTTAGGCGTAGTCCAGTGTGGAAAATTACGCTCATTGCAATCTAAATGTTTATAGTTTAAACAAATATGACATCATTAAGCATCTTTAGTATAATTTACTTTACCTAAACAACCTTACTTGAAAATTTTATTAATTCTTGTACACTTATTACCTTTGACATTCTTAAAAGTGAGTAACCATAATATCTTTTCAAAAAAATTCCCTATTTCGGGCATCTAATAGACCCCGTTTATTAATATGTATGATATTAATATGTCCCTTAGAGGCAATTTTTATTGCCCACATCCGTCTTTGAATGCATTTTCGTGTAACTTACGAATTTAGAATAGCACAAACTACGTATTTAAAAGAGAATTTGTGAATTCCCTTAAAAATCAAAAGAGCAACCTTTTTCCAATGTTTTAATTCATAGAGCCATACTAATATTAAATTGAACTTGCTTTTATTTTTCAAATTTCTCAAAATTTTAAGCTAACATTATCTTAATTAACATTATAAACGTAATACTGTTTAAAGTAAATTTTTGCGGTGTAAACATGTATACAATAAAATGTTTATTTATTCATTTTATATAATAAATACAAAAATAAAATATTTAACTATGACTTCATCACTTAAAATGGTGTTGTATTAGTAAGGTTTTCAATCCTTGGACCTAACGATCTTAAAGCAACTCAAGAAGAAGCCCCTGCAAAAAAGATCCTCAAAACTCCTTATAAATATGCCAAATTCTTTGGATTGGCAAATGTAGTAAAAGCCACAGGCAAAATATTTTCTTATTCTTCGACGTCTTCGTAGCATGGAGAAACATCAAGTTCACATTCAACACGTCTGATGTAGATACAAAAACTTTTGAAAATCTAAAAACGTGTTTAAGGTTTTACTCTTACAGAAATAAATAGAAATTAAGGATGAGTTGAGATCTCAAAGGAACTGCGATTATTTTAACAAATGCCCGAGAAATCCTACTGAAAAAATGGATCATCCCAATTATATTTTAGTACATTAATTATTATATTTAATTAAATTCATTTAATTTAATAAAATTGTTTTTTTTTTTATTTGTTTTTTTGCAGAAGCAATATTTGGAGTACGTCACGTGCAATGTATTCTGATCTTCTTCGGCTTGGCAGTTGCTTATTCCTTGCGTGTAAACATGTCTGTAGCAATAGTGGTAATGACTGACCAGACGACAAATCCTAGTTTTGATGTAAGTGTCCTTTCACTTAATTGTTTCATAATTTACTAGCTATAGCATTTATTTGTTATAACTTTTCTAGCTATCGGGATAAATACGAAAAGTTATGTGCTGTTAGCGTATGAAAATGAACTCTGATCAAAAGTGTATCTCAAAGCAGTCAGTGAAGACAGTTGACTTGAAGTATAATTTGAATCCGTGCCCCTCTTTTTTAATTGGTCTAATGCAAATGATGATCTGCGAAATATATTCAATGAACTTGCAGAATGCCTTCAAATATCAGTTAAATAAAACTGTTAGACGTAGCTTTTCCAAAAGGACAATAAAAATTGCCATTCCAACCTAACTTCAATGAAAATTTTCAATAAAGTCACTTTGAGTGATTTTAGTAATCAGTTTGATTAATTTGAGATTTGCTTGCCTAGTTGAGAGGAGTCCATCCCTAAATCAAACGTTCTTAATCTTGAGTTAGACATCCTCTGATGCAATTCTGTAAATCCTTAAAACATTGTTTTTTTTTGGCTTATGAACTGTTTATTCAGTTTCTAGCGAAAGTACTCGTACTTATTCTAGACTGGAAAGAGTTATCAGACGAGTTTTTTTTTTTGTTAGTTGTTGGTCTTATCAAAAACATCGGGACCAGCATTACTTGTAATTTTCTGACATTTTTTTAGAGTACGGTATAAAAGAAATCAAGTAGTACTATAAGTACCCCGTCTTATTAACAACAATTTTAAAAAACGCGGTAAGAATTCATAATCTAAATACTGCTGCTTCAGATAACGTTGACATACATATGTATTATTCGAATAGAAAAATGCAGTTAATATAATATCTAAGTGTTTTTGATGTTATCTGGAAACGCGAGAACTTCTCAATGACCATCAATACGGTTTTCATAGCAATGGGTCCACTGGTAATTTAACGGCATGTCTCACCAAAAAGTGGAACCAAAGGAACAATCTGGCGAACGCAAGATAGACTTTATATTTGTAAGGCATTTGACAGAGTTTTGCATCAGGCTCTTTTGTCGAAAATGTGTGTTTTTGGGATTGACGACTCTTTTCTTCAATGGATTAGAAATTACCTTTTGGAATGTTTAATTCAAGTTGTCTTGGAGAGCATATTCACAAATAAATGCTAGAGTGCCCCAGGGCTGTCTACAACACTCTTTTTAATTTTCATCAGCGATCTCTTATCTGCCACTTATTATACAAAATATTTCTTTGCTGACGACAGTATTGTTCTGCTTTTCTTATTCGTTTCCTGACTCACGTCCGTGTTCCTTGGCTGTAGAACGGGAGTGCCAGCGTAGGTTAAGCATTAAATTCTAAATTAACAGCACAACTAATGGGGGAACAACTAAAAGAGTGAATTTAATGCTTCTAAAACACAATGCTGACGGCTGTCTTTAAGGCGAAATCTAAATACCCAGCCATTATATTGTACAATAATGACATTTGCATCGTCGAAATCGAAAAACTTTACATCTTCGTTATATGTGTCAATGACAACTTACATTGGAATTGCTGCGAAATGTCTAGCTTCCTCAAGTAACGTCGGAAATATTTTATCTCCTCTGATCTCACCTCAATATATAAGGCATTCATTCGGTCGAAATTGGAGTACAATGCTCACATCTGGTCGAGTGCTCCTAGGATCTTTTTGCACTTGTTATGCTCTGTCCAACTTAAGTTGGCAGTACAGGGAAAAAAGGACGTTTGTCTCTCATTCGCACTCTTTTGTTTTCCGTAAGGTGCTATTCCAACAAAAGCTCTTACAGTAATACAGTAACCATTTCAAATTAGCAAAAATCTGAAAGAATAGAATGTAGGGTAACCGTCCTTCTTCCACACCACCAAGACGCAAAAGACGCGTTTTTTACAATTCAAATTTATAAAAATACACGTAACATCAAAAAACTGACCGCGCGCTACGAAAACCTACGCAAATAAACTTTTTTCTTAAAGAAAACAGCTTACAATTTGTAATTGCAAAAAAAATGCAAAAGATCAAAAAAGATCTCCATAATAACACTTATCATTAAGAATTTTTTTCAAAGCTCTAAAACCAAAAGCTCCTTAACAGAAACCCAAAGACAGAATACTAAATGAATTACCAAAGTGACACTGGTAACTCTGAATGCACATCAACGTAAAAGAGGTTGAATACCAGCAGCCACAGGCCACTGCCAATCAGTGTACACTCAGATGTGCGCTGAATAAGACGTGTTGGATTTATGTCATTCACACATGCGGGTGAACAGTTTTTATGGGGGTTTCTTTCAATTTAGTGTGGTGCAAAAATATGGCATACTATTGACTTTGAAAAAGCTTCCCCATTGGCAGTGTACTGCCAATTAATGTTGGACAGAGTATCGATAGGAACCAAAACCCTCGAACACAGACTATATGTCTTCTATATATAGTCTAGCCACCAATGATTTACCGAAATTATCAGCAGCATGTCACCCCTTCTAACTTTTAACTGTAACACCCGCTTCACAATGAATGCTCATCAGTACACCCCAAGCCCACTTTCGATGGTATTTTGAATTATCTTGATTCGTTCCTAAGCCGTACAATTTGCTTAGAATGCTCTGTCTAGCTCTTCATTTCCTAGTCATTATAACCTTCAAACATTTAAAACCAACCTTTATCGGTACTTCTCTTTCTTTTTTCCCTGATTTACTTTCGCCCACTCTGTGTGCAAGCCTTTTATGCATATTCAAAAATCAATTATAAAAAAAAAAAACTCTCTAACAGTTCATTAGTCCCGCACAATCATTTTCCTTTAACTGGCTCTGCCGTTGATCTTGCAGCAAGTTGAGATAAATTCTTAAGTACACTGTCAATAATGCTTCTTCAAACTTGAGAGCTCCGCCATCATGAAATGCTGCCATGCAGAAAACAGTTAAGGCATTTCACTGGTTCTGGTATGGTAGATCTATGGAGTATCTACACTTTTGACGTTGCACACTAAGGTATACTTAAGGGTCTTTAAGTAAACATATTTCTCTATTGCTGGAGATTATGGATTTTTAACTTTAAACTTAATTCGACTCGTCTGCTTTTCAGTTGTGAAAACTTATTAAAGAAGTCTCCAAGGGTTAGACTTAGTTGAGATCATTGGATTGATTGCGATTCTTGAGATGGTCGCACACTATATTGGCACCACGAAGATGTATTTGAAGAACCATAGAATGGTGGCCGGACTGTAGGAATATTGTGTTTTGATGACGCTATAAGATTCTTCTGCCTTATGGCTTAAAACTGATTGACTTCATTATTTAGAAATTATTAGCAGCCATTTGTATCCCTATCATGGCATATGCCTCTTATTTGCCTGAGTTCGCTGTTGACTTTCGAACAGCACTATCAATGCCAAATCGGTAGTCAATATTGGTGACATCGCCGTGACTAAAGTATATTTCTTAAATATATACGTATGTAAGATTCAAAGTAAACTAAATCCAATTAGACTCGTCTATACATCATTCAAGTTGAATGAAAATTAGGAATTTTTTTCTCTTCCATAACAATTTGATTGCATTCCAAAACTCAAATAAAATACAATTGTGTTGTCAGTTTATCCTTGACCTCAGACCAACAATTCACTCATGCATCACATTCCCTTTATTGTTGGTCATAATTTTCAGTGTCAGCTTTTTTGTACTTTTTGTGAAAAACCATATAATCAATCGCAGTCGTGCGTGAATTAAATTTGAGTGGTCGTGTAAGCTAATAGACATTATACTGGATCACATAAATAATATCTTTTTGATTTTTAATTTATCATATATTAAACAAATGCAATTTTTTTACTTTCAGGAATATCCATGGACAGAAAAGACCAGATCACTTATTCTCAGCAGTTTCTTTTGGGGATACGTACTTACGCAAGTTCCAGCAGGTCAACTCGCTCAAAGATATGGCGCCAAGATGGTGGTATTCTATGGTATCCTGATTTGTGCCACACTTAATATCCTAACACCATGGTGCGCTAGAATTGGTGATTGGCCTTTGATTTGTACATTCCGTGTGATTCAAGGTCTCTGTCAAGGATGCATTTTTCCATCAACTCACACTCTCCTCTCTAAATGGGCTCCAGTAGAAGAACGCGGAAAACTTGGAACCTTCAGCTACGCTGGAACACAATTTGGTACAGCATTAATGTTGGCCATTAGTGGAGAACTTGCTTCATCAACCATGGGATGGCCCAGTATATTCTACTTCTCTGGCGGTGCTGGTATCATCTGGGGTATATTATGGTTCTTCTTTGCATCAAGCTCACCAGCCGAAAGCCGTTTTATTTCCGAGGAAGAACGAAGGTTCATCGAAGTATCACAGGGTAAGGCCGAAGGAGAAAAGAAACCCAGCTTCCCAACACCATGGAAGAACATTTTGATATCAGTGCCATTCTTGGTACTACTTAGCTCTCACTGTGCCAACAATTGGGGCTTCTGGACATTATTGACCGAAATGCCAACGTATATGAAAAACGTTCTCGGAATGGACATTAAGAGCAATGCTATCCTCTCGTCTCTACCATACTGGGCCATGTGTGCTTTGTCCTTTGTATTTGCCTTCATTTCGGAAGTAATCAACAGAAAGAAATGCATGTCTCTTAACTTTAGTCGGAAATTCTTCAACTCAGTGGGGTTGTGGATACCAATGCTTGGACTTATTGGAATGGGATACATAGATGGAGATCAAATCACTCTTGCTATTGTTCTTCTTACTCTGACAGTTGGAATGAACTCTGCGTGCTATCTAGGCTTCCAAGTGAACCACATTGATCTGTCACCTAACTTTGCTGGCACATTGATGGGTATTACGAATTGTGCAGCCAACATCATGAGTATCATTGCTCCACTCATTGTCGGATTCATCGTACATAATGAGGTCAGACAAATATTGCAAACATTCTAATTTTGACATTTTTTTAATTTCGTTTTTCTATTTCATTTTACAGAAAGATCCAGATCAATGGAGAATTATCTTCTTCATCGCAGCTGGATTCTATATGTTGGGCAATTTGCTGTTCGTCATTTTCGGAAAGACTGAACCACAATTCTGGAATGAACCTAAAGCGGTGGAAAACAAGAACACAACCAATGGCCAAAATCAAGTAGACATGGAGTCACAAAACTGAGGCATATACCCATAAACACATAGAATTAGAATGCTAAGGCCAAATTTACTTTTGTTATACCCATGCACTTACCGTTATACTAAATTACAAGAAATCCGTGATCTAGTCATAAGTACGAACAGCAGCAAATACGATACGAAAACGAAAACTTTCTAATTGTTTCCTTTAGACATGTGTTTAACTCATTTAGTCATTTACAAAAACCGTATGATGTAAATATGTATATTTGTTCGTAGCATGCACATGTATGTATAGTTGAGTTAACAGGAGACAAAGGAATTTATTAAAAAAGTAGAGTAGAGAAGGGGTCTTGCGTTACATGCGTTCTGTAGTTTTTAAAAAATGTTAGCAAGTGCATTTTGTTAAGTAGGTTAAGAAAAATAATTTTTAATAAATGAAAATAATAATTTAATGTACATACATGCAAAAGTTTACGTTATTTACCAACTTTACTACTAAAATGCTGTCTTTTCATGAGCCGCTGAAAACAAACGAACGGAATGAGAAGCTCAGCGGGAGGAGATGCTGGCTTTGACTTGACAGCCATTTTAAAGTGTTTGGGATTTTTTAACACAGGGAGGCGTATAACTAGCGTCATGGTTTAATTAATGAATAACTTTTCTTTCTTTCTGATTTTATTTAAGTTTTGCATTTATTAGCCTTTAGTCTATAGTTTGGAATATCGAATATTGAGTTTAAGTTGTTTCATGGTTATTGGCTTATTTGCATACATCTTTCCATTTAGGTAATATAAAAAACAAAATCTGTCGCCGTTTAATCGTTTTAATTTGATAATCTTATTTTTCGATCGCCGAAAATGTCCCTGAGGAGAGACATAATTTGACGGGCTGCGTGAGCCCTGGCTCCATCTTGTTGGAACTACAATTCTGGATTATTCTTCACCTCTGGCAATAAAGAAATCTTCATTATTGATTGTCATCCACATTAATAGCAACTTATTCGTTGTTTTCGAAAAAGTATGGTCCAATGATCTTTTCTGAGGTTACTCCACACCATACTGTCCAACTAACTGGGTGCATTTGAGGTACAAAAAATATTTTTGGATTACAGGTGCCCTGTATTCTGCAGATTCTTTTATTCACGTGACCATTCAGATGAAAATGCGACTCATCTCTCATAATGAGGTTGTGAATAAACTCGTTCTCTTCTCAGAATAATTCTCTAAAACTCCGAGCATATTAAACGTGTATTTGTGGATCCTTTTTGTTTTAACTCGTGAACCAGTTGCATTTTATGGGGAATAATATGTGACTACAGTAAAATTCTCTGCAAATACTGCCTTTTTTATAATTATCGTGCATTCAAGGGGTTTGTATCCTCTTAACATGTTTGTACATAACGAAAGAAGCTTAAGGAGTAAGAAAAGAGACATACCGAGGTACGAGTATATTGGTCTTAAATGTTTGCAAGTTATAACGATCAGGAAATAGAGAGCTCGCCAGGGCATACCATAAGCGAGTTGTATGGCTTAGGAGTGAATCACGATATTTTAGAGTTAAAAGTTTAAAGGAGCGGAATGCTACTTGTATTTTCAATGGAGCACTTATAGTGGAAATAGCGATAAAACAAAGTGAGACAGGAGACATTACGTCGGTGTTCAAGATTGGCAATTGACTGACTGTTATTAGTATCACCAATAAGTTTTATTGCGCGGGCGCACTCGACAATATGTGTGCATTGTACTCCAATTTCAGGCGGATAAATGAGGCCTGATCAGAGGGGGTGAAGTAGTTTTTACATCGCTTGAGGAAACCTAGATATTTCGCATCATTTTGCATTACACCGAAAATGTGGTCATTCCAACGTAAGTTGTCATTGACACACATACCGAAAACGAAAAGATTTTATGTTTCAACAATGCAAGTGCCATTCATGGATAATGGCTGTGTGTTTTAATTTCGCTTTAACGACAGCAGACAGCATTGTTTTTAGGAGCATAAAAACAGGTATTTATGCTGTTAATATTACAATTTAATGAGCTAAAAGTAAGCTGGCATCCCGGTTCTACAGCCGAAGAGCTGTGAGAATAGAACGAATATGTTCATCAGCAAAGGAATATATTAGATAAGAAGTACCAGACAAGAGATCATTAATGGAAAGTAAAAAGAGTGTCGGGTACAGAACTGAGCCATGGGGCACACCAGAATTTATCTTGTGAATATCAGACTTGAAACCATCCAAGGAAACTTGAATTGAACGTTTCAAAATGTAATTTCTAATCCATCGAAGGAAAGAGTCGACTATCCTTAAAGTACGCATTTTCGACAAAAGAGCTTGATGCCAAACTCTGTCAAGTGCAACTATCTTGCTTTTGCCAGATTGATATTTGTTTTCATTCTAATTTTCGGTGGGACGTGCCATCAAATCACCAGTGGACCTGTTAGAACGAAAATTATACTGTCGGTTATTGAGAAGTTTTCGCGTTTCGAGATATTTCATGAGCTGATATTTTATCAGCGTTTCTATAACCTTGGAAGGAAGGGACGTAAGTGCAATTGGTCTGTAGGAAGAGACAGAAGAATATTTGTCTTTTCCAGGGACGGGCTGGAGAAATGTTGTTTTTCATCTGCTCGGAAAGAGCCCTAAAGAGAAGGATTGATGTAAGGGCTTACGCAGTGGTTGTGCCAAAGTGAAAGAACACCCGGACCAGCGAATTTGTGAATGTTAAGACCTTTAAGAACACTTGCTACTACACGAGTGCGAGAGTTAATTCGTCACATTTAAGATTCGATGCCCTCAAGTGTAGGCGGAGACAAGGGCACAATCTGGAAGTGTTGAGCTGGTCGCAAAGTGTGAAGCGAGAAGATTGGCCTTGTCGAAAGAGCTGACAGCTGGAATATCATTTTAAATAAGCTTTGATGGATGGAGGATGAAGCAGAACGGAACGGCATGCGGAACATCTGAGACAGCCCCATGTTGCTGAAAACGCTGAATCAATCGAAAATTGTTGGAGCACTATTTGCGTGTCGAACTTTTAGGAAATAAAGTCTCTCGAAATAAAATTGAACAACTTTTGTTTTTTGCTATGTTCTGAGTTTCTGCATCATAAATTTCACAAGTTTATCAAAGCCGTGACAAATTGGTTCAACGAATTTAAACATGGCCGTACATCTATTTTAGATAAGGCGTACGTGGTTACAGAGAAAATCGTTGAAAAGGTTGACATGATTTTTGTTGTTCGCCGAATGGAAGAGCGTAAATTAGCAGAGGCCATATACATATCGTACAGAACGGTAATCAACACTTTACAGAACAAGCTCAGCATGAGAAAAATGAGTGCCGTCATTGCTCGCAGTGGACAACATCCGACTACGGTTGTCAACTTCGAAGAAGTATTAGGATCTCTTTAAGTAAAATCCGAAATAATTTTTGCATGACTCGATGACTCGGTACTGGTGAAAACTGGATCACTCACTAAACACCAAATATAAATTGACCAGGTGAATCTGCTCCAAAAACTTAAAACACTCTTATTTCGAGTTTCAATTATTAACCAATTGACGATTAACAAATTTATCAATCAAAACAATTTCCGGTATAATATTTGATAAAATTTGTGGCTATTGTGAATAAATTGACTGTTGTGAATGTTAACAAACTATATCAAAAAATTTCATCTGTTTGTTGTTTCACTTTCACTCCATTTAAAATGGAAATTAGTAAAAACTGATAGTTAATCATTCATTGATAATTGACAATTGCAATACAAATTATTTTTTCATAAGCATCGTTTGCCGTTTATTTTTTGACAATCACAGTAGGTGTTGAAAAATTGACTAACTACAATTTTTTGGTATTTGAAGGAAATATTCGATATAGACTTTTTGAAGAAGGGTGGCACGCCAAGGAAGTAAGAGGGTAGTACAACAATGAATTAATGATTTGATTCGTTAAAAAATTTACCCGTACATTGCCCCATTTGGCGACGAAAAAAGTGCTGTTCCACCATGAAAACTCACCAGCTCGCACACCAGAATGCCGGTAGCCGAATTGCATGAATTACGGTACGAATTACTATCGCATCCACCTTAGTCAACCGACCTAGCTCGCTGCTACTTTTCTTTGTTCCCCAACATGGAAACGAGTATTGCAGGAAAAAAATCTAACTCGAATAAGGCGGCCATCCGCGAGACAGAAGCTAATTTTGAACAGATTAACAAATCAAATTTTTTAGATGGTTTTGAACAATAGCAACCACTTTGGGAAAAGTGTATCGTCCTAAAATGAGGTTACGTTGAAAGACAAAAATTTTGAAAAACTTGCGATTTCATTCCAAACACGGATATTTATTGATCCACTTTCGTCTATAAAATAACTTTGATAAAAAATTTAGAACTGGCTATAAACTCTACTCAGGGGACTAATTACAGGGGAAATAGCGAAACCGATAAGGTGTCTTGAGTTAGATTATGCACGGCGGAAAAAATGCTAGCTTTTACATCTGTCCGTTGGTTTAAGGGGCATTGTATTGGAAAGTTAAAGGAGTACTTTCAATCCCAAAGCGTGGATAAGCGGGCTAACATTTTTAAGATTAAGAACAACGAGGTTTGCAATAGGCGGAAAGAGTATTTTAACGCGTTAATAAATGGAGAATTCACGCGGAGTGCCATTCCCTCTGCTATCGCACACGAAAAGAAAGTGGCAGATTTCACAGAAACAGAAGTTGACAAGGCAATAAAAAGAATGAATCAGCGTAGTGCAGTCGGCTGGATCACATATCCTTCATACATACATACATCTTGTGGTTAGGCTTGCAATTTTGTGTAATGAAATGCAATCGAACACATAAACAGTGAAGTGTGAATTTTCTTGTAACACTGTATATATGCAGGCAAAGGCAATACGAGAAATTGCAATAACTACCTATTAGTGCAGCTAACGTCATGCATGAATATGTCGTGCATTATTCGGATTATAAAGCACGTTCAAAACCCAGAGGAGACCGGTCCATATTCATGCAGCTAGGTCTAATCAAAACATTGCAAAAGCTACTGAAAATATTGACCAGAATCCAGAGACCAATTATGTTACTCGATTCTACTTTCGATTTAAATCGAAAGCAATTTTCAATTCCACTTGGCACTTTGCCATTATGTACTAAATTAAAAATGAATGTAAATTATGCCAATATTATATATAGGGAAAAGAAAATAGGAAAAAAAAGTTTTTAAATTAAAACACAGTTATTATCATGAACAGTGTCGCAATTTAGTGTTGGTCCAAAGACAATCAATTTTGAATCAAAATTGAACGAAAAAGAATACGAGATACATTAAACATGCTTAAATGTTTTCATCTAAGCCTTTTGAAAAACTACTGGCTTTCAAAAAAAGCCTTTTATATTTGCTTAACTATGTCTCAAGCGAACTAAACATTCGCCGAATGCAAAATTTTATACCGATTATAATTAAGCTAGGAATGCGGGTCTCAGACCACAAACTATGTCGAAAAAAATGACTGATATTTTGTGCGCAAAAGAAAAGGTAATGTTTTATTGGGTATCTAATTTAATTCGTGCGGTTTTTTTTTCAAAATTTGAACGTTTATTTAAGAAAAACATGTACAATAGTATTATTCAAGGTATTGCCCATCTGAAGCTATGACTTTTTCCTATCTTTCTGGCAATTTTTGGATCCCATCCCAAAAGAACTGCGCCGGCTTGGCAGCCAAGAATGAGTCAAGCCAATTTTTGATATTCTACTCTGATGTGAACAGTATTTCAGTGAGGGCGTTCTGCATCGACCGGAACAAATGGTAGTCAGAAGGGGCAAAGTCTGGGCTATAAAGCGGGTGGGGTAAGACTTCCCATCCACTTTTTTCCAAATAATTCTTAACCGGAATAGCAACGTGGGGCCGAGCGTTGTCATGATGGAAAATTATTGTCTCGTGTCTGGTCGCATATTCCGGGCGTTTTTCGGCTACTGCTCTCTTCAAACGGATTAATTGTGTTCGGTAGCGTTGTCCATTGATGGTTTCACCCGGTTTTAGCAGCTCATAATACAGCACACCCATCTGATCCCACCAAATACAGAGCATTACCTTCGCGCCATGGATATTCGGCTTTGCCGTTGATTTGGCTGGTTGGTCGGGTTTCACATATGATTTTTTGCGCTTGGGGTTGTCGTAATGCCAGTAATCCGATGCAAAAATGACTTCCTTTTGTGGCGTTCCAGCAGCATTTCGGACATGCAAAACCGACTTTCGACGTCGCTCGGCTTGAGTTCATGTGGAACCCAATCTCCTTGCTTTTGAATATATCCAGCTGCTTTAAAACGTTTTGAAATGGCTGCTTGATTGACACCCAAAGATTCTGCGAACTCTTTTTGTGTTTGGCAACAATCTTCATAGAGTAATGCATCCAGTTCTTCATCTTCAAACTTTTTTGGCTGCCCAGGACGTTCATCGTCTTCGAAGCCAAAATCACTCAATCGTGCAAATCACTTTTATCACGTTTGCTCAGCTAGCGCATGTTCACCATAAACTTTCACCAAAATGCGATGACTTTCGGAAGCAGTTTTCAGTAATGAAGAAGAACTCTCCGCAAAAACACTTTTTCAGGCACAAAGTTCGACATATTTGAGTAAAAAAAAAATTGTTGTTTACGCTTCAAATGAATGACATATACTGAAATGACGTACAATGACAGTAGCTTTCCAACGCATGTTCCAATGGAATAATAACAATTTAATAATACAAGTTACGCCATCTCTTAGCAAACCGCACGAATTAAGTTATAGACCCAATATAAATCTGGAATACCTGGTTCGATCGGAGTAGTAGGTGGTACACATATACAAATTTTCTTTTTCATTGTTCACTGGATTATTGTTTTCTTTCAAAGGTGCCGAGTTATTCGTATCCAGACCAAAACTCAAAGAACTAAGTATTCATTCAATAGCTTGACCTAAATCAAGCAAATCAGCCAGCTTTTCCTCGAGTGGATTAAGAGAATAATATTTAAATGTACCACCACCGGCTCCATACAAATTTACTTAGTGTTTTCTTAGTTTTGCCTTGGTGTCTATATTAAAATCCGCCCAAACCTAGGATGAAATACTATAAAACCGTATAAAACCGTAAATATCGTAAAAACGTTTTATAAAAATAACGAGCCACCGGTCTCAACTTTTTGTGTTTTATGCGAAACGTTTGGTGTCGCTAGGAGACCAAATAAGCGCACATTTACACGACTCGATGAATCTTTCTAACACGGTTGACCGATAGCTTCAAAAATAATATAAAAATACGACTAACACAAGAATATCCAGCTAAAATAAATTAAAACTCTTCAATAAACTGTTCCACGACGCCTCTAATTAACACACCACTGCAAATGAATTGAGTGCATGTGTCACAAGGATGCCGACGAAATTCGCTTCATATAGACATTGATAGCTGCCAAAATTCTGCAGCAATTTATATAAAAGGAGGTCTATGACCAATGACACACGCACGGCTGAATATTCGCGAGTCAGTTGAAATGGGCTAAAGAATATTAAAATTAAACAAATACTACCTTAAGAAATGCATCCTTAAGCTTAACGATAAGAATATTTCTTAAAAGTGCTTTCAACCAATGTTGAGTGCTCGCAATTAAGCACAAAAACGATGTTGCACTTGGTCAGTTTTTGACTCAAGTTAATATATTCGGATGAAGACCTGCGAATGGCGTCAACAAACGTACTTGAGACCTCAATATTCTCAGCACTCCTTATGTTTCTTTCTTTCACTGACACCGGAACATTAAGCAGCGAAAATCTAGATCCAAATTGTTGCACTAAATTACGAATTTTGATTCGAATGGGGCGACTATAAATGGTAGACATTGGCAAACAACATAGTAATGAAAGTTCACTAAATAACACTATGTTAATGGTGCGTTCACATAAAAAAAAAACAAAAAAAAGATAATAATTAATGGAAAACCCTGGATAAGACTAAAATAGAACCCTGTACACTTTGATAGCAGTATCATAGTTGCCGAGGATATAAGAATTAACTATTTCACTTGAACCATAAAAGCCAAGATTTCTGCATGACTGGCCAAAGTGAAATAAAATAGAC
Organism: Volucella inanis; assembly: GCA_907269105.1. NCBI lineage: Eukaryota > Metazoa > Arthropoda > Insecta > Diptera > Syrphidae > Volucella > Volucella inanis. The sequence goes on from OU026155.1 coordinate 158,108,583, forward strand.
TCTCATCTCATGATTGAGGTTTACTTCCCAGGTAACCTAATCAGAACCAGCTCACAACCAGCTCCTTATAATGAAGCTGCTACTAGTGAGCTCTAAAGCGCAGGCAACTCCAGTCGTGATCAATGATTGGTGCACTAAAACTGGGCTTTCAGTAAATCTTCTCAAAATTAAGCTTTTTCTCTTTAGGAGAAGGAAGAAGCTGACAGGCAACACCATTTAATTCTCCAAGATTTCATTCCTCGTTATGAAAAATTGCATCTGTCTTCCAAGCAGAGATAAACGCAATGTTGATAGCAATAGCGGAGGGGACTTATCAAATGCTGTAGCGATAGCCAAGCTGCACTAAGAACCTTGCTAAACTCTCTTAGTACCTCCAAGTTCGATAATGCAAGATATCGCAAAACGTAGTCGGAATACTGAATTCATGGAGTCTTGTATGGATCCCAGATCACAATGGTATTACGGGAAATGAATTGGCCGAGGACAGTTTTTTAAGACCTGAACCTACGTTTGGTCTGCTTGCGTCCTCCGAAAAGACTTCCATTGGCAGTTGAGTTTCATATGAGCTCAACTGCAGATTGCATGACTCTCCAGGTTACATGCAGACCAAACCAAAAGACTACAGGCTGCTTACTAGCATCTTGGCGGGGCACTACACTTTTGTTAAGGACTTAAATGTGCTGAACATAAGTGATATAATATCCATCGTGGTGAAAGCTGGTACTGTAGGCACTTTGTTACCTATTGAAACGCTTCCTCATTTTTCTTTCGAAAGACTAAAGGTTCCATTAAACGGAACTTACAGGGAGTACAATGTACTAGCTCTTTGTTTGAGTGCTTCTCTGTTTCGACCGAAAAAAAAAATTTAATTCCAATTCTGTTTAATGGCGCAAGAACATTGACGTTAGCGAAGATGATCGCCGTGGGTCAAAATCCTTCAAGTAAGTTTTGGTCCTGTTACCTTCTTAAGCTTTGAAGCGAGTATTTAACAGCAAACTCTACGAGTTATATAAACGCATCGATATGGTCAAAGAGGTATGCAGAAATGTTAGCCCTTCGCATCGAAGATTCTTAAATTCCTGTCTGGAGGGACAAGTGGAAGAGGAATTCGACCACATTAAAGTACGTAAATGCAGGCAGTTGGCTGGAAACTATACTAACTGGAGAGGTTAATTTATTGAGCCAGTTCGAAAAGATTTGGCAGGAATCCCATTTCTAGTGCGTCACAAAATTATAAAAAACAAAATATATTTAGTGTTGTTTGAGTTAGTACCTTATCAGTGAGAAGAAGACGCAACAAGTCAACAAAGAATAAACAATCTGCTAAGAATCACTCAACCATAAATTGCTAACCTTATATAGCTACATCTTATCTACTACGGCTTTCCTTTGTTCTAGAGAGACCTGCAACAGCACTGTGAATAACTGGTTAAGGAGTCACACCTATGTTATGATGTCGCCGTCATGTTTTCATCATTAATTTTATTCAAGGCTCGTAGGACCCTAGTAGTGATCATTGACTTGTATTGTGGTGAGTTCTTTAGTTCCTAGACAAGTGTTATGGGATCAAGTTAAGCACAATACTTGGTAAAAATCACTTTCGATCACACAATCTTACTATTGAAATGAAGCCTTGCAAATGAAGTTTTGATTTAGAGTAAATGCACCTATCTGCATATATAGTAAACTGAAATGCGAACAACGTCGAGGTGTGGAGAGATTACCTGTGTTAATCTTTCCTGTCATTTAAAACATCCTTCCAACATATAAATTTGCTTATTTTGAAGATCACAATATCTTGTTATCTTTTTTGTAGACTCAAAGACATAAACAAATTTTAAGGCATGAAGGGTGCCTTAACCTTAACCTTTAACCTTAAGAATAGCATTATGTATAATGTATTGTTATAAGCCAGTTTTTATGAGAACTTATTTGCAACTCAATTAAGGCCTTATCATTTCGGTTATCCAAGGAGATCGCAGATCGAACAACTTGTACGATCTTGCTTGTGTACCTTAACATTGACAAGCATTTCATATCTAAGCTTTTTTGTAAATCCTCCATCGTATTCATCCGGGCACAAAGCAATAATAAGCTGGAACAAATTTACTGAAATATTTTATAGTCAGCACTCTCAAATTTATTATCACAATCAACGACTGTTGCAGTACGAATTAGTGTTATCAGACCGAAATCAAACAAATAACTACATTTATATTTAAAATAAATATTTATCTTTGATCACTTGATTACAACTAAAAGCAAATGTAATCGCAAAAAAAATGATAAAATGAGAACGTACTGCATACCATACATATAGGTTTGGTGCATGATGATTTCATATTTAAATATTCACCCCATCAGTAAACTACAACTCGTCTCTATGTGCTCTCATTACTTAAGAGGAAGGCTTTTATTAAAACCGTCAACCTCTCCATATATTCACATAAATTTGGCAAATGGCATTGCCTAAATAATGTCAAGAACCTAAAAACCAAGCAAAATTTAATGGATACGAAAAAATTATCAATTGCTTATCAGTGATAAAGCCAATCATTGGAACTTCAAAATCTGGAAGCAGTAATAAAATAACAAAAAATCTTCATATCAAGTTGGAAAATTACACCTCAAACGGTGCTAAGGATGGAGCGCAGTACATAGTTTATAGGGAAAGGTGAAGGCATTTAAACATTAAGAAAAACATCCTTGTAAACCTAGTCTGCTAACATGGGTTTATCTTAAACTTCTACATGCCATATATCTTGCGACAAAGCTTTATAATCCTCAGTCCAGTACAATTTTATAACATAGTCTTCGAATATGACATCGCCTATATCAGCTCTAATTTTAAAAGAGGCCCATTTAATTCTGGCAGTAGAAGAAAATCTTCTTCATCCCAGTATTCACCATCTTGTAGAAATTCATCTGTAGCAAACCGTGCTTTCCGGAAACAATTAGCAATTGTTTGTTCTTCGATAGTCACGTTCCATGTCTTATTCAGCTCCCTTCACTGTTGTAGAAACTCCTTCCTCCATATTGACCAAAACCTTTTAAACAATCCGTTTTCTATAATGCTGTTTTAAATTTTAAATGATCCATTGGCTGATCCATTAGCTGAAATAGTGAGGTTATGTTTGCAGGAAAATATGCATATTTTATATTTTTCAATTTATCTTCTATATCTTTCGGGTGAGCAGGACAGTTATCAACGAAAAGGTGAATGTTCCTTTTCTGAGAGGCAAACATATTGTCCAACTTTACAAGTCATTTCTTATAAATCTCACTCGTCATCCAGGTCCTTTTGTTACTTTCATAATCAACATCAAGTGATTTGAGTTTTTGGCTTCCCCAATAACGAGTAATTTCAGCATTTCAGACCCAGTCATATTACTGCCAATCATTATGGTATTCTCTCTTTGCTACATTTTCCACTAAAACATTTCTAACTTTTAAACGCTAGTGCCTTATTTGGTAAACATTTAAAAAATAGACCTGCCTGTTTGTTTGGCATTAAAAATATAATTTTTATCAAACTGGGCTTTCAAACCGGGTAAAACGTTTTTACAATAATGATCTCCAGTTACCGAGTCCGCTCCACTATCACCACAAATCGTTTTTTGGACAATGGAATGTATTTTTTTGAATTTTGCCTATTTTATCATAGCGTCATCAATATCATCATAGTGGCAGGTTTTTAGCCTTTTTTTGCTTATTGCCAGCACCACTTATTAACAAGTATTTTTCCTCAAGTGATAAGCAATTTGAATGTCGTTTTATCTTTCAATTCTCTGTATATTGAATTTTACCACCGATATTTAATATCTTCCACACACGAGAAAAATCAATTGTCATTGCATGATACGTATGAATATGGAATTTAAATAACAATATTGACTTCCCCTTTTACGCTTCTGAGAAAACGTAGTTACTAAGTAAATTCCCCGAAAAATTCGAGTAACATTTGAAATATCTCTTCGAATAGTCGGAATTATAGAAATTCGAGTTAGGGAGCCAAAAATATATGAAAAATGCAACGAAAAGTTAGTGTTCACGATAAGTTCGATTAAGAGAAAAATTCGAGAAAGAGGGGTTCGAGTTAGAGAAGTTCCATGTATAGAGTTTTCCAATAGGGACTTCACAAGTTTGAATTTAATTTGTGAACGCACTCTTTCACTAATCATCAAACTGTCACCGTCAATTTATTCAGTAAACTCAACATTTTCATGGTAAAGTACACTAACGAGAAATGTCTGCAAATTATAAAAATTTTCTACAGATATTCGGAATCGGTGACTGCAACTTTAAGAGCGTTAACTCCAATTTTCGGTAGTAGTTCTCGCCCTAGTAGACAGGCAATAACAAATTTAGTGCAAAAATTTGAGTCTACTTGGTTTTGTGATGTTTCCGTGTCAGTGAGACAAAGGATTGGTCGAAGTGTTGAAAATATCGCAGCCGTTCAGACTTCTGGAGCAAACGATCCAAATCAGTCAATTCCACGGCGTTCTCAAGAACTGGGCATCGCTCAGAACGCGTTATGGCGTATTTTGCGTAAGGATCTTGGTTTACACCCATACAAGATCAACCTGACTCAAGAATTGAAACCGATGGACCATTTGAAGCGACGTACTTTCTCCGATTGGGTTCTGGAGAAGATGCGCTAAGATGATGAATTTCATCTTAAAATCATCTTCAGTGACGAAGATCATTTTTGGCTCAATGGGTTCGTCAATAAGCAAAATATGCGTTATTGGTCGGGTGAAAACCCACATGTACTTCATGAATCACCACTTCATCCACAAAAAATAACTGTTTGGTGCGGTTTGCATGCCGGCGGCGTTATTGGGCCATATTTTTTCGTCGACGATAACGATTGTCAAGTTACTGTGAATGGTCAGCGTTATCGCGCCATGATCACCGATTATTTTTGGGCCGAATTGGAAGATATTGACTTGGACGACATGTTGTTTCAACAGGATGGTGCCACAAGCCACACAGCACACGCTACAATCGATTTATTGAAGAGTAAAAATGGTGAGCGTGTTATCTCAAGACATGGGCAAGTCGATTGGCCGCCTCGTTCGTGCGATTTAACGCCGCTTGACTATTTTCTGTGGGGCTACGTTAAGTCATTGGTTTATGCCGACGACGTTGGAAGAGCGAAATGTGTGGTCGAGTTGTTGAACGACTCGAGAACGAAGTCAAGTTCCATTCATAAATCTTTTGATTTTACTTCAAGCCAATAATAAAGTTTTTGAAGTATCTCAAATGGTTTTCCTCTTATTTAAAAAAAAAAAGTTGTCAAGTCGTTATTAGAAAACCCTATATGTATGTTATACACTCTTTTTAAATGATTTTTTTTTTACACGAGATCTTTTTTCACCCCTCTGCAACTTTCAACGGACATTTTTTCTGTTTTTGTACGATTTTTCCGTACTTTTGTGTTTTGATTTAGTTAGTTTTACTACATGTAATATGTAACATAACCCTTAGATTGCAATTTTTTTGTCAATAGAAAAAAAAAACAGTGCTTTGCAATGGTGCCAAAACGTATCAATATATGTACGTCTGAGTGAAAAAATAAAAATTTTAGATGAATTAAAATAAATCAGGCGAAAAATCTACGGCAGTTGAAAAAAAAAATAAAACTTAAACTAAGCAACTGTTCGCACAATAAAAAGTGGAAAGTGGCTGCACCCAGCAGTGTCGGGAGTTTTTCCAAAGCTTTTAAAGCCAGAGATGTGCTGCTATACAACCACAACATAGGATATCTGTTGATACCAAAACAATAAAAGTCAAGGCACAGTTAAGAACGAAAACGCGAATGTAATAGCTAAATCCGGCAAGTTCACCTTTTGCGCTAGCAATGGCTGGCTTAAAAACTTTTTACATCGAAATTCGGTCTACAATGTAAAAAATAGAGGAGAGTGGGCATCAGCAGATGCAAAAGCAGCTAAAGAATTTTCATAGAAGCTATCGCGTCGAACTATTGCTATTCTATGTTATGCTATTCTGCAAAAATATACCCAGTCGCACCTAGGTTTATTTTAGGTTAAATATTAAGTTTTTATAAAAAATAAAAAATTGTGTTCATGTGCTAAGTTTTTTGTTAACAATTTTTTTCTTAACCTTAACTAGAGAATATAAATATTTAAATTAAATGTAAAAAAGAGTCGAAAGACAGAGATATAAGAATTTAGGGTAGCTAAGAGTGTCAATGCGGAGCCAGTAAGTTAGTGTAAGATTGTTAAGTAATTTTAAGTGCTTATGAGTAATAAAATCAAATTCATTTAAAAAAGAATGGTTTTGAGATATGTCTATTGAAGATATAAATGAATTTTTTGAAATTCTCGTTTTGGGTGATGATGAAATTCTGCAAAACTTAAACGAAAATAATAATGAGGAAGTTATGCTATGAAGAAGTGCTATGCTGTGATGCTGGACATCTTACCGCGAACTTGGAAAATTTCGCAAGGCTTGGAAAAAGCAATGGAATTGCAAATACATTTTTTTAACCATGATCCAAATAAAGATCGTTCAGTCAAATTTCAGAGAAATATAAAAGAAGCAATAGAACACTACCGCCGTCTCTATGATGAAGTTAAAGAAAAAATGCCACAGTGGATGGAAAAATGTATAAATAAATAATTTTTATTTAAAATAAACAAATAAAATGAATAAAATATATTTAAAATGTAGGAATATTTTTTTTATATGTATATATGTTTTGATTGCACTATATTTTTGTTTTGCACGGTTTTCTTTCAAAATTGGAACGACTTAGCGCTTTTATAGGAAAATTGATCTTATTTTACACGGTTTTATTTTACATGACATTTTCTTGACCCGACAAACCGTGTAAAGAAGATCAAGTGTAAATATAATACATGGGCTGAAAAGTCAGTGCCGTTTTATAGTAAAACACAAAATTTTTGCAAAATTCAACTTTATTTATCAATACAGTTGCCCTCGAGGGCGATACACTGATTGAAACGATTTTTCAATCTTTCAATACCAGTTCTGTAGTACGATTTTGGTTTAGCCTCAAAATAGGCCTCTGTTTCGGCGATTACTTCTTCATCGGTCTTAAATCTCTTTCCGGCGAGCATTCTTTTGAGGTCTACGAACAGGAAATAGTCGCTGGGTGCCAAATCTGAACAATACGGTGGGTGGGGAAGCAATTCGTAGCCGAATTTATTCAATTTTGCCATCGTTTTCATCGACTTGTGACATGATGCATTGTCTTGATGAAACAGCACTTTCTTTTTCTTCAAATGCGGCCATTTTTCTGCGATTTCGTCCTTCAAACGCTCCAAAAACCCAATGTAATAGTCGCTGTTGATAGTCTGCCCCTTTTGGAGATAGTCGATGAAAATTATTCCAAATGTATCCCAAAATACGGATGCCATAAACTTGCCATCCGACTGTTGAGTTTTTGGTCGTTTTGGACGAGGTTCGTCGCCTGCTCGCCACTCAGCTGACTGCCGACTTGACTCTGGTGTGAAGTGATGGAGCCAAGTTTCATCCATTGTCATCATCAACACGTTGTTGTTTTTGGCCGACTGTGAGCAAACGCGGCACCCACTTTGAACAGAGCTTTCGCATGTCCAAATATTCGTGTATGATATATCCAACACGCTCTTTTGATTTCTTCAGAGCCTCAGCTATTTCGATCAACTTCACTTTACGGTCATTCGTAATCATTTTGTGGACTTTTTTGATGTTTTCATCTGAAACAGCCTCTTTTCTACGTCCATTGCGTGCATCATCTTCGGTGCTTGTATGAGCACTTTTAAATTTTTCGATTAACTTGCGAATGGTTCGTTCGGCTGGTGCAGAGTCCGGGTAATACCTATCAAGCCATTTCTTTGCATCGGCTGCATTTTTTCCCATCAAAATGATAAATCAACACACGAAATTGCTTTGAATTCATTTTTTTTCACAATCACAAAAGTTGCTTCCTTCACAGCGCTATATCTCGAGAGCTAATCGATCGACAGCTGTCAAGTTTATACACCTATCTTTTGAAGGTTGGTACTAACTGGATTTAATTCAAGTGGTGCCCTCTCTTAGAAACGGCTTTGACCTTTCAGCCCATGTGTTATATACATTTTTTTTTTTTTTATCAATTTCAGTTTTTTGCTTTAATTTTTTTTTTTTTTTTGGTTTTTTTATTTTATTTATATAAGCTACCTAAGCTTTATAAGCCGGTCATAGCTTTTAAAAAAAGCATTACCGACCCTGCTCCACAACGAGTTAAGCCTTATAGAAATTGTAAAGGGAATATCGGAAACTATTACCTGCTGGATAAACGACAGCGATATAACTGATATATGTACAATATATCGAACGAAAACTTAAAACCTACAGAAATCCACTGGAATTGCAATATTTGCATCCAGTATAACAAAACTGCCATTCGTCAAACAAACTCGCTCCATTCGCTCCATCAAACTTAAAGCTGTAGGTAATGCAAAACATCAACAGCTGCACAAATGGAAGTGCAGCTCCGACCGATGATACGGTGTATGCCAACAATCAGCTGACCAGACATAACAAACATTTCATGCGGTAGGCAAAGGAGAATGCGAGACTAGAAAACTGGTGATTTGTGTGGGAGAGTGCCTGAAGAATATTGGCCAGACAAATGAGAGTAGGTACGCAGCCGATATTAATAAATTCCGTTGACGATATAATCAAAATTACACGCACACAATAATTACAGTTCTTGTAAACAAAACGAAACATAAAAACTTTTAATGGCAAAATGGAAAACACAAATATAAACAATGGCTTACATGTTTATTTGAAATGTAGGGTAATGAGTGGTTTTAGCGACATCAACATAAATGAATTAGAAAAAATTAATAAATAAATGTTGCTGCTTGAGCTTTAACATTAGATCTTTGCGTAAAAATTGGAACGATTTTTGATTGAATATAAACTGCATGTAATTATAGTCTTAGTTGAAACAAGTATAGGGGAAGAAGAAAAAGAGTTTTACAGTTACAGATGGCTTTCGAACTGAATTTCTGAATAGAGAAAAACACAGAGGTGTTGGAATTTTAATAATAATTCGAAATGACTTATAATACAGATGACTAACATCTGAATGCGTCTCATACGAAAACATTCAAATTCAAAACAATAAATACAAATACGTATTTGGAATATATAGACCACCAGGTTATAGTAAAAAAGCGTTTATCGAAGAATTCGGAAACTACATCGAACAATTGGAAGAAAAGGAAATATCGCAGTAATATACTAGGTGGGGTGAAAAGTAACCTCCTGGGAATGAAAAAAATTTCTTTTTTAAATGTTTTTTTTTTATTTTATTCAATATAGTCTCCTTCTAGTTTGATACACTTGTTCTAGCGATTTTCAAACTTCTTGATCCCGTCCTAAAATTAATTTTCCGGAAGGTCTGCAAAATACTCCTCCGTGGCGTCGATGATTTCCTCGCGTGAGCTGAATTTTTTACTGATGACTCATCTTTTGAGGTGCATTGTCTTGCAAAAACAATTTTTTTTTTTCGCTTCATGTGAGGCCACTTTGCAGCGATTTCGGCATTAAATCGCTCCAATAATGCACAGTAATAGTCGCTGTTGATGGTTTTTCTTTTTTCAAGGTAGTCCACGAAGAGTATGCCTTGACAATCCCAGAAAACCGACACCATAACCTTTCCGACCCATCGAGCCTCCCTCGGCCGCTTCGTAGCACTCGTGCCGGCTTCAGTGTATTGCCGGGCACTCATTCTGTTCTCTGGTGTTTAACAGTTACCAATTAACACCAAAAGTCCGCCCGATTTCGGTCAGGAGTGAGTATGTGCGACACACAGCGGCAGGATAACTTTTTCATATGCAGAATATTTCCCAAAATATGGTGTGTACGCTCAGTACTAATCTTTGTGGTTTCTGCTAGCTCGCGCATCTGCGGACTTGATCGGTAGTTGAGATCAAAGAGTACGAAAATCGTTTTTGTGCATACTCAACATGATGCCAAACACATCAACAACAATCAGCTGTCAAAACAAAACTAAAAACAGTATTGCACTGTCTACGCATAGTAGGCATGTCTGCCTAAATATGAACGAACTTCAAGGCACAATAACAATAACCTTTTTTGCAGTAGCTGCGCATTCTGGTGGTCAAGAAGGTTACTTTTCACTCCATCTAGTAAAGGGCGGTATGAATATTGATGGGAAAGATCTGGATTTATATAGGGTGATTCATCGTGAGGTTTGATTTATAGCGTAAAATAAAATACATAAATTTGAAAACGAACTTAAAATTTTTATTATCGGTTAAAAGAACAATTCATAGCATCTACTTTTTGAAAATGATATCATGTAAATATTGGCCATGACTACGTCTCAGGTGGTCTATTTGAATGGTCCAATTTTGTGTGACTCGTTCGAGCATAGCTTGTTGGCTTCCAAAGCGTCAATCGTAGTTGGCTTATTTCTCAAGACCTGAGACTTCACAAATCCCTAGAGAAAATAGTCCAAAGATGTGATATAGCATGATCTAGGCGGCCAATTTACTGTAACAAAACGTGAAATTAAGTGCTCACTAAAATGATTTTTCAACAAGTTCAACGCCAGAAATGGCACAGAACGCTGATTTTCGTAAAACAGCTGAATAATTTGGAAACGCTGTTGTAGTGTGAGTCTTTCCATGATGATTCGCCAAACGATATTGAACAAAAGTGACAAGGCATCTTGATAGGAGTCGTGCGTGATCTGTCAAAAAAGGCTATTGACAATCAAACCTCACGATAAATCACCCTATATAGTGTAAAAATATATTTATAGATACTGGCGTCACTGGGACTAATAATTGTAATAACAGAGTGTACTACGGTAGATCCGAAGGCAGGAACAAAATCGACAATTGATCACATCTTAACTAATGCAACGAATTACCAAACCAACTCAGTGATTGAAAGCTGTATCACAGATGATAACCCAATCCTATATTTTACAAATTCGCAACAATTAACTGTAAAAGAAAATGACATGCTCATTTATATATAACTTGTAGGTAAACGAATTAATCCCTGAAACAAATTGGGAAGAAGTGATTAACGTTTGTGTTCATACCCGAGTACCTGGGTATATACTCGGTGGGTTGTTTTTACATAAAAAAAAAAAAAATCTGAAAAGAATCAAAATTTCATTTTGAGCTCATTTTATTGTCATTTTGTGACAAGTATGACTGGATACCATGCTTTCTTCCTTCCCGTTGAGTCTCGCTCAACCATAATAGTCCAGGATTTTCTGATATGTGATTTTGTGATATGTATAATTCCGCATCGCTTGAGGATTTGTCACGCGTGCTTTAATAATTGGCTTGGAAAGTTCTTCGCTTAGTCATTTCGTTTTTTTTTTTTTTTTTTTTGCGAGCATTTTATTATTTACATAATAACTTAAATACGTCGGGAGTGAGTGATGTTATATATGTTAAAGAATATTACCACTGGCCATCTTGAACATAGCCGTTGAGTTGTGTATCTTCTTCTTTGGTCCATGATATCAAAGCCAGTTTTATATTTTTTTATAATAATAAATAGAATCAAGTATCTTTTTTTGCAAGTTATATTACCGCTTTATTTTTTTAGTGCAAAACATGGAGTCAAATATATGAGATAATGGGAAGGAAAAGGTCTAGCATTGATGAAAGTACACCCTGCCTGACTCGAACTGCAACTGTTTAAAATGCTATAATTTTTTTATTTTTTGACAAATTTTACTGTGCCAAAGCAAGAAATGTTTTAAAATACATCAATTTTCAAATTTTATCAGTAGCTGTCAATATGTCCGCCTTTGGCGCGAATAATGGCCTTGAGACGGCCGAAGAAAGCATCGGACGCTGCACGCAAGTGGCTCTGCGGTATTTTGAAACATTCCCGGGGAAGTGCTTGTTTGAGGTGGTCCAAACTTTAGTATTTTTTAGTGCCTTCAAAATACTTCATGCAGAGAAATCGCACGGATTTGCATTCGGAGAATTTGCAATTTATTGTGACGAAGAAATGAAGTGTGGAACATTGTTTTTTAACCAATCTTGGTTGACGCGCGCTTTGTGAGACGGTGCCGAGTCTTGTTGAAATGTCCACAGTCTCCGACCGAAATGATTGTTTCCTCAGGGCTTTAATACTGCCTCTAAGACAGTTTCACGGTATACGATCGCATTAATTTTGACGCCACGGTCCAAAAATACGAACGGAGAACGACCATCGGCGGTTATGGCGGCCCAAACCATCACCATCGGTGCTGCCTGCTTTTTGGTGGCCGTCCGAAGGTGTAAATTTTCGAAGGACCTCTCTGGCAAGTAAACTCGGTCAATTTGTTTGTTGACATATTGCTCGATAACAAATGGTGACTCATCGGAAAAAACCAAATTCGACAACTCACCACTTTGTACCACTTTCGTGCAAGCGTAGCAACTCCTTCGCTCTTTCGACTCTAACTTTTTTCTGTTGCGGTGTAGAATCGTGTGCTATTTGGAACTTCAATGGCTTGAGCCCAGTTCCAACGATATGTTGAGCTTACGAGCCATTTTTCTTCCACTTTGACGCGGATTTCGCTCAATTCGAGCCTTCACTTTCCGAACCATTTCTGCCGATGTTGCTATTTTTTTATGACCAACTCCATGGCGTTTTGCAACGCTACCAGTATCACGGTAATGAGCTATGGTTCAAGACACAAATGCTTTTTCACGTTGAAGTGCTTGAGGGCTCTAACGATAGCTACTTGCGGTTTTCCAGCCAAATATAAAGCAATCACACTATCACGTTTGAATTCCATCGCGAATAAAAATTTTTCAACACAACTGAGACGCAAATCGCTTAAAAGGCTTGTAAATAATAAAATTATCTGTCATGTGTGAGCTCACAGTAATAAACAGTTTGGAAATTATAGCAGTCTGAAGTTGGTTGCAGTTCGAGGCAGTCAGGGTGTATAATTAAGAATTCCAGTATTCAAATGTGTCTGAATAATCTCATTTGCGAATGTGCAAAAAACTTAAGCGAACAAATTGTAAACATCGTGCAACATTGCGACTTGATTACCTCGATACACTCAAATACAATATTAGACCGACCAGTTTTTATTCAAATAACAAAAATAAGGCGCACGGTATGAATGGACTTCGAGCTGTGGAAATTAAAACTTACGCGGAAATGTTGGCGCCCATTTTGAACAAATTTAGCAACTTGAGTATTACACAAAAATTCTATAAACCTTAAAAACTGCTGTAGTTAGGTCAATATACAAAAAAGCTACTAAAAGTAAACTCAACAATTACAATTACATATACAATATCAATATTATCAGTAGTTGAAAAGTGCTTTGAAGAAATAATAACAAACAGGTTGCAGAATTTTATGGAAAAACACTCTATCATCCACGAAAGTCAATACGGTTTCCAGAAAAGAAAGGCACAGGTAAACTATTAGCGGTTTTGTACTGATAGTTAATTAACCACATTTTGGTCCTATTTAAAGGCCTTAACAAAGTTTTTGGCTAAAGGAATACCTACATTACAGACGTTTTTGTATCAAGATCAACGAGACCTATAACCAAAAGGAACACGCACAATACGGGGTCCCGCAAGGATCAAAACTGGGCCCAATATAATTCATATTATACGGTAATAAGCTTCTTCGCATTTTCTAGCTAGCTAAACCATTTGCTTATGCCGACGATTCAGCGGTAGTGAAGATTCTTGCAGACGGAAATAACAATAATTCAGGAGGAGCTCGATATTGCAGTAAAATGGTGTCATTCATGGTTTAATGATCAGCGTATCCAAAACAAATGTGATGCACATAAGAAACCCGCAGCTCAAGGCTACCGAACAACAAATATACTATAGGAATGATTCCTGGCGTACCTCTACTAACTGCCCTATAGATAAAATAGAATGCTACAAATATCTAGAAGTAATAATCAACAGTAACTTCCTATGGGATACGCATATTGATGGTCTACGTACGAGTCTTAAAAAAGCACTATATACACTAACTCATTTGCAGTACCGTTCTACAACATCTGTGCTAAGGCAAGTTTACTTTGCGTTAGTGGAATAAAAACTAAAATATGAAATACTTGTCTGGGGCAATGCATCAGTAACATATAAAAATAACTTCAAAAACTACACACTCATCGAAATGTTTCTGAGCGAGGAACGTTTAATGTCCTTCAAATGGAAAACATTTGATGAAACACAATTCATCACACCAATTCACCATGGGATAACAGAATGATAAGTCTAATTATAAATATAAAAAAAAACTTTATTAAAAATCAATTTCAATCAAGTACATATTGCCCATTATTGTGTTTGACAGTTACCAATTAATGCCAAAAGTCCGCCCGATTTCGGTCAGGAGTGAGTATGTGCGGCACACAGCGGCAAGATAACTTTTTCATATGCAGAATATTACCCAAAATATGGCGTCTACGCTCAGTACTAATCTTTGTGGTTTCTGCTAGCTCGCGCACCTGCGGACTTGATCGGTAGTTGAGATCGAAGAGAACGAAAATCATTTTTGTGCAAACTCAACATGATGCCAAACACGTCAACAACAATTAGCTGTCAAAACAAAACTAAAGACAGTATCGCACTGAAATTTGGCATGTCTGCCTAAATATGAACGAACTTCAAGGCACAATAACAATAACCTTTTTTGCAGTAGCTGCGCATTCTGGTGGTCAAGGAGGTTACTTTTCACTCCATCTAGTAAAGGGCGGTATGAATATTGATGGGAAAGATCTGGATTTATATAGGGTGATTCATCGTGAGGTTTGATTTATAGCGTAAAATAAAATACATAAATTTGAAAACGAACTTAAAATTTTTATTATCGGTTAAAAGAACAATTCATAGCATCTACTTTTTGAAAATGATATCATGTAAATATTGGCCATGACTACGTCTCAGGTGGTCTATTTGAATGGTCCAATTTTGTGTGACTCGTTCGAGCATAGCTTGTTGGCTTCCAAAGCGTCAATCGTAGTTGGCTTATTTCTTAAATCTTACTTCACAAATCCCTAGAGAAAATAGTCCAAAGATGTGATATAGCATGATCTAGGCGGCCAATTTACTGTAGCAAAACGTGAAATTAAGTGCTCACTAAAATGATTTTTCAACAAGTTCAACGCCAGAAATGGCACAGAACGCTGATTTTCGTAAAACAGCTGAATAATTTGGAAACGCTGTTGTAGTGTGAGTCTTTCCATGATGATTCGCCAAACGATATTGAACAAAAGTGACAAGGCATCTTGATAGGAGTCGTGCGTGATCTGTCAAAAAAGGCTATTGACAATCAAACCTCACGATAAATCACCCTATATAGTGTAAAAATATATTTATAGATACTGGCGTCACTGGGACTAATAATTGTAATAACAGAGTGTACTACGGTAGATCCGAAGGCAGGAACAAAATCGACAATTGATCACATCTTAACTAATGCAACGAATTACCAAACCAACTCAGTGATTGAAAGCTGTATCACAGATGATAACCCAATCCTATATTTTACAAATTCGCAACAATTAACTGTAAAAGAAAATGACATGCTCATTTATATGTAACTTGTAGGTAAACGAATTAATCCCTGAAACAAATTGGGAAGAAGTAATTAACGCGTATGTTCATACCCGAGTACCTGGGTATATACTCGGTGGGTTGTTTTTACATAAAAAAAAAAAATCTGAAAAGAATCAAAATTTCATTTTGAGCTCATTTTATTGTCATTTTGTGACAAGTATGACTGGATACCATGCTTTCTTCCTTCCCGTTGAGTCTCGCTCAACCATAATAGTCCAGGATTTTCTGATATGTGATTTTGTGATATGTATAATTTCGCATCGCTTGAGGATTTGTCACGCGTGCTTTAATAATTGGCTTGGAAAGTTCTTCGCTTAGTCATTTCGTTTTTTTTTTTTTTTTTTTTGCGAGCATTTTATTATTTACATAATAACTTAAATACGTCGGGAGTGAGTGATGTTATATATGTTAAAGAATATTACCACTGGCCATCTTGAACATAGCCGTTGAGTTGTGTATCTTCTTCTTTGGTCCATGATATCAAAGCCAGTTTTATATTTTTTTATAATAATAAATAGAATCAAGTATCTTTTTTTGCAAGTTATATTACCGCTTTATTTTTTTAGTGCAAAACATGGAGTCAAATATATGAGATAATGGGAAGGAAAAGGTCTAGCATTGATGAAAGTACACCCTGCCTGACTCGAACTGCAACTGTTTAAAATGCTATAATTTTTTTATTTTTTGACAAATTTTACTGTGCCAAAGCAAGAAATGTTTTAAAATACATCAATTTTCAAATTTTATCAGTAGCTGTCAATATGTCCGCCTTTGGCGCGAATAATGGCCTTGAGACGGCCGAAGAAAGCATCGGACGCTGCACGCAAGTGGCTCTGCGGTATTTTGAAACATTCCCGGGGAAGTGCTTGTTTGAGGTGGTCCAAACTTTAGTATTTTTTAGTGCCTTCAAAATACTTCATGCAGAGAAATCGCACGGATTTGCATTCGGAGAATTTGCAATTTATTGTGACGAAGAAATGAAGTGTGGAACATTGTTTTTTAACCAATCTTGGTTGACGCGCGCTTTGTGAGACGGTGCCGAGTCTTGTTGAAATGTCCACAGTCTCCGACCGAAATGATTGTTTCCTCAGGGCTTTAATACTGCCTCTAAGACAGTTTCACGGTATACGATCGCATTAATTTTGACGCCACGGTCCAAAAATACGAACGGAGAACGACCATCGGCGGTTATGGCGGCCCAAACCATCACCATCGGTGCTGCCTGCTTTTTGGTGGCCGTCCGAAGGTGTAAATTTTCGAAGGACCTCTCTGGCAAGTAAACTCGGTCAATTTGTTTGTTGACATATTGCTCGATAACAAATGGTGACTCATCGGAAAAAACCAAATTCGACAACTCACCACTTTGTACCACTTTCGTGCAAGCGTAGCAACTCCTTCGCTCTTTCGACTCTAACTTTTTTCTGTTGCGGTGTAGAATCGTGTGCTATTTGGAACTTCAATGGCTTGAGCCCAGTTCCAACGATATGTTGAGCTTACGAGCCATTTTTCTTCCACTTTGACGCGGATTTCGCTCAATTCGAGCCTTCACTTTCCGAACCATTTCTGCCGATGTTGCTATTTTTTTATGACCAACTCCATGGCGTTTTGCAACGCTACCAGTATCACGGTAATGAGCTATGGTTCAAGACACAAATGCTTTTTCACGTTGAAGTGCTTGAGGGCTCTAACGATAGCTACTTGCGGTTTTCCAGCCAAATATAAAGCAATCACACTATCACGTTTGAATTCCATCGCGAATAAAAATTTTTCAACACAACTGAGACGCAAATCGCTTAAAAGGCTTGTAAATAATAAAATTATCTGTCATGTGTGAGCTCACAGTAATAAACAGTTTGGAAATTATAGCAGTCTGAAGTTGGTTGCAGTTCGAGGCAGTCAGGGTGTATAATTAAGAATTCCAGTATTCAAATGTGTCTGAATAATCTCATTTGCGAATGTGCAAAAAACTTAAGCGAACAAATTGTAAACATCGTGCAACATTGCGACTTGATTACCTCGATACACTCAAATACAATATTAGACCGACCAGTTTTTATTCAAATAACAAAAATAAGGCGCACGGTATGAATGGACTTCGAGCTGTGGAAATTAAAACTTACGCGGAAATGTTGGCGCCCATTTTGAACAAATTTAGCAACTTGAGTATTACACAAAAATTCTATAAACCTTAAAAACTGCTGTAGTTAGGTCAATATACAAAAAAGCTACTAAAAGTAAACTCAACAATTACAATTACATATACAATATCAATATTATCAGTAGTTGAAAAGTGCTTTGAAGAAATAATAACAAACAGGTTGCAGAATTTTATGGAAAAACACTCTATCATCCACGAAAGTCAATACGGTTTCCAGAAAAGAAAGGCACAGGTAAACTATTAGCGGTTTTGTACTGATAGTTAATTAACCACATTTTGGTCCTATTTAAAGGCCTTAACAAAGTTTTTGGCTAAAGGAATACCTACATTACAGACGTTTTTGTATCAAGATCAACGAGACCTATAACCAAAAGGAACACGCACAATACGGGGTCCCGCAAGGATCAAAACTGGGCCCAATATAATTCATATTATACGGTAATAAGCTTCTTCGCATTTTCTAGCTAGCTAAACCATTTGCTTATGCCGACGATACAGCGGTAGTGAAGATTCTTGCAGACGGAAATAACAATAATTCAGGAGGAGCTCGATATTGCAGTAAAATGGTGTCATTCATGGTTTAATGATCAGCGTATCCAAAACAAATGTGATGCACATAAGAAACCCGCAGCTCAAGGCTACCGAACAACAAATATACTATAGGAATGATTCCTGGCGTACCTCTACTAACTGCCCTATAGATAAAATAGAATGCTACAAATATCTAGAAGTAATAATCAACAGTAACTTCCTATGGGATACGCATATTGATGGTCTACGTACGAGTATACACTAACTCATTTGCAGTACCGTTCTACAACATCTGTGCTAAGGCAAGTTTACTTTGCGTTAGTGGAATAAAAACTAAAATATGAAATACTTGTCTGGGGCAATGCATCAGTAACATATAAAAATAACTTCAAAAACTACACACTCATCGAAATGTTTCTGAGCGAGGAACGTTTAATGTCCTTCAAATGGAAAACATTTGATGAAACACAATTCATCACACCAATTCACCATGGGATAACAGAATGATAAGTCTAATTATAAATATAAAAAAAAACTTTATTAAAAATCAATTTCAATCAAGTACATATTGCCCATTATTGTCTAAGACCTTTTGCCATTTTCCGGGTAGCTTCCATCGATGTAGAACTTCTGTGTTTATCAACGAAAAACTTGGCCAAGTGATTTTCAATAGAGTTTTGCAAAGACCGAAACAAATGATAGTCATCAAAAATGTGTGTGGCCTAGCCTTGTCATGATGGAAGACAACTCCCTTTCTCTTAGCCAATTCCGATCGCTCTTCATTCAAACGGTCGAATTGTGCACAATAGAAGATCGAATTGACTGTTTCACCACGTTCTAACAGCTCATAATAGACAATTCCCTTCTAATCGCACCAAACAATTAATATAACCTTGTTTGCCGTCACCGGTCACCGGCCTTTGACCATGATCGCTTGCATTGGATATTCTCGTATTTAATCCATTTTTCATCGCCCGAAATAAATCGCTTCAAAAATGGTTCCATTTCGTTACGTTTCAGCAAGGTTTCACTGATGGCTATTCGGTCAATTAAATATCTTTGCGTTAATTCATGTGGCACCCAAACATCAAGCTTCTTTGGTAGGCTGCTCATTTTAGATGATTCCAAACTATCATACGGTTGATGTTTAGTGCCTCCGCTATCTCCAAACAGCTTCCGTACTGATCTTGCTTATCAGTTGCAGAATTTCATCAACTTTTTAGTGAATTTTACATCGAAATTTTCGGAACGGAATCAAACAAACCACTCCTGGGCCCGGCTTTCCGGTTTTCCCTTTTTTATCGTAAAAGAGCATCACATAGCGTATTTCTTCAGATATTTCACTAATATTCAAATCAGTATAACTTTTAACACAAGCAAAAAATGTAGCCTAACATGTCACCTTTCAAACGCATGTTCGTTTGATACAATCAAATTAGTATTTCCAGATAAATGGACACCAACACCATCTAGTGACAAAAAACCGCGGAGACTTTTTATATGACCTATTATTAAAATGTTAAATCTTAACTTCAATCTAAATACTGAATTCAAGAAATCAAAAATACTTATATTGGCCAATTTTTCTCGTAAATTTTGTATTGTATGTGTTATGTGCCTTTTTTATACCGAAATTCTTCACTTTTGTTAGATACCCCTCTCGTATAGCTCGTATAGTTCGTCATTGAATCTTCTCCTCCAAAGGCCTTCAACGCAAACGGGACCGAATATTTTTTGAAGAATTTTTCCCTAGAAACGACTGAAGATATCTTCATCCGTTTTCGAAAGAGTCCATGCTTCAGCGCCATAATGTAGGACTGGGATTATAACGGTCTTATAAAGAGTCTCCTGCGATTGGCAAGATTGATTCTTGACGTTCTGTCCACTTCGACGATGTTGTGTGTTCCTTCTCCTTGACAGCATACACTTGATTATGCCCTCATTTAATTCTAAACCCATTTTGGCAGTTTGGTGACAGCCTGTTCGGTTCTACATCGACGTATTTGCTTGTGAGTTCCGCTTTTAAGTATGCTGTTAAGGAAGTCACATGACAAAGCGTTACCTTGTCTAAAACTCTTTTGACAATAAAGGTCTCGTCTTAGCCAACCATTACCAACTTGGACGGAGTAGTGAGCGTTCTCAATTGTCCTTCTGCATATGCGGTTGGCAGGGATACCAAATCTAGACACGGCTCTATCTAGTTTGTCTCTATAAATGCTGTCATATCCTGACTTAAAATTGATGAGAAAATGGCGGATACTGATTCGGGATTCTAGAAGTTTTTCCAGAATCTACAGGAGTGTGAAAATTTCGTTGATTGTGGACTTTCCTGGTCTGAAACCACACTGATAGGGACCATTAAGTTTGTTGGAGAGGGGTCTCGAACGTTCAGACAATATGCCAGATAAGATCTTGTGTCCGATGTTGAGGAGTCTTATACCTCTACTTTTTTGTGTATTGAGCAAACGATGCTGAGATTCTATTCATCACGTCTGAGAAATGAGTTAATGCATGCTCATTTGAGCTTGGATATTGCTATTCTTACTTCATTCTGTTGAAGTGGTTTATTCTGCCTGACAGCGTGATGTTGAACTTCTTCGTTATACAGTCTGAGGAAAAATTTGTTCCATATTCTCAGTATGGACTGTGACTCTACTACAAGGTTTCCTTCTTCATCTTTACAGGCTTCCGTACGGGTCCTATTGAAAAGGAATATTTTGGTAGTGGTCGAGTGAAACCTAGAACATCAGTCTTTGCCACTTGTCTTCAGTACATGATGCTGGCAACATGGGAGTTTTTGGTACGCATTCGGTGAGAATTATGGCGGACTCGTGCGATTGCAGTTATATCTTCTTACAGTACCCGCAGCTCTTTTTTGTTGTTGTCACTGAGCGGCGTTAATCCAGAGATGACCAATGTTGCAACTATTACTACATACTAATTGTGCTTAGTTTACCACTTCGTTGTAGCCACTAGATGTCGGTCACGTCCAACCGGACATGATCTGTCAAACGTATAAGCGCAACCGTTACGCAAGAGAAAATAGAAACACTATAATCCAGTGTTAAAGACGACTGAACCCCAGAAAAAAGACGTACGATGGATGAATTAACATCATTGAATCAGCGGTCAGTATAGTAGATACTTTATATGGGCTACTACAAGGTAATTGAAGCTACGGTGTGGACTAGTCAGGAAGCTGAAATGGAGATGATAGCGCACAAACTCTTAATGGGTCAACAGCATCTCTCACACCTCGAAAGTGGGTTACTGACTCAAGAATATCGGCGTTTGCGTAGCACTCACGCAATAAAGCTGAAAAGGGGATCCAAAACGCATTTAAGGGCCTAAACAGTAGCCAATTTTCCTACGTTAGATTCCTATGTCAATCACCGAGAAACAGAAAATTAGTTTCTGGTGATGCCTTTCGGGAATTTGTGTCAAACCTGCGAAACTGGAAAAAAAAGTCTCTCTGTGAGAAGCCACAGCAAGACATCATGGGTCCCACTCTACCCATAGAAAAAATAACAAGTCAAAAAAAAAAGAAGCAAACAACGTTTGGGGAAACTGCGCAATCAACTTATTTATTTAATCAATTAGCACCTAATATCCATGAATGCCAATTGCATCGTTGTGACCAGACATGCTTCATTTTTGGAGGTAGTTCAGAATAGCTTTTATATTTAATACATTTGTGATAATTATTTAATTTTCTTTGAACTATAACTAAATCTATAGCAACGACCACACCTCGTCTGATATTTAATAAAAAAGGAGCTAAAATGAATCATTCATAATAATCATTTCGCCACTATTTATCCTCATGAGTTGAAATTCAAGATTTCATGAAATAATTTTTTACTTTTTGGCAATTTCGCTCTCCTTAAGGCACACATATATGGCAAACATACAGAGAGAATTTTATGAGCCAAAAGATCGGCTAGGTCTTATCTTCAAAATAAAGAATATCAAAGCAGATACAGCACATTGCGACTAGGCGACAATCAAGAAACTGTCCTTCCGATGTCCGAAACAGGCGCACTCGGAAAAATTCCATCCCGCCTGGCATTTTGTTGGAAATCAATTATCTCTTCTTTGTGTTAAAAGCACCAGTTCAAATGTGCCACTCATAACCACGTACATATTGGGATTATCTCAAACTGGTAACGAAAACAATCAACAAATATGAGTGCATAACTGTGGACCGCCACCAGAGATCTGTGTTTGTTTCCATACTCGGAAGGGGGAAGTATGTCTATAGGAGGTAAAGAACGCAAGACACATTGCTTTAAGATAAGACCAGCCAAAATGACGTGCAAACTCAGCAATAGAGATATCTGAGCTTGAAGTCAGTAGCTAGCCAGTACTTTTCTGATATCAGGCGAAGGCCAGTTCAATATCGCGTTTAATCAAGGTGATGATTTGATTAAAATCATCGAAATAATAAAACTATACACTCATAGCATTCTTGTGAAACTTATCCAAGCTACGCTTGTCTAAACGAAAAGTCTAAAAGTAAAGGAGTTTAGACCTTTAAATGCAGTCCAATTTAAAGATATTGCGTGTATATCTCCCAAAGATTAACCAATTTTTTTATTACAGGGTGACTGACTCGAACTGCAACTTTTTAAAATGCTATAATTTTTTTATTTTTTGATAAAATTTATTGTGCCAAAGCAAAAAAATTTTGGAAAATACATCAATTTTCAAATTGTGTCAGTAGTTTTCAATATGTCCACCTTTGGCGCGAACAATGGCCTTGAGACGGCCGAAGAAAGCATCGCACGCTGCACGCAAGTGGCTCTGCAGTATTTTGGAACATTCCCGGGGAAGTGTATGTTTGAGGTAGTCCGAACTTTAGTTTTTTTAAGTGCCTTCAAAATACTTCATACAGAGAAATCCAACGGATTTGTATCCGGAAAATTTGCAATCCATTGTGTCAAAGAAATGAAGTGTGGAACATTGTTTTTTAACCAATCTTGGTTGGCGCGCGCTTTGTGAGACGGTGCCGAGTCTTGTTGAAATGCCCACGGTCTCCGACCGAAATGATTGTTTGTCCAAGGCTTCAATACTGCCTCTAAGACAGTTTCACGGTATACGATCGCATTAATTTTGACGCCTCGGTCCAAAAATACGAACGGAGAGCGACCATCGGCGGTTATGGCGGTCCAAACCATCACAATCGGTGCTGCCTGCTTTCTGGTGGCCGTCCGAAGGTGTAAATTTTCGAAGGACATCTCTGGCAAGTAAACTCGGTCATTTTGTTTGTTGACATATTGCTCGATAACAAATGGCGACTCATCGGAAAAAACCAAATTCGGCAACTCACCACTTTCGTGCAAGCGTAGCAACTCCTTCGCACTTTCGACTCTAATTTTTTACTGTTGCGGTATAAGATCGTGTGCTTTTTGGAACTTCAATGGCTTGAGCCAAAGCTCATTTTTCACTATGTGTTGCGTCCGTTTCAAAGATTTGTTGAGCTCACGAGCCATTTTTCTTCCTCGACGCGGATTTCGCGCAATTCGAGCCTTCATTTTCCGAACCATTTATGCCTATGTTGCTGTTTTTTATGACCACCTTCATGGCATTTTGCAACGCTACCAGTATCACGGTAACTAGCTATGGTGCGAGACACAAATGATTTATTCACGTTGAATTGCTGGAGAGCTCTAAAGATAGCTACTTGTGGTTTTCTAGCCAAATATAAAGCAATCACGTTTGAATTCCATCGCGGATAAAAATTTTTCAACACAATTGGGACACAAATCGTTTAAAAGGCTTGTAAATAATAAAATTATCTATCGTGTGTCAAAATTTGAGGTCACAGTAATGAACGGTTTGGAAATTATAGCAGCCTGAAGTTGGTTGCAGTTCGAGTCAGTCAGGGTGTACAAGTCCAATGACAAATATTGAAGTTTAAGCTAGAGCTATTAGCACCTTCCGAAACTATCCAAATTAAGCCCTTTTTTCTCGAAAGAGTTCAAACGGTGGAGTAGTCTGCTTTCTTCCGTAATCTTGCGTAATTTTTAAAAACATCTTTGACTACAGCGATGCTGTGCTGCATATTACTATTCATTTACACGCACCTGATGTGTCGATTTAATCATCTCATCAGGTTTGTTGATGTTCCTCTTGTGGGCCGGTATCTTTATCTCTGGTATCTTTAGAGATCACTTATTCAAAAAAAATGTTGGAATAACCTTTCAAATTAGGTATACCCGTATGTAAGCACTTAACAAAACAATACTCTCTCTAAGTAGGTTTGAAATGGGTCCTTACCCTACACTGGCAATCCCAAGTTATGCAGAAGGGAACATAAGTCAAGATAGTCTCCCCTGTAGGGAGTTTAACATAATTTGGGGTATTAAATGTTCTTCGATTTGCGTTGTTGAGAATTAAGAACTAATACCTTTTTTCTTTAATTTTGATCATCTTGACTTTTAAATCGAATTCGTAAAACCTTTCACCTCAGACTTATATATTGTAACAACAACAAGTATTCTACAAGTTTTATTATTACGTTAATTATTATACAATTGAAACTAATTTTATTTAAAGTATATGTATCATAGCAACACACATTTAGTTATGAAAAAAAAAAAATACTGGAAACATAAGCCAACTCGAGGTGTTAGCCTGATTAACAGTCAAAACCGGTACCGGCATACGGGCGTGTGCCAATAAACCGGCTCTCAACCGATGATACAAAATACATATTGCAAAAAGAAATTACCTTTTGGAGAGAATGTAAAACCACATATTGTCTGATACTGTCATACTTTAGACAGTATCTCCCATCCATATTTTCAAAATTATCACACATAAATTTTTTTCGCAAACGAGTGCCTAATTTTTATTGATTTTCAAAACTCAATTATGTCAAATCGGTAATTACTGCGACGGTGTTTGCAACCTGCACCACCTCGTCGTAGACAGGCGTCATTGCCAATTCAATATCTCTTTTTTTTTAAGCATTGTAATGAGTTTGAGTGGAAATATAAAAAGATAATATAATCGTATCAATTGCCGCGCTATCTATCCACTCAATTTTAATGGCTTTGTTTTGTTGTTCTCGGTGTTTGCTTATCAGAACGCACGTTTGAATCACGTTCCAAAAACCATGCGAATTGTGAATGAATAGTCACGGCTGGATTCGTTTTGGTTTTTTTTATGTACAAGAAATATATTTAAAGCGAATCATGATAACATCATCGATCCACTAATTAAGATTATCTGCTATGTCGTATGTGTGTTGTTAGAACGTCAGGTGTCATTTAACAGCGGGTCACGACAATATTAGAAAACAAAGTCATTAAAGCCGCTTGCAAACAAATAGTTCGATATTTTATCCAGATTTTAATATCACTAAGCACTATCATTGGGCCAAGCAATTCTTTCAAACACTTTAGGACAACGTACTGCAGAATATGTAAAGCCAACTAACATCTTTCACAACAAATACCATATGTATGTGACAGCAGCGCCTTTTAATTAAATACAAACGAACTTAAGGATTATAAGGTCATATTTCCAAACAAAATATTGTGTAAGTATAGAAACCTGATGCAGTTAAATGTATCTACAATAGTTATGTTTTGAAATGCCCAATAGGAAGAAGGGCGTAACCGCAAGTATTCAATATAGGATACAGTAAAAGCTCTTTATTCGCGGGGTATATGTTCCGTAAATATGTTGCGAATACAGAAACCGTGAATATGGCATGGTAATTTCTATGAGATTATAGGGGATACGTTCCTAGGCTACAAAATAAAATACAAGTACATATGTAAAAATATGAATTTTATTGAAGTTTTTGACCATATTGATTAGTTATTATCTTCAGGCTTAAGCAATGGCTTAAAGAATTTTTTCTTGCTTGGCAGTTTTTAAAAGCTCCTTCAATTCCGACTAAAATTCAGTAGTGGCATTAGCAATTTGCCTGTTAAAAATAAGACTTCGTTCCATAGACGGATCAATTTGCATAAAGAAATCACAAAGCTCATTTGCCATTCTTAAACCTTCACTAAGGTTTTTTAAATTAAATGTCACGTTTCTAGTGCTTCTTCTTCAATGGACTGTGAATTTAACATTACCTCCAAGTCGGTTTCAATCAAATCTTCATCTTGCGATTCAAGCAACGTCTATTCCATTTTCCAGCATGATTTCAATGTGTATGGCTTCAGTTCTACCCATGATTCTTTTATGTTTACGATGCATTTTGCTATGTCAAATTTCTTCCAGCATTCCATAACATTCATATCAGGATCGCATTCCATATTCTCCAATATAATTTTGAAGGTTCGTCCAATGTAATAGAGCTTAAAGGCCTGGATTATTCCTTGGTCCATAGGTTGAAGCAAAGCCGTCGTGTTGGGAGGTAAAAATGTCACTTTTATATTTGGATGCATAGTTTCAAGTTCATCATCGCCAGGATGACCTGGTGCATTGTAACCCAAACTTTCTTGTTAACACCAAAACACTGGCAGGTCTTCCTTGTTTTGATTTTTTAAAGCACGAGGATTTAACGATCTGTAAAGAATCAGCGGATTAGAACATAGCAACAGTGTAATCATATCCTTTGCTGCCTTAAATCCAGAGGCAGACTTTTCGCTTTTTGAAATGAATGTTTTGTTTATCATTCTCTTCCAAAACAGTGCAGTTTCGTCTGCATTAAATATTTCTGTTGCAGCAATGTCTGCAGATGCAGCTTCTCCAACGATTTTAGTGCTATGCAATGATTGTCTCACCTTAAATTTATTGAACCAACCTTCCGATGCTTGAAATCCTCCATCTATACATTCACCACCACAACTATCATCAGGTTCTATAAAATGTGCGTAAAGACGCTTTTCCTTCACCCGTACCATTGGACCACTCAGGGGCACCCTTTTTTCGTTGCGGTCTTCAATCCACAATGACAACGCCATTTCCATTTTATCTATTGCTGGATCACGAACAATTTTCGCTGACAGTGAAGTTGAAGCCACAGAAGACCTTATTTTATCTTTGGATTTTTTTATCGATCCTACGGTTAATTCGTTGACATAGAATGATCAATAGATCAAGCATTTCTATTTTCACTTTAAACTCGTTTTTTCAATTTTTTTAGTCGACATTATAAATTAGGAAGACAGCAGTAAAGACGTGTTACTCGATCACAATAAAATACGCAAAGCGGCTCTTACTGTTTGTTTACAGAGGGTGGCCAAGTCATTAGCACACTTGTTTAAATTTCCGTAATTTCCCCTTAATTATTTCCAAAAGGGGTTTTTTCCAAATTTTATTGCTTTGACCTGTACTAAAAAGATTTTTTGAAATTCCCAGAATTAATTAGATAAAATATTTCTTCATTATGTTGATTGGTATTTAAGAATACTTGACATAAAAACGGTTTTTTTTAAACGTGATTATGACTTGGCCACCCTCTATACATTATCACAAACGCCGATCGCGGCGAAGCGGTTTGTGTCAAAAGCCGAACCAAGCGGCGATATCATTTAACAACATACTTTAAGTATAATTTTTTGGTATAATTGTAGTAAAGTCTACTTTAATTTTTTATTAGTCCATTTGAATCCTTTTTATTAGTATGCATGTACCGATGTTTCGATTAGATCCCTGAATAAAGGAATCTTCAGCCGCGAATATAAGAATTGGGTCGCATTTTTTAAATCTGCGAATAGCGAAAACGCGAATGAAGGAAAAGCGAATAAAGAGCTTTTACTGTAATGGTAAGAAGCTCAGCTCACGTCCTGTATGCCACTGTCAACAATCTTTTCAACATTTTATTTTTTGTACACTTTTATTTGATAATAAAAACACTCCTTCTTAGTAGCTATCCACTTTGGTTCACTTATTGGAGTTTTTTGCAAATTAATCTGAATCTTCACTCGTTCAGTTAAGTGTTAGCTCAGGATCTCACTGACCACACACCTTAATTGGGGCAGAAAACTCAGTCAAGAAGCTCTTCTCTTGATATGAAGACTTCTCATGAAATGAAGCTATAGTATAAATTGTAGGGAATACTCGTATTTCTGTTTCGTCCTTAACGTCACCATTAGTATGAACCCTAAACGCTTCTGTAGGCAAAATACCCCACGTTTTCTCCTATAGCTTTGCTTGGAGGCCCCGACTCTACGCCATCCTAATTCCTGATGGTCCTGTAATACTCGGTCAGAAATTACTAATGACTAATGAAATTGTGTGATAGTACAGCGGCTGGGTCAATAGATTACTTTAGACGACTACACAGTAGACAAATAATTTATTTAGTCACGCTAATATTCTTAAAATATTTCAACTCCTAAACTTCGGTTTGACAAAGACTTTCGTGTAAGCTTCTCCTTTAGATCCTTTTGGGAGGAGGAGGCTTTCACAGAGTGTGGTGTAGTGGTATATGTATAGACTCCTCAAGCAGAGGGTCGCGGGTTCGAATCCCGTGTGAGGCAATTCTCGGAAAAAGTATTTTCATAGAATTTGTATATAGTTATATGTAAAATACCGTCGGCGTCAACTCTGAAATAAAGGCATAACACTGATGTTGGCGTGGTTGCTGGCTGGTCTAAATCTAACAAACTAACAACTAAGACCCACTGGTTGAAGATGCACTAATACACCTGATTTTCAAACTACTACACCAGCCGTCCGCGCCCTGGAGAAAAACCAGTAAAAGGGTATTCATATCCCTTTAGTGCGCGCGCGGGATTATAAAAAGGAAAAAAAAAGGGGGAAAGTCAATCCACTTCTGCACAA
Organism: Volucella inanis; assembly: GCA_907269105.1. Lineage (NCBI taxonomy): Eukaryota > Metazoa > Arthropoda > Insecta > Diptera > Syrphidae > Volucella > Volucella inanis. The sequence goes on from OU026155.1 coordinate 158,137,638, forward strand.
ATGGATCTAAAAACAATAGCGGGGTTGCTGGCAGTGTTTTTTTCAAATCACGGTAGCGTGGTCTAGGCAGAAATTTTGACGAGTAAGGAATGTCTGTCCTGGCTAAAGAAAAACGTGATATCTGCAAAGGATATCCGCATCTTTTCGGATAGTCACCCCGCTATCAAGTCCCTAGACTCAGTTTCATTAAATTCTAAAACCGACCTTGAATGCCAATCAATCAATATCTATCTCAATATTTAAGGAAATAGCAAAGGAGTTCAACCTTCATCTTTGTTGGATGCCGTGCCACAGAGAGATTCCAGGGAGTTTTAGGGCCGATAAACTACGTATTCTACCGAAAAAGGGTGGCATAGGTATACCAATCGCTACGTGCAAATCATTATTAAAGCTGGATGCTAATACGAGGTATGTTCACAAAATAACTGACGCTGAATGTACGAGGAGGAAAAGGAGACTATCTTCCACCTTCTCACATGCCCAGCACTCTCCCAGAGAAGAAAACTCCACTTTGTTCTACAATGACTTAAACGATCTAAAGTATATAGACGTTAACAGTCTCCTGCGCGTCATCATAAGCTCAAATTGGTTACGTGAGTAAGAGGATCATAGATCCACGTGGCAGCACAATGAGATAATAGGCCTAAGACCTACCTACCCTCATAAATAAAATACTTTTTGAATATTATTTCAGGCAAATGTTTACCACGACTACATTTTAAATGGTCCATACGGTGAGTATGGGTGCATTCCGGGTGCATTGACAGCTCTTGTATTGCCTGAGATTACTCATCGAACCAAATATGGTAGTTTTGCTTCGACGCAGCGACAGGTCGTTCTGTTTCAATTCTTGCACGAGCTATATTTTGTAAGGTATAAGATTAAGATCCTTGCGTAAAATCTTCCACGTAGTCAAGTAACGCAATAACAATTGCTACGAACTGCGACGAATAGACAAATCACTGTCTTTATAACATTAGGGGATACAGCAGCGATATTTCCCTCTGTACGCATTCTACGCATACAAGTAGGTGGCTCGATGTACAATAGCGTGAAATTGGTGCAAAATTTGGCCATTATGGCTTGAATTGCTTCCTCAGTAGGTCGATTATGACAACCGTAAGCTGGTCTAAAAGCGCGAAAAACATTTTTCACAGAACATGAATTTTGGTAATAAAATTCAGTAATTTTTAAGCGTTGTTCGGGTGTAAATCTTTCCATGATGAGATTGCAATGCTAACTGAGCATGTTTGACTTTAACACATGTCACGAATCATGTGTGAGTTGTCAAAAATAGAACACTGGAAAACCAAACAGCAACAAAATCAGCCTACATTTGCTACTGACCCAGAAAGTAGTCCACATTCTGATGCATTAACATTGTAATATCTGATAAATAGAATAAGTTTCTATTTGAGTCACCATATTATAGACGATTGAAGTTGACGAAACTACGAACTTATAATATTTTCTATTTATTCGTTTCGCTTATGACTGCAGCAACTAGATCTGGGTTATAGAATTGTTTAAGTTAAGGTACTGGGATAAAGTTTACACCTTACAAAGTCTTCAAAGTTATTAACACTTCCGTGACATTACTATAGGGTTTCCCAATAGGGACTTGACAGCTTTGAATTTAATTTGTGAACGCATTCTTTCACTCATCATTTCAATCATCAAACTGGCACTGTCAATTTATTCAGTAAACTCAATATTTTCATCATGGTAAAGTACACTAACGAGCAACGTCTGCAAACTATAAAAAAAATTCTACAGATATTCGGAATCGGTGACTGCAACTTTAAGAGCGTTAACTCCAATTTTCGGTGGTAATTCTCGCCCTAGTAGACAGGCAATAACAAATTTATTGCAAAAATTTGAGTCTACTTCGTTGTGTGATGTTGCCGTGTCAGTGAGATAACGGGTTGGTCGAAGTGTCGATATAATCGCTGCCGTTCAGACGTCCGTAGCAAACGATCCAAATCAATCAATTCCACGGCGTTTTCATGAATTGGGCATCGCTCAGAACGCGTTATGGCGTATTTTGCGTAAGGATCTTGGTTTACACCCATACAAGATCAACCGGACTCAAGAATTGGAACCGATGGAAAATTTGAAGCGACGTACTTTCTCCGATTGGGTTCTGGAGAAGATGCGACGTCCGTAGCAAACGATCCAAATCAGTCAATTCCACGGCGTTTTCATGAATTGGGCATCGCTCAGAACGCGTTATGGCGTATTTTGCGTAAGGATCTTGGTTTACACCCATACAAGATCAACCTGACTCAAGATTTGGAACCGATGGAAAATTTGAAGCGACGTACTTTCTCCGATTGGGTTCTGGAGAAGATGCGCTAAGATGATGAATTTCATCTCAAAATCATCTTCAATGACGAAGCTCATTTTTGGCTCAATGGGTTCGTCAATAAGCAAAATATGCGTTATTGGTCGGGTGAAAACCCACATGTGCTTCATGAATCACCACTTCATCCACAAAAAATAACTGTTTGGTGCGATTTACATGCCGGCGGCGTTATTGGGCCATATTTTTTCGTCGACGATAACGATCGTCATGTTACTGTGAATGATCACTATAATTTTTGACCCGAATTGGAAGATATCTTCTTGGACGACATGTGGTTACAACAGGATGGTGCCACAAGCCACACAGCACACGCTACAGTCGATTGGCCGCCTCGTTCTTGTGATTTAACGCCACTTGACTATTTTCTGTAGAGCTACGTTAAGTCATTGGTTTATACCAACATGCCGACGACGTTGGAAGAGCTCAGAGCCAACATTGAACGCGAAATAGCGGCCGTTTCGGACGAAATGTGTGGCCGAGTCGTTGAAAATTGGGTCCAACGAATCGACCACTGCAAACGTGCGCGCGGTGGCCATATGAACGAAGTCGAGTTCCATTCATAAATGTTTTGATTGTACTTCAAGCCAATAATAAAGTTTTTGAAATATCTCAAATGGTTTGCCTTTCTTTTTTTTTAAATTTGTCAAGTCCTTATTAGAAAACCCTATACTTTTTGCCTGTTCTAATGCAAGTACAAGTATGATTCTCTTATTTTTCGGAGAAACATAAATAAGATCTTCAAGACATCATCAGAGATCATTAATATTGAAAATTTTCCTACGGGTACTCGCGTGCCGTTTTCATTGTACTTTGTGCCAGATGTTGACAACATGCTGCCATTGCCAGAAACATTTTCATATATTGAGGCGAATCTACTCATTCCGTTATTTTTAAGGTTAATCAATGGAATTTCATTAGTGCTATTCATTCATTCTTCTGAGGATAATCAATGAGAACTCATAGAACATAAATATTATATTGTAGTAACCGAAACTGATGACCTGCGGCTTAATAGAACATGTCAAACCCAGCGCAGATCAAATTACAAATCCAGATTCAAAAACCGTCGGTCTGTATGTACACGAAGTGTGTGCCATGTGCCTTCGCCCGAGACGTACATATAGAGTACATACTTTCCCTCTCACTATATTACAAATAGCAACAAGAGTCAACTACACCTTCTCCAGCATGTGGTCGGCGGCGGACATGTGGTACTTGGTTACATTTATTAGAGTTTCTTGAAATTTTCTACGAGCCTTCTGGAATCTGGTTTTTCCTAATAAATGCAGCTGCCATATTCGTTGTAAGATCAGTTTGTGCAAAACAAGAAATCTGTGCAGATGCATAGATTCGTTAAAACTGTTAAAAAAAAAATAATTAAAAGTGAAACTAAGTAAATATGGAACGCCAAGGATTTATAAGTATCTTCCGGCGAATAGTGTTAAAATCATATTAATGTCAAGTCAGAGGGGAATATCAGAAGATTTAAAATTGGGAGAAAACCAAGCCATCGACATGATTATTACAGCTCCAACCACCGTCAAGCAAGGTAAGTAACTTGCACAGTTACAAGTCTTCACAACTGCTTGATGTTTGCAAATTTGTCCATGCCCACATCTGTTCTATAAAATATCTGCTCAAACCAGTAAACAAATATTGACGTGCTTTTGAGTGTAAATGTTTTGACAAATCATTTGTAACTGGAAAAAGTGTCACATTACCATATTTATTTCGTCAATATATTATTCCAATTATCAACATATCAAGTCAATAGATTTATTCAATCTAAAATCAATTTGTGGGCTGGTCAAGAAGAAATGTATGGTTTACGGATCATAAGTGTTTACGTTAAAATTGCCACTTAGTTTAGACATTCTCGACCAATTTGTTATCATAGATTAATCTCTTTATTAGACCAATGGAATTTTTTGAATTCTAAATTGGATGACTCTTTCTGCCTTTTTTTTTTTTTTTTTTTTTGTATCCACAAACCTGGATTGTTGACTTTCCGACGGAATTTGAATTTAAAGTAGACAGTGTTCTGAATAAATTTTCATCTCTCAAAATATGACAATGGTGTAGTTTTCCGCTAACTTTTAGTCAAGGTAGAATTGCGTGTCAAGCACACACCTATCGTTATTTGTTTAGATGAAGGTCGTTTCTAGTAGCACAAGTATCATCACTTAACACATTTGATTTCTATCCAGCAATCGTTGGCAATGGTCTTGCTTGTTACTCACCTGCATGGCGCTGGACTTCGTAAGGCACTTACGTCTTATTTGTTAATGACCCTAAGGCACCCATATATCGCAATTTGTGAAAATTGTGAGAATCTTGACAGTCAGCCGCTACATTACAACTTTATATCGATATCTGAACTTCTTATTGATCAGGTAAACGGACTATTTCCGTCTGTAGTAACAATCCTTTCAAATTTCTTACCCCGGTCGGATCTCTTTTGTATATTTTTGAAGATTTTTTTAAGTTAAGCCCTTGGACATAACTTCCAGTAAAAATTTTCGACATGAATGTCATTTCTTTTTTTTTTCGGTGACAATAAAATTGCTACCGCTTTGTTTGCTCGTAGAATTATTGAAACGCTCTTGTCCTTCTCAGAAACGCAGCTTTGAACGCCTCGTGTGACACTCAGAACATCAACTGCGTCGTTATTAATGGTCAGCCTTCTGCACTTAATACTCGGACCACTGAATTTGGAAAATTTTGTCAGAGTAAGTTGTGAAAGCCTCTTTCGGTAGAAGATGCTCAACGTCAGATTAGCTTATTTTACAGTGTTTTGACGTTCAGGCTTGGTCCATTTGTACATTTGCAAAATTGTTCCGACCTAATGTTGGTTGCCGGATAGTTCGATTGCAATGTGAGCAATTTCGCACCAAGTTCGAGCTTGAGATTATGTTCAGGACATCGATTGTATATGAGGTGAGTGAATTTCTAGCTTATAGAGGAATTGGTATTAAATCACTGGTGCTTAATACTTATTGCCTAACTCTGTAACTTAAGTTACTCATGTAACTTAATTTGAACTCAAACTTTTCTATCGTTTAATTTTCTTTTAACAGTTTATAAGATTTTTCCATTTAACCAACTGATGTATCATATGTATATACCGCTTCGATTTCCAGATTGCCTGAAGTCGTGAATTAAAATGAGAAATACTTAAACAGGGCTAGATCATCTGTTCATTGTATTTTAACGTTGCTACTCGGTTACTATTTAGAGCTACGATGTCCAATCGTTCTACATGTTCTAGCCATCTTAGCCGACTGATGCGTCGATGTCGCTGAACAGCTCGTATAGTTCGTTATTGAATCTTCTCATTCGAATTCCATCAACGCAAACGGGATCAAATATCTTTCTCTCGCAACGACTGCGGATATCTTCATCTGCTTTCAATAGAGTCCATGCTTTAGCTCCATAAAGTAGAACCGGGGTGATCAAGTTCTTTTATAGAGTCTCCTTAGCTTTTCGGGATGCCCAAAGAAACAACAAATAGCAAGAGTGATTCTTCGTTTCATTTCTGCTGAGGTGTTGTTGGCAGAATTTATAGCAGAGGCAAGGCAGACAAAGTCCCTTAATAGTTTGAAATTATAGCTGTTGACAGTAGCGTTTTTTCCAATTCCTCGATGTTGTGTGTCTCTTCTTGTTGACAGCATATGCTTGGTCTTTCCCTCATTTACCGCTAAACCTATTTTGGCAGCTTCCGTTTCAGTATTAGCGAAAGCATTGGTGACAGCCTACCGAGTTCTCCAATTATGTCGTTATCATCGGCTTACGGTAGTTGTTGCAAAGACTTTTAAAAGATTGTGCCGTGTGTCAGATGACATCGCATCACCTTGTCTAAAACTTTTTGGACAACAAAGGTCTTAGTTAAATCGTTACCGACCTTGAGGGAAGTCAAGGACGAATTTGGCAGTGATGCCAAAACTAGACATGGCTCTATAAAGCTCTCTCTAAATGCTGTCATATGCGGACTTAAAACCGATAAAAAGATGGTGGGTAACGACTTGGACTTCTTGAGGTTTTTTCAGGATCTGCCGATGTGTAAAGATTTTTTCGATTGTAGACTTTCCTAGTTTAAAACCACACTGATTGGGGACAATCAGGCATAGTCTCTTTATTTAACGCAATGGAGAGATTAGGCATTGAGTGCTGAGATTCCATTCATCAGGAATACAGATATGAAAAATGAGTTGGTGCATGCTCTGCACAAATTTATTTCCAGCAGCTTTAAATACATCAGCAGGTAAGCCGTCAAATCCAGTGGATTTGATGGATATTTTGGATATTACGATACTTGCTTCGTTTTGATCAGGTGGGCGGAAGTTCTGGCTATCATCATCAAAGTTGAATGGTCTATTCTACCTGGCGACGTGGTATGGCTTCTTCGCCATTATACAGTCTGCAGAAAAAAATTTCCCATATTCTCAATACCGACTGTGATTGACATTACAAGTTTTCCTTCTTCATCTCTACAGGCTTCCTGGGAGTTCTTTTTACCTATTGGTAAAACTTTCATACCTTATTCCTGGAGTGCAATCTGTGCTTTTCTTACTTACTCTGGAAAAGCCGAGTAGAACTTACGAGCGGCTCTCGTCCTTCATTTCAGTACCGCTTTGTAGGCTTCTCGTTTAGTTGCATGGGTTTTCTGGCATTCTTTATCAAACGAGAGATAATAGTTGCGCCGTCTCTGTTGGCAAGTTGGTAGTATTGCCACTGATCTTCGAAACTTGATGCTGGTGGCATTCATATATTTCGAGATAGGAGTCCGGCGAAGATTTTGGCGATCTCTTGCGAGTAGAGTTTTTCCACGTTATATCTCTTCACAGTAATTGCAGATCTTCTTTGTTGCGACTCATATTAGATCATCATTTGCCCGGAACATTCGGACGTCCAGATTCTAGAAATTTGATTTAGTGTTTGATGATACGGAGACCGCTATGTTCCCTTGTGTATATTGAGAGAAGGAAATCGTGTGCTTGTTACAGTATATTTCGTCAATATACAGGTTAACAACTCCGTGGCCAGACATGAAGTCGTGTAGACTATTTTTACCAACTGTCCTACAAAAGATGTCCCCCTTTCCTATCAGGACATATTTCGGACTTTGTCTAGATCATTGTCGAGGATCTAGAAACATAATTTGGCGGTGCCGTCCTTGTCTTCCTTAGAAGCATGGATGGATACTTGTATTAGGCTTATGTTAGCGAATTTAGATTTGATTAAGATTGTCATAAGATGCTCGCTCACGTGTCTGAAGCTCGAAACGTCTTGCCTATGTCTGCTATGTTTCTTATATCTATAGGAATAAACATAGTATATATCACAATTTTGATCCTCCTTATGCCCGGACCATCTCATAGCACTTCCTGGATGGCGGTAATATCTGCGCAGCTACACGAAAATGTTTAATATGGTCGTCAAAAGTGAGTCCGTTATTATTTAAGGCCTATGTTTGGTTCGTCACATCTTTTTAATCTCTTCTGTATAGGGTTGTGAGCCCTATGACGACGCAGGTCATTTACCTGCATTTACCATCTTAGCCTACATGATTAAGGATTTACTAAACGTGGATTGTGCACTATTCTTTCAAGAATGATGCTAAAGAAATCGCATAACAGCGCATCGCCTTGTCTAAAACCTTTTTGAACATCAAAAGTCTCGGTGACCTTGATGGAGCAGCGTACATTCTTCATCGTCATCCTACACAAACGGACGAGTTTGACAAGGATACCAAGGATACTGGACATTGTTCTGCATTGCGGTCTTATAATCGAGGAATAGGTAATGTGTATCGATGGATTTTTTTTTTTTTCAAGATCTGCCGTTGTATGAAAATTTGGTCGATGGTGGGCTTTGATGGCCTAAAGCCACACTGATATGGGGCAGTCGGGTTGTTGGCGAACGACTTCAGGCATACACGCAGTACGGAAAAGGGGATCTTGTAAGCGAGGTTAATTGATCACTTCCAAGTTCCCTTAGAAGTTCCCTTTTTTTCTTTCTTTTTCTCAGAACAATGCACTCCGACAAAGAACTAGTCCATTGTACTCCTTATAAAATTCCTTTTTAATAGAATCTTTCAGTCTTACAAAGAAAGATGAGTAAGCTCTTCAGTGATAAGGTGCCTACAGTACCAACACCCACCACGTCAGAGCCAAGTGCCTGAAGCCTGATGCGAGCGTAAGCCGGACATTCACAGAAATAATGCTCTGCCGTGTCGTCATCACTTTCGCAGCAAGCATAGCAGGATGTTGTATCACTTTTACCCAGCGCTTTTAAGTGCTTTGCAAAAGTGTAGTGCCCCGTCACGACGCCAGTTAGCAACCTGCAGTCTTTCCTGCTGAGCGATAGCAAAAAGGCCGCTGACTTCCTAGAGACGTCGGAAACTTCGTTTGGTCTGTCTACATCCCGTGGAGCTGTGCCATCCCCAGTTGTGCTCTTATGAGACCCAACTGTCAATGGAAGCCTTAACAGAGAACACAGGCAGACCCAACGTAGGTTCGGGTCTTGAAAAACTCTCCTCTGAACCGAGTCTGGTAAATTCGTCGGCGATTTCATTTCCCGTGATCCCATTTTGACCTGAGACCCAGACAAAGGTCACTGAATTTAGCCTTCTGACTGCGTTCAGTGATCTCTTGCAAGCTCGAACCAGCTTGCAAGTCGTAAGGGGTTTCAGCAATGCTCTAAGCGCAGCTTGGCTGTCGCTGCAAATGCAAATGCTTCGCCCCCCTCCCTCCACGGTTTCTCCACAATATAGTTCGCCGCTATCAGGATTGTATAAAATTCTGCATGGAAGACAGATGCAAGCTTTCCTAACGTGAAGTGAAATCTAACGTTGTCGTCCTCCAGAAAGACAGTCCTGGGCACAAGGAAAGTAGATTTCGTAGTTTTTCCATAACAGCAGTTCCGGTGTCATTGCAGCGGACGGCATTTCCATAATACCGGAGACTTAAGCAGGTTATCGAAGCTCCAGTGCGTGTTGTACCAAAGACCACTTCTTTTTCATCGGAAAATGGCTTTGTGGGTGCCGCCCTTTATATTAATATCAAGAGGAGGGAGATACATCAATGCTTCTTCCTTTTCGTAAAGAGAACAACCTCAGTTTTGAGAGGATTGACTGAAAGCCCATTACTGGTGCACCAGTCGTCGATCACGTTTAGAGCTGCCTGCGCTTTGGAGCAACACACAAAGTTGATCAGCTGAAATCCGTTATCGGATGTGGTGTCGTGAAGGCCTTACTTTCCGACAATACTACCAAAGATGCCCTCTCTTCCTAGTTTTGCTTTATAATCTTCGTGGAAAATTTTAATATTATAGCTAGGGCACTGCTCGTAGGTCTTGTCTAAGAGCTCATAGAATTAACTTTGGTGTCGTGATATGCCCATATATAAGGCTAATATTCGCAAATTTAGCTTTAATACGAATTGTTGCAAGGCGCTCGTAAACTTGCAAGAAACTCAAAACTACTAGACTAACTCTGCCTCTAACAACAAATCCGCATCCAAATAGACGCTGTTTTTGCCATCGATAACAATCTCGTTGACGCATTGTAAGCTCTGTGTGATGAGTAGTGTTACACGAAATTTATCCGCAACATAACGAATAACGAACTCAGTTGGTCAACATACGTAATCATCTATACCTTTCGTATGTAAGAAGAACAAAAAAAAAAAAAAAAAACACACACACACACTTTAGCAGGCCAAAGGCATACTCTCGTTTCAATATCATTGTTTTCTGCTGCCGTCCGTGAGCGCAATTATGCTCAAAGCCGCAATGTACATTCTCATTATGACCATATGAGTATCATCTTTTCCCTAAACACCTCTCCAGCGAGTAATATTTAGACGATATGAACTTAAATTGTGCATTTGCAGAGGCGCCTTTTATGCAGCAATGAAGAATGTCATTTAACAAATCAATCCCCTTAGCCATCTCAGATAATAAGTTTGTTGTAAGAAGTACAACATCGATGTAATATAATCTTATCAGTTGTTGCCACTTTATTATTCCACTTGGTTCGCACAGTGCAGTACAACTGCATAACGACACATACTTACAAACATTTAAAAAGATAAGAGGTCGCAAATACGACTTAATTGAACCAGCTAAATCTAATTCTGTATCTGCATTTTGACTATACATCCAAGAGAACATCAATACTCAGTGAGAATGAACCCCCAAGCCTTATACTTGACATTGTCTCCGACTGCAATGTCTTCATTGTCTCCTCTCTGTATAATTCTTAATTGATTGAATCCGTCGCAGAGGTCTTCCCAAGACTTCTCTTATCATTTTTACTAGCTCAATCGTTATCTTGAATTAATTCGTAATGAAAGTAACTATGCAATCTTTGGGAAATCTTTTTTCCGAATTTTTCATCGAGAACGGGAATAGCATCTCTTGTCGTACTGATAAAGCAATCCTAGTGTTTATATTATTTGGAAATATTATAAAGTAAATGTTATTCAAGGGTTATATTTCCCACACACACTAACAAAAATTCACTTGATCTGTTGTAACTTTACATCTGACGGCTTGAATATGATATACGAGTACTGGCATACGAGTACAGTGTCTCATAAATGTGCTCATCAGAAATAATCTCACGGCGCGTTATTTATGGTGTATTTATTTTGTGACACACATCTTTCAGTTGCGCTTGGATGCGGATAGTTTGAGGTGACGCTGTTGAGAAAGCTGCTGGCATTGATTGTAAATTTCATAGATACTGCTAGCAAAATTCCTACTGCTGAAAACAGTATTTCCACATATAACATTATGCGTACACTGTTTGTTTTTATTTTAATTTATTAAAAAAATAAATATTGTAAATAAAATGAATGAATTTTTGTATTAAACTTGAACAGCGTGGTGACATTGAATTGCGATGTAGTAGTGCATTACATGCCAGTGGAATATTTCGAAATTGTTTTATTTTAATTATAATCATTTTCATTTTGATGTAAACATGACTGAAGCATTAGCAGATCTTGAGACTATGAACACGTCATTGACTGTTTTACTTTTATATGAACAGCACCCAGCAATTATCAATAAAGTATTATATCATACCATATGCGCAGACAACAGAATGCTAAATAGTTTTTTATGAAAATGAGTTTTCAATTTGATTTGATCAACGACTTTTCTGTCCTTAATCGCAGTAGGGATAGTATACATATATTGTATAAATCGAGTAGAAAAAACGTCTTTATGGAACACTAATTTTGGGAATGAAAGCGACGATTGGTGAGCTAGGAATGGGCTGCCAGTCATTCCTAAACTCCTAAACTGAGCATTTATCTACATATTGTTAAAAGGCGTCTCCATCTATTTTTTCACAAAGCGTGTCGTGTCAACATTTTGAATGAGAGTTTTCGTCAAAGCGTATAGCTTGTCAGTGTCAGTTTTTTAAGGGAATAAGCTTTCAACTCAACATGCACTGCTACTCTTAGAAAACTTTAAAGAATGTCCAAACGCAGCACGCCAAGTTCGCTTCTAGACCCTGCCCTCTCATTGTTAACATTTATAGACTGCTTTTTCGAAGGCAGCAAACGGTTAAAACAAGTAAAACGGCGTCTCGCTGATTGTTGTCCTTTTCATCCTCAGTCGAGGGGTTCGTTAGGGCGTAACACTGTATGATCGTAACACGATGTACCCTAGTCCGGAATCTGGCCGATAAGATACTATCACCATGTGGGTGCCATGGAATTAAGTCTTTGCGTGTTGATGATGTTAGCAGCAAAACCACTCCGCTCAGAAAGTGTCAGAAGAGAAAACCGACGGCTTAGTTATCACCTCGGATAAATTGGAGTCATCGTTATCCATTTCTGGAAAGGAAATCGACGCTCCAAGTAGTAAGGTTGAGTTTGAAGTTTCAGTTAAAGAAGGAGGAGGTTGTTTATCAGTATCCAGTTCATCCTTTTTATAAACCCTTATTGACTCGAAACCGAACCGAATCATGCCTTTAGTCTGCGCTAGAGGTTTAAAGGATTCCTTATTGATCACGTCATTTCTGTCGATTACCGCAATCGTTATTGCGTCTTTTAGGTTTTTGCTATAAGACCTCAGAGATGTGTTGTTGGTCCTCTACCGACACGGTTCTATTCAACGATCTCTGGCGCTTAGAGGAGTCTTTTGGCTTTTTTTGAGCAGTGAATAACCCGTCTTTTGGGATATTGTTAGCCCACTCAATCTTGCATCCTATATCCACACTTCTCACAACTTTTGGAATGGATCCAAAAGCATTTCGACGTGTTATATAGAGCGCCGGTGCGGCTGAGTTCGTTTATACATTTATTTATTTATGTGTTAATCATTGACTTTGTTCATCTTGTTACTTATATTGCTGTTATTGATTAAAACTAAAACTTTGAAATCAACTCTTGAACCACTTTTCTTTTCCCTCAGCAAAATTAGATATTTTACATTTAATGAAGGTCTTTTAGTGGGTTCTCCTTCATAACCATAATAAATTCTGTGACATAATTTCTAAGAAGTTGTATATGGTATTTATTTTAGTAGTAAGGTGTAAAACCAAATCCCTTGTAAAATAATAATAACTCTTAAATGTTGTAAATTTCTGCCACAATAAAATATTCAAATAATAATAAAATACTAGTTATTGCATTTATGAAATCCCATTTATAGTTTTATTGTCTTTTGTAACTTCCAAATAAATCTTTAAATAATTTGGCAGCTTTTTCTTATGCTTTACATATTAAAATAGATTGAATCCAATTAATTATTGCACAACAAAATTATTCACAGCAAGATCAACTAAAATTAGAAAGTATACTCTGCTCTAAAGAAATATAATAGGTAGTTCAAAATTGAACTTCTCCACTTCACAAAGCCCAAAAGAATATAAACAAACCAGCGTTCCAATTAATGATAAATCATTTTCCAAGATTCTCATATACAAATATGCTTTCGAAACATATCGACCTAAAAATAAAATGCACATGAATGTCAATTAGAGGATATACTGCCTGTCAAAATATCATACACTCCCCCTTATTTCAAGCTTCAAAAAAAACACATGGAATTGTGAGAATTCTTTGTCAAATCGTCAGTATCTGTGCACTTTTAATTAATATTATTTTCTTACTTAAATTAATTTAAATATTATGTTTTATATGGAAAATATATATAATAAAATAAAATGCATTAGCTGGAAAGATCATCGACCCTTGCCCGGTAAAAGATGTTTCTTTACAGTGTAAAATCCATCATCTATGCCAAATAAACAAAGCCGAACTTGTAACTAATCGATCTATGACTACGGTGGTAGTTTTATAAAATTTAAATTTGTGTTACCAAATTTGAGTCTAATACAAACAAAGCCGATCAAAAGAAAATGTCACCTTTGTGCCGATTTTGTTTTTCTTTTTCAACTCATACATCGGATTACGCGGTGAGTCCAAAAATGTATACCGAAATGCCGCAGTATTCCATTCCTTGGGCAATCGAAACTGCATTCCATAGTAAAAGTAGTCCATCGCACTGGCGCGTGTTCAAAGAAGACGTCTTTTACTAATGCTCGTGCATATGTGTGCAAAGTGTGTTAATTTTCTCTAACTTTGCATTTTGCTTATCTCAACTATGGCCTGGTTGTCCCTAATATTCGTAGGTAAAGAGTGAATTGTATAAAACTTCCTTGTTCAAAGTGCCTCAGATACACGAGCTGACAATATTTTCTGTTACGTATAGATGCGAGCACGTTGTTATCAGTTTATTTTGCCCCTTATTCCAGAATATCTCTCTAGTTTCGATTGGGATTTCAACATGCTCTCTTTACAACCAGTTCCTGATAACACAGCACTTTTCGAGTTGTCTAATGCTTCGCGACCGCCAGAGATCCAGGCAGACTCAGAATTTAAGAATTAAAACGACTCAAAAAAAAAAAAAAAAACTCGTTTATATGGAATTTTCAACCGTACTCGTTATCAAAGTTGAATTTGAGGGCAAAAATCTTTAAAATTCCATGGAATTTTTGAAAATGGTGTTGAGCAATTGTTTTTCATAAAACTCACTCAAAAATCGGGGAAAGATAAGCAGGCCCTTCTGAGTGAATCATACTATATATAGCTCACTCGCCCGAGTGATGAATTTCTCTCATTGGTGAAACCTCGTTAGTGTGGTTACACTGTGCCTAGACTACTCGTACTCATTCTTGTCCGTAGCTATTCAAAAGTATCTACGATTGTTTGTATATTCGTATACGATCTGTCGTTCGTTTCGGTGCTTATTTATAATTTCATAAATGGAAAATGTGTTAATGCATTTGATACACCACTGCCGCGCCATCGCTGCTGTGTCGTTTATTTGTTATCTTTTACTTAAGATTACTGGCTTCTATAGCCTAGCCTAGGCAGTATAGATTCTGCATACTCCTACATACATGCCTTATTAATTAGATTTTTTTTTTTTGTTGGTTTTGTTTGTGTTTTCTTTCGATTTTTGCTTGAGTATCGAGAAAATTTAAAACCGATATCGCGAGGGTGGTTTAAAAACACCATACTGTGATAAATACACCAGCAGTTACTTACGGAACGTACTTACTACCTGCACGGATTTTATAAACATATTTGTTTTTTTTGGAAAACTAAAAGGATATCAACCATGGTCAAGAATAGAAGATACGAAGGAGGTAAGAAAGTTTACTGTATATCTATAGGTCACCGACAAGGGAACAAAACATTGTGCTATCCTGTCCTCTATTTTACGGAAAATTCAGTGAATAATGTTTAATAAATCTTTGGATAATCACCACCGAGTCAAACAATAACAGTGCTTTAATATTTTTTTTTTATGTGTACAAAAAAATGTGTTAAATTTGGTTTTTTTTATGAAGTGATTTTTAACATTTTCTCTGAAGGCATTAAATTCAAAAAAAAATGTATCTCTTCAGTTGTCAGTTTTATAAAATAAAGTAAATTATGAATACCTAGCGCTAGTGATTGTGACATGAGAGCTACTCGAAATTAAATTATAGCTATTTTGAATCTCGTTGTCAACTTGATGATATGAAATTATTTTTACGATGGAATTTGATTTTTGCATATATTATAGGTCGAGATAGTTGACGTTTAATCTGAAGTGTAAAATAATTATCTGCTCCAAGTCTATTGAACCTTGTATGACAACAAAGGAAGAAAAGATTTAAAATAGATCACTTCCACATTCTGCGAGTCGATTGCAATTCTTTATGAATTCCGGTCAGGTGGGGTGTTGAAAAGCTAAAAGAATATGAATTGTTTCTTAAATATCATGATTTTTTCCTGCTTCATAGATATTCTATTCGTCAGTTTTATGTCGGTGTATTTCGACTAGACAGCGTGTTTTGGGCCGTGTTTATCGTGGTGCATATTTGTTTCCCTCAAATAAAATGCTGATATTTATTATTTGATCATCGAGATAATCACTTATCAAGCACTGTAATTAAAATCACAGTCCATGCTATCGTTCTATTATTTTTGAAAGCTCACATGAATTATGAGATTCTTATTCTTATCATTGCTACATTCTTATTATTGGTCATCAAGGAGAACTTAGTTTTTGATCTGGAATACAACCATATCTCACTTATGGGTTGGTGAAGTTTGACATATTTGTTGTGTTTTTACACGACTCATGTGTCAGCAACTGAAAATGATTCCATTGATATGTCCAATTTCAAGGAAAGCATATTACCTTATTCAGTATCGTCAATGCTTGCAGGTAAGCAAGAAAATAAGTATCAGTCTTTAGTGCTATAAGACCTATTATATAATTGTCATTTAATGCCGATATAATCAGGAATATGATTTTTGCTCACTAATTGATGAATCTATCAAAGTGCTTTTGTTCCGTAACTGTGGTGCATTTTCCTGTTGTATATTATAAATATATGGAAATAAAAATTACAAGGAATTATATCCCTGTGTCCTCAAACTTAAAGCATCATTGTGGGATATATAAACAATTTTAGGCGATTTTGACGTTTGGGACAAAACCTAACCCAGCATTTAAATTAGCCCACATACATAACTGACTTTATCAGTCATGCTGCAAACATCTTAGACTTGTTTTTAACTTATTACTCTAATGAACAATGTGTTTTCGTTATATCCGATTTAGCATCGTCAGACCATGGAATTACCTGCTATTAAAATACTAAATTAACCTTATGACTAAACGAAAAGGCTATGAAAGCTGGCTTAGCACCTTAAGTGTTTTAACTGGTCGTTCTGTTCCCTCAAAAACGACGGGGTAAACCCATCAGGGGAAAATCTTAAATTATTTACCGACCCAAAAATGACAGAACAGTCTCACAAAGGTAATATATAATACATGGGCTGAAAAGTCCATTTCTAAGAGAGGGCACCACTTGAATTAAATCCATACCATTTTCAGTTAGTATCAACCTTCAAAACATACTTGTATAAATTTGACAGCTGTCGGACGATTAGTTCTCGAGATATAGTGTTGTGAATGAAGCAACTTCTGTTATTATGAAAAAAAATGGATTCAAAGCAATCTCGTGTGTTGATTTATCATTGCTTTTTGATGGGAAAAAATGCCGCCGATGCAAAGAAATGGCTTGATAGGTATTACCCGGACTCTGCACCAGCCGAACGAACCATTCGCAAGTGGATTGAAAAACTTAAAATTGGTCATACAAGCACCAAATATGATGCACGCAATGGACGTCCAAAAGAGGCTGTTTCAGATGAAAACATCAAAAAAGTCCACAAAATGATTACGAATGACCGTAAAGTGAAGTTGATCGAAATAGCTGAGGCTCTGAAGATATCAAAAGAGCGTGTTGGATATATCATACACGAATATTTGGACATGCGGAAGCTCTGTTCAAAGTGGGTGCCGCGTTTGCTCACAGTAGACCAAAAACAACAACGTGTTGATGATTCAGAGGAGTGTTTAAAGCTGTTCAACCGCAATAAAGCCGATATTGCGTCAGTATGTGACAATGGATGAAACTTGGCTCCATCACTTCACACCAGAGTCAAGTCGGCAGTCAGCTGAGTGGCGAGCAGGCGACAAACCCCGTCCAAAACGACCAAAAACTCAACAGTCGGCTGGCAAGATTATGGCATCCGTATTTTGGGATACACATGGAATAATTTTCATCGACTTTGCGTTGTTGGAGCGTTTGAAGGACGAAATCGCAGAAAAAAGGCCGCATTTGAAGAAAAAGAAAGTGCTGTTTCATCAAGACAATGCACCGTGTCACAAGTCGATGAAAACGATGGCAAAATTGAATGAATTCGGCTACGAATTGCTTCTCCACCCACCGTATTCTCTAGATTTGGCTTCCAGCCAAATTCCTGTTCGCAGACCTCAAAAGAATGCTCGCCAGAAAGTGATTTAAGACCGATGAAGAAGTAATCGCCGAAACATAGGCCTATTTTGAGGCTAAACTGAAATCGTACTACAAAACTGGTATCGAAAGATTGAAAAATCGTTTTAATCAGTGTATCGCCCTCGAAGGCAACTATATTGATAAATAAAGTTGAATTTTGCAAAAATTTTGTGTTCTACTATACTCCATTCCAACAACCATTTCAAATTACATTCCGGCTGCTCATATATTGCTTTGTTTATATTGTATTTAAATTTCTGGATTCAAAGGCTTAAGTCTAACAGCAATAACAATGAACGATAGTTTTATTCGAAAGCAAATGTCTCCTGTTGATTATCCTTTTTTGTTTTCTCCTACTCAAAACAGTGAATTTGTGGTGCACACCAATAGATGGAATTACAATACAAATATATTCGTATGGATTGTTTTTGTTTAAACATACATGTAAGTGCATTATTTATTGAAAATAAAACTTAAAAGAGAGAGATATGCATTGTGTTGGCACCATAATGGTGCCCCAACCCTTGCTCTTGGCAAGCAAATGTGCCTTGATCAACTCGGTGACGGTACCGATTTGGTTGACCTTTAACAACAGTAAATTGCAGGCCTTTTTCCTAACAGCGGTGGCAGTACGCTTGGGATTGGGGACAGTCAAATCATAGCCGCCAATTTGAATTTTTGTATTAGAAGTCATGTTGGTCCAGGCATACCAATGATCTTGATCGAAGGGATCTTCAATGCTGGTGATGGTGAATTCCTTGATTATTGGTTCAATTTGCCCGGTTTGGCGGGGGTCAAATGACTTGTCGCCGTTAGGGTTCTTGAAGTCAAAATCATATAGACCGTTAGCATTCAAACCGAATTGATGACCTTCTTGAAGTTATGGTGAGCTGATTTTCATAGCCTCAGTGACAGTTGGCAAAAACATGAATGTCTGCATGGCAGATTTGTTGCCTATATGACTGACACCTTTGATGACATTAAAAACTGTAACTGGCAGAATAATGTTTTTATTGCCAGCCAAATCAGCCAAGTACTTGTGCAACTGTACTCGATTGTTCTCGATACCATGAGCTTAATCATGAACTTATCGATTTCCTGCTGCTAAGTAACTTCCAAGTTAGCCTTCAAAACTTCTGAAGCCAACGACTTATTGGTAACTACAGTGGATACCAGTAGATTCTCTATATAATACAGCTGCACGGAAAAGTCCCAATTCAGTGATGAGATCAACTTCCATGGTAGGATTGCCACGGGATTCAAAGATTTGACGAGCTAAGATCGATTTGATTGGCATCTTGCTTAGACGGTTAATGATATTATTTTAAGAGGAAGACTGTATGAAAATGATTTTTCCAAAAAAATTTTCTGCACCCAAAAAAACTTTCCAACTAGAATTCTCGAGTACTAACGGCGAGCTAGCCGTTATTCAAGCCTGAAAATCGCAGTAAAAACGCTGGTGTTCCTCAGGTCTCCGTTTTACTCCGACACAAATCTCTGCTATTTATAATTGAATATACTTAAGACGACCATAGACCTAACCACAGTAGAGTTAGAAAATATTTGAATATGGGGTGGTATAGTGTAGTGGTATATGCATACACTCCTTAAGCAGAGGGTCGCGGGTTCGAATCAATTTCAAGCAATTCTCTGAAAAAGTCTTTTCGTAGAATTTGTATGTAGTTATATGAGAATCCCGTCGGCGTCAACTCTGACATGAAGGCATAACACTGATGTTGGAGTGGTTGCTGGTTGGGCTATATGTAACGAACTAACAACTAGCACGTATTGAGACCCACTGGTTGAGGATGCACTTGCTCGTCCCGTCTAGTTTGACAACCACCTCTGGGAAAAATATCAAAACCTAATAAACCTGAGTTTCAAACTACTACACCACCCGCCCGCGCCCTGGAGAAAACCAGTTAAAGGGTATTCATAAACCCTAGAGCGCACGCGGGATTATAAAAAAAAAAAAAATAATAATAATAACGTAATGAACTAATGAGAAAGATAAAGGTCACAAAAAACTAAACTAAGCTTACTACGCCCTTGCTAACTCAGGCTCAGACTCATCTTTCCTCCTCGGCTAAAAACCAAAACAACAATGTATGTTAATCTCATTAAATTCTAATATTGATAGGATAAACGATTGAATAGATTATAATAGAGTAGAACTTAATGCTTCAAAAAGTGAATGCTGTCGTTTGTGATCAAAGCAAAATCCGCTATTATCAATGAATGACACTTGTATCATTGAAAGTGAAATATGAAATGACAAGATACTTTGAACCAATATATATATGTTATATGAAGGAAGTCAACAATATACAACCCCTTTTCGGTTACTAAACAAATCATTCTTCAAGAACGTCCCTTATTCAAGGCATTTGTGTACCCTTTAAATGTGTGTACACAGTGCGGGCGAAAGAAACTTAGGGAGGAAGAAAAAAGTGGTACCGATATACATTGGCTTTAAATGTTTGCAAGTTATAACGACCAGAAAATAGAGAGCTCGGCAGAGTATTCCGTAAGCGAGTTCTACGGCTTAGGAACGAATCACGATATTTTAGAGTATGTCCGAAAGTGGGCTTTAGGGTATACTGATGAGTATTCATAGCAAGATGGGTGTTACGGTTAAAGGTTTGAAGGGACTGAATTCTACTGGCGATTTCAATGGAGTGGAAATAGTGATGAAACAAAGTAAGACCGGAGACATTACGTCGCTGTTCAAGGGTGTCAATTGACTGAATGACATTAGTATCACCTATGAGTTTTACCCAAAGTTATGAATCCTATTTAGCAAGTGGAGAGACGTTTTAGGCACCTGACCAGATGTGTTCAATGTACAATACTCCAATTTTGGGCAGGTGAATGCTTTGTACAAGTATATTGGGGAGACCTAGACATTTCGCAGCATTTTTGACGACATCAAATATGTGGTCATTCCAACGCAAGCTGTCACTGACGCGCATACCGAGAATGGAAAAATTTTAGTTTTCGATGATACAAGTGTTATTCATGGATATAATGGCTGGATATTTAAATTTCGCATAAATGACAGCAGACAGCATTGTGTTTCAGAAGCAATAATTTCCCAATTGGTTATGCTGTTAATATTGAAATTTATTGAGCTTAAAATACACTGACGTGAGTCAGGGCACGTTTTAAAAAAGCAAAGCAGTACTGTCTTCAGCAAAGGGGGTGTCTTTTTGAGGGTGGTCGTGGTGTAGTGGTACATGCATAGACTCCTCAAGCAGAGGGTCACGGGTTCGAATCCCGTGCGAAGCAATTCTCTGAAAAAGTCCTTTCATAGAATTTGTATGTATTTATATGAAAATCCCATCGGCGTCAACGTTATGCGTCAAGGCATGACTCTGAAGCTGTAGTGGTTGCTGTCTGGGCTAAATGTAACGAACTAACAACTAGCACGTACTCAACCCACTGGTTTAGGATGTACTGTCTCCAGTTTGACAACCACCTCTGAAAAAATATCGAAACCTTACAAAACTGAGTTTCAAAGTACTACACCACCCGCCAGCGCCCTGGAGAAAAGCCAGTAAAAAGGTATTCATATCCCCTTGGTGCGCGCGCGGGATTATAAAAAATATATATTCAATTAAAAGTAGCTGATAAGAGATCTTTGATGGAAGTTAAAAAGTATGTTGGAGACAGAACGGAGCATTGAGGCACACCAGACTATCATACTTGAAACCGTCCAAGGCAACTTGAATTGAACGTTCCGAAAGGTAATTTCTAATCTATTGAAGAAGAGAGTCATCGATCTCAAAAGCTCGCATTTTTGACAAAAAGCCTAATGCCAAATTCTGTCAAATGCTTTAGAAATATCAAGTGAAACTATATTGCTTTCACCAGATTTAGTGTACGCTTTGGCTCCACTTTTCAGTGAAACATACCATCAGATCAGCAGTTTACCTATTGCTGGCGATTAAAAATTTTTCGGGTTTCAAGATGTTTTATTTATATTTATTTTTCACTCATATTAAGGGCAGTAGGTTATTTTTAATCCCTGTAACCTTTAGATTGTAGTTTCCTTTGTTTCTCTCAAGATCAAGTGCTCCACGTTATACAGAGTCAAGAATATTCAGGTGATTTCCATCCATTAATTTCTCTGTTATATATGATAAAAATATATTGTATAATACATATAGGTAAGTCTCGTGAGTTAGATTTTCTACCAAATATTCTTTCCAGATTCTTTTGTGATTTGGCAATCAATTAATAATGATTCCCTGATAATCTCTTAACTTTCAATAACCTATTCGCCATTTGTAACAGTTGTAATGAATGGCTGGATAATTCTTGTATTTGCACCTTACATTATACATTTATTTTCCTTCTTTATTCATAAGAATAATTAAGCTAAAGCATAGAAAATTTACTCTACCTGTCATCGATGATGAAGTGAGCTACACACGCTACAGTACGTACAAGTCCTTTAAATTTGTTTCGTATAGTTGCTAGTTCTCAACTTACCACAGCTTACCTGACAATACAAATATACAATATTCATTATACAATTTTTATAATGTGATAATTATAACTTCCAGTTGTAGCTTACCTTGTAGTAAATGAGCTAAATTTCGTTGAACACTGATTTAGCCTTAGATCTTCCCAGAAGTTGTTCAGGAAGGACCCAGAAATTAAATTTAAATCATTTATCTAAACTTTGATCTAAAAACCGATTTATTTGAAGAAACGTTCTTTATTATTAATTATTTATTGATTATGAGCTCCGAAATTACAAAGCGTATAGTTTTGGTCCAATTTTGTATCACTTTTTCGATTATCTAAGGCCGTATATACAGAATAAATCTCCATATAATGTCTTCCACAGCTTTACTCGTTGCAATTATATGCATACCCACAGAGAATAATCAAGCTGCGTTAGATCACAATTAGTTTGTTAATATATAAGTCCAAATCTGGATATCACTCTTTATCCAAAACATTGGTTTTGATCACAACATGATACGTAGCTCATCCTGCTGAATAAAAATCATCCGCATCGATGTCACGTACATTTGGAGACAAATATTCCTTGAGCACTTTTCTGTAATGCTTACTCTTGACTACCCATGCGAGCTCCTGCTTCATTTTTTTAATGATAATAAGGACGATGTTGCTGCCAGTATGCAAACTAATTTTGCAAGACAATTCCAGATTATCTTGAACACATTCCGACGAATGCCATAATCCAACGCCTTCCATTCCTGTGCCAATTGAATTTCGTAAGCAATTAGTTCAAAATTGTTTCCAAGTCATGAGAGAACAAACCCCAAGCTCCTGTGGCAACTCCAAACTGACAAAATCGGGTCTACAGAACGCACTAGTCTTATTCTTGTTATTGGCCTCATGTCATGTAGTGTTAAATTAGTGCGAAATCTATCCAAAACACGTCGTATACGAGGAGTGTTCCAAAAGTTAAGTGACTTTTAAAATTTCGCGGGCAACGTAGATTCGATTATCAATTTTTGTTTTTGCTGAGTTGGTACATATGTTCACCGTTCCAAGTATATAGCATACTTAGTTTCTTTTTGATAGATAGAAAGGTTAGACGTGTTTTGATATGCTGGGCGATTTTCAATTATTATAAAAAATGGAGCAAAGAATTTGCATCAAATTTTGTGTAAAAAATGAACGCAAGTGCTCTAAAACACTTGAAATGTTGACAGTGGCATACGGTGGCATATTTACAAGTTGTACAAATTCTTTCAAGATAGCCGAGAAGATGTCAATGACGAACCTCGCCCTGGATGCCCCAGCATATCAAAAAAGATGATAACTTCGAAGAAGTGAAGAAACTTGTTTTGGAAAATCGGCGAAATACCATAAGAGAAGTTACTGAGGAATTTGACGTATCCGTCGGCTAGTGTCATGTAATTTTATCGGATGTTTTGGGTATGAAATGTGTG
Organism: Volucella inanis; assembly: GCA_907269105.1. Classification (NCBI taxonomy): domain Eukaryota; kingdom Metazoa; phylum Arthropoda; class Insecta; order Diptera; family Syrphidae; genus Volucella; species Volucella inanis. The sequence continues at coordinate 158,161,318 of OU026155.1, forward strand.
TCCGCCAAGTTTGTTTCAAAACTTTTAATTTTGATCAGAAGAACTGTCGCATGAGAAACGCTCAGGACCTTTTGAATGACGTCAATGATGATCCTGACTTACTCGAAAGGGTCATAAATGGTCCTGTTCCCAAAAGTGAAGAGACCTATGAAAGGACAAAGATTTTGGAACGATTGAGAAAACAAAAACGGCATCGCCAGAAGAGTTCAAGTGCTTATGAGAAGCGCTTCGAGGATTGGAAAAGGCGTTGGCATAAGTGTATTATATCTGAGGGGGATTACTTTAAAGGGGACAACATTAATATTTATGAAAAAAATAAACATTTTTCTTATAAAAATATAAAGTCACCTTACTTTATGAACACACATCGTAGAATGTTCAAAGATGCTTGGACGATAAATTGTTGGATTTTGTTGAAAACAAAAACCATTTATACTTAAAAAACTAAAAACTAATTTGGTAGTTATTACTATCTGAAACACCCAACTCCTTCACAACATTATTTCAAATTTACTGGACTTAAAAGTTAACTAACGCCACTCATTGAGAAACTTGTTTTACCCTTAATGTTTGTAAAAAAACAAGCAGGCAATCCTTAATCTAAATTCAAAAGTTAAATGTTTATGTTTAAAAGAATCTACGTAAAAATTAGCCAAACTATTTTCGAGTCTTCCCTTTCGATATCCATATCAAAATTGCCGGTTTAAAAATACAGGGTGAGTTTTTTAACTTAAGACATCCAAATTACTCGAAAAATATACGATATCGCGAAAAAAATTACAGACAAAAATCACAAGGTTCTGAAGGAGACATAAGATGGTGACCACGAGTTTGACCTTAAGACCCATTTTCAAGGTCAAACGAAGGTCACTTTTGATTTTTCAAATTATAATTCCTGATTTTCATTGCTCAGTCGTATTGCTCGTAGGCTTGTCATTTGTTTTTACATACTGCGTTTAGCATAACCCAGAAACAACGTTTCCTTCGGGGTGATTAATTAGAGGGCTTCCCCTTGCCTCCCACTGTTGAATCATTGAATTCTTCCTATTTCGACGTTTATTTCCCGAGACTATTCCAACAAATGCTCGAAAATGTGACCATTCACTTCAATACACTTGTCTATCCGCTCTCTAAATGAACCAACAGAACTGAGAAATATTTCTGACGTAATCTTCCGGCAAGCTTTAGTTATTCATCTTTTCATGTCCTCACGTGTTGTTGGCTTTTTTCTGTAAACCTCACTTTTTAAGTAGCCCCACAAGAAGAAATCAAGTGACGTAAGATCAGGTGATCTAGCAGGCTATTGCCACGGACCCACTCGTCCGATCCATCGTTGATGGTAAACATTGTTTCCCGGTCTACTTGGGAATTATGGGCTGGACAACAATCATGTTGAAAACTACATAGCAAGAAGTTTGCATACTTTTCGCCATTCAAGTTGCCTTCAATAAAATATGGACCTATTAATTTATCCCCAATAATTCCCGCCCACACATTAACACTCCAAGGGTGCTGGCGTTCAACTTGTCGCAACCAAAAAGGTTTTCGGTAGCCCAGTAATGCATATTATGTCGACTGACCGTGTCGTGATTGGTGAAAGTCGACTCATCAGAGAATAATACCTTGGCGAAGAAAAGGGGGTCTCGTTCATTTTGCTGAAGTGCCCATTGACAAAAGGAAACCCGGTTGCGAAATCCTCACTAGAAAGTTCTTGATGCATTGAAACATGATAAGGATGGTATTTATGCTGATGTAATATCTTACAGACATTCGTTTGAGAAATTCCTAACACTGCTATTTCATTGTCCTTAACAGCCACCCTATCTGACCGATTCCTTTTCTTTGGTTGCACACTTTCTTCACCAGTGAATTGTTGGATGACCCGATAAACGGAAGCGCGCGATCGTATCTGGTCTGGGAAACGTTGTGCGTAAAGAGCAACAGCACCGTCGATGTTCCTCCCATTTTCTCCATAAATCAATATCATTTCAATTTTCTCTTGAATTGAAATAGCCTGCAATATTAATCCGGAAAACATTACTAATAATAATCAGTTCCTCAAAATAAATATCGAACTTCTAAATGAAGTACAGTTCCGTTCAAGTAGAAAAAAAGGTCAGAGTGCATATCATACACTCTCAGATAAGTTTAGGACAATTTATTTTTATCTGAAATTTTTTTAAGTTTTAATTTCACTCGAGGCAATAATGACTTCCTCAAAACGAATGTCGACCTTCTAACACCCTAACAACGTTGGAAACCGATTAATGATTTAGCCGTGTGCCCCATTGAGGAATACGACTGAGCAATGAAAATCAGGAATTATCATTTGAAAAATCAAAAGTGACCTTCATTTGACCTTGAAAATGGGTCTCAAGGTCAAACTCGTGGTCACCATCTTATGTCCCCTTCAGGACATTGTGACTTTTGTCTGAAACATTTTTCGCGATATCGCATATTTTTCGAGTAATTTGGATGTCTCAAGTTAAAAAACTCACCCGGTAGAAAGTTCTGAAGAATACGAAAATATGTAAAAGGTAAGAAATATCGTTGCCAAAATATATCTTCTACTTAACCAATTTATTATAATGTATGTATATTATTAACTTGTTGCATTGTAGTAATCATTGAAAACTCTTCGGCAAATTGCACCCGGGGGATATATATATGTTATATATTGGGTCTATAACGTGCGGTTTGCTAAGAGATGGCGTAACTTGTATTATTTTATTGTTATTATTCCATTGGAACATGCGTTGGAAAGCTACTGTCATTGTACGTCATTTCAGTATATGTCATTCATTTGAAGCGTAAACAACAATAATTTTTTTTCACTCAAATATGTCGAACTTTGTGCCTGAAAAAGTGTTTTTGCAGGCAGTTCTTTTTCATTACTTTAATTTGAAGAAAACTGCTGCCGAAAGTCATCGTATTTTGGTGGAAGTTTATGGGGAACATGCGCTAGCTGACCGAATATGCCAAAAGTGGTTTGCACGATTTAAAAGTGGTGATTTTGGCTTCGAGGACGATGAACGTCCTGGGCAGCCAAAAAAGTTTGAAGATGAAGAACTGGAAGCATTACTCTATGAAGATTGTTGCCAAACACAAGAAGAGCTCGCAGAATCTTTGGCTGTCAATCAAGCAGCCATTTCAAAACGTCTAAAAGCAGCTGGATATATTCAAAAGCAAGGAGATTGGGTTCCACATGAACTCAAGCCGAGCGACGTCGAAAGTCGGTTTTGCATGTCCGAAATGCTGCTGGAACGCCACAAAAGGAAGTCATTCTTGCATCGGATTACTAGTGATGAAAAATGGATCCATTACGATAACCCCAAGCGCATAAAATCATATGTGAAACCCGGCCAACCAGCTAAATCAACGGCAAAGCCGAATATCCATGACGCGAAGGTAATGCTCTGTATTTGGTGGGATCAGATGGGTGTGCTGTATTATGAGCTGCTAAAACCAAGTGAAACCATCAATGGACAACGCTACCGAACACAATTAATCCGTTTGAAGAGAGCAGTAGCCGAAAAACGCCCGGAATATGCGACCAGACACGAGGCAACGCTCGACCCCACGTTGCTATTCCGGTTAAGAACTATTTGGAAAACAGTGGATGGGAAGTCTTACCCCATCCGTCTTATAGCCCAGACCGTGCCCTTCTGACTACCATTTGTTCCGGTCGATGCAGAGCGCCCTCACTGAAATACGGTTCACGTCAGAGTAGAATATTAAAAATTGGCTTGATTCATTCTTGGCTGCCAAGCCGGCGCAGTTCTTTTGGGACGGGATCCATAAATTGCCAGAAAGATGAGAAGAATTCATAGCTTCAGATGGGCAATACCTTGAATAATACTATTGCACATGTTTTTCTTAAACAAACGTTCAAATTTTGAAAAAAAAAAACCGCACGAATTAAAATATATACCCAATATATCAGCACAATTCATTAATATATAAGAGCAGCTGCATCTAGACTTAACTAAGAAAAAATAGTCAGCCTAGAAAACTTTGCGATAAAAGAAGCTTGATAAATAATTAAAATGAGGGTGGTCACCCTAAATCACAAGTGTTTAAAAAAAAATACTTTTCTTTGGTAAAAGAAACTCGATACATAACAAATGCTGTACGACTGATGATACGTGCTAGGGATACTCTACAACATGGCTAATTTTTATGTAATTTTTCATGAAACTCTCCACACTCATACGAAGCCAGCCAAGACTCTATATGTCTACATATACTCGGGTCTATAGTACTGACACGAGATGGAGAGTCGGTATCATACGCGCGAGTTATGTGTTGTTTCTAGCCCTTACAAACAAAACAAAACTTATTTGAATAGTGTCATTTAACTTCAAGGTTTGTCACACGACTGGCTTCTTATCTTAAACTAATTATATTTACCACCTACAATAATACAAAAAACATTATACAATGAAGTGTTGATAGTTAACAGTTAAAGATCATACTGTTTTGTTTGCTTGGCTAATCCTGCTATACCCGGACTAGGTCAACCGATGTCGCTGGAGCAATTCAGTTGCTGGATTGTTTTATACTCCTTATCTTTTTGACGTTGACAAACAAAAGTCAAGCGAAATTTTGTTGATAGCTGAAGCTTTCCATTACGTGTTGATGATGCGTTTGGTGTTATTACCAAGTAATGTTTAGGTACATATGTTTTTTTTTATTATTATTCTTTATTCCCATTTTATAACATGTTTTATATGTAAATACATACATTTTTATTCAAAACTTAGCTTAAAAAAAATAAACGAGAATAAGTTAGAGGCATTGTTATTTTATGAAAGAGAAAATAGAGCCAATGCCACTTCAAAGTTAATAATTCATTGTTGGGTGAGCACATTTAATACAATACAAATATTAAAAACAAATTGAATATTAATTAAAAGAAAAGGTAAAGATAGTAATCCAGAGAAATTAATCATTAATCAAAAATATAAAAAAAATTGAACAGTAATTAAAGGCAAGAGTAAGAAAGTAATTCAGAAATTTATCATTAATAGCAAAATTCATGACGAAAAATTAAAAAAAAGAAAAACAGAGGTAACTATACATAATAGCTCAAAAAAACCTCAATATTATTGTGTTTGAAACCGAGAAGCCAACATTTTATCTTTTCAAAAAAGAGGAAAGGGTTGATATGATTCGTATGTCAATAGGGAGTTTGTTAAATAACTAGGATGATACGATGGAGTAAGAACTCCTTAAGCTTGTAGTACGAAAGGCAGGGATTGGAACAAATAATTGGGAATTGCTTCGTAAGATATATGCTTCAGAGACTGGACTTTGCAGGTATCCACCTCTCATAAAGAAAATTTTAAGTACTTTGTAATAGAAAAGATGTCGCACTGGGAGAATTCTCGAACGCCTAAATTACTCCATGGAATGAGCTAGACGAGAAGAGTTACAGACTCTTCTTATTGTACATTTCTGCAGCACAATTAGCTACTGAAGTTTACCAAGGTAAGTGCCCCCCAAACAACTTATTCCATATTGTAATTTAGAATGGAAAAACCTGTAGTATATTATTGGAGCAAAACATTCTTAGGCGATAAGAAAAACGAGTGGTGGAAAGAAAAGAACGCTTCACACTAAAATATGATCAGACCAACTCTGATACGACGCTCGTATCAAAGGTATCCCTAGAATTAAGAGTATCACAACGCATAACTGATTAGGTTATATCTTCCGCAATTTGATGTATGGAATGTAACATTAACATCATTTCCGTGCTTAGGCTGTAAAATATAAATTAAGTTTTGTTACTAACCAATAGTTTGTGCCCAGCGAACCAAATTCGTAATAAATGGACGTCTTGATTGATATCAGCTATTAAGTTTAAGGGACTAACTGCTCTATATGCTATAGCTAATTCGTCTGCAAAGGCAGTAACTTTTCAAGCAAAGGGTTGTTCAAAAATAGAATTGATGTGAATCAAAAACAGCACTGAATCAAGAACAGATCCTCGGGGAACGCCGAGTTTAATAGTTTTAGGATTACTGAAACTGGTTCCTATTTTGACCAATTGTTTTCTGTCCTTCAGATAAGAAGCGAACCAATCATGGATACAACCACGAAAACCCACATTGTATAGTTTGTGCAAAAGTATGTTGTGATCAACAATATCGAAGGCTTTGGTTATATCTACAAAAAGTTCACTGCAAAATGTTTTATCATCTAAACTTTTTTGTATAAAGTAGCAAAATTCTAAGAGAGCATCCTCGGTAGAGAGGCCTGATCTAAATTCAAACTGGTTCGAGCTAAAAAAGTTTTTATGTTCGAGATATTTCAAAATCCTACGCTTAACTATTTTTTAAAATATTTTGAAAAATAAGGTAAGGTTTTTTTAAAAAGTGGTATAACATTGGCACATTTCAATTCTTCAGGGAAATTGCCAGTGATAATACTTAAATTAAAAAGATGTGTTAAAATATCAACTATGTAAAGAGTTGTTTAGCACAAGGTTTGAAATACCATCGTTCCCATATGAATTTGAGTTGTTTAAAGAGTTTATGGTTTTTAATAACTCAAGACCCGAAATCAATTCAAAATAACAACTGTTCACAAGACCATCTATAGGTTCACCATAGCAAATATTAGAAAAATCAGTCGAAGATGAAAATTGCCCGATTGAGGCAAAGAACTCATTGAATTCATTTGCTACTGCAATAGGATCCGAGATAACTATACTACCATCGCTAAGCGTTATAGTTGTGTCGTGCTTGCTCATATTTCGATTAATAATATTGTTAACCACTTTCCATTCTTTCTTAAGGTTTCCGTGCGAAATGGTAGTAACTTTCCCTACATAAACGGATTTTCTTCTTGATTTGAAGGCACATGCGATCATATCGTCTTTTTAAACCCACATTTAGTGGATGTTTACTAAATTTTTTCCGCAGCTTATGTTTCAATTAGATTTTTTTTAAGAGATGGCGTTATCCAGGGCTTTAGCCTTATTTCAGATTTGCTCAGTACAACGATTTTACTGGAAGCAGATATGGAGTTTTTTAAACTTTTAATAAATGAATCATAAGCCATAGAAGCATTTTCCTCAGCATAGACCTCATCCCAATTATTGCGGCGCCATACACTATTAAGGTGAACAAAGTTAATTCACACACTAGTCAATGGATGTTTTATATTGCTCTTTTTAAATATAGGAATCAAAATACCGGTCATATAGTGATCAGAAATTTTAAAGTCAAAATTAACAGCAGCACATTGATTAGACTGAATTTTTGAGAAACGACAAAAAACGTGATCAAGACAGGTGCCAGCAATTGATCTTGTGCACTCATTAACAAAAGAGGTAAATCCATGTTCGGCGATAAGAGCAAGGCAACAATCCCAGGAATTACATGGATTTAGCAAATCCAGGTTAAAGTCCCCTAAAATAATTAGATTAGCTGCTTTCACATTGGGCAGAAAATACGAGAATTCTTCAAGAAATACATTAAATGACTGAATTAAATCTATATACACAAGCAAAAGTAAGGATTCATTTCATATGGAAAAAGATATTTTTATGACGTCAGCACTCGACAAACTGTAACGCTTTATATCACAATCTTACAAATCTTTCATAAACGCACCCACTCCACCTACTGCATACGGATCAAGGGCTTCAAGATTGCTAGCCAATACATCGAAATTTCGGCGAAGACTTCTGATATTTTGGTGCATTACAAAAAAGGATTCTTTATTCAAATTTTCATGAAAACTACTATCATTACATCTAGTTATGGAATTTGAGGAAAGGTTGTTATTAAAAAATCAGGATTTACGTTAATATTAGAAAACTTAATCTTTAATTAAGGATAAATCATCAAATGATCTTCTAACAACAACCTTTTCTCTATCGACTATCCTCAACGAAATATGAGAATTCCTGAACCATAGGTATTTATATTCGTCCTCTACCTTTAACTTTTTAGCTGCCGTAAACAGACTACGACTATACTTCGTCATACAATCGTTGATATAAATATTGGAGCTGTTTTTAATACTGCCACCGAATACTGTTGCATTTAGGTTTTTCTTTTCGACTTTTTTGCCTCTCTCCACACAGACGACGACAGATAAACGCACAGAACATTCCTTATCTTGTTTGTTTTTGAAAAATTTTGAACGTAAAATTTTTTAATGTCTTCCGAGGATACAGAGACGTTCAATACTTCGCAAAATATTTTTTGAACACACTCTTCTGCATTATAGTTGTTTACCTATGGTATACTAACAATTTCGATGACATTTTCCACTTGTTTCTGTTGACGTTGACCTTTAATCTCAGAGACACATTTTCCTCCTTCAACGCTGGACAGTGCCTAGAAATTCACTGTTGATTTTTTTCACAAAGAAATATACAATTGCAGTCTCCACAGGCAATTTAAGATAAATCACTTCGACTAATCTTTTGTTCATAAATTAAACACTGCATTTTGTTATAGAGATGAGTTAAGTTATCTATATAGAAACACTAAAAAGCGCGCACCCAACGACACTTGAAGTAAGTACGTCCGACGACGACGACGTATATCGTACGTTTATACTTTGAAGATGGTAACAATGATTATGAGGATGCTATTTGTGTTGCTATGCACGTAACGCGTATACCCACGTGTGCACCCACGTTGACTCCTTTACCGTTCATGGTTCATTCCGACCAAATTAGTGCCCCACCACCCACGCTGCACCCTTACTTTTTGTTCTCTATTCCGAGTCTGTCGCTTTTTCGTTCCTCTCCTATGTCTCATTCCGACCATCTACCCAACTACGAGCCCTCTGCCGTCCACGTCAAGTGTTTTAAACCGACATGTACTTGGTCTGCAGCGTCAGGTCGCTTAACACTAATTTGCAGTCTTTACAGATCGAAGCAAAAAGAATTATAAAGACTTTTGCGAAAAGATAGAAACTGTCCATGATACAAATAGCTAGTCAAAGTCTTCAAAAGGGGAAGATCAACCAGACAGGAACTACTCAGAAAATCTGAAGGTACATAAACTCAGTGGAAAGTAAAGGCTCTCCGTCCCATGCTTAAGGCTCACTTCCCAGGCAACCTAATCATAACCAGGGGTCAGTTCGTAAACTGATTTTTTACTTAGTACAATCTTAGAGCTTTTCTGATGTGTTTTTGAACCCATTCACTGTACTGACGTCTTGTCAGTACAAAAAATAAAGTAATATTCAACCAATCTTAGATTTGCTTTTTTTTTTAAGTATTCTATATTTTTTTGCGCACTAAAATCTTCAAACTTTCTCCGCAGCCGCAATTAAAATGCCTAACTAATCTGCGCAAGTATGACGATTTATTTGAACACACGGGTTTATGAACACTCTGATAATATAGTTTGACTAAGTTAGTTTTGCAGAAAATCTGTTTTATTGAACGCAACTAATGCAGTTCTTTGTCATTATGACGTTTTTGAAAACATCCCAGCTCAAACCCAGTTCCTAGTAACGAAACTGCTGGCGAGCTGATTTACACATAACGCCGTAGCCGGTATAACTTTTCGGATGTGGTGACGGATGAGACCATTAAACATGCTGTTGTTTCCTTTAATGGCTTCAAATCGCCTGGCACCGATGGCATATAAATGCTATGTTACAAATAAGTGTATATCAACTGCTGGTAATTGTGAAGAAAATCTTCACTGCTAGCCTGGCACTGACATACATACCGAAACCCTGGCGAACACTGAGAGTTACTTTTATACCGAAAAGAGGACTATGCGCTCACCAAGGGTTTTAGACCTATAAGTCTGACTTCCTTCATGTTGAAGAGTATGGAGAGAATGGTCGGGATCCATTTGCACCAAACCGCCTTGTGCATGCTTCTTCTGTATACGATGCAATACGTTTACCAACACGGAAGATCTTTTGAGACATCGCTTCAAAATTGGCAGAACTGAAGGCGCACTCGACAAGAAGAAATACACCCTGTACATTTTCATCGACATTGGAGGTGCTTTTGACTACCATACTTTTGATGGCATATGTGATTCAATCAACCAACACGGCGTAAACGGATCACTAGTTCTGTGAATAAAAGCAATACTGGTGAATAGGAAATTGATGCGGATTGCGGGTCTTCTGGGTCTATAAGGCTATGATGAGGCCAATTATATCCAAGGCATCGGTTGTCTGGTGGAATAATCCTTCACGCTTTTACCAGACTCAAAAGAACGGTCTGTCTTGGCTACATAGGTGCTTTCCCTAGCATGCCTGGCTCCACTCTAGATGCATTGACAAATCTCCCTACCCTTGATACTCGCAAGGGCTGCACTTCATTTTCCGTTTAAAAAGAAATAGTATTCAGTACATCAAGTACTGGAGCTTTGATGGCATTGCGTGCCGACTTTGAGAATACAAAATATCACTGAACGCAGGACGCTTGCCTGCGTCCCAGTTCACGGGACAAACTAATCTAAGGTCTACCTGCGTCTTCGGTTAGGGCTTCCATTGACAGTTGGGTTTCATATGAACACAACTGCAGATGGCGTAACTCCACAAGTTAAAGGCAGACAGAACTCATGTTTCCCAATGTCTATAAGAAGCCAGTGTCCTTTCTGTTCTCTCTTAGTAGAAGCAACACTTAAATGTGCTGGACAAAAATGATGCAACATCCTGCGGCGCTTGCTGTGAAAGTAATGACAACACTGCGGAGCACTACCTCTGTGTACGTCCGGCTTACGATCGCATCAAATTTCAGGTACTCGGCGTTGGCATGATGGGTGTTGGTACTATAGTCACTGAGGCGCTTATTCATCTTCCTTCAAAAAACTGAAGGATCTCATTAAAAAGAACTTACAAGGTGTAGAAAGGAATAGCTCTTTGTCGGAGTGCTCTTTTCAGACAGAAAAAAAAATCAGTCTTTTGTACAACCGTCATTTTGTTTTTACCATATACATATAAAAAAACGGACAATTTATTTGCTACCCTGACATTGAAGAATAATCAATATCCAAAAGTGGCAATACCTTGACAATTCTACGTGATCGCGCACTTTATCAGACGACGCAACCCGCAACCTAAACAACTAGAACCTTCAAGAAATAATTCAAGTTGTCTTCTATCGGAATATCAGTCACGCCATGCTGAAGAATTGCCAAACGCCTTTAGCTCCAAAAGTACCTCCAAATGATGTTACAGCTGAATCGAACTCTCATATCACTGACTCAATCTAGTTTCTCCGCCAAAATGTCTGTATTTCGCATTCTCTAGATAAATTTTTTTCTCAATAATTCAACCTGCAGTTTTTGCACAAATCGATTTATCAGATACATTTGCAAGGTCTAATTCAGCATATGGTCCCCTTCCAGTTTTCTTAACTGGATTTGGAATCAGCTAGGGCGAAGTTAATCAAGTAAAGGTAGATAACTTCTGGATTCTAGAATTATATTAATTCTGCTAACAGGTTATCCGTCGGTTCTGTGGCCTGTGAATAAAAGTTTTTTTTTTTATAATCCCGCGCGCGCACCAAGGTTTACTGGTATTTTTCCAGTGCGCGGGCGGGTGGTGTAGTAGTTTAAAACTCAGGTGTTTTAGGTTTCGATATTTTTCCTAGAGGTGGTTGTCGAACTGGATGGGACGAGCAAGTGCATTCTCAACCAGTGGGTCTCAGTACGTGCTAGTTGTTAGTTCGTTACATTTAGCTCAGCCAGCAACCACCCCAACATCAGTGTAATGCCTTCATGTCAGAGTTGACGCCGACGGGATTCTCATAAAACTACATGCAAATTCTACGAAAAAACTTTTTCAGAGAATTGCCTCGCACGGGATTCGAACCCGCGACCCTCTGCTTGAGGAGTGTATGCATATACCACTACACCACGGCCACCCCCCGTGTGTGTGAGAGCAACAAAACGTTCGTTGGCTAGACATTTCTGTTGTTAGACATTTCGATCTGAATGAACAACGAAACCAATGTCCCACTATGTAAATCTCTTACAACGTACATTTTAAAAACGACAACATCATTGTTAGACTTTAAAGCATAGGGGTCTGTTAGACCCACAGTTCCCATTTATTTACATGGTTCTACCTGCATAAAAGTTGAACAAAGTTATTATAAGTTAATTTCAAAAATCTCAAACGACTGTGGTCTAATTACATAAGAGCAGTAAACCCTCTTGTTCAGCCTATAGTTTAACCACAAACCTTTTCGCTCCTACTATCGAAAGCGGAAGTATTCAAAATTACTTACGTGTATGTATTAGATATACTCGTATATGTATATCAGAGGAGAAATTACAAATACCATATTATTTCAATTGATTGGCCACTCAAAAAGTGTGTAAATTAATTAAAATTATATTAGTTCCATGCTATGATATATACGTCAGCAAGCAGTATTTCTTATGTTAATCAATTGTTTACCGCTGATAAAGATATATTTTAAAATAGTGTTATATAGAACGAACGACACAAAAATAAGGAACGCCAGGGATTATAACATTCTATAAAATAAAATTGTATTTTACTTGTCGAAGCTACATGCTGATAAAGAAGTAATACAAGTGAACAATATTTTTTTCCTATGACCTTTAGATAAAACCAACTTTTTTCACTAGTTGCCAAATATTAAATAAATTGAAATGTGCCCAAGAACTTAGTTCTTTAAGGGCTGATTCTAATAAAATATATTATAATAGAACGATAACAATTATGATTAAAATTGGAATGTAACCTACTTTGAATTGTTGAGCAGTTGGTCCAGAAAATGCCGAGTGACCACTCAAGGTTTATTTGCCCCAACATCCTGTTGCTTACATTTTTCCAACAACTCCAAACGTATATCACAACAAGTGAGAATTTATTAAAATACCATTGAAATTCTTTGTTGCATACAAAACGTCGTTTTAAAGGTTCCGTCTTCACTTGTCAAACAGAATGTTGGATTTTTTGATCATTTTAAATGGTTTAACTAGTTTTAAAAATTAATTTCCCCAAGATCACATTACTACGAATATTTCAGAAGTATTATTACGAAAGTACGATACCTAGCACAATAGAAGTATTTTACGATATCCCTTGATCGTGCTTTGTACAAGATGGCGAAAAATTAATCATCCCATTTTGTTTTTGAATTACTTTTTTACAAAAAAAAAAAAAAAATGATTATGAGTTATGGAAATCTTTATTTGTACCTTCACAATTACTATATTTCTGTTAAGTGGAAAAGATGATATCTTCCAAGTGGCTACCGCCATTGCATTTTCATTCCTGTCTTTCTGCAGGATTTCTGGTGATACTGTTCGCATTCCTGTCGAATATTCTCCTTAAGGGTTGCGATTATCTGAGCCCCAAAGAAAGAAATCTGGGATGGTTAAATCGGGCGACCTTGCTGGCCACGCCAAATCGCCAAAACGGGAGATTACGCGACCAGAAAACGCTTCCTTCACAATATTAATTGTGTCTCGTACTGTGTGTGCAGTTGCACCGTCTTGTTGAGACCACATGTGCATCAAGCCTCGCTCATCCAATTCCGGCAGTAAGAAGTCGTTTATCATGGCCCTGTAGCTTTCGCCAGTAACAGTGACCGTATTGCCGATGGTGTCCTCAGAAAAATACGACCCAATCACTCCTCTTGCGTGGCCCATCGTCTGCTTGATACTTCATCACTCTCAATGACATCGGCAGACACAGCCGCAATTTTCTCGGCCGAATGACCGGTCCGATGGCGGCCACGCCCTGCATGGTCTGTTGTGGTTCCACTCTGTTTGAGTCGAGTAGTTAAGCTCCGGAATGTTTGCTCTGTTGGCGCAACTCGATTAGGAAATACGTCGAAATTAACGCTGCGCTAACACCATTAACGGGATTATTGGTCAAAAATATCTACAAAATTATTCCACGCTCTTCCGGAGTATAGCGCTCCATTGCTTGTCCGTTTCTATACTGCAGCCTTCTATTTCACAAATGTCAAATATATATATTTTACGCCACCTTGTATACCTATACACCCTAAATGACTCGAACTGCAACTTTTTAAAATGCTATAATTTTTTTATTTTTTGATAAATTTTATTGTGCCAAAGCAAAAAATGTTGGAAAATACATCAATTTTCAAATTGTATCAGTAGTTGTCAAATTGTCCACCTTTGGCGCGAATAATGGCCTTGAGACGGCCGAAGAAAGCATCGCACGCTGCGCGCAAGTGGCTCTGCGGTATTTTCTATCATTCCCGGCGAAGTCCTTGTTTGAGGTGGTCCAAACTTTGGTATTTTTTTAGTGCCAACTTTCGCCTTCAAAATATCCCAAACAAAGAAATCCAACGGATTTGCATCCGGAAAATTTGCAATCCATTGTGCCGAAGAGCATTGAGCATTCGGTAGGCCAATTACATATATGGACCATAGGGTGCCATACGCGTATAAAACACATTTCTCGTAAAACAGCTAAATAATTTGTAGACGCTATGTCAAAGTCTTTACATGATGGAATGTCAAACAATACTGAAAAAAATTCCATATCGGTGTTACACGACGCATGCGTGTCATCTCACTAAAAAAACTTACCTCTTAAAGAATCATGCTTTATATGTTTAAATTTTTCATATATGACATACAATTACTTTTATAAATTGAGTATTGCCGTTGCAATTTTGGAAATTACTTAATTTTCCTTAAGATGTCGTTACAACTCGGGGTAGACTTGAGCTTTAACTCTGTCCAGCTTGATCGAAAGATAACTGAATTTTTTTTACGGAAGACCCTAAAATCCTAGAAAGCGGAGCTCTAGTATCCATCATTCATTAGCTCACTGCCTTGCCTTAATTTATTTTAGATATCGAAGGTTCCTAAGATATCTTTGCTGACTTGATGAAACAGCATACATTTTTCATTGTCGTTCTACAAAATCGGATGAGCTTGTCTCTATAAATCATGTCATTCGTAATCAAAGATACACTCCATGATCTGCGGTAGCGCAAGAATTTGGTCTGCAGTGGCAGACTGCATAACTGCATAAAGTCATACAACAAAGAAAACACAAAAATTTTTGAAAAAACTTTGTTTATTTTTCAACATAATTGCCTTCCAGCTCTATACACTTTTCCCAGCGATATTCAAAAAGTTCAATACCCTTTTTATAATAAGAACTGACTTGCTCCTCAAAATAGCCATTAACTGCCTACATCACTTCTACATCGTTGGAAAATCTTTAACCACTAAGCCATTTTTTTAAGTTTGGGAACAGAAAATAATACGACCGGTTTAAATCTGGCGAATAGGGTGCATAAGGTAGCAATTCAAACTTTAATCAATTAATTTTGGCCATTGCAATAACGGATTTGTGAGCTGGTGCATTGTCTTGATGCAACAACACCTTTTTCTTAGCCAAATGCTGCCGTTTTTGCTTAATTACTTCGCTCAAAC
Source organism: Volucella inanis (assembly GCA_907269105.1). Classification (NCBI taxonomy): domain Eukaryota; kingdom Metazoa; phylum Arthropoda; class Insecta; order Diptera; family Syrphidae; genus Volucella; species Volucella inanis. Next base: position 158,176,719 of record OU026155.1, read on the forward strand.
GTTGCAATAAGTTCGCATAATATTGACCGTTGATAGTTTTTCTTTTTTCAAGATAGTCAATGAAAATAATCCCACACGCATCCCAAAAATTCAACGCCATGACCTTGCCTGCAGATGAAACGGTCTTCGCCTTCTTTGGAGCCGGTTCTCCCTTTTGTTTCATGTTTCATCCATTGTTATGAAACGGCTCAAAAATTCTACATTGTTGCTGTTAAACTTCGCTAAACACTCAATTGAAACATCTTCACGACACTGTTTTTGCTCGAGTGTGAGCAAACGCGGCACCCATTTTGCACGCTGCTTTCTCATGTCCAAATTTTCAAATAATATGCGATGTACCGCACTTTTTGAAATGCCTACAATGTTTGCTAGCTCGCACACTTTCACTCAACGATCATCCAGTACCGCTTTGTGGATTTTCACCATTTCTGAAGTCGTCACCTCATTTGGTCGACCACTGCGATGCTCGCCTTGGTAGCTCGTACGGCTTCGTTAAAGCTCAGCAACCCAAAATTTTACCGTTGTAAGCGAAGGAGCAGACTCAACCAGAGTAGAATCCAGTTCAGCTTTTATATTGGTTTGGCTGAGGCCTTTTAAATAAAAGTATTGTATCACATAACGATGACTATAATAATTTTCTCCATTTCCACAAATTCACTGACAACATTCACTGTTGATGGCTGCCAAACAAATAGTAAACAACGTGGCGCTTTCAAACTTAAAACGTATGCTTTATAGACTGCATACTTTCCAATACAGTGATTGGAACGAACAGTACGATTGCCCTCGTACAGCAGATAAGATTTAGAGGATGTTGAGAAGACCGATTCCTTTATAAAGGGTGATTTATTTGCTGTTTGGGTTTTCTGTGTTCTATTTTTGACAGCTCACGCATGATTTATGATATGTGTTAAATTCAAGCATACTCAGTTAGTATTGCCATTTCATTATGAAAAAACTTACATCCGAACAACGCTTACAAATTATTAAATTTGTAATCACCAAAATTCGTGCTCTGTAAAAAATGTATTTTACGCACTTCGACCATTTTATGGTCGTCATAATCCACCTACTGAGCAAGAAATTCAAGCCATAGTGACCAAATTTCGTACCAATTTCAAGTTTGACATCAAGCCACCTACCCGTATGCGTAGACTATGTACAGAGAAAAATATTGCCGCTGTATCCGCCAGTAAAAATGAAGACTTAATGATTTATCCATTCGTCGCCGTTCGCAGCAATTGGAATTGTGTTACTCGACTACGTGAAAGATTTTACGCAAGGATCTTTATCTGAAACCTTACAAAATAAAGCTCGTGTAAGAACTTAAGCCGAACGAACTGCCAGAGCGTCGAATTTTCGATGAGTGGGCCTTAGAAAAGGTTTTTTTTATCGAAAAATAACGATATCGTTCAATGATTTCGAACTTCTTTTGCCCAAAATGCGCGAGCTGAACCTGGTCGACATGCGGTTCCAGCAAGACCGGAGAATTGACTGGCTAGATCGTGCGATTTTTTTTTATGGGGATATGTCAAATCATTCGTCTATGCCGATAAACTAGCGTTAACTGCAGCCTTGGAAAAGAACTTTATATAAGTTATTAATGAGAAACCAGCCAATAGGCAAAAAAGAACGGCATTTTCAATTCTTGTTCTACTACATGTTCTTGTCTGCATTTTTCGCCGAACTTAAGATTTTGTTTCTTTAACCGAAAGAAACTCAGGACATCAAGTGGTCCGACAGCTTACATTGGTATTCAGTTCTTAATGCTGACATCATACGACCTCTTGAGTGATACAGAAGCACTAAATCGGCGAAGTCAATCTATTGTGATGCAACTAAGCCCGATAAACTTATTTTCCCACAACCTAGATAACAGACTCTTATCCGAATAACTCGCAAAAAACTGGACTGGTTCTGATAAGATGACTACTTCCGGGTGCTCTATAAATTACTAATACTTACTTAGTGCATTTTAACTGCACAACTGTTCAACAACGTTGTAAATGACCTTCTCTCTGCACCCAATCCTAAAAAGTAACATCATCGAATTGCTTAACCTATAGTTCTGCCGAAGAAGCAACGAGTTGCTCCAGCAACGACGAACCGCTTGGAGAGCGTGTTGATGTCTTTCCATACTTAAAGACGGATGAGGCTACCATTATCATCTCTCAATAACTAAAATAACCCGTTCTCTTCATCTTCTGAATTGAACTTCATCTGATGACCAAATGACATATCGTCAGCAATCGTGATAATCACGTATATGTGAATCATTATTTAGGATATGATGTCGGTGACCTTGACTGGATAATTAAGAAAAGTATCACATTAATTACGATCCTGGGCCACCTGAAACTTTGTTGGCACCTTCAAATAGAAAAGAATATTTGAAGCAAGATAACCAGATGCTAATCGTACTTCAGACATCAGGTCTATGTACTTAAATAAATACTCATATGTACGAGTATACCTCACTTGATTAATAGCGTTTTAGTCTTCAGACCAAGAAGCAATAAATTACTGAGTTACTCAGCAGTTTGAATATCTTTAACGAAGATAAACTTTAGTGTTACTCAAAATATTTGCTTGTCTTTTGTTAATAAAAAGTTATTAGGAAACTTTTCCTTCTTAGCCGAAGTACTTATATCTAAAAGCAAACTTCATTTTATCGCAATATTTAGAAGATGACTATATCTAGTAAGATCTTATCACTTTACGGCAAATATTTAAAAAAAAATCAAACAGTTTCTCTGTTTCTCGAAAAAGTCTTTTGCCTGACACATTGTCTTTGGTTTCTTTTTCAGAATCCTTGTTTGGAACGAGGCACATACAATGCTTCCTCTGTTTTTGCTGTCTCAGTGTTGCATATGCCTTGAGAGTGAATCTCTCAGTGGCTATAGTAGCTATGACAGATAACTCCTCTAATACAGATTTTGAGGTAAGTCTTAAGCACTTTTTTCCATGTTATTTATTGTTTTTTTTTTTTTTTTGCAGGAGTATCATTGGGATGAAAAAACTAAGTCACTCCTCTTGAGTAGTTTCTTTTGGGGTTACGTGGTAACTCAAATACCTGGTGGTCAAATCGCCCAAAGATATGGTGCCAAGTTTATTCTGCTATTTGGAGTTGGAAGCTGTTCCTTGATGGCTGTGTTGACACCTTATTGTGCGGATATTGGTGGATGGAAACTTGTATTTGCTCTACGTGTTATCCAAGGCATGGTTCAGGGATGTGTTCATCCTGCAACTCATGCAATGTTAGCGAAATGGGCTCCAGTCGAAGAACGAGGAGCTTTCGGGACATATTGTTATTCTGGTTCTCAATTTGGTACAGTGGTAATGTTGGCAACAAGTGGTTTTATCGCTCAATCTTCAGCTGGTTGGCCAGGAATATTTTACATTTCCGGATCTTGTGGATTTATTTGGAGTGTATTTTGGTTTTTGTTTAGTGCCAGTTCTCCTGCTGATCATAAAACAATTTCTCCGGAAGAAAGAAAGTTTATAGAGACATCATTAGGACACTCGGAACATGACTACAACAAAAAACTAAAAACTCCTTGGCTGAGTATATTTACTTCTCTGCCATTCCTCTCACTTATTGTGGTTCATTGTACACACATGTGGGGCTTCTGGACACTGCTAACACAAATTCCCTCATACATGAAGAATATTCTCCAGATGGACATAAAGAATAGTGCATTACTATCCGCCTTGCCGTACACCGTAATGTGGCTTCTCAGTTTCTTCTTTATTTTCCTTTCAAAATTCGTCGCAAAGAAGGAGAATGTGTCGTTGAATTTTAATAGAAAATTATTTAATTCTATTGGTCACTGGATACCAATGATGTCTCTAATAGCACTGGGATATGTAACCAAGGAGCACACTAAACTGGCCGTAATATTGCTAACCCTTACCGTCGGTATCAATTCAGCGACGTATCTGGGATTCCAAGTAAATCATATTGATCTCTCGCCAAACTTTGCTGGCACCTTGATGGGTATAACCAATGGAGCAGCAAACGTTATGAGTTCCTTAGCTCCACTTGCCGTCGGATTTGTAGTAAACAATGAGGTAAGTTCTGAAAACCGATCCATAAATTTCAAATAACTACACGTTCTTGCTGCTTACAGAAAGATCCAGTACAATGGCGAGAAGTGTTCTTCATAGCAGCAGGCTTTTACTTCCTTGGCAACTTATTGTTTGTCATTCTGGGTAAAACTGATGTTCAAAGTTGGAATAGTATTGAGGATGAAGCAACACGACGCAATTCAAAAAGACTTAGTATCCTTGATGTGGAAGGCTGCGAAGATGAGTTGCAAAAGGCAAACGGACGCTAGGCTAACTACAATGCTACTTCAAAGACATTGTTATAGCAAAAGCATAAAAGACTCGTTATTATTGTTAAATTAGGTTTGAGATCATTATCCGTCAGAAGGTGAAAGCAGACCTGGATGTTGGACTCTTGTCCATTTATTTATTACTCAAGAACTCTAATAATTTTAGAGTGTTCCTAGTCTTAGTAAAAAAAAAAATTAATAATAATAAATTGTGTATAAGAGCTTGTACCTAGGTGAAGAGCGACTTATTTATGTATATATGTATATGTTCGAGTAAACAGTATTTTAGAAATACAGTAGGGTATACAAATTGAAGTCTGAAAAATTTAAACTTTTAGCATATTTTAGTAAAACTTGTTTATAAATTTTTTTTAAATATTTAGAATGCATATACATATTAACGATAGGCCTTTCCGTGTTTCTAAATATATTAAATATGTATTTTTGTAATTATCTAATATATGATACATATATGTTATAAATAAAAAATTGTTAAACTATTTTTATAAAATAAAATGTGTATGTATAATAAATAAATCAGACCTCTATGAAAATTAATGGACAAAAAGGACATAAACCAAAATAAGCACACACAACAGAAGTAAAAAAGGTTAAACATGAGGCGATATCGAAGTTTATCTGATCGTTTAACAGCAATTCGGTAATTAAAAAAGTACATAAGTAAATAGTTGGCGGAACAAGCCTGGTGGACCAAGGTCTAGTTTCTAAGAATCATTGTGTTGTTCGCCTTGTCATTTTATACACATGTACCTGTGACCAATGAGATGTGGTGACTCCGAGCGGCGAGAAAGTAAGAGACATAAGAACAGGATTTCACTTTCCAATGTTTGCCATTGGCCGGCCGAAATGTGGTGACATTCAAAAAGAAGATTACATTTTCCTCCTTTTTGCGTCTTGAGAACACATCCACTGCTCCATGCCACACTTTATTTTATATCTACGTGGACCTAGTAACATCTCAAGTGAACTTATTTTTGAAAGTACGCTAGTGGAAAAAATTTTCAGTATATTTTGTCTTCTCTCACAGTAATAATCGCAAGATATTGTGTTACTTATAATTACTGCACTTAGTCGTAATTTCTCGCTACGATGCCATTAAGTAATTCACATTATTTCCTTTTGAGGGATAACAAGAAGGTTGCTGACTTTTTAGGTTTTTCTTTGAACCTTGCATATCTAGTTTAGCGGTGATCCTTTTTGTGACCCGGAACCCAAACATGACTCAGTGAATTGTAACTTGCAATTTCGTTCAGAGAAGCCTTGCATTGCAAGGTCATTAAAACTTCACTATGTGTAACACATACATCACTTCTTTTTTAAGGGAAAAGAGAGTGCAATCCATGATATGAATATCAAGGAGAGATTGTGTCTAGACCATTCTTTGAATTCTGGTAAACCAGCAATGTTGTATGCCATTGGTAGACAACTCGACCTAGTCTTCGTCACTGATACAGATAACTCCGTCGTTTTAGAAAGTAAATAAATTCTCTCTAAATTGGATAGTTATCTCTCTCCCCTTTCTCTAAAGTTGTTATGTAACAACGGTCTTATCCCCGTTTCGTATGAGTATTCTTTTTTTTCAAAGGGCAAAATACGCATAACTGAACAATCTCCTCAGTATGGCAAATTTTAACCTTCTCTTGAATAATCCTAACCTTACTATCATCCCTTCTCCCACATCATTTTAAACCGCAATTTTTAAAAGTTTCTCCCAGTCTGCAGCTTTTTTACCCAAAAAAAAACCCTCATCTTCACCACCCTCGTATTCCGAGTTCGCGCCCAACTATTCAAACCAAATGAACTACATACTCATTTCTGACATCAAACGATTTTTTCAATTCATCAACACAAAAAGTAAATCGGACAACTTTCCAACATCTCTGAATTTTCTTGATAAGACCTCGGGCGATCCCACAATTCCTGCAAATCTTTTCGCAATTTTCTTTAGTCAAACGTTCGCCATCCATGCCAGATAACTGCCACAAACAACTTTCGAATCTGTGTCTATAACTTTAGAGCAAGTCAGATCTCAAAGATGATTATTCTGCTGGACCTGATGATCTCAGCCCTATATTTTTCAAAGAAATGTGAAATGCACCTAACCCAACCTCTTATAGCTCTCTTTCAACTTTCTATCACCCAGGGATTATTTTCTTTAACTTGGAAAAAGTTTTTTATTATTCCCCTACATAAAAGAGGTTACAAAGCCGATAATTCCAACTACCGACCAATTGCTAAGCTGTCTTGCATATTTCTTACATAATGCTATTCCATTGCACTAATTCTATTGTTTTCCAAAGCCAACACGGGTTTGTCAAATGTACCATATATCTAGAACCACCAATCTAATACATAGAATTTATGTCAGGCACTTTATGTGCACTAGAATCTGAAAATAAAGTTGACGTGATTGGCACCGATTTCAGCAAGGCCACTGATAGAATTTCTCATGTACCTATATAATCCTTCTAAAATTAAAGATCTGCTTTCCAAATAAGCTTTATAACATGGGTTCAATCCTATTTAAATGAACATTATACAAGGTGGCGCAAAATTAATCATCCCATTTCGAATTACTTTTTTATTAAATAAAAAAAAAAAAAAAGATTTTGAGTGATGGAAATTTTTATTTAGACATTTGCAATTGTTTCTGTTAAATGGAAAAGATTATATCCACCAAGTGGCTGTCGCCAAAATTCACGGTACGCTAACACCATCGACCGATTATTGGTCAGAAACATCGACACAATTATTCCACGCTATTGCGGATTATAGCGCTTCATTGTTTGTCTGTTTGTATACTGCAGCTGTCTAGTTCACAAATGTCAGATACAATTGATGTACGACTCTATTTGCAAAACTATATACCACCTTCCGGTAGGGTAATTAATTTCGCGCCACCTTGTATTACTATATTCTATTTAGGTTCATTGATAACCCACTTAAAGCCTCCTCTGGTGTCTCTCTGGTCCCTTATTATTTATTCCTGAATATTAATAATGTTGATGCATCATTAAAAATTCATACATATCGGTTTATTCAGATGTTATGAAAATCTTTAGATATATAGGTACCACTACCACTGCAGAAAGATCTGGTCAGATATTATACTTGGTGTCAGAAGAATTTTCTCGGGCTTAACGTCAATAAGTGGCAGGATATAACTTATACCCGTAAGCGCGCTTCTATCTAATCTTTAATCTGCCTGTTCCATAAGTGAAGAATTTAGGTGATTTAGGTGTCATCCGTGATAAATAACTCAATTTCCGTTTTCAGATTGATAAAAAAAAAAAAAAAAAAAAAAAAAAAAAAAACTATTGTCGGCGGAAAGCCTCATGTCTTGCCAAAAACTCCTTTACACTGTCAGAAAATCAACAGTTTCTTCAGGATTTTCGATTTGTACATGTATGTTATCCTTGATGATACCAAAATGCTTGGCTTCGTTGAAAACATGGATGCGTTTCAACAATAGATAAGTTATACAAGGATATGGCATTTTTGTTCTTATTCCTAAAACATGGGTTCAGCAATCCAAGTTCTGTAGAATATGATATGCTTTCCTTTTCTTTTTAATATTGTTTATTCGATACAAAGAAAGTTTATAGTCAGCAATAAATCGTTATGATCGTTATATTTTGGAATCCCATCCAAAAGTTGACTTAGCATTCATAAGCAAAACTAGAGAACTCGGGATCCCTGGCCTCTAATCTATCGTCAGACGTGCTCTTTATCATAGACGTAACGCTTTCATATGAGGACACACCAAATCACGAAATATGAGTGGGTTAAGACGCGCTCTGTATAGCCTATCTACCCTATCTACCAAAAAATGATGCTAAATTATGTTTAAAAATCCTGAACGTCTCATACAAGATCCTACCAACCGCCTGTACGTATCAAGTCAACACAATAATCGGCTGAAAAATCCAGTGAAGGCGGTATTCAAATACAAATATCTGGGACCCGAAGTTAGCATATCAAGAGACAACCAAGCCCAGGAAATCAAACGACGTATTAGACTAGGCTGGGCAATCTTCGGCAAGTTGAGAAATGTCCTGAAAAGCGAAATTCCTATGCGTTTAAAGAGAAAAGTATTCTATGCCCGTACTAAACATTATAACCCAATAAGACCTTAACTCTTACAAGATTTGAATTATTATTTTTATTTTTGTTTTTTAAATAAACATCAAGTTTTTTGTTAAAATACTCACATGTTGTACGGACAAATTTTTATTTTTTAAGCAAATGATCTATGATCGGAAAATTGCAATCGACTACTAGCAGCTGTCAAATCGACAAAAGTCGATCACAATTAATACTCACAATACCAAAATTAATTATTTTTGTCGATCACGTACTCCGCAGTTCGGCCAACAACACAACTCGCCTTGTATACTTCTAGGAAATTCGCTTCTAAAACCTCCTCCCCTTTCTTACAGATGTACGAACATTAATAAGTTGTAATCATAGATCCTGCATCTATCTATTTGTTGACAGTATTTTTTCATCGTTCGTCGTTTGGACGATTTTTGTGCAAAACACACCATCTGGAACTCTTCGCACATTTCACCACAATCCAGCAATTGTTCCATACCGGTGTGGAATTCGGCAAAAACATAAAGGATCCATTTTTTAATGATAGATATCTAAATAAGGTTTTCTAATTTTTTTTTAAATAAAAGGCAAACCTTTTGAAATGTTTCCAAAACTTTACTATTGGCTTGAAGTAAAATCAAAACATTTATGAATGGAACTCGACTTCATGCGGGCATGTTTGCAGTTTGGACCCAATGTTCAACTACTCGGCCACACATTTTGGCCGTAACGGCCGCTATTTCGCGTTCAATGTTGGCTCTGAGCTCTTCCAACGTCGTCGGCGTTTTGGCATAAGCCAATGACTTAACGTAGCCCCCACAGAAAATGATCAAGCGGCGTTAAATCGCACGAACGACTGGCCCATGTCTTGGGATAATACTCTCACCATACTTACTCTTCAATAAATCGATTGTAGCGTGTGCTGTGTGGCCTGTGGCACCATCCTTTTGAAACCACATGTCGTCCAAGTCCATATCACCCAATTCGGGCCAAAAATAATCGGTGATCATGGCGCGATAACGCTGACCATTCACAGTTATGTGACGATCGTCATCGTCGACGAAAAAATATGGCCCAATAACGCCGCCGACATGCAAACCGCACCAAACAGTTATTTTTTGTGGATGAAGTGGTGATTTATGAAGCGAATGTGGTGAAAGATGTTAAGCAGTCCAACTTGTCGGCAGCGTGATCAAAACCAAAAAAGTGGAAATCTTTTATCATTCATTCGCATTATTTCACATCAATGCTGCATAAAATCACCTAATATTGCTTCAAAATTTTTTGTCTTCCCTTTTCAAAAGAGCGCTTATTTTTTCCAATCTTTTTGGAATAAACTGAAGAAATAAAGAAAAACTACTTAATTTCTTTAAAATATTTTCTATTCGAAATATAATATTACATTATCAGGGTCCGGTGATAATGTAGTATAACTACATTATCTATGTAGTTTTCAAAATTCTCACATGCCTTTCATTTCACCTGTACATGGGTTTCATTCATTTAGTCGGCAATACAGTACATCAGTTAGCATTACCATTCGTGTTTTGTTTAACAACATTAAACAGCTGTTGCGTTCGGCTTATTTTGCACACCTCCTCATTCTAGAAATCACATCCGTCACAATTCACGAATAAACTATATTTTACTACTACCGCCACTACTTCCTATCTGTTTACGTTTTGGCTTGCTTCGTATCTCAGAACAAAGTGTAATGTAAAAGATTAGAAGTCTTGTTTGTCATCCGTCCTTTGTTTTAGTTTTTTTTTTTTTTTGTTTTTTGTTCCTAACATTCTTCATAAAAAAATGCCTTTCTGGAGTGATTTATGCTCCAGAATTAACCGACGTGGATATCAGCCCATTGGACGTGTCGGACAAAGTAAGTTCTGACCTTCTGTGCTCTCGCTAACTTTAAATATATACACATTTTAACAAATCCACAGGTGGTAGACTTGGTGTAAGGCACTTGCAATGTTTCCTTGTTTTCTGTGGTTTATCTGTAGCATATGCTTTGCGAGTCAATTTGTCTGTTGCTATAGTCGCGATGACCGATCGCAACTCAACAAATCCGGATTTCGAGGTAATATGTCCATAAAAAATAATAAAAAATGAATTAACTCCGTATTGTTGCTTTGTATTTAGGAATATGATTGGGATGAGGGTACAAAGTCGCTTTTGCTCAGCAGTTTCTTCTGGGGCTACGTTGTGACTCAGATTCCTGGCGGATTTTTAGCTCACAAGTATGGTGCAAAGTACACATTATTTATTGGAATTCTGGTGTGTTCATTTCTTGCTTTTCTGACCCCTTTGGCGGCTGAAATTGGAAACTGGCGTTTCGTATTCATTCTGAGAGTAATACAAGGCTTGTGTCAGGGCGTAGTGTTTCCATCTACTCATACATTCCTTTCGAAATGGGCGCCTGTTGATGAAAGAGGTCGATTAGTGACCTACTGCTACTCTGGAACGCAATTTGGCACGGTTGTAATGTTGGCTTCGAGTGGATTTATCGCCTCTTCGTCGTTGGGTTGGCCTTGCGTTTTCTATGCCCCTGGCATTGCAGGTATGGTTTGGGCAATCCTTTGGTTGTACTTTGCAGCTAGTACCCCAGCGGACCATACAACTATATCAGAGAATGAGAAAAGGTACATTGGGACATCATTGGGTTCATCGAGACAGAACCAGGGAGCAGCTTTACCAACACCATGGTTGAAAATTGCTACGTCTCCTCCATTTATATCCCTACTTATTGTGCATTGCGGACAAAATTGGGGTTTTTGGACTCTGCTGACAGAGATTCCAACTTACATGAAGAACATCCTTGGAATGGATATAAAGAAAAATGCAATGCTCTCTGCTTTGCCGTATTTAGCCATGTGCCTGCTGAGTTATCTGTTCATTTTTATTGCTGATGTCTTGAATCAAAGGCGTTGCATGTCGCTATCGATATCAAGAAAACTTTTTAATACAATTGGCCACTGGATTCCCATGGCCGCATTAATTGCCTTAGGCTACGTCACTGTCGAATACACTAAATTAGCCATTGCACTGCTCACTATAGCTGTGGGAATCAATTCAGCGACTTATTTGGGCTTCCATGTGAACCACATCGATCTGTCTCCAAATTTTGCTGGGACATTGATGGGTATCACGAATTGTGCTGCGAATATTATGAGTATTGTCGCTCCACTCACAGTCGGAGTCGTGGTCACAGATGAGGTAAATTATACTCTTTTCTTTTACAATTTCCAAAAAAAATATTTTAAAAATTTAATTTAGACAAATCCAGTACAATGGCGGATGGTATTCTTTATCACTGGCGGGTTTTATCTCATTGGAAACGCTTTGTTTCTGCTCTTTGGCAAGACTGAAGTGCAGCCATGGAATTTTCCTCAAGTTGGTGTAAGGCAATCACTTCGCGATCCCCTTGTGGAACACGATGATCCGGACAGTGCATAAACGACGAATTTGCTTTGCAGTGGCTGATCTTTCAAAAAAAAAAGCGGCACACATTCTTTGTCAATTAGAACAAAAGGGTGAACTATAGAACTATAGAACTAGAACTATAAAACATTCTCCGAATTAGCAGAGTTACCGAATTTTTAACTTATGCATATCGAATTATACGTACTCGTAGTATTGAATTTCAGAAGTCGAGTGAATTTGTATCTCTATTTTGACTGGTGCTTTCCTGACTTTTTTTTATTTATTCTTTATATTGTGTAATTATATGTACATATTATTTTTAAATATACAATATGTGTTTTTAATGTTAATTGTTATCTGAATTTCAAGTATGCAAACTAATCGTTGCGCTTTTAATTTATCCAAAGTAAGATGATCAATCTTATATATCAAAGCTGATGTTTGTGCAGCTTTGTACTTACAAGAGAATACGATAATTTTTTCCCTTTTTTAAATAAATTCTTCACCCCGAAATTTCCTTAAAAAAAAAACCAGAACCATTGATTTGTCAATTACTGAAGGCTTGTAGTTTTTCTTCTCGCCTTTGCTGCCCGGACCCACAGTCCGGGGTGTATCTGGACTTCAGCCAATTATCGTGGCCTCGACATCTCTCCGGTAATGAATGGAAAACTATTGGGCTCGAACGTTTATATTACGAGATCAGGCATGGCTCCATATAGTTCGGCGCTGTAGGTGCTACCATACGCGGTCTTGAAGTCGATGAAGAAATCATTGGTATCCATCTGGATATCTTGGCTTTCCTCAATGATCTGCCGTATTGTGATTATTTGGCCAATTGTGGACTTACCCGGCATTTAACAGCACGAATCATTTACAAATGATTTCTGGCGTGCACACAATAAGGGAGACAGGGTATTTTACCTTTATACATTTATAGTTGGTACAGTTTCGACGGTCCCGAAAGATAAGGCCAAATGCAAATATTTGTGAAAATACAATAAGGCCGATTTGGCAACCTTCGTGTGATTTTAGATCATGGCTAATGAGAGAGGGAGCTTGTATGGAGCCACTCTAACGTTTTCGGTTTAAGGATCTAGTTAAGTTGCAGTGCCTGGGCTACAATAGAAAGCTGTTAATAACGTCTGTTTTCCAGGTTGAAAGCGGCTGAAAGAGAACTTGCCATGACAAGTGCGGCGTTTTAGTTGCCATACACTCTCTAAATGAAAATGCAAATGATCAGCAGAAAAAAAACAATATTTCCTGACTTTTTGAGGAAATAAAATCTTCAAAGGCTTTCATGATCTCTGCTCGGTTCCGGAAGACATTCTGCCGAAAAAATGAATCCAGATTGCGGAAAAGATGGCAATCCGTTGGAGAAATATCATGAGAGTATGGAGGATGCGGAATAATTTCAAATCCAACTGTAACAGTTTGTGCACCGTTACTTGTGAGGTATGAGGTCTAGTATAGGATTTTCTAATAACAACTTGACAACTTTTTTTTAAATGAAAGGCAAACCATTTGAGATATTTCAAAAACTTTATTATTGGCTTGAAGTACAATCAAAACATTAATGAATGGAACTCGACTTCGTTCATATGGCCACCGAGGGCACGTTTGCAGCGGACGATTCGTTGGATCCAATTTTCAACGACTCGTCCACACATTTCGGACATTGGCATAAACCAATGACTTAACGTAGCCCCACAGAAAATAGTCAAGCGGCGTTAAATCGCACGAACGAGGCGGCCAATCGACTGGCCCATGTCTTGGGATAATACTCTCACCATACTTACTCTTCAATAAATCGATTGTAGCGTGTGCTGTGAGGCTTGTGGCACCATCCTTTTGAAACCACATGTCGTCCAAGTCCATATCTTCCAATTCGGGCCAAAAATAATCGGTGATCATGGCGCGATAACGCTGACCATTCACAGTTATGTGACGATCGTCACCGTCGACGAAAAAATATGGCCCAATAACGCCGCCGACAGTTATTTTTTGTGGATGAAGTGGTGATTTATGAAGCACATGTGGGTTTTCACCCGACCAATAACGCATATTTTGCTTATTGACGAACCCATTGAGCCAAAAATGAGCTTCGTCACTGAAGATGATTTTGCGATGAAACTCGTCATCTTGGCGCATCTTCTCCAGAACCCAATCGGAGGACGTTTGCAGACGTTGCTCGTTAGTATACTTTACCATGATGAAAATGTTGAGTTTACTGAATAAATTGACAGTGACAGTGACAGATGATGCGTTCACAAATTAAATTCAAAATTGTCAAGTTCCTATTGGAAAACCCTATATAGTATTGTCATGCGGAAGGATTGGACCGTGCCTATTGAACAACGGAGGTTGCTTTTCAGCATGTTTCAATTTTTGGCTTGCAAATTGTCGATTTCTTCACAATATTTGATAGCGTTTATCGTTTTTCCTGGTTGAAAAAATGAAAAGTGGATTGGTCCTTTTGATGTGCACCAAATTGTCACCATAAACTTTTTGGTGAAGGTCGGGCTTGTGGGTGTGTAATTGCTTTAGTTTTTCATCTGCATCCAACCACTTCCCAGATCTTTTACGATTATCGATTTATATTATTATATGGGATACTCCCATGCTTTGTACAATTTCCCACACCGATTTCGTTGGGTCCGCACCCACCATTGCTTTTAAAACATCGCCGTCAACTAACGTTTCCGGCTTCCCACGTGTTTCATTTTCGTTGTTGAAATCTCCCGAATGGAACTTACCAAACCAATGTCGTATAGTGCGTTTGTTTACCGCTACATTCTCAAATAAGTTATGAATATTTTTCATTGCCAATGACGCATTATGTCCCATTTAAAATTCGTAAAGGAAGGGGATCCGTGTTGGAACTGCTGATTCCTAGAAAAAAAATAACGGTACTTGTAACGAATCCTAAAATTCTCACACGTCAAGCACACGTACCACTTTATTTTATAAAAAAAAAATAAAATTTAACGTTCTGGCACAGTCGTTCACTCGAGAACTTCTTATTTCCGACTGAGTAAAAATTTTACATTTTATGTGGTACAAGCCAATACTTACTCGTAAACCACTTTATCACCACTCGTAATTCACATTTCGAAATCCACTTTAGAATCACCTTTTATGGGAGAATCCGAATTTTTTTTACTGGGCAACAGAACTGTTCGACCCAAAAAGATCTCAATAGCGTGTGTCCTGTTGAACTAGGAACAACGTTTCGGTAGGCCATTAAGAAAAGAGGTATGTGTCGATCCCAGTTCCGCTGGCGGTTGCCGATGACCTGAGACAACTGCTTATTCAAGGTCCTCGATCATTTCATCAGATTTGAGGGTGTAGTGGCGTTATCCTTGTCTTCCTTATTCTCAGATATCGGCACACTTTCTGAAGACTTTTGATTTAAAGTTTCGCCCTTAATCGGAGTGTAGCTCCATACGGACCCCAAATTAACTCCCCCAGCTGTTGACTACCTCTTTTGCTGTGGTCATAGCCTCTCGATTTGGTATGGCTAACATTTCCGGCCACATACTGAAGTAATCCATGACTACGAGGGTGTATCGGTTGCCATTAAATGTTTTAGGAAACAGTCCAGCGATGTCGATGGCTATTTGTTCGAATGGTGCTCCGACATTATATTGTTGCATTCGTCTCTGTGGCTTTACTTCTGGGCCTAATGAGATTCCGTCATATATTTCATGGAGTACTTAGCTAACTCTGGAAAGTACCACGATTAGCTGCATACGAGATGTTGTTCCATCTGCATTTTCCCATTTCCTCTTCAGGAAGCCATCTTGCACACAAAGCTAGTCCCACTGTGCCCAGTCTGCCTTCAGAGTTAGGCGCCGGTCTGGTATATGCTGCAAACTTGATCTTTCCTCGTGTTCCTTTCAGGCCAATATTAGTTCGATTTCATTATCTGCCTGTTGGAGGGAAAGGATTTCGTCTATACTCCTGTTTAGGCTCAGTTTTGATCATTTAGATAGTGGCTTGGTCTTTCACTTCTTTACGGTTGCAGTTTTCACATTTAACTCCGCACGGTCGACGAAAGAGAATATCATTGTTTGAGTGCATTTTTCTCTTGCGGTGTTGCACTTCAAAGTCGTAGACCTCAACTGTTCGACCTTTAAGTTGTTCTTGCAACTTGGCCTTCAGGGTTCTTAAATTAGAGTAGCCATTTCTGAGCTGCGTGGACTGTCCGAAGAAAGAACTTTTGTCCGTAGAGATACTTATGGAAATGCCTCGTAGTCAGAATTTAAGCAAGAAGGTCACGCCGAATTTCGCAGTAGTTCTGTTCAGGTCTAGAGAGTATCTTGCTGTAAAGATTACAGCTCCGACCCTAATATTGCTAGCGTCTGCGTCCATGATGGACATTTTTCCGAGTGTGGGGTAACCCAAGATAGGGGCATTGTACAGCTGTTGCTTCAGTTCTTGTAATGCTTTTTCATACTCTCTAGACCATCTGAACTGTCGGCCTTTTTCCGTAAGTTGATAAGGGCTCTTTGCAATACCAACAAAATCATTTCGAATCCGTCCTTACACCTTCCGCTGATATAATGTGACCCTTATAGAACAAGGCCCCCTTTTCTGGGTTCAGCTTCCAATGAACACTTCTTAGCCTCTCAAAAAATTCTTTTAGGCTTTCGCGATACTCCTCGAACGACCCGCCTATGACGATAACGTCATCCAAATACACTAGGCAGGTTTTCCACGTAAGACCTTGTAGTTTTCGTTCCATGATTTGCTCGAACGTGGCCCGAGCGTTGCACACTCTAAACGGCATCACTGTAAACTGCCAGAGACCGCTCCCTGTAGTTAAGGCAGTTTTCTAACGATCCGTATGGTTTATCTCTACCTGCCAGTACCTGCCAGTAACAGCTCTTCAAAACAAAAGTTGAAAACAATTTCGCTCCAGAAATTATATTCAAAGTGTCAATTTCTAGATGTCGATCTTCCAACTTCTTTTTGAACAGCAGCAGTTGACAAAGGAGACAACTACCAATGTAAATTTTCTTTTGGAGACGTCACAGGAATGTTGCATGCCCCGGAAGTTTTAGGATCGTCGGCTTGTTCATAGGATGACATATTAATTTACATATTGATACAAAAATTACCTAGTTTTACTCAGCCTTTGCGGGGAAAAAATAGGTAGTTCAATGGAGTTTCCGATACTTGCACAATTACAGAATTCCTATAAACGCGTTTTCGGACCTTAGAAACAGTAGCTAGAACAAGTGGTATAAAAGACAGCGATTCCTCTTTACTCAAAACTAGTGCTTTAAAGACGAAAATGGTGTTAAAAGTCGGGAAGAAACAATTTTTCGAAAATGTTTGGCATATACATAGTCATAAGATGAACTAATGTCAAAGCAACGTGTGCTACCATTACTGCAAGTAGACAAACCATTCTCAGCTGCATGTTAAAAACAGTTCCAAACCTACATGGGAATGTACAAATACAACTATAGGTACACAAACTTTTCGTAGAAAATTAAATATCAACCAACCTAAAGTTGTTTCTTGAGACAGTCGTTGTTACAGTCAGATCTTCAGACGGCACCTTTTGGGTGCCTTTTACCTTTGGGTCGCGCTTAATATAAGAATTACATTTCTCATGAAAACAATAATAATAAAAATATAACAAAATATACAACCAATGAAATGTTTACTTGAAGCAAATTGTAACAACAATTCTAAGAAATGCGGATTCACGGTCCTGACTTTAAAACGTAAACACCACACACACTTTAATAGACGATTCGCCCATCATTAAAACAGCAAATCGTTTGCAAAAATTACGGCGCACTGAACCAAGAAACGAGTACGCATTAGTGAACTTTCTTAGCTTTTTTGCATTTTTTTCATTTCTTTCTTTTTTTCCCAAACACTTTTTTGCACGGATGTCACTCTCATGAAAACGAAAACTATACCAAACCATGTAGGTATGCACAGATATACTATGTATGTATATGCACGAACGCACATATGTACATACGCATATACAATTGCGTACACGCGCCGGTGGTTTAGACGATCGCAAACGAAATTTACGTTTTTTCAATCAAGGCAAGCAGACAAAAAAAGATAAATAAAAACCAACACTTACATTTTATCAACAATAAAAACTGAAAAAATGGGGAAATCAACAAGACGAAACAAAAAAAAAAAAAAAAAAAAAAACGAACAAAACAAACGTGACGCACAATGAATCAGTGTGGGTCAACGATCCCAACAAAATATTTCAATTTACAAAATAGATAAAGACAAATTCTACACATTTGATCTCTCTTTGTTGCCCTTGTTGTATATATTTCGTTTTATACTGTATACCTTAATTCTAATCTTTATTGAAATTAAATATAAATGTAACAATGTAACAATGTATACTGATAAACGTAACGTTACATTAAGATTATAATTTGTTATATGAATATATGACTTAAAAATAGATGTAATTTCCGGAACAATAAATTCACTATTTTTGCTGTTACATTAAGACAAAAAGACCTGTTATATTGAATGCCAGCCGTATTCTACCCTACACATCCGAACACAATCGTTATTATTTTACCAAAAATCGTAATCGAAATCCCGGAATTGGTATCATAACAAAATCATAAATACGATTTCCTATGTATTACTCATTACTCATTACCAGAAAAAAATGAAAATCTGGGTTTGAGTTTATATAACACAGCGGTGTACTTCTCCAATAAGAGAGGAATCTCTCTAGCATAAGGGAATGCATGTTTCCGCACCTGAGTTTTTAAGTATTTATTTGGAAAAATATATATTGGGTCATATAAAAGTGTCTGTGATTTTTTGTCACTAGATGGGGTTGATGTCCATTTATCTGGAGACACTAATCTGATTGTGTCAAACGGAAGGTAACATGTCAGGCTACATTTTTTGTAAAGACAGCTGTGTAATTCGTTGTTCGTGTTAAAAGTTATACTGATTTGAATATGAGTAAAATATCTGAAGAAATACGCTATGTGATGCTTTCTTACTATAAAAAAGGGAAAAGCGCTGCAAAAACATTCCGAAAAATTTGTGCAGCTTATGGTAAGAATGCTGTGGGCGAACACCGGATCCAGAAGTGGTTTGTTCGATTCCGTTCCGTAAATTTCGATGTAAATTTTGCAACGGATGTAACAAGACCGGCACGGAAACTGTCTGGAGATAGCGGAGGCACTAAACATCAACCGTATGACAGTTTGGAATCATTAAAAAGGAGCAGATGTTTGGGTGCCACATGAATTAACGCAAAGAAATTTAATTGACCGGATAACCATCAGTAACGCAATGGAACCATTTTTGAAGCGATTCATTACGGGCGATGAAAAATGGATTAAATACAAATCCAACACAAGCGATTATGGTCAAAGGCCGGTGACCGACCACAAACGACTTTAAAACGTGGATTGACGCAAACAAGGTTATGTTGAGTGTTTGGTGGGATTGGAAGGGAATTGTCTATAATGAGCTACTAGAACGTGGCGAAATAGTCATTTCAATTCTCTACTGTGCACGACACGACCGTTTAAATGAAGCTTCCAAGCAAGAGCGACCAGAATTGGCCAACAGAAAGGGAGTTGTTTTCCATCATGACAATGCTAGGCCACACACATTTTTGGTGACCCGGAATAAATTGACGGACCTTGATTATGAAGTTTTGATGCATCCACCGTACAGCCAGGAATTTGCACTCTCCGATTACCATTTGTTTCGATGTTTGCAAAACTTTCTTGATGGTAAAAAATTGGCCGACCGAAGAGCCGCTGAAAATCACTTGGCCAAGTTTTTCGCTGATATGCCACAGAAGTTCTACATCGATGGAATTATAAAGCTACCTGGAAAATGGCAAAAGGTCATAGATAATAATGACCAATATGTACTTAATTGAAATTGATTTTGAATAAAGAAATTTTTTTTACAAAAATGTACAAAAAAAACCGCGGAGACTTTTTATATGACCCAATATTATACATAATTAGGTCGGACCCTTTCGGACTTATTTTCTAAACTCAACCTAAAGTCCAAAAAGTGTGACGGTAAGATTATTTCAAAAAACATTAACCCTTTGCGTGCCTGTATCCCCACCGTGGAACCACCGACAGATATATGTTTCTCTACCGCCCCAGTGAGCGGTTTTTGGAACCACTTGAACCTACCAGACATGCATGCGTTGTGCCAGCGCATCACATTCAAATTTTACCGTTGTTTAGTCAAATTCATGCGAATTTCATGCAAGTACTGTTGTATTTGTTGTGCTTTTGCAGTGACCGTGTCTTTTTGTTGGTGCGTGATAAAAACATAAGAAATGAAAGATAATTAGCTTATTATAAGTGTTATTGTTATTGATTTTACGGAATCGAAAGAGATTTAAGGTATATTGTTCCTATTGAGACCACAAGTACACACCAGTACAAAAATTCGCATACTGCAGGCAAACGTATATGGAAATTGTGTGAACTGGAACGAATGTCGCAAAAGGATTTTGACACATTATTGGTAGATATCCCTTCGGATAATGAGTCTGTTGTCTCTGAAGCTGATACTTATACCCAGTTATTTGGAGAAATCGATAAGGCCTCATATATGCCCACTCATGGAAATAAAGAGAACGGTGTTCGTATTCGGGCACAAAAACTAAGCCGTGTCGCACTAGATGACACTGCTTTTCCTGCCATATAGGTCTCTGCCTTCAGGATATAAAAAATTGTTGTATTCCATTTCATAGCAACTCTTAATTTTTCTTATTTCCTTTTTAAAAAAATTCATTAAAATAATGAATAAAAATAAAAAAAATTTGATTAAAAAAATTACCCGAACGCATTTATTACCCCAGTGGTACTATAGTGGGACTACCTGCTAAGCCAAATTAAAAAAATAAATATATACCTACATACCATATATTGTTGTTTGATTTTAATTATAAGATTCATAATTAAATAGAATCTGTGCAAAAAAATGTTTATTTTCTAGAAAAGTTTACTTGATCCGCAAAGTATTGAAATTAGTTATGAAAAGATTCGCGCCTAATAGTTTGGTGCAGTGGTCAGAACCTTACGTCCTAAATGAAGTTTAACCGTAACGATTGGGCAACGTGTCAGTTGTTCTCCTAACGACTACTGCAAAAACTGCAGGGATAAAGAAAACATTTAATCCGTTCTTCATGTGGTGTGTTAAAGAAAGGAAGAAAGAAAACGTTTGATTGTTACTTCTGTAGCAAGCTATAAGAGAGAAACTGATAAAAATGTAATAAATATAAAGTGGCAACACTAACTAATGGTGCTAGTAACACTAACTTAGGGGCTAGTTTAAGGGTCTGTATAAAATTGAAAAGATTTTGCCAAATGATCGGTACATAGTGAAGGATGTAGAAGGATTTCAAGTAAGACAGATCCCGTATGAAGGAATATGGGAAGCAGCCAACATCAAACCATGGTTACAAACGAATCACGTAATTATAGTAGGGCAAAGGGGGAAATCGAGACGAGTCAGGATGGTCGAGTTGTAGCAAGCCATAGGAGAGAAACTGATAAGCATATAAGAAATATAAGGTGGCAACACTAACTAGTGATTGTAAAGTGGCCACACTAGGAAAAGAGTCTGCCGGTAGGTAGAAAATTAGTCGTAAGTCAAACACTGTAGAATACAGACGACTATTAAGCAACCAAATAAAGAGCGTAAATTATTTTTTTTAAAGGATTGTGTTTGTTTTATTCGTGATAAGACCAACGGCTAAACTTCTTCTAAATTTGATCTGACGAATATTCTGAGATATGTCTCTTTTTCTGGATGATTAAAACCTAAAAGGAATAATTTTTACTTAATATAAGTAAGCAGTGGTTATTTAGTCACAGGACATAAATTTACTAGTTAAGCTACACTGGAATCATGACTTTTATGAAAATATTTTCCTTTAAAAACACTGTTGAAGAGGGGGAGATACATTTAGACCCGTAAAATTTTTTCGATTTTGATGATTTTTTTTAAGAATAATTCATTCGATATTTTTGAAACTTGGCGTGTATTTTATTTATATTTTTAAATATTACAAAAAAAAAAATTTCTTTAACATTTCAAGTTGTTGAGAGTTGTTGGTTGGCGTACCTTTCAGCTGCTGTTATATTGATCTAAAATAAAAAAAGATATATATAAAAGTGTTTGTTAATATTTTGTTTTGTAGATGAACAGAAACAAACGAAAAAAAGATATTGCAGCTTGAAACACTTTTTAAAAAATATTTTTCAATTGTTCTTGCTTCTTATAGAAAATAATATAACTAAAAAGATGTGTGCAAAATTTCAAAGCAATTAATAAAAAACTTTTTGAGTTATCGCTTATGCAGATTTGAAAAATATAGTTTTGAAAAAAAATGCATTTAAAGTTTGGGCACATAACAATTCATCGATCGTACTGACTTACCGATTCGTCAGCAATTCCAGCGCTGTATAGTGGTCCTTCGTAGTCCTTCGGTATCCTCCTAGAACTCATTTTTATAAAGAAGTTCCCCTTGAATAGCTTTGTAATCTGTTTTAACTTATCACTCGAAAATCGTCACCATACGGATTTACAAATACTCCAGTACATATGAAAGATTACTTCTCCTTCTCGAAGAAATATTTTTTTTTTTTTTTTTGAATTATCAAAAGAGTGGCCACTTTTACGAAATTTTTCAATTGATCACAACTGATGGCGCTTTCGTTTGGGCAATCAGAAGATTTTTTTTTTTGTGTACTCCGATTTTATTTCCAAAGTAACAATAAACTTCTTCGGAATTATTATCTTTTATTTTTCAAATATATTTTCTTGCGAATTAATTTGAACAATTAATGATAATAAATTGCCCAAAGACAGCACGAAAACAGAAATCTAGTTTGATACACAATACTTTTTGGCGTTTATATATTTTGACATAAGATCCGGGATAGAAATTGTTTTACGTCAGTTTTCTCCTCCGGAGCACGGAGAAAAGTCCAAACAAAACGCCATAAGTCGTAAGTGCAAATGAAGATTTGCGGTTGGCACCAACTTTGCATGAGAGAATTTTCCCCTCACACAATGCAAACGCAATTTTTTTTGTACCTTAAATGGGAACATAGAGAAGAAAGTAGAGCAAAGAAAAAATAAATAAATAACGAACAATACGCACATGGATGTCATACATGTGCGAAAGTACTAGTAATTCCACCAATAGAGCGCATTAACAATCTAAATCAAATGGCTTGCGACACATAATTGTATTTCAAAGGAATGTGAGAAGCACAGGGGGTAGCTATGAAAAACTTTTTTTGACATTTTCAATTACCCCGTTCGTTTTCGTATTTATTTTCTCTCATCATACCGTGCTATAATTATGCGGATTTTTATTTTCTTGCTTTTTCCCCTTCGGCAATTTACCAACAACAAATTGCTTATCTGTAGGTTGACCAAACACGCTTATAAAAACCATAGTTTTTTTAATAGTTTTTTTAAACTTTAGTTTATTTGGATTGACTAAAGATATTGTCATCCTTTTTTGTTTTATGTTCAGACCAAGTATGTAAGGGTGAAACAAAAAAAAAATATATATATTGGAATCCATGTAGGAGTTTTTTTGATACCCGCAAAAAATATGGCCACTATCATTTTATTGATAGAGATTACTGGAAACGGTACCGTATGGCTAGAGGACCTATTCTTCAAGTTGAACAGGCTGAATGGCGATGTGACTTCTGCTGGAATATTCAACATCGAATACGGTTTGCAACAAGGTGCGGTCAACTCGGTGATTCTATTCAACATCTATACAAGCGATCTTCTGAGATCGCTTCACCATGACATAGCGTACGCAGACGATTTAATTGAGGCAAGATCGTGGTCATTAATATACTCTTGCAACGCTACTTCGATATAAATATGCGATATAGCGATGACTGTAAGTTGAAAATTAACTTTCATTCTTTTAAGCAGGCCTTTTGCCTGGAACCTCTGCGGATACCAGAAGGAACTGGTAAAAGTTTAATATGTATTTTAATAATCATATAGATGTTGCTCTGGCCAGAGCGAAAGGTGCTTTTGCCCTTACGAAGAGAAGGTTTTATAGCGGCAGACTCGATGCGAGGGGTACAGTTAATCTGCTTCATGGCCCTTATCCGGCCTATGCTTGTATTTGGATGTCTCGTGTGGTTCAACTTGAGAGCAAGTTTAATTGAAAAGATGAGAGGGGTTTGAGAGGGCCTGTCTTAGGACTTGTCTTCGCTTGCACAGAACACCAGAATCGGAGTCTTGTCGGATCGTAATAACAGTAAACAATTCTCGAACAGCTGCAGACGACCCAACTACGACAGAGACGTCACACACATTTCGGCCGAAACGGCCGCTATTTCGTGTTCAATGTTGGCTCTGAGCTCTTCCAGCGTCGTCGGCGTGTTGGCATAAACCAATGACTTAACGTAGCCCCACAGAAAATAGTCAAGCGGCGTTAAATCGCACGAACGAGGCGGCCAACCGACTTTCCCATGTCTAGAGATACCGCAGTCACCATACTTACTCTTCAATAAATCGATTGTAGCGTGTGCTGTGTGGCTTGTGGCACCATCCTGTTGAAACCACATGTCGTCCCCATATTTTTTCCAATTCGGGCCAAAAATAATCGGTGATCATGGCACGATAACTCTGACCATTTACAGTAGCGTGACGATCGTTATCGTCGACGACGCCGCCGGCATGCAAACCGCACCAAAACAGTCATTTTTTGTGGATGAAGTGCTGATTCATGAAGCACATGTGAGTGTTCACCCGAACAATAACGCATATTTTGCTTATTGACGAACCCATTGAGCCAAAAATGAGCTTGAAGATGATTTTGCGATGAAATTCATCATCTTGGCGCATCTTCTCCAGAACCCAATCGGAGAACGTTCTTCGCTTCAAATGGTCCATCGGCTTCAATTCTTGAGTCAGCTTGATCTTGTATGGGTGTAAACCAAGATCCTTATGCAAAATACGCCATAATGTGGTCTGAGCAATGCCCAATTCTTGAGAACGCCGTGGAATTGACCGATTTGGATCGTTTCCTACGGACGTCTGAACGGCAGCGATATTTTCGACACTTCAACCAACCCGTTGTCACACTGACACGGCAACATCACACAACGAATATATAGACTCAAATTTTTGCACTAAACTTGTTATTGCCTGTCTACTAGGTCGAGAATTACGACCGAAAATTGGAGTTAACGCTCTTAAAGTTGCAGTCACCGACTTCGAATATCTGTAGAAAATTTTTATAATTTGCAGACGTTGCTCGTGTACTTTACCATGATAAAAATATTGAGTTTACTGAATAAATTGACAGTGACAGTTTGATGATTAGTGAAAGAGTGCGTTCAGAAATTAAATTCAAAGTTGTCAAGTCCCTATTGGTAAACCCTATATATATATCCACTACTACTTTTTCCTGCTAAAGTACAGCGCTTATCGTGGTCATCGTTAAGTTAACGCCGCTTAATGCGTATCCTAATCCTGCAACATCCAGCCACCTCGCACACTGGACTATCTAAAAAGGGTGGTCCCCTGGTTCGTTTTTGTCAATGGCATTCAATACATACATTTGAATGATATTTGACTTCTTTACGGTTAAGTTCAATTTAAGTCGGCAGTCCTTCAACTTTATGTCGATTCGTTAAAAGTAATCGCTGATTACGATATCCTATGTGCTATCATCACTAAATTAGCTAGTCGGATTGGAGGATAGCGCCTTTTCAGCGTGAGATAAAAAAATTAAATATGACAGAACCTATGTTACGCTAAACTCCTCAAAACAGACTGCAACGAGACTAGACCCCAGCTACCAGTTGTAGTCAATTTTTATGTATATAATGATGTCTAAAGGACCACCTTCGCATTGTTTTTACTTCAAATACGGCATTGTTTATTGACGTATCCGTTGAGCCAAAAGTCCGTCTCATCGCTGAATACAGTTTTGCCATAAATTGCGATTGATTTTGAGTCTTTCTAACAAATATTCAATGCATACTTTATTCATTCTTGGACCTAATGGCTAATAATTGCTAAATGCTTTCGCAAATTATTCCATGTTGTGGACGGGCAAAACTCAAACTCCTGTATACGCTTGTGAAATGATAAATTCGAGTTTTTATTAACACTGCCCTGAATTTTGAGCATATTTTCTTCGAAACTCACTGTTCTCATTTTTGTGATTAAGGACATTACCCTTTTTTTAATTTTCAAAGTAAAATAACTATGAGAAATGATGGCACAATTACCATGATTTTTTTATATTTACAGTTCACCCAAAAAGTCATTTCTCAAATTATTTGTGAAACGTCCTGGACAATGTGCATGTCCATGTACGAGTACTCCTATACATACCGTATGTATTGAACATATAAAAAAATCTTAAACAAATCAACTATACCAACGTCTAATTTCATTTTTATCTAATTTATTTTTATATGGTAATACGTACATGTGTGCACAATTGTAATTACTTTATCTGATAGTCGAAATGCAAATTTAATATCCGGTATATTGACAAACAGTAAAAAGATTGTGAATTTATCTGGAATACCTACAAGCTAAAGCGCAAATACATATTTACTTTAAAGTTAAATGATAGTATCAGCACTAGAAACGTATCAACAACACTTTCCATTTAAAATGCAATATTATGGGTTGTTGACTATGACTATTTGATCTACAATACAAATGTCATATTCACTCCGAAAAAATTTATTAAGGAAGATTTTATCTTATTTATACCTATCTTAATGTATTAACAAATCGAATTGAAAAAAATTAACAAAATTGACCATGTTGCTGAGACGTAAGGTGCTCCACCACTACCCGGTTGTAGCCAAGGTACATCTACGGATACCACAGGCACCACAACGAAGGAGAGATGGTGTTAGGAAATTTAACATTGAACAACTACGATAGCAATAATCTGCCGAAAAATCATCAGAACATCAAGAGTATGAGAAGCGAATGATTGAGGAAATGCATCTCGCAAAATGTCCGGTACGCTGGACTTTTAGAAAAATTAAATTGTTCCCCAGTCTCCTGCTTACTGAGCATCCATACTGAAAATAGTAGTTTTTTCTTAATATTTTTGCATAAGATTCTGAGAGACAAAATTCATAAAAAATTTTTGAATAAAGGATAAACGATATCGAAAAGCAATTTCTTCTCATTCTAAATAGCTTTTTCGTAATAGTTCCGTGTTCTAGTTGGCTGGCCTTGTGGCCGTGGAGATCCCAAACAATGTTAAATTGATTAAAGAACCTAGCAAATCGTTTGCAACAAAGAACATAACTTGACCTTTAATATAAATCGTTTTGCATACTTTCGAACCACAAGTGTTACATCATTTTTCTTACATAATATTTCATCAACTTCGTCTTTATTCTTTTTTTATAATATAAATTAGTTATTTAAAATTCATCAACAAGCTTTAAGTAGGAATTAAAAGTAAATATGCAATTATGGCTTATGTAACACATGGAAAAATCACCTGCAGTTGCAGGCAAATTTGCCGTTCCATATATATTTTTGACTGAAATTTCAGTGTATAGAATTCGGAATGCAATCAATCATTCAATTCCCCATCCTTTTTATCTTTGATGTCTTCGTGTGAAAACTTTTGAACATTATTAGTTTTTAAATTAATAAATTTAAATAATTTCTAACTGGTGCTTTAAGCACCTGGCCGAGTCCAATAATCAATTTTAACTATGAATTCTCCGATGATTTGAGCTCATCTTAGGTACCGCCAAACATTATGTCTACTCGCGTGATATGTAAATCTTCCTACTCTGTCAAACCTCAACTTTTTAGTGCAAAATTTGCAACTCAATATCTATGTTGGCTGTTTAACAAACAGAAATAACTTGATTGTTTCATCTGTCTATACCGAACAACTATTGATAAATTCTCATAAAATGTAGAATACAGTTCGAAAATAAACAACTTATGGTATGATATCTAGGACATACGATTACTTAAAGGAATAATTAAAAGAAAAAAATTATTGTACTTGCACAGCTTTTAACATAAGTAACAGGTGGTTTGAAAAAACATGTTTGCTCTGTTTAGAGCTGGTTAGGTGAAGATGTCTCGTGTATTGCACGAACGCCTATAAGCTCACGGGATGATCACACATCCATGGGAGCCAGAATATAGACGCCTGATCGCGTTTAAGTAATTCCAAGTTGGATCTGTGTTGAGAGAACAAGTTCCACCTTTGGTTTGACTCGAGGTCGACCTAAAGCCTTTTGCCTTTTTTCAATCAAACATATAAGACCCTTCCTAAGACTTCAGGTTTAATACACAGCCACCATGACGTTCCCACAAGGGGGTCTACCTGTTGCAAGTCAGGTCCGGACTGAAGTCCTACCGGTGATCTCGCCATTCAACAGGACCTATTACCGGCGGTACTGAAGGTTACATTCAGTGACTTTAAAATCTGAAAACCATTACGATAAGACGTATTGCTCCACACCCGTTTCTTATTAGACTATGTCATTGATAGGCGAGGATTGATAACCGCCCGGGGACCAATGTTTAGGCGCGAAAGAGAAATCGCTCAATGAACACGTGATCGCCGAAACTGAAGCGTATTTTAATGTGTTGGACAAATCTCTCTATAAGAAAGAAATGTTATAACGGAGCTGGAATGATTGTGTCAATCTTGAAGAAGACTACATAATATGTTGAATTTTGTAAAAAAAAAAAAATTTTTTACATGTATGTAAGTCTCGGGACTTTTCGAACCACCGGTTATCAGTGAATTACCAAGATTTAAATATTATTTCATTATCAGAATTAATCTTAAAAAAAAAAAGTATTGCAGGTATACGCTGCTAATTGATTGGTTTGTTGCGTATCTTAACAATACGCGATAAAAATGGAACATTGGAGTACCTACATAGAGACAGAGTTTTCAACTGGTAACGATAAAGGTAGTTATTGTATCGGTAAGATTATTGAACTATAATATACAGGGTGTCCCCTAATTCGTCGACAACAATTTGGTAAATGATTCTTATGTAAATTCTAAGAAAAAAATCGTTCTACAGTAAGAGTCTATCTCAAATGTTGACATCATTTATCGAGAATTTAAGAAAAGGCTTACTTTGGTCTACCTTAATCCATGTTAACAAAAATTGCTTATACTAATGGTAGAAACTTGGTTGAGGACTTTGTTTTTAGAAAAAATATTAGGCTTTACAACTGCGTTTAAATAAAGTTGATATCTTATTTTGGTCTTTAGATATCCAATTGCTAAGCCTGTTTCAATTCTTCTTGCTAATGCGGAATTTTGACTTTGAGGTCATTTTTCTCCAAAAAATGCCTCATAAACATAACATTTTACTGTTTCCCCATAGATTTCATGATACTTGGGAAACCCTACAGCAGATAAATAATGATTTTACCAGGTGTATGCATACGTTTTTTTTTTTTTTTGGTTTAATTAAGAGATGGCGCCAGCGAAAAGTACATCGTGTATTAATTTGACACATATGTCATTTTGTTCGTTTGACATTTAACTACAAACACACACAAGTTGGGTTCGTTCTGGCAGATCACAAAAATGTGAAGACAAGCAATTGCAGGAGTTATTTGATGATGACCCAATGTGTGACAAACAGTAATCCGCAAACGTTTACGAGCAATGGTGAAATGCTCTTTCAACGCCACGAAAGAAAATAGTTTTTGCATCGAATTGTGACGGATGACGAAAATTTAATTTATTTTGAGAACCTGAAGCAGGAAAAATCGTGGCTTTCACCTGGCGACCATGCTCTGTGTCTGGTGGCACCAGATTATGAACTCTTGAATTCCGGCAAAATCTTTAATACACAAAGCTATTGCCAACAAATGATTAATTTAAGCCAGACATTAATCGAAAGACGACCGGAATGGATCAGAAAACATGACAAAGTAACTTTGTTACACGACAAAGCACCGCCTCACACAGCAAAACTAGTTAAAGCGACCTTGAAATCGTTTGTTTGGGGCATCCTTCTGCACCCGTCGTACTCCCCAGACTTGCGGCCACTTGAATATCACCTCTTTGCATCAATGAGACACGCGCTCATAGAGCACCCAACACTTCAGCGATTTCAAGGAAGTTGAAAAATGGCTCGACGAATGGTTTGCCTCAAAAGACAAGCAGTTTTGTTGGCATGCTATTCATAAATTACCTGGAAGATTGGATTGGTTGGATTTTGAATACGAGAAGGATTGAAGGATACGAGAAACGGGATCAGTTTCAAATACACGACTTAACGCTGGAGCTCTATAAGTAAGGTATTTATGCTAATCCTTACCTTATAAACTAATCTCTGTATGTATGTCAGCGTCTATTTATTTCTGTTTGTCTGAACCTGTATTATTGACTCTCTCCCATTTGCTGGATTTGTTTATCATGTTCGTCCTTTTATGGTTCGTAAATATGTACATGTGTTATCTCTCAGAAATTGCAAATTTTTAACATGTATTTGTCCGTACATTTGTTTCACAGTCCTTGTCACCATCTAGTGTGGAATTAACAGTGATCGAAATTAAAGCAAAAGCAATAAGTGGCCAATACGGTATTGCCCAAAAAGGCGGTAAAAGCAAGGTGTGGAAAGTTTTTGGTCATGTCATTGGAGAGAACAGCACTGCAATACCAAATATCGTGGCATGCAGAACTTGCTTTAGCATATTTAAATTTATTGGTGTCACGTCAAATTTAGTCCGTCATAAATGCTATAAGGCCAAAAAATCAGGCAATAAAAGTAATGTTCCTGAACCTGTCATATATGCTGAAACAAAATTATTGATGACAAAGGCTGTGACGAAATGGGCCGTTCAAAATTGTCGGCCATTCAGCATCATCGGCGATTCGGGCTTTAACGACGTTATAACGCTTGCCCTTGAAATTGGAAGTCGTTTTGGACCGAATGTTAATGTAAGCCAACTACTACCTAATCCAACAACGGTATCCCGAAATGTCGCAGACCTATACAGTAAGAAAATGTATGCTGTAATGGAGGAAATAGCCTTAATGAAAGGAAATGGTTATTCTATCACATCGGACGCTTGGTCGGACAGCAGCATAAAAATCGGTTGTTAGAAATGATCTGCATGAATGGTGAACTCCTGAAATGTGCCTATATGTATTTATATCCTTAAATAGGGTATCAACATATTGTCATGAACTGTATAACGAACTGAAGGCCTGCAGAAAATAATAATTTTTCTTCTTGTTTTAATATATTTGTAGGCGTGTTTATTTGCAGTAAGGTTGGAAAGTGTTTAAAGACTTTCGGATTGGATTTATCAGACTCCATTATTGTTACCGACCGCAGAGCAAACATGATATCAGCTTTTCAGGAATCCGCCCATATTCATTATATAAATCATTTGCTGAACAATGCTGTCGAAAAAGCATTCAAGGAGGTTCCAGACCTGCTTGAAATAGAAAAAAAATGTGGAAAACTGGCCAAATATTTTAAGAAATCCGAATAGAATTCAAAACTTGAGTTGAATCTTAAGGGTTTTTGTCCAACGAGATGGAACACATTTTTTTATACAATAAAATCTATTGAACACAATTGGCATAACATCGTTGAAATTTTAAACGATCAAAATGAAATGAATCGTTTGGATTCCTTAAATTCAAGCGACATTGTGGCAGTTACAAATACTAGGTGGGGTAAAAAGTAACCTCCTTGAGAATGAAAAAAAATTTTTTTAAATGTTTTTTATTTTATTCAATATTGTCCCCTTTTAGTTTGATACACTTATTCTAGCGATTTTCTAACTTCTTGATTCCGTCCGAAAAGTAATTTTCCGGAAGGTCTGCAAAATACTCCTCCGTGGCGTCGATGATTTCCTCGCGTGAGCTGAATTTTTTATTGTTGAGTCATCTTTTGAGGTTTGGGAAGAGATAATAGTCTGAGGGAACCAAATCGGACGAATACGGTGGATAAGTAAGTCATTGGTTTTAGCCGTGGTTGCGATGCTCTTGTGCGCCGGTGCATTGTTTTGCAAAAACAATTTTTTTTTTTCGCTTCATGTGAGGCCATTTTGCAACGATTTCGGCCTTCAATCGCTCCAATAATGCACAGTTATACTCGCTGTTGATGGTTTTTCCTTTTTCGATTTAGTCCACGAAGAGTATGCCATGACAATCCCAGAAAACCGACCATAACCTTTCCGACAGATCGAGTCTCCATCGGCCGCTTCGGAGTACTCGTGACGGCTTCATCTCATTGCCGGGCACTCGTTCTGTTCTCTGGTTTTCAACAGTTACCAATCGACACCAAAAGTCCACCCGGTTTCGCATCATCAAGTCCAAACACTCTTTCGAAGTGCTCTCGCGTTCGTGTTTTTGGTCAGGAGTGAGTATGCGCGCCACCCAGCGGCAGGATAACTTTTTCATATGCAGAATATTGCATAAAATATGGCGTGTGCGCTCAGAACTAATCTTTGTGGTATCTGCTAGCTCGCACACCTTCACTTTTCGGTCAGCCAACACCATTTCATGTATTTTTGGACTTGATTGGTAGTGGAGTTGCGGCCACCACGAAACTCTCGAAACCAATATTTGACTGTGTAATCTGACGGAGCATTAGCTCCATAATATTTATCCAACTTTCTTTTGTTTCCTTCGCCGTTTTGCCTCTCAAAAAATAATGTTTTATTGTATAAAAGAACAAAAATCATTTTTTTCCATACTTAACATGATGCCCAACACGACAACAACAATCAGCTGTCAAAACAAAACTAAAGACAGTATCGCACTGAAATTTTGCAGTAGCAGCGCATTCTGGCGGTCAAAGAGGTTACTTTTCACTCCACCTAGTATGCTCTTAAAAATCGAGATCTCTAAATTTCTGGAACCGAATAGTTATCCAACCATTCTTTGGGATATCCCGCAAATACATACCCTACAAAAAATGTACAAAGAAAGTATTTCAGAAAAAGAAATAGAGCAAAAAATGAATTTATCCTTAAATTATTATATCGACAATATTATTTTGAAGTACGTAACTAAATATCACAGAATTGCGCTATACTTGTTCCTTCCTGCAAATCAGTTAAGGCAAGTGGACAGAACTCTCACAATTTTCACTGGTGAAAAGGAATGTATGAAATCGACTGCGAACGTCCCAAGTACAATTGATGAATTTATTGAACAATTTTCTGAAGAGTCCGAGGAGGAAATACTATCAAAGGAAATTGTGGCTTATTCAAATATAAAAATTCCAATGAAAGAACAATTTAATGCTTTGCATTGGTGGAATGAAAACAAAAGTCAGTTCCCTTTCTTGTGTAAAATAAGCTGCAAATTTTTTTCAGTACCAGCATTGCCAGCGTCTTCCGAAAGGGTATTTTCACTTGCAAGAAACCTTATACGCGAAAAAAGAAGCTCAGTTGCAGGAAATGATGAAATAGTTTAGTTATGTTTAGAAATATAAATAGAAACAAATAAATAAAAAATAAAGTTGCTTTAAATAAATTTACCTGCTGTTTAGTTACCATCAAGGACATTCTTTTTATTAGCATTTTTTACAAATTAAATGTAAAAATGCCTGTGCACTCACAGTGTTAACAGTGAACAGTTTGCCGATTCCGAAGTTCTGCTTGTAGTTCAAGAGTGAAATGAGAGAAACAGTCTTCGCTCTCTACTTTTGCTATGCTATCATTTGCTTGCACTCGCACTCACACTGGCTTCGTCAAGGAGTTCGACTTACTCATTGGCTCAAAGGTACACACGAATTGTTGGTCAAAGTGATTCTGCAGTCAGTATCAGTATTGATACTGTTGCGTGCAGCATATGATTCGTTTGAGCGAGATGGGATAATTTTTTGTTAAGTGTGCCCTCACGCAGGGTTCTAATTTAGATCATATTTCCCACAGGATGGTGCTCCAGCCAGGAAGAAATGGACCAGTTCACTGGCCTGCGAGATATCTTTATTTATTCAACCGAAATAACAAACTTAAATGAAATGGAAGAACGTACTCTCGAAGCGTCATCAAAAGTAAGGCAGTAGTTAGCATTAATAAACATTGACAGTGAAATCCAAATGCTCTAGAATGCATTAAAAACCATTATCGATAGATAGATAGATGAACATTTTTTATTTCGTACACAAATATATTACAAAATTTTTGTTATTGCACATTTTACAGAGATTTGATATTTTATCTTTCTACTGAAGCATCATTTTTAATTCTATAGGGTTTTCTAATAATGACTTGACAACTTTTTTTTTAAATAAAAGGCAAACCATTTGAGATATTTCAAAAACTTTGTAATTGACTTGAAGTACAATCAAAACATTTATGAATGGAACTCGACTTCGTTCATATGGCCACCGCGGGCACGTTTGCAGCGATCGATTCGTTGGACCCAATTTTCAACTACTCGGCCACACATTTCGGCCAAAACAGCCGCTATTTTCCGTTCAATGTTGGCTCTGAGCTCTTCCAACGTCGTCGACGTGTTGGCATAAACCAATGACTTAACTTAACGACCGATCAGAGAAAATGTTCTGAGAAGTCGTTTAGAAGGCAATCAACGTCTTCTTTAAATGATATGCCGTCAGTATTCATGGAAATATTACTAAGTTCAGAATTAACTCTATTCGCTCTAACACACCCCCGATTCCTATGCATGGGATTTAAATCTCCTCCAATTAGGAAATCACCGTTTAAGGTGAAAAGTCTTCTTAAGTCATTTTTAAAACTAGTTCTTTTCTCTTCTATTGAAGTTTTACGCGGAAAATAATAACAAAAAACATTTACTGACCTTTGATTCCTTAATTTTATTTTAATCCTCAAATTCTCAACATAACGCGTTCTGGCAATAGGTAAGAGCGAATGTTGGATTGATCTTCTGATAAGAATCGCAACAACGCCACCAGTCCTATCGACCCTATCATTACGGTACAAAACCATTATGAGTACCACACAGAAAATAAAAAATATTTAAAACCACACAAAATCCTTTTTTTTTTAATTATTCCCTTTAGAGCTTAAAGCAAAAAAAAAAAAACGATCTTTTTTAAATTTGACCTGCTGCAGGTCATAACGTAGTTATAAAGACTTGTATTTCTTCTGAAAATAAAGTCACCAACCAAGTTTCTACCATTAGTATTAACAGAGCACTTTTTGTTAACATGGGTCAGGGTCACCATCCTCAATAAAGGTGCCAACATTGCATTGGAAATAGGCACATACTGTAAAATGATTTTTTCTTAGAATATACCCAAGAATTATTTATCAAATTATCGTCGAAGAAATAGGGAACACCCTGTATTTTGGTACATACTTGATTTTTAAATTTTTAGAATACTTTGATACCACTTTGCAAAAGTTTTCATGTTAATATAAGTAGAGTGTCCACGTTTAATACAATAGGAGTATAAAACAACATTACACACCCATATAGGGCTTTCCAATAGGGACTTGACAACTTTGAATTTAATTTGTGAACGCACTCTTTCACTAATCATTAAACCGTCACTGTCAATTTATTCAGTAAACTCAACATTTTCATCATGGTAAAGTACACTAACGAGCAACTTCTGCAAATTATAAATTTTTTACAAATATTCGGTTTCGGTGACTGCAACTTTAAGAGCGTTAACTCCGTTAACTCGGTCGTAATTCTCACCCTAGTAGACAGGCAAAAACAAGTTTAGTGCAAAAATTTGAGTCTACATATTCGTTGTGTGATGTTGGTGAAAGTGTCGAAAATATCGCTACCGTTCAGACAGCCGTAGCAAACGATCCAAATCAGTAACGGCGTTCTCAAGAATTGGGCATCGCTCAGACCACATTATGGCGTATTTTGCGTAAGGATCTTGGTTTACACCCATACAAGATCAACCTGACTCAAGAATTGAAGCCGATGGACCATTTGAAGCGACGTACGTTCTCCGATTGGGTTCTGGAGAAGATGCGCTAAAATGATGAATTTCATCGCAAAATCATCTCCAGTGACGAAGATCATTTTTGGCTCCATGGGTTCGTCAATAAGCAAAATATGCGCTATTGGTCGGGTGAAAACCCACATGTGCTTTATGAATCACCACTTCATCCACAAAAAATAACGTTATTGGGCCATATTTTTTCATCGACGATAACAATCGTCAAGTTACGGTAAATGGTCAGCGTTATCGCGCCATGATCACCGATTATTTTTAGCCCGAATTGGAAGATATGGACTTGGACGACATGTGGTTTCAACAGGATGGTGCCACAAGTCACACAGCACACGCTACAATCGATTTATTGAAGAGTAAGTATGGTGAGCGTGTTATCTCAAGACATGGGCCAGTCGATTAGCCGCCTCGTTCGTTCGTTTTAACGCCGCTTGACTATTTTCTGTGGGGCTACGTTTAGTCATTGGTTTATGCCAACACGCGGACGACGTTGGAAGAGCTCAGAGCCAACATTGAACGCGAAATAGCTTCCGTTTCGGCCGAAATGTGTGGCCGAGTCGTTGAAAATTGGATCCAACGAATCGACCGCTGCAAGCGTGCCCGCGGTGGCCATGTGAACGAAGTCGAGTTCCATTCATAAATGTTTTGATTGTACTTTAAGCCAATAATAAAGTTTTTGAAATATCTCAAATGGTTTGCCTTTTATTTGAAAAAAAAATTGTCAAGTCGTTATTAGAAAACCCTATATGTATATACGTACCTCATAAATCGGTACGTAGTAGATGTCAGACGTCAATGAGATCAATGATATCGATGTCATTGCTATAATAGTATCATTTCTGCCCTCTGTTTCAATGTTCATTGGAATTCCCACATGCTTGATGACATAGAAAAACCAGTCTTATTTTCGGAAAATGTTTCGTTCGATGTTAAAGGAAGTGCTTTAGTCTCTGCAATGATTCTTATCTTGCCATCCTTCATTTCGCATTTCCATATCTTTCCGCTTATGCGCATCACCTTAAGGGTGGCTCTAAGTTGATGATCAATAAAATTGAGACAAAAGGCTTTTTAACTTAGTTGTTGCTTTGTAGTTCATATACGAGTATACCATATATATCTTACAGGAAAGCAAATGAAACGAGACGGAAGCTGCTGTTTGATTACGCTTTCCTCACATGGGAACTCAGATTTTTTGGCGCATCTCTTTGACCACGGTCTCTTGGCGGCAATGGTTAAAGCAGTGGTGGTACTCGTTAGCTATCAGCAATGTTATATGATGGTTTTTTTTAGCACAATAACGAAACGTTTTGTAGTTTCTACTACACGCCAGACACATTCGATCCTTCCTTTAATCCTTAGAAATCCGTTGTTGTCTAAGTATGGTGTCAACTTAAACAATTGGCTTGATTTAGCAAGCATGTCATTATTTTTTTTTTTTTTTTACTTCATCTGCGCTGTGTGTTATTCTTAAATCTATTAAATAATCGCTGGGAACAGTTTCAGTTAACAGCAGAAATCGTGACCTAATTTCCTCCTCTTGGGTTTCGAATACTTCAGGCTGCACTGGCCAGTTTTTATCTTTCTCATACAAAAATTTGTTGGGGTTTGTGTTTTCGAGCAGCAACGTTAATTTTTATCCCGATCTATGAAACTCTCCGATTCGGAACGTAAAGAATTGCTTAAAATTTTTTGCGTTTGCTCGTAACCAGCAAAAGATGTTTCGTAAGTCAGCCCAGAGAAAATTTCGCTCGATGATACTTGCGTGGCTCTTTATAATCACTCAGCCCACGCTTGTTTGTTAAAATCATCCAGTAAGTAGCATCTGGATATACAACATACGCCAAGCTTCCAACTTGATCTGTAGATTATGGCCGCTCACTTCATCCCATTCAATAGCAACATTTGATGCGCCTTTCATCTCCACAGAATATTCTTTAAACGTTTTTCCTTTACCTTCAGGCTGGTTAAAAGCTTGCAGTACTTCTATGAAATGCGAAATCCAATTTCGGGTAATGAATTCTGCTTTGGTATATATATATATGACTTACATCTTTGGCTTGTAAATGGCTCCGTCAATTGAATCTGCACTATCGAGCAGATCGTTTACATATTGGTGTTGGATGATGGCCTCCTATGTTCGATAAAGTGTTCTAGCGAATTCCCTTGCAATCGTATTCTTGAATTACTTTGCGATATTTGGTGAACACGAAGCTCCGAATATCAAAACTTGGAATAAATAAACGTCTGGCATACAGCTTGAATCTCCTTCCCGGCAAAGGAACCTCTGCTAATGTTGACATTCTTTCATCACATCAACCTGCTGAAACATTTCTTCAATGTCACCGGAAATAGTTGTTCGTCGCATCCGTAGAGAAACTCTGTGAAAAGTCTCAGCTCGTCTGGACCCTTCAATAGTACACCGTTCAACGACACGCCATGAGAAGAGGCCGCTGCGCCCCACACTAAACCCATTTTGCCTTTTCTGGTTGCACACGATAAATTTTAGAAGATGCCAGCACTTCGAGTGATATTCATCTACCTCTTCTGAATTAGTTTTCTGACATAGCACTTGGCCAAAAACTCTTGCATCCATCCACTTATCTTGTTTAGCAAGGAAGTATCGCGTGCCATCTTATTTTCTAAACATCTAACCCTCTTCAAAGCTCTCCGGCAATGCAACGTCGTCCTAGCGCGACAACAAACCAGAACAGTAGGCATTTCCGTTCTACCTCACAGTAGCACTAAATATATATTTAACCCGCACTACTTCAACCGACTCAATATGTTGTTGTTATGTTGACGTCATAAGCTTGCAAAACAAAGTGTTGCCAATATATCTCGTGTAGATCCTTATTGTAGTCACAGGCTTCATAGAAATAGTACAATCAGTTGTCATTGACTTCTTTACTGCTACTGAGACGTTTCTCTGATTTTTTGAGCGAATAAAATCTTTTATTGTTAAAACCAATAAGTATACCGCACTCCGGATCTTTATAGGACGGCATTGGTAAATCACATAGATTAGTGTACTTCCTTCGCCTTTCCTACAAGTCCAATTATTGAATAGGCAGGGCTAACTTTTTTAATCTGACTCTTATCACCTCCGGATCTTGCACCGGTCCATAACGGTGCCTAATTTTCTAATCTTCCAGACGTATAGAATCTGACGTCCACTGACTCCAAGGCTGTTAGCGATGTTTTCCTCTACAAGTATAAACGACGATCCGTTGTCCAAAAGAGCGAAAGTCTATATAAAACAGCATAGTTCCAGCTGAAGAGTGTATGTGTTCCACACACCTGCTGATGAGCGTGATAATTTGCATTGACAGGTTGTGATCGTTCCTGAAGCGTTTCTGGGTTATTATAAAGAAGTGTATAACGTCGGCTTTGACATTTATTAACCCCACATTCTCGTCCACTTCAACGATTACATCACGGCTTCTGATTATCTCCCATCTCTAATGTACTGTGGGTTTTAGTTTATACGAATTTTAATTATATCGAATTCATTTACACTTACAAGCTAGACAATAAAATGCTTAAAAATTAGCTTAATTAACTTAGTGCCATGCGGGCGCTCTAAGTTAAACCTAAAACTTTATCTAATCAACTTCGACGTAATTAAACAAGGTAATTTATTTATTTCATTATATTATTACAAACTTGTACTTACTGGTAACTAACTTGAACTGTAAGTTCGCACTCAACTGCATAGTTTTTGATCACGATCATAAAGATAACACTTTCCGTTTTAATTTGACTGGTTAGTGTTGTCTGGCTGGCGGCCCTCTAAATGTGCATGCAAATGTGCTTCACGTTTACCTTTATCATTTTTGCATCAACTGCAGCAAATGTAATTATAGTATTGGTTGCTTCTGCTATTTTGTACAGCCAGTCGCTAAACTCCTTCAGGTTTTGATGTTAGGTATCAATATCCAAGGTACAACTCAGTCCTATTGGGGCTGGCAGCTTATCTATTAATTCCTACAACAAGGTGGTATTATACCATATATGTTTTTTTTTTTTAAGAATTTAACATTCACGCCGGTATGGTTACACTTAAAGTGCCTGAGCACGTGTTAAGTTTTTATGAAAATAAGACAGGGAAAGAAAGATTTTTGGACTCAGTGGTTATTTCGCTCCATGGGTGGCATCCAACTTTTAAAGGGAGATTAAATTATTATAAAATTAAGAGACTATTTGACCTTGTTGTTGAATTCTAGGCAATCACTCATCTTACATGCTCTTAGTTGCTTGAAAAAAAGGATGTTTTTCGGGCGCGGCTGGTATTGAACCCAAACCGGAAAGCAATACACTACTACTTGAGCCACGGCCACCCACTGTTGTTGTGTAGTGGTGGTTTTGCAACCACGAAGATTTCATTGTACATTTTAAACTTCGCACTGATAAAGCAACCGGTGGTACACAATGTAAACGCTTGACCTCATGAACCATCGAAGATAACACCAGACGCAAACCCACAGCTGACAAAGCCTTGCTTTTTAAAAGTTTCTCTAAAAGTATTCACGTAGCTGCTTATAGAGAGCGGCTACTTTTCTAGGCTTTCTGAGAATGACGGAGGTACATTTGCCAGCACTTGATGAGAAGTAATCTGCTGTTGATCTAAAGGAAAGGTATCTGCGACGACTGGGTTTGATATCACAAAACTCTGCTTCCTCTCGTTAGTTCAATCAGCCAGCTGACTTCTTCGAGAGGCAGGATCTCAAATTCTTTTAGCAAATAATCTTGTTTCTTTTTGAAGATGCAACGCATATTCTATCCAATTCAATATTCGATGGAGGTCGTGCAATGTCCACCTGTTCGCCAGCTGTTTTTTTATTGTAAGCAATGCGATTGCATTCCCAACTTTTTAACTTTTGCTCCTTACTGCTCTATCCACATCAGCACAGCTAATGAAACCCTTTAATCTCCAGACCTAACCATAATAGACTTCTGTGGGATTAACCTTACCATATGTCAAAACCGAACGAAAAGTCCACTTAATTTCAGTCAAAATTTCAAGTAACCCATAATGTACATGTACATGAGCCAACTAAAGTTAACAAAACCGAGCAAAATCCCATTACGGTCATGCAATACTATTTACATGTAAGGTCACTAAAGTCCATTGTGGTTGATCCTTCAGCTTCGTCAGCGACACTGACTATCTGCTAACCAAGCTTTTCCTTAAGGAGGAATGAATAAATGGTTAAACAAAAAAAAAATATTAAATTGAGTGGTAAAGGGTGGGGCAACAGCCGTTGTGGAGGTTTACATTAAATTAAACACACATTAATTATGAAATCAATGTAGAAGTTTGGTCTATGGCAATCTTGACCACTACGGCATCTGTTTCAAGCGACCATTCGAGAGCCAATTAAAATTATCGATGACTTTTTGAAGAACAAGTGGGTCGATAGTCTCAATTTCAATTTGAATGCTATGTTTGAGATTCTAAATTGTAGCTGGCTTATTGGCATAGACCTTACTCTTCAAATAACCCCATAGGAAAGAATCTAAAGGTGTCATATCGCATGACCTTGGAGGACAATTAACTTCTCTAACCGAAATAATGCGATCTTCAAATTTCGTACGCAATAAATTGATTGTGTGATGACTTGTACCAATCTGCTGAGACCAGATATCGTCCAGACGGTACGTTGTGGTAACGTTCTCCATTCACTGTAACTGTCTCTTCAGCCTCATCTTGTAAAAAGTACGAGCCAATGATACCGCCAACCCATAATCCACACCATACAGTGATTTTTTGGAATTCATTGGTTTTTCGTAAATCTCGTATAGTTTTTCCGGTCCCTAGAAATGACAATTTTAATTATTTACGTACCCATCCAACTAAAAATGGACTTCATCGGAAAAAATCAAATTCGATGGCAAACTGTCCTGGCTATCCAACATCCAGTTAACAAATCGGCGACGTCGTAGATGGCCCAAAGGCTTCAATTGTTGTGTAATTTGGATTTTATAGGCATGCAAACGAAGATCAACTTTTAAAATTTGTCGTGAAGTACCATAAGTGTATCCCAATTGTTGACTTTGGCGACGAATTGAGGAGCTGGCTGGTTTTAAATATCACAGTAGTGATGTTTTGATGTGTATGTGCTGGCCGAGCATGCTGATATGGAGTTTGACTCGATACCGAACCAGTTTATTTAAAACGGTTCACCATTGCACAAATTCCGGATTCACCCGGGCGATTATGTTAACCGAAAAATTCGCAAATTTTACGAAATGTTACTTTTAAAGATTGCCCATTTTCGGAATAAGATTGAATAACAAAAACGCGTTGTTGCGCTGTTAACGACTCCATGACTAAAGTTGCCAAAGATTGTATGGCATCTGTCAAAAAGATCAACCACATTAAGTTCAGTAAATAACAATAATATCCAACATCCATACCAACTGTTGGCTTACCCTTTAAAAATTCACTCTGTCATTAGTATAATGATTTCGTATTTATTTGTGAGACACCCTGGCTATATGCATGCACTTAAACATTTTAAAAATTTTTTAAATAAATCATTACAAATTACCTTTCGTCTAAAACCTTTTTATCTAATTTACTATATTTATTTATTTGATTTTTTTTTTTTTGTAATAAATAAGTATTTTGTACAACACATATGCAAACATTATTGTAATCAATTTGTCTGATAGTCGAATTATAAATTTCATATCTGTCACTCGTATATTGGCAAAGATTGTAAATTTATCTGGAATACCTTCAAGCTTTATACTTTTATATACCTTTATATTTACTTTAAAGTTAAATGACCATCTCAGTACTAAAAATGTGCCAACAACACCTTCTTATTAAAAAGCAATACAGAGAGTATTAAGGCCCACATAATAGGTTGAAACAGATTTATTGTGGTTAAGGTGTCACAGTTTGATATACTTGCGTGTTCGTAGATAGTAATAGTACCAAGCGTTCTAGAAAATGAGTTAACTACAATTAAGGTCTGAGTGTATACATGCACACAAGTACAAGTACAATTCAAAGTAAACGCATTGCTGTCATCACAAAAAATTTCTTTTTTAATCAACATTTCCTTAAAAATCATCTCAGAGTGTTTTTCGCGCGATGACTTAATGGAACCACACCACTAAAGTACCATAAAAGCTTAAGGGTGTGTTAATGTAAGCACATATCGCTCATTCTGTGATATTTAAGAACAAATCTTTAGACTATTTTGGCATTAATTTTCTTCTATTTTTGTTTCTTGTTGTTTTTTACTTGATAACAAAAAGTTAGTCATCTGATAAAACACAATTATAAAAAAAAAAAAAGATTTGAATTTGATTAAACCTCTATAAAACGAATGCCGGTTAACAGTTTTTCAAGAGTTGAGTTCCGCACGAATAACAGAAGTGGTTGTCATCAGACAGTAAAAGTGGTGTTGAATTAAAAAAAAAAAAAAATAATTATTGCAAGAATTAGTTCCTGTTGCCCAAATATGGGATCAAAAAATATTGAACTAGAAAATCAATTAAATGAAAGATTTAAAAAACGTAAGTGATTTGG
Source organism: Volucella inanis (assembly GCA_907269105.1). NCBI lineage: Eukaryota > Metazoa > Arthropoda > Insecta > Diptera > Syrphidae > Volucella > Volucella inanis. The sequence continues at coordinate 158,220,098 of OU026155.1, forward strand.
GATACAAATTAAACCCGTACTCGTATGTACTAGTATTTATAACCTGATGCAAGTTAAAATTCTCAACGACAAATGAAAACTAGTTTTACGAGTATTTAAATTATGTGATTAACAACTACAATGAATTATCAATAGTGGTTGGTTGAAGCATTTGAGAACATTCTCCAATTGTACAACATATTGAATTTTCAACGAGCACCTACCTACAAATATTACTATACTCGTACAGTACTGTGTTTTTTTGAATTTGTGCAACAATAAATAACTTTTTGTGGAACGAAAAAATCGCATTTTTAAAATTTGCAAATTTGACCAAAAGTTGATAAACTACAATATTAATTAAAATGTTACGACTATGTATGTACATATGTATGTCTGTACAAAAATTCTATGTTAACAAATCATTCTTAAAATCGTTTTTTTTTTTTGTACCGAAAATAATTTAACTTATAATATATAAAAAGTAATAAAGCCGAGATCAAGCAACGATTTCAATTTGTTGCCTTGACGTTTTTACGAGCCCGCTGTTAATTTATTTTATTAACAATTGTCTTAAATTCGGATCATTTAAAAGCGCTTATATGGTACATGTATACGAGTATAAGCCATTATATCGTAAATGTATTTGGCCGATGCGCAGTAAATTTTATTTCAAGAGGAATAACATCCTGGGATAATTTTGAAGTTGACATACCACTGAGATACGTCTGTGACGTAGATCCCATACCATTTTCATAGTCCTAATCTCTTATTAGAATTTCTATTTTTATATTAAAGTGTTCAATTTAGTACAATGACAGCTGCTAACTTTTTAGACAAGTCGATCTTCTTTTGGGGGATTCCAACGTGACGCGCATCTGTGGCTGTGTGAGTATGTATCTCCGCTTTGTTAATTTTTTTTTTTTTTTGTCAGATTTGAATTTTTGTCAGATAATTTTTTTAATTTAATTTTTAAACAAAATTCGTCGATGACGTTTAAAGTTATTTAAAAAAAAAAAATCATACATAAAATACAATTAATTTTTTATTTAAAATAGAGCGCTCTTTAGAAATTTTTGCAGTACTAATCGAAATCCACTAACACATCACATACGAGTATTTAACGAAAACTTGAAAAAAAATCGGGCCAGCATTATGTGAATTATTTATTTTAAAACCGTCGATGTAGTACTAACTACGATACAGGAAGATTCCCATACATTTCTTTAATCAAAAGAAAACTGAAAAATATTGTAAATAGACACAAACCAAGAGCTATTATTTCAAAACATACTGAAGTCTAAAATATATTCAGGTTAAATCAATTATTTCAGCTTTTGGCTAAAGTCCAGTAATTGTTTTCCAATTCGCTTTAAATATGTTTTCAACTTGCCACATTTTTTTTTAAGCTCTTCCAAAACTCTTCAAGTGCAACCAGTCAAATTATACCTGTTCTTTGATCATTTTTAGATTAACTCATCGCAAATTCTAATAGGGTATGAAATATCAAAAACCATTTGAAAATACACAAGTTCTTCTTATTGTAAAGTTCTTGGCGTGGGCCAACGGCCGCGCCCTTTTCGGTTAGTTCTATTATCTAATTTATTAATCTAATGTCTGATTAAGTTTTTGAAATAAGTTTAAGATTAAGGTACTTTCCAAAGCTAAAAAACATATCAATATACATAGTGTGATGCACGGTACAATGGTATATGGTGAAGATATTACCCGCATTGCTGTTGAAATAAATTATTACTAATTTTTAAATTATCTAGAATTGGTAGAAGTTCTAGAAAGAATAATTTCAAACGTTTACATTTAGTAGAGAATAATATTGGAAAAGGATCAAAACTCAAATCGTGGAAATCGTGGGTCTGCGTTGGAAAGGCACTGTTGTTGTACGTCATTTCAGTATATATCATTCATTTGAAGCGTAAACAACAATAATTTTCATATTTTCACTCAAATATGTCGAACTTTGTGCCTGAAAAAGTGTTTTTGCGGGGAGTTCTTCTTCATTACTTTAATATGAAGAAAACTGCTGCCGAAAGTGATCGTATTTTGGTGGAAGTTTATGGTGAATATGAGCTAGCTGAGCGAACGTGCCAAAAGTGGTTTGCATGATTTAGAAGTGGTGATTTTGGCTTGTAACACGATGAACATTTGAACATGAAGAACTGGAAGCATTACTCTGTGAAGATTGTTGCCAAACATAAGAAGAGCTCGCAGAATCTTTCGGTGTCACTCAAGCAGCCGTTTTAAAACGTTTGAAAGCAGCTGGATATATTCAAAAGCAAGGAATTTGGGTGCCACATGAACTCAAGCCGAGAGACGTCGAAAGGCGGTTTTGCATGTCCGAAAAAGGAAGCCAACCAGCCAAATCAACGCCAAAGCCGAATATCCACGGCGCGAAGGTAATGCTCCGTATTTGGTGGGATCAGATGGGTGTGCTGTATTATTTCCTGCTAAAACCGGATGAAACCATCAATGGACAACGCTACCGAACACATTTAATCCGTTTGAAGAGAGCATCAGCCGAAAAACGCCCGGAATACGCGACCAGACACAAGGCAATAATTTTCCATCATGACAACGCTCGGTCCCACGTTGCTATTCCGGTTAAGAACTATTTGGAAAACAGTGGATGGGAAGTCTTACCCCACCCGCCTTATAGCCCAGGCCTTACCCCTTCTGACTGAAATACGGTTCACATCAAACCAGAATATCAAAAAATGGCTTGATTCATTCTTGGCTGCCAAGCCGGCGCATTTCTTTTGGGATGGGATCCACAAATTGCCAGAAAGATGGGAAAAAGTCATAACTTCAGATGGGCAATACTTTTAATAATACTATTGTACATGTTTTTCTTAAATAAACGTTCAAATTTTGAAAAAAAAAACCGCACGAATTAAAATATATACCCAATAATTTGTACACTTTTGTATTCGAATCCATAGAAAGTCTTTAAGCGCGTAATTAATGCACTAAAGGATATGAAAAAAAGATATGCCTCTTTTGGGCTGCACATCAACCCATGGTGTCATCAATTAAAAATTTATTTTCATTCATCCAACATAAATTATTTTGGTGTTTGATACTAAAAATAAGCAGCAGAAGCAAAGTCTTTTGCAGATCAAACCTTTGGCTTGAGACATAGACTTTTATTTTACAGACGTATAGAGGAACTCATATAGATAGAAAACTCTCCTTAATTTTTGCAATCCCTTAAAGTCCTCACAAATACACTGTAAGTGAATTACCAACACTTTTCCAAACCTGTAAACTGCTAGAATTATGCATGTTAGTTCATTCACGACCAGACACTTAACATAACCACCTATTCCATCAACGACACCCTTTCCACCGGAAGTCGCGAAGTACTTCAACGTGAATAAAGATAAGAATGATTAGCTTTAATAGTAAAGAAGTTTACCCATGTACATATCTTTGTAATCGGAGGATTGGCCATCACTAAAAATTACGTTAGTTATATTTTGGCTTTCTCGTTCAGACATAGTAGGGTCCAATATATGATTAACAAACACAAATATTGCGTCCTTGCTTATTTTGTTGTACAAACATTTATATCAGAGCATATGAATTAATTGAAATTTAGTAAAAAAAATAAAAAAAAAACTGCATCTGTGAACAATGTTTTGCTCGATTTTTACCATAGTATGCTTTGTGCCTCATTTTGATACTCACTGCTAAAAAGAATTACGAAATACATTAGTAATATTTCCATACCTTTAGCTAATTTTAATCCTATGCGTTCATCACACTCTTCGGTACACATAATCGGAAGACTTCTGTTACAGAGTAGGATTTTTGAAACGTGGACATTTTGAGAAGTAAATAATATGGTACTTCGTAAGTTTTACATCTAAAGCTCTAAAGAAGTCAAATATTCTCTTGATATTCTCTTCGAGTCTGATATTCACAAAATAATACACTCCAAGGATTCGTTCTGTCTCCGAACCAATCATAAGAATATTTCTTCTCTGCTTCTCATATCTGACCTAGACCAACGTCGCTTCGATTGTAGAACGGACGGAAACAGTAGCGGAAGCTAAATTTGGCATATCGTTGTACCATGAACTATGTAGAATTCAAGAGTGCTGTACAGTACTGTCCTCTATTGTTAAAGCAAAACATAAGCATCATTCTATTATCCATATATGGTACGAGGTCTGTTTGATGAGTACCCGGATTGAAAGATAGGTGGCGCCACTGAGCCAAAATGAGTATTCCATCATTTAGTATAACCTCTTTAGGCACGCGTGTCAATGACAATGCGACGCTTAGTTTTGTTTTGACAACCATTTCAAAAGTATTTGTAGCGACCATGGAATAACAGGCGGAGTAGTTTCTGCATCGTTTCGTGACCCTATGGATTTATTGGTACACACCAGAAACCAAATACCAATCGAAACAATGGGTTTTATCTGGTCAACGTGCTCCAAAGAAGGCGAAGACCGTGCTTTCGGTCGGAAAGGTGATGGCCAACGTTTTTTGAGACGCGCGAGGTGTGATCCACGTTTACCATTCGGAGAATCGGAGAAGGGAAAAACAGTCACAGGAGCATTCTACGTTTATTTATTGGGCCTCCGCAGTCGCCACAGTCATATTGGTCGAATTGCACTACGAATTGCTTCCCTATCCTCCGTATTCTCCAGATTTGGCTCTCTGCGACTTCTTCTTGTTTCCAAACCTTAAAAAATCGCTCGCCGGAAAGAAGTATGTGTCGAACGAAGAAGTCATCGCCGCCGCCTAAAAATAGTTGCGTTGTCATTTCTTATCCGGGTATTCATCAAACAGCCTTCATATGTTCCCACTAGACAAAATTACTCACTATTCCAAAAAAAAATGCCTCCCTGCGCAATTTACCATACATTATCGCTATATCAAATTCTGTCAAAATTGCGTAATTTCCGAAAAATTGCGATCGAAATTACGGTTTATAATAGATTAATCATATATCAATTTTCTAATAGCTTAATCAAACAGAACAACAACAAAATTTGATGTTTTTTGTTTACATTCATTTGTGTGCTTTACCAGTGGATTTAAGAAAGATTTGCTAATTTTTTTTTTTTTTTTTAAATACGTGTTGGATTAAAATGTCTAGCAAAAATACGTAAGTTATGAAATAAGTGGTTGTTAAGTGTTAGGTGTTCAGATGGGTTAGTTTAAGTAGAATCGTGCTTTAAAAAATGTAAACAAAGTACTTGTGAAATACGAAGAAATTGTTGTGTTGTTATTTTTCAAATAAATATTTGGTACATACTGTGTAATATGGTTTTTTTTATATATTGTCAAACAAACGAATAAAGATAGTGAAATACGACTGGGAATTCGTATAGGTGGAAACCGCAATTATATATACATATATATGTATATACTCCTAGCAAAGTATTTCAAAAGGACTATTTCGCCTAGTGGCGAAGATTTTAAGAGTTTAAGTAGCAAATATTGTCTTTATTGATTTGTTTAACAATATATTTAAAAATTATTCACTATGAACTTAAAATTGAATTGAAAAATAATAAAATAAATAATTTCTCTGTGTTTCATAGGTGCTTTTTTTATTCTTTTTAAAGCACGTTCTATTTATGGTAGTAGTCCGGTGTGACGACCAAAATTTAGATGTTTTTTCGTGAATTTTTTTCAAGAATTAAAATGCGATCGTTTTGTAATTTTTACAATACATATTTTTATTAGTACTTTAAAGTGAACAAAAAAAATTTTTTGACCTCATCTTACATTAATTTGTTTATAATTTTTTATATTAAAACTGGAGTCCTCGAAAAAAAGGTGAGATGTTTTGGGGAAGCAAACAGCCTTTCGTAGTCATCTGAAATAAAATAGTCAAAGAGATTAGTCTTTCGTAGACTTTATTTTAATAAAGTAACCAATAACAATAACTTGTGAAGAAAACGTTCTCAAAATCTAATATTTTTCGTTGGTAAATTGTATAAAAAAATTAATTTATTAGTAAAAAAAATTGAATGTTTTAAAGGTTACATATTTAGCTATATATGTCTAGAAAAACAGGTTAAAACTAGTCAAATCAGTTAAATAGTTTTGAGTCAATGCTTCCCGAAATTTAAAAAACATGTTTCGAGAAAAACGCGTTTAAAGTTTAACAATACATACTTACATTAATCAGCTATGCCTTATGCATAGGACAATCCCTCCGTTTGCTCAAAGTTATCATTAACAGCGGCTTTGAGAGCCCTAAGGTTCTGTCCTCTTTACAGTTGGCTTCTCTAATTTTCTCTGCTCTTAAAATTTGTGCATTGTCATCAGTCTCAGCGTTGTTCCTAGCTGTTTTACCTATTGTGACGCCCATCACCTGCATAACTTTGAGTACAGGTAGAAAACCCTCATAAAAATGCAGGCAGCCGTTTTTCCCAGCAAAAGTATGCTTCGAAGCAAAATTCCATACACAGTGATTGAAAATTTCGCTATTATTTTGAATGTTTCCCCCCAAACATCTTTTCAACCGGTCGTCAGATGCTAAAGTCACGTACACTGGTTTTATAAGATTCATAACTTGCTCTTTAAACATTACTTTGTGTTCATAAGTGCTCTCCGCTTTCAACTATTGATATTTGTACCAAGAATCTGGGCAGTAAAAGTGCTGAGGGTTTTGTTCTGTCGATGTCATGTGGTAGAGTGTAGCCCACACGTCTATCTTCATTTCTTCGAGAGATTGACAGTTTCCCGTGATTGCTTAACCGTAGTAAGTACTCGTTTTCAACATAAGCTTATTACCTAATTGCAGCGGCTTGGGTTTCTGTGGTTCAGCGCTGGTCGACGAGTCTCTCTTTGTCCTACGCTTGTTCGGAGCACTTTCCAGGGTGCTTATCTCTTTTGTAGCCTTCTTTTTTCCTCAGCTGCCTCTAGTTATTTTTTAGCTTTTGTGTACTCTTTAAGAGCTTTTTTTACACCTCGGCATAAAAGAGGAAACGTTCAGAGCATCTGCCGCTGGCGCGTCAATCGTCACACCGGACTACTACCTTAAACTAACCCATCTGAACACTTAACAAGCACTTATTTCAGAACTTACATATTTTTTCTCGACATTTTAACTTTAAAATTCTTTAATCAATTTTTTTTAATTTTTTTCTGCGCCGAAATTAAACTTTATACATAAATTTGCTTCCGACAACGAGCAGTCAGAAATCAATTGGGTATGTAGGTAAAAAAAATGCTATCGAACAGCGATGGGAGCACTTTACCGAGTCTCAATATTGAAATGAATGACAGGTGGTTTTGCCTTTTGATAAGCTGTCAAAGAAAATAATTTCAAATGTATAGGGTTTTCCAATAGGGACTTGACAACTTTGAATTTAATTTGTGAACGCACTCTTTCACTAATCATCAAACCGTCACTGTCAATTTATGCAGTAAACTCAAGATTTTCATCATGGTAAAGTACACTAACGAGCTACGTTCTCCGATTGCTGGTTCTGGAGAAGGTGCGCCAAGATGATTAATTTCATCGCAAAATCATCTTCAGTGACGAAGCTCATTTTTGGGACAATGGGTTCGTCAATAAGCAAAGTATGCGTTATTGGTCGAGTGAAAACCCGCATGTGCTTCATGAATCACCACTTCATCCACAAAAAATAACTGTTTGGTACGGTTTGCATGCCGGCGGCGTTATTGGGCCATATTTTTTCGTCGACGATAACGATCGTCACGTTACTGTGAATGGCCAGCATTATTACGCCATGATCACCGATTATTTTTGGCCCGAATTGGAAGATATGGACTTGAACGACATGTGGTTTCAACAGGATGGTGCCGCAAGCCACACAGCACACGCTACAATCGATTTATTGAAGAGTAAGTATGGTGAGCGTGTTATCTCAAGACATGGACCAGTCGATTGGCCGCCTCGTTCGTGCGATTTAACGCCGCTTGACTATTTTCTGTGGGGCTACGTTAAGTCATTGGTTTATGTCAACACGCCGACGACGTTGAAAGTGCTCATAGCCAACATTGAACGCGAAATAGCGGCCTTTTCGGCCGGAATGTGTGGCCGAGTCGTTGAAAATTGCAATGATGCAATCAGTGGGAACATACTATTTCATAAATATTTTACTTATGTATTCTTTACTGAAAAAAAAGTATTTCAAAGATTATGAAAGTTACGTAAAGTAAATCGTGTGGGAGGTGTGCCCATATACTATGTAAATGTAGATCACTCAGTTGGTAATAACGTAACAAACAACATTAAATTTCTTACATAAGCAAAAATGTTGCAAAGGTGTAATACCATATATCACTTTTAACCTTTATTTCTACAACCACTAGTTCGTATCAAAAACCTTTGTTGAGTATCGTATACAAATGTCGCAAATATCGCAACAGTCAATTTATCTAATTTATATCATTGAATCTCATTGTTACGATTATACGGTACACTTTGATTATTTTGGAATGGGTGACAATTTAGGCCCTAACAACATAGCCTTTCAACTTATAACGTATACGATTATAGTAGCCAATTTTAAATTGAATGTGAGGCCACATGCAAGCGAGCAACTAAACACAATTAATGTCCTGGGTTCCACTCTATCATATCCACGAGAACATGATTAGATAAAGAGTATATATAGAGCATTAATACTTGAATATGGATCGGTGCTGCATAGAAGAACAAGAGTTATCTTGACAAAGCGTCAACCCGAATAAAATTAAGTAAGGATAGTAATATTTAATCCTAACATAACAAAACTGCTGAACTGGGCGGCTTATCTTCGCGTTATTTAGGACAGCAGGAGATAACTTGCTAGAGAGAATACACTCATTTCTAATATCTGTCCCGAGAAAAGTCAGCCTGATGAGATCCACATCATTTGCCCAAGCTTCAACAAAGGAAACCCTACAAATTGCATCTCCTTAAAATCAGGTACATAATTTTGTCTATCATATTATGTAAACGCCTGAAACCAGCGGTCTGATTGGCAATTTGTTTGGCGTTTCATTTAGGTTACAACGAAATGAGAGACATACGTATATGTATATGTATCCGTATGGTTAGCTAATAACTCAATTTAAAGATATATGGGATATATAAACCTGATCCCCCTTAATGGGCATATTTTTCTGGTACTTATAAAGTGAATGTACAAAGAGTTTCTAAGCAGCGGATAGACCAATACGATCAGTAGGAAATTTGGCACGACTTTGAAAGTCAACATTGCTATTCACCATCCTTAACCCGTAATTCTCTAGTGATTCCCGTTGTGTAGTTTACCTTTGTTTTGAGCTCATCTAAGGTACCGCCAAACATTATGTCTACTCGCATGATCTGAGAATTTCCAAACTCTTTCGAACCTTAACTTTTCAATGCAAAATTTGCAACTCAATACCTATGTTAGCTATTGGTTATACCTCCACAGCAAAAGAAGCTGCCTCACAAACTAACAACCTGATGGTTTTATCTATCTACACCGAACAACGATTGGCAAATTTACCCTCTTCCCTCTACACCTACAAAATGTAGAATACAATTTAAACAACTTAACTATAAGATATCTCAGACATACTTATAATGATAATGATATCCCTGATTACTTTTATTATCAAAATCAAGCTTTAAACAATATTAAAAAGAAATTATTGTATAAGAAGGTATTCTATGTTGATTGATTGATTGATTTTATTTCACATCTCAATAATGTGTGTTAAATTAAGTAGAGTATCTAGATTAAAAATATATTTTTATAATACACCTTACTGATAACACGACAATACCTGATAAGTCGGGCTATATGCACATTTAGTTAGTCAGACATCGATGAGATCAATGATATCGATGTTATTGTTATGATAGTCTCTTTTCTGTCCTCTATTTCAATGTTCTTTGGAATTCCCACATGAAATATTAGTCAGTAAAATTTTCATTCGATGGTAAAGCGAGTGCTTTATTCTCTGGATTGATTCTTATCTTGCCATCTTTAATTTCACATTTAAATTTCTTTTCGTTTATGCTCATCATGATGATTAATAAAACCGAGACCAAAGGCGCTCTAACTTGGCCAATGTCGTTGTATAATCCATATAAACGAAGCAATTGAGGAAATATAAACTTTACAGGTGGTATATTTAAAGATGTTCTTCCACACTGACAAAACTGAGGCTTAAGCTTTTCTATTAACCCTTCTCTAGAATTCCTTGTGAGTAGATAGAAAACAGCATTTTCACAGCCCCAAAAAGAAAATAGAAGACAATTTTCGTCAAGGCCATGGAAACGCTCAGCCCATAAAATATCTGACAGGTTCACTTGTTAGTAAGTTTCACCAAAAAGTAAAAATCAAAGTGTAAGCAATAAAGTTACGCTTAATACCATATGTCAAAGGCATTTTCAAATGGTCTAACGTAAGCTTCTTTGTAAGAACCTTTGTAAGCATTTGTGATCAATAATACTCTTCTTCAATAAATACAGAGGGTTAAATTCTTTTTAAAACTTCATGTTCAACACTCTCGAAATAAATGTTGGTGTTTCCCAGAATTACGTTCTGTAATTGACATTTCTGGACATGTTATAACCGATTGAGGAAATTAGAGTATGTAGCAATGAATGCCTCCAAAAGAAAATGCTGTTTTCTGTTGATAAAGCGAAATAGCACGATATATGTTGTGCTATCGAAAAGGTAAAAATGCTGTTCAACCAAGAAAAAAATTATCCAATGTGTACGGAGATATATTGACAGAAACCTAATCCGTTGCGAAAACTGGTTTTCAAAATTTCGATTCGGCATTTTAATGTTGAAGATGTACCACGTTCTGGAAGGCCAGCTGATGCTGATAAATATACAATAAAGGTATTATTTAATACAAAACGGCGTATAACAACTCGTCAGATTGCTGAGAAATTAAATTTGTCGAATTTGACCATTCATGATCATTTGAAACGCTTAGGTTTAATCTCGAAGTTCGACATATAGCTCCCTCATGTTCTTACGGAAAGAAATTTGTGCCATTGCATTAATATCTGCGATTTGCTTCTCAAACGTCAAGAAAATGATCCATTTTTGAAGCGCATCATGACTGGGGAAGAGAAATGTTGCCTACAACAAAAAGATGAGCTGGCTCAAAGCATTTCGAGAAAGCCGATATTCATCAAAAGAAGATGATGCTATATGTTTGGTGGTGTTTCAAAGGCGCATCGTTTTTTTAGCTTCTACCGGATAAGACAACTATTAATTATGAAGTTTATTATCATCATCTGAACGAATCGACTGGTTAACTTAAACAGAAAAGTTCAGAATTGATCAATAGAAAATCTGTAGTGTACCACCAACATAATGCGAGACCTCATACAAGTTTGGTAACTCGCCAAAACCGTTTACAGGTATTGGACCAGAATGGACGCTCCAAATAATAATTTAACCCGTCTGTATACAAGGCATGTATCCACGAGACACAGTGCTCCAATAAATCTGCATGAAGTATGGCACTTCTTAAAAGTCTTTAATTTTAGCTCACGCTCCGCTGTGAATGGTCATCAGTATACCCTTTAGCTAACTTCAAAAACAACACGAAATTCCGAACCACAAAAATGTAAAACAATTTTCTATGCTCAGTGTTCTCTAGTGATATAGACCTTGTTACCTTGCAAGACCGAAAAAACAAATATTTGAATAGGTTTTTTCGTGTAATTTCTGATAAAATTTTGTCGTTAAAAGTCGAATAAGATCCCAAATATCTCCCACTTATAGCTGTTGTTTCATACAGTATTTCTTGCATTACTTTTGTGCCGAGTATCCTCTCTTTCTGCGGCACGTATCTACATACCTTCTGATAAAAAGAATTCTTCAATAAAACAAAAACAGTTCAATTATCCATCTATATTCATTTTATTCCCTTAAAAGTAATCTCCACGCTTTCCGCGAAATGGTAACTTGAGTCTTGAGAATAGGAAAAATTCCATAGAGCCCTTTCAGGTAAATACGGAGTTTGCCGAACGTTATGAGCCTTGTTTTTGATCAATTAGTCACGTACAAGATGAAATGTTTCTGCAACAACTTCAGCACTCTCGGCACAAGCCGCACAAAACTCTTCACCGATCCGAACGAGACACCAAGACTAACTGCTATCTATCTGGTGAGAATAATTTTCTTAACTTACGTTAAGTGTTACGGATGGACTACCAGAACGAGGCAAATAACCAACTGCAGTACAGCCCGCTTTTAGCACATTGTATTGGGTATATAATTTGAAATTTGAACGTTTATTTAAGAAAAACATGTACAATAGTATTATTCAAAGTATTGCCCATCTGAAGCTATGACTTTTTCCCATCTTTCTGGCAATTTCTGGATCCCATCCCAAAAGAACTGCGCCGGCTTGGCGTGATGTGAACCGTATTTCAGTGAGGGCGTTCTGCATCGACCGGAACAAATGGTAGTCGGAAGGGACAAGGTCTGGGCTATAAAGCGGGTGGGGTAAGAATTCCCATCCACTGTTTTCCAAATAGTTCTTAACCGGAATAGCAACGTGGGGCCGAGCGTTATCATGATGGAAAATTACTGCCTCGTGTCTGGTCGCATATTCCGCATATGTTCTCTTCAAACTGATTAATTGTGTTCGGTAGCGTTGTCCATTAATGGTTTCACCCGGTTTTATCAGCTCATAATACAGCACACCCATCTGATCCCACCAAATACAGAGCATTACCTTCGCGCATTGGATATTCGGCTTTGCCATTGATTTGGCTGGTTGGCCGGGTTGGAGTTGTCGTAATGGATCCATTTTTAACCATCAGTAACAATCCGATGGAAAAATGACTTCCTTTTGTGGCGTTCCAGCAGCATTTCGGACATGCAAAACCGCCTTTCGACGTCTCTCGGCTTGAGTTCATGTGGAACCCAATTTCCTTGCTTTTGAATATATCCAGCTGCTTTTAAACGTTTTGAAATGGCTGCTTGAGTGACACTCAAAGATTCTGCGAGCTCTTCTTGTGTTTGGCAACAATCTTCATAGAGTAATGCTTCCAGTTCCTCATGTTCAAACTTTTTTGGCTGCCCAGGACGTTCATCGTCTTCCAAGCCAAAATCACCACTTTAAAATCGTGCAAACCAAACTTCCACTAAAATACGATGATTTTCGGCAGCAGTTTTCTTCATATTAAAGTAATGAAAGTTCGACATATTTGAGTGAAAAAAAATTATTGTTGTTTACGCTTCAAATGAATGACATATACTGAAATGACGTACAATGACAGTAGCTTTCCAACGCATGTTCCAATGGAATAATAACAATAAAATAATACAAGTTACGCCATCTCTTAGCAAACCGCTTATTATATAGACCCAATATCACTCGTATGCTTGTGTTTTTAAAATTGTCGAGTCCCCGTAGGCTACCGGTAACATTTTCAATTCTTCCGCATATGACATTTTGTTAGAAACATACAAAATTTCAGGCAAACTATTTGCTCAACTAAATTTGACATTGAGAAGTTCGCAGAACACAACAAACACTGACTTGTTTACAAAGCTATCACGCAAAAACTCTCGATAAATGGCGCTCAAATATCATATGACAGATATACCAACCTAAAAAAAAAAGCTTTTGACTATATCTCAAACGCGGTTTGCTTGAATGGGAAATGGATCAGAAGGTATACATATTTATTTAATTTTGCCTCCATCGCCATCGACAATACACTATATTATAGTACTTGACTATGTCCCTTTCTATGCCTGAAAACGTATCGTTGTAACATCTAATCGTTGTTTGCTCTTATAATCTCACTTAATTTAAATGGAAAGTAAAGTCAGGAAGATTGTAAAATCTATTTTCAAATAAATTCACATAAGTTAGGGAGATATTTCCATTAACTGAACCTTCATTTAGAAGTTTGTCAACAGGACAGTTCTATGGGATTTCAGATCAACAAGAAATTTCACATTATGTCGAATGATATTCGCCAACATTGTTAAAAGGCATTCGAAAAGACCCCTACACCAACTTCTTCGGTTGTTATAAATCTCTCAATACAGACTCAAATTGACTCACTTCCATTAAGTACTCTTACTTTAAACATTTTATAATTATAGTAATTTGTAGCTATAAAACTTGTAATAGAGTAAGTACACGTTACATTGCAATCATACAATGCAGAACTTACACATTTATCAGATTGCTACAATACTTTACTAAGATGAATCATTCACCCCATCGATAAGAAACCAGTTCACCTAGACTAAACTGTAAGCAAAAGTCGGAAAAAAAAGATTAGCTTATCACAAGGCACGTGGATTCCCTCTATTTTCTGATATAAAAATTATAACTCGTGTTCTCTAATCACTTTTTAATAAGCAGTATAATACAAGAATGTGAGTAAACTGATTTTGCTCGGATCACACTCTAACTGAACTGTGCTTAAGATGTACTCGTATAAACACATTGATTATTATACCCTAGAAAATAAAATAGCTCCTAACTTTGCAAAATGGTTCACCACTTAAGGTAAACAACTTCACTTTTTTTTAAAAAAAACCTCTGTCTTTCAGTCTGTAAGCGCAAATACTCCTAAACCTCCAAGTAACCTGCGATTTAAGTCTAACGTTTTTCTTTTTACTTACAGCAAATACTTTTGGAACTCGCCATGTGCAAGCATTTCTTATGTTCACTGGATTGGTATTTGGATACTTTCTACGGGTTAACATCTCAGCTGCAGTGGTACCGATGTCACAGCTCTCTAAAAACGAAGAAATCCCATACTATGATTGGGACAATGCTACTCGATCACTGATTTTAAGCAGTTTCTTTTGGGGCTACGTGATAGCACAAATCCCATCTGGAATCCTGGCGAGGCAATACGGAGCAAAAGTCGTATTGTCCGGAGCAACAGTCATTTGTTCCGTACTTACATCGCTCACACCCTTGGCAGCGAAGATTGGCGGTTGGCAGCTAGTTTGTGGTTTAAGAGTTCTGACCGGACTTACACAAGGGGTCGTATATCCATGTGTTCACACATTATTGGCCAAATGGGCACCATTCCCTGAAAGGGGCTTTCTGGCTACTACAGTTTATTCAGGAGCACAATTTGGAACTGTAATCATTTTGGCCACTAGTGGGATCATATTTGATTCGAAAGTGGGATGGCCTGGTATTTTCTACATATCTGGGGGAATAGCTTTTATTTGGGCGGTTATTATTCAAATCTTTGGAGCTGATTCACCAGATGAAACCAGACACATCTCAAAAGAGGAAAAAGAATATATCAAATCGCTGACAGGAAGTGAGTCAAATACCAAGGTTTGTGAAAGTAAAGTTTATTTATTGACTCATTTACTGCTCATTCGTATGGAAAACATTTACCAACCACGCGAGATAACACTTACCATAAGAGTTATCACAAATAAATTTATCAATTTCGTTATAAAATTAGGTCGTTAATATAAAGCAGCGACAAGATCCACTTTGTTTACATATAGATACATTTTTTTATTTAAACAAGCACTTGAAATCATCTTCACTATCAGTCATCTACCTAATATGCTTATATCATCTCTCATCAGTTGATAATACTAATAACACTTAAATAACAGACAACTAGGAGCCATATAAATAAATCTTTTTTCTTACTTATTTCAGGATTTACCAATTCCATGGAAGGAACTATTCACCTCAGCGCCATTCTTCGCATTGATTGCTGCTCACACTGGATTTGTATGGGGCTTCTACACTCTACTTACCGAAATGCCGACCTATTTGATAAACGTTCTTCAGCTAGAAATGAAGTCAAATGCTCTACTTTCAGCCTTACCATACCTTGCCATGTGGATTCTGTGCCAGATCGTTAGCCCTGTTTCAGACTTTCTCATAAATCATTCCTATCTTAGCGTGACCGCGTCAAGGAAAATCTTTAACTCGATTGGACAATGGGTTCCGATGGCATGTCTTATAGCTCTAGGATACGTGACAGCCGAAAATAAGGCCCTAGCGATAACACTTCTAACGATTGGTGTTGGCTTTAATTCAGCATCATTTGTGGGATACTTGGTGAATCATATGGATTTGTCGCCAAACTTCGCAGGCACCATGATGGGTATCACCAACGGCATTTCAAATTTAGCATCGATTTTTGCGCCTTTGGTCGTCGGGGCTGTTGTAGAAGATGAGGTAAATTTCCGTTTTTATTATTTTTATGTTACGTTATCTTATTACACTTGTAAAATTCAGAAGGTTCTTGATATCGAGTGTTTTATCAAGTAGACGAATGACGAATACTTTAAATGTATACCCATTAACGACTGATATCTATTAAATACTCGTTTTGTTGGTCAATTTTTGTGGATAATGCAGTTAAGATTGTATTTAATACTTAGAGCTTCGAAATCATTTTATGTAACTAATGGTGTTAATTGCAAACATCCATATGATAATACGGTACAAATAAACAGTTTACAATGTTTCCATATATGTTACATTGATTTTACACATAACTGAGGCATTCCATCACGCTTCCTAGAGTGGGTTTTATCCACTTAGTAGAGTGGTGTTTTTTAATTAACTTTTCGAATTATTCTCACTTCATAAGTCCCCATACAATATCAATCGGATTGGTATCCGGAAACTTAGATGACGTAATTTTCCTCTTTGATGCCTTGATAGATACGACTACAATGTTTTGGATCATTGTCCTCGGACGATTTCCACGTCCGTACAATATTTCAGCGGGTAACAACAATCCTTTTTCGTGCAATCTGATAAATCTTTGAACATCGAGATCGACGATCCAGAAACATTCAATTTTTTTTTAGATATTTCACTGTTCGATACAAGATAGCTAAGTCATACGCATTTCACACTCGTCTCAAGTACTCATAATAGTTAAAAAAAAAAAAAATTAAGCCTGATCAATGAAAATAATGGCAACGCCTTCATAACTAAAATCTTTTTCTCGAATTTTCGAATATTAAAGATAGAAACCTCATTTCACACATGAAGCGCTCTGATTTTTGGAGATACTTTGTTGCACGACAATTTTGGTCTCCGTGTATAAGCAATAATAAACAAAGCTTCAAACAGCACTCAGCACGAAATACAATACATTTTATAACTTGTAAAAATGAGATGTAACTGCAGTTAAATTTTACTGCGTTTTAGAGGAGGAATAATTTTAACGGAAACCAGTAATTTTTATTGACTGCGGATCCGGAAATCCGGATAACGGATTTAATCGTACGAGCCGTATGCTTCTATCAAACACACTGTAATAACAAGAGAATTAATCTTACATGTTTGTGTCATTTGTACATTTTTTAAGAAAGGGAGATCAACTGTTCCTCCTGATGAATCAATCAGTGACTTTTGGCTTTAAATACAATTTGAAGCCGAGCCTCTTTATCAGAAGGATTGTACTTCAAATTACATATATTCATGGGCCAGAGCACTGTTGTTTGTTTTTCATGTCCTTGCCATCTCAGACTGATGCGCAGTTTTCTGACTAAGTCGATAGATCGAATATTTTTGAAGGATTTTTTACTCGAAACGACTGAGGATATCTTCATCCGCTTTCTATAGGGTCCAATAAGTAGGACTGGGATGATCATGGTTTTATATAGAGTCTACTTAGTTTTTCGAGATGGAGCCTTACTACTCAACTGCCTTCGTAGCTCCAAGAAACAGCGATTGGAAAGATTGCTTTTTCGATGTGTTGTTTTTGGCACAATTTGTAGAAGTACTAATGCAGAGAAAATCCCTAACTTACTGGAAATTATAGCTGTCTATTGTCGATGTTGTGTGTCCCTCATTGTTGGAAACATGTACTTGGTTATGACCTCATTTACCGCTACACCCATTTGGCAACTTTCGTTTCAATATTAGCGAATGCACAGATGACAGCCTTATGTCGCTGGTAGTTGCACAGACTTTTGAAAAATTGTGCTTCCATTGTTCACCTGTGAGTTTCGCACAATTTTTTCAAGTATTATATTAAAGATTTGCTCAATTGTGGATTTTCCTGGTCGGAAACCGCAGTGACAGGGGCCAACCAGATTGTTGTTAAAGGGCTTCAGACGTTTACACAATATGGCAGATAAGATCCTGTATCCGATGTTGAGAAGATTTATATTCTTATTTGCGGATCCGGCAAACGGTTCTGAGATTCCATTCATCAGGCATACACTCTTCTCACCAGATCTAAGAAATGAATTGATGTATTCTCTCCATAAAGTCATGGATGTTCACCTAATTTGTTGGATTTTATCTTAGATAATGATTTCCTTACTTCGTTGTGGGCAGATGGACTCAAGTTTTGGCTTTCATCGCCTCCCTGACGACAGGACGTTAAACTTCTTTGCCGTTATGGAATCTGCAGAAAAAGTTTTTACATATTCTCAGTACCAACTGTGACTCTACTACAAGGTTCTTTTCTTCATCTCTACAGGTTTCTGTACTCGCGAGCAGTTCTCGTCCTCCGTTGCAGTGCCGCTTTGTATGCTTCTTGTTCAGCTCCATATGATTGCCTGTTTTGCCACCAGTTTTCTTTTTTAAAGTCTTCATTTCGAAATTTATTATCATTTTTACATGATCGTTATTGAAACATTAAGCAAGTCTGGAATATTTGGGATCCAAGTTAATCTCTGCCTTTCAAAACCATGCACAGGACTGAAGCAAGTGTGGTCATCTTAATATTTTATTTTTTCTGTTAGAACCCAGTCAGACTAAGAACTGGTTCATTGTACTCGTTATAAGTTCATTTTAATGGAATTTCTCAATTTTTGGAAGAAAGACGAGTAAGCGCTTCAGTAATAAGAAGCCTACAGAACTAGCACCCATTACGTCAACGTCAAGCGTCGCAAGGTGTTGTATCACTTATGATATACCCAGTACACTTAAGAGCTTAGCAAAAGCGTTGTTAAGGCGCCAATAGGCGACTCGGTTTTGGAGTCATCCGTGAAGTCCCGACTAAACTCCTTTTCTGGCTCAGATGGCTGAAACCCGTCTTTGGCATAGAGAAAGTCGACTTCGTATTTTTTCTGAAGCGAGAGTTCTGGTGTCCTAACATCCGACGGTATGTCCATAAGACCAGAGTCAAAAGACAGTGGGCGCGCAAGGTTATCAAATCTTCAATGCGTGTTGTACCAAAGAAGACTTCTTTTTAAACGAAAGATGGCTTTGATAGTGCCGCCTATGATATGAATATCATGGGGAGTGAGCCATCATCATTGGTGAAAATGAATACATACATTCAAAGAGTTTTACAATTCTTGAAATAAATAAAAATCCGATGGTGCTAGTTTGGGGCTGTGTGGTGGTTGTGACATCACTTCCCAACCAAGGTTCGATAATTTTTCAAGAGTTACCAAAGATGTATGTGGTTGTTATGGTGGCACACGAATCCCTTAAGATCTGACAATTCTGGCCATTTTTCTCGTAGATAGGTGTGAAAATCTTTATATGAACCCGGTACTTATAGTAGTGTGAGATTCTTACTCACCAAAACCGCCTCCTTTCTTGTCTTATTAAGTAGTTTCCGTTTCAAATAATACTCACGTGGGGCAAGTAACTTTCCAGCAAAAGCACCTGCCAGTAATGCTATTATATGCGAATAGTCCTTATCGACGCACTAAGTATGTCACGTCCAGAATTTGGAGTATTTTATTATTATAATGACCATAGACGAATATGTAGTTTGCAAGCAAAGTTCATTATTTCGTCCTCGACGGTAACTTTTCCTAAATCACTGTTTCTGATGTACCATGGGTCGTTCATGATTTCTCTTAGAACTTTATTTGTTTTAGTTTCACATCTAGTGACATCCCTAGATACTTTGCTTCATTTGCATATGGTATTTTTACCATATTTTCCGATAAGTAAAATTAACATGAGTAGATTTGGTCTCGTTGAGAACAATTTGCTAAATCATTATCCACTCATAGATTTTATCCAAAGCCCTTTGTAGCTTTCCAGTAGCTAACTCAATTGAAGTATCTGTAGCTAGTATAGCCGTATCATCCGCAAACGCGGCTTCTATAGTACCTGATTCTTCCGGTATGTCTTGAGTATAGAGTAAAAACTGAAAAACGGGCCAAGTACACTTCCTTGCGGAACTCCAGCACCAATCTTTTTAAAGTCCGAGTATTCGGTGCCATGTTTAACACGAAAAACTTTGTTTTCCAGGTGTGATCCCAGAATCTCTGGGCAGCTCTATCGGATAACCTGACTTAGCTTAAAATTCAAGCCTTCGAGTCATACCTTATCGAAGGCTTGAGACACGTCAAGAAAATCGCTAAAATATAACTTTTTCCCCTCTTAGGCTTTCTCAATTTCATTCGTAATTCTATAAATCTGGACAATTGTGGAGTGCTTAGTTCTAAAACCGAATTGATGCTCAGGAATTAGATGTCTCTCTTCAATGATCGGTTGCAAGCGCTTCAATAGGAGTTTTTCAAATATTTTAGATATTATCGGCAGAAGAGATATGGGTCTGTAGAAGTTTTTTTTCGTTAAGAGATTTGGATGGTTTAAGGACCATTATAACTTCGGAAACCTTCTATTGACACTCCATGTAAAAATTGACACTGTACTAACAGGTGTAAACAAAAAAACCGAAGTTTCTTTCTTGTAAACTCAATAATAAATAACTCAATATCATGGCCTTTTGAACGTTTATTTAAGAAAAACATGTAAAACATGTATTATTCAAAGTATTGCCCATCTGAAGCTATGACTTTTTTCTATCTTTCTGGCAATTTGTGGATCCCATCCCAAAAAAACTGCGCCGGCTTGGCAGCCAAGAATGAATCAAGCCAATTTTTGATATTCTGCTCTGATGTGAACCGTATTTCAGTGAGGGCGTTCTGTATCGCCCGGAATAAATGGTAGTCAGAAGGGGCAAGGTCTGGGCTATAAGGCAGGTGGGGTAAGACTTCCCATCCACTGTTTTCCAAATAGTTCTTAACCGGAATAGCAACGTGGGGCCAAGCGTTGTCATGTTGGAAAATTATTGCCTCGTGTCTGGTCGCATATTCCGGGCGTTTTTCGGCTACTGCTCTCCTCAAACGGATTAATTGTGTTCGGTAGCGTTGTCCATTGGTGGTTTCACCCAGTTTTAGAAGCTCATAATACAGCACACCCATCTGATCCCAACAAATACAGACCATTACTATCGCACGTTGGATATTCGGCTTTGCTGTTGATTTGGCTGGTTGACCGGGTTTCACATATGATTTTGCAGTAACAATCCAATGCAAAAATGACTTCCTTTTGTGGCGTTCCAGAAGCATTTCGGACATGCAAAACCGCCTTTCGACGTCTCTCGGCTTGAGTTCATGTGGAACCCAATTTCCTTGTTTTTGAATATATCCAGCTGCTTTTAAACGTTTTGAAATGGCTGCTTGAGAGACACCCAAAGATTCTGCGAGCTCTTCTTGTGTTTAGCAACAATCTTCATAGAGTAATGCTTCCAGTTCTTCATCTTCAAACTTTTTTGGCTGCCCAGGAAGTTCTTCGTCTTCCAAGCCAAAATCACCACTTTTAAATCGTGCTAACCACTTTTGGCACGTTCGCTCAGCTAGCACATGTTCACCATAAGCTTCCACAAAAAAAAAAATGACTTTCGGCAGCAGTTTTCTTCATATTAAAGTAATGAAGAAGAACTCCCCGCAGAAAACACTTTTTCAGGCACAAAATTCGACATATTTGAATGAAAAAAAATTATTGTTGTTTACGCTTCAAATGAATGACATACACTGAAATGACAAACAATGCCAGTAGCTTTCTAACGCATGTTCCAATGGAATAATACAAGCTACGCCATCTCTTAGCAAACCGAACGGATTAAGTTATAGACCCAATATTTTTATTATTTTTATTAATATTTCGATTATCAGCAAAGCTTAAACCTTGAATATTGAAATTTAAATCCCAAAAAGCTTGCTTCTGAAATGCGATATATACTATCGCTCACTATTTACTTATTTACTCTTATCTCTAACTATCTTTTTCTTTGAACTACAGGCTTTTTAAAGCATCTTTATTTCTTTTTCTATTTTTGACTGTACTAATTCTTTTATTTATATTTATTATTAGAGCAATCCAGATGAATGGCGAATCGTCTTTTATATCACAGCCGGTGTTTACTTAGTTTGCAATTCGCTTTTCGTATTCTTTGGCTCAGGCAGAGTACAAACATGGAATTTTCCACAGAATTTGGGAAGTCAAGCTGTTTTAACCTCGTCAGCAGATTCATTATCAATACAAAAAAAGTCAATAGAAGTCTTATGAATAAAGCCTTCTCTCTTCAAACCTCTATTCTTCGGTGAAATTTACTTTAGTTTAATTTAATTTAATTTAATTTAATTTAGATTTATTTTAGTTTTATTATTTTAAAAAATATGTAAATAAAAACTATAATATTTATTTTATTTAAGAAAAAATATCAATTGTACTTTGTATCCAAAACTCTTTGCTGCTCTAATTTATTATTTATTTTTCTTGGAATTGGATGTGTTCCAAACACAAACCAAATAGATGCTGCCCAGCTTATGACGATTGTCGCATATAATATTGGAGGAAACGATTGTGATGAACCAATAGGTATTTTGGCAACAAGTGGTGCTTTTAATCGAGTTGTTTTCTTAAGTAGCTTCCAATCACAATAGTCTGGAGCTGAATTTTGTGGCAAAGTGAATTCGTTCTCATCGAGACAAAAATTATTGTTAGGATCCTCAAGGAGTTCATCATAATTTGCCAGATCATCATCTGGACACCGCATATACATTTGTGGCGGACTAATTTCTACACTGACGAAACTAGAAAAAAAAACAAAACAGATTCACAAATAAGATTTTAATGAAAAGTCCAATAAAACAGAGGAAATAAACTACAACAAATGAGTAGCTTAGAAACATCAGAGGACATTGTCTGGTAATAAACAGATAGATTAGCATTGATGCTGTTAGACCCGAACTAATGAGAAAATATAAATGAAGATTTAAGGATTCGTGGAATCTCCTGTAAGATATTAAGGTCGCGATCCATAAGCATATTGAAAACCAATGAAAAGCGTTCACAGGCCTACTTACAATGCCGATAGGGAATGAGGCACAGCAAAATAGCAAAAAATGGCAGAAGACAAAATGAAAAAAAAAAATTATTAAAGAAAATTTAATTTTACACTTTTGATTAGCATAATAAAAGTTAACAATGAACTGTTAAAAATCAAATGGGGCAAGCCCAAGGAATTATCGTACATATATTGGGATCACTTTGGCTATATGAAATGCATATTCTGGTTTTTGATTAATTTGACCTGATAACAGCAGAACTTCGAACTTCAAATAGATCTGCCACCCAGACATCTACTGGAATAGACAAATTTTAGGCCTGAAAAACAAGGTACGGCAGTTTAGTTTTCCCATGGGTAACAAGAAAAAATAAAAAATTTGTGACGTCTACCCGGAGTAATGTGCTCCTTTATAAAATTAATATATTTTTTGTACGTAAACAGAAATTTGTATTACTAGCCTGAAACGGGAGTGAAGCGATAGTGTATAAAAGGGTGGGTATTGGATGATGCTACGTAAAATACGCAGTAAAATAGCGAAGTATACCTAGCTTTCATACATCGAGATCAGTACTTTGGAGACGCATTCTTGATTAAAGGCGATAACATCAATGAAGAAATCACTGAGCACAGGGGGAATGTTAGCATCCAAGAGGTCATAATGCGGTACGTACCAGCGTTATCCTTGCCATGAAGCTACCCAGCGAGGATTAATGACGAACATACTATTTTAATCGATCGAAATCAGAATTTCGCAGCGTGGCCGATACCGGCCAAAGCTATATGTTTCTGTACTTGCGAGCAATAAAGCCTAAAGATCAACGTACTAAACCGCATTTCTACATTTAGCATATTGCTTTCGTTCCTATATACAGCTCAATTTATGAAAATGAAAAAGATAAAAAATAAACACTGTCGGATGTCACACCCTATTCCATTTTCGAAAATCAAATCCCTGTTGCTGTTGCATGCAAAATTGCTTAATCTATTGAATTAATTTATAGCAATCATTGGGTACATATATAATCTGGTGAATTTTGTTGGTGTAACATATATACACTTGCTTAGAACTGTCGTCAGAGATGCGTAGGATAATGAGAATGCACGCTACTCCGTCAAAACCGAGACCTCCAATGTCAGGAAATGATTTAAACAAGGTGATGTGTTGTCATGTGATTTTTTTTTTTTCAACGTTTGTCAAAGAATTGTAGGAAACTGACAAGTCAGCTCTACAGACACCATTTTTCAAAAGTCAGCTCACATACTCGCATTTGCAAATAATATTGAAATAATACAGCGACCTATCAATGCAAGGTTTGCGGCTGTTGATGCGGAAACGGTTAAAAGACATTTATCGATCAGAGAAGTAGCATGAAAAAATATATATGCTGTCAACAAAGAGAGATACACAACGTCGACACCTTTTTTTTAATGTGAAGAGAGCACTCAGTTCACGGCCTTATGCGAACATAAGCCCGACATTCTTAGATATAGTGCTCCGCGGTGTCGCTATCACTTTTGCAGCAAGCGTCGCAGGATGTTGTATCACTAGTGCCCAGTCACGACGCCAATAAGCAGCCTTTCCTGTTGAAGAACAGCAGGAAGGCCGCTGACTTTTTAGAGACGTCGGGAAGTATTCGTTTGGTTTGCCTGCAACCTGGGATGTCACGCCATCTGCAGTTGTGATCATATGAAACCCGACCATCAATGAAAATCTTTACCGAGGTCACAGGCAGACCCAACATAGGTTCGGGTTCGGAAAAACTCTCCTCTCATCCTTGATGAGTGTGAACTAGTGCCCCTATTTATTTGATTTAATACAAGTCTTATCTAACTTTAAACCAAACAGAAAAACTTAAAAGCTAGGAACCAAAGGAATGATGGAGGAAATCTTGTTTAAGACGAGGAGTGCTTAGGTTGATATCAAATACAGAACAGCAAATCCAACAACGGCACCAAAAGTCGTTTTAAGTAAGTTAGTAAATGTTCTCAATTTTATCCTGTGATATTACGATAAAATGATTGCACTACCTAAATATTCTAAATCAGAAGACCAAAAGTCAATTTTAAAATGATGGTCAACAATCTTGGCTACCTAAATTACATTACTCCCTACCTCATTTCACACTCACCTCTCTTCGGCTGGCGAATGATATCTGAAATGTATTGGTAATTTGATATTATCCGTAATTTTTGGAGCACCATGTAGCAGAACTGTAAATGGGTTTGCTTTCTCCGTTGGAATTTCAACATCAATGAATGTTGGATAAATTGCATTCAGCTAAAAAAAGAAAATAAAAGTGAAAAACTACCGAACATGGCTTTTATTTTGTAACTCACTTTCTTCAGTCTCTTTAAGTCGTTCAATTGATCCACATTAACATATACTGCGGGAGGTAGCTTCTGCTCCAAATAATATTCACAATCCTTTCCTGCTAGAGGATAATCAAACTCCACCGTGTATTGGAGGTCCCTTTTCAAGAATATAAATTTTGTCATAGACGGATTTATAAAAAGTAATGTGAAAAAATATATTCTAACCTATGAAAACCGTGTTTACACATTTCAACGCGAATTATTGGCACCATATCACAGTTAATTATTGGAAAAAAGTAAAGAGCCAGGAATACTTGTAAATAAATATTTACTTGCATAATTTTCTTTAAAGTTAATCCAAATAAATAAGGAAGCATGTTTATTGATATCCAACCGGAAAAGAAAAAAAACTGTAAATAAGAATGTGAACGCAGCTGTCAAAATCAGCTGATTTGTCAGAGAGCTGCATGAGCTCAATTATCATTTATTAAGTTTCGGTCAAAGAACCATTTGCAACAGTCGTCAGATGCCAATCAGGAGTTTTGAGCCTACATAGGCTAAGAGAATTGTTCACTTAGGTGGATTTAGGAAGCCTTACCCTTTTCTTTTCGCAAACTGTCTTTTGCAACTTCCTTAATCTAAAAAAGCTCTAAACCACAAAACTAACTCAATACTCTCTTCACGATCTAAGTCTCTGGCTAAATGTTTTAGGTGCAAACTTATGAAAATCTTCGCTTGCGGCACTGCACACGAACGACTTCCCATACATAGAAATCACTCAATATAATTTCGACTAGGCACTGATACTCCGCAAAATGAAACAACGTTTCTTGTCTTTTAAGTCAGTTATTCAAAAAAATGTTTATGGCAAACAAGTATATAATATTAAAAGTATTGCTATAATAGAGTGCTTTACGAAACCAAAATAATTACAAAAATAAGAAAAACAAATTAGTTACTACCGCCAAGGAAATTGTGAAATTAAACAAACTCGCCATCTAAATCGCATTTAGTCAGTTTTCAATTGCTTCAGTCTTTGCTGTTGTCGCGCTCTTTCTTTAAGCTGCCTGGTCTTCAGCTTTGCCATCAACTCTGTTGAATTGTACAGCCATGCACCCTGGAATTAAATCAAATAAAATCTTCACACCATAGACGATGATCTTTGAACTTACAATCAAAAGCATGCAATTAAGCAGAATCGGTATTGAGAACACCGTTGATATGAATAGGCCATTACTATCAAAATATTGTTGTTTTGAAAACGATCGCCAATTTACAGCTGCGTACTCATTTATACTCTCAGAAAAATAAGCCATCGAAACTAGAATCAAACGAAAATGTTGCAGCAGTTCATTCCCTTTTGTACCTTTTGTACTCACGAAGAATTAAGAAGAGAAAAATTTGGAAATTTGTATTGTTTCGTGTCATTAAAGCTGTGGTTGTGGTTAGGATATGCAACAATACTAAGCCAATAAGCCAAGGATCCTTCCAATCGATCTATTTCGTAAAATCTATTTACATTATTGTTTCCTTTCTTAAAATTAGTTTAATTACACTCATTAGAAACGACCAATATCCAGTGATTTCGTTGATTTCAATAAGATTTCGATTAGTCATAATTTGTGTAAACAATTTTAATGTGTGGTAAAAGATTTAAAGAATATTAGAACTGTACCAATTTAAATTTAATTTAAAAGACTTCGATATAACTTAATGGAATTATTGTCCTTACGCAAAGACCGAATCTTGATTTGAGTTTTGACAAGTGGAACTTGTCAGGAGCAAGTTGCAGAATGAATGTGTGGAACATGTTTTTTTCTTGTTTTTGGACTACTTCGAAGTGTTTGTTTTGATAACTATTTTATTATGCAAAATATTTTAAGGTGTTCTACTTCAACAACCTCACAATTGGGACCAGGTTTTGATCACTTTTCATCAAAAACTAGTTCTCTAAAGCGTTTCGTCAACTAACAAATATATGGTAACACTTCTGTTTTTGATTAAGATTGCAGGAGTTTTTGCAAAAACTCGGCAATAATATAACTCCGAGTGGTAGATTTAAGTGTAAATATATTGAAATGAAATAACATTGCATGGTAGAATTTACAAGTCTATTAAAAGAATACAGGTACTGACATGATTAATAAATATATTATTTTAAATTTAATTTAACTGTTGTAATTTGTACTTCTCTAACAAAGATATTCAAGGAATCACTGCAATCCCAAATATAATAGACGAATCAGTAGCCATCCCTACAGGAACTTAAGCAACACGGTTCAAATGCAAACAAGTTGGATTACTATCAAAATCTTTGCCCCGAGTAAAAATAAAAATAAAAATTAACCGACGGATCTCTGTGGATAACCTATGCAAACAAAATAATGAACTTCGGAAATGCACATGGAATGTATGACCTTTAATAAGCCACGTGCAGCCTAACAACCATCGGAGCCCCAAGACTTCTGGAAAGCAGATGTTACCGCCATCCCAGAAATGCGATGGGATGAGCCGGACAAAAAGAGGATGAAAAATAATGTCCGAACGTTCATTACAAAGGCAAGTTAATGCTGTGAGGAAGTACTATTTTACTCGCGAAAAGCCTTGGATTTGCTGGCCTTAAAGGTGAATCATCTCGAAATTGGGTTCCACATGAACTCAAGCCGAGAGACGTCGAAAGGCGGTTTTGCATGTCCGATGCTACTGGAACGCCACAAAAGGAGTCATTTTTGCATCGGATTGTTACTGGTGGTGAAAAATGGATCCATTATGACAACCCCAAGCGCAAAAAATCATATGTGAAACTCGGCCAGCCAGCCAAATCAACGGCTGCTAAAACCGTGTGAAACCATCAATGGACAACGCTACCGAACACAATTAATCCGTTTGAAGAGAGCAGTAGCCGAAAAACGCCTGGAATATGCGACCAGACACGAGGCAATAATTTTCCATCATAACAACGCTCGCCCCCACGTTGCTATTCCGGTTAAGAACTATTTGGAAAACAGTGGATGGGAAGTCTTACCCCACCCGCCTTATAGCCCAGACCTTGACCCTTCTGACTACCATTTGTTCCGGTCGATGCAGAACGCCCTCACTGAAATACGGTTCACATCAGAGCAGAATATCAAAAATTGGCTTGATTCATTCTTGGCTGCCAAGCCGGCGCAGTTCTTTTGGGATGGGATCCACAAATTGCCAGAAAGATGGGAAAAAGTCATAGCTTCAGATGGGCAATACTTTGAATAATACTATTGTACAAGTTTTTCTTAAATAAACGTGCAAATTTTGAAAAAAAAAAATCGCACGAATTAAATTACATACCACATCGTGAGTGGATGAAAGTCCTCCCCATGAATGTCATGCTCCCATTTTCATAGAGTTGAAAGACTTTCTGATAAGTAGAACATTTGGATCGGACTATTTTTAATTTTTAAATGTGAGCAGTTTGCCTGAAACATACCTTTTTTGCTATTCTTTATACTTCCTTGCACACCAACGATCAAAATTAAAATGAAAAAAAAAAAACATGTCAAAAGAAGAACGATATGGGTAAAGACAACGTGGTTCACCCGAAGTAACCCTTCTTCTTCCAACTTCAATAAAAGGCGTTCCCTCTCTTTCCGACAATCTCCCTGCCCTCGTCAATGTGAACAGGAACTGTGAAAAATGATGTAGGCATTTAACAATTTTATTGCCTATTTTTCGACATTTTCTTGGTGCTTAAACTATTGAGGCCTACATACGTCGAGTTTGTCCGAGAAATATTTACAAAATTATTTCTTGTTCGGGTGTTTGTATTTTCAAGTTTTTTCTATAGGAGGTGAGTGATGAATTTCGTCCCGCAGCTGCACTATCGGTTGTCATGTACAAAATTAAGGATTAAGTAATTTGCGCATATAGAATGCAGAGAGATGTGGACACTAATATTAACAGAATTTTTAATTTTTCGTCAAGGGCAGCATTATGGTAAATGGTGCTTAAAGGTAATTTCTTGGTAGTTTGTAATTAACTACACTAAGCACAGAACGTACCGGTGTTATGATAATATTTTATATACCCTTTTGGACTTCTTCTCTCTAAAAGTTGAATTTCTAATGAAAAAGTAGTCCTGTTGATTAAAAGAAGTTGCAAGCTTCAAAACGACCTTATAGTCACGTCCACGATCCTGCACTCTACGCCTCTTGTTCATATACCGTCCGAAGCAAAAAATAATCCCATGAACTACGACTGTCTTGAGGTTGTTCTGGTCTAATGAAACATTTTCTTAATGGCCTTATATACAATCGAAACATTGACATTTTAAGGGTTAATAGATTGGCAACTGGAAGTGGCTGACGGAATAAGCTTTATATGCTATCTCCTTCGCTTTCCCCAAATGATGGTTTTGAACTTCTTTAAAACTTATTTACCATCATATGATAGTCCTCAGTATATTGCTGGAACAATTTCATGAACACCGTGGATGGACCAATCGAACAGACCTAAGAAGAAATAGATAACAAATTATTAGCTTACGCCGCACGGTATTTATTGCTGACACGCACTATATTCTAGAATTTTGTACTGATTGGTAATTTAAATTTACTCGAGATGACTGCAGTCTTAAAAGTAGCGCATTAGCAAATATTGTAAAACTTATTTAATAGTTATTCCCTCACAGATCGGCATTATAGGCGGCTCAGGATTAGATGATCCTGATATTCTTGAACACCGAAAGGAAAATCTTGTTGACACACCTTTCGGACGTCCTTCCGATGTGATAATTGAAGGTGAAATTAAGGGCGTGCAATGTGCGCTTCTAGCCAGGCACGGAAGGAAGCACTCAATATTACCATCGAATGTAAATTATCGTGCCAATGTGTGGGCTCTAAAGTCCATTGGTTGCACTCACTTAATTGTATCCACAGCAACTGGTAAAACTATTAATAATGGCCATAAACCACAAGTATAAACGTTTTATTCTTTTCAACAGGTTCTCTGCAAGAGAAATTAAAGCCCGGTGATTTAGTGGTTCCCAATGATTTCATAGATCGAACCACAAAGCGAGCTCAAACATTCCATGATGGTGAAGAAAGCAGTCCTGCGGGCGTTTGTCACCTTCCAATGTATCCAGCATTCTCTGAAAGAACTCGAGAAGTGCTTATCGCTACTGCCAAACAATTGGGTTACCCTGTACATGAAAGTGCCACAGTCGTCACAATAGAAGGCCCGCGGTTCTCTTCGAGAGCTGAAAGTAAAATGTTCCGTCAATGGGGAGGTGAACTCGTCAATATGACAACCTGTCCCGAAGTTGTGTTGGCCAAGGAAGCTGGGCTTCTATATGGCGCTGTAGCAATCGCTACAGACTATGATTGTTGGCGAGAGAGCTGTGAAAGTGTCAACGTCGCTGATGTTTTGAAGACGTTCGGTGAAAATGTAAACAAAGTAAAAAGTATTTTGATTCACGCCGTGGGAAACATCGCACAACAGGACTGGACCGAAGATATTCTCAAAGCACAGGTAAGCGTTGTGTTCAACAGTGTTTGTAGCAGCCATTAACAGTGTCTTCCTTACAGAAACAAGTCTCTGACAACATCATGGGAAAACATTAGACCAACATCTGTACGCACATACCAAAGTATTCATTTCAAAAGGCAATTTGTACACAGATATCAATTTGTATTTTCAATATGTAAGAAATAAAACGGTAAACGTGAGTCACACAATCTTAAAAATCAAGTTTAGCACGGTGTTGGGGCTTAGGGACACTTTCGTTCCACCTGGCTCTTGCCAGATTCTTCGTATTCCTGTGATGAAATCCACATTTGCTGGAATGTTCCTATACTGGCCAGTATAGAACCACCAATCCATGCTCCAAATCTTCTTTCCACACTCCCATTGGCGGAAATCATCTTCAAGCGAGTATTAGACGGTGCTCGATGCTGGAGATCTCTATTGAGCCTCTCAGGAAAGCCCTGCAGTAAAGTGTTTCCTCCAGTGACAACTACAGAGCCAAACAGTGAAAGTCTCACATCGGCATCACACATTCCCACACTCGTTGAAGCAAGTTGGCCGGCTCCAAGCATCGTGTTGTCGAATAGGCTCTCCGCTAACTTAAATCTCTCCGAGCTAAATTCCTGGTGGTATCCGTTTGGGAGCTCGTAGTGAACCGATGGTATTTGTGCAGCGACTCTCTCATCGTATGGATTCTCAAGCACCTGGAGGATATTCATTTGGAAATCTTGAAGTAAACTCTTTAGCATGTAGTTCTGCCAGGATTGAGTGAGGTTTTCGGGCAACTTGCGCAAAGTAAAGCGAGCATTATCTCTTTCCTTAACAACGTCTTTAGCAGCTATTTTGTAGACTGGCGTCAAATCTATTCCTTGAGCTTCTAGGTACTGGCGGCATTGTAATGAGAGATAGTCCCCACCGAGCGGAGACTTGACAACCGCTTGAGAGAGCACAAAACCCTCATGCACTGGTACCGCGGATGTATGTGTTGCACCACTGTCCACAACAAGAGCAGATGCACGGCCACTGGCAAAAGCAGCCAGAACTGCATTTTTCACTAGAAAAAATGCCGGAACGTTGTATTTCTCAAACATTAACTCTGTAAGTTTCTCCCGGTTGTTTCGGACATTCCAAGAAGCTTCCGAAAAAAGGACAGGATGGTATTCGGGCTCCGATTGAATAACTTTTGAGTACGTGTAGTCAATAACCTTCTCGAATAGATCCCAATTGTCGATCATGCCGTCCTTCATGTAGGTTTGTATTTCCATGTTTGCACGAGGAACATTTACGTAGGTGGTGTCAACATAGTACTTCCTTGCATCGTTATCTGTGTTATGAAGAGGTTTTATTCGTGACGATTAAGAGTAACTGCTATTCTTAGTTTTTACTTACTATTTTGTGTAATGTTGTTATCACTTTTTGTTTCCAAGTCTGTTGAAGTCTCGGGATCTTCGGGACCTACACCAA
Source organism: Volucella inanis (assembly GCA_907269105.1). Lineage (NCBI taxonomy): Eukaryota > Metazoa > Arthropoda > Insecta > Diptera > Syrphidae > Volucella > Volucella inanis. Next base: position 158,252,397 of record OU026155.1, read on the forward strand.
CAACAGAGGGAATCTCTGCTTTCGGGGTATCCTCTTGAGCGTAGCCGACACGAAGTGAATGGTGGCCTGGATCGAATACCAAAGCGCCTATCTCATCGCCACCATATAACATATTACCAGCACTCATTTTTACTTAAATTAATTTTTTGTTCCTTGTTAAGATTAGTCAACTTTTTTGGTGTTTTTCTTTTAAAAATGAGCGGCGTCCGTTTTGGTTTCCGAAAGTGAGCATCAATCAATTTATAAATGTCAAAGTAGATGATGCATTTGCCGAGTGAAGTAAGTTGTGTTTGGTGTTGCTGCCACTTTTCGTTTTTCACAATGAATTTTAATTGAATCTGTTATATTTTCTTTTTTCCAAGTTTTTATCACACGTACAAATGAACTATGAAATTTTGTCCATACCTTGCCGATTTCTTGCTAAGCCGAGATCATGTTGATTGCTAAAAAATCAAGGTTAATAAGCGGCATACGAATTCGGTGATGACCTTATTAACTTTGGACAGCAATACAGTCCGTAGTGCATCGTATTTAATTATCTACTTGCGCTACCCTCGGGGATGAACTAGGACCTCAGCTACAATGCCTCCCTAGCTAACTCCATCTTTACCCAGCTGCATCCAGTTATGAACTAGAAGTTGACTGAGGTTTCCTCCCACTTATGTGCGTTACCTGACACTTTCTGCAATGCCCACATTTCTGCGCCGTAAAGCCTTTGGTTAATATTTTTGCCTTTTGGTTATTCAAGAGCAGGCTTAAATACTCAGTTGCCTCTTAAGTCCAAAAAAGCAACGAATAGCAAGCTGTCTATTGTGGATTGCTTGATATATGTAATAAATACTTGCCCTCCATATGTTTAAATAAAAATAGGTATTGCTTGTTATACCACGCTCATACAAAGTTTTTCGTCGTTATGTTTTTTGTACCATTTCACTGCACTTTCTAAAGAGTTCTAGCTAGGAATAGTTTACTACTGCTGAGGGTCATATAGGATGTGTTACACGGTACATTTATTTTTCGTGACCCAATGCACGAAACAAAAAACAAAAAAATTTTTTTTTTTAGCGACGGTATTTTTGGCGTCATCTTAGAATAGGCATTGTTATTTACTCCATACAACATCTAGAAACATAAAATGTTACTCTGCTGAGCAAAGTTTGACGAAGCCTACATTTGCTATGCCTATATACGAGTAATTGCCAGGAAACTACCACTAGGAAGAATGGATAACAGTCTGTTATGAACATGGTAGTCACACGTCGGTTCAATCAGTGCTGTGAAAGTTTATATGTATAGCACATTACCTGATCCAGATGGTATAAAGCGTACGGTTTTGTATTCATTTTACTCTTTGGGACTCTTTCCGAATGCATAAGAAAAGCTGATCTTCTTTCTCTTCCTACCCACTCCACTTATGCCCTTCCTTACAAGGTCAAAGAAATGCCGATTCAGCGCTAGCTCATGCAATTTATTGAGATAGATCCACTGGTGATTTGAAAGCATGTTTTACCGAAAAGTGAAAATCAGTATATGCACAAATCTAGTGAAAGAAAGTTAGTTGCATTAAGTATTTCAAATTCATTTGAAATAGTCCGGCACAAAGTGTAAAAACTCTGCCTAATTTTTAAAAGGCTGGTTTAACATAAAATAGAAACAACATCACCTTTTACATGAAAATTATGGTAAGGAAGAAAATCTAAGCCGCCCAAGCTTAAACGTACTAAGTGCAGCAGAAATCGATAAAGGCACGCACGCTGCCCGTAGATGCATTGCATCAGAAATAAGAAGATGTACCCTTACAACCTTTATACGGGCGAGAAGTAATAGGAAAGGGCAAGTTCAAAGCATAGGTAAATGAGCTTTGTTAAAGATTGGATCTCTACAAAGAAAACAAAAGGGAAAAATTCAATCGACGACAAATATTAAGGCGAGCAAGAATTTGCAATACATGGAATGCGTGCTTTAACGCGGTTTCAAAAGAAAAATTTTCGGGTATATTACAATTCCACCGGCTGAAAAGCTTTCCCTTCTTGATATGCATGTTAAGAGCTTATGACAACTTTGTCGTCAAAAAATCTGCATTCTGATCTTGCCTATTTATCTATACTCTCGAAACCAGAGTATAATATGGTCGAGTGCTCATATGACTTTTTGCACCTGCTGAATAGGATCCGGAACTGTGCCAACAAAAACCGATATGATGAGTTGGCTTATACTGCAGAATCAATTGATACTCAATTCATTTTCTGAATTTTTACACTCCTGAGCAGGGCCTACTGTTTATTGCCGGTTCCGAATGGCTCTCCTGAAAAGCTTTTTCGTATGCAGAATTTGAATTTTGGAGGTTTGCGATTGCCCGCCGAAAGGGTGATGACGATTTTTGAAAAATTTGCTGTTGTGCTCCTAACCGGCGACAGCACTCCAGCGAAATTGCCAGCATCATTTTGCCTCTGCATACCTTTAACCTTAATACTCGTCTTTTTAAAAATGTTCTTCACTTTACCATGTCTAGCTACACGATAAAGGGATTTCTTATTAGAGCAATGAATTGTCCAAACATACTAGGACTGTCCTTGTCATTTTGTAGTGCTAACTATAGGTTTCTTCTCCATGCTTTTACTTGCAAGTGCTCTCCTAAGGTTTCAGTTTTTATTTTAGGATACGTACCCTTATCTGTCCAACAGCATCTCAGACATTAAAAGCTAAACTCATTGGCAATGACTTTGACCTGAATCAATTGTAAAAATACGAAGAGTAGAACTTAAATATTGTATGTTACAAGGCTTCCACTTATAACTTCTAGTGATGCAAGATTGAAGCAAACGTAAATTGTATCTTTTATTAAAAATAGTCTTTACAGATTCTGGGATTATTTACGTACAATAATTAACTAACTAAAAACCTTGTATTCTTTGTTAGCCAGTAAGCTAAAATGGTGTAAATTATATTTTATTTTACAATAGAACATCTGTAATATCTCCTGCAGCGACATCGGCCTCCTTCTTTTTCAGATGAGTGTTGATGTGTGCTAAATGAATAATTAAATTCGGATTGGAATTAATCCAATTTCGACACTAATAAACAAACAAGACTTACACTTTAGTATTCCCATCATCGTGAACCGTTTATGGCATATATTACACGTGTACGGTTTCTTGTCCGAATGCTTTTGTTTATGATGTCTAAGAGTCTTAGCAATTGCAAAAGCCTTCCCACAAATGTCACACACAAAGTCTCTTTTATCTGTTGAACGAAAACAAAAAGTTATCCAACAAAATGTTCTACTGTCAGATGTCCAATAAACTCACCTTGATGTTTCGAAGCTATGTGTTCTGTCAAATTGTTCTTTTGGGAAAATGCCCACCCACAAATGGTGCATTTATGTGGTTTGTTGTTTAGGTGAACAGAGTTCAAATGTAATTTTAAATGAGCTTCTCGTTTGTATGATCTGCCACAACGGTCGCACTTATGTGGTCGGTTCTCTTCATGCGTTTTCAAGTGTTTAAGAAGCTGTATGTGCAGCACAAATGCCTCTGGGCACTGCGCGCATTTGTATGGCTTTATAAAAATTTGTTTCTGAACACGTTTTTTTAAAATGTTAATAATTGCCGGTGATGATGGTCCACCATGCCTTCTGTGGTTGTGCAAACGAAGATTCATCATAGACCCAAAAGACTTCTTACAAATCTCACAATATGGAACTTTTTTACCGCGATCATGCGTCTGAATGTGAAGTTTTAATCCGTGTCGATGGAAGAATTCTGCAAACAGAAATTGTAAGATTCGTTCATTCATATATTGATGACTTACTTCTGGGACAATGCGGGCACTCATATTCTGTTGCTCCATGAGTTTTTAAATGAGAGTGTAAAAGGTTTGAACTTTTGAATCCTATAAGCAAACATTTTTTTATATTTTTTTCCCTCATTTGATTGTGTTTTTCTTTTGAAGTACTTACCAAGTCCACATTGACTGCATAAGTATGGGCACTCTCCGGTGTGTGTTTTCTCATGCACTGCCAAATGCGTCACCTGGATGAACTTCTTATCACAAAACTTGCATTTATGAAGTTTGGAATCATCATGCCAACTCAAGTGATAGTTAAATCTCTTCAATGTAATTTTCTCAAACTTCTTACCACAGGTTAGGCACTCACGTTTCTTCTCATTGTGGTGCAATTCGAAGTGTTGAGCCAACATTCTCTTGCCGCCTCTAACTTTCTTTTTACAAACTGGACAAGAAATCGTATGGCGAAAGTGCACTCTCGCGTGGCTATTTCTTTTTACTTTAGTATTGAAGTGCTTATCGCACTTGGGGCATGGATAGGGATCCTCTGAAGAATGGTAAACGTTGTAATGCTTATTGAGCAACTCAGTATCGTCAAAACTGACGACGTCCATGCAATATTCACATTGAAAAGGTTTAAACTCGGAAATGACAGCCTCCATTTCCTCATTTGATTGCATTGTATTTCCGTATTTCTGAGTTTCTTCATCTGAGGCTAGGGTGTCTAAGAGATTGTCATATATTGACCCTTCCTCAGCTGGTTCTGGAACAGCTTCTTGTTCATCACCTGGGAACTGGTAATGCTCCTGTATTGTAATTAATTGATCGCCCTCAAAATCTTCTGGAAAGTCTTCATCTAAATTGATATTTTCATCATCAAGCTTTATTATGATGTCGAGGCCGGTGCACAATTCCCCAAAGTTCATCTGTGCTTCTTGGCATATTATTCGAAAATTGTGTATTTGACAAAAGCTGTCGAAGCAGGTTAAGCAAATTTTTTGCGGCAATCCGTCATCTTCAGCGATCTAAGGAGACACAAGGTGTGCAATTACAATAAAATATAATAACAAGGGCATGCTGAATGTACATTTAGATTCCATATGTCGAATTCTTCTTGGACCATCTTTAGTTCATTGTGGTACTCAGTAGATGTGTACATTGGATAGAGGTCCGATCCGTCTTCGGATATCTTTCCACATGTTCTACAAGTGCTTTCCACTGCACTTGTTTTTTGAGTTGGTACCACAGGATCCTGTAAATATAAAGTTTTTTTTTTTTTATAGTATATGATAGAAAACACGGAGATAGAATAAAATATAGCAACCAATTGTTTTGGCCTTTGAAGGAGCCCCCGACCTGGGTTAAGTGCAATATATAAATTTAATTACTACACTGTGCCGACGATGATTAAATTATCTATGCTAAATTTGTGACATTTTATTCTTACGAAAATATTGATTTTAGTTTCAATTTTAATAGAAAAAGGAAATTATTTTGTACCATTTTGCGAACGGATTCCTCTCGCAGTAGAGTTAATCTCTTAATGTTATATACACAAAATAAATTTGAATGAAACTCAATTCATTTTATATAAAATCAGTTTACGCCAACAAATTAGAGAAAGAAATTTATGATTAAAAGTTGCGAAATTTACAACACTTGGGTCCGGGTAATACAGGTAGGACAACACAAGCAATTTATAGATATGTTTGGTTAGTTAACTAAGAGCGGACCTACCAACTAGTTAGTACTGTTCGATGTAGTGATTGGTGTTGAAGTAAACAAATTGTTCCAGAGTTATGATAGATAACGGGAATATTTAAAAAATATCTGTAATAGTGTGTCTTATTAGTAAGCATTAAACGCCATGACTTGTTTAAACGTCTATAAATGCAATTCAACAACGAACAGACAGAACAAAAAAAAAAAAAAAAACTTTAATTCGGTTTCAATCCGTACCGTAAATATAAAAAAACTTATTTACTGCCTTATCCGCAGAATTGAACTTGTTGGTTAACAGATCAAATAAAAATTATCTTCCATTCTTCATGGTTCAAGCTGCGCTACTTTCAATTTGTTAAGAAAACTTTTACCGCATCCGCCTTTAATTAATCAGTGAGAGTCTGGTTGAGATTTTATTTTCTTCACGAGCCTGGTGGCTGAAAATCAAAAAGTCTATTACGTTGGGTAATACTCTTTAAACTTAATATGTAGCCATTCTATTGTAGTATTTGCATGTTTTTTTCAGCTGCTGTAGTATTATCATTCAAGCGTTTACTTAACAGGTACAGGTATCTGATGTACTTTTCCTTCGAAGATGGCTTAAGTCAGTTGATTTACTTATCGTTGTGCATTCGCCACCATGAAAAGTTAAATAAAATTAGTGTTTTGAAAACAACATCATTGCTTTCTGTTGGACAGTTCGAAGTAGAATGGAAATTTCGCAAAATTTCATAGGGCGTCAGTTGTACAAACTCAAAGTTGTCGATGATGCTGTACTGCCAAGGCGGTGACCCACGAATTTATTTTTCGTCGCAGTTTGATACCATCTCGTCCACTCATTTCTTCAACAAAATAAAAGCTCTTCATAAAAGAACGATAAAGTTTTTATCGCACACGTACCTCATTAACTGTCCTGATTGACAGGAAGTTATAGTTTTGCCCACCAATTCCATGGCAAGATTAAAGAACTCGTACAATGACTTGTTATACTTCAGCAGCTGTCAAAGTAACTATTTATATCCAGTTATCAAAATATCCAGTAAGGTTTGCCATTTCATCATGCATCGTTTTACGCTTACGTAAAAGATTGTGTTGATGCAAGAATTGAAGCCAGACGAACAAAGACAACGCCGTGAGTTGGCTAATTAGGCGCTAGAAATGCTGGCCGAAGATTCGGATTTTGGTCGAAAAATCATCTTCTCGCACGAGGCTCATTTTTGTCTCAGCGGTTATGTTGACAAGCAAAATTGCCGTTATTGGACGGAAAGCAATCCACAAGTGTTCGGCCAAGGGTCAAGCAACCACAAACATTGACTATTTGGTGCGAATAATAGCATGGCGGCATCATCGGACTTTATTTCTTTCGAAATGAGGAAATAGGCACCGTTACCGCCAATGGTATCATGTTGGTTAACAAACTTTCTGTGGTCAGGGCTCGACAAATTCAATATATCCGAGGTGAAAACGGCGCTTTATGCCATAGCGTTCGAGCGACGCAACGCTCGAAGCTGTGAAAAAGAAATTTGGCGACTGGTTCATCTCACGGCGATGGTTCATCAATTGGCCATCGCGATCATGCGATTGTTTTCTTTGGGGTTACATCAAGTCTTTAGTCTACGATAACAAGTTAACTACTTTGGACCATATTGGACCGAGTGATCAAAAATTCGACCGACCGCTTGAAGCACTCTCAGCGAAGCCAATACGGCCAGTCCACACATAATGGCATGAACGTAGCTTCAGTTAGAATTAATTTTGTATTTCACACCGTTGTTGTTTTATTTAAATTTGTTTTCCTTTCATTCTTATCTGGTCACCCTATAATTGGTTCAAGCCTGGAAGACTTCAGAGGTTCTGGCTCCAATATTCACGCTTGAAAGATTTCATTAAATGATTTTTTATGTTTTTAAATGGGATCTAACTCAACAACTATACACAGATCGACTTCGTATGGGTGAAATATCATCCAATGCTACGTCAGTGTGGACGTCGTCCTTGCAGTGCTGTTTTTCCAGAAGACAGTGCCGCCGTACGTGTCACGATTAAAACTGATTGGCATTCAACATACCGTGCGATAGAAACAACCTTGGGCATAAGTAAGACTGCAATTCAATAAATATGTATAAATATTTAACTGTGAAGAAGCTTTGTGCTAGGTGGATACCACACAAGCTGACCGATGCTCAAAAAAAGGGTCGTGTTAAATGGTGCAAAGAAGTGCTAAAGAAATTCAATCGTGATCCTTCAACAAACGTGGAGATGAAACTTAGATATACTCGTATGAAACTGAATCTAAATGACAATAGACTGTTTGGGTATTCCAAGGTTAGCGAAAACCGACAAAAGTGACTCGTTCTCGATAGCTTGTTTTTTCGGCAAATCGGGTCATGTTGCTACTGTGGGTAGAGAATCTACCGATTGGTAGACAACAATTTGTTTGTTCGAAGTCATCAGTTAATTGTGTAAAACAAACAAAAAATGACTTATCATCCTCCATTACGACAATGCTAGTTTACACACAGCTAGTCAAAGAATTCAATTTTTTAAGTTTCAAAACTTTGAATTAATAAGCCATTGCACATATTCCCCTGATTTATTGCCTAATGACTTAATTTTGTTCCCGTTGATAAAAAATAAAATTTTTGGTAAACGTTTTTCAACGCCAGAAGAAGCTGTGGAACCGTTCAAAAAGCATGTTTCTGAGGTGTCGGAGTCAGAGTGGAATTAATGTTTCGAAAACTGAGTCTATCGAATGGAAAACTATATAAATCTTAAAGGAGAATACTTTGGAAAATAATAAACCATTTACAGTAATATTATATAATTTATGTTTTTTTTTTACATTTCATTAAACCCATCGGACAACTTCTTTTACACAAGGAAGGACATAGAAATCTCCTGCACAACGTACAATTCGCTTATCAAGATGACAAATAGGATTTGACTCTAAAAGCTTTGCCCTCTGTACATTCATAGATATTGAGGGTGCTATTCGTATTTATCGCTAATCGAGGCCGCCATAGCAGCTACAAATCTAGAGCCTGCAGAACTGCCGTTTACAGGAAAATCTCATCTTTCGGCCATTTGCAATAATGATTTCTACTAAAAAAGTATGCTGTGAAATGCCCTCTAAAGAAAATTTGACAGTTATGAGTTTATAACTGGTGAAGACGGTGTGTACGCAAAGTCTCAATAGGTGTGACATTCAATGCGGATATGTGACAGCTGACACAAAGAAAATTCTTTCAGTTGTATTCCATTTATTTTTGTGAGTATACTTATCCCCTCAATTGCAAAATACAATAATTTTGCCATTTTCAAATTTTTTTTTGAACTTATTTTCCATTTAATTGCTTCCTGCTATTATGGTAAACTAAACCGAATGTATACGATTTGACAGATTACTAAATTTGCCCAACTTCATTATGGGTAACTTGAAGTTTTGATAGAAAAAAAGTGAGCTCTTCGTTCGGTCAATCCTTAAGATTAAACTTATTGAAGTTTATTATGGTTAGGCCTTTAGGTGCTTAACAAAAGCAATGTGCCACGTAGAGAGCAGGCCTTTCCTATCAAGAGCCACTAGAAATACTCCTCGTTACGGGCATATCAAAATAAATTTGCATTTCTCTAACTGCTACTTGACAAAATCTTTGGAGGAATCTATTTAAATGAATGTACATATTAAAAAAGGTGAAATAGACCAAAGACCCACTTAACCATATAAGCATTTTGTGATTTTTTGGCAGGTGATGGCGAGCCTCTGAATGTGAAAGCAAACGACTCAGTGAGTAGAGTAGAGATAAAAGGTATACAAAGAAGGTGGTCAACACTCCGGACTGTTGCGGTATAAGTTTATTTATTTACTATTCAGATTCATAGTATTAGAAGAGGACCGTAAAAAAAAAAGGCAGGTCGGCCTTTTCTATGAGTTCTCTCCTACTCACTTCGCTCTGGTTATTGTTTGAATGAGTAAGAGATTTGTCTATCATACCAATGCCTTTTACAATATTTACATTCTTTTCCTTTCTTTTTCTTTCTGTCTTTCTCTGAGGCGGCTTATTGAAATATACCATATGCGATCATATACATAAATGATTAGCTTTATTATTGTTTTCAGCCATTGTATATTCAGTGCGCACTAAAAACGTACTTTTATGTAGATTATCATGCATGACTGCTCTAGAAACGCTTCTAAAATCCGGGATTTAGGTGGCTCCAATGAGATTTAGGATTCATATTGATGTTTGCTGTCAAAAGATCATCACTGCTGGTAATATTTTAACAAATTTAAAGAAATGTATGAAAACGATGTAAAACTATTATTGTTATACAATATAAAGGTACAAAATCAAGTGAAATTGATAACATAATTGGAGGATCGTCTACCATCAGAAAAAAGCAATTAATAATATAATTATTATTAAACTACTGCAATGGAAAAGAAAATAATTTGCAATATATAAGCAAAACAAATTAACAAGTGTCTGGGATAGCTGTGTGTTGAATTGGCTTCATAGATAAACTAACCTAGATGTCAAACTCTACTAATCTTTTGCGAACCCTTAACTTTCGCACAGACGCACTGTAAGTGAGTTACCAACACTTTGTACATTTTTATAACCTGCCAAAATTTGCTACACTAAAAGCAATTTACACTTACAAATTCACTTTACACTTAAATTCACACGTATTCACAGCCATAAAAAAGTTCATTCGATTTGTAACGTGTGTTGATATGAATTAGATAAAAAAAATGTGGTTTTGCAATTTTACAAATTACAATTTATGAAGCTTTGCACGATTGTATGCAAAAGACGAATTTCTTTTTATATATGATATATATTAGGCCAAGTATTTTGCACTTTTGTCTTTACTGTAAAATAATATGGGTAAGGATTTTGTCAGACCAATTGCTGTCATATATTTTTGAAATAACGAGCGGAAAATGTCAGTTATACCGTTTTCGATTGGGCAGTCAGAAGGCTTTTCTTATGTAATCCGCTCTTGATTCCATAGTAACACTAAAAAAAATTTCGGAATTATTATTATTATTATTATCTTCGATGAGGATAGTAAAATATTTATTAACTGTTGTTCCATCTTCCTTTATATTTCAAATATATTTGCATCAGTATGAATAGAGTTAAGCAATTAAAAATAAAAATTGCCCAAAAACACAGCCGATTGCACGAAAATAGAAATCTAGTTTGACACACAATACTATTTGACGTTTAGACATTTTGAAATAAAATGCAGGAAAGTAAATTTAATTCTTAAATGAAAACGAGAAGCAAAATTTTTGTATATAAAAAGTGAGGGGAAATGGTTTTACGTAATTTTTCTGATCCGGAACAAGAAAAAAAGTCTATCCGAAAACGCCATTAGATAGTTTTCAAAATCGAACAATACGAAAACAGCATTTGAAAATCAAACCATGAAAACATTGAATATATTAAGCTAACGTCAAAGAAACCCGAATGGAATTTTAAATGTGTCAAATTGCACGGACAGTTTTGTAAACAAATTTTGTTTGTATTTTCATTTGATATCCAGTTGAATAAGTTTGAATTTAAAAATGAATTTAGGTATGGTAAAAAACTTGATTTTCAAGGAAGTACTAGAGGGTACCCAAAATTCGGAATTGTTGGTTCCGGGCACTTAAAACACAAATGCGGATGTGGATCTAAAGTTTGCTTAGATACGATATGCACATTTATTTGCGCCTTGATGAATGATTGAATGAATCGTGGTCAATATTTTAAGTTTTTGAGCTGCGTCTTGTATCAATTCATTTAATTGTCATCCACTCTATGTATTTATAAAGGATCAAATGTGGAAATAGTTCCAATTCTCCTGAAAAGGTTATAATTTACTCTACTTTCCTGCTTTTCATCTTGTGATTACGCGGATCGTAGGTTCATTGTGTTGTAGATCTTGCACTTTAGCAAGATCTAGGCATCAAGTTTATGGGTAGTCACTGTCCATGAGTTAAGGCCGTTTTCTTAGTACACCGTCCAGTTGGAGCCATTCTTATGATAAATTTGTGGCTTGCTTGGTTCATTCGCTTAAACTTCCCAAGTATTTTTCGGGTATTCATTTAGGTGGCTTGCCAATAAAACGTTAACTGGGTAACAAAATAATGTTCACCGCCTTCGAAAAAAATTTCCTCTTCATTAATTTTTCTTTTTTCCTGAAAGCAGTTAACAATGTGCTTAATTTTATTGTTTCGCAGTCAATTAATATGAGTACCGTGGAGAGTACCTGTAGAACATGTGGAAAAGCATCTGACCTAGAAGATGGTTCGGATCTATTTCCAATGTATTCATCAACCGATTACATTAAGGAGCGGAATATGATTCAGGAGGAGTTCAGAATTTGGAATCTTAATGTAATATATTTTGTGATAGTCAAAACCACCCACTTAGCCTTCAAGTTTTGAATTTCTTTCAGATCTCTAAAGATGATGGCTTACCTCAGAAAATTTGTTTGACTTGTTTTGATAGTTTTTGTCAAATTCACAATTTTCGTAAAATATGCCAAGAAGCGCAGATGAACTTTGGGGAGCTTTGCACAGGATTGGACATTATAATAAAGCAAGATTATGGTGACATAGATTTAGACAATCCAGAAGATCACGAAAGCGAACAAAAAGTTACAGTTCAAGAACACTACCATTTTCCTCCTCATGACCGATTCAAAATTCCAGATTCACCCGAGTTGGAAACAGATTGCAATTTTAATAAAAATATGAATTCAGATGAGAAAAGACGTAGAGAAATTGAACTTCAAGACACAATTGAAGAAATGGCTGCTGTTCTGCCAGAGTTTAAACAGTTCCAGTGTGAATATTGCATGGACGTTGTAAGCTTTGATGATGCAGAGGCGCTTAATAAACACTACAACATCTTACACTCTTCGGAAGAGCCATATCCTTGTCCAAAATGCGACAGGTGCTTCAATAAAAAATCAAAAAGAAATAGTCACGCACGAGTCCACTTCCGCATAATAACCAAGTGCGAAATTTGTGGTAAAAAGGTCCGAGGTGGAAAACATATGATGGCGCAACATAATGAGTATTATCATGTGGAAAAACCTCGAGAATGTCAAACATGTGGAAAGAAGTTTGATAGCACTACATTAAAGAGATTTAATTACCACATGGCTTGGCACGATGATACAAAGCTTCGCAAGTGCAAATATTGCGACAAGAAGTTTATTCAGTTAACACATTTAGCGGTGCATGAGCGAATGCATAGCGGCGAAACGCCCTTTGAATGTACACATTGTGATCTGAGTAAGTAGTTTCGCCAAAGAAAGACTTCTAAATATTATACCTGTAGAATTTTGCAGAATTTAAGGACCCGAATGTGTTTAACCGCCATCGGAAAACTCACGATTTGGAAGAATTGTTTTGCCCACAATGTCCTAAAAGTAAGTTTACTATTTAAGGTTGCATATCCTCAAAGATTAAGGGTAATTAACTTTTTTTTTTTAATGTAGAATTCTTCCACAAGCATGGATTGAGACTTCACATGAAGATGCACAATCCTAATTATAAAATTCTGTACTGCGAACCATGCCAAAAGAGTTTCTTTTCTATAGTAAATCTGAAACAGCACAATCATAAAAAGCATGGGGGAATAACAACGCAAGCAATTCTTAATATTGAGAAAAAACGACAAATTAAAATTCCATTAGTGAAGCCACACAAATGCAAATTATGTCCGGAAACGTTTGTGCTACGTAAACAGTTGTTAAAACACTTGAATACTCACGACGGGGAAAGTTTGTTTTAATGTGATCTATGCAAAAGATCGTATAAATGTGAGACATCTTTTAAAAAAACACGAAAATTCGGTGCATTTAAATATGGTAAAAATCCTCTTAGGCAGTTTCACAGAATATAGTCAGCATAGTCAAAAGAACATTTTGCAGCCAAGCATGGTGTTAAGTTACAATAGTATGGATGTTAATATAATTTTATTTTATATTTTGTTTATCAGGAACAAAAGAATTTAAGGGTTTGCAATAGCGAAGACTATGAAAAAAGTTATTTAATTGTACGACAAATGTAAGAAAGTACCTTTCACACAGAGATCATATTGGATTTCAAAATTATGTAGTTTTGTTTTGTTTATTTGGTGCGAATAAAATAGATTTGATGAAGAACGAGGCGAACATATCTGCTGGAGATATCGCGGATATTGTTGTATAATTGGACGAGAATGCAGACGTTACTAGGCGCTGTTCATGAATTGACCTCTTTTTTGTTAGACTTAAGTTAGAAGTTGTTTAAACTATATTTTGTGTTAAGAATTCTATAACATCATGCATTCAAATTTACATATAGTACATATATCACACACGCAAATTTTATTTTTATTAGAAAACTTTCTTACCCCGCTATTGTTTGCCAATTATATTTACTTAAATTATCCTTAAACATTCTACGTCAGCTACTGTGTCACTGACGAGCGATCACAAAGACCGAGAACTTAATTTTTATGTCGAATTCACTCACCATTTAAACTCCGGCATTTTTGCAACCAGTTGCTACAGACATAAGCTATGAAACGTGAAGCAGATGCCAAAAATTCGCCATTGAGACAGCTTATTTATTTTTTCTGTGATTCGATACTATCACCTTAGACAGTAACTTGAATCTTTGATAAATGTGATTCCAGAAATGGGACTTATCATATGTTGCGTTGATAGTTTTCAGAATACTTTTTGGGGCAGTAAAAATTGCAACGTGGAAATGCGATCATCTCCTGGACTTCATTCTGTCGTGTGGTTGCCAACATTTTTGCTATCACCCAATTTTTGGCTCGAAAGTAAAACAGTAAGAAACAGGTACGCTAAAGAGATTAACGGCTAGAAAGACTTCCATGCTAAATAAGCAGGCCATCAAAGGGCCCAGAAGGAGAAATCGGATAGCTGGGGACACTCAGAAAATGTGATGGCACATACGGATATTATATATGCTGCCATTTGATGGCTTCAAGCTGGCTGTTATCGATGGCAATACTGAAGAAAATCTTCACATAGTAAACAAAACACCTGGCGAACAGTAAGAGTAGCCTTTATACTTTTTTTGTTGTTATAATGGAGTCGCGCTTAAGGATTTTGCTTACCCTTAAAATGTTTGCACACCGCGCGGGTGAAGGAAGAGATACCAATGTACGTTGGTTTTGAATGTTTGTAGGTTACAATGACTAAGAAATAAAGAGCTCGGCGGGGCATCGATTAATGTAAATTCGAACGTGGGTTTGTGGATAAACTGATGAGCATTTATAGTGAGACGCGTGTTATAGCTAAAGGTTAGAAGGGGCGGAATGCTACTGGAATCAATGGAACACTGGGGTGAAAATAGCGATAGAACAAGCTTCAAAATGTGGTGGGTGAAATTGAATAGACTATCAACCAAAAGGTCTATACGTTACAAATTTTCATCAACATTTAGAGTGTTTTTGACGACGTAACTTTGGCATGCGGTAAATGGCCAGATAACACGGCGTAGACGAATCCTTAGCTTTGTGGATTGGAGCAATTCTGACTTAAATAAAACTCTGATTGCCACGATCAAATAGTCATCTCCAAAGTAATATTAGCTGACAATAACAAGTTGGTACCGATTGGAGAAGATAAATTTTCATAAGTTAAATAAGGACAGCTTTCAATTTACGAGAATGATTCTAAAATGTCTTAAATCAACCGAACTAACTCGATGTCCGACATTTCTACAGCATGAAATAAGTAATCCCGAAATAGTGAAATTGACGACGAAAAAAGAAGCGACTTATATCGTTCCACTGCAGTCGCTAAAAAGGCGAAACGCTATACTTCATTGTTTACAACTTTGAAGCAAAGTTAAGCGGGATAATACTTTTAAAATTGCCGCTCAACGGAGAAAAGCTAGAAAGTAATTCAATCCCTGAAATGAATAAAATATGAAAAGAGGCTTTTGCTAGTGGAAATCACCAAAAGGAAGGAGGTAACTGTTGTGTAAGTATTACCTGAGAATTTGTATGGCTGAAGAAACCAAGGCAATGCTCAAAGTCTTTTTTGCTTTTCAACGTTATCACAAATTTTCTAATTAAGGATTATATTGGTGAGTTCGGAGTCTGGAACGACATGAGCGACAAAGTGAAAACCCTTCAGAGAGCAAGTAGTAATTTCGTAAAGCCGTTACAAAATAATGGTTTACGAATCAGTGCCGTTTTTACGAAGCTCTAAACTACAAATATTTTTATAGGTATAGATCGGCCATTAGAATGGGATTATAATTCACAACTCTACAAGCGAAGCAATAGCAACGCAGATATGTAGGGAAAATAGAGATCAATATTTGTATTCGTACGTCTTCGTAGCAATGAAAGGAAAAGAGGAATATGTATACGAGTATGTATTTTATTTTAGTTAAATAAAAAAATTATAATTAGCAATACCATCTATTACCTCACACCAGATTAGACATCGCAAATACATATTTATACTTAAACTAAATGTTAAAAATTATCTCAGTAAAGTTCACATTGCTGCACTTAAGTTTTTCCTTAACTTAATCATCTGCTAACTGCATTTGTAAGTTTTCTATTTGATGCGCAAAGTAGTAATAAATTATGAATACTGCTACACCCAGGCCAGTCAGCGCATTCACCTAGATAAAGTATGTGTTAGTTCATGAGAAGGATAAGGTTTCATTTTTTAAAAATTTATTTACCATTACAAGTGTTTGCCACGTAATCGGTGATGTGGAAAATATGCACAGATTGAGTTTCTCCTTTAATGTATGCCTCAGTTGCTTTAAAAGTGAACGAATATCTTTTTTGATAGTTGCTTTGCTGTTTAAGATATCACAAATGTGATCCATAAATGCTGTTTTCTAGAATACCGAAAGCAAAATTTTATTGTTGGTAATAAGTTTTTATGAAGGCACTGCTCAAAGTTATACATTAAATTATAGATTAATTAAGATTAGTAGCACGGCTCAACTATCCTGAATCAGTTCTGTACTACAAAAATAGAGGAACGCTTTTAGAGGAACACAGCCATTGAATAGCACAGCTTTGTAAAACATATTACGGTAGTAATTACTCGTCGGGTCATTGCTTCGATGGTAATGTGCCTTCGAGTAAGTTTCTTTTTTTTTATTGTTGGAACAGAACTCTTAGACATACAACTAGCCCATTGCACTTCTTGTAAGTTCCTTTTAGTGAAATCTTTATGTCTTTTGAAGAAAGATGAGTAAGCGCATCAGTGCAAGTGCTTGAAGTACAAGCATGCACCACGTTCACACTGAGTACCTGAAATCTAATATTGCCGTCCTCCAGAAAGACACCGGCACCACTTCCTATATCCGCGAAAACCCGACTGCAATCCTTTTCTCAGATTCCGGCAGAAACCAGCTTTAGGCACAGGGTTAATCGATTGAGAGTGTAGCCTATGATATAAAGATTAAGGGGGAGGAGATTCATCAACGCGTCTAGGGCGGAGCCAGGTGCGTTATACAAAACCTCCATGCAACCAAGACATAATGTTTTTTTGAGTCTGGTAAATGTAACAATAACGTATTTTCGTGAGACCTTATTCCACCAGGCAACCAACGCATACGATATGATTGATCTTTGCACTGCCAGAAGGCCGACAGCCATCCAAATACAATATCTAGCTTCTTTGGAGAATTGGATGGTGATACTTTTAAGAACAAGATGAGTCAGACTATATAGCTTTCTCTCTCTCTTGTAAAGAGCACGTTCCACCGCAGACAGAGGATGCATTGGCAAGGCAGTTTTACGCACATGAGTCTCGGTCATTATCTACATGCTCTTCAACATGAAGAAAGGCAGACTTATAAATCTGAAGCCCTTGGTGAGTGTATAGTCTTATTTTCCGATTTTTGGTATAAAGGCTTATACTTCTCGGTATAAAGGTTTCAGTATGTATGTCAGCGCCAGGCCAGCCACCAAGGAATGGACGATCTGTAACATTGCTTGCTAGCTGGACATGCCAGTTCAAAACTTGGTGAGGTACAGCTCCCTGTAGCTTTTGTTTCATTTTGAGCTTAAGGGGAGAACTGTTGGACTCAGCTTAATAATGAAATTACCTATTTTCAAATTCAGCTTTTAATTGGCACAAACTATGCTCGTAGAGCACTACATAATTTACATGGCGCAAAGCCTTTCAACATATTTTGTGTACAGAAGAAACTATAGCCTTTGTGAGTGAGTCTGACGGAAGATCCGCAGTTTTGAATTCGGCATCGATTCTTGCAATTTCTGGAGTAAGACAATTTCAGAATAGACTGATAAGACCCAATTGCAACCATTAAAGTTCACTGTTTGGTAAAGTCTTCACGCTAGTGGCATTATTTTTTATTTCCAAGTAAAAGGTCGGAACTCCCTTTGCAGCTAGTGGCTAAAGTTATCGAACATAGATTTGAATGACGTGCGCTTCCATTAGGATAGCACTACGCATAATGAAATCAATTAACGACAACATGTCATCGCAAAATAAACCAGTGAATTGGCCGCTGAGATTACTTATCACGAAGTTTACCAGATTATCACATAAAATTCAGAGCTTGGAGGTCAATATTATAGCGCGTTTTTGGTGAGAGAGGCAGTTGATCTAAAATTGAGTGCGCTCCGTCAAAAATAGCCCATTAAGCCATAAGCATGGACCACAAATACATACAATAAAATATAGATGTTGATTTTACCAGATGATATGGTACTGACTATATTTAGACAAGCAAGTGTCTGCCGGTGGTGTCCCACAATAGAAAACTTCCGTCAATTCTTTTTGGTATCCGTTGGGGCCCCAAACAAAGTCTTCCTAGAAGCATGTATTTTGAATTCTAAAAGGATATTCTCAATTTCTAGTTATAGTAATAGCTTCTAATCTTATTGAAATCCCGTTGTAATACTATACTGCACTAATGGCCTAGATATTTGGATCTGTACACGATCAAGTCGTAGCAGATTGCTTGCGGTTACTGCACGATCTACGCATCAGCCGTTATGGTGATCGCGAGAGCCCTGTCTGTCATGCTATTGGCTCGGGAGCGCAGAGATAAATTTCTGCCCCCGGAATCTGAGGTTGCTGGCAAATGGACACATCGACTCAAACTGGTGCTGAGCTCGTGGCTGAAGTAAAGTCATGGTGAGGTGAATTACTACCTTAACTAACTTCTCTATGGACATGGGCAGTTCAACGTACTTCTACACCACTTAACTCGCATCCTGATGCGTGTCTTGCCCAGCGGTGGTGGATACAACCAAGCACACGTTCTTCGTTTGCGCAATTTGGCATCAGCATTGACATAGGGGACCGGCTAGACCAGATAATCACTCCTGAATATATCGTTGAGTTGCGAGGGCACATGGATGACCGCAGTCACCTAATCCAGTCGGTAATAACGGAAAAGAAAAGGGAAGAGCAGGCATTGGACTGGGTTACGCGTAGATATGCTTAATGCCAAGAGCCAGGAGCCAAGCTGCATTGACTGTGCGTATCTCTTTTGGGGGAAACGCCTGAAGGTCTAAATAGAAGCCCACTGGTGAGTAAACATGAAACCCCTCGGGGTACTTGCGGTGGGCGTTTTTTAGACTAAGAGACCAGCTTCCTTGTTGTTGTCGCGGGGTTTTAGGGATTTTCCCTCTATCCTCTATGATTGAAGCTACTACGTACGATATCTTTATCATCTGAGTCGGCTACATACGAGAACTTACAAATTATGTTGAAAACTATTTATTCACAAAACAGATCTGTAAAGAAGCAATTTTCAATGGATTGCAAGTAAAAATTAAAGTGTTCAAATAAGTGCTCTGCTTTTCTAGTTTTCGGAATTTTTGTTTCATCTTGGAATGGAGATATCAACTAAGCTTGGCCTATTCTGATCTCAATAATGTTGAAAAAACTATTTCAAAATTAACGTTCTTTAAATTATAGCTTAGTTTTTTGGTTACAACAGTGATTGAATTTCTAAATTTTAATCTTAATGTCCAGACGTTCACTTTAATGGCAACAATTTTTTGTATCGAATGAGGAATTGGAACAAATTTATGTACGAAATATTTACAACTTAAAGGCTACATAAGTGTTAAAAGTCAACATCTCAAATATTTGGCACCAGCACTAGTTACTGAAGAACATGTAAATATGATATAAAAACTCACCTCTTTTTCTAAGTAGTAGTTCGCAATGCAGAGGCATACATAATCCCAGCATATAAAGACAAACACTCCATAGTTAAAAGCCATGAAACTTCGTCCCAACGGACCCTCCAGTATCAGGTGCCACGTAATTTTATAAAAAACTATTGAGTAAGTTGCTCCAACGAGGCAAACTGTATTCATGGAAAACAAAATCATTATTTGTTTTTGAAGGACCGAATTGATTGCTAGAATAGCAGAAACCAACTGCTCCAGCTGTTTAGTCAAATGTATCAATGGCTGGATACTGATTTGAGTATCTTTAATCTCCTTGGGAATCACAGAGAGCTCCACTGAGTTGATGTTTATGTTTTTAAGTGATATGTTGTCGTGGTTTACTTCTTTTTCAAAAAAATTCCTTATTCTAGAGTTGATGCTTTGTAGTTCGTTTGTTGAGATCCATACGGTTACATTAAGCAACTTGGTGGAACAGCCTAAGGCGAAGTGCGGAATAAACATTGCTGTTAAATGCATAATTTGCTGTAGGGTTGGTGCCATAAATTCCATCTCCACCATGATATACATGGCAAATCCAAAATTGATAAACAAGCCTGAAAAAATCCATAAATAGGTGGCAAGCTCCTTCCATGAACAATTGGATGAATAATTTTTAGGTAAGACCTTAACAAATGCATCCAGGGCCCTTATGATGTATCTCATTTCAAAAATAGCAAATACCATCACATTTGCTCCAATTATCAAATGCAAACGAACACACTTGTAAAGCACAGGAGCAAATTCGTTTAGGAAGACAACAATCGAGGAATGAGTGAAATGCTGTTGGAAGCACATTGCGTACCAAATTGCTAAACTTATAAAGTAAATGAAGGTGGCTAGAGTTATTTTGAATTTCCGCACATCGGCATTGAACCAATAAATTTGATAGTTGCAGCTTAGAAATAATAAGTTCAGAACACGCAATATTCGATTGTGATTCATTTTACGTAGAACAAGTATGACAGTACAAGTAGATTGCCGCGATCGTCAGTAAACTAAATATATTTGGATTTTCGGATGTGGTACTCGTATTCGAAAGCATTTGCTAGTAATATTTAGGGAGTTATTAATCTAACCAATGAGCGTGACCAATTCGAT
The DNA here is from genome assembly GCA_907269105.1 of Volucella inanis. NCBI lineage: Eukaryota > Metazoa > Arthropoda > Insecta > Diptera > Syrphidae > Volucella > Volucella inanis. The sequence continues at coordinate 158,273,216 of OU026155.1, forward strand.
TAGAGAAATTTGCATCAGTTAGCCGATCAGTAAGGGCCAACTTTAAGCACAATAATCATTTAGGAGTAAACAAAAAGCTAACGAAAGTTACGTACACATACGTATTCATATGTGCGTACATAATAACATGTGTCTATCGATAGTTATTGCCGCCGTTAACGTTTTTCAAACGTGCGTATAAAGCTGAGGGTGGCTATGTACATATATAAAAGGGTTGCCACCATTCACTCTCAAAAGATTACGGACTTCTCTGAATATGCCTTAAGTTATTTAGTGAACTAGGGGAACTCAGGATTATTTTGTAGCAAATTTATGAATATGTGGTGGTACCCTCAAATATTAAAAAAATTCTTGTACATCCTTGTACAATATTTCAATACAACTCTTATTTCTCGACACGGAGCATTCTGCTTTTCTTTAACTTCGTTTTTTCTTTTCGCGATAGTTTATAGATATAGACATATAGAATATTAAGCTAAGCAAATTATAAATAATCCACATTGTAAAAATAAAAAAAAATTCGCAGTTAAATAAAACCTTCGACAACACAATTCGCAAAGTGGTTCGTGCTAATAATATTAATTAAAAATATATTATGGATATGTATGGTAATAGATTGGGTAAACCAGTACAGCCTGTCTGGAAAGTGCTATAAGCGGGTGTATCATGCTTGCGAAAAAATTCTTTCGGAGATTATTTCATTATTCTTGTTTTAAGCTGAGTTTAATGTGCACTCAATAAGTTGGCTGTGTAATGCCGAAATTAGGGTGCGTGTGTAGATGTTCTATTAAAAAGTTGACAAAATATTGTCGGGTTGCAACAATTTTAGTAGCAATATTTCGTTATGTAGTCAAGACTACTGAGAAACATAAGATGGAATGACTAATACTAGATACCAGATTCAAATCTACTCCTTGGTTGTTCTTGGTAAGTTATGGTTAGTGGTGTAGAGATTTTAGGTGTACATATATATGACCGGTTTGTTCTTGAGTACTTTATGACCACAAAGGACAAGCAGGTGATCGATTTTGATGATTATCGAACTTTCGCAATAATTCTCTCAGTATTTAAGATTTTAATTTCGGGTTGATGTAGCCCAACCTAATCGTATCTTCTAAGTTTCAGGCCGAAGTGTTGTATTTTGTGTAACACGTCCAAACAAATTTGCCTCTAAAAGAGCATTTGTTCTTTGTGTCGGAGACTCAAATTTCTCTACTACTGTTGACTTCTCAATAGATTTCTGTTTTTTTTTTGTAAGATTTTTGACATGGTCTTCTCATCTACACCGACGGATCAAATATGAACTGTGGTGTGTGGGCCGGTGTCTACTCGGAATCACTTAAAAAAAAATCACATGCTGGATTTTACCAACGTCTTTCAAGCAGAACTACTGGCAACCAGCGAGGCTTACACCCATATCGGGTAAAAGAATACGAGATCTAATCCGTTTTCTTAGCCCTATAGGCTGGATCGACGAGCTGAAAGTGTCACATACTCAACAACACGAGGTCACACGAGTCGTATTAACAAAAAGGCATTTTCTAGTGCTACTTAAGTTCATGTTAAGCCGCCACTTCTACCTACCTACCGAGACTCCTACTCACAAAACCTTACTCCTCTAAAGGAACATCGTCCATGTCGTCGCCCCGCGGAGCCTGTGTAAAGCATAACTTTGTGGGCTATCGGAGTAGCCTTTGAATAGAAGTCATAGGCATGCTAGTCGATTATTAGTCAATTATTAGTCACATATTTCGTCATGTTGGTGGCTTATTAGACTGACGATGGTCTCCTGGGTGTCTGTTTTAAGTGGTTGTGTTACGAATGTTGGAGTGGATTTGTGTATCAGGGTGGGTAAATAGTTTTTATGTGTAACTATATAATAAGAATAATAATCCTAAATTAAAAGAAAATAATTTAATAAAAAATGGTATTCTTATTCATAATAATAAAGATAAAAATAAAGAAAAAATAGAAGAAAAATAATATCAACATGGGCTGAAAAGTCAGTGCCGTTTCTAAGAGAGGGCACCACTTCAATTAAATCCATATCATTTTCAGTTATTTCCAACCTTCAAAAGATACGTGTATAAATTTGACAGCTGTGGGACGATAAGTTCTCGAGATATAGTGTTGTGAGTGAAGCAACTTTTGTTATTGTGAAAAAAAATGGACTCAAAGCAATTTCGTGTGTTGATTTATCATTGCCTTTTGATGGGAAAAAATACAGACGATGCAAAGAAATGGCTTGATAAGTGTTACCCGGACTCTGCACTAGCCGAACGAACCATTCGCAAGTGGATTGAAAAATTTAAAAGTGGTCATACAAGCACCGAAGATGATGCACGTAGTGGGCGTCCAAAAGAGGCTGTTTCAGATGAAAACATTAAAAAAGTCCACAAAATGATTAAGAATGACCGTAAAGTGAAGTTGATCGAGATAGCTGAGGCTCTGAAGATATCAAAAGAGCGTGTTGGATGTATCATCCACGAATATTTGGACATGCGAAAGCTCTGTTCAAAGTGGGTGCCGCGTTTGCTCACAGTCGACCAAAAACAACAACTTGTTAATGATTCAGAGCAGTGTTTAAAGCTGTTCAACCGCAATAAAGCCGAAGTTTTGCGTCGGAATGTGACAATGGATCCACCACTTCACACCAGTGTCAAGTCGGCAGTCAGCTGAGTGGCGAGCAGGCGACGAACCTCGTCCAAAACGACCAAAAACTCAACAGTCGGCTGGCAAGGTTATGGCATCCGTATTTTGGGATACACATGGAATAGCTTTCATCGACTATCTCCAAAAGGGGCAGATTATTAACAGCGACTATTTCATTGCTTTGTTGGAGCGTTCGAAGGACTAAATCGCATTTGAAGAAAAAGAAAGTGCTGTTTCATCAAGACAATGCACCGTGTCACAAGTCGATGAAAACGATGGCAAAATTGAATGAATTCGGCTACGAATAGCTTCCCCACCCACCGTATTCTCCAGATTTGGCCCCCAGCGACTATTTCCTGTTCGCAGACCTCAAAAGAATGCTCGCCGGAAAGAGATTTAAGACCGATGAAGAAGTAATCGCCGTAACAGAGGCCTATTTTGAGGCTAAACCGATATCGTACCACAAAACTGGTATCGAAAGATTGAAAAATCGTTTCAATCAGTGTATCGCTTTCGAAGGCAACTATATTCATAAATAAAGTTGAATTTTGCAAAAATTTTGTGTTTTACTATAAAACGGCACTGACTTTTCAGCCCATTTGTTATGTATGTAAGCCGGGATAGTGTGTGTGGTGTGTATTTTATCTGTGACTTTTATTCGTGTATGTGTTTATGTCTATAGGGTTTTCCAATAGGGACTTGACAACTTTAAATTTAATTTGTAAACGCACTCTTTCACTAATCATCAAAATGTCACTGTCAATTTATTCAGTAAATTGACATTTTCATTATGGTAAAGTACACTAACGAGCTACCGATTGGGTTCTGGAGAAGATGCGCCAAGATGATGGATTTCATCGCACAATCATCTTCAGTGACGAAGCTTATTTTTGGCTCAATGGGTTCGTCAATAAGCAAAATATGCGTTATTTTTGTGGTGAAAACCCACATGTTGTTCATGAATCACTTCATCCACAAAAAATAATTGTTTGGTGCGGTTTGCATGCCGGCGGCGTTGTTGGCCCATATTTTTTCGTCGACGATAACGATCGTCACGTTACTGTGAATGGTCAGCGTTATCGAGCCATGATCAACGATTATTTTTGGCCCGAATTGGAAGATATGGAGTTGGACGATCCTGGTTTCAACAGGATGGTGCCACAAGCCACACAGCACACCTACAATATTTAAGAGTAAGTATGGTGAGCGTGTTTTCTTAAGACATGGGCCTGTCGATTGGCCGCCTCGTTCGTGCGATTTAACGCCGCTTGACTATTTTCTGTGGGGCTACGTTAAGTCATTGGTTTATGCCAACACGCCGACGACGTTGGAAGAGCTCTGAGCCAATATTGAATGCGAAATAGCGGCCGTTTCGGCCGAAATGTGTGGGAAATTGGGTCCAACGAATCGACCGCTGCAAACGTGCCCGCGGTGGCCATATGAAGGAAGTCGAGTTCCATTAATAAATGTTTTGATTGTACATCAAGCCAATAATAAAGTTTTTAAAATATCTCAAATGGTTTGCCTTTCATTTAAAAAAAAAAAGTTGTCAAGTGGTTATTAGAAAACCCTATATATTGATCATATTTGACATTTGTGAACTAGACAGCTGCAGTATAAAAACAGACAAACAATGGAGCGCTATACTCCGCAAAAGCGTGTAACAATTGCATCGATGTTTTTGACCAATAATCGGCCGGTGGTGTTAGCGCAGCGTGAATTTCGATGTCGATTTCCTAATCGTGTAGCGCCAACTGGACAAACATTCCGACATTAACTACTCAACTCGAACAGAACAGAGTGGAACCACAGATCATGTAGCGAGTGGCCGCCACCTACCTTGTCGTTCGGCCGATGCCACTGAGAATGAAGAAATATCAACCAGACGACGGGCCACGAAATTGGGCAACACCAGACGGACCCTACGAGCCACAATTGATATTGAGAAGGAAGTGTTGCCTGGTAGCGTAATCCCCAATTTTGGTGATTTGGCATGTCCAGCAAAATCGCTCGATTTAGCCATCCCAAACTTCTTCTTTTGGGGCTACTTATCCCTAGAAAATAGTTCCCTTTACCTTCTTTATTGTTTGACTTACATAATCTTGCTTTCTTGCCAACTCAGTCACCGGTGGTGTGTTTCGCGTTGTGGATGGGTTTTGCTTGTAAGTGTTATTGTTTTTGATATACAATGATCCCAGAAGTACCCGGCCTGACCAAGACATGGCAGTAGTTGTTTGAAAATATCACTGTTTTGGAAAGTACGCAATCTATAAAGCATATGTTTCAAGTTTGAAAGCGCAACATTGTTTAGTATTTGTTTGGCAGCCATCAATAGCGAACGTTGTCAGTGAATTTGTGAAAATGGAAAAAATTGGTCATCGTTATGTGATACAATACTTTTATTTGAAAGGCCTCAGCCCAATGAACTGGATTCTACTCTGGGTGAGTCTGCTCCTTCGTTTACAACAGTAAAATTTTGGGTTGCTGATTTTAAACGAGACCATACGAAATACCATCACCAAAAATGGTAAAGAAAATCCACAAAGCGGTACTGGATGATCGTCGACTGAAAGTGCGAGAGCTAGCAGACATTGTAGGCATTTCAAAAAGTGCGGTACACCGCATATTATTTGAAAATTTGGACATGAGAAAGCTGTGTGCAAGATGGGTGCCACGTTTGCTCACACTCGAGCAAAAACAGTGTCGTGAACATTTTTCAATTGAGTGTTTAGCGAACTTTCATAGCAACAAAGCAGACTTTTTGCGCCGTTTCAGAATAATGGATGAAACATGGGTCCATCACTTTACACCCGAGACAAAAGAACAATCAAAGAGAGAACCGGCTCCAAAAAAGGCGAAGACAGTTTCATCTGCAGGCAAGGTCATGGTGTCGATTTTTTGGGATGTGCGTTGGATCATTTTCATTGACTATCTTGAAAAAAGAAAAACTATCAACGGCCAGTAATATGCAAACTTATTTCAACGTTTGAGCGAAAAAATCAAGGAAAAACGGCCGCATTTGGCTAAGAAGAAAGTGTTGTTTCATCAAGACAATGCACCAGCTCACAAATCCGTTATTGCAATGGCCAACATTAATGAATTAAAGTTTGAATTGCTACCTCATGCATCCTAATAGCCAGATTTAGCACCCTCGGATTATTTTCTGTTCCGAAAACTTGAAAAAATGTCTCAGTGGTCAAAGATTTTCCAATGATGAAGAAGTGATGTCGGCAGTTAATGACTAATTTGAGGAGCAGGGCAGTTCTTATTATAAAACGGGTATCGAACTTTTGGAACATCGCTGGGAATAGTGTATAGAGCTGAAAGGCGATTATGTTGAAAATTAAATAAATTTTTTTCCAAAATTTTTGTGTTTTCTTAGTTGTGTCGGGTACTTCTGGGAAAAGCCTTGTATGTACAGTGTACTCGTAATTTTGACGAATGGTTAACGTATGTGTAAATTTTACAAATTTTGTTTGTGTTGATCTGTGTTTCTTTTTTTTTTGTTTTGTTTTTATATAGTACGGTGATTTGAACAATTGCTGCGATGTCATTTGTTGCGGATGACAGAATAGCACCTAAGGGTGATGAAAACTACTCAAATGTTGATTTTTCTGAAAGTGAGAGTGAAGACGGTTTATGGATTGACGTCGTGGAAAGCGATGTTCAAGACGAAGCTTCCGACCTTGGTGAAAATGAACAAGAGAATTCTACTCGGAAAGGACAATCTTCTTCCTGAACTTCTGCGATAAATATTGTCTGCATGGCTAGAGGACCAGCCCGTTCACTCAAAAATATGACAAATCCTCTCGATTTATTTGAATCTTTTATCACAAAGGAAAGTTGTGAAGAAATGTTTAAATGGACCAACGTTGAAATATATATAGAGAAACGTAACTTCAACTCAAAATGATTAATGATGGAACTCAATGCTCTCCAGCACGTGATGGATATTTTTAGCAGATGCGTTGAGGGACAACCACCTTACAAGCTATGAGTTGTTCAACACAGCTTTCTGTGGAAACCGATTCATTACATGTATGAGTCGAGTATGAGGGAATTCAAACCATACAGTTCGATCCGTTTACATCAATTCGGAAAATATGAGACTAACTGATGATTCAGTGTCGAGCTTATTACATCCCTGGAAGCAACTTTACCATAGATGAGCAATTGCTTGCATTCCGCTGTCGCTGCAAATTTAAAATGTACATACAAAAATTTAAATGATGTGTGATAGTGGAACCAGATACATGGTTGATGTCATGCCCTACCCTGGGAAAGGAACACAAAGCATACCTCTTACGGAATATATTGTGAATAATATTACACGGAGTATTAATGGTTCCAACAGGAACGTTACCACCGATAACTGGTTTATTATAGTTTCATTACCAAAAAAATTGTGATGAAGAAGCAGATGTCAACCCATCAATTTGACATTTTACATTACATTTTACAATTCCACTAAAGGTGGTGTCGATACTTTTGATCAAATGTGTTCAAATGTGTCATGCAACCGGAAGACAAACAGGTGGCCCATGAGCATATTTTATGATATGTTTAATATACCTGGCATCAACTCGTATATAATTTAATTTCAGCGTATCGGAAGGTGAACCATTATCTCGAAGAAATTACGTGATGCAATTGCATGAGAAACTTGTTGAACCGTGGCTTAAAAATCATCTAGAAACAACAACAATGACACGAAAAATAAAGGACATAATACAGGATGTGTCTGGTTTAAATAACCAACAACGAGTTAAGGGCCAACATTAAGGTCAAATTTCTGGACCATCTGATTCTGTAAGAGCAAAATGTATCCGGAATTCTTCTAGTAAAACGAAAACTGTCTTAATCTGCAATCTCCATTGCAAGCAATACATATATTCCAGCGCTTCCTCCAATCTTCTAAACACTTTTCATATGACGATTTTGGAATCGCCTTCGGCTTCTTCTGCAATTTTTTTTTTGTCGCTTTAATCGTCTCAAAACGCTTTCCGCGACGTGGTAACTTGAGTCGTGAGAGTAGGAAAAGTCACAAGGAGCCATTTTTTCCACATTTTAGAGTCGCCGTAAGCTACCGTTAACATTTTCAACGCTTCCGCATATGATATTTTTTTAGAAACACAAAATTTCAGGGAAAACTCTTTGTTCAAGAAAATTTGACATTGCGGAATTCGCAGAACGCAAAAACTCACGACATATGGCGCTCAAACAGTTATTTGGTACAGATGACAGATGTACCAACCTAAAAAACTAGCTTTTTAAATATTTCTCAAGAGCGGTTTGTTTTAATTGGAAATTCCGGGTATGTAATGCACATCACAAATTTTAGAATTTATACTGATAATACCAGCGCTATTCATGATAGTTGTTTTTATTTCACGGTTTAAATAACTTCTAAAAAAACACCACACTAACGGCAGTATAGGCTTCATTATAAAAACTTCAAATAAAAACTTGGTTAACATATCCAATAATTTTTTTTTTTCAAAATTTCGGAAAAGAATATTAGATTAGGTAAATGATCTAAAAATGGCAGCTGTTCAAGGCCGCCCTGTCTGAAAGTGCTCTCGTTCAACCCAAAGTGTGGCAGAACCAGATATCATGAAGTACTGTAAGCATATTACTTATGTTTTCGTGGTAAGGACGACGCATCCCCAAACCTGGAGAAGCATTGTAGAATTTCCTAAGACGAGTAGCAAGTTACACCAAAGTCAGTTACCCACTTCGGGGGATGAGGGTGCTGTTGTTGCCCCATTAAAGGTTAATTCACTACTTTTCCCTTTTCAAGAACCTGTCTTATTCTTGGAAATCTTTATCTGCTGAAGTTTCGAATACATCAGAAGGCGTATATACATATTTTCTGCCTCTGTTTTATGCTGAATTATCTTGATCAATACTCGCGTTCAGTGGGTCATAATTGATACACATCAATCAGTATGGCTATCACTCGAAGGTGACATAGTGGGACGAATTAAGTTTTCCTTTCGTGTAGCTGCATTGCAAGAGTACTTAATGATTTCAGCATACAGAAATATGATATATCTCTCCTTCTTTCGAAAAAGGGTTTTTCCAAAACTACTGCGTAAGCTTTTCCAAAAATACTACTCTTTAGAAGTTTTTCTGAGCAGATGAAAAACAGAATTGGTCCAGCCCGTCCCTAAATAACGCTAGACTTCTTCTTTCTCCTCCTATCGCTCATGAAATATCTCAAAACCACGAAACGTTCTCAATGACAGGCATTACATTCTACTAACAGAGTAGAATTTACCGCTTCCAAAACACAATGCTGTATACTTTCGTTAAATCGAAATTTAAAGAGCAAGCTATCATTCACGAATGGCACTTGCATCATCGAAAACGAAAAACTTTCCATTCTCGGTTTGTGTGTCAATGATAACCTACAAACGCTGAAACGACCACATATTCGATGCCGTCAAAAATGCTGTGACATGTCTAAGTTTCCTCAAGCGATGTAAAAAATGTTTCATCTCCTCTGATCACACCTAAATATATAAGGCATTTATCCGACCAAAATTGGACTACGATGCCCACATTTGGTCAGGTGCTCCTAAAACCTCCCTGAATAGGATTCAAAACTGTGCGGGTAAAATTATAGGTGCTCTTAATATCACACAATCAGTTCACAACCTTGAACACCGACGTAATTTTCCCTGCCACACCTTGTTGTATCACTATTCTCACCACCAGCTCCATTTAAATTGCCTGTAGCATTCCGTCCTTTAAAACCTGCAGCCACAGCACCCGTAGCTTTGAATGCTCATTAGTTTACTCTCAAGTCCACTTACGGACATACTCTGGAATATCATGATTCTTTCCTGAGCCATAAAACTCGCTTATGGAATACCCTGTCGAGCTCTTTATTTCCTAGTCATTATAACCTTCAAACATTTAAAACCAATATGCATCGGTACTCCTCTACACATTGTGCCTTATTCCTACAGAGTCCAGGAATTATAAGCCCGGATGCCATCAAACAGAACTTTGAATATAGTAGTCATATTTTGCTTATGCAAATGTAACATTGGAAAAAGACAGTACAATACATCTATTACGTTACGGAGATTATTTTCCGGAATTAACATTGTGAATTTAAATGTGCTAAAACGAAGATTCGTTTTTAACGTAGACGTATTGGCTAAGCCACAATGATCTTGTTAAAAAAAAAATCTTAATCTAAATGGGTTACTAAAATATAGTTGCAATCAGAGTAATAGAGGTGGTCTTAAACTTTTGAACGATAGTGTAAATGTACATGAACCTACAACCTAATCCAAGCCCACAAAAACTTATTCGGAAACGATAGTGTATTATTACTATTATTTTACTTTTTAAAAAAAGCAAAAAACCACTGAAAACCAAACTCGTACGGACTTGCGGTGAGCTTTAATTGTGTGCATATGGAATTGAGTAGTTACCTGTTCACGATATACGATATTTGTTAACCCAATTCACGTTTAAGGTTCTCTATTCGTTAAATGTACGCATGTAAATAAATGATACAAAACAGATGGCAAACAGCTGTACAGGCATACACCAAATTAAGAACAGCAAAGCGACATCAATTTGCAATAATTGTAAAACCAAGCATCCATATCCATTAATGAATGTATAGGCACTGAATATATACATACATACCTATATTTGAGTGGGTGATATTTGGCTACCAGTTCCAGCAATCTTGTTGCATTCCAGCTCAAAGTTCAAAAGTATATGTACCACACAGCAGTGCGCAACTTAAATAATAAATCGTTCCTGTCGAGTTTAATTCGCACTTCGTCGATAATACAGATTATCTTACTCAAACACAATGGAGAGTAAACATGAAGAAAATCCACTCAATCATAACCAGTGCTGTGCAACAAATTGACTCATTTTTCTCAGGGACGCCCAGTCAAGTAGACGATTTAAGAATTTTATTTTGCTATTTTTTCTCGTTTGTTTTTGTTTTTTTTTTTTTTAATCATATGAGATATACCTGCACATGTGCATACATACAGACGATACACAATAGCTTTCAATGGAGTAGAGTGGTTTAATTAATTTAAAAACCCTAACATTGAGTTGCTCAGCGCAGTTTGATCGCAGACGTTAAACCAATTGGATTGGAGTGTCTACAGTCTACACCAAATAAAGACCAGCCAAAACAAAGCGACGCGCACTGTCCACATATTTACTTCCACACCGATTTTACATATCATCAGGTTTCTTGTGTAAATAATTAAAAAAAAAATAATAATAATAAAATAAAAATAAAGCAGAAAAGTAAAGTGAACTATTAAAACTGATTGTACGCCGTCGTGAATTTTGAATTGAATTGTAATTGCGAAAGATTGATCGCAGTAGTGTCAACAGTGAAAGTGATAAGTTATCGGTTTCATTTGATTATTTTATTTTTTCGTTTTGGTTTATTTTGGATAACGCTTCAGTCACACGCCCAGGCAATCCTCTTTTGAAAGGTATGTATGTCCTCATGTACATACAAGTATGTACATATGTAAATACATATGAATCAATTTTATTGAACTGTTTTTGTTTGGTATCGTTAAGAGATAATAAATATTTGAATTTATCGACATAATCTTGTCATATGATATAAAAAAGATTTTTGACGTTTTTTGCTTCCTTCAATTTGCCCCTAATTTTATTGATAGATGCGAGTGTGTCCATTTAAATACCTAATTCTTGAGCGTTAGTAATTTTGTGCATGGATCCGATTCGTTTATATTTACATGTTTTTTGCTTACACTCGTATTCTGCTATTCTGTCATATTGGGTTAATTGAAAAAATACGTCAACATTTAATTAACTTTATTGGCCGTTATAAACTAGGTCTTTTATAAATGTTTTCTAATGTTGACGTATATTCCTGTAGATTACGAAGTCCATATGGCTAAACTCCAACCATTAATAATGAACATATCGGTAAGGTTTTGGTGAACGATGCGCAATTTGATGACAATGTGGAGGGCCTATCACATTGTTTATTTATCAATTATCGTATCCGCCACGATATCGCTTGACGACCGCCAAATTAAACATAAAAATACCTAGAATACAAACAACAATAGATTTGATGGAATGCATGTAAAAAATAGAAGCCTAACACCAAGCTATTTATGTTAAAACTGTTTCGCACACAAAAAACGAGACTCAACTGCATAGGATTTATATTTACAAGTAAAAGTTAGAGAACAGAAAATAGGAATTTATAGAAGTTTGAAAGAATTCTTACTCGTTTGTTGATTTTTATGTAGATGATTAATTGAAACCTTGGCTATACATATATTCTACTGTAACATGATATAACATATAAAAAAAAGCGCAAAAGTTTTGTTTTTGAATACCAGAACTTTCGATAACGATGTTATCAAATTTGACAAAGCTAAATATATCCTACATTATTTTGGCTAATAATCATAGCAAAACCTACACTACAACAGTGCTTGGGTTTTGTGGAAATTTATTTCAAAAGTCACATTCTACTCGCCGAAATTTTAAAGCACTCTGTCTATTTTTTTGGTGGGCATAATCATTTATATGAGCAAGCTCTATGTCGAATAATCGGTAAGTCAACATCCACGTATTAACTACTAGACAATTCTCGACAAGAATGAAGTTGTATTGTGCGCAATAAATAAAATATGGCCGGATTAACGCTGGTGACATAATAAGTCTTAATTTTTTTTCTCTTTAAATAAGGCCGAAGGTCAGTAGAGATCATGAAATATGTTCAATAGGCACGATGATTGTGCAACTCATCACAGAAACTCACGCCATCAATTTATGGAAATCACAATTTGGCGAGAAATTAGTTTCGCGCACTAAAATGGGTTGTAAAATGGTTTCCGAGATCAATCGATTTAATACCTCTCAACTGGTTATTTAAAGGCTACAAACGAAGACTTGGAAGTTAATATTGTACATAGTTTTCGTGATATACAAGCATAGAAAAATTGATAAAAAATTGAACTGACTGAACGGACCTTTCTATTCAAATATAACATGCTAACAATTTTTTTTAAGAAAGAAAATATCCTGGCAACTAAATTGCTTTTGATATGTTTTAAAGGCCCATTGCAATACAACGGAACTACAAATTAGTTTGTAAAGTTATTTTCAATACATTTCGTTGACATTGTTAAACCGTTAAAAAAATATTTACTTTCCTTATCACATGGGCTTCAACCAACGGCCCTTTAATTCAGAATGATTTCGCACCTATCACCCCAGTTGCATAATTCAATGAGTATCTATTGTAGACATGATGGGTAGGACTCATCGCAGACCGAGAAGACGAATTTTTCTTCATTAAGCTGATGTCTCTGTACAGTATACACCTTGACTGTCTCGAACTGTAACCAACTTCAGACTGCTATAATTTCCAAACCGTTCATTACTGTGAGCTCAAATTTTGACATATGACAGATAATTTTATTATTTACCTTTTAAACGATTTGCGTCTCAGTTGTGTTGAAAAATTTTTATCCGCGATGTTCAAACATGATAGTGTGATTGCTTTATATTTCGGTGGAAAACCACAAGTAGCTATCGTTAGAGCCCTCTAACACCTCAACGTGAATAAATAATTTATGTCTCGAACCATAGCTCGTTACCGTGATATTGGCAGCGTTGCAAAACGCCATGTAGGTGGTCATAAAAAAATAGCAGCATCGGTAGAAATGGTTCGGAAAGTGAAGGCTCGAATTGAGCGAAATCCGCGTCGAAGTGGAAGAAAAATGGTTCGTGAGCTCAACATATCGTTGGAACGGATGCAATACACACTAAAAAATGAGCTTGGGCTCAAGACATTGAAGTTCCAAAAAACACACGATCTTGCACCGGAACAGCAAAAAGTTAGAGTCGAAAGAGCGAAGGACGTAATAAGTCCTGTGCGCAATAAATAAAATATGGCCGGATTAACGCTGGTGACATAATAAGTCTTAATTTTTTTTCTCTTTAAATAAGGCCGAAGGTCAGTAGAGATCACGAAAGTTGTGAGTTGCCGAATTTGGTTTTTTCCGATGAGTCGCCATTTGTTATCGAGCAATATGTCAACAAACAAAATGACCGAGTTTATTTGCCAGAGAGGTCCTTCGAAAATTTACACCTTCGGACGGCCACCAGAAAGCAGGCATCACCGACGGTGATGGCTTGGGCCGCCATAACCGGTACGATGGTCGCTCTCCGCTCGTATTTTGGACCGTTTCGTCAAAATTAATGCGATCGTATACCGTGAAACTGTCTTAGAGACAGTATTGAAGCCTTGGGCAAACAATAATTTCGGTCGGAGGCCATGGACATTTCAACAAGACTCGGCACCGTCTCACAAAGCGCGCGTCAACCAAGATTGGTTAAAAACAATGTTCCACGCTTCATTTCCTCGACATAATGGATTGCAAATTCTCAGGATGCAAATCCGTTGGATATCTCTGTCTGGGGTATTTTGAAGGCGAAGGTTGGCACTAAAAAATACCAAAGTTTGGACGACCTCAAACAAGCACTTCGCCGGGAATGGGCCAAAATACCTCAGAGCCACTTGCGCGCAGCGTGCGATGCTTTCTTCGGCCGTCTCAAGGCCATTATTCACGCCAAAGGTGGACATATTGAAAACTATTGATACAATTTGAAAATTGATGTATTTTCCAACATATTTTGCTTTGCCACAATAAAATTTATCAAAAAATAAAAAAATTATAGCATTTTAAAAAGTTGCAGTTCGAGTCAGTCATCCTGTAGTTATCCATTAAATCATTTTCTTAGACGTTTTTATCTATTTGTCCGCATTGTGGTTGCTCTTTCGATGGCATTAACTTTAAAATGAGTTTTCATGTAGCGATTGGTATAGTTTTTACTTTTTCTTTGTGGTATGTTAGAGTATGTAGTGCCATGTTTGGTGGTCCAAAAATTTTCCTATGCCCCGGTACCATATAAAGGTGAATGTGGAACTGCTTTGCCATCTCTTTTAGGGCTGTAGCATTAAAGCATTAAAAATGGAAGAAAAGAAAAAAATTTGGATGGAGTCCAAACTCAGTTCCTACACGAACTTCTTCTGAAAGAACTAATAAACATCACTCAGAATGCCTATCAAGAATTATTTATTTACAAAGGTTACGCTACAATTCGAGGTGAATCTGAGCCTCAACTAACAAGCCTCTTCAGTAAGCCCGGTTGCGCACAACAAGTTGGTTGAGATCTCCTTCTAGTTTGACCTACCTGAGGTGAGATCTTCCTCTATTACATTATCCCTCCGGATGAGATTCCAAACTCTGCACACCGGAGCATTGCTGTATATTCGCTCTGCATGCCCTAGCCATCAAGCACCGTCTACTGACTAGGTCGATATCGCTGTACTGTTCGTATAGTTCGTCGTTGATTTTACTCTCGAAACGACTGAGGAAATCTTCATCCGCTTTCTATAGGATTCATGCTTCAGCACCATAATGTAGGTCTTGCATCAGCCAAGGTAGATAAAGTCTCTTATAACTTCGAAATTATAGCTGTCGACTGTAATATTTTGTCCAATTCGTCGACGTCGTGTGTTCCTTCTTGTTATATCCTGTCAACAAGAAGGTTTACTACTGAAACTATTTTGGCAGCTTACGTTTCAAAATTGTCGAAAGCACTGGTGGCAGCCCGTTGATTTTTGCCAATTATGTCAATAACATTGGCGTATGCTAGTAATTGTAAAGATTTTCGAAAGACTGTGCCGCGAACACCGAACACCGAACACCGAAACACTTCTGACGAGTATGTAGAAACTAGACATAGCTCGTATCTATAGAAGCTTTCATATGTCATGTCGAAGAGAAGGCAATGGGCGTCGATTCTTGAGTTTTTCTAGTACCTACCAGATTGTGAAAATATGGCCAATTGTGGACTTTCTTGGTCTGAAATCGCACTGATAGGGGCAAATCTGGTTGTTGACGTTTCAGATCTTTATAGTTGGTGCAGTTAAGAGGGTCTCCTTTTCGTTGGATTGGGCAAACGCTGCCGAGGCTTTATTCTTTAGCCATACACACTTCTGACCACATCTGAGGAAAAAATTGTATGCTCTGCACAAAGTCATTTTCATTAGCTTTGAATACCTCTGTTATTAAGTCGTCAGGTCCAGGTGCTTCGTTGGATTTCAGCTTAGATATTGCTTTACTTACCTCATTTTGATCAGGTGGTTGGAAGCTTTGGCTAATATCGTCTAAGTTGAATGGTTTACTCTGCCTCACGACGCGATGTTGGGATTTGTCGCCATTATACATTTTGTAGAAAAAGTCTTTCCATATTCACAGCACCCACTGTGACTTAACTACAAGATTTCCTTCTTTATCTCTGCAGGTTTTTGTAAGTGTCTTTACCTGTTGGTAAACTTCCTTGCGTAACACCTGGAGTATAACCTCTCATCATCTTCGATCGTTTTCTTTTTTTTTTTCATAGAATTGACGAATAGCTCTCGTCCTTCGTTATAGAGCAGCTTTGTAGGCTTTTTGTTTTTGTTTAGCTGCATGTGCATGGCCGTATTCTTCATCAAAAATTGGCACGTTGGCAGCATTGCCGTTGGTCTTCGGTACTTGATACTGGCGGCATAGTAGTTGCTGGGAAATTTCGAGCTTCGTGTTCGACGAACTTGCTATTGGTCTCTTGCTATTGCAGCTTTTCTACGTTATATCTTCACACTGCAATTCTTTTTAGTTGTAGCGCTTGTGAAATCCGCATCCGCACCTGTGATCAATTTGATTTATAGTTTCATGATCCTGAAACCACCATGTCCCCCTTGTGTATATTGAGATAAGGAAACCGTGTTCTATATGTCACACAAAGTCAAAAACCCTCAGAGGTGGTGTCGCATAGGCTATGCTTTCCAAATGTTCTACCGAAGTTACCCTTCTTTCCTCTCCTGGCGGATATTAAAATTTACGATGTCTACTCCTCTATTAATTCACTTAAAAGTTTTCGTCCGCCCATAATTTTTAATATTTTTAATGAAATAAGCTAAAACGAAAAGCTTCCCAATATCAGAATAAATTATACAATAGAATGAGCTGAAAAATAAAACAAAAATTTTTCAATCACGACCTCACACATATAATGATGTATGACGATTTACTCATGCATACAAGTGTTTGATAGGGTCTGCATGACTGTCTAAGTTCCCTTTTAGGCTTAGATTTGTGGTATGCTTGTTCTCATGGGCTTTTAGTTTTTTTTGTTTTTTTTTATCGAAAACTTTAATTACATATATAAAATGTGCCAGCATTGTATAGTTTTAACAAATTCGTTATCAAATTGGATGACCTCGAAATTATTTTAATGTCTAGAGCTGTTTTCTCGAAAACTGCTGTGAGTTAATGTAGCTGAAATGCAGGAAATAGCACTTTTAACAATAAACATAATTTATATTTATATTGCTTTAATGATTTTTAAAAAGTTTTTTGCGAACACGAATAATCGCAAGCAGTTTGCGGGGTTTTCTCTCTAATTTCTAATGAACTCATAAAATAAAAAATATCGAGTACACTACAAAAGAGCTACATCAATTATTTAAAACACTTTGCAGATCACTCAAAATATTTGCAAAGATGCAGTGCTTATCATGAAAATTAAATGTCTGATGATTATTATATTATTATAGTATGTGTCTGACTTAACTTTCGTAACATTTCTTAAAGATTTCACATTTATATATTAATTATCTGTAAATACTGCCTTTTTTTCTGTTTATTGCATTCAATGTGAGTAACAAAAAGTTGCTTTTCCTCAATTAAAAGTTGGCTGGCAGAAAAGCAGAATTTTCTATTCGGAGTTGCTTAACATCACAAGTTAATGTGTGCTTACTAATCAAGCAAATTTCATAATCAAAACACTGACCTAAATATTGTTAATGTGGTATTGTATTAACTAATGTAAGTTTGACTAAAAAGTATTCGTACCATATGGTAAATCTTTAGGGTGTAACTCTTATTAACACTCTTATAACATTAAGAAATTCACAGGTACTAACATAAGTACATATTTGACGTAATAAAATAAGGAAAATAACGATATAGAAATTTGTACTTAATAATGAAAAATAATACAGTTTTTACAATTAAGATTCTGTTTGAGATGCGACTACTTCATAGATATTAGTGACTTCTTCTTGAAGTACATATTGTAAATGAATCACGTTTAAACTAAATAAATTATATTTTAAAATTTAGGCCCACGTGGATCTGTGATCTTCCTCCACTTGGACTCAATATGAGCTTCTGAGGAAGCGTGCGAGACTGGTAACGCCTATATTGTTTAGATCCAGTATCCAGTGATGACGTCTATGATAGCGCTGAGATGGTTTTTATTTAGAAAGATCAAACTCTTAGATCGAGTTAGACATGTTGACCCAACAGTCCACCTAAGGTTAGTTTAGTTTGCACCTAGCGACTGGTTCACACTATATATACTATATAATCGTAAAGTAGTTCCAATTTTGGCCAGTTCGTCGCCCCTACAATTTTGTGGAATATCTCTGTGGCCTGATACCCAACATAGAAGGATATTAAACTGCTTAGACATATGGCTGAGAGATGATCGGCAGACAAGGGCGGTTTTAGAATTTTGTGAATCTGAGTCCAGGGATTTAATAGCGGCTTGACTATCCGAAAAGATGCGGATATCAGATGCGACTGCTCAAAATATCGACGGGTGTCAAATGAAACAGAATATCCAGTGGATCGAAGTAAGTAGTGCATAAGGCTCCGCTTATGTGCAGGCATGTTGTCCTTTGCTTAAGTTGCTGTAACTAGATGTATAGTTTTTTTTTTTTTTAAGAACTTAACAGAAATGGGACAGAAAGAGAAAGAAAAATGTTTGTACTCAGTGGCTATTTAGCTCCATGGGTGGCATCCAACATTAAATGGGGAGACTTAATTATTAGTGTAAATTGACTTGATGTTGTATCTAGGCAACCATTCATCTCACGATGAATAGTTGTCTGACAAAAAGTCTTTCAGTCACTGCTGTTATTGAAGCCCGAATCGTCCGATTGGGAAGCCAATACACTACCACCTGAGCCACGGCTACCAATAAGGCCGTCCACCAGACAACTACCCCGTAAATGAGTATCGGTCTTATAACCGAGATCTACCCAGTTTGGAGTTGATAATTCTCCTATTTAGCATAAGATTGATCAACTCCCTAAGTGAGTCATTTACCTTCAGAGTTGACAGTGCAGTTGTGATTGCGGATGTGTCGACGATGTTAAAGTCACATTCTATGACCAGAAACGTAACAATTATGTACTCTCTACAAGGTAGGGATTGTTCGATGTGGCTAGCCATTGACTTTTTCTTAACAGTAGTAGAGCCGTAGACAAAAATCGTGGATCAATTCTAGATCATATATAGACATCAACTCGTCGTTCTAGAGTTTTCGGATGATAGTTAATAGACTTATAGGTTAAAGGTATTTTGGGACAACATGAAAATATTTTAAAATGTAAAAAAAAAAATATTGAGTTGTTCAAAAATCGATGTGTTTTTTGTATTATATAGATAGCTTTACCCGCGTTTGTTATGTAGATATCGAAGCAATCAGCAGCATCTGTAAAGCTACAGGCTTCTTGCCGCACAAACAACAGAAAAATTTTAATGTATTTTGCAGAAGGTAACCTTTTGTCGCATTTCAGGAAACTAATGGGAATGTTCTAATTGGTTGGTTATTTCAAGAAACTTCCCATTTTTAACTCTAAAACGCATTTAAAACATTTTTTTTTTGTATGTGTGGGTACAATTTCTTTTTGCACGCAAGGACAAAACAATATTTATTATGATTTCCGCGTCATTTTTTGTTTGGTGATTTAGCGGCATGATTGATTCTATTTTATCTTCACGGGAATCGCCTCCATAACTTAGGATAAACAATCCCAATTTCCTCTTTTCCACACAATTTAACTTTTCCATTTTCAACACAAGCTATAAAAAAACCATTTACAAAAAATAGAACAATAAGAACCAACCCGATTTTCGTTTCTTTACTTTAGCCTCCTATTTCAAAGTTTTGTAAGAGTAAGTAACAGTAAGACTTAACCCAAACTTTTCCAGCCCGGAAAGTAAAGAAATAAACCTTAGATAATCTTCTGCTCCGATTGTTTTTTGACTTTTGTCTTAAGCACATGCCGCTTTACGCAATGAGAATAAAATTTCGGTGCAGAAATGTTGACTTGAATTTTGAGAAATTATGAGCCGGAAAAAAAAGCAAATTAAACCTTTCGAATTGTTTTAAGTTGGAGTTAAGGTGGAGTTCATGTCTTCGTGAAAAAAAAAGTTTGTACTTCAAGCTGAAATATATGCAACCCTTATGACAATGGATGGAAAATCTGTCAACCTTATTAACCACTTCAAAACTAGCTTGAGATGGAATAAAAGTAGGATATCTCGGTCCATTGACAATTGGGTTTCTCGTAAGCACAACTGTAGGTATCATGATTCGTAGGGATGCATGCAGAACAAATGTCCTTAAAAACTTTATGCCACTACGGTTCTGCTTTACATATATTCGTAAATGTACTAGGTATGAGTATATTACACCACGTCCAGCGATACTCGATGCCGGATAGCACTTAGAGGCTTAACGAAGACAATCAAAAGATGAGCTCCCATAATCGGATGAGGGAGGTGGCCATTCGACCGGACCATTTCTTGAGATTGCCACAGGCATGTGGCACCTTTTATTGGAAACACATATCACTGATGTCAAGGTCATCCAATTCTGGGCAAAAATAGTCATTCAACATGGCACAATATCGAACTCCATTGAATGTAACATGGCGATATGGTCCAATCACTCCTCCGGCATGAGATCCGCGCCACACGGTCACTATTTGTGGATGGAATGGAGTCTCTTGATGCACATGAAGATTTGCTGCTGCCCAATAATGCATATTTTTCTTGACAAAACCATTAAGCCAAAAATGATCTTCATCGCTGAAGATGATTTTTCGATGAAACTCAGAAGTTTCTTCAAACCATTGTAGAGCCCAATCGTAGAAGTTTCGGCGCTTCAAATGATCAAGAGGCTTCAGTTCTTGAGTTAATTTGATCTTATAAGAGTAGGCTAAGATCTTTACGCAAAATTCCCCACAATGTATACTGAGAGATTCTCAATTCCTGACTCAATTTGAACTAAAGTACTTACAGCTGCGATATTTTCAGTACCTTGACCGGTGCGCTGTATTACTGGCACAGAAATATTTAATATACAATATGTTGACTCGAATTTACCCACTATAGCACATACAGCCTGTCTAGTAGGATGTGTATTACGACCAGCGCTCTTAAAGTTGCGACCACCGACTCAGAATTTCGGTAGTAATTTTTAATAATTTCCAAACGTTGCTTACTCGTGAACTTTACCATGACTTTTTGACATTGATATCTAATTTAAAAAGTTATAAAATTGTTATGTCCCTATTAAAAAACGCTTTAGAATTTACTAGGTGGAGTGAAAAGTAACCTCCTTAACCGCCAGAATGCGCTGCTACTGCAAAAAAGGTTATCGTGCCTTGAAGTTCGTTCATATTTAGGCGGACATGCCAAATTTTAGTGCGATACTGTCTTTAGTTTTGTTTTGACAGCTGATTGTTGTTGACGTGTTTGGCGTCATGTTGAGTATGGACAAAAACAATTTTCGTTCTCTCATAAAACATTATTTTTTGAGAGGCGAAGGAAACAAAAGAAAAGTTGCATAAATATTATGGGGCTAATGCTCCGTCAGATTACACCGCCGAATATTGGTTTCGAGAGTTTCGTGGTGGCCGCAACTCCACTACCGATTAAGTCAGCAGCGGCAGGTCCTCCGATGCGGTTACAGAGGACAATGTCAAAAAAATACATGAAATGGTGTTGGCTGGCTGGAAAGTCAGCAGCGCGAGCTAGCAGATACCACAAAGATTAGTACTGAGCGCACAAGCCATATTTTGGGCAATATTCTGCATATTAAAAAGTTATCCTGCCGCTGGGTGCCGCGCATACTCACTCCTGACCAAAAACGCGAGAGCACTTCGAAAGAGTGTTTGAATTTGCTGAGGCGGAATCGGGCGGACTTTTGGCGTCGATTGATAACTTTTGAACACCAGAGAATAGAATGAGTGTCCGGCAATGGACTTAAGCCGGCACGAGTGCTCCGAAGTCATGGCATACTCTCGTGGATTACCTCTAAAAAGGAAAAACCATCAACAACGAGCATTACTGTGCATTATTGGAGTGATTGAAGGCCTAAATCACTGCAAAACGTCCTCACATGAAGCGAAAAAAAATTTTGTTTTTGCAAGACAATGCACCGGCGAACAAGAGCATCGCAACCACGGCTAAAATCAATGACTTTCGGCTCTAATTGCTGTCGCATCCACTGTATTCGCCCGATTTGGCTCCCTCGGACTATTATCTCTTCCCAAACCTCAAAAGATGGCTCATCAATACAAAATTCAGCTCACGCGAGGAAATCATCGACGCCACGGAGGAGTATTTTGCAGTCCTTCCGGAACATTACTTTTCGGATAGGTTGGTTTCTATTTTACTTTAATTAAATTGACGACTACGCATTGATAATGCATCAATGTATCACTTATCGTAAGAAATAACCAATCGTAAAAAATTTCCTTGAAAAATTTGCATGATTTCATAATGTCATTGTGTAATGAATCGAAAGTCCACCCATCAAGCATTTCCTGAATTAGTTGGCTGAGTATGTTGCCCCAACGATTAATTTACGAATGAGGTCAACGAATTGTTTACAAAAATGTATTCGTATGCGGTATGCAGGTTCCCACGAACAATGGTAAACTGGAATAAATGCATTTACAAATGTGAGTTACAATTTGTGTTGAATATTTTTCTTATTATACATACTCGTAGACACATATGTTTATAAAAAAAAGAATATCGTGTCTGATGTTCTCCTTCTCCTCTAGAGGTCTCAAAACAAGCTGTTGATAAGTGAAATGATTATTTGTGTAGTAATAAAAAATGACAATCATTGCCTAATAATAAATTTCTTAAACCTATGTCGTGCGACGGTCTATAATGATAACACCTCTAAAAGAGAAATCAGTAAGGTCATCAATTTTTAATGTTTCCGACGCCTCGTTATTCATCAACCAAACATATTCATATGCTTTGGCCCTCAACTTGGTTCAGAAAAAAAAAATTATTTTTAGACATATCCCCAAACTTTTGTAGAAACAGCAAATTCTGAAACAAAAAACCACTACCTATCATAACAAAAAAAAAATTAAATCAGTGAGGATCGATTTGCATTCATAATAAAATGCGCGTTTGGAAATTGATTCGAATTTTCTTATCGCATAATATGTATGTTTTAAAAGTCAAGAGTCAATATTTGAATTCGATCAAAGATCAGATGTACGAACCGTAAAGTTGCTCTAGCTGCATCCGGAAAATGGCAGCTTTATAAATGCAATTTAGGTTTTTTTTTTTTTTTTTAAACACTTTCTTATCACGTGAAATAGTGAATGACATTCTGGGAGATTAAATAGTTTACTTAAAATGGTGTAGAAATTAAAAAAAAGAAAAAAACAAAAAAAAAAAAATAGAAAAACCCAATTAGGAACTTAAGGTGGCATGCACATACCTATTTGAATCATTGATTAGATAAAGAAATTCTATTCAGCGGTTTTTCTAACATATATTGCACATAACATAATTCCAGATTTATCCACTTAGAAAAGAATCTTTATTTTGCAATGATGACGAAAACATAAAACACACCAAATACTTTTTTTAGTTTGAATCGATAATCTTAATTAACAGCATTATGGTTTGAAAACAAATTCACAACTTATTGGCTATTTTCGAGGAACTCTTTGGCTGGTTTCTAAGGCCTGTGCGGTTTATTAGCGCACACCGAAGACTTTACGTAGGCCCACAAGCAGTAATCGTGTGGCGTTTAATCGCACCATCACGGTGACCAGCTGACTGATCCTGTATGCTGTAGGAATAGGGTAGACAATTGACTGGATTCAATCTAGTGATGCGCAATATTGTAATTGTAACTACTAATCAGTTGTGATTATTTATTTATTTTTTTATTACCTACATGTACTCAAGGGTTTTTGCGTACCTTAAAGTCCTTCCACGCAGCGCGGGCGAAAGAAAAAGAAAAAGAAAAAAAGAAAAGAAAGAGAGGTACCGATGTTGACGTTGGTTTTAAATGTTTGAAAATTATATTGACCGGGTCTAGGCATTGTACTCCAAACTTGGACGGATAAATGCTTTATATTGGATCACTGCAAGATCGTGCCCGATCTTCATACGTGGGGGAAAGTTTGCTGTATGACGCAATTATTGTTTGTTTTGTAGACTTGTTGTATACCAGTGGATGGGTCGTGACATCAGAAGTCATTATATCGCAAGAACCCGTTGAGTGAAGTCAAATTAAGTATGAAAATAATTTTGTAAAATGGAGAACGAAAAGTTAAACCTATGTAATACTGTACGAGTTTTAAAAACGAGTGAGGGTGAGAACTGCAACAAAAAATATTCAGTTTGTAGATTTCGGAACGGTGTTATGACCTTGGACGATCAACCCCGTTCTTTCCGGGATTCCCCGAAATTGATGACAGCATTGTGCGAGCCTAAGTTAAAAATAACCCGACGATTTAAACTGAGGAGATTGCTGAGAGGCCTAATATTGACCATTCGTTAGCATATCGCCATTTAAAGAAACTTAGGTTCGTTCAATACGTGATTGTTTGACGGAAAAAAATAAGCTGAACCGCGTCTCCGTGGTCATATGGTATCTCTGCTTAGACGCAATGAAAATTAACCATTTTTGGATCGAGTCGAAACAGGTGACGAGAAAAGGGTTCTGTAAACAAGGAGCTGGAAACAAGCAGGTGAAAGTGCAAAACCTGTGTGAAAAGTTGGTTTGCACCCAATGAAGGTACTGTTATCTTTCTTTCATATGCCGGAATAATCACGGCAAATAAGCACTGTAAGCAATTCTCTAGGCTTCATGAGAAAGTTCACGAAAATCGTCCGGCTTAACCTAACCGAAAAAGCGTCTCCCATCATGATGACACAAGGGCACATGTTGCCCGACAAATGCTGCAAAAACTGGAGTAGTAAAAATGGAAAATCCTTTAGCACCATTGGTCCCTTCAGAACGGTTTCAATAAAAAGAAATATGTTTATGCTGAAGCTGTCGACAACTAATTTACGACTTTTTTCGGAGGAAAACCACGCAGTTGTAAAACATGTAAGGTGTAAGAAATAACAGAGACTATATAATTGATTAATAGAATTGTTTTCTTTAAAGTGTAATCTCTTGCGTTTCATTTTTAAATCGGACACGAACTTTTGCAATGATGCAATACATTGGTGCCAGATCAGAGGGAGAAATGTATTTCTTATGTCACTTGAGGAAACCGCAGAATTTTTGGCGACAACGTAATTTGTCTTTGACACACATACGGAGAATGGAAAGTTTTTTGGTTTCGACGATGCAAAGTCCATTCATGGATAATGATTGGGTGTTTTCATTTTCATTGCATTGTGTTTTCAATTCCACTCTGTGTGTAGTTCCCAAATTGGTTATGTTGCTGATATCGGAATTTAATGTGCTTAACATACGGTGTCGTTCCCGTTTTACAGCCAAACGTTCATGGTCATGGAGCACACCAGAATTTATTTTGTGAATATCAGACTTGAAACCATTCAAGACGACTTGAATTAAAAGTTCCGAAAGGTAATTTTAAAATTGATGAAAAAATCAATTTTCAAAAAAAGGAGTGTGATGCCAAACTCTCAAATGCCTTACTTTTGTGTACTTCCACATTGGGCCTCATGAGTTTCTTGTGGTAACTCACTATACAAACGGAGATTTTACTTGTTCATAAGCCCACTGAGCTAAAACTGAGCCTAGTATCTAAACCAAATTTCTTAATAAGGTCTTTAAGAGCTCAGTCCATAAAGTCATGTCGCAAGTCATGGAATCGTGGCATTACCTAGAGCCACTTTTACCTAGAGGGAGATCTTTTCTCAAAATTTTCCACATAGCAGACAAACATAGCGATCGATGCTAAATAACCAATACCGGATTTTCTGCGAATGGTAAGCAACTGAAAATAGAGATACAATTCTCCAAGAGCAACTCCAGGCGGAATTTTTGTGGGTCCATTGAATCAGCCTAAAATGACATCGTCGGCATGCACCATCAGGACGGTCGATGTCTCTAAAGGTGCACTCCGTTCTCCAAAGACAACCTAACTACTGCGGAGAACTTTGTACTATACTGTACTGTCAGTATACACTGACAGCCAGCAACTGTTGAGGCTCTGTACGATGCCAATGCTTTGACTCTAGGCAACAAAATCACAGATGATTTGGCGAGAAAGTGATCGGCGTCGCTCTTCTCTTCATTAAAATTCTATTAACCCAGGAAAAATATCGAAGATGAGGCTTTACGTTGACATAGTTCACGCTGGGTTCAACTTAACACATAAGAACCTCATTCTCACGAACAGTAGGTAGAGGTTACTCTCTCTAGTTCGGTTGTTGGGATGCGCATCGTCACTTGGTTGTGGACATCGACAGCTCCAACGGCGAGGAAGTAATAGAGTCTTTCTGTCAATTGTTTTATGACTGTAGTGCCCTCTCCGAAAAAGGACTGAGAACTCCAGGAAGTATTTAGTCAGGGACTAACGAAAGATTGGTGTAAGAAATCTCCTTAGACTCATATCATTATTTGGGTGATTTCGACATGGTTCACATCAGTGCTTGTCTAAGTAAGCAGTTAGTCTCTATATCACACCTATTGACTAACCTATCTTCAATAAACATAAATTCTCAAAGGTGATGTTTTACTCCAAATATCGCCTGCACACATAGTCCTCCCTTTCAATTAGAAAACAAAGGCAAACAAAAAAAATTTACTCTCACAGGTTTATTCAAGTTTCAGTTTCCATGTTTCTTATGGCATACAATGCCAATAAAATAGAATCGAACTTTAGCCGGGTGGCCACTGCATTTGTCGACCTCCAAGGAAATGCAAGTGCAAATGGTAAACAGATTGTGCTCCAATTTTACCATCATTGATTACCACTCGAAAACCATCATCCATACCCAATTGCTTGGCAACTGTTTTACCCACTAACATAAGGTGACCTAGATCGGACAAAAGTACATTTCATTAGAATCTCCACGTAACATATGTAGGTGTCTTACTTACCCAATAATGCTGCGTCGCCATCGCTGGCCTTTGATAATTGAGCAATTGGTTTTCGGGGAATCACAAGAAAATGTATTGGGGCTTGTGGATTCACATCATGAAATGCCACACACTATGGGAAGAACTTTGGAATCAGAAATTTCCAGAGAACGGTGGAAAAAAACTGTACCTTGTCATCTTCATGAATAAAATTGCATGGGATTTCCTTGCGCAATATTTTGCCGAAAATTGTATCCTCACCAGCAGAACTAACTGCTGCCTGAGCTTTTTCCACTTCAGACATTAAATTGATTTGTAATAAGCCACTTTAACAAGGAAACAATTTCAGCACAACCGGCTAGGTAAAATGGAATTTCTTTTAAATTAAATGACAAAAGCTCTGTTCAGGCGTGTAGAAGGTGATCACTTGTGCTGTCAATTATAACGAATACGACCATACAGTGAGTCAGAAAATTGTTTGTATTGAATGATGTGTTAAATAAGCAGTAAAATATTTTTTATTTAACAAGTATGTATTAATGTTTTTGTTTAAAATGATTTATTTTAGGCTTTGATTTTAAAAATAAAATTAATTTAAATTGTTGTTGATTTGAAATGTTCACTTTTAAAAAATTCTATTGTTAGGTGATATAACTTGTTCGAAACAGTATGTTTCACCTTATTCAATTGCTTAATGTTACTGGCTATTTGTTTCTTCATTACAAAATTACGAATTACTCATAATAGCAGGTAGAAAGGACAAACTGAAGATATGATATCAAACACGAACTTCAATATAAGCCAGTATATGCAAAAATCATTTATTTATCTGATTTATGTAATAAATATGTATATCAAGCTCAATGGTTCCGATCTAATGCATGATCTACTCATTGAAATAATAATTGAAATAATAATAATTCCTGGTCAATATACTAGATCGCTGGTGGCGATGGATATGATATGATATTCAAATATGATATTGCTCCTTTTTTTTTTTACTATTATAAGAAATGATAGCATTAGAGAAATATATCCAGTCAAGTAAGTACTCATGCTTGTAAATAGGTTAAAAATGTATTACGTATTGTATGATTGAATTGAAAACTGTAGAGACCATTTAAAAAGGATAAACATCGATATTACAAAGAGTTATGTGAGTATGTCCTGTTTAACTCATATTCTGGCAGTAGTTAGCTAATAATTTAGCAGTCTTTAAATATAATCGAAATAATTGTTTTCTTTTGTATTTTTAGTTTGATTTCTAAGACATGGATGCAGTAAGAACCTTCTTCTCAGGTAACAAGACAACATTTTCAAATGAAAAGCAGCAAACAGGATTCGGGAACCCTAGCAATAATAATGTGCCTAACTCAGTAGGTGGCGGAGGTTCAGATGGGAAGACTGTTCGCGACATAAGGCAGCGAAAGGATAGTGACAGCTATTTTTACATAATGTAAGTTAATTACATTATTCCTTCATTTGTTTGTAAGATAATGCAAAAAAATTTTTTTTTTTTGCCCCATGCAGAGTTTTTTCTTGTGTAGCAATGCGTTCTTAAAAAATAGGTTCTTTTCTGGGAATTGTCGAAAATGGTTATCTATATAATTACTCTACTTGTTCTTTTTTTCTTGTTTGCTTGTTTTCAATTACACAGTTGACGTCATTGTGTTTTTTTATTTATTGACAAAATGTTGAAAATTTTATCAGTATGTAGGTCTTTTTTATAAAATTTAATTAATTTAATGTAATCTTGGTCATAAACAAATTTATTTATGCTCTCAGATTCGTATTCTAGAATCAGTTTCCTACACTCCAGATTTCATTCGAATACAAAGGACACGAGTATGTTCGTGTAGAAGCATAATATTCTTATCTTATTAATTAGTTGATAGGTTTTATGCTAACAACTGCAGTGGTAATTTAACTTAGTTAGGTTTGTCTGAGATATACCAGGTGTACCGGTATGAAGTGAGCATTTTTTTTTTGTGAAAATAAAACACTAATTTTTAATGGGAAAGTAAAAAACATTTTATTCAAAGTATTGGCCATTGCTAGCTACACATTTTTCCCATCTTTCAGGCAATTTATGGATTTCACGCCAATAAAACTGTTCGTCTTTTGAAACAAACCAAAAAGTCACCTAATTTTCGATTTCCTCGTAGGATTCGAAGTGCTGCTCAGCTAATGCGTGTCCCATCGGTAAAAAAAAATGATAGTCGGAAGGAACCAAGTCTGGTGAATACGGCGGGTGGGGTAGCAGCTCCCAGGCAACTGCTTTGTTTGTATCCTGAACCAGTTTTTCTTTGTGTGCAGGTACATTGTCATGGAGCAAAATTACCTTGCTGTCGTTTTACCTATTCTGATCGTTTTTCTGGTCGTAGTAATCTGTATTAACGGTTTTATAAGGTTTTAGGAGCTCGTGGTACACCACAACCTTCTGGTCCCATCAGACACATAGCATTGTCTTTTTGCCGAATCGATCTAGTTTTGCAGTCGAAGTTGGTGGTTGTCGCGGATTAACCCATGATTTTTTCAATTTAGAATAGAAAGGATAGTGACAGCTATTTTTACATAATGTAAGTTAATTACATTATTCCTTCATTTGTTTGTAAGATAATGCAAAAAAATTTTTTTTTTTTGCCCCATGCAGAGTTTTTTCTTGTGTAGCAATGCGTTCTTAAAAAATAGGTTCTTTTCTGGGAATTGTCGAAAATGGTTATCTATATAATTACTCTACTTGTTCTTTTTTTCTTGTTTGCTTGTTTTCAATTACACAGTTGACGTCATTGTGTTTTTTTATTTATTGACAAAATGTTGAAAATTTTATCAGTATGTAGGTCTTTTTTATAAAATTTAATTAATTTAATGTAATCTTGGTCATAAACAAATTTATTTATGCTCTCAGATTCGTATTCTAGAATCAGTTTCCTACACTCCAGATTTCATTCGAATACAAAGGACACGAGTATGTTCGTGTAGAAGCATAATATTCTTATCTTATTAATTAGTTGATAGGTTTTATGCTAACAACTGCAGTGGTAATTTAACTTAGTTAGGTTTGTCTGAGATATACCAGGTGTACCGGTATGAAGTGAGCATTTTTTTTTTGTGAAAATAAAACACTAATTTTTAATGGGAAAGTAAAAAACATTTTATTCAAAGTATTGGCCATTGCTAGCTACACATTTTTCCCATCTTTCAGGCAATTTATGGATTTCACGCCAATAAAACTGTTCGTCTTTTGAAACAAACCAAAAAGTCACCTAATTTTCGATTTCCTCGTAGGATTCGAAGTGCTGCTCAGCTAATGCGTGTCCCATCGGTAAAAAAAAATGATAGTCGGAAGGAACCAAGTCTGGTGAATACGGCGGGTGGGGTAGCAGCTCCCAGGCAACTGCTTTGTTTGTATCCTGAACCAGTTTTTCTTTGTGTGCAGGTACATTGTCATGGAGCAAAATTACCTTGCTGTCGTTTTACCTATTCTGATCGTTTTTCTGGTCGTAGTAATCTGTATTAACGGTTTTATAAGGTTTTAGGAGCTCGTGGTACACCACAACCTTCTGGTCCCATCAGACACATAGCATTGTCTTTTTGCCGAATCGATCTAGTTTTGCAGTCGAAGTTGGTGGTTGTCGCGGATTAACCCATGATTTTTTCAATTTAGAATTCTGAAAATAAATCCAATTCGATGCAAAACTGATTTTTATCGTGTCTTTGAAGCAAAACTTCACAAGTGGTTTTTCGGTTTTCCATCTGTATTTCATTCAATTCATGTGGCACCCATTTTCCAGACTTTTGGATCTTTCCCATAGCTTTTAAATGGCCAGAAATTGTTTGTTGTACAACATTTAACGTTTCTACTATTTGTTTCTGACTCAAAGTGTCATCTTCATCCAATATTGCTTGCAATTCGTGGTGGTTACTAAATATGTTTGACAGGTGTCATAGCAACCAAAAAAAAATAATAATAATAATAATAAGGCCCGTTCACAACAAATGTTCACAAGAAAGCAACGATTTAAAATAATGAAGATGCTTTATCAATTTTCTGAATATTTGAGTTTTTTCTTGCACCAAAAAATGTATATCGATAAAATTTCCAAGTGCCATCATAAATTGGCAGATCACTCAGTCTTTTTTTTTTTTTGTATTTACCTTGCGACTTGTAAGTCCATATTACTAAGTTTGAGACTGAGCTTGGAATACTCTTTTCCTTTTGAATTAAAGTATGTAAATGTATACTGTTTTCATCATTAACAAGGCATACAGGGGATTGCTGTTACAATTCTTGTAGGGTCAGGACCAGTGTTATAATTTTCTACGCAAATCTAACCTTATTGGAAGAGCTGGTACCTAAGAGCAGAAATGAACATAACTACCCGGCAAAACTCTTAATCGTTTGTCCCCCTTACACATATCATACACTGTAAAGATAACACAACTCAACAAAAGGAAAAAATTCTTGTCCTTACATTCATTTTACGATTTTTCTATTCACTATGCACCAAAATGAATAAATAAATATCAACGGTTATATTGTAGAAAAAGTTTTAGAAAAAGGTGTACATTGTTACATAGATTATTACATTTTTAAGTGATAAGCAACAATTAGACAAGTATTTTCTAAAGGTCTCAAAACAATGAAAATGTCATCCAGAAATTGTAACCACGATGTTAATGCATTTTGTTATATATGCGGCAAATTTAATAAAGTTCGGGATGTAAAATTTGAGTTGGTTAGGTGTGAAATGCTTTGCGAAGCCTACGAAGCTTACTTTAACTGCCCTATTCCAAATTAAGACAGCTATGGACTCCACATGTTGCTTGCAGTAATCGCAAAAAATTGTTTAGAATGCAAGCAGTTTTCAGTTTATGGATATGTTTATTTGAATTTTTATTTGTTTTAGGTTGATACCGAGGTGAGAAAAGGAGTATGAAGTTCGCAGTATCTAGAATTTGGCGAGAACCAAGAGAACGCGTTAAAGACTGGCAAGGACGTAGTGGCAAGAACGCTAAGCCAATTGAATATCCTATTTTTACTTCTTCTGCTCTAATTTTTTATAGCCCACAATTTCCAATTCCAGAATCGCCAAAAAATTAATCTTATCCAGCTTATCTGATACTTCAAATGAAAATAACGAAGATGATGAAGAATTTTTACCATCACAGGAAAAACAAAAACCTCATCTTATTTCAGGAGAAGATTTTAATGATTTAATTAGAGTCTTAAATTTGCCGAAAAGTAAAGCAGAGATTTTGGGTTCTCGCTTAAAACAATGGAATTTGCTTGTCGATGTCAAAATAGCTGATCAACGAAATCGCCATGAGACATTTTCTTCGTTCTTTAGAAAAGAAGATAGACTTTGTTTTTGTAGCAGCATCAAAGGTTTGTTCAAAGAAATTGGGATAACCTGTGTTCTCAATAAATGGAGGCTATTTATTGAAAGTTCAGCAAAAAGCCTAAAAGCAGCATTATTACACAACGGAAATAAATTTCCATCTCTTCTAGTAGCCCACTCTGTACACCTGAAAGAAAACTACGAGTGTTAGAATTTTACTCGAAGCTTTAAAATATAAAGCGTATATGGTAAGTGGCAGTTCATTGGAGATTTTAAAATGGTAGGGTTTTTAATGGGAGTGCAGGGAGGATACACAAAACATCGGTGTTATCTTTGTTTGTTGGATAGTAGAGTGGATGCTCAGCACTATGTTCGTCGATCGTAAGTACGGAATTCTGTCTTGGAAAACATAACGTGAAATGTAGACCTATTGCTTAATCTGAAAATGTGTTAATGCCACCTTTACATATTAAACTTGGGCTAATAAATCAATTCGTTAAAACGCTGGATAAAAAATCTGAATTTTTAAAAAAAAAATTTCCTAAGTTGTCAGAAGCGAAGGTTAAAGCTGGAATTTTTGTTGGTCCACAAATTAAAATAAATCCTTCCTGTGAGGAACTCCCAAAATTGCTAACTAGTGCTCAAACAAAATTTTGGCAATTTCGTGTGTTGATTTATCGTTGCTTTTTGATGGGAAAAAATGCAGCCGATGCAAAGAAATGGCTTGATAAGTGTTACCCGGACTCTGCACCAACCGAACGAACCATTCGCAAGTGGATTGAAAAAATTAAAAGTGGTCATACAAGCACCGAAGATGATGCACGCAGTGGACGTCCAAAAACATCAAAAAAGTCCACAAAATGATTACGAATGACCGTAAAGTGAAGTTGATCGAGATAGCTGAGGCTCTGAAGATATCAAAAGAGCGTGTTGGATATATCATACACGAGTATTTGGACATGCGAAAGTTCTGTTCAAAGTGGGTGCCGCGTTTGCTCACAGTCGACCAAAAACAACAACGTGTTGATGATTCAGAGGAGTGTTTAAAGATGTTCAACCGCAATAAAGCCGAATTTTCGCGTCAGTATGTGACAATAGATGAAACTTGTCTCCATCACTTCACACCAGAGTCAAGTCGACAGTCAGCTGAGTGGCGAGCAGGCGACGAAACTCGTCCAAACCGACCAAAAACTCAACAGTCGGCTGGCAAAGTTATGGCATCCGTATTTGGGGATACACATAGAATAATTTTCATCGATTATCTCCAAAAGGAGCAGACTATCAACAGCGACTATTACATTGCGTTATTGGAGCGTTTGAACAACGAAATCGCAGAAAAACGGCCGCATTTGAAGAAAAGGAAAGTTCTGTTTTATCAAGGCAATGCACCGTGTCACAAGTCGATGAAAACGATGGCAAAATTGTATGAATTCGGCTACGTATTGCTTCCCCACCCACCGTATTCTCCAGATTTGAACCCCAGTGACTATTTCCTGTTCGCAGACCTCAAAAGAATGCTAGCCGGAAAGAGATTTAAGACCGATGAAGAAGTAATCGCCGAAACAGAGGCCTATTTTGAGGCTAAACCGAAATCGTACTACAAAACTGGTATCGAAATCGTTTCAATCAGTGTATCGCCCTCGAAGGCAACTATATTGATAAATAAAGTTGAATTTTGCAAAGATGTTGTGTTTTATTATAAAACGGCACTGACTTTTCAGCCCATCTGTTACATATGCTACATTTTTATATAATCGTAGTTAAATTTCAAAACAACATGGGATCATTCTCAGAAGCACAAGGAGAACGTTTTGACCAAGATGGTATGGACTTTGCACGCCGTATCAAGGACAATACAATGAAAATATGATGGGAGACTACATTTGTTGTTTGATACGAGAAAGTACTTATGAACATGAAAGAAAGAGTAAAAGGGTTTACTTTTAAATTATGGTTTTTCACACTTTTGTTAATTTCCAATGTAAATATTTTAATAACTAAAGGTGCAAAAATAATAACAAATCTATTTGTTTTGATTTAAAAAAAAAAAAAATAAAAATTGAAATCATAGTTTTGAAAATAACTCCATAAAACATTTTCCTGGCTACAAAAGCAAACAAAATATCAAAATATTTGTTTTTTTTTGATGACTATAGCTACACCTTTGACTTTTCAAAGTCAAAATTCATGTTGACTTGTGTAATCATTCGCACTTTCGCAAACGAGGATGCTCCACAAAGCCCATTTTTAATTTTTAAGTATGTACGATTTGAATTCTCGAAAGTTGTCCATCTACGATTACTCGTATGTTGGCTAGTTAATTTATGCATCAAAGTCTTGCAATAACTTATTTAAGTCCTTTGCTCCATGTGTTTCCCGGGTTTTTTCCGGCTATCCTCAAGTCGTCCTAAGCTGCCGTTCTTCCATTCTGTTTTTCTTAGTTTTCAGGATTTCTTAATGTGTGTTAAAGTTACCTTTATTAAGACACCGTTGGCAAATATTGAAGGATTCATAACACAAAATCGACGAAATCCAAATCGCTGCTTTTGTTGATTGGCTATGTACAGTTCGGTTTCATCAATGGTCGGGACAAGCTACCAATATTGGAAACTTTTCATTCTATTTATAGATTGCTCAAAACTTTATTAAAAAAAAATGCGTTGGCGCTACATTTCGGGGTGATTCTGAACCACAACTAACAAACATCTCCAAATAGCCCCTTCTTGCCTGCAGCTGCGCACTCCAAGTCAGTTGAGGTCCCCTTCTACTTGTGTGCGCCACCTAAGTTGAGGTCTTCCTTTATTGCGTTGTGCCTCCGGGTTACATTTGAAGACTTTGCGGGCCGGAGCATTGGTGTCCATTCGCTCTATATGTCCTAGCCAACTCAGGCGGCTGATGAGTAGTTTTGTGAATATGTCCCTATCGCTCGTGTAGTTCGTCGTTGAATCCTCCAAAGCCTGTCAACGCAAACGGGACATAATACCATATTTCGTACTAGCGGACGTACTGGTGACTAGCCAACTTATCAACCAACAATATCATCGGCGTATTCTAGTAGTTGAACAGCTTTTAAAAGATTGTGCTTCCAGTCTTCACTTGTGAGCTCCGTACGATTCTTTCAAGTATGATAGCGCATTACATTGTTTAAGACCTAAAGACATGGCACTACATATATATGTAGTTAGTCTCTAAATGCTGTCATATGCGGCTTTAAAATTGATGAAAAGGAGGTGGGTATCGATTTGTACTTGAGTTATTTCCAGGATCTGCTGTAGTATGAAAATTTGTCCGTTTGTGGACTATCCTAATCTGAAACAACACACATAAGATTTCTTTTTATCACATTAGGATATTCCATTTATTTTGCATACACTTTTCTGACGAGATCTGAGAAATGAGTTGGAGTATGCTCTCCACAAAGTCATTTTTAGTAGCTTTGAATATCTTAGCAGCAGCATTGAAGCCGTCAGGTGCAACACCTTTGTTAGATTTCAACTTAGATATCGCTATCTGCTATTCTTACTTCGCTTTAGTCAGGTGGACGAAGGTTTTAGCTTTCATCGTCTAAGTTGAATGGTCTATTCTGCCTAACGGTGGGATGTTGTATTATACAGCCTGTAGAAAAAGCTTTTCCATATTCTCAGCACCGACTGTGACTCTACTTCAAGATTTTCTTCTTTATCTTTACAGGTTCAGTACGCAGGTGCTATTTTTTCTTCTTCTGGATAACCCAATGTTCTTTCTCTCTTTTCTACTCGTGTAGCTTGAGACGGGCTTTCGTAGCTTTTGTAGCTCTTCTACGTTATATCTTCTCAATGCAACTCTTCTTTGTTGTGGCGCTTGTGAAATCCGAATCCGTAACTTGTGTCACCTTGTGTATATAGAGATGAGGAAACCGTGCTTATTTTTGTTTTTGCTGTTTTGATTTTCAGAAGATTCCTGGTAACGTCTCTATTTACACTATTGCTATTTGCAAGAGTCCATCCCATTCCTTCTTTTCGCGTCGATAAGGCAAGCAGTACAAAGTACATCACCGATCATCTGTCGTGCTTCACCTTTTGGATCTGAAACTCCATCTATCTATTAAACGTGGCATTTAGATCCATTGCACATAACTCTGATGATAGCTATCATGCTGGATGCCCCTTTAAAATC
Source organism: Volucella inanis (assembly GCA_907269105.1). Taxonomy (NCBI): domain Eukaryota; kingdom Metazoa; phylum Arthropoda; class Insecta; order Diptera; family Syrphidae; genus Volucella; species Volucella inanis. The sequence goes on from OU026155.1 coordinate 158,309,590, forward strand.
GAGGTTCAGCAATTGAAATTGCGAAGATATTAAGAGCACTGTTCATACTTCACTGCTTGTAAGAGTTCCGCAGGATACCTAGTGTCAAATGATGATATTTTCGGATAAAGCCACTTTTCGTACCACTCATTTTCAATGGTTGCTTGAATGAACTAGTATATATCTAATATTCTAAATAATCTTGCTTTAATTTTTTTTTGTTGGAAATGGTAAAGTGCCTTAAGTAATACGCCATAGTACATGGCTTACATAAAGTATTTGGCACATTTTCATTGTTATACAAGGACAAAATAACACATATTATTGCTTCCAAAATTAATTTGAAAGGACACAATTGATAAAAAGAGTAAGGTTTTATATGTAAGATAAACTCCAAATATATTCAAAGCATGCCGCCTACTGAAGTTTATTATAGATATATTCGTTCGGATTTTATCAATTCCTTGCTTCAGCTATAAACGGCAAGACTGAGACGATACGATTTTGAGTGTTTACGTTTTACCACTGATCTTGACTTGAAAAATTTATACAATTCTTTTGCAAAAAACAGTTCTATATTGACCTTATATAAGTGACATCTTTTTCATGTTACTTTCCATTACAGTTGCAACACCGTAATAACATATAATGCCAGTGAACGAAGATCAAGAACTTTGGGCGATTGACAACCTGTTCTTCGAAAACTGAAAATGAATTGTGGAATTGATAACAGTGATAGTAAAAAAATAAAAATTAATTAATCCGCAGAAAAACATCACTGAGTGACGTCCCTTATGATCATAGTGATGACTAGGTCTTTACCTCGTTCTCCTACTTATCCCTGCCGCCGTTTACCTTTTGGGAAAACTTACCAAGATCGTTTCTTTAGTACGAATATCTCAACGTTGTTTCAATCAGTTTAATCATATTGTTACTTGGCAATTGAGACTCCAATAGGTTGTTGATCATGGGACATATGTACTCCGTACACGTATCTACTCGCAATGTAATAATGCGGTATTGGGTATTGCTGTAATGCGTTGAAAAATTTTTTCTTCATTGTACTCCAGGTCGTAGGCTTTTGTGGCCACAGATACGAGTATAAACTGTTAACTAGAAATTCAGGGGGCAAATAACCACGTCAGAAAACCAGTTACAAAAAAGTTCACGAAAGTGCTTTTTTGGCACCAGTTTGAAGAAAATAAAACGAAATTGCTTTTAAACTAAATTTGTTGTCTGTAGATCTTTCTTGTAATATGTATAATATAAGTGTGAACACATTTCCAGTTTTCTATTTATAGAAAATGTTATTGCCTTTCAACAACAACGCAGTTTATTTTCGAATTAACACTATGTATTTTGTTTTATAATTTTCTTTTTTTCGAAATTCAGTCCATGTTTGAATTCTTAATTTCGATAAGCTCAGGCGTGACAAAACATTTTATATGTAGGCTTCACAGGTAACGAAAATAACATAACGGGTTTCAGATATTTTTCCAGCTGTTTATATAAGTTGTCACACTTGTGCGAACTTGTTCTATTTTGTTTATTACTTTTTTTTTACCGAAATAAAAGCAAACAGAATAACATTTGTTTTCGTTTCTTTCAGGTGGCGGTCTTAAGCTGATAATGGCGAACGAACCCGCCTTTGTGGTGCATAACATACATACTTATGTACTTTTTTAAAAAAAAAATATTTATTAAGTGATACTAGCTTATAGATTTAACTTTTTAGTGATTTAAGGTACAAAAATTTACTTTACGCTATAGTAACGATATTTTTTTTATTGAACATTTATTTACTGCAAATACAAATGGATGCTTTATTATTAACGGTTTTTGCTTGGACAATATTTGTGTTCGTATTTGGTCCTATAATTTTTATTATATGCATTTATTTACCTGAAATTCCAATTCGAATTGTTAGGCAGGTTCGTTAAAACTGATAGAAATAAATTCAAGGTAAATTGCGTTTGGAATATTATTAAGAAATGATCCATATCAATAATTCTGAGAAATACTTTTGTATGCGCGTTTTATATACATCAATATCTTTTATAAATATGTTTTATAATTTAAAAATAAAATTAAAGTGTGTTTTATTTTCATGGATCCCAATTTGATATTGAGTGTAACACAAAGTTTATTTGGTTTGACATTGGCTGTGTGCAAATTCAACTTCTGCTTCTTTAAAGGATAAATTCAATGAAGTCAGCTAAGACAATGGCTACATAAAATGTAATGGTTGAGATAATGTAGGTATCTCTTTTTCACCATACTTATAATTGGCACTTAAACTGATGCTAAGAGTTAATCTTCTTTGACCTTCTTTGACGATATATATTGTAATTAACTTTAGCAATTCAAAGCTGTATTCGTTTTCGTTTGCGCTCTGTACAAAGATTTTCTACGTAGATATGGATATTAAGCCCATCGAAGCCAATGTTATTGTTTATATGGCTGGCGATTCTGACGGATCAGATTAGTAATATCAAGTTTTCTAATGTTCGTAAGCACTTGAACCTTAAATCAATGTTTCACTCTAAATTCGTGTAAAAGGGATTCAAATTCCCTTCGAACAGTTGACATTGCTGCGCGAAAAAATATATCATTATAGGTACCCGCTTTCCTAACCTTAATACGGCGCCCACCAGATCATAGAAGAGTCAATCAAATCAATTATCTTGCAATCGACGCCAGGACCTTAATAATAATAATAATAGTAATGTAACTCGGACGACATCTAGTGTACTCTTTTCCCTAAGTTTCCTTCGTCCGCGAGTGTTCAAACATTTTAAGAGTTTAATACCCCCTAACATATAACGGGTGAGCAATAATATGTTGTTTTTCCGATTGTTATGTTTCAGCAGCTGTCAAAGTTACAATGAATCTCGTCGTGAGGTGGGTCGTCATCATTGCTTCAGTGTGCAGGCAATTTGTCGCACCGTAGAGAAGTTTGAGCCAGTGTCGAAGAAGACCCAGAAATGTCGATTTGGCGTTGATTAGCTGAATTGAGCATCGCCAGAGAGTCAATCCGGATTTGGACTTGTGCGTATAAGATTTTGTTGGTGAAAGAATTGAAGCCGGACGACCATAGACAACGCTGTGAGTTCGCTAATTGGGCGCTGGAAATGTTGGCCGGAGGTACGAATTTTGGCCAAAAAATCTTCTTCTTAAACGAGGCCCATTTTCGACTCAGAGGCTGTGTCAACAAGCAAAATTGCCGTTATTGGAGCGAACACAATCCACAAGTGTCTAGTCAAACGTCAATGCATCCACAAATATTAACTGTTTGGTGTCATTCGAAATGAGGAAAGAGACACCGTAAACGTCAGTGGTATCAGGTATAAAGCGATATATCCGAAATGTGTTTCCAACGAGTTGGTGCTATATGCCATACAATCGATGCAGCACCCGAAGTTGTAAAGGAGAAATTTAGCGACTGAGTTATCTCACAGCGAACGTTTATTAATTGGCCGATCATACGATTTGACACCACTTCGATTATTTTCTCTGGGGTTATGTCAAGTTTTTAGTCTACGTTAACAAGCTAACGGCTTTGAACTAGGTCGAGTCAGACGTTCGACACGCTATTGCCGGAATAACGCCGCACATATTGGACCGAATTATCAAAAATTGGACCGACCGTTTGAAGCACTGGCAGCGACACCAAGGCAGCCATTCGAATGATGTGCCATTTAACATATAATGACATGAACGTAGCTTCAAAATATTATCATTATTTGTATACTTATTAATTATTATTTAAATTGCTGATAAACATAAAAATTAAGATATATATAATATAATAACAATTTTATATTATTATAAATACATATAATATATAATATATAATATTAATATAAAAAATAAATATATTAACATAAAAAAAAATTAATCATTTATTGCGAAAAATAATATAACGTATATGGTTGGTATACACACAGCAGGAGGCATGAGGCCGAATTGGCGTGGTAACAGGAGCTCTAGCAGTCTCTGGTGTTAGGGCCTTCTCATTGGAAAAGAGCACGGAATAGGGTGGCAGAGAATCCAACTTCTCGTAGCTGGCTGACGTTGTTTGATGCTCAATGGTGATATTGGCTACCTGCATTGCGGCCTCTATTTCATTGTAGGCGGAAGCTCTGATTCCACAAGTAAGTGAAGCACCACTGCAAATTATCATTTCCAGTACTAAGAATCCCTGTGGGCCGTATTTGGAGGAGTCACTATTAAGACCAAGTCGAGTTGAGTTGGGTCTTGCATGCCCATTTCCAGCACTGCCGCTGTCGTATGCGGTATTTTTTGCTTCGTCACTTCCAATAAATTTGGTGGTATTGAAGTCAGAATCTGGTTTAGGAACATCAAATGCAAAGAGATTTCGGAAAACTTCTATCATCCAGTGTTTTCACAGATCGCTGTCAATACCATTGTTAATTTCCTTTCATTTCCAATACACTGCGTAATCTTAATCACTGTCGTATTCGTTACTGTAGGGGCAATGTCGTATGCCATTGCGTACGTAGTCTTTGGAAATACAAAACATGGGCTTCAATCTAATTTATAACTAAAAATGTTTGTCGGTTCCTGGCAAACAAATGCCTTTCGAAACACTGTCAGTATAAGCTTCGATGACAATGAACAGGAGTGGTGGAGTATGTTAGCCGGCAATTCGCGAACTATCAACAGAGTGGAATTTAATGCTTCCAAAGCTCAAGGATGTCTGCTGTTATTAAAACGAAATTTAAATACCTAGCCATTATCCATGGATGGTACTTTAATCGCTGAAACCGAAAAATTTTCCGTTATTGGTCTGTAGGTCATTGAAAACTTACGTTGGAATTACCACGTATTCGATGGCGCCAAAAATTCTACGGTTTTTTTTAAACGATGTAAGAAATAATACTCGTCTGGCTTTGAGAGCTCGTCAGTATACCCTGAAGCCCACCATCATGATCCTTTCATTTTCCGTACAACTAGCTTTTGGAATACCCTGGTGAGCTCTCTATTTCATATTCATTGTAACTTGCAAACATTTAAGACCAACGTACACCGGCACCTATCTTTTCCTCCTCCCTAATATTCCTTCGCCCACGCTGTGTGCATACATTTATGGGTACTATTGAGCACGCGCTAAGTATAGGGTTTTCCAATAGGGACTTGACAACTTTGAATTTAATTTGTAAACGCACTCTTACACTAATCATCAAACTGTCTCTGTCAATTTATTCAGTCAACTCAACATTTTCATCATAGAAAAGTACACTAACAAGCAATGTCTGCAAATTATAAAAATTTTCTAAAGATATTCGGAGTCGGTGACTGCAACTTTAAGAGCGTTAACTCCAATTTTCGGTCGTAATTATCACAGTAGTGGACAGGCAATAACAAGTTTAGTGTAAAAATTTGAGTCTACATATTCGTTGTGTGATGTTGCCGTGTCAGTGAGACAACGGGTTGGTCGAAGTGTCGAAAATATCGCTGCCGTTCAGACGTCCGTAGCAAACGATCTAAAGCAGTAAATTCCACGGCGTTGTCATGAATTGAGCATCGCTCAGACCACATTATGGCGTATTTTGGGTAAGGATCTTGGCTTACACCCATACAAGATCAAGCTGACTCAAGAATTGAAGCCGATGGACCATTTGAAGTGACGTACGTTCTCCGATTGGGTTCTGGAGAAGATGCGCCAAGATGATGAATTTCATCGCAAAATCATCTTCAGTGACGAAGCTCATTTTTGGCTCAATGGATTCGTCAATAAGCAAAATATGCGTTATTGGTCGGGTGAAAACCCACATGTGCTTCATGAATTACCACTTCATCCACAAAAAACAACTGTTTGGTGCGGTTTGCATGCCGGCGGCGTTATTGGACCATATTTTTTCGTCGACGATAACGATCGTCACGTTACTGTGAATGGTAAGTGTTATCGCGCCATGATCACTGATTATTTTTGGTACAAATTGGAAGATATGGACTTGGATTACATGTGGTTTCAACAGGATGGTGCCACAAGCCACATAGCATACGCTACAATTGATTTATTGAAGAGTAAGTATGGTGAGCGTGTTATCTTAAGACATGGGTCAGTCGATTGGCCGCCTCGTTCGTGCGATTTAACGCCGCTTGACTAATTTCTGATGGGGCTATGTAAAGTCATTGGCTTATGCCAACACGCCGAAGACATTGAAAGAGCTCAGAGCCAACATTGAACGCGAAATAGCGGGCGTTTCGACCGAAATAAGATTTTTGAAATATCTCAAATGGTTTGCCAAAAGACAACAATTTGTCACAAATGTCATGACTAATGACTTGTTTCCCTTCCCTTGTCTATCGGCGTTGCAATGTGACCTGGAAGTCTTTGTTTCATAATTTTATCTTCGTGAACTAGGTTTTTTCTTTAATATTTATTATATTTGCCGACCTTAAATTTCTATGTTATATGCAAGTCCAAAATCTATTAAAAATATCGGCTGGATTTTGAAACAAATTTTGACATACTTTATTATGACTGTATTCTTCTTTTCTTGAGTAGTTATGTAAATGTTACCGGCCAGACATAACGACCATGCATTTGGAAGCTGATGTTTCGAGGAATTTCTATCCTTTATGTCTAGGGTATATAATTATTTTCGTGCGTTTTTTTTCTTCAAAATTTGAACGTTTATTTAAGAAAAACATGTACGATAGTATTATTCACAGTATTGCCCATCTGAAGCTATGACTTTTTCCCATTTTTCTGGCAATTTGTGGATCCCATCCCAAAAGAACTGATATTCTGCTCTGATGTGAACCGTATTTCAGTGAGGGCGTTCTGCATCGACCGGAACAAATGGTAGTCAGAAGGGGCAAGGTCTGGCCCATAGGGCGGGTGGGGTAAGACTTCCCATCCACTGTTTTCCAAATAGTTCTTAACCGGAATAGCAACGTGGGGCCGAGCGTTGTCATGATGGAAAAATTATTGCCTCGTGTCTGGTCGCATATTCCGGGCGTTTTTCGGCTACTGCTCTCTTCAAACGGATTAATTTTGTTCGGTAGAGTTATACATTGATGGTTTCACCCGGTTTTAGCAGCTCATAATACAGCACACCCATCTGATCCCACCAAATACAGAGCATTACCTTCGCGCCATGGATATTCGGCTTTGCCGTTGATTTGGCTGGTTGGCCGGGTTTCACATATGATTTTATGCGCTTGGGGTTGTCGTAATGCATCCATTTTTCACCACCAGTAACAATCCGATGCAAAAATGACTTCCTTTTGTGGCGTTCCAGCAGCATTTCGGACATGCAAAACCGCATTTCGACGTCTCTCGACTTGAGTTCATGTGGAACCCAATTTCCCTGCTTTTGAATGTATCCAGCTCCTCTTAAACGTTTTTAAATGGCTTCTTGAGTGACACCCAAAGATTCTGCGAGCTCTTCTTGTGTTTGGCAACAATCTTCATAGAGTAATGCTTTCAGTTTTTGGCTGCCCAGAACGTTCATCGTCTTCCAAGCCACAATCACCACTTTTAAATCGTGCAAACCACTTTTGGCACGTTCGCTCAGCTAGTGCATGTTCACCATAAACTTCAAGCAAAATACGATGAGTTTCGGCAGTAGTTTTCTTCATATTAAAGTAATGAAGAAGAACTTCCGGCAAAAACACTTTTTCAGGCACAAAGTTCGACATATTTGAGTGAAAAAAAATATTGTTGTTTACGCTTCAAATGAATGACATATACTGAAATGACGTACAATGACAGTATCTTTCCAAAGTATGTGATAATGGAATAGTACAAGTTACGCTATGTGTTAGCAAACCGCACAAAGTGCGTTTTATAGACCCAATAACTGGAAACCTAAACGTAAGGCAATGGTTGTACGAGTATACTGACTTCCAATACTGTATTGCGTTTAAATTCTCAAAATCAGTTTTAACTTTATCTTTGGGATAAATCGTTTTCTCAATATGTAAAAATTATTTCCCTTACTTCGAGAGAAAACTGCTACATAATCAAAAAATTACCTCTCCTTTCAAGGCATTCATTAATGTCCTGAGGGAACTAGCTTCAATAATTCGAAACTCACCAATGAAGACAAAGTCCAATGGTAGGGAAATTATCAAGTGTTTGAGTCAAACTTTAATATGTATATATTTGTGCATATATTTAAGTAAAAAAACAAAATCAGATTTATATTTGGTAAAGTATAATTTTCTTTTATTCGACCAGCAGGTTTCTTTAATTTAACTTTGAATAGACGTTGACGTATCATCAATGACTTCTCCTTCGGGAAGTTCCCTAACTAATGAAAGTATTCTATCTAGCTTCTGTACCTGAAGGGTGTGCTGGTCTAACCACAATTGTTTTTTCGGTGGTTTCACCATTACGCGCAAATTTGGAGATAGTTTTAAAGATGTTGTAGCTCCTCTGTAAGAAATTATTAATAAATCAGTTTTACAACTCACTTATTTCTGGAACTTACTTTTCATCACCCACAATTATAAAAGGTAACTTATTATTGAATGCAATTCTTGTGAGTTTATTCTTCCTTCTTGGTACAACAGCTTGCACGCAAATTGCCTTGTATTTGTTGACATTCAAGTCAAAAACAAAAACTTTTCCTTCCGAAGTGACTGCTGCAAATACAGTACTCGAATAGGGTGCCCATTTAACATCACCCACACAGGACCCAAGATCGAATATAAACAATGGTTCACTTCGCATATCTTCCCAAATTTTCACTCTCCAATCACCGCTACACGATACAAAGATATTTGAATTGAATTTATTAAAATCAATGCGATACACCGAAAGGTAGTGTGCATCTAATGTTATGAGATATTTTGAACTGAAGGCAGTACTGCACTTGTAAATGAGTCCTTCTTCGGTACCAATTAGAAATATTTCCGGTTGAGTTGGATGAAACGTCATACATGAAGCGCAACTTTTTAGTCGCATTTCAGTTCCATCTGGTCCTTCAATTACGCCATTCTCCAAAAACAAAGTTATAATGGTTGTAATGGAGAATTTGTGTTGCATGAGCACCCAGTTAAAGACTCGACCATCTGATGATGCTGTGAAAAAATTTATCTCTCCGTCCGCCAAATCCGGACCCCATTTAAGCTAAATTATGAAAAACTAGTACTAAATTCAACATTTTTAAAACTAGCTACATCACCTCAACAGCGCTTTCTGAATGCTTTCCATTAACACCTTGTGATTTGTATAGAGGTTCCTTGGGATTGTTTTTGAGGTCATAAACTGCCACATTACCATCGTAAAGACCTGCAAAAATAATTCATATTCATTTGAAAAGAAAATAATATGTTATGTATCTATGCTGGATATATCTAATTTGTATTTTGGTTATAACCACTTAGAAATAAAAGTGATCTAAGCTGCTCACGAATAGATTTTCTAAAGCGGATGCTCGAAAGCTTAGTTCGACCTGATCCAATAATCAAATGCGCACTGCTACTTAACTTAATCTCTATGTATTTTGCCAGGATGGCGTTGAAAACTATCGCCCTGGCATATTTTATTTGGTAGACTCTATATGTTCATAGATATTAGATACAAAAAGATTCCAGCAATTATAAACTGCTTTGTAGCATTGAGTTGTGTTAGTTCTTTGAAAATCATTCTTAACCACCTGCTTTCCTTCCAACTGCGACGGATTGACATTAGTATCCATCTTTCAAATATTCCAACTATTGTGCGTGATATCCATGTTTTGTGTACTCTTATGTCTTAAAAACCAAATTATTCATCTTCTGTTTGAGAAGATAGTTGATAGCGGAATTCTATATAAAAATTCCGCTCTATGTTGTTAAAGATCGGTTTTACATAAAAAAATGTGGCTTTTGGACGATGACACGAAAATAAAGGTAAGGAATCAAAATTTAATGCTTAAAAGCATACTATACAGCGGAAATATTATGTATAACCGGTAACGTGCGAAAAAAGCAGTAGCTAGACCACGTGCGGTAGTAGTAGAGTATTTTTAAATGATGTATCCTCAAAACCTAGCAAATGAGCTCAAGCGATTAAGAAAAAAGCAACTGTAGTCAGATCGGAGCACATAACCCCGAAGGTATGGACAATTTTGTGCTTCGATTAGTCAAATAAACGAGGACGTTTTAAAACTTTTCAAAAGCTATGCAATTTAAAAAAAAAAATTATTTATTCTTGGAAAACCACTCTTATTGACAACTGTTGTTAGAAACGAAAGGAAAGTATCATAAAATCTGCAAACTTGTTAATGATTTTTTTTATTATTGTTATGTTCATAAGAGAAAAATTATTCAACGTTTTACTTATGACGTATTTTCCTGAGAAAAGTGACCTCAAAGTCAGAAATTAACTTTGGCAAGTTTCTACCATTAGTATTACCAGAGGAATTTCTGTTAATATGGGTCAGGGTACACCAAAGTAAGCCTTTTCTCAAATCCTCGATAAATGATGGCAACATTGGAGATATACTCCATTTCCGAAATTATCCTTGACGAATTAGGGGACACCCTGTATATTTAGACCAGACATGGTGCGCACAAAATATTCGGCAGAAAATTTTCAAGTGTTCGTGATCAAGCACTACTTGAAGAGCTCACTTCAATATACGAATGATAAGCCAAGAACGCCACTGATTTGAAATAGAGCTCCCCCGGGACTATCAATGTCATCAGTGACGCCAGAATATGTAGTTGAACTAGTAACTATTGTATATTTTGCGCGAACAATCCTGGAATGTTCTCGAACAGGAAAAACGCTTCAAAACATCTTGTTCAATGACACATTTCATATGAATGATGAAATCATCGCAGTAGGATGTACTATATCTTACCGAAGGATAATTATTTCTAATTTTGTTTAACCAAGGAGAAATATTGATTGATGAAGTGTATTGCCGAATGATCGACGAGTTTTTGTTGTCGCAACAACAGAATTTTATTTCAGCAAGACAGTACCACTAAATGTGTCATTTTTTAGTAATAAATTGGTTTTGTCATTCCAGTTGAGTTCTAAAATTAAAAACTTCTACATATGTATATACATACACGTATTTTATATACGCATTAAGCATTATAATACAATATAAGGTTATTGTTGAGCTATAACGGATAAAAGATATGTTTCATCTGCTAATAGGAAGATTAGAAAATTAAACTATTATCAATGACCTACCAAATTTCCCCGTTGGTCACTTTCTCACTCAAAATTTCGATCCTGCAGTTATTGAAGAAAAGTTACTAAAACTTAAATATGAATTTCTAACCGGTCCAGATGGTCTCCTCGCCGTTTTTCTTAAATAATACTCTTCCAACCTGTCTCTACCCCTTTCCTACCTATTTCGTCTATCTCTTACACAGAGAGATCTTAAGATCCTAACATATTATTCGACTATAAGCTTAATTTCCCTTCGCATATCGATAAGATGGTCCTTAAAGTCAACTCAACACTTGGCTTTATTAAACGGTCGTCAAAGTAATTTTTCAACCCGTTTGTAACCCGATCTCTCTATGTTACCTTTGTTCGCCCTCTGCTTGAGTATGTCAGTCAAGCTCGGTCCCACTTTAACTGAATTCATGTTTCCCGAATTCAACATCGAGTCCTCCGATTAGCTCTCCGTGGGTGGTCTGGAACGATCCTTTAATCTTACCTCCCTATCAAGGCCGCCTCAAACTTCTCAATATGAATTCTTCTAATGTAGGAATATTGCTGACATTCTTTTTATTCATCGACTATTCTCAGGTTTCATCGACTACGCATCCTTTTTTCAACTCTACTTCCTTCAACACCAACCCACGTTATCTACGTTGTCCTCGTCTTTTCTATCTACAGGTTTACCGCATCCCGTATGGCTCCAATGAACCAATCACCCGTATGCTCCGAAAGGTCAAATCAAAGCTCTTCATTTTTGATTTTAACCTGAGCACTTCTTGCCTCAACCGTGATCTCCTCCATCATTCCCTTGGTTCTTTCTGATTGTAAATTAGATAAGGCTTGCATTAAGCCAAATAAATAAGGGCCCGCGCTCCCACAAAATTTAAATTAGGTACCAACCTTGAATTTGATTCAGTTCCCTAGAGTTCAATCACTTAAAAAAAAAAAAAACTTAAATCAGGAGATAGTTTACCTAAAATATTTATTCCCCCAAATGCCCTGAGAGGACTATGAATTTTTTAAAAGATAAGTGGCATGCAATATGCCATTCAGCTCAAACATTCTGTTAATTATTTTTTAAAAAATATCAAATGTATATACATACGTGTAGAACTTACCGATTGCAATAAGGAAGGGATATTTAGGATGAATATCACAACACATAACACCACTCTCGGTCATAACTATAAAAATAAGTTGTAGTTACTACTTTAATATCGAAAAATTTGTAAATTTACTAATGTAATCTGGAAATGATGGATTTTTGATCGTAAACAAGCAAATACATCCCTCCGATGGTTGCTTCATAAATTCATCTGTAAACAGATTTACAATACGAATGTACGAGGGTCTAAGGTAACAACTAAATAAAGTAACTTACGTGATCCAAAGCACACTGCAAATAAATCATAATAATTCGGATTGAACATCAAATCTGTAACATTCATCTTCTTGGTTTTGTCGTACAAGAACTTCCACAAAGGTAACAAAGTCCCTTCACCTTCCCGAAATTCATCTGAGGGATCCTCCCAATATCGATAGTCACTGGCAATGTCATCGTAAATATTTTGATTGATCATGCGTTCTAGTATTTGCCAACATTTGAGATATTTTCTATTTAATTCAACTGCAGCTTCTTTTTGTGTATCACGCTTTTTTTCTTTCTTTGCAGTGTGCTATAAGGAATTTTACTATTGTATTTAAAGGTCCTAATATTTTTGTTAAATACAGTAAATAGTATTAAAGTTTCATCAATGAAGTTAAATTAATTTTGTAATTTTTCTAAAACACAATCATGTAATAGAAATGCAGACTTTATGAGTACGCAATCAACCAGAAGAAGTATTTTTTTAAAGTAATTACATGCACAAGTGCTGTAGTACTTCAACCGTAAAGTTTTTGTATTTCAAAGTTTTTGTATCTTGGTTTGGCTCAGCGAGTGTATCAGTGGAACCTTTTATTATTTGTCAGTTCACCGGCTATGTCAGTTAATACCTCTAAATGTGAATTTAGGATCAAATCCGCTATTTTATAAATCCAAAGTGTTTGAAAATAATAGACAAAAAAGTTTCAAAACTAGAGTTTCTCCGGATGTGAACCTTATAGCAAAAATAAACCTATGTATGTAGATGCGGAATAAGATTTCGTGTTCTACTGAGGGTACTACTAAAGGCGCCTGTTTGGCGATTGATCGGAAAACTGTTGGTGTTCTATAATCACCGACGGGCTTGCCTTGCCTACCAGTGGTGGTTCCCGGTAAGTTCATGCAGGCTTAAAGGGCAAGGGCATGCCCGGCACCAGCATTATATTGACCTACGCCGTCATAATGTCCTCTACCCTGTAGGGAAGAGATTAAAAGACTGTGATTGACCATCGCATCTGTTCGGGAAAAACTGTGATATACCATGTACCATGGTGATTGCTATACGAAAAAGAAACAGCGCTTATTCGGATGCGGATTTGCTTCAGGCGCGTGAGTGACAATCCGCATCAAGTCTAAATTCGTTAACATATTCCTAATATGCGTCCATTTTTCTACTATCTCCTCAACAAAACATAAACAATGATCGATTTAGGACGTTAAAATTGTACTTAGCGATTTTAATGCCAGGATAGGAAAGGAGAACATCTTTGGTAGGACATTTGGTAAGTTTATTCTACACGACAGTACGTCTGATCACGGACATAGCCTTGTTGTTGCGGTTTCCTCATCTCAATATAAATAAAGTTGGCGGTCACCGGACAATCAAATGCTACAATAAATAAAACTGATCGTTTTGCGATAGACGTAAGGCATGCCTCCAATATTCTGGACGCCAAAATGTTCCTGGTAGCCAACATTGACTCGCAACTGATGTGCTGGGTTTCAGTCGACCACCAGCAAGAAATTCTTGGTTTGATGAACAATAGCGGCAAGCATATGCAGCTAAGCGAGAAGCCTAAAAAGCGGCGTTGTAACGACGGTCATGAGCTCTACGAGCAGAAGAGACGATAAAAACAACTGTTTCTCCAAGAAGAAAAAAAGAGCACTAGAAGCGGCCATTTAAAGATATTGAGAGGTTGTACCCCAAAAATCTTACGGTACTAATAGTACTCCAAGAATACGGAAGTCTTATCAAAAGGGAAAACCAACGTTTCGAGACAAGAAGACCCGTACAGAAGCCAGAGAGACATAGTTGGTGTTGAGAATATGTCACGCCGTCAAGCAGACCAGACTATTCAACTAAGACGATGATAGCCAAAGCTTTCGTCCACCTGAACAGAGCAAAGTAAGAAAAGCAGTATCTAAGCTAAAATCTAACAAATCAGCTGGAGTTAACAGTTTACTGGTTGAGGTGTTCAAAGCTGCTGAAAATTATTTTGCGGAAAGAGAGAGAAAGAATTGATATATTCTTTTTTCAGATCTCGTCAGATAAGTGTATGCCTGATGATTTAAATCTCAGCGCCGTATCAACAAAAACGAAGACCTCTTCAACTGCGCGAACTTTTGAGGTAAAAGTCTCCCCAACATCGGATGCAAGATCTTATGTGCCATATTGTCTGAACGTCTAAAGCCCATCGCCAACAACTTGATTGGTCTCTATCAGTGCGGTTCAGGAAAGTACACAATCGACCAAATCTTCGCCCTTCGTTAAATCCAAATCAAGAAGTCTAAATCGATACCCACCACCGATTCACCGATTTTAAGGGCGCATTTGATAAGATTTAGAGACACCATTTAGTGTCATATCTAATTTTGGCTTCCCCGCCAAATTCGTCTCTCTGTGCAAAATGATGATTGAGAACGCTCGCTCTTCCGTCAAGGTCGGTAATGGCTTAACTGATGTTAAAGAAATCGTCACGAGCGGACACTGGAGGCACAATCATTTAAAAATGTGTGGAACTAGTAGCGTCTCGTACGCCAATGATGTCGACATAATTGGGAGAACTCAGCGGCCAGTCACAGCTAGTCGCTAGTATTGAAACAGAAGCTGCCAAAATGGGTTTAGTGGTAAATGAGGATAAAACAAAGTATATACCATAAAATCGAGGAATTGGACAGAACTTAACAATCGACAGCAATAATTTCAATGTAGTAAATGACTTTATCAACCTCGGCTCTGTCATAAATTTTTCCAACAACAGTAGAGGAAGGCATCACCTTAGGTGGAGCCCGCAAGTAAAAGGGAACCTCACCCGACTTGGAGTGCGCACCTGGAGGTAATTAGCTAAGCACATGAAGAGGCTTGTTAGTTAAGGCCCAGGTTCACCACGAACTGTAGCGCCACCTAAGTAAGTAGGTAAGATATACGATTATAACTCCTTTTTAACAGTATTGTATATGAGCATGCTGCATCTCGTATACAATTTTGATACAGAAAGCTTAAAACTGAATTCTTATACTCACAAATATAGGGTGATTCATCACGCAGTTTGATTTATAATGTAAAATGAAATACATAATTTGAATGCAAACTTAAAATTTTTATTATTGTTTAAAAGAAAAATTCATGGCATTCATGATATTATGTTAATATTGGCCAAAACTACATCTGAAGTGGTCCATTCGGAAGGTCTAATTTTGGGCTACTCGTTCAAGCATAGCGACCGGTATCTCGCGGATTACACGAGTAATGTTGGCTTCCAAAGCATCAATCGTAGCTGGGTTAATTCTGAAGATCTGAGACTTTACCTATTCCCAGAGAAAATAGTCCAAAGGTGTGATATCGGACGATCTAGGCGGCGTTGTTGAAACCAGCGTTCACCGAGAACATGTGCTTGAATTTCAGGAAGCATTGACGGTAATTTTTTGATTTGACCCATTTTTGAAAAAATATGGACCAATGATTTCACCAGCCCATAAACCACACCATACTGTTGTTTTTAATGGATGTAAAAGTAGCTCTTGGTACTCTTCGAGTTGCTCATCAGCCCAAATACAGCAATTTTGTTTGCTAACGTATCCATTGAGCCAGAAATGGGCTTCATCACTTAACAAAATTTCACGATAAAACACCGGATTTTCATTGAGTTTTTCCAGAGCCTATTCACTGAAAATATGACGCAAATTCAAGTCGCCTGACTTCGATTCTTGCAAAAGTTGAATTTTGTACACTTTTAGGCAGAGATTCTCACGTAAAATACGTCAAGTTGTCGAATACGCCAATCCAAGCTGCTGAGAACGACGACGAATCGATTCGTCACGGTCTTCTCACGGACTCTCAGCTACAGCTGCTATAGTCTCACTACGTGCTGGATGTGGTCTAACTGGTCGAGTATTATCCACTAATGCAAACTTGGACTCAGATTTGCGAATAGTATTGGCAATAGTGGTTTCAGTAAGTCGATTATGCGCACCGTAAGTTCCACGAAACGCACGAAAAGCATTTCTCACAGAACGCTGATATTCGTAATACAGCTAAGCAATTTGGAGACGCTTTTATTGTGTGAGTCTTTTCATGATAACTAGCCGAACAATACTGAAAAAAAAAAAAATAAAAAATAACAAAGCAGTTTGATAGGAGTCACGCGTGATCTGTCAAAAAAAGTCTATTGAAAATTAAACCTCACGATGAATCACCCTATATATATATATGGTATAACTAAGCACAACTTATACATATCTTACTGTATTATTATTACGTATCTATATTAACATATTCGTATATTGACAGATGTAGAAGATGCGTTGACAAGAGATCCTAGGGTAGTTGCAATGCAATATAGACATTTCATATCAAATACTAGAATTGATTAGGCATTAGTACATCTATATGTAACCACATGAAAATTTGGGGAAAGTCTTTATTTCAATTTGATCCTAACTGGCTGAAACAAACTGTTGGAAGAGATAGATAGGGTGTAGATGATCAGCTTATAAAGGAATTTTTGAAGTTTGTTGCATTTGATATTCTTACGATGTTGCTGATGGTTTACGGGCTAAAGTTATTGTTTGAGCTTAACCTTATTGGCTGATTGCAAAATTCGATCGAGTATTGCTTGTGATATGTCTAATTTCTGAGATCGAGGTGGAATCGATCAACCTGGGTTTTTGATCACTTTCCACACCTATTTTTAGTTGACCTTGCGGGATGAGCATGACTTCGATTCTTCATATCTTTTACTTGTCGCATTAGCTCAAGTTTCAAACTTAATAATTGCTAAGCTAGAAAATGCTTCAATTTGACTAAAAAACGTATCTTTTCGAACCAAGTGTTGTCATTTTTTACAGCTGATAAAATAGGAGGACTATTCAAAATGAAATTTAGTATTGGTAAACCTTGTACATATTTACCAGATGAATGGAAGAAAACAATGACACAGATAGGCATTGAAAAATGGTAACCTGGTGAAGCAAGATCATTTGGCATGAACTTGATGAAGTCAAAATTATGTGAACTCAGGGTCTCTTTGAATTTACCTTTTTATCCTTTTCTTTTTCCTTCTGCTGTTGAGCAAAATCTTCAGCATAGCTGTCGTAAATGGTCCACTGAAGGACATTAGCTCCATATGTCGACCGAGGTGGTGGTATTGTTTGAGTTTCAACACACTAAAGTAAGTAAAGAAATAAGTATAAATAAAGCTTAATTCAAATCGAGTTGTTTATTACCCTTGTAGGATTGGTATAAGTCAGCGCTGCACGTTCACAGAAGTTAAACTGGTTGATCAGTTTTCGCTTCTTTAAGCCTGTAGGGACCTCCCGAACTTCTACAAGAATATTATGATTATTATTATCTTTTTTTTTTAAATCCTTTACACTATTAAAAATTTGGAAATAATTTCCAAAGCCAAAATGAGAATAAAAAAAATAAAAAAAAAAACATGCAAATTAGGACAAAAAAAAAAAAAGAGGAAAAATAATACCTTTTTCATTTGTATCTCCTTCAGCTTCTCCAACATCTTCACCTTCTGGCTCAGTTTCACCCTCGGCTATTTCTTCAACTTCAACTCCTTCATCTTCGGTTGCATCAGCAGCAGTTTCCCCGGCTTCTTCATCGCCTTCACCTTCTTCTTCCCCTATTGAACCAGGCGATCGTTGGACGGGAACTACTTCTTCTGCAGCAGCCAAGGCTTTTGGTAACTTTGGAGGTGGGAGTGCGAAACCTTGATTGTTGAAATGTTGTTTTGTTCGACAAGGAATATAAAAAAATATATCATGCACAAAAAGGAGGGGAGTAAAAGGAACATCCACACATGCAGTCATGCAATCGATTAAATTGAAAAGGAAATAGAAATGACTGTTGATAGCAATTTATGATGACATACCCGAATCGCCAAACTCTTCAATTTGTCTTCTGGCCTCTTCCGATTCTATATGCAGGCATGTCCCTTCAAAACTAAATATAGTCACAACGTTACCTTCGAGCGGAAGCTAGAAGTGTTTGAAAAGTTAGGTTTTCGTTTTTGAATCTACCAACTGTTTGGAAGTGAGGACAAATTTACCAAAACATATGCTCCGTCCTTGAAGCTATAAACAACTAAATTTTCAATGGCATTGGTGTTGGTCGTTGTTAGAACTTTGGTTATTTCTTCGCTTAGCTCGGCTTCTGTCAAGTCAAGTTGATCATCGGGTTTAAGGAGTTGTCGTGATTTCACCCAAGCGTCAAAGTCTTCCTGTCCGCCTCCGGCACCATCATCACCGACTTTTAGTTTAGATTGCGATTGTTGTTTACCAAGCTAATGTAAAATACCATTAATCATTTAAAAGGTTGCTTTTAAAATGTTGCTTGAAAAGTGGGGTGCTTTAGGTGCATAGAATAAAATAAGGATAGTGAAAAAATTTACAATAATGCAGGGTTTCATGTGCTCAAAATGTGAAAACTTCCGGTTAAATTCAATTTCTATGAAGCGTGTGTATTTACAGTCATGCAGTTGTATCCACATGAGTATTATGATTGATGAAGACTTACCTTGAATTTTCCTTTTAAATTCATATTTACAATAAACAAGTTTTACAACTAAAAGAACTTGGTATTTTCTGTTAAATTTGTACCTACTCTCTCTGTTTTTATGACGAATAACACTCTTACCTTCTGCGTAGACATGCAAAATGCGCATATAATTGATTTTTGATGGAGAGCAGGCATCAGAGTTTGTATTTATGTACGTCTATTGTCTAGCTGTGCCTGGGCCTTAATACGATATTGATTCAACTGCTCGTAGAAAATTTGCTCCAAGCGTGAAATAGTGAAGCCTCAATCTTTGTTGACATTTGTATCAATTTCATCCTGCTTTTTCCAAGGCTATCCTAATGCCTGATCCAAAAAGTAACAACCTTAACGTTTCTAATTTTAATACGGACAAAAGTTTGCAAAGAAAGTACCATATATTTGCTAGCGAGTCTGCTCTAGGTGGAAAAGGTTTAAAAATTGTAAAAGCTCTTCCAAGATGGCCGAGAAGATGCCAATGACGAACCTCACTCTGGACGCTCCAGCATACCAACAAAATTGAAATTTTGGAAAATCGTCGAATTACCATAAGAGAAGTTGCTGAGGATATTAGCATATCGGTCGGCTCGCATCATGCAATTTTTTCGGATGTTTTGGGCATGAGACGTGTGTCAGCGAAGTTAGTTCTGAAACTTCTTAATTTTGATCAGAAGAATTGTCGCATGAGCATCGTTCAGGAGTTCTTGAATGACGACAATGGTGATCCTGACTTGATCAAAAGAGTCATAACTGGTGATGAATCAGGGATATATGGTTATGACGTCGAACCAAAGCCCAATCGTTCCAATGAAAGCACCCAGGAGAGCCAAGACCGAACAAAAACGGCATCGCTGGAAGAGCTCAAGGCTATACCAAAAAGTGATTATAAGAAGTGCTTTGAGGATTGAAAAAAGCGTTGGCACAAGTGTCTTATATCTTAGTGGGATTACTTTGAAGATGACATTATTATTATTTAGGAATAAATAAAATTTTTTTTTTACAAAAATATAAAGTCACCTTACTTTTTGAACACACCTCGTAGGTGGACAAGTCGAGGCTGTGGCGATTGATAAATATTACTAGGTTCGTGAATTTAAGCAGGTTTTATTGTTCTTATCTATTTGATTTTATTCTTTTTTTTCCATACTCGAGGATTCAACGGTGAAGTAAAATTCCGGAATAAAACAAATAAGACCTTATCCGGGCTACTCCGACATATTTGGAGTTCAGGCCGGAAAGTATTTCCAAGACAAAGTCAGAGTTTTGGAAAAGTAATAGTGGCGAATGAGCCCTTAACAAATCAAAGGCAACGCTTACATCCGGTGAACGTGTTACTGGTTCGGTCTAACCGACCTCTCGTCCTAAGGGCATCTACAATGGAAATTGTGCAGTCGGGGTAACTGCCCTGTCACTGAAAAAAAATCTACAATTGCGAAGCAACAACAAGTGTCAGATACGCGACATTTACCACGGCGATTGTTAGCGGCGACAGAAGCAGCGCCTATTAAGATGCGGATTTGTTGTTACTGGCAGACTTAGGCAAGAAGTCTTGGGTTTCCGGCATGTTAATGAGTGCCTCGTAACAATCCTTTTTAAGGCTAAATTTGGCAATATTGGCCTTATATGACTCCGTAGAGAAGAAAGATATGACACCAAAGATAATTTCTACGAACTCTCGCACAAGACCTACGAGCAGTGTCCTAGCTATGACATTTTAATTCAAGGTTAGAAAGAGAAGGCATCTTTGGCAAAAATATAGCCTGCACGATACCATCTCCGATAACGGATTTAGGCTAATCGACTGCGATGGGGCAAATAATTACCGTAACTAGCACGCGGTTCCCTAATTTGAATATTGTTAAGAGAACTTAGAGGACTCCTAATCAATCAACCATCAAATAGAATGACATTGCGATGGAAACAAAGCACTCAACCAGTATATGTAATAGATATCCGAAGGGCCAACATCGACTACGACCATTAACTTGTTGTATCCTTGGTACGGTTGCATATATCCCAAATTGTGAGGAAATTCGACATCGGACTGCTACAATCCTATGACACCCGCATCAAGTATCGAAGATCAGTGGCAACAATGTCAAAAAGCTATCAGATATGCCGCCTATGATGAGCTAGGTTTCACTTACAAGGAAATCCCTGGTTTGATGACGATTGACGGCAAGCACATGCATCTAAGCAAAATGAGATTCGGAAATTTTACCAAAAGTTGAAAACAACATGCAACGTACTTGTGTATCCGAACCGATTTTAAGAGATGCAGGTAATATTAACATAACCGGAAGAGAACAGCGTGATGTGAGCCACGCTTTCGCGCGTATTGAGACAGTAGTGGCTAAGATGGGTCTAACGGAAAAATGGGGGTAAGACCAAGTATATGTATGCTATCAACCAGAAAGGACACTTAACACAGACGTCTCGGACACGTCACCGTCGACAGATATTACTTTGACTTAGTTAAGGACATTGCCTACCTAGGCTCCGCTATTTATTTAGGTAACGACATCAGCGCTGAGATCAAATGAAGAATAACTCTAGCCAATCGCTGCTTCTTGGGCTAAGAGGGAAATCGACTAGCAAAGCCCTCTTCTCTCCTGTTTGAGGCGCAGAGCCATGGACTTTATCACAAATCAATGAGCGTGCTCTTGGCTTTGAGAGCAAAAGGTGATTTTCGGTCCCGTCTGCAAAGACGCAAATTGGAGAAGGGGATGCAACGACGAACTGTACTGGCTGTACGGCGAAGTGGACTTAGCCGGAAAAGTGAAGTTCCAACGACTAAGGTGGCTGGGTCATGCAGAGTGGATGGACGCTCTGAATCCGCCCCTAAGGGACAGCGCAGTAGAGGAAGACCGCGACTCTGGTGCTGCACGCAAGTAGAACGGGACCTTACTAAATTAAGATAATAAAATAGGTGCAGTCAGATAAAATCGAGCTATCTAGAGACGCTAAATATTTTCGTTGAAACAAGACATCCTAGCCACCATACAGAATTAAAAAAATAACAGATCCAGGCTAATAGACAATGTAAGCGTAAATTAATAAATTAGTTCTGCGTATTGAGGTAATGCTAGCGAGCAGAAATTTGTTCGCAGGCGCTAATTGTAGTCAATATTTGTGTAAAGGAGGCGGATAAGGATCTGACAGGGCGGCATCGTATCTCCTCTGTTATAATGAATATTGGTTGAATCTCTGCTTAACGATTTCAACAAAATCTAACGTATATATTAATACTAGTTATAATTTAGTTGTATTTTATTAATGTCAAGCCCCTAGAACGCTTGTTGTGATGCACATAAAATATTAGATGTTCGACATTCTTTTTGCTTGCTTTTGGAGTGGTCGGGATATCCAAAACGTATTTTTGATGCAACAAGTTAGTGGTCCGATTCCGTAATTACTGGTAGGAACCTTCGGGCATCTGTCGTCCTGGGGATACCCTGCGTCTCCGATCAACATAACATTTAAAACCTTGTCTACCTCTCGATTACTTAATTCACATCACATCACATCACATCACATACGGCTGAGTTAATTCATAGGCATAATGGTTTTCCCCATAAATGTTCTTTTCTTACTTAATGCTTGCCAACGCATTTCAATCTGAATTCATTTGGGCATTGGTGCCACATTGAATTGTAAAAATAAGACTTAACTCAATCAGGCATCTGCAAATATTTGAATTTGAAAAATCGCCTAACAATCATAGTTTTCGAGAACCAGGCACGATCAGTAAGGACTTGTTTAGAGCGTTACATTTTTAAATGCCATTCACTTAGGAGGAAACGTTTCTCTCAAAATTGTCAAAGTAAATAAGTAGCATGAAGACTGAATAAGGCTGGATAAGACTGTTTAAGATTGAAGGAAATTCTAGGTATGATCTAAATGTGATAGAGGAACTTCTTACCTAACGATGGGCAGCTGAAGTTGAATATCAAATAAATTTAGGCAGAAATCAGATCTGATCAGTCATCCGTAACGTAATTAATGGGTACTGATCAAGAAAAAGTAAGTAAGTAAATGTACCCGGAATGTGCCATTCAAAAAAAGCGTTTAAGTTTTTTTTTTTTTTTTTAAAGTTGGTACAACTGTCATCTGGCACTCAGATATCTGTTTGAGCTCTATTTGTTTTTGCCTTATAGCTTCGTAAGCAAGGCAGTGTTTGTTATGTTCTGCGAATTCGCAATGTCAAATTTAGTTGAGCAAGGAGTTTGATTTAAATTTTGTGTTTCTTACAAAATATCATGTGCCAAAGTGTTAAAAAAGTTAGTGGTACCCTACGTGGACTCGACAATGTCGAAAACTCAAGCGTGCGAGTGGTAAAAAGAGATAAAAGCGGGACGTTCTGTGGTTGATTATTTGCCTCGTTCTGGTCGTCCATCCACCAGAATGATAATCAAGTAGATAGCAGCCGATCTTGGTGTGTCGTTCGGATGGGTGCATAGTGATGCATGATGTTTTGGGAATGAGACGAGTCGAAGCGCGAATGTGCTAAATGTGTTGCAGAAAGATCTTATCTTGTACACGACTAATTGATAAAAAAAAAACAACGTTCATACTGTCCCGCAAGCTACGTATTCACCTGATATGGCTTCTTGCGACTTTTTCCTATTCCCACGATTTATGTTAAGATACCACTTTGCGGAAAGCGTTTTGAGACATTTGAGGAGAATTCGCAGAAGGAGCTGAAAGTGATTCCAAAGTCGGTCTATGAAAGCTGTTTTGAAGATTGGAGGAAGCGTTGGAATATGTGTATAGCTTGCTAAGGAGATTACTTAGAAGGGAGTTAAATGAATATGGATGAAACATTGAACCTTTTTCGTTTGAATATATAATATGTACTCATATGTAGTTTTAAAATATTTTCCAGAATTTTGTAAAAATTTGG
The DNA here is from genome assembly GCA_907269105.1 of Volucella inanis. Classification (NCBI taxonomy): domain Eukaryota; kingdom Metazoa; phylum Arthropoda; class Insecta; order Diptera; family Syrphidae; genus Volucella; species Volucella inanis. The sequence continues at coordinate 158,333,528 of OU026155.1, forward strand.
AAGGGCGCTAGTCAACTAATTTTGTAGAGAGCACTAGGAACTAAGGTGATGGACACGCTCGGAACATATCGTGTTGTTTTTTTTTTTTTTTGCAACAGATCACTCAGATCAATCAGATGGAAGATGATGGGTTTTAATAAAAAAAATGAGTAATTACTTTGGTAACAAAGTGTCAACATTACTAGTATCCGTTGAGAAGCATTCGTTTCGTTTGCCTGCAACATGGAGAGTCATTCATCCAAAAATTGCGCTCACAAGAAGGCCAACTTCCAATCCAAACCCTAACTGATGAGATGATGTGAGTTCAGGTTCTGAGAAGTCTTTTTCGTACTTCATTGGAGATCAGAAAAGTCTTGCATTCTTGAACTAGATTGGAAATTATGAGTCTAACTAGAAGGTCTTGGGCGCAGCATTGCTTTAGAAGCAGGTACTCTCCACTTGTTCTTCACAATATATGTAGTTCACATACTTAAGGATTGGTTTGTTTTCTTGGAAAACAGAAAGAAAAGTGTGGTGAAGAAGACAGCCCTTGAAAAGAGTAGAAGTCGATTTCATATTTTGAAAGTAACAAAATTTCCGATGTCTTACGACAGAATTGAATTAAAAACAGTTGACCTGGAGTATTATCAAAAGTTTAGTGAAATTGTACCATACCATTTCCTAAGAAAAGGAAAAAGTGAATTGGCTTTGTCACAGGCACGTAAGCACCCTTCGGAGGCAAATCCAATCGAAAGTCCCAATCAATAAAAATTCAATCCCATAAAAAAGTTATAACTATGTGGGCGTCGACCTTTTTAATTTTCGCCTCAGTAAAAACGTTAAAATTGAAATTTCCATTGTACATACCAAACTATAAGTAGACATCCTTCAGTGTTTGAACTTGAACTAAATTACAAATTATTTATTCAAACCTTATTATTTCAATCCGTAAACGGAGAATTTGTGAAATTTTACATGCAATACTTGAACAAGTACCACTTTTTTAACTTAAACTACCTTAGAGTCAACGGCTTCAATGTCATCAACACAATCATTTTCATTTTTTGAATCATTTAAACTTGTCCTTCTACTACAGGCATTTTCTAAATCTTTGTTTTCTTCCGAATTCATTATTTACTTCTTTTTTTTGTTTAACTACAACCAATAAGAGAACTAATTAATTTGTATCTACAAAATAATATTAAATTCAACACCAACTACCACTACTCAATCAATTAATTTTACTAGTATATACCGCAGCTGCATTCACCAACTTCCACATCCTTTTTCAAATTACGTTAAAGTGCAACTGAGTTTGGTATGCTTTCATATGATTATAAAAAGAATGCCTATTAACTCTATAAACATCCAGGAAAGGACCTTTGATATTATTAATTTTACCAGGAGCACTTATTGAAACAAAAGTTTGCCCATAAAAATTCACTATACAACTAAAATATACGAATAAATGGATAAAGTTTCAAAGTCAACTACTCGTACAGTGCACGTGCAAGGTAAAGGAAACAAATGCGAGTATCCTAGAAAAGAACCCCATAACATACCCCATACTTTGATGAGAAGGATTTCTGCGGAAGGAATGGTGCCAGAATGCCAGCAGTCTGAAAATGTTGAAAAGAGTTAAAAAGTAGATATTATTATGCAGTCGTATTTATAAGTTGAACATGATCTATGAATGGAAGAAAAATATTGATAGGGCGACATGCCTTTCTGTATACATATTTGTGTACATAATCAAACACGAATAACATGTTTGAGTGTTTTGATGAATTCCTTTTGGTTACGTAAATTACGTAGGCATGAGTTGATGTTTACATGCTAACTTTATTATAAAATTTGTTTTGACAGGAAATTATTAAGACATATTTTCATAAATTGGCTAGAGAATCCGACCTTGACCGTTTATTTAGGTTGGCTCATGAACGTGGTAACCGTACTTCTGGTGGTGTCTATCACACTACCTGAAGAAATAAAATAATTTATTGTATTTTGTCGTACGTATTTGGCAAATAATGATATTTCATGACGAAGGCCCATAAAAATAAATCAAGATTACTTTAACCGAAATTAACTTCCTGACAAAGTCATTTCAAAAGTAATCGCATTTTAAATTTACTTGCAGTGCGGTTCTCTCCCTGCGACATTTGAAGATTCCTGTCAACCCCAAATAAATAAAGTCCTCAGTGATGGTTTCTATGGCCGACTTAAAATAGAATGAGTTTTTAGCACGAACTAATTTTTAAAATGAGAACATAACTTCTGTTGTATCTGAAGATAGTAAAATTAAAATTTGATCAACATATTTTTGATGGTTTGAAGTCCGAACTTTTACAGTTTAGTTGGTTACAGAGTGTGAAAGGAGTGAAACCTTTTCTAAGAGACTTTTAAGATTGATTAGGAGTTTTGTTTTTAAACCAAGTAACGGCAAAAATTATATGTGAATAAAATTTCTGGACAAATATAGTTTTTAGTTAATTAAATGTTAAATTAAATGTTAAAAATACCAACTTTACATTCTAACTCTATACTGCATGAAATAAATCCTGAGCAGAAAAAAAATTAGAGTCACTGAGAATGATTTAGTTTCAGGACTTTTAACCAACTTTTATTAAAATAAATTAAAAATTGTTTTTTGTTAAAAAAAAAGAACCATAAATGACTTCGGCAGTGTAATGTGTACGTTATATTAAATATTTATCAAATCCAGCTAAAGGAAAGAAATAAATATTTAAAAATTTATAAAAATAGAAAAGAGAATTATTTAATATAATATAAGCTTCTGAACAAAACTTTTAAGGTATCTATTTACCATGAATTTAAGAAAAATAATTAATCTTTTCATTGTATTCAATTCAATATAAATAAAAATAATAAACTTTACACTTTTCGCAAAAAATAAATGTGCATAACTGACAATTGTTTTGACATAATTGGCGATTTTTTTCATTTTGAGAAGTGACGATGTTGGAGTCCCTGGAGCTGATCTGCTGCAAGACGGCACGCCTTTTGTCATAAGTGTTTTGTTTGTTTTACATAAATGATCAGAAGGGGCTAGTTAGACGGTGTAAAAAGATCTACCATCTGCATTTACTGAGCATAAATCGATCGTGTGAAAATATATTTTCTCATACCACTTTTTTTTAGGGCAAAGAGATTTTGTATAACCCAAGCATGGAATTCAGGAAATCAACGGCACCGATATATTTTTTTATAAAACTCAACAGCTAGAGGAACAAGAATAACTTTGTATTATTTCTTCTGTACTGTCTTTTCTGAAATTATGCCATTTGCTGATGATGGGCTTTCTTTCAATATAATCAGTATACTAGTCCCAATTTCATTTTATCACTTTTTTAACAATGCTTCCACGACCTTGTTTCCTCGGTTCTTTTTTTGTTTGCACTTTAGATTTGAGACTTAGTTTGACTTAGTCTGACATTTTCTGAAGGGTCTGTTGTACCATTTATGGAAAAAATTGGCATATTTAACCAATTGTCACAGCGTTTTCGCAGTTTCGGAGAAGGTGTTAATCTTCTCTCCAGCAAAAATTTCGAAGTCGTAACTGAATCCAGAAATCCCACTTAGAATTTGGTTTTTGCATCCCCACTTGTGAGGATAAACTAACAATGTTATACTCACAACGGTGTAAGGTATAACATTGATCTGGCTTCATTTTGAAGCCACGTTCATGCCATTATGTGTGGGATAGCACATTATTCAAATGACCGCCTTGCCTCAGCTGGCAGTGTTTCAAGCTGTCGGTCAAATTTTTTATGATTCGGTCCAATATGTGAAACGTTATTCTGGCAATAGCGTGTCGAATTTTGGCTAAAGTTGGCTTGTTAGCGTAGGTTAAGGACTTGACGTAGCCTCAGAGAAAATAATCGAGTGGTGTCAAAATGCATGATCGCGGCGGCCAATTGATGAACGAGGTAACTCAGTCGCCAAATTTCTTCTTCACAACTATAACTCGGATATAACGATATTGTCGAGCTCTGACCTCAGAGAGTCGGTTAACATCGCTCTATGCCTAAGACCACTGACGGTAACGGTATCTCCTTCTTCATTTTGAAACAAATAAGGTACAAAGAGTCAATCTTTGCAGATGTACATATTGATATTTGGCCGAACCATTGTGGATTTTGTTCGCTTCAATAAAGGCAATTTCACTTGTTGACACAGCTGCTGAGCTAAAAATGATTTTTCGGCCAAAATCCAGATCTCCGGCCAACAATTCAAGTGCTCAATTAGCGAGCTCATGGCGTTGTCTATGGGCACAATCTTATACGCATTTAGGCCCAAATCTAACTGTCAAATAAGCCGAATTGACATTCTTGCATCTACTACGATACTGTCCGCTATGGCGGCTATGTTTTTTTTTTTTTCATTTCGCAGCAATATCTGTCTCACTGTGTACTCAGAGTGTACTCACGCTTTTTACGGTGCGACGAATTGCCTGCAAACTTTTGACAACCGACCTCACGACGAAATTCACGTTGCGTATTTACAACTGAGCCGGAATTTCGATAATATTTTTTAATAATTTACTTTACTTGTAATAATTTAATAATTTACTTTAGTTAAGCATTTTAAAGTTAACCGAGAGTGAACAAACCGGCCCTAAAAGTACGAATAACCTTATTGAATTTGAATCCACTACGAATTTTGTTGTTTTTTTTCCTGTGTTATGATTAGAAAACAAAGGATTGCGTTAGACTAAGGCGTTAGTCTAGAACAATTTGTCCAAACAGTATACATTTCATATGCACTTTTTTGTAAAGTGAAGGTGGTTGGTTACAGAAAATATGATTTAAAAGGTCGTACATACGTATGCTAAATAAGTCACAGTGGATTTAAAATTTAAGATGAAGCAATTACACCAGACGATAATATGTGGATGAAGTTCAGAAGACTTTGACGCAGAGGAAGAAGATGAAATATCTAATGATCTGGGTGAGAATGAAGAAGACCAAAGCTATTCTAATTTAAAGGAAAAATTATATGCTTTAGGTGTTCTAAAAAAAATTATTTCATATAAAGGCATTAGCATTTGGAGGAGAAAATTATTGATATTGAAGTACCCGTACACATGCATCAGATGAAAATAACTATCTATTTATTATAATTTCAATGCAATACAATAAGTCCATACATATGTCTGTACATACTTAAACGAATTTAATGTTTTATTTTATTAATTGTTCTATAACTTATTCATGCGGTTTGCTAAAAGATGGCGTAACTTGTATTATTCCATTGGAACATGCGTTGGAAAGCTACTGTCATTGTACGTCATTTCAGTATATGTCATTCATTTGAAGCGTAAACAACAATATTTTTTTTTTTGGATATATTCAAAAGCAAGGAAATTGGGTTCCACATGAACTCAAGCCAAAAGACGTCGTAAGGCGGTTTTGCATGTCCGAAATGCTGCTGGAACGCCACAAAAGAAAGTCATTTTTGCATCGGATTGTTACTGGTGATGAAAAATGGATCCATTACGACAACCCCAAGCGCAAAAAATCATATGTGAAAACCGGCCAACTAGCCAAATCAACGACAAAGCCGAATATCCATGGCGCGAAGGTAATGCTCTGTATTTGGTGTGATCAGATGGGTGTGCTGTATTACGAGCTGCTAAAACCGGGTAAAACCATCAATCTACAACGCTACCGAACACAATTAATCCGTTTGAAGAGAGTAGTAGCCGAAAAATGCCCGGAATATGCGACCAGACACGAGGCAATAATTTTCCATCGTGACAACTCTCGGCCCCACGTTACTATTCCGGCTAAGAACTATTTGGAAAACAGTGAATGGGAAGTTTTACCCCACCCGCCTTATAGCCCAGACCTTGTCCCTTCTGACTATCATTTGTTCCGGTCGATGCAGAACGCCCTCACTGAAATACGGTTCACATCAGAGCAGAATATCAAAAATTGGCTTGATTCAGCTCTTTTGGGATGGGATCCACAAATTGCCAGAAAGATGGGAAAAAGTCATAGCTTCAGATGGGCAATACTTTGAATAATACTATTGTCCATGTTTTTCTTAAATAAATGTTCAAATTTTGAAAAAAAAAACCGCACGAATTAAAATATATACCCAATATATTGTATTTTTTTTTATATATATACATTTATTACAAAAATTCATTGTACAAGTAAGATATAAACTTTAATTAGATTGTACAAGTTGAGCTTATATAACATTACAAAGTTTTAAAAATTAGATAAAAATTAGATAAAATAAAATAGGTAAACGCGAAAATAAAAAGGAAAGCAAAAAACTTTAGAGATAGAAAAAAGATAGAAAAGAAAAGAAGTTAGATAAGAGTATTGAAGAAAATATTAGGTTTCCAATTTTGAGGTAAAAATTTAAAGGCCAATGTTTTTGTTTTATAATTTTTATGTAGTTAAAAAATGAATCCTTAGCATCTATAACTTTTTCCCAATGAACCAATTGGACCATTCCTATTTTTTTTTTTTCAGACAATTTCGTTTGAACTATGTCGATTTATTCACAATATTTGACTGTATTTATCTTTTCCTTTGGTGGGAGAAATGAAAATTGAATTGGTCTTTCAGATTATCCACCAAATTGTCACCATAACATTTTCTGGGTGCAGACCTAGTTTGGACACTTTTTATCATATGTGATTATACGGTGCAAAAAAAGTTTGTGCCTTAAGCTCAGTGATGCACAGATTTGTAATTAGTTTAGTTTTTGTCATGGTGCACCCACTTTTAAAATTTTGTCGTCAATTACCGTCTATGGTAATCCTTAAATGCACCATAAATGTTTTTTGCTGCCAGAGACGCATTATGTCCTGTTTAAATTCATAAAGGAAGAGAGTCCGAGTTTGGACCGTAAGAGCATGATAAACAATTATTGTAGTTGTAACGAATCGTTAAAGTATCACACGTCAAACACACGTACTTTATCTTATAAAAAAAATTGCACTTTCAGCTACAGATGTTTGCTCGAGAGCTTCGTATTGCGGACACGTGTATATTTATAAATTTGTGAATAATATTTGAAAGCTTCTTTAGTTAAAGTAGATGTGTTATTTGTCCGTTTAATATGCAAGGATAACTCATTCTAAATACGTATGTCTAGGTGGAATTATTGTTATTGTTCTTGGATTAATCGCGAGTTTATTTTTTTCAAATACGTAATCCGGCTCTTTGGTTGCTTTAATTTTTTGAAATTGTTCTATAGTTGAATAAAACTATTAATGAACAGCCTGTTATTTTTTTTCTTTTTTTTTTGTAAATTCCTAAATGTGATCAGATCTTCTTATATCAAAAATATATCTCGTGCAACTATTGTACGAGTATGTCACCCGACTGGAATTTTTAAAGATTTAAAAATAATCTAATTTGGCTACTAATAGTTATGGGTGATTTTTTAAGCGTTTGGTTTTTAATTGTCAAAAAAAAAAAAAAAACAGGAAAATTTGAAAAGTGCTTAGAATTTTTTTTGAGAAGATAAATCAATGCTTGCCATTTACTTTTGAAAGATTAGAACATGTAAATGTTGACCACGACTATGTTTCAAGTGTTCTATACGGAGAGTCTGATCTTGAATCACTTTTTCGTGCATATTGACTGGTATCACGCTAATTACACATATAATGTTGTCTTCCAAGGCTGCAAGTGATTGAGTGATTTGACGTATCTCCATAAAAAATAATCTACAGGCGTCAAAACATACAATCTAGCCTGCCAAATCACCGGTCCAAACCGTGAGATAAATTGCTCACCAAACTCATTTCCCAATTAGTCCATCGATTCGCGTGCTGTGTGGCATGTAGCGCCGGTCGGCTGGAACCACATGTCGACCAGGTTCATCTCGTGCATTATGGGCAAAAAAAGTTCGAAGCCATTGCACAATAGCGGGCGCCATTGGTGGTAATATTATTCTCACTGTAGAACCATAAACTATTTGGTGTGGTTGTCCGTTTGCATTGGCAGCTCTTATAATGCCTCATCGAACAAAATATGACAGTTTTGCTTATTAACATACCCATTCAACCAAAAATGAGCTTTGTCGCTGAAGACAATTTTTCGATAAAAAAGAGGGTATTTTGAAAGGTTTTAGACCAAGATCCTTGCGTAAAATCTTCCACATAGTCGATTAACACAATTGCAATTGCTCTAAATTGCGGAACAATGGACAAATCACGGTGCTTAGTAACACTGGCGAATACAGCAGCAATATTTTCCTCTGTTTGGACTCTATGCATACAAGTAGGTGACTTGATGATATATTTGTAAATAAATAAAGAATTTTCAAACGAAAAAATTAAATTTTATTTTTTTTTATTTTAAATTTATTCGCTATCTCCCAAGTTACAAAAAAAAGGTCCTCCTCTGCTCCTCAGAAAAACAAAACAGATTATTAAGCTAGAAGGTATTGCATATACCTTCACGATTGTGGAAAAAATGAAATTTAACGAAATGGCAAAGATTTGAAAAAAAGTCGAATTTTTCCCGAAAATTTAAAAAATTTTTGGCCCACCAAAATTACATTTTTAGAGAAACATACAAAATAAGCAAACAAAAATAAATCAAAGCGAAAGCAAAGCAAATTGAAAAAAATGTAGTTTCGACAAAAACAAAATGATTGATTTCATTGTTATAAATAGATAAACATTATATTTAGAGCTAATCTGCTATTCTAAGCCCATATAATTCACCGTCCCTTCTTCAAAAAGCGCCTGCTGGTCTGTTGAAGATCTTCTTAGAGATGGTCGGTCCTATTTCGAAACAGCCTGTTGGCGATGCTCTGCTACTTGTAAGCTTGTTTGATCTTTGCTAGCGACTCCCATCACATTAAATATTTTTAAAATAAATGTATAACCGTCATCGAGTATTGAAGTAGGAAAGCAATTTGATAATTCAATAGTTTTGAGACCATTGTGGAGGTGTTTCGGAGCAAAGTCACAAAGTAAACCATTGTAGCTTTCGTTATTATTCCGCATATTTTTACCCTTACATCTATCAAGCAATTCAATCAGCTTCCGCACGTCGATAAAACCACCAACTCTCTGCGTATTCTGGACAGTTTTCTTGGTTTGTTTTATTATCAGTCAAACACAAATGATGAAATGTAGCCCAGATTGCCTCATGATCGCTAGGCCGTAATACTTTTGAAGTTTATTGATAAGATTGACAGTTAATTTTAGTGTGGATTTACTTTTTCCTCCTAAGCTCTTATCGGATTTTTTTCAAACTACGGCATAGTGATCCCATTCTTTTGTTAACATGTATATAGCACTCTAGTTTTTCCACAGGAATATCATATGGAATCAAATCTAATAATCCTTTTTAGGATTATTAGGTATATTTATCACCAATATACCGTGAATAGTAATCGAGCGACCGAACATGTCTTTTACACTGTCGACTTTCATTTTTGAACCCGATCCTTTATGATTTATGTCGCAATCATCTTCGTATAGTGAGAGCCATTCTTCGTAAGCTTAAGGATCGCTGCGTTTTTTTATTTTCCCAAAAGACAAAACTTTGACACTAGGTAGACTTTACACTTTATGAGTGTCCGTGGCTCAGGTGGTTGGGTATTGGTTTTCCAATCGGACGGTTCAGGGTTCAATACCAGTGACCGAAAGATTTTTCTTCAGACAACTCAAATCTCGTGAGAAGAATGGTTGCCTAGATACAACATCAAGTCAATTTACACTAATAATTTAGTCTCCCCATTAGATGTTGGTTGCCACCCATAGAGAGCGAAATAGCCACATCTTTCTTTCTCTTTCTGTACTATTTTCTGAAAAACTTAACACACGCTTTGACATCATAAATGTAGTCATACCCACCTGAGTGTTATGTTCTTTTTTGAAAAAAAAATGAAACAAACAAATCAACGATTTTTTTTCAATATTTTTCTGACAGAGTTGCGCTTACCACGTTTTTTCCACGTGTCATCTCCCGAAACTGTCAAATTTGTGTCTGAATTTTCTTTCTCCAATGTCTGCCTCTTCTCTTCTTCAACAGCTCTTTCCATACAAAATTTACAAACTGATTCTGCTACTATCCATAAATTCGTGAAACATCCAGCGAAATTGTGATGACAAAATTTAATTGCTAAATCCATCAAAACGCAAAAAAGATTAACTGCGTACATTCACTATTTTTATTTATTTTAAATGCATTTTCAATCATAGGCCCGGAAATAATGTACGAAACACCGCTTTCACACATGGCTGCAATTTTGAATCCTAAACCTCGCGAACTTGCTGGATTAAAAGTCACATTTTTTTACAAGTTTTACACATTACTAAATTGCTTATTGTATAAAAAACCAAAACAAACTGAATAATGCAATATCCATGAGATGAATGAATCACAATATTATTATCATTATTTTGAAATAGTTTTTCAGCGGACGTACTGGGATTCCAATGTTGATTTTCCGTAAACTTTCCTTTTCTTGAAACCGATCTAGGCCTAGAAATGTTGTGAGTATCCTTTTGGTTTTAATACAGAGGTTGCTAAAATATTTTAAGAAGTGCTCAGTATAGCGGTCACAGTAAAACTAAATGTGTCTGGCTCCGAAAACATGTGTCGTAGTTATAAATGAAATATCCCTAAAGAGTAGACTTATTCATGCATTTCTGTATACCTGAAGGTCAATAATAGAAAGCGGAATCGTATTATGATGTTGTAAGATGAAGAACAAAGCCCGAAAAATAACTCTGGTAGACCCCGTTTCAAATGTATCTTTCTAAACGCTGAGTGACTAATTTTTAGAAGGCTGTAACTCAAAAACTCTTTGAGAAATTCTTTTGTCATATGTTGCTCTTATGTTTTTTTTTTTTCGTTACTGAACTGATCTTTATCATTTAAATAAAACCGAGTATCAGAAAACAGTAAATAGCATTATTAATTTATATAAATATTAAAATCCAATCGTAAACTAGTAAAATAGTAAACTTTGAGTTAAATATCTGTTTTAGGATATCTGCCTCTTTTGCATTCTTTACCTGGTTCGGATACCTGCCTCTCCTATTTGAGTGCACAAAAAAGCCGACTGTTGTACGGAGGCAGTGGTCCGAGTTTCGAAAATATTTTTTTTCCCTGATTTCTTATTGTATTCGTACTTAATTCGTAGAAAATAAAAATCTCTATTAATCGTAATTTTGTTGGAAATGTTAATTTAAACTCTTAACAGTACGAGTATGTAAAACTTTATAATCAATAACGTCTCGTGGTACGCAATTGCTTGAACTTTGCACAGATAGATATAGATGTAGATGTAGAAATAGAAAAGTTTTGCAACTAGACTTTTATATCCATTCAATATTTTCCTCAATACTAACAATAAACATCTAAAGCGACCTTGAAGAACTGGTAGCTTACCGAAGTTCGCTTTTGTCTGCTCATTTTTCTAAATCTTTCAGTATCCAAGGGGCGATGTCCTCTTAAATATTACTTGTAACTTATCAAAAAAAAAATTTACACACACGATAATCCACTAAAAAAAAATAAAATTAAAATTCCACAAAACAATTGACAATTCGTGGTTGAAAATTATTCAATTCTATTATTTGTCATTCTAGTTTCCAGTTTCTATAGAGATTTTCGAATTTGTTGACAATCTATTGATTGGTTTTGCAAAGGTGTTATTCCTTCAAAAAAAAACTTGTACTTTTTTGGCCAAAAAGTGTGACACGTTGACTTAGGTCTTGCTGGGTGAATTGCTTGGAACCATATTGAAATTGTCTCGATGTTCTGTAAAATAGAAGCGGTCTTATTGAGTTTCAGAAAACGAGTTATATTGAACCTTTTATCTGATGTACTATCCAATTCTGTGTTGGAATAACACGATGGAGGTGTATCGTTTTGTTCACGACATTCTTTACGCCTGGCCACTGACTCCAAGCCAAAAAGTAAAATAGGATTTCTAAAAAAACGTGGTCTTTTCGTTTCGCCCGACAAAAAAATTCCACATACTCACTTTATTCTGCTCACATAATCATTAATTTCTTGTTCAGTTTTTGTTACGTCTCCTATGTAAGGGTTGTCTTTTATATAAATATTCCGTTTTAGGAGTAAATCAATTTTAAACTCCTCTTCTACGGAAAGACCACATCCCTGGCAAAGAAGATAATGGATTTTAGTATTACTTTCCAAAGCCGCGATTAAACTGTGAGCATCCATTGGAACAGCTATAATTTCCAATTTTTCTAGCACTAAATGCCTTTTTATTAAGTTTGCCAAACAAATGGCACCCTTCTTGGTAGTCTCAATACCAGACAAAGCCACATGCCTTAGATGTTTGCAACCAATAAGAACGTAAAGCAGGTTGCACAAGCTTTCCTCTGATATAGGATTGTTAGATAAGCTAAGGGAAATTAGTTTTGAATGACTTTCTTGGATTCCATTCGAAAGATAATTAACAACTTGAAAATAATTTCCGGAGAGGTTTAACAATTTGACAAAAGAGTTTGATATAAGAAATTCATACAGCCCCTTACAGCACTCATCATCCAATTGACAAAAATAGAGCTCGAGGTGCTCCACAAAAAGTGTCTTCAAAACCTCAAGAAGCGTGGACAACTTTGTGTTATCCATTCGGCTTCGTCTTATTTTCAGAATTTTAAGGTTACTGAGTGTTGATATACCGCTGTAAACAAAACGACGAACAATGGAATAGACACATACAAAAAAAAAAAAAAAAAAAATTGTTTACCTTGCTAAATTTTGTATGTCCTTATAAGAGAAATCAAAATATCTACTGTGATAGTTAAGGTCTAGATCAGGAGGTACGAACTCTATAGTGAGTGAATAAAGGTTACGTAAACCTTTCAATATACTTAAATCCACATGATGACAGTGTTCGATGGAATAATCGTGTTCAATTTCAATTTCATCACATTCCAATTTCATCTCTGAGTCGACCATTGAAGGGACTGAGTTGCTTTCTAGTTCTGTGAAGTGTGTCCGCTTTGGAAAAGATGTGTCCCGCAATGCTTGTAGTTTGTTTATTTTAATGTCAGTCACGAATGTAGAAATTTTCTTTGCCAGTTCCTCCATTTCATCGCGAAGCCATATTTCGTACGGTGTAGTTTCAATAAGTTCCACAAATTTGTTAGTAACTCCAAGATTCTTCCAGCATACATCCTTTTGTATAGTTTTTTGTTTAAGTGTTATCGCATTAGGGCACTTGAGAGAATAGACTCTTTTCCAGTAATACTCGTCTGTGATGTTGATGCATTTTTCGAGCGATAGATCTGGACTTAGGAAGTCATAGAAAGTTCTCAACTGAATTGGGTTAATATTGAGTTTTATAGGACGACCTTTATAGTTCGCTGCTATTACTTTCAAACAAATGGTTGATAGAGGGAGAGCTTGCAGATGCTTAAAGTCTTCAGCAAACAAGGTGCGATTTTTTTCACTTTTCAATATTGCGGATACATCAGTTGTCTGGTAAATCTTATGGGCGGTCTCAAGAAATTTATCGTTTGGCACCTGCTGTAGATCCATTTCAGTCAACTTGATTGCTTTCATAAACGCTGATGTTTGTTTAAAAGGCTCCTTTTTTATAAATATCAAGCTAGAGCGTAGGTGGAGTGCGATTTTACTCTGGTTTCGTCCTTTTAAGTATAGTTTGCTGTTCCTTCCTAGGAATGATTTTTATTGTACTAGGTTGGGTTAGGTTAGGTTACAGTGGCCGTTAAAAAAAACCAACCCACTTATCCCTATTCGTCCATTGTGATCCTCATACTCTGGGAACCAATTCGAGCTTCTAACGAAGCGTAGAATACTGTTGACATTTATATTGTTAAGATCGTTTAGGTTATGGTAGAAGAAAACTCCCCTTATGGAGAGAGCTTGGCATATACAGAGTGGCTAGGGGACTGTATCCTTAAAAAAGGCTAAGCCTTTTTGCATGCTTGCCTATAATGCAGTGTCCAGTGATCATAGCTCTGAGATGTTTCTAACTTAGAGCGGTCAAACGCTAGAGCGATTCAAGTGCAGTTATGGCCAATTGTTAAGTCGCCAGACATGTTGACCCAACAGTGCATCAAAGGTTTGTTCTTCTAATAGCATTTAGCTTTAGTTTTACTTTGCACCTAGCGATTGGTATACCGATGATAACTTGTTTAGGTAGGAAAGGTAGAGCGGTTCCAATTTTGGCGAGTTCGTCGGTCCTACAATTCCCTGAAATATCTCTGTGGCCCGGTGGATGTGGATGTTGAACTGCTCCATCATCTCTCTGAGATATGATTGGCAGTCAAAGGCAGTGAGACGGAGTTAAGGGATTTGATAACGGCTTCATTATCCGAAAAGTTGCGGATGTCATCTGCAGATATCACATTTTTCTTCAGTCAGGACAGGACTTCTATATCGCCAAAATTTCTATCTGGAACACAATATAGTGATTTGGAAGGCAGAAGGAGAGGCTCAGATTAAGCTTATCTGAGAAAACAGCTTTGGATCCACCTGTACAGATGTGGATTGATTTGTTCTCCATGAAAGAATCTAGAGGGGATACTTACATGAAAGTCTTTCTCAAACCAATGTTGGGGTATAGTGTAATCGATGTTCTCTGTGAGGATTACTAGTATACTAAGAATATTAGCCTGGAAAAATAGTTGATTTGCCCACTGTGTAGTCGCTCCAAGGCCACTTACCTGCTAAAATTATCGACGGGTTCTAAGTGAAACAGAATATTCAGTGCCACGGAGGGAGTAGTGTGTAAGACTCCATTTGTGCACAGACATGCTCTCCTTTGGATTTTGCTTAGTTAACTGCAGTTGACTGTATTATCTAAGGCCGTCCACCAGACAACCTTCCCGTAAGTGAGCATCGGGCTTATAACCGAGACGTACAGACAGTGGGTAATGCGAGGTTGAAGACCCCATTTGCTCCCAATGCCGTTTTTGTAAAAGAATAAAACTACAGTAGTAGCCTTCTTAACTCTTTCTGTCAGATATAAAACCCAGATATTTCCCTGTATCGGAAAAGACTAAGCTGGTACCGTGATTGAGGGAGGGTCTGCGATTGGAATGCCATATTTGAAAAGGGTACAAGATCAGTTTTTTGGGGGTCTAACCCAATCCACAGCGATTCGCTTAACGGGTTAATCTGTTAAGATTTTGCTGTGAGAGTTTTTTCATTCTATTGAGATGTTTTTCTGAGACGACAATAGCAATGTCATCCGCATAGGCCACTACCTTGCTACCACCTAGGTATATCAACCCGACTATAAAAGCCCTACTCAGTTTGGAGCTGATAATTCTGCCATCTAGCATAACACTGATCAAGTCGCCAAGTGAGTCATGTACCTTCAGATTTGAAAGCGCAGTTGTGATTGCGGATGCGTTGACGTTGTTAAAGACATCTTCTATGCACAGGAACGCGACCATCGTGTACTCTCTATAATGTAGGGATTATTCGATTTTTTTTTTTATAATTCCGCGCGTGCACCAAGGGGATATGAATACCCTTTTACTGGCTTTCGCCAGGGCGTGATCGTGTGGTGTAGTAGCTTTGAAACTCAGGTGTTAAGTTTTAATATTTTTCAGAGGTGGTTGTCAAACTGGAGCCATCCTCAACCAGTGGGTTGCTTAGTACGTGCTAGTTGTTAGTTCGTTACATTTAACCCAGCCAGAGACCACTCCAACATCAGTGTTATGCCTTCACGTCAGAGTTGACGCCGATGGGATTTACATATAACTACATACAAATTCCATGAAAAGACTTTTTCAGAGAATTGCCCCGCACGTGGTTCGAACTCGCGACCCTCTGCTTGAGGAGTCTATGCATATACCACTACACCACTTCCACCCCTGTGTGGCAAGCCATAGCCGTTTCTACCGAATTTCTTTTGCAGTAAGCTTGTCTAGCCATATTCAACAGTTATGGATCAATCCTAGATCGTATATAGATATCAAGAGAACATCTTCCGGCTTTGCGTATGAAAACTACATTAATTTTAGTCGGCGCAGCAGATTTGTATGATTTAAAGCTATGCACCGCCCAGAGCAACTTGTCTCTTGTAATCAGACCTTGAATATTAGTCACGTCAGCAGTAGTCCTACTAAGGTTGTTACTGGCCGCGAATAGGGAGCTACGAGTAGCTAAAAAATTAACATCCCGTAGCAGATTGTGAGATTCATCATTGAGGTAGCCCAAGAGCCATCGGTTTTTCCCAAACAGCTAGACATCAAAAGATTGTTAGAAAGAATTTGTTCTTACTACGATGCCTCAGAGGTTTCTGTTATTTTGTGATGGAATGACCTCCAGAGTTGTCGCTTTACCTTCCTCAGTTCTTTTTTGTATATTTTGAGGGATTCTTTACATGAGTCACAGTCTGTCACCTTTCTTGTACTTTTTGTTTGGTCGAAACGTTTCCTTCAAACGTTTCTAAACGTTCTAGGTTGAATAAGAGGGCAGGAAGTACCCCTTACCTAAATTAGAGCCCCGATAAAATCCTTGAATTGCGTGTCAAGCTCATTGGTGTTATATTTAGGACTTAAGAGTTGACAGAGGTAGTTTTAAAGGTGTTCTTTTGTATTTTGACCAATCAGTTTTCCAATAATTTCGGAATTCTAGTTGCCGGGGAGGAGCGTCACTCAGACTGAATTGAATGTTTCTGTGATTTGAAAAAAAAACAGTGTTCAGGCGAGATCATAAAAAGTGACTCACTTCTATTGTTAGTGTCGGTTCTAACATATGGTACGTATGAATAAATTGATTGTTTTTATAACTCGTGAAATGCTTAAAATGCTTACACACAGCGCAGTCAGAGGGAAAATTAGGATCATACCTAAGGAGAGATATCTGTTAGGTTTTGAATAGTTGTGGGTTGCGAAATAATTCCTATATTTCAGAGGATGTCCAAGGTTGGCCTTGAGAGGGAGCTGATGAGCATACATATCTCATAGTTTTAGGTCCAAATGGTCAAGTGGTACTAGCAATCCTTAAAACTGTCCAAAACTACTTTAATTAAACATCCGAAAAGTTATTTCTTATTCGTTATACAAAAGGTTATTTGATATTAAATTTCGTCAAATACTCTTGAAAACTATCTTGTTTCACCAGAAGGATATAGAATTTCGTTCCGCTTTTCGACGAAACATGCTATTAAATTACCAGTGTACCTGTTGCTACAAATTCAGTACTGCCGGTCTTTGAAGTGTGTTGGTGTCACGAGATATTCGATTTGCTATCGGTCTATTAACCTTTTCATGCCTTTACCGTTTGCAAGTGGAGGAGAAGAGAAATCAAAACAATCTATAGGCGTTCGCTGTCGAAGTACACACAGAAAGTTGATTTTGGCCTTGTCCAAGGTAAAATATCATTACAAACGAGCATTTTGAAGGATGATGAAACAGTTTCGAATGTTTTTAAAGAATTTTACTAATTTTACTATCTTGGGAAATTGTAAAATTGTTTTCCTTAGTTCCTGGCTATATTGAAACCATTTCTTGTTTCTTGGTCTTGTAAGACCGAAAAAACTGCGTCCTAACCCTAACAATGTATTTCAAGCTCGAGTCGTGCTACCCCTTTTTTTTAAAGAAAATATTATTTAGGATCATATCGGAAGCAGCATCCACGTTCGCTATACTCAACTGGAGTTCCAAAAGGTCCGACCATTTAATACTTTGTATTCGCACTCTTTTGACAAGCTGATATCATTGTACCCGTCTTATTAACTACCAAGCGCATCATGAATTTACGAGTATAGACTATTAAGTAATATTCAGTTGCCTCTTCAGTTCAAAAGTACAGCTGAAGGCAGTTATTTTCAATTTGATCTCTAGGTAAATGTGATCTACGATGTTTAGTGTCATTTTTTTAAGACAAAATATTTTTTTTTTTTTAATCTTGCTCTTGGTCAATGACCTGAGAGAATCGGTTCTCGTCCTTTGCACTTAGATGCTTATTTTTGTCGCTCCTATTTTCTATCTTTGGGACGTACTGCACACAGCTTACAGTATTTTCTAAATACTCGTATGCCTACATATGTCGTCTGAATCTTGCAAGGACATTTGAAAGAGGTTATAAGTTCTTAGCTTGTAAATCTTGCTAAGATTTACCTCAAAGGAAAATTTTAAATCGATGACATGACAGTGCTTGCTTTGCCTTTCAAATATTTAACACGATAGGCCGTTAAATTGTCGCTAGAAACTATAAAGTTGTTGCCTACATTTTCCATTGTCATTCTGAACAAACGAATAAGTTTAAGAGGGATGACAAACCTCAACACGGCTCTTAACTATTCTTTTGGTCGTAGCTGGCCTTGAAAAAAATAAATGTGCATATCGGTTTGAAAAGGACAAAAATCATTTCAGAAGCCAGTGTTCATCGTTCCTTTTTTTGCGCATAGAGCTGATATTATGCTCTCGTCGTTTGTTAGTTTGTTGCGTGCACAATCCAACGTTATTCACTGAATTAGTGATTTCTTTGGGTTGGTTGGATGAATAACCATTTCCAATACCCTATTGAGGTTTTCTCTTCAAAGGTTTGAGCTTTCAGAGTAATAGAAGGGTATCTTACAGAGAACGCAATGTGATCAATAAGGTTGGCGATTAGTTCTTTAAGAGACCATAAAGTCTAGTTATAAATCTTAAGGTGAATCTATGTAAAGATCATGCTACTAATGAATACAAGCGCATATGAGTCTAACACTCTCAAATTTCACCTTGAGGCATTCATCATGTTGGAAACCGGAGGTAGCTCGCATAGGTCTCCTCCGAATTCGTAAGAAAAAAGGAAAAAAAATACGCATTCATCGCATTTCGTTTTAACGGAAGATATTTAAATTTTTAATAATTTCTTGTATTTCATACATTGACCATTGTATTTCATTTAATATTTTTAAATTCTAAAAACTCGCGCACATTATTTGGACATTGAATATTTTTACCCAGAAACAGTACAGTCGACATGGGGTGTAAAAAATCAGCCGAAAATTCTCTTGCTTTCCACCCGAAAAACGCACTAGGTTTCACCTCGTTGCCGGAAATTTCAAATGGCAATAGATTAACACCCATTTGATTGATTTTCGAAAATTGCACTCGAAAGTAATGACCATCTGTTGCTTTCATCCAATAGAAGCCTTCATTATCAATGAATGGTTTCGTTTGAGATTTCTTCAACGAATTTGATCGTTCTAAATCGAAAACATTAAAACTGATATCAATATCGTAGGCATCGGGCGATAGGTTATTCGTTTCAATAGCTGTTTTTAGAGCATAGTTATCCAGCCAATAACGTATGCCAACATTTTCGAATTCCTCTAGAACATGATTGAATGTGGTTTTTAATTTATCCAAACAGCAAGGTGGGGTATGTTTGTTGAGATACAGATAAAAAGGTCTCATATTATAGACAGGACCAACGCAAGACTTAGTAGTCCTCTCACAGCCAATCAGATCGATTTCCGTCATTTGCGGAAGTGAAAAGTTTGACGAGGAGAATTGTCCATCGAGAACAAGATTATGCACTGGACCTAGGGACTCCTTTGGATCAGTCTTCGATGATATTTTATGGGATTTCTTTACAATCCGTTTGATTTGCAGTTTTTTATACATTTCCTTAAATTGTCGACGACGATTCTCCATGCGACGTTGTTTGGTGTGGTAGGATGCGAAAAGACGTCTTCCATCTTGGAAAGCATTCGAAAAGATGGTTTTCTATGAAAAAAAAAAGTGAAAGAGAAATCCGTTTATGGCAATATTCAAATTTGTGAGTAAATCCTACACTTATTCTAGCAGTCCTCGCTTGGATGTAAAACAATTCTGGAAATGGAGCTCCAAACGGATCTGGCATCTCTCTCAAGACTCCGGTGTCCACTAGGATAGCATGTTTTTGCAAATACTGTAAAGAATTTCAATTTAGAATCGAGTTTTCTTTGTTCTATTGAAAACAACATACCAAATCACATTTTTCACTACTATTAACGGCTACATATTGTATTGTCCAATTGGGTGAGTCTAGATTCACCTGTGTGCAACTACTAAATGACCTCATATTACCCGAAAACGGAACAATTACCATTCTTCTCACTATATCATCACTATCAATATTACCATTCCCATCACCACCAACTACTGCACCGCCCGCATCAGCAACTCCCTGTTCCTTATCCTTGTGGGTGTTATTAATTTCCTTCAGAACTTTTTGTAGTAAATTCTTATTACTCAACCGAACACTATCCGGCATGAATAGGACATATTTCGTTCTGATGGCCAATAAAGGATTTAGCTCCTTGGATGACTTTTGTATGTCAAATGCCAGATTAAAAAAGCGAACCGTATTCGGTTCCGTCATGTTGGTGTCGTAAGTTACCGGTGGATACGGAAGTGTGTCTTGCATCACTAGGATTGGCATATTTGGCACCACTTCCAGGATACTGTCAATCGAAGCCTTAATATCATTCTCGAATGTGTAAAACGTCCTGAAAATGATTGTTATCGATTTACGGATGTGCTTGTTGGCGGTTTTTAATTTGTCTCTTGGCGAAGAGGGTGCCTTGGATTTCTGCAACGAATTACTGCTGCTGTCTGCTCGGTCGAGAATCGATTTCCAAAGAACCGACTTCCATGTGAAATAGAAAAGTACAAGGTTGCATACCACTATAAAGATAATAAGAAGTTTTGCGTGTCGCAAACGCATTATTTTCATGATGGATTGGAGTTTGTCTCTAAGTTACGAGTACTCTTTATCTACAAGTTGAGTCTGTTGCTGTAAGTGTTGTTATTGCAAAAAGGATTCGATAACGAAGGTGACTTCATTTTTCTATTAATTTTAACTAACTACACAAAATAGTTGATACATAAGTATGATCAATTCTACTTCTATTCTATGGATATACATACACTACACACTAGATGGTTTATGAAAATTTATTTTTACTTAACTAAATGTATAAGGACTCGAGGGGTTATAGAGTTTTCATTTTATATTTACTTGGAAGAGGCAGAGAAACACTGAAATTGTGATACTTTGACAGGGAAGGAATTGTTTGTGGATGATTTCTGAAGGATAATAGAAAATACTGGTATTAATCAATAGTGCCAACATTGAAGGGTGAAAGTAAAATATATTTCAGGACACAAGCTTTTTCGAAAGCTTTGTGGTAGCGTTTGTAAATTTTTAGGGATGAAATAAAAAAAATATTATTACATGGGTTAAAGGACTCACATTGAAAGTCACTTCTGCCGGTTCTAGAAACAGGTCCACTTAAATTGTATCTTCAAGTTCTGTACAGTAAGTTACAACTGTTTAAAGTTTATGTGCTAAAATGAGTCGAATATCAGATTTTGGTACTTGTTGGTCACGTTGTCGTTGTCTTAAGTTCTTAAGTCAATAGTTGATGTGACCACGCATTTTGTGTATTTCAATTCAAATCTGATTGAAATCAGTAAATGTCGGTCGATTTCGTTGCTTATAAATGTTTTATAAGTTTGGTGGATGGTGCTCTACGATAGTGGTATTAACTTACTGGAAAGCACACTGCGTCAAGTGCTCTTGTAGTTCCTAGGTTCATATTTGTGGTACTAAGTTAAAGTGTGCCGATTTGTCAGTTTTTTTTCGGTTAGATTAGAGCACCAAGCCAAAGAACTAATTCATTGTACATTTGGCAGTTCAAGTTTAGTCACCAGTGTCTATTGGTTGTCTGAAAGGTTTTGGAATAAGTCCGAAATAAGAATCTTACGAGTAATCATCCATGTCAGAAAGAAATTTTCATTTTTTATAAGATAAAGTATAGGTAAGTACGGGTGTGTGACTTTTAGAGTTCGTTTAATTATAAGTAAAGTATTTTTTTTTACTATGAATTGCAGTTCAAATTTGGACTACTTTCCTTTATGAATTCTGAGTTCCGTTCTGGCGACTTCAGCGTCGAAAACAAGTCATGCGGAAAGCAGGAAATTGTAATTAACAGCGAAAACGATGAGAGAGACATTGAACATAATATGGAATATTTCCCATGACGAGTCGACAACTCTATCTTATAGCAAAGGTAAAAAACTCAGCATGTGATTCAAAACTAGATGATCACCTACCACGAAAAGTGAATTCTGTGGATTAAACCAGGAATTTTACAAAAGGAAAATATTTAACCTTGAATAACTTTGGAAGAGAGTAATACTTATACATAGATGCCCACGAATCATAATTTTATTGAATATATATGTACAAACTACCATCGTATGGCAACGGTTTATAGATAAAGGCTCAAGAACTTTAACAGTTAAGTTGAGTTTAGGGCGCATTAACATCTTATAAGACTTCCTAAAGTCTGTTGCCGTAAATTTCCCGTACCAAGGTGGACTCTCTTGCAAATTTTTTCGGTCCCTTCGTTTTTTGAGTAGGAATACCTCGGGAAGAGATGGAGGTCATCTGTGGTTCATAGGCCAGCTGTCCATTATCCCAATGCCTAGAAAAATAACCCACATAGATTCGACGGAGGTTCGGACTCACTAACCGACAATGGGAAGACTCACGGCGAAACAAGAGCTCAAGGTGCAACAGGAGGTTCACCAGGAATACCATTGTCTGAGCCCGTAGTGTAAATAGGACACCAGCAGCGGGCGGCATCAGAGAGGACGTCGGAAAGTCATTGACGTGTGCGGACGGACGGTCTTTTCAAGACAGATTAGTCTTGAAGTCTTGATTAGATTAGTCTTGATTAGCTTATTAGTTATCTTAGTAGGTATTTTCAGAGAACTTGGAGCAACTGGTCTATCACAAAATCCTTGGCTGTTAGGGCGATTGAGAAGATACGACCCTATATTAAAGGGGTTCGGTTTACGTTCGTAACTGATCATTATTCGCTAGTATGGCTGAGTAACCTTAAGGCACCTCAAGGGAGACAAGTAACCTGGACCGTGAGATTGCAATAATTTGATTTTCAAATAATCCACAGAATGGGCAAAGAGCATCTATGCTTTCGCGAGGAGCCCGGGAGTTGGATGGGATATTAGAAGCAGATCGGGACCTTGGATCAGGAAAATGCGGAAATAGAAGTTAACCCGTTAGCCTGTTAAAGCTAGGAGTAATGTAATTTTTTTCAATTTCAATTTAATTTTCGTTAGTAGTAGTACGAAAGTATGGCATCATGAAAGCGAACCAATATGCCTCTGCACAGCAGCGGATTGACACCGGGATAAAGAGATATACCTATTCGTGTAAGAATTCGATGCCTTTCTGGGCGAACAACAAGATGACTATTAGGAATAAATTGGGAATCGCAAACTGGAATGTCTTCACAACAACGACAAAAGTTTCAAATTAGTTAATGTTTTACGCCAACGCGAAATTAATATAACATGCGTTGAAGGGACCAAGTGGCGAAAATAAGAATAGAGCTGTCAACATCTTGATGAAGGAGATACTAGATAAAATCATAAGCGTATCAAAACTACAAAACGTGGATTATTACTAGCGTCTACGCCTCGCAGTGAGCAAACAGAAAAACATACATTTCGGCGCGGTTTTGATGAGTGATTAAGTGGAATATCAAAGGAGTAGGTGTTCTTGATCGGTGCAGATTTAAACGGAAACGTCTCTCATAGCAGCGGAGGATACTGCTATCTATGCTGGAATAACGCCAAACGGTGTGTGATTTTAGCGAATTATTAGCAAGTCAGCACCAACAGAGAAAAATCAATGGAAATCATCATCAGTAGGTTAAATAAACTGGAGCAATTTAAACACGGAAAGAGGCCAGCTCAACGCTGGGCGTTAAATTCTCGAAGTGGCTCCAAAGTGCCTTAAAAGAGAAAAAGGACTAAGCACACAAGGTGCTTGGACCAACTTCAAGGAAAAATGTAAGATTAGTGCGGATATTCTACTCGGTATTTCAATGAACGTTGCAAGAACCAAGTGAAAAAATGTATCAAGAGCACATGCGAAAGCAGTCAAGGAATTGTAACAGGAATCAGATGAAGCACCTTGATAATCTTTAAGTAGACGACAGAAAGTAGAAGAAGTTTAACGTCGAAATACGGGAAAACGGCCTAGGATTGTGGCCCAAAGAAGAAAACACTCGCAAGAGATTTAATCGCCAAAATGTATTGAAGATGAGCAGGAAAACATATTAACGAGGAACAACGAGATTTGCGATAAATGGAAAGAATTCTTTAACGATTTACTAAACAAAGAATTTCCGCGCATGGAACATTGTATGGAAGCCGAAGTTAACAATAGAATGCACCATGCAGTCGGAACGGGTACCATACTCTAATGTGGGTAACAATCGGAAATCTTGGGTTTAAATAGTTTTATTCAGTCAAATAATCTAAAGCCATCGAATGCTTAACCAACGGAGACAGAGCTTAATGGTTTCACTGTATAAAGGCAAAAGCAACACTAGAAATTGGAACAACTACCGATCGATGAAACTAATGTTGCATAATATAAAAATATACTTGCGAATTTTAAACAACACAATACTTTTAAGTTCCATGACTGTCAATGCGGCTTTGTTGGAGGCATCTCGATGTATGACGCGATTCAAAATTTACGAATAATGATGGAAATATATCCAGAGGCTTCGAAAGATGTGCATACCGTCTTCATCGACTTGGAAAAAGCGTTCGACAGTGTCCAGTCCAGAGGTCTAAATTTGATGGCGTTAAGATTTTAAAAAGTACTACCCGAGACTTATTAAAAATGAAACGCGAAATGTACGGTGATATTAAAAACGAAAGTTAAATGTATAGCCAGAATAACCAAAAATCTCTTTAAGTCGAAAGAAAGGAGCCGAAAGAAAAATATTGAATGACTCAAACATGAGAATATTCTTGACATCACTAATGAGATGATCCAAAATATGGTGGTCTGCAGAATGGTTTTAAGGCCGAAAATTAAGCTTCATACTCAACAAGCGAGGCAGTAGCATGGGAGAAATATGTAACACGTTACTTATTCCAACAGTTAATAAAAAAGAAAAAGAACAAGAAGATTGACTAAACGAATCTCGTTCTGTGTTTTTCAATTCCTTTTGATATTTTAAAGGCCTTTTTCTACCATATTTGATCTAAATGTTCATTAATGGTCTTAACTTCTTTATTTCATCTTATAGGGGTAAGAACAAAAAAAGTTATCAGTATAAAAACTGCAAGTTCCCGATGGTAATTTTAATAAAATACTCATTAGCTTAGATCCTCCGACACAAATTTTTGAATGAGCATTTTCAGTGTATGCTTTCTAGTTTTCCGTAGATAAAATAGCCAAGGCGAGTACAAATAGACTAGTTTTTTTTATTATACAACCGAATTTAATAGGTTTTCCAAGAAAGTGCTGTATACGCTGATTCCAAGGCGGCCAAAATTCGGTAAATCTATCACCAAGGGCAAGATCGTTATACTCTTATCTTAGCGCAAGAGATGCTACTTCTTGATAATTGGAATCCCAATGTATCCAGGACCTTTCTATACTTTTAAGCCCTAAAAATAGCAAAGCTAAAATAAAATAATTCATTTCGATAGTGGTAAACCAAAATTCAAAAAAATAATCATTTGAATTGAGGTAGGTTAGGTTTCTGTGGGCAAAAGTTAGAAAATTGTGCCATTCACGGTCTTCAAGGAATTGGTATAAGTTTGACACTTTCTCTGCTTTTTTTGGAATATTCACCCACTTTCTTTCCCTAGTGGCATCAATGCGCTTTTTCTTGGGTAGGGACGATCCCATACGCAATGGACAAGCGATCCCATACCCCACAAGCTGCGTAGTATTGTAGTAATGCAGATATCAAAAGCAAATCTCGAGGTTCACTTAACAACAGTTTCGGTAGTCTGTTTCTTTTCTCAATTCTTTTCTCAATCATTGAATTTAATATTCTTTTTCATTTATAACATAATTACATCTAATGTTACATATTTCTCCTAGGTGTTTGCATTGCTACTGTATAGCTTTTGGGGTTGGCTAAATTTGCGGACACTGGAATCATTCTACAGGCAGCTCTATTTCGAATCACCTCAATTGTAAGGCCAAGAGTTTGCTGATTTTTACGGATTAGAGTGCTCCAATTATTTTTCTCCAGGTCTCTTTTTTGAACCTAGGATAGAATTTGAGCCTCTACTGGCTTTCGGAATTTCGAATAAACATTCATTGCAAGGATCTATACATAACTTCTTCCACATGTAAAAAATTATAATATCATGCCAGACTTGTCAAGCAGTGTTGAATAGATGACGCCTATTCGAACCTTCTTCCTTCTGACAAGATCTGAGAAATGAGTTGGCGCATGCTCTCCACAAAGTTAATCTCAGCTGCTTCGAATACCTCGGCCGTTAAGTTGTCAAGTCCAGCTAATTAGTCGGATTTTAGCTTAGATATTGGTATCCTTGCTTCGTTCTGGTCAGGTGGACAGGGGTTTTGACTATCATCATCTAAGTTAAACAGTCTACTCTGCCTGATGTTGGGTTTGTCTCCGTTACACAGTCTGCAGAAATAGTTTTTCAATATTCTTAGCATCAACTGGGGCTTTAATACAAGGTTCCCTTCTTCATCTGTACAAACTTCTGTATCGGACTTTTTCCCTTTACTTCTAAGCTTTTGGTTCAATTTACGTGCATAATTCCTGTAGTATAATCTCTCAACATCTTTGATCACGCACTTCTTTTGCTCTTTTCATTTTTTTCTGGAGAAGCCAGTGTTCTTTCCATCTCTTCTGCTTATCGAGCTCGCGAGGAGCTCTCGTCCTTGGTTGCAGCGCCGCTTTGTAGTCTTCTTCTTGCCCTTATTCTTCATCAAACCAGGTATTTCTTGGTGGTGGTCAGGTGAAACCCGGGACATCAGTTGAAGCGTCTCTGATGGCATGTTGGCAGCATTAAAACTGGTCTTCGGGACTTGATGCTGGTACTACAGCAGTCCTTGAGAGATTTCTTTGGCCTGTTAAGAGTTCTTACATTCCACGTGCAGATCCGAATATCGTTGGCCTTTAAATGTTTGCCAGGGTCGTCAACAATAAGTCGGCCATGGCCAATAGATGGTTAGTCACATCCTTGTAATCATTTCAGTATAGGGTTTTTTTTTTAGAACTGAACACTCAAGTGGGATGAATATACCTATAATGCCTCAGTATGTGTTAAGTTGTTGGACCTTATGACGGCTTAGAGCAAAACATTGCTACTGACCGGACATGCCCTTATCGTTTTAGCCTGCATGAGTAAGAGATTGTTCCTGCAGTTACCGGGGACTACCCCTTGGAGGTAAAGCCAGCACTTCGCTGCTTGGGTATCGAGTTCCCGATCAATTGTCGCGCAAGTGTCTCCAAAAAAGAGCACCTCCAGTCTGATTACTCAACCTAATTGGTATCTATCAGTGTGGTTTCAGACCAATTAAGTCCAGAACCGACCTAATCTTCTCCTCCTCGATCTAATCTCCAAACTCCGCAGATCCTGAAAAAACTCAAAAAGTCTAAATCGATCCCCACCGTCTTTTTATCGATTTTAAGGCCGCATATTACAGCATTTATAGAGACGAGCTATATTGTGCCATGTCTAGTTCTGGCATCCCTACAAAATTTTTGCGTTTGTGCAAACGATTGAGAACAATCGCTACTCCGCCAAGGTCGATCCTACAACTTCACCAAGACCTTTTTAGACAAGGTGACGCGCTCTCATGTGACTTACTTAGCATCATACTTGAAAGAACTATACGGAACTCAATAGCGAACACTGGAGGCACAAGGTGTAGTGATAAATAAGAGTAAAACCGAGTATATGGTGCCAAGAAGAAGGAACAAACAACATCGACGAATTTGACAGAATGTCATAGTCGACAGCTATAATTTCGAAGTAGTAAGGGATTCTGTATAGGTTGACTCTGTTCTAAGTTCTACTAACAACATCTCAGCAGAAATAAGACGAAGTATTACTCTTACCAACAACTGTTCCTTTGGTAAGTAAGGTCTTACCTCGAAGAATTAAGGAGACTCTATATAAGACCTTTATCATCCTAGTCCCAATTTGTGGCGCTGAAGCATGGACTCTGTCGAAAGTGGATGAAGATATCGGCAGAAAAATTCTTCGAAAAATATGGGCTATTCCAGTTATACCTCAACATTGACGTAGTCGGCAAATTGCGCATCAGTCACTTGAGAATGTCCTTGCGAAAGGATACCTATGCTCCGGCCCTCAGAGTCTTCGAATCAAACCCGGAAGTAAAACGCAGTATAGGAATAACTATAATTAGCTGGCCCGCACAAGTAGAATTGACCTTCAACCAACTCGGAGTTCGCAATTGGAAGCAGTTAGCTAAAGACCGGACTAACTGTAGAGTTTTGCTAGTTGAGGTTCAAGTGCACCCCAAACTGTGGCGCCACCAAAGTAACAAGTAAGTAAGTTACTATTTTTCACCCTTTAATTGGCCAGAGCACTCTCCTTGTAGGTTACTAAATCAAGTATTAATAGTATGAAAGAAATGATATAAGAAACACCTATCGTCAGTAAGATGTTAGTCACTATAAATATTTGTTAAAGATCCATCTTACGGTATTAAGTGAGCAGACTAGATTTACCTACATAGGCTAGAATAACTTTCTTACCACATTATTGTTGAAAATGAGTGTCACTAATGCTTACAATGCATGTAAGCTATTTATGGAAACTATTTAAAAATATTAAAACAACTCTCTTACATTGAAAAACATTTATTTTAAAATACTTTGTAAAACTTTCTGTTGTTTCTACAATAAAAACTTTTGTGTGTTTCACATAAACACCATATATATACATCGATCACAATAAAATGCACAGTCACGTGTAAATAAGCTTTGTACAATGAATTGTTTGCAAGGTCTCAAAACTTCCCTTAGGCTTATTTTTTAGTTTTACATCAATAATTGATCGTTGCATGTACATTCGGTTCCAATGACAATAGGTACAAATACAATCTTCTTTGGCACACTTAAACATTTCTCATTCTTTTATCTCAATACTGAAACTAATTGGTCCTTCAGTTGAGAAAAAAGAAAAACCTAAGACTAATCTATTTTCCAATTGCAGGGAACAAAATCGGAAAAGGAGCTTCATTTTCCTGATTCTTCTGTGGAGTTGGGGGACGTGGATCAGGCTCTGTACAACCAAGAAGCCAATAAGTTGTCACTGCACCCTTTCCTTTCAGCTCGACTTCACCACGAAGTTCCATTTCAAAAGTTCCAAATTTATCAAAAATCTCTTTGGCCGCCGATGAAACATGAATTTTGAGGGCTGCAACTGAAATATGCTTTAAATAGTAGTGGTAGTACGGAACGATAACTTACGTTGCCCTGAAGACTCCATACGTGATGCTGTGTTTACTGTATCCCCAAAGAGACAGTAGTGGGGCATTTTTTGTCCCACAACTCCAGCGCACACAGGACCCGCATGAATTCCAATACGAATCTTTAATTGACACTCAGGCTTATGCTTGATGGTAAACGATTTGACTGCGTCTAGAATGGCGAGCGCCATAAGACCAATTTCACGAGCATGATCATCACCATTACGTTCAGGGAGTCCCGAAACCACCATGTAAGCATCACCAATGGTTTCCACCTAAAGCAAGAGAAGTATGTAAGACATAATCAAACTTAACAAAACGAATAACAATCAGCCTACCTTGTAGACGTCGTAAAAACCGATGATTCTATCGAAAGTGCTGTACAAGTCATTCAAGAAGGCAACTACCTCCATTGGGCCGCTTTGAGCACAAATGGCTGTGAAGCCCACAATATCGCTAAAATATATCGTAACGCATTCAAATTGTTCCGGTTGGACCATTTCACCTGCCAAAAGTTGGGTCGCGACTGGACGCGGAAGAACTTGGTAAAGAAGCTCTTCAGTACGTCGCTTCTCCATGCTCAGTTGTTCGGTCTTTTCCTCCACTAGGCTTTCCAAATTGTTAGCATACTGTTCCATGCGTCGCAGAAGATCGTCCATTAAATTTTCACAGAAACCTCTATGAAATGGAAATGCAAAAACCGCCAGATTGAGAGAAAATCTATCACACAAAGTCTTACTTCATGATCAAACGAACAGTGGATCGTATAGTGACAAATACAGGCCTATCATCTGGGTTATCGGCCCAACACTTTTCCATCAGCTCTAAAACGTCTGTTGGGCAGTCTCGTTGGCCGACAAATGGTCGAAATGAAGGAGATTCATGAGCTTCGACGCGGTTGAGAATTGTTTGAATGTCCATAAATTGACGCGCAGTTTCATAGGGTCCACCACGAACTACTATTTCTTCAAGAATTATCGCAAATGAATAGACATCGCCTTTTTGAGTCGCTGGATTACCAGGAAGAACGGTTAAGGGGAGTAACTCTGGCGCTATCCAAAGAAAGTCTGACAGGGAAAGTGAATATATTTTCTTCTGATGTTACATAACATAAGATACACTCACTATTAAAGTAGTTTTGATCCTTGACAAACTCGGAAGGCGTTGTCAGCGTTCGCAGACCAAAATCAGAAATCTTCAATACAAATCGTCCATCAATCAAACAGTTACAGGACCGTAACTTACCGTGGACTTGAACATCGCTATTGTGCAAATAAGCCATCCCCTAAGGAAAGGATTTCTCATTTATAGAAACAAACGATTCTGTGGATAGACTTTACAAACCTTTACAATATCATGAATTAATGACATTCGAAAATTCCAGTCCAACTGAATAGCTTCGTTTTCAAGAACGTCCTTCAAGCTTCCCTTGGGACAGTATTCGGTCAAAATGAGAACAGTTGGGCGCGGAAGGTCGATACATGCTCCAACGAATCGTACGGTGTTTTCGTGACTCACGTCCCTTGCTTGTTTAATTTCCCACAGAAGGGTTGAAGTGATGTCCACCTTTTTCTTTGACACTTTCTTAATGGCAACTCTTTCACCTTTGAAAATCCCGATTGTTGTGAACACTTGAGTTAAGGGTAGTGATGTGCAACTTGCTAGCGAAGCTCGACCGGAATGTACACCATATTGTTGTAAGGAAAAGTTCTAAAATAATTAAAATGTATGAGCTCATCGTTGATGACGCAGTCGTACTAACCTCGGCATTTAGTTTTTGTAGACCAACTTTACTGCCAAAAAGTCGTCCAACTTCCAGAAGTATCTCATCGGGTCGTACTCGCCAGGACATGTTGTTCAGCTCACTATTTAGTTTCATTTGTCTAAAAATGAAAACATAATTACTGTGACCGGTCAGTAGTAAAATTTAAGGCGCATTTATTTAAGTATGGTCATAGCTATAATATTATATTAAAAAAAATTATTTTTAAGAGTTTACTGGTATAACACATTTCTAACTTACAATAAAAATGATATCAATAAAATGGACTCCATCGATAGTGCCTTAGAAGAAAGATCTTTGTGGATGTTGATGGCTACAACAATGAAGTCTATTGCACCTGTAGTTAGTAACTTCTTCAAGTTTTGGAAAAGGTACGGCGTTAGATGGATCGCCATGATCTGGTTTAAGCTAATTCGCCTATGAACAAAAAGAAAGAGCTGGTATCTTTAAGTAGGGAATTATGCATTCCACAATTATCGTTTGGCAGATAATCTGAATTAAGCTTGCGACGTGAATGAAAAATATTAACTGCGAACTGGAAAAGCTACTTAAAAACAGATGCGAACCAAAGATACGTATGACAGGAACCGGAACGCCTAAAGGAAAACATGCGGAAATCACTACTTTTGTCGCAAACTACGACAAATACTAACCATTTTTCTCGTGAAAATTAAAATCAGATGATAGCATGAAGCTTATAAGTGATCTCCCCATAAGAGCCCAATTCTTCAGCGCAGACGACTGAAATTGGATGAGAGTTTTTACAATCTCCTGAACTGAGCCATGACTACATTATAATCGTACCGTAAGCAAGCAAAAACATCACCAGTTGCCATGAAAAATGGTGATAAATAGCATAAGGTCTATCATAAGAAAGTCCCTTCTTCAATTTCATATTACAATTATTAGGCAATTAATAGGAGGCAACTTTTGACTACCAAAAGCCCCCGGAAAAAACACGGTGTCATATATATTTAAGAATGCGTATGAATATTGAGTCAGGGAAAAAATAAAATAAACTACGCCGCGACCTGGCATAATAAAATCAATAAAGTTCCCTGATTACTCGTCTGATTTTCAGCTGAGAGCGCAAACTTTTCAGGAAAGTAATCACGTCGCCGATCCACCACGGGATACCACCTTGATGAAACAAATTTCGGAATTTATTCAGAAAATTAAAAGTACAAATTTAGTCATCTAAATCTATATTGTCCCCTTCAAAGTAATCCCCATCTACTGCAACACACTTATGCAAGCGCTTGAGCCAATCCTCGAAACGTTTTTTATATTAGGTTTTCGGTATGTCCATCAGTGTTTCCTGCGATTTTTCCTTTTCCATTACTTCCTCTCCGTTACTGAAACGCGTACCCCGTAGTGGTTTTTTTAACTCGATTGAACAGTAAGAAGTTACAGGGAGCCAAATCAGGTGAATTCGGTGGCTGTTGGATGGTATTTGTTGCATTTTTCGTTAAAAAAAATTACGAATAATGCTGGCACTGTGCGACGGTGCGTTATCATGATGCAAAATCCACGAGTTTTCTGCCCACAATTCTGGTCTCTTTCAGCGAATTGCTTCACGCAAACGTCTCATAGCGCCCAAATAATACTCTTTGTTTATTGTCTGGCCTTCTGGCCTTCTGGCAAAAATTCATGATGCACTACACCGTTGTAATCCATGTAATCCGTCACCATTGTCTTCTTTTTTGACTGAAAACGACTTTTTATTTTTGGCCTCGGCACATTTGGTGAACGCCATTCACTTGCCTGATGTCTAGATTGCGTGTCGTACTCATAAACCCACGTCCCGTCTCCAGTAATGATCCTTTTGATGAATGTGGGATCGGATTCAGCCTCGCAAATTATCTCTTTTGCGACGTCAACACGGTCCGTTTTTGCACCAACTTTGCTGATATACTACGGAAACCCAAATCATTAAGTAAAATGTCTTTGACAGATTCATAGGCAATGTTCAAGTCCTCCGCTATCTTTCTGATGATTAATTTGCGGTTATTGACCAACATTTCTTTTACTTC
Organism: Volucella inanis; assembly: GCA_907269105.1. Classification (NCBI taxonomy): domain Eukaryota; kingdom Metazoa; phylum Arthropoda; class Insecta; order Diptera; family Syrphidae; genus Volucella; species Volucella inanis. The sequence continues at coordinate 158,366,593 of OU026155.1, forward strand.
ATTAATGTTTTCTTCAGTTTTTGATGTCGATGTTCTGCCACTACGTTCATCATCTTCGATTGACTCACGACCACTTTTGAACCGCTCGTGCCACTGGTAAACGACCGTTTTCTTAGGAAAATCATTGCCGAAACACTTTTCCAGCATTTCCAACGTACACGCACCATTAAATCCGTTTCTTACGCAAAATTTAATACAAGTTCGTTGTTGCAGATATAAATTCATTTCTAAGATTGTAAAAAATCGCCAACACACACAGAAATAGATGTACACTTTTGCAAATGTCAATCTATGACGCTAAGATTTAGAGGGAATGTCAACAACAGATATTCCAACAAAAGAAAAAAAAAAACAGAACTCAAATCGGATCAATGGAAGAGCGCCACACGGTGGTTATTCCCTTTTTTTTGATCAAGGTGATATTTACTTAGCATTTCCAGTATCTGCTTACGATTAATAAGGATTAGTGAGTGATACAGTGATACAACAAATCCAGTCAATTATGAATAAAAACAGCAACAGCTGAACAAAAGTTGCAGATTGACCAGCGCTTCGGAGGAGGATATTTCAAATGAGTTGGAGGAGCAGTTTCTTGCTTAAAAAAAAAAAAGATAACTCCATAATAGATCAATGATATCCTGGTAGGCTTTCCCGTCTGTAAAAGAAGATATTCTCGCCCAAGCTATCTACTTGATAGTGTATGCCAGAAAATAGAAAAACTTTTAGCAAGCAATCCTGCATCCACCGTCTGGGAAGTGCAGAACGAAAGAGGAAGCCAAAAAAATTATGAGCTTGACCCGTACACAGGAGCAAGTAAAGTTTTTTTAATTCTAGCCTGGGAACAATGAATTTATGATAATCATGGGATTGAACAGTAACAACACGGACAAGGTATATATTTGTAACGTAGCTTAGAAAACCCTTCACGCATTAATGTATCTCATTTCAGCTTCGACAGTCGGGTTTGAATTAATCAAAACGATCGGGTTGGAATATAAGTTATTGTATTGGTTAGTATAAGATGCGACGATAATAAGGATGTGTAAGAAATGTAGTCAGTCACATTGTTGAGAGAGAAGCAAATGGCAGTGTCACCCTCGCGGTTGCTCGGCTCTAGCTCGTCACACGCTGGTTGCAAGAACCAACCCAATTCAACGAACTACAGCCGAGCAGCCGCGAGCATGTCAATGCCACCTGATTCTACATCGTGGATGGCTCTGTGGCCAACTGACTCCTCACAGAAGGCATACATATATATGTTTATATAGAGCACTTATATAAAAAACTCAGCAAGAAGAGAAAAAACACATCGTCACCGTAGTCCAGATATCTGAGTTAACAAGGATGTGAGAGGCACATTGCTAATCACCAGAGTATCGGCGATAGAATGCAACCTTGTCCGACTTTGGATCTCGAATTTCTCTGACAACTTTCCTCTATGCACAATATTACATTTTAACCCATAATATGTTGCTTTGATAATAGCCATTCGTTTGTCGGATATACCTCTCTTGAGTGAGGCAAACTACTAATCAATGAACAGCAGTTAAAGTGGTGACCGGTTTCAACGCATTGCTCAATTAAGAATCATGACATTAGCTGGAACGAACAAAATCCCAAAAATCAATGTTATAAATTTCAAAGACCCTACCTAGAAAAAAATCTCGAAATTTTACCACAAACATAATTAAAACGGACCCGAAATGTAAATTTTGTAGCTTTTTTTGTTGAAAATATTAAAAATTTAACAAATTGTCTTAGAAGACCTTGTTTGCTTGCATGAACAGTGAATCAAAAACTCTTTTATACGAGTAAATCTAGCGCGAATTGTCCCATTGTCTCAAAAAATTAGATTAATTCTTGATTTTTGGCATTCTTGATTTGTTTTTTGGAAGTTTTTTTTCTAGATTTTTATTTTCTATATTATATTCTTTTAAATATCATTTAATAATGATCCGCAGGTTGTTGAGGTCCTTGGCTCTCTCTGTCGAGGAGCGTCCTCACATCCCAGAAACAGCCAAAAGTCGTCATCGTTTGATCATTTCTTACCGACGACTGAACTTATGGAATTCGCACCTAGCGTGGGGAAAAAATAATAACTTGTGCGGGAAGAAAAAATCCAAAAACGGGTGACTGCACTCGCGAAACAAGACCAACTGTTTTGGCACTTAGTGAAACACAGGTATATCTCCGCCAACGCCTCTCAGATCACTCTAATCTGAAGCTACGAATTAGTGCCAATTATTCTGATCTCACCGCGGTCTTTCCATTAACATGCGTAGTGATGTAGCTTATCAAACTCCACCACAATGTAGTCTCTGTTCCAAACCGGATTTCAAATTCATATGGTTAAAAGTCCATCTCTGTAAGCAAACTATCCACTATTTACAGAATCCCCAAACTAGACAGCAGCTCGACCTTTAGCATTGTATCCCTGTATCCTCACACTTAAATCGTCATGTGTTCAAATAGTAAAGTGACTTTTATTCTCGGATAACGTATCTCGATTTTCGATTTGTTTTTTTTTTTTTCGCTGTCCCGAACTTATTATATTAACAGATTTAAGTACATAGCACATTTAGTTTATTTTTGGAAGATAGAATCGTTAGACGGATTTTTTTTTTATTCTCGCCGATTTTCAATTATTATAAAAAATGGAGCAAAGAATTTGCATACAATTTTGTGTAAAAATGGAATCAAGTGCTCTAAAATACTTTAAATGTTGTCAGTGGCATACTTTGAATCTGCTCCAAGTAAAAAAAAGGTTTAGAAGTAGTACAAGCTCTTCCAAGATGGCCGAGCGGATACCAATGACGAACCTCGCTCCGGACGCCGTAGTACATCAACAAAAGATGATAACATATAGCTGTGAAGAAAATTGTTTTGGAAAATCGTTGAGAAGTTGCTAAAGATGTTGGCATATCGGTCGACTCGTGCCATGCAATTTTTTCGGATGTATTTGGGTATGAGACGTGTGTCAGCGAAGTTTGTTCCGAAACTTCTTAATTTTTATTAGAAGAACCGTCGTATAAGCATCGCTTAGGAGTTCTTGAATGACAACAATGATGATTCCGACTTGCTCAAAAGGATCATAACTGGCGACGAATCAAGGGTATATCGTTATGACGTCGAAACCAAAGCCCAATCGTCCCAACGGATGCACCCAGGAGAGCCAAGACCGAAACAAAACGGCATCGCTGGAAGAGCTCAAGGCTTTATCAAAAAGTGCTTATGAGAAGTGCTTCGAGAATTGGAAAAAGCGTTGGCACAAGGATTACTTTGAAGAGGACAACGTTAGATACTATTGATGAATAAATAAATATTTTTTTATAAAAATATAAAGTCAGCTTACTTTTTGAACACACCTCGTACCTCTCTTTTTGGAGCAGCCAACACAAATTGCGCAAAAAAAGGAAGAAAATGGCGAAGAGGAAGACATAAGTGATCATGTAGAATTTGATAATGAATAATGTATTGGGTTTATAAATGAGAGATGGCGTAACTTGTATTATTCCATTGGAACATGCGTTGGAAAGCGACTGTCATTCTACGTCATTTCAGTGTATGTCATTCATTTAAAGCGTAAACAAGAATAATTTTTGTAATTTATGTCGAACTTTGTGCCTGAAAAAGTGTTTTTGCGGGGAGTTCTTCTTCATGAAGGAAACTATTTTGGTGGAAGTTTATGGTGAACATCACTCGCTGAGCGAACGTGCCAAAAGTGGTTTGCACGATTTAAAAGTGGTGATTTTGGCTTAGAAGACGATGAACGTCCTGGGCAGCCAAAAAAAGTTTGAAGATGAAGAACTGGAAGCATTACTCTATGAACATTGTTGCCCCACACAAGAAGAGCTCGCAGAATTTTTGGGTGTCACTCAAGCAGCCATTTCAAAACGTTTAGAAGCAGCTGGATATATTCAAAAGCAAGAAACTTTGGTTCCACATGAACTCAAGCCGAGAGACGTCGAAAAGCGGTTTTGCATGTCCGAAATGTTGTTGGAACGCCACAAAAGGAAGTCATTTTTGCATCGGATTGTTATTGGTGATGAAAAATGGATGCATTACGACAACCCCAAGCGCATAAAATCATATGTGAAACCCGGCCAACCAGCCAAATCAACGGCAAAGCCGAACATCCATGGTGCGAAGGTAATGCTCTGTATTTGGTGGGATCAGGTGGGTGTGCTGTATTATAAGCTGCTAAAACAGGGTGAAACCATCAACGGAAAACGCTAAAGAACACATATAATCCGTTTGAAGAGAGTAGTAGCCGAAAAACTCCCGGAATATGCCATCAGACACGAGGCAATAATTTTCCATGATGACAACGCTCGGCCCCACGTTGCTATTCCGGTTAAGAACTATTTGGAAAACAGTGGATGGGAAGTCTTACCCCACCCGCTTTATAGTCCAGCCCCTTCTGACTACCATTTGTTCCGGTTGATGCAGAACGCCCTCACTGAAATACGGTTCACATCAGAGAAGAATATCAAAATTTGGCTTGATTCATTCTTGGCTGCCAAGCCGGCGCAGTTCTTTTGGGATGGGATCAAGATCATAAAGTCATAGCTTCAAATGGGCAATACCATGAATAATGCTATTGTACATGTTTTTCTTAAATAAACGTTCAAATTTTGAAAAAAAACCGCACGAATTAAATTACATACCCAATAATTTTCCTGCTGCTACAATTTTCATTATATCAATAAAATATATAAATATCTTGGATCGAAATATGTGGTGGAGTATTCCTGGCGCACAGCACGCTACCTCAGAAGTGGTGCGGAAATATGTACATACCTACGATTTGAAATCGCGATAACTCGAGAATGGCGCTTCGTAGGGAAAAAAGTATTGACACCTTTTTTGTAGATTTTAAGAATCTAAAAACGTTCTTGCGTCCATTTTTCCAGTAGCTCTCACGGTTTTAGAGATACTTGTATGTATACGCAAAAAACGAAAATTTGTGACTTTTGAGCTCAGATAAAAAACAACGCACAAGCGGGATCGATGGGGTTTTTCGGCACAGCATTTGTAATGACATATTCAAGATGGATTTTTGTACAATCCAGCTTGTTGGGAATTAATGCAAAATCAGCCCTTTTTTATCTATTTTGTCTGGATTAATCTGCGTTTCTCTAAAAGCTTCTGCCAATTGTCTTAATTCTTAATGGGGTGATTGCTGTCTCAATTATGTTCCATTTTTCGTCTATGCCTGTGTGTTCATTTTCATTTTGGGTATTTTTTTCTTCCCGTCTGTTTGAAAGAGTCTGTTTGTACTAAGTCTGGATGTTCGGATCCTTTAGCTTCTTAGTATCCCATTTGGCGGGGAACTTCCTCTTCTATTTGCAAGATTAGATATTCGTTGTCGTATCTTTATTTTTACCAGGTTGTGATCGCTCTCGCAGTTTGCTCCCTACATGTGCGTACATCTATAATGAACGACGCTCTTCTGACTAATATAAGAATATGATCAATTTGGTTGACTAAATCTGAGCCTGATATCTTCCAGGTCCTTTGTGTATAATTTTTCTGTCGAAAAAGGTGTTCTTTATTTTTATTGAATTTTCACTTGCAAATTAGCACAATCTCAGTCCATTCTCATTGGTTTGCGTACGTTATGATTTCTTTAATATGGTGCTGGAACACATATGAGCTGATATTCAATATTATTTGATAGAATAATACTTCATGGCATACTAGTATTTCCAGAGGCAACACGATCTACGAAACACTCACTTTTATTCCAATAGTCCGAGTGTCACAATTGGAGTAGCTAAAGATATCACTTGTTTGGAAGTGGCCAAGAGGAATACTAAAGTTAAATTTCTTCAATATTGATGTTGTTAAAAAAAGACATTTCGCTTGAGTAAAGAAGTTTAAACCCCTGCAATGTCATAAATATATATATCTTTTGGAGATATCAAATGTTGGAGACACTTGGACCCAAACTTCAATGTTAGTTGGAAACTATTTCTTAAAGAATTAAGTTTTCTGAAAAGTGGGTAACAGGCGATTACCGATAATAAAAATTATGAGTACATCTACCAGAATCAACTGGAATCCAAATGGCAAAACTTGCTTAAAAGACTGAGTACTGGTCAATAAAAAGATTACTTACTTGCACATTAGGTACACAACAAGTGTAGTGAATGCCAGAAAAATTGTGAAAGCAAATGTCACATACATGATGACCAATTCTATAAAATTCAGCGAAGAAAAAAGGAAAAGACATTAATTTAAAATTTTGTTGACAAATACCATCACCTACCGTGCCCGTGACACTCGGGTGAATTTCCTAAGAATCCGCACTTCGGGATATCCGGTGGAGGACCTCCACGTCCACCAGGCCAATGTATCCGTTTTCCATATACTGAAGAGTAATTTCTGCACGAGTAAGTTGTTGAATTTTATTGCCCATAGTATGTAGTTGGAAATAGAATTAGCATATATGTACATATATGTATAGCAAAGGATCAAAAGAGAAACAAAAAAGAAAAATAAAACGGCTAATGGTATATACGATAGATATTACGATTTTCGTACCGATTAAGGCCATAGTAGTGTGCAACTACCTCGAATCGTCCCGTGATTGGATCCAGGTCCAGAATTGAGTAATCAGCATCTCGATCCCCATTGTCATCGATTCGCACGTGTCCTGTTATACCTGCAAGGAGTACAAATATCAAATCAAATAAGAGATTACATTATCCTCATTTTTGTTCCTGCTGGATGATGTGTAAATACGTGTTTACCATGAAAATCCCGATTCCACATTCGTTTTGTTATTGCCATGCCATCACGTATGTCCTCTCCCTCGGCAAGGGTCTCATTTAAAGCCATTCCAAGCAAATACACTCCATCGTAGAAGGCACCGATAAATATGTTAACCTGAAAAGTTTTTATTTTGTATTTGTTATTGTTTGTATGGTTTGGGGTAAGCCATGACTAGTTTTGATAGTCTAAAGTCACCTCTTCATCCTTGCTGAATGTGTAGTTATAGTTTCGTGTTGCCATATCGCGTACCATATCGGCGAATCCTTGGAATTTTGGACTAGTCGGCTGAAGGAGCGAAACACGAAGTAGAGCCTCATAAGCTGTGCGGGCTCTAGTGTCATCGGCATCACCCATTTCCCAATCGTGGTCACCCCAGTAAGAACTCTGAAAGTGATTTTATTATAATTTGTGCAAGTATTTTGGAGGATTAGTGGTGACCTGGAATATCTCCACGTCCAGAAAGACCCAATCACCCTTGGTCATCTCTAAGGCGTGTGCGGCCAACATGAACTTTCTCACAAGTGTTCCACGAACGGACAGGATGACAACTGTTTTAAGATTTTTAAATTATATTTTATTTTATTCTATAGGCTCAACTTATATAATAAAAATTTTAGATAAAGGAATAAGTTATTTTATTATAAAGAGAGATTTACATACGAGTAAGTATTCATGTGTAAAGCTACTGATATTGAAACTTCTAAGACCCCCCGCCCGTTTTATGCGCTGACCCAAGAGCTGCTAGATCACTTGATTCCAAACACTCCTGCGGCTCTTTCTACAACATGTTCGGTAGATTTAGCTGGAACGATGGAAACCCGAACCGAAGAGGCCCTGCATGCTACGGTTAAACTCCATCAGAATACACCAGTGGTTGGCCAGTGTACTGTTTATGATGGCTTGTCTCGGGTGGAACGGGCTACAGAATGTACACATTCTGATGGTCTAAGGGCCAGTTCAAGAGGAAACGGTGAATCCGAATCCGACCGAACTCTCGGATCTGAAGCTCTGCTCTTTTCTTGTGTCCCGAACAGGGCCAAAGTGAAAGAAGTATCCGACTCTTCCTCTATCGATGGATCTCCCCGCGCACGATTCACGGACGAAACCGGTGCTGCAACAAATAAAGGCTGCACTTTCATTGGGCGGACACGGTGTCCGAATAAGGGTACAACCAGAAAATGTAGTAGTACTGGTCGGTGAAATGCCCGCTGAGAAAAAATTCTGAACGACGCTGAGTGCTTACACTATGTCCATCACTTTGTAGCGAAAGCAGAGAATATTTGCATTCAAGCAGATGGCTACGACATAGTGAACGGAACACACAGCCAATTTTTGAATGGTGAAAGAAGTCTACGTTGAGAATCTCACCTCTAAAATACTTTCAAAATTTTTAGACAACTGGGTTTCGGGCCAGCTCAGCCATATACTGGACCCGACATTGAAAAAAGGAAAATCTACTCTCACAAGAGAAAAAGAATCGGGAAAACAAGGACGGCTCTTATTTTGTTGTGGGCTTAAACAACCCTTCTGTCGAGACCATTAAGCTTAGGTTTGAGTCACGTTCCTATCTGCACTTAAGAAGGGTTAATTTCCACTCTGTTTCCACTCTGTGCCCTCGCCAAATGTTTTGAAATGGCATGTCTAGGAATTTAAGACTAATTTGGAGGAAGACTGGAATCTGTACAGATTAAAGGAAAAAGAATATATGTAAGAATCTTACTAGGGTTTCAAAGAGTGCTTCTTATAAAGACTTTTGCAAAAAGATCGAAGCTGCCGGTCCCCCAAAATGTAATACCAACCAGGTTAGAATCACTCAGAAAATCTGATGGCACCTACCCTGCAACGAAAGTAGTGCCTCTCAGACCAGAACTTGCTAGTGACCTGAATAATATAACAGGCCGTAGCTGACATATAATATCTCATCGGTTATACCAAGTCGTCTGGCACCGATTACTCAGTTATGTTACAGAAAGGTATAGATTAACTGCTGTTAATTCTAAAGACAATCTTCACTCCTAGTCTGGTACTGGCATACATTGCCGAAACACTGGAAAACAGTGTAGGCTTTACACCGAAAATCGGAAAAGAAGACTCCAGCTCATCAAGAGCTTCAGATCTAAATGTCTAACTTCGGTAAGACATGGAGTCTGTTACCGAGATGGGTCGTTTGGATCTACACGATACAATTATATCGTGGGCGACGGTTGTCTTGTGGAATAATCCCTCACGAAAATACGTTATTGTGAAGTGGGGGGGGGGAAGATTTAAATATGTAGTTGTAACTGAACCCTTTAACGACTTCATAGTTAGTTTAAGAATGCAAGAGATGACTAAATGCAGTCGGAGGGCTAAATTCACTGAGTCTCGTATGAGTCCCAGATCACAATGGAATCACGGGAAATAAAATCGCCGATGAACTTATTAGCTAGGGCCATAGTAGAGTTTTTCAGGACCGGCACTTACGTCCTCGGTTACGGCTTCCATTGCATTGGGGTTACATATGAGCACAACTGCAGATGGCATGAACCATCAACACAGAGTATCTGCAGCCAGATGGGAGCGTAACATCATCACTTTCACAGGCAACATTTCAGGATGTTGTATATCTTATACCCAGCACATTTAAGTGGCTAGCAAAAGAGTAGTGCCGCGTTATGGCGCGAGATAGCAACCTGAAGTCTTTCCTGCTGAGGGACAGTCTGAAAGCCGCTGACCTCCTAGAAACGTCAAGAAGCATCCGTTTGGCCTGCAACCTAGGGGGTCATGCAATCTGCAGTTGTGCTTACATCTTTGAAGTGCTTACTCGTCTTTCTTCAAAATACTAAAAGGTTCCATTTAAAAGAGCTGACAAGGAGTACAATGGAATACTCGTAGTTCTTCGTTTTTTTCACTACCGACAGAAAAAAAAAGAAAAACTGGAATAACTCCAGCCATTTTCCTAGAATTTGGAAAAGTCGATGACATGTGTCAATAAATGTATATTATATGTTTTGGGTCTATAACCTAATTATGCGGTTTGCTAAGAGATGGCGTAACTTGTATTATTCAATTATTATTATTGGAACATGCGTTGCAAAGCTACTGTCATTGTACGTCATTTCAGTATATGTCATTCATTTAAAGCGTAAACAAGAATAATTTTTTTCCACTCAAATATGTCGAACTTTGTGCCTGAAAAAGTGTTTCTGCGGGGAGTTTTTCTTCATTACTTTCATATGAAGATAACTGCTGCCTATAGTCATCGTATTTTGGTGGAAGCTTATGGTGAACATGCGCTAGATGAGCGAACGTGCCAAAAGTGGTTTGCACGATTTAAAAGTGGTGATTTTGGCTTCGAAGACGATGAACGTCCTGGCCAGCCAAAAAATTTTGAACATGAAGAACTGGAAGCATTTTTCTATGAAAATTGTTGCCAAACACAAGAAGAGCTCGCAGTGTCACTCAAGCAGCCATTTCAAAACGTTTAAAAGCAGCTGGATATATTCAAAAGCAAGAAAATTGGGTTCCACATGAACTCAAGCCGAGAGACGTCGAGAGGCGGTTTTGCATGTCCGAAATGTTGCTGGAACGCCACAAAAAGAACTGGTGATGAAAAATGGATCCATTACGATAAGCCCAAGTGCAAAAAATCATATGTGAAACCCGGCCAACCAGCCAAATCAACGGCAAAGCCGAATATCCATGGCGCGAAGGTAATGCTCTGTATTTGGTGGGATCAGATGGGTGTGCTGTATTATGAGCTGCTTAAACTGGGTGAAACCATCAATGGACAACGCTACCGAATACAATTAATCCGTTTGAAGAGAATATGCGACCAGACACGAGGCAATAATATTCCATCATGACAACGCTCGGCCCCACGTTACTATTCCGGCTAAGAACTATTTGGAAATCTAACCCCACCCGCCTTATAGCCCAGACCTTGCCCCTTATGACTACCATTTGTTCCGGTCGATGCAGAACGCCCTCACTGAAATACGGTTCACATCAGAGCAGAATATCAAAAATTGGCTTGATTCATTCTTGGCTGCCAAGCCGGCGCAGTTCTTTTGTGATGCGATCCACAAATTGGCAGAAAGATGGGAAAAAGTCATAGCTTCAGATGGGCTATACTTTGAATAATACTATTGTACGTGTTTTTCTTAAATAAACGTTCAAATTTTGAAAAAAAAACCGCACGAATTAAATTACATACCCAATATGCTTAATACGCATAATATGCATAATACAAGCACTTCATCACCACCATCGTGTTACACATTCCAAGACGATAAGGTTACGATGAAACTATTTTAGCAATACGATTCAGATGACCTAGAAAAGGGAAACAAATAAAACTATTGGGAAGCATAATCGTTCGAGAAAGTAACGACTTGCGAGAATGGCAAATTGGAGGGAAGCGATATTATTAACAGCAGGAATTTGCGAAGTTGCATTCGTGGTATCATGGATCGCCAGAGCATGGGCATGGTTTTTTTTTTTTTGTAATAAATCAGTTCCGTCATTTCAATTGAGTTTTAAAATTAAAGTCTTATACCATACATGTGTATATGTAATCTTTCTTAAATGTATTAAAAAGTATACTTAGTCGGTGACTAAGAATTATGATTGCTACAATATATATTACTTACCCCTTGCATACATGCTGGCATCCCTTAGATAATTCTCATATGGTTCCTGTTCGTTTCCATTCAGTTCTCGAACAAAACTCAGCAATCCCTCTTGTCGGAGGCCATATTCGAGATTTTTACCTAAAGCATGTTTTTATTAACATTATCCATGTAAAAACCCGCTCAGAGCACATAATTAAATCTTACCTACAGTAAGGGAGAATAAATCAGATCTGTCCACAATAAGAGCGACATGCTTCCAATGGAATTGACGAAAAACACTTGCAAAAACCAATTTCAAACGACACTGACAATAGGACATTCGCGTGAGAGTTGGATATTTTGATTTGTCCTTAAACATTCCCTGCGAAAATAACAAAATAAATTTTCTTCTACAAAATGACATGCTCATTAATTAGGTTAAGATAAAGAGTCCTTTTGCTCTTAAAGGAGATTAGTTCTGGTTCCCTGGCATTCTTTGAAACCATTAAACATCAAGTGATTAGTAAATACAATGCACTACACCCACATCACCGTTTAACGCTTATCCAAGACACGACAACCAGTAAATACACAAATGGGAATCGGTTTTGTAATGCAGGCAATTAGACATGAACGATATGAAGGATTCAACAGCACAAAACTCAGCCAGCAGTAATGCAATTTGAAGTGTACCCTTGGATAGAGAATAGAGATACACGCAATCGTGTGTCACATTGGATAAAACTCGTATTGTCAACACTGAAATTCATTAAAGTTAAAAGATCTCTATTACGAGAGATACCCGTATCAGGAGTTGTACGAGTATGATAGTCATATACGACAGGCTTATGAGTAGGTTTATCTATTTAGTCACTTGTGTATTGCTGGAGAGATTGAGATTGCAAGTGTGCTCGTAAAAATGCTTTAAAGTACAAAAAAAAACGCTTAAATGCTAAGTACATGGTAGTTATTCGTATAATGGTTACGCGAGTTCCATGAGAAGATGATAAGAGGGGTATTCAGCAGTAAAAGTACAAAAGTTCAAACAAGGCTAGAGTACGAGCCGTAAGCATTCTATTGTGTTTATCAAGGAAAAGTGAAAGTATACATACATATATATAATTTTAGCATGAAACATCAAATATGGAAAAACGGAAAGGTCGATGTTAACATTTCCGGTTTTCGGGTATAAAATAGTTTTTGCAAAAGGATTGTCGAAAAGATGGGAAAGAGGCAAAAGACTTTCGGGAAAGTGGTAAGAGAATATAGGTAAAATAGAGATCTAAGCGTTGGTATACTTAAAGGCAAAAACAGAATACAGTCACTGATAAGTCAGATATGGTTTCAGCGCCATAAGACACCCATCATGGTAGCATGGGTCTTTGAACACTTATTCCTTTGGATGGTCTCCAGCAATCGGCCTTACATTTACTTCAAGGAAACTCTCTAGGCACAATCTTCAAATATAAGGCACCAGGTATATATCTTCTCTGTACAGCTTCGGAGTGCCTCCACCCAGCCCTACGTTGTCCAATAAAAAGCGTTGGCAGAGCAAAGTACTGGTTTTATTGTAACGGTGTTCAGATGACGTCACCGAAGATTGCTACGATTTAACCAGTTACAAGCGGCCGGTCATGTTGGCGGCAAGACCACTGGTAGTCCCTACCAGGACTTAAATAACGATACCATGTGAGTCTGGAGCGATCCGGATCTCGGTTCGAGCCTGACTTGTTGAGATAGGCCTCCTTGTGTGAGCGTTGTGGCTGCGATTTAAACCCAAATTACGGGAAGGGTCTTCATGTTGGCTTGGCTCAATTAAGAGTTGCAATCAGTACTGGGTGCTAAGATCAGCAAATGATTTTAGATCGGCATCGACCCAAACCAATAGTGGAACTTGCGTCTCCAGCGTTCCTGAATTGACGGAGAGCGATGGCAAGATGTAGCCTTGCTTCCATGGATGTATGGGCATCGCTGCGAAATTATATCTTCTCGACAGATGTACACGTTAAAAACCTTTGGCAGGTGGACAAGCACCTGATAGGTGACTTATCTAAAGTTTGTTAACCAATAATTGTTTAGCTTTCGGACAGCCAATATGAGTTATGATAATACATATTTTGGATATTGTACCACTATTACTAATTTCAAAAAGTCAAAAACGCGGTGCAGGTAGAACAACTCTGGCGTGGAGTGGTTGGAGAGGCAGCAGGAATAGCTCGAATATGCTAAACGTGCTATTCATTCCATTCGGGTGACTTTTCATTGAATAAGAACTCCGATCAGGAAGACGATTAGATGTTAAGGATGAAGTGCTACGCAATATATTCCGCAAAAATCCTATGAACTTCCGTAGATGTGCCCCTTAAGCTAGGAGCTTACTATGATCAAAAGGATTGGTTTTAAGCAAAGACTTTCTGTATGCTCATTACAATTAAATGAAAAAAAAGTTAATGGACCGAACTCACGCACCTTTATGTAACAATTTTAACAAAATAGCTTATGTTTACACATCGGAGACATCAGCAACAGAAGGTGAAGTGGATCAGAATGCTGTGTTATTGAAGTGACCGCAAAGGTCTGATGTACTATAAGATGAATAAATAGATATTTCGAACATAGAAATTCAGATGAGTTGAGGTTAGAAAATATACATTTTTCTGATATTGCACCATTGGACTACCATCTATCTATATCTAAACAAAAGCACTTGGTCGCCCACCATGGCTGGATAAGAGGAAGAGTAAAAGGGATAATCACGAACTGAGTTGGCATTGTACAAGGGCTGTTTGATGAATACCCGGATTAAAAATGAAAACGCAATTTTTTTATGTTTTGACAATTTATTTTTCAATGTAATCCCCTTTCAACCCGATGCACTTTTACCATCACTTTTTTAACCCCAAATGTGGCCATTTTTTCTTTAAGTTGGGGTTGAATTGGCCCAATAACTCATCATAGTATGCTCCTATTATTGTTTTCCCCTTTTCCAAATAGTCAACGTGGATCACACCTCGTGCGTTCCAAAAAACGGAACGGCCAAAGGCACGGTCTTTGCCTTCAACACGATGTTTTGAAATGGGTGTCAAAATAAATTTGAGCGTCGCTAGAAGAGATTATACTAAAGGGTAAAGTCATTTTGGCTTATTAGCACCACCTATCTTCCAATCAGGGTACTCATCAAACAGCCCTCGTACTATGATGTAGAATTAACTCGATTGAGAGACGAAGATTAAATAAGCTCGACCATATACATCGGATAAAAGCCAACGAGAGAGCCTTTGAAGCCAACAAATTAAGTACACAACATGATTTTGAAGACTTGGGAGTGATTATGTTCTATTCATGAAAAAAAAGACATTAAAATGTTTATGTCAGGCAAAAGAGACTAAAAATAAAACTATGCTGTACATTGGAATGCTGTACATTGTTGAAAACTACACCCTGACTGACTCGAACTGAAACCAACTTCAGACTGCTACAATTGCCAAACCGTTCATTACTGTGAGCTGAAATTTTGACACATGACAGATAATTTTATTATTTATAAGACTTTTAAACGATTCGTGTCTCAGTTATGTTGAAAAAATTTTATCCGGGATGGAATTCAAACGTGAAATTGATTGCTTTATATTTGGCTAGAAAACCACAAGTAGCTTTCGTTAGAGCCCTCCAGAACCTCAACGTGAATAAATGATTTGTGTCTCGAACCATAGATCGTTACCGTGATACTGGCAGCGTTGCAAAACGCCATGGAGATGGTCATAAAAAAACAGCAAAAACAGCAGAAATGGTTCGGAAAGTGAAGGCTTGAATTGAGAGAAATCCGCGTCAAAGTGGAAGAAAAATGGTTCGTGAGGTCCAAATATCGTTGGTCCAAAACACGTTTTGAAAAATGAGCTTGGCCTTAAGCCATTGAAGTCCCAAAAAGTACACGATCTTACACCGCAACAGAAAAAACTTAGAGTCAAAAGAGCGAAGGAGTTGCTACGCTTGCACGAAAGTGATGAGTTGCCGAATTTGGCTTTTTCCGTTGAGTCGCCATTTGTTATCGAGCAATATGTCAACAAACAAAACGACCGAGCTTACTTGTCCTTCGAAAATTTACACCTTCGGATGGCCACCAGCAAGTAAGCAGTACCGATGGTCGCCGATAGTCGCTCTCCGCTCGTATTTTTGGACCGTGGCGTCAAAATACCGTGAAACTGTCTTAGAGATAGTATTGAAGCCTTGAGCAAACGATCATTTCGGTCGGAGACCGTGGACATTTCAACAAGACTCGGCACCGTCTCACAAAGCGCGCATCAACCAAGAGTGGTTAAAAAACAATGTTCATTTCTTCGACACAGTGGATTGCAAATTCTCCAGATGCAAATCCGTTGGATTTCCCTGTCTGGGGTATTTGAAGGCGAAGGTTGGCACTACAAAATACCAAAGTTTGGACCACCTTAAACAATAACTTGCGTTCAGCGTGCGATGCTTTCTTCGGCCGTCTCAAGGCCATTATTCGCGCCAAAGGTGGACATATTATAAAAACTACTGTTATCTTCAAAAAGAGCATTAGAAACCGATGCCTTCGCTATTTTGTGAAGTGTTAAACACACATTTTTGGTATAAAAGCTTATATTTAGTCTATAAGATATTGTCCATCACGATCTATTACTTTCTTTCAACGTTTTAGAATAGGCATAATGCCCCTTTTGTAAGAGTCAGTGAACTTATGGGTAAGAAAGTTTTCCAGGTACGTTTTGATCTCATCTTCGGGATTGAACTGCCTTCTGTCCAAATTGTTTTGGAGAGAACGGAACAGATGGTAGAGAGTAGTAAAGAGTGGCGAAAGGTCTGGAGATTACGGCGGGTGCTGCATAATATCCCCGCCGAATTCAGATTTTATTTTGTCACTAAAGCTGTGTATGGTCTCGCGTTGTCATGATGGAAAATATCGCCCTTCCTGTTCGCCAACTCTGGCCGTTTTTCTTCCACTGCCTGCTTCAAAGTATCGAGCTGAGAGCAATATTTAACGGCATTTATTGCCTGATTGCGTGGTAGCAACTCATAGTAAAGGATATCTCGCCAGTCCCACTAAATGCTCAACATGACTTGTTGGGATGAAAATCTTGCTTAACAACCGATTGCGGGGTTTTACTAGGAGCGCACTATAACCTCTTATGCCCCATATTTTGTTTCACGTAACCGCTCTTTTCAGGAAAGCCTCTGAAGGCTTAACTGCAGGCAAGATTTAATTGTCGTCTATGGTGGGCGGACGTCCAGAGTGAACAGTATCAGCAAGATTTATACGAAAGCGTATAAACCAACGTTGAAAAAAGTCAGCGGTTATGGCCGAATCTCCATACATGATGCAAATCTTTCGTTACGCCTCTGTCGCTATGCTGCAAATGCACTCCATTTAAAAAAAAAAAAAATATTGAGAACTTAAATGAAAACAATGAAAACAAATTCTCGTAACAATGTACAGGATAACCCTCTCTATTGGAATAAACAACCAAAATTTTTTAACAGTACACACAGAGATTTTCTGAAACTATAAACACTACTTCTAAGAAAAAAACCGCATAACTTATTGAACAACCCAATATAACGACATCGACATGAGATGCACATTAAGATGCTCTTATTCTATGTACCATAAACTATTAAAAACAATTCGAGATATACCATACAAAACTATATATTATTCAATATAAATAGATATATATAAAATATACAATTTGTACAAGAGTTTATTTAAAAAACTACCACTTAGGGTCCGAAAACAAGATAGGATAATTCTGGAAAATCCTGAAAATTATCACATTAGACCGGCGTTGCTTTGAAGTCACAATAAATTACAGAGTTCATTAGCTTAAATTATTCCAAAAGATTAAAAAGGAAGAAAAGAGGAACTGAAAGAAAAATAGGATACAGCTACAGCCTGTATGTCATGTCCTTGGATTCAATTTACCCGCCACACTTAATCTGTGGTGAGTGATTTCCAGGAAAAGGTAAATTTGAAATCCAGCAATCAATGAACTTAAAGGTCAATAACATTGATCATTGAGATTAAGAACTAATCAATCGATAAAACACGTAACCATTTCTATTATTTTCAAATTAATTACAGCGAGAGAATAAGCAGAAAGGATTACTCGTCAATCAACATTCACCAGCAAATCTTGATGGGATATCATTGTTAATTTCCTTCATAACAGCAATCAATATCTATACACATACATATACTCCTCTCTGGAAGATGTTTTATAAACTACGGACACACCGACATGATACTTAAGAATACGTATCATATGCATATCTATAGTACTCGTATTAAAATTTTACGCCCACATCCTTTTGAGAAATATTGACTCGAGCTAGCCCCTTGTTTGGAACTCTTCTTAATGTTTTTTCAAGGGAGGTTTTAAACGCCTTTATGTTATGTCATGTAGGATGTACAAATATCTCTGTGCAAATGCTAAACAAACAGAGGTACTAGTATCTATCTAACAAAAAGGGCCGGACTGCCGAAAATTGGACAAATTGGTGTTGGGTGACTTTTTGGCATGCGATAAAATTAAATTTTCATATTAAGCTATATTTCCATGGCGTCCTCTTTGTATTTGTTTTTCACGAGAATTAGCATATAGTAAACGATAATATAGACAAACACTTACCGTACTCTCGTTCTTCCACTTGTGAATTTTTCCTAGAATCCCAGATGTTACAGTCAGTTCACCCTCGGATGGTGGCTGTGAATGGAATAATAAGGAGAATTTTTATTAATAAGTGTTAGATAATCACGAAGGACGTTCAAAGTAAAATTTGGGTAAATTGGTCAAGGTTATAGTAGTAGATGTTCCAGCAATCTCATGGGATATGAAATTTATTAATTTTTATTTTACCAAACCTCATTGTACTTCTGTTGGGTGATTTCAATGCGAACGATAGAACTAGGGAACCAAACAATCTATCAAGAGTATCCTTGTTTAAAAAGTAGTGGTAGTAGTAGTAAAAAGTACTTTAATTTTGCTTATATTATAAATAAATCACAACAAAACAGTCCTGATTGAAAAACCGTCGGTCAGATTGACATCAAGAAAAAGTTTAAAACAAAATAGTACAATTGTTAAACAATTTGAACAAAATCAAAATTACGATGCATAAATTCAAAATTAATTCAAAATTACATGCATTCATTATTATTAAATTAAAAGATTTCTGTTAAAATTTTCTTTCCATAGGGTTTTCTAATAAGGACTTGACAACTTTTTCTTTTAAATAAAATTCAAACCATTCAAGATATTTCAAAAACTTTATTATTAGCTTGAAGTACAATCAAAACATTTATGAATGGAACTCGACTTCGTTCATATGGCCAACGCGGGCACGTTTGCAGCGGTCGATTCGTTGGACCCAACTTTCAACGACTCGGCCATACATTTTATCCGAAACGGCCGCTATTTCGCGTTCAATGTTGGCTCTGAGCTCTTCCAACGTCGTCGGCGTGTTGGCATAAACCAATGACTTAACGTAGCCCGACAGAAAATAGTCATTGTAGCGTGTGCTGTGTGGCTTGTGGAACCATCCTGTTGAAACTAAATGTCGTCCAAGTCCATATCTTCCAATTCGGGCCAAAAATAATCGGTGATCATGGTGTGATAACGCTGACCATTCACAGTAACGTGACGATCGTTATCGTCGACGAAAAAATATGGCCCAATAACGCCGCCGGCATGCAAACCGCACCAAACAGTTATTTTTTGTGGATGAAGTGGTAATTCATGAAGCACATGTGGGTTTTCACAAGACCAATAACGCATATTTTGCTTATTGACGAACCCATTGAGCCAAAAATGAGCTTCGTCACTGAAGATGATTTTGTGATGAAATTCATCATCTTGGCGCATCTTCTCCAGAACCCAATCGGAGAACGTACGTCGCTTCAAATGGTCTATCAGCTTCAATTCTTGAGTCAGCTTGATCTTGTATGGGTGTAAACCAAGATCCTTACGCAAAATACGCCATAATGTGGTCTGAGCGATGCCCAATTCTTGAGAACGCCGTGGAATTGACTGATTTGGATCGTTTGCTACGGACGTCTGAACGGCAGCGACACTTCGACCAACCCATTGTCTCACTGACACGGCAACATCACACAACGAATATGTAGACTCAAATTTTTGCATTAAACTTGTTATTGCCTGTCTACTAGGGCGAGAATTACGACCGAAAATTGGAGTTAACGCTCTTAAGGTTGCAGTCACTGACTCCGAATATCTGTAGGAAATTTTTATAATTTGCGGACGTTGCTCGTCTTCGTATGATGAAAATGTTGAGTTTACTGAATGAATTGACAGTGACAGTTTGATGATTAGTGAACGAGTGCGTTCTAAAATTAAATTTAAAGTTGTCAAGTCCCTATTGGAAAACCCTTTATAAGCCATTGAGTGCCGGATAAATTCAAAGAGGACACCTCAATCTCTTTCTCAGTTTAAGACGCTTAGAGTTTCTTATTTTCCTAAGAAAGTTTGCTTCGGATACATCTCTGCTGATTTCACGTAAGATCTGGCACTGAACCAATAGATGGAAAATGTCTTCTCTTTCTTTCATATTGCTCATTTCACAATAAATGAGTATATCTGGTCTAGGAAGTACATAATTTAAGGGCAATAATATTCTTCTCGCTCGGAAGATGGGTGAAATCATTTTGGGAAAATAATTCGCATGACTGTAGTTTACTGCATCCGAATTGAGGTTAAGCCTGGTATAATATTGCCTATGCTGTGAAAACTTTGCCAATGTAATATACTCTACGAAGGACATCAGTTAATATAGCTGTGTTCGCAATCCAGGTACATTGTTCACGTCCAGCCTTAAGGGAAACCGTGTTACTGCAAAAGTAGTATCCATTGAGTTTGTTCGTTATCAAGAATTTTACAAATCTGTTAGCGAGTCTTGAAGAGTCCATTGAAAGGACCTTGACAATATAGTCGAAATACAACTTGAGTGCGTTTAAAAACATTTTGGGCAGTCTGGTCTCAATTAATAAAATATAGTTTGGGGTTGTAGACGGCAGTTTAAAGATACGTTTTAAGAAGAAACGAAGTATCTTTTCGACTTCTTCGTGTTGTTTGTAACTCCATACTTGGGCAACATATGTTACATACATGAGCCCTGCATAGCCAATAAGCGTGTTTGACATACAATTTTGCTACGATGCAAAAATCGCAAATTTGACTTCAGAGAACTTAGACTTGAGATGTTTTTAAAAGCTTATATTGATTTTAAGAATTACGCTTAGGTATTTAATTTCTTTACTTCTTAGTATTACGTGTATTGGTTGTGTGAAAATATCTGATTTTGTGCCAAACAATCGTCATTCGAGGGAAGTATTGATTTTCTTCTTTCATTCGAAGAAACCGGCAGCTGAAGTGCCTTAAGAGCTCCAAAAAGCTTACGGAGATGCTGCTCTAAGTGAAACAACGTACCGTGATTGGTTTCGTCACTTGACAGGCAAAATCAAAATCATTCGAAGTCGTTGAATTGAAGGCATTTCTCGATGAGGATCCGTGCCAAACACAAGAAGAGCTTGCTTCAGTATTAGGAGCTATCCGCTAAGTCGTTTGCAAGTGATTGCATGCATTGGGAATGATTCAAAAACAAGGAACTTGGGTTCTTTATCATTTGAAGCCAAACCAGCCAAACTGCTCCAGCACCAAAAAAAGGAAGGTTTTTCTTCATCGCATTGTGACGAGTGATGAAAAATGGATTCATAACAGCAACTCAAAGAGAAGAAAGTCATGGGCATTGCCCGGGCATATTTTAACGTCGTCGGCTCGGCCGAATATTCACGCTGCGAAGGTTATGCTATGTATTTGGTGGGTCACCAGGTCGATGTTATTTATTTTAAACCATTGAAACCCAACGTAACCATCACTCGGAATCGGTATCAACTTTAATTAATATGAGTGGGCCGAGCACTGCGCGAAAAACGGTCATTATACGAGCAGAGGCACGAAAAAGTAATTCTACAGCATTACAATGCTCGGCCTCACGTTGCCAAACTCGTTAAAACCTGACTGAAAGCGCTCAAATGGGAAGTCCTGATTTCAACATTTCATCACTAGTTGTCTTATATCGATTTTATATTGCTGTTATACGTTTTCTAGTTTAAAACTTTTGCCATTGTCATTGTGCCGAAGTTCTAGCTTACGACATGTAGCTTAGATACTTATGAAATGAGTTATATTGCTCGCCTCTAGAAAATGTCCAGCTTTTCGTCCCGGAGTCACACTTTCGCTGTGCAGACATTTTTTGCTTGAGATTATTTACTATTTAACGACTCTTTAAGGCGTTTCCGTCGGAATAAAAAAAAAG
The DNA here is from genome assembly GCA_907269105.1 of Volucella inanis. NCBI lineage: Eukaryota > Metazoa > Arthropoda > Insecta > Diptera > Syrphidae > Volucella > Volucella inanis. The sequence continues at coordinate 158,388,330 of OU026155.1, forward strand.
GGAAACTAACTTGATTATGATGCAGTATTTGTAGGACTGGATGTTGAAAGTATTATATCCCTCTTTGCTTGCAAATTTTAGCAGTTGTCTACATAAAAAAAGCTAAGCTCAGCCACCTTTATAAGCGATCAATAGTTAAAAATTTTATTTGTTAATTTCTTATTGTTCGACTGATATTCGTACGAATGAAATATATTTTGTCGCGCCATTGAATTGTTCTATAAAATGGGTTCTGACTCTGTCAATACTATTGTAAAAGGACCGGCCTTGTGCATTTGTACGATTAACATTTTAAATCCATCCCTAATATTTATAAAAACCTCAGTTTCAAATTCATATTCGTTTCAATTCAAATCATATGTCCAACGGTATTGTTGAGGACAATACATGAAAATTGGTAATGTACATCCTGGCAGAAGTCAAGGCTAAGAGTGCAATTATAAAAAGCATTCCGATTCGCTTTGTCCGGTTAATTAGTTAATGCAATCAATTTACGAACATCTAATTGGGTTATTGCGAATGAATTCTATCTTATGACGTACAAACAGCCGCATAGCATGATACTCGCACAAAGGACAAAGAAGGATCTCATTTAAATAGTTCTTGCACATCCACAAGTTTCGAAGGAGAAATAACAAATAAAATAAAGATGTCTCCCCTCCATGGTTCAGCTGGTGAAGTGATTCGTATTCAATTTCAAAACGAATTAAAAAATGAATAATAAATGGATTGATAGCTTTTTAGATATGTATATACGAGTATGTTATAGTTTGTTATTACGCAAGGGGTTTTGGGTTCAAAATTCGGCCAACACGGAAGAGCAGAAAAAAGAAGAGGGCAATGGCAAAACTCTGTGAGTGATATATTAGTTTTCCGGTTGGAGGAACCTTTGTTTCACTGTCCAATGGCAAGATGAACAACACAGTAGTGAGAGAGACTAAGGAGCTTGGCCAATTCGGACTGTTACGCCAATAATATGCAAGGTGGGCTATAATGCTTCAGGGGCAGGTCGTGGTGTAGTCTATATGCATAGACTCCCCAAGCAGAGGGTTTCGCGTTCAAATCCCGTGCGAGGCAATTCTCTGAAAAAGTCTTTTCATAGAATTTGTATGTACAGTAGTGTAATATATAATATATATAATATATAAAATATATAATAGAATAACATCCTTTATTAATTGCTCTAAAGAAAGAATTCTAATGAAATTTTCAATCAAAAGTATTACTTACTGTTTAATACTTAAAAGGAAACAAAGAAATTTAAAATATGTACTCTTGATACTTTGTAAAATATAAAGAAACGAGTTTTTTCATTTTAAGGCTGTGCAAAACATATGCAAGTTTATTTTGTTCATCAATATTTGGTCCAAAAACCATTATTTCTAATAACTTCTGCACACCTTTTCCGCATGGAAGCAATAAGGGAGTTTGTTAACTCACTGGGAATTTTTTTCCACTCATCCTTTAAAGCTTCATAAAGAACCTTTTGCGAAGTAGACCGCTGCCCCTGTCCGCTGTTTTAGGATTCCCCATAAGTTTTCCATTGGGTTTAAGTCGGGGGACTGTGGAGGCCAATCCAAAACATTTACTCCACGAGCCCCTAAAAATTCTTTAACGAACTTTGAGTTGTGCTTCGGGTCATTGTCTTGTTGAAACCTCCATAACAACGGCAACTCTTCCTCAGTGTATGGAAGCATGACTGTGTCTAAGATGTCCTTATACACAAAGCGATCCATTATTCCAGTTATTTGGTGTAAGGGACCACCGAGAAGCATCCCCAAACCATAACGGAATCGCCCCCATGCTTCAAAGTAGCGCGGATGTTTTCCCGATTTAACCGTATACCTGGCTTTCGGCGAACGTAACCAATACCATCGGTAGATAAGATGTTAAATTTACTCTCATCGCTAAATAAAACGGTTCTCCACTGTGTCAGGGACCAAGTTGAATATTTATGCTCAAATTGAAGTCTAAGTAATAGGAAATTAGAAGCAGTTTTATATCAAATACAGAGACTACATTTTTTGATGGTGTTTCAAGGTTAACAGGTGCTTCTTTACAGCCCGGTATGCACTCAAATTGTTTTCTATTGCACGTCTACGAACTGTGCTTGCATCGATTGACAAGTTGAGGTCCTTAACGATTGCAGTTGAAGACCGGAAAGGGTCTTGCCGGATAATGTTGATAATTTTTTTATCATTTTGCATGTCTGCTTTTCGGGGACGACTAAAAGAATGAAGCGTTGCAATTGATAAATTTTGTCGGAGCTTTGTAATTACCCGGGAAATAGTCGATTCATGAATCTTGAATCGTTTAGCTATCTTTCTTTGCTTCGATCCGTTTTTAAAAGCCTCAACTACCAGCACCTTTGTTCGGGTATCGTACTTATTGCCAGCCATTTTTTCAACGCAAATTTAGTGAAAAATGAATAAAAAAACTTGCCTATGAACATAATTTATTTGATAAAGAAAATATTTTACTAACCTGATCTGAATATCTTGAAAGTTAAAACAGAAATGAGGGAAAAATAAAAAACTTGCATATGTTTTGCACAATTGCATATTTGGCAATTATTATTATTTTTCCCTGGAATGACTAAACTAACTGTACTTTTTTCCGTTTTTATTGCTGAGACCTAAAAGTGTACTGTCAGTAACGGATTTATCTTTAAATTCTTACATATTATCCTTCTTTGTATAGTTAATCAAACAAAACGTCAAGAGATAAAAAACTTACAAATGTTTTGCACACTACTGTAGTTCTATGAAAATCCCGTCGGCCGGCGTCAACTCTGACATGAAGGCATAACACTGATGTTGGAGTGGTTACTGGCTGGACTAAATGTAACGAACTAACAACTAGCACGTACTAAGACCCATTGGTTCAGTTCGACAACCACCTCTGGAAAAAATATCGAAACCTAATACACCTGAGTTTTAAACTACTACACCACCCGACCGTGCCCTGGAGAAAAGCCAGTAAAAGGGTATTCATCTCCCCTTGGTGCGCGCGCGGGATTATATAAAAAAAAGAAGAGTGTCATTTGTGGTTATGAAAATTCATTGATCATAATTCTGTATCGCTCATCATTCACATTGACCATTTGGCCCGTTCAGTTCTAAAAAAAAACAACTCCTCCAGCACACCTTGTTCATGTATTCACATAGGTGGAAGTGGGCCTCATCACTCGTAATTATTTTTGACGTGAAATCGTCCACTTCGTTGTCGAAATTTAGAGAGCGTGAGCGTGGGTTAGACGGAATTCACGGTCAACATCCATCAGCTGATGAACTGACTGCACTTTGTAAGGAAACATCTTCAAGTCTCTTACCAAAATGCGCCGCCAACTGCGTGGCACGTCATCTAGTCGATATCAAGGAAATCTCTACGATATCTTCAGTCACAGCAGCTGTTTTTCGGTCGAACGAAAGGTACGAGGCTTTCCAGGGCTTGCTCGTTCCAGTATTGTTCCAGTTTCTAGGCTTCGCCGCATTGAGTTTCCAGTGAGAGTTCGACGTTCCATTGCTTATTCACGCAAATTCTAATTCTGTTTGCTTCCCAAATGTCAAAACCGAAAACTTCCCCGCCTCGTATGTATGTATATATATATATATATTTTTTTTTTTTTAAGTCTAAGGTTCAAATCCTAAACTGCAGTTGCCCATCTCTTATACTCAAAATTCCGCTTCAGTTGATAAAACCACTTGAGATTTCTAGTTTTTTATTCATTCGTAAAGAAGTTAGGATTCAGTACGATTATGTTACATGATATAGTATACTCGTATCATGGGATGGCTTTAAGTCTACTACTCGTAAATGTATATCATATCTTATTAATACAAAGGCCCAATACTCTATGGGCATATTGCACTCCATGTTAAGGCCACCAAATGCATTAACGTGTGTGCAAAGGTGTTTCCTTTCCAAAATTCGAAGTATGTGGGGAACAATTTGTGTTTCAACACCTACATATGTATATTCGAGTGAAGTATCCCCAGTTCTCATGATGATTCGACATGATCAGTGCTATGATCCAAGTTACTTATAAAATGATGGTCGCCGACTGGAAGCTCTTTTCGAGCTTTTCTTTCGTTTGCCTAATTGCCTAAAACAGTTATCTTAATCTGACCAAAAACTTCGACGTGTAGCGCAGATTAATTTAGCCGTTTATACAACAAATTATTGTAGTTGCAAGCTGTCACTGACACACATACCGAAAATGGAAAGTTTTTCGGTTTCCACGATGTAGGTGCCATGGATGTGGCTGAATATTTAAATTTTGCTTTAATAACAGCAGACAACATTGAGTCTTGAAAGCATTTAATTCCACTCTGTTGATTGTTCCCCAATTGGTTATGCTGTTAAAGAGTTTAACACACACTAGAAGTAGCAGACAAGAGATCATTAATGAAAATTAAGAAGAAAAAGAACGGAACCCTGGGGCAAACCAGCATTTATTTTGTGAATATCGGACTTGAAACCATCCAAGACAACTTGAATAGAACGTTTCGAATGGTAATTTCTAATCCATGTAATCTAATCATCGATCCCAAAAGCAGTCATTTTCGACAAAAGAACCTGATGCCAAACTCTTTCCAATGCCTCACAAATTCAAGTGCAACTATCGTGCTTTCGACAGAGTTGGTTCCACTTTTCGGTGAGACATTCTATTAAATCACTAGATAACCTATGACAATCTTCATCCAATGAGAAATAAGGCATCCCATTCCAAAGAGAATAGTGTCTGATGAGATCATATCAGCAATGGCATTTACATCGTAATCGAGGAAGAATAACAACTAGTTGAAATTCCTAAAGAAGGATAAACCACCAAAGACTGAAGCTTTGGAAGACAGTAGTAGTAGTACGCTGTGTTGTTGCGAACGTACGGCCACAGATGCTCAAAAAAACGTCCAATCCAATAAATTATTATTTTAATTTTTCGGGACCCACTTAAAAAAAATACCCCGTATACCTGAATTAAAGTTTTTTTAAAAAGTTTTAGTTAAAGTTAGGCAGTAGAGCTCATAATCATCCTTATTTTCGCATGTTGGCTTAGTACAGCCACACTGTAATCACACATCAATCACACATAAATCTCCATGTGTACTAGGAGGGTGAAAAGTAACCTCCTTGGGAATGAAAAAAATTTTTTTTAAATATGTTTTTATTTTATTCAATGTAGTCCCCCTTTTAGTTTGATACACTTATTCTAGCGATTTTCCAACTTCTTAATCAGGTCTGAAAAGTAATTTTCCGGAAGGTCTGCAAAATACTCCACCGTGGCGTCGATGATTTCCTCGCGTGAGCTGAATTTTTTATTGATGAGCCATCTTTTGAGGTTTGGGAAGAGATAAAAGTCCGAAGGAGCCTAGTCGGGCGAATATGGTGGATGCGACAGCAAATGGAGCCGTAAGTCATTGATTTTAGCCATGGTTGCGATGCTCTTGTGCGCCGGTGCATTGTCTTGCAAAAACAATTTTTTTTTTTTTCGCTTAATGTGAGGCCGTTTTGTAGCTACTGTGCTCCAATAATGCACAGTAATACTCGCTGTTGATGGTTTTTCCCTTTTCGAGGTAGTCCACGAAGAGTATGCCATGACAATCCCAGAAAACCGACGCAATAACCTTTCCGACCCATCGAGACTCCTGCCGGTTTCAGTCCATTGCCGGGCACTCATTCTGTTCTCTGGTGTTCAACAGTTACCAATCGACGCCAAAAGTCCGCCCGATTCCGCATCAGCAAGTTTAAACACTCCTTCGAAGTGCTCTCGCGTTCGTGTTTTTGGTCACCCAACGGCAGGATAACTTTTTAATATGCAGAATATTGCCCAAAATATGGCTCGTGCGCTAGCTGCTGACTTTCCGGCCAGCCAACACCGTTTCATGTATTTTTGTTGTTGCCACGAAACTCTCGAAACCAATAGTTGACGGTGTAATCTGACGGAGCATTAACCCCATAATACTTATCCAACTTTTCTTTTGTTTCCTTCGCCGTTTTGCCTCTCAAAAAATAATGTTTTATGAGAGAACGAAAATCGTTTTTGCCCATACTCAACATGATGCCAAACACGTCAACAACAATCAGCTGTCAAAACAAAACTAAATACAGTATCGCACTGAAATTTGGCATGTCTACCTAAATATGAACGGACCATAAGGCACCATAACCTTTTTTGCAAGAGCAGCGCATTTTGGCAATCAAGGAGGTTACTTCTCACTCCACCTAGTATAAGGCGAAACTAACGCGGGAATTTTAGCTGGTACGTAAATCGTACGTCCTTGGCTCCTTGAAAGCATGCATGTTGACATTGATTTTAATAACAAAATCGTGTTTTCGGATGAGGCTCATTTGTACATTGGCGACTACGTTAATAAGAAAAATTGCCGCATCTGGCACCGAAAATCGACGACTGATTCAGGAGATGCCAATGCACACAAAACCAGTAACTGTGTGGTGCGGTTTGTGAACCAAGAAAAGACATTACGGTCGATGGAGTGCGCTAACGAAACATGATAAATAATTTTTTTGTGGCCGGAGTTCGAAGATATGGATGTGGATGACCTCTACTTTCAACAGGATGGCGATATATGCTATACAAGTCATGAATCAATCCAGTTGTTACACATGAACTCTCCTAGCCGAGTAATTTCGCATTTCAGATCCATAATTGGTTTTCTAAGACTTTTTTTCTTTGGAGATATGTTAAAAAATATATATCTACGCCAACTAAGCGCAAACAATTTCAACTCTGAAAATGCATTGAAGTTGCCATCTATAAGGTATAATCCCAATTATATAATGTGAAAGAGTAATTGAGAATTTCGAGAAAAGGATGACGCGGTGATTTGGAAGATACTGTGCTCCACAAAAAATCCCCATGTCAACCAATCCTACGCCTCTTGTTGAAACATCTCTTATTAGCTGGGATAACTTAAATAGGTAGGGTTGATAGTCCAACAGGTTGCTACATGGCATTGAAATACAATGAATTAAGTGCAATTAATTAGCGTAGAAGATATGTGAAAGAAATTAAAAAAAAGTAAATGAATGGTATAGAAACTGTGGCGCGTATTTCGAAAGACTGGATACATATTGATGAAGAAGCCTTGAAGTGGATGAAAAGCGCGAGAAAGTACAAAAGGCAACGTTGACTTACGATACCAGAAATCGACGAAGATCGTATTGATTAGAACACGAAAAGGGTTTATATTACTCGCTAAATTTACGACATGCTTCAGAAAAGATACAGTCTCGAGGCCACAACAACGAGAATATATTTTTAAAACTGCAGGACTATTCCCGTCATATATGAGGAGGCAGACTTCACGAAGGATGAATTAAACAGTACAAAAATATTATATCACTACAAATGAGTCAATTCTATTTGGCAGGAAATCATATACATATGTATGATAGATACTCGTGACAGCGTAATGTAATCAAATTTCATGGCATTCAAGAGGACGAAAGAAGATGTACATACATAGACAATTCTACATATGATAAAGCCAAATACTTGGAATGTAACAATATCCCCCAGACATTCTCCGAGTCAATACCATAAGATCTTTAATTTTTAAATTTCCTTCTGTATAAAATAATCTGAAATCAATGCGATGATCGAGCGTGTAACTACTGACTTCCTAAAACCTGTCTTAAGAAGGTTTCACGTTCCAGTCAAGTGCTTGCTTTACCACCATTCAATGATCTCTGGAAAGTGCATATGTTAACCTTTATACATAGAAGATAAGATTATAATCGCTAGCCTGGACTCAACTTTGGATAAAGAAAGAGTAGATATAAGTAGTATAAAAAAATATATATGTTTAAGAAACAACCAAAAGTCTTTAGTACGAATGATACAAATGGTACTCGAAAAATGCAAGACATTGCAAACCATACTACTTGTGAAGTATAACGACTATAGAACCATCTATGGTACATGGATAAGTAAGAGTGAGCATAGAATAACAAACCTGTACATTTTGCATCAGCATAATCTACTTGAACAAACAAGAAGTATTTGTTAGTTTCAAGGATACACTTTCAGGTGGCTCATTTATATTTAATTTCAAGTGCAACTTCTCGGATATTGGATATGGCAAGAACTTTCCACCGTCCAAGTAACATAAATACAAACAAAAAACAATATCCAACTCCAAGAAAGCTGTCCTTGATATTGATGGGACACACGAACAAGCTGCTTTTTGAGTTCAAAAGTCACAACGTTATAAGTTCCTTCGCTTTCAGTCTTCTTTCTTCCTAAAGCACTTTCACAAGAGGAGTAGGGGTTATATGAACATTTTAATTAAGTAACGTGGTGAGTGAAACCGCTATTCTTCCTTTTTTTCAATCAGAGAAGGAAATCTATGTGGCAAATGGTTTGACGACGGATAATGTTGTCGTTGCTTCCATTCACCGGATATTGATTGTCAGCTTAATTGTCTCTTAACTGCATGTGGTAGACAAAGTGGGATTCCATTTTTTAATTCAATTTTGAAGAAAGGAAAAATAGTGTCAGATTTATGTCCTTTAAAAAAATGACAGAAAACACGTGCATAAAGTCAGGGGAAACATTAAAGGTTATCACTTTAAATATGGAGGGCTAACATGCAATTTATTTGTCAAAGCTTGTAATCATTTATTAACACTTTGATCTCCAATTTCAACTCTTTCCAGCTTATTATGAAGCAAGACACTAGCGTATTTAACAGCAAAATTTCAATTATAATTCTGCCTCTTATCTAACTTCGTAGTCTAGGACTTTAAGATACCTACCTTCACTATGAAGATTCATAGTACACTTTACACAAAATTACCTTCAACGCTTGCGTATGTATTCCTCGTGATATAAGGCCTACTCAGTTGCCCTTTTAGGCCAAAGGAATGATAACTGACAAGTGTACTGGTAATTTTTAGTTTGAATTTTGACAAGCTATCATTATTAGAGTTTGAAGCGGATCCGAGGCAGACATATTCCCTAACTGTCTCTAAAATAGTCATCCGTTCTGTTCATTTCGTTCATATTATGTGTACACAGTACAGCTAATATAATCTTATATGAGATGTTGAAGACTGTTGCTTCTTTAGTTGTCGCAGCATAGTGGGTCACCATTCTTGTGGATCGTACAAGCGACTCTGAGAATTTATTCATCAAGCAAAGTTAATTCATCAACGCAGTTTAGGACGTCCATACAGTTTTTGTTGACATGACATGTTCTTCCCTCTTCCTCGTCTGTCAATTCATCACGATTTTTTTACTTTTACTTTTCAGTAAACCAGGACTTGTATGCAGGTTGTCGGCACATAAATTGCCGCAGAAAGCTCCCAGTTTAAAAAAATGATTCATTTTACTTAAAATTTAACAGATCTATGAAAAGTTCACTCCATTTATCTTATAGATTAGAAAAGCCCATATCATTCAGCTCTATATCATTCAGCAAACTCCCTCTTGCTTGCATTCGTGTACTTAAGAAACACCATAAACAATTTATTATAAGCTACTTTAAAGTCATAAAATCTAAAAATAGACAACTTACCTGGTCACCCATTCCAGTGATGATCGGTGTATTCCAGTAGGCTGCCAACCTTGCAACTGGTTCAAGTGCAAAAGCACAGGCTGGTCCAATAAATGCGATTACGTCGTCTTTAAAATGCATATCAGCAGCTAAGCCAGGAGCCTTTGCGCCCGAGCAAGATGGGTAGCTATATTAAATTATAATAAATACAAAGATACAAATAAAGAAAAAACCAAAAATTATAGAACTAGGTCACGGCCAAATGATTTAGCCTATCCCATCAAATCATCTACAACACAGCAACAATAACAATGACAAGATTAAAACTTTTTCAAGGCAAAATATTCTCTTTTTCGCCATTTGAATAACACGCATAATTTCTTCGTTTTACATGCGCAATTAAACATTATTCAACACTACTTGACGACAAAAAATATGAAAATGATACAACATCTAGGAGCTACAATGACAATAACAACAGCATGGCCCATCTAAAGATAAATTCATTTGTGTGCAAATTATCAAGCTTTAAGATTTATCCTCATGCTCGAATCGTACATCCTACGCACAAAGTATCGTACGAACCTTGCCTGGACCTTTCTCAGTGTAATGTTATGTGGCTTAAGGAATTCTTCATTGATAACATCCAGAGCTAGATCAACAGCTGGTCCACATCGTTCCAAATCAAAAGGTGAATCTACAAAACAACCCAAATTAAGCAAACAACAGACGTTTTAGTTACTACTATTTCACACCCAGCTAATGTGTCATATCTCAGTGGGACTTACCCAAATGTGAAGCCATCAATACGCCTACATTAAATACTGTCATTCCATTGTCTTCATGTTCATACTCAGATGTGGTCACTTCTCTTTTTGTTTTCCTCCAGGCTCCTTGTTGTTCACCCGCAATCTGTTGCTCGATGAGGGCAGCCGACCCAATCGACCCAGTCGACCCAGTTGCGTTACCATCTTTAGGTAAATCTTTCCAGAAACCGTCATCAAAATAAATTTTTTTCGATTCGTAAACAATTCCGAATGTTCTTATGGCCACAAGAAGGCAGAATCCAGTTGTCAGGAATAAATTCAGTCGCATTGCTGAGTAGTGTTGCCTGGCAGGAAGGTGGAGGCTTTTTTACAGGGTTGGTAACGGTGGGGTTATACTCATTTACTCGTACACCCGAACGCCTGTTAATATATTTCGCATAGGTGAAATCGTCCAAAAAAGCATATGGCAAGCATTTTGTTAGTTCCTTGATAAAAATTTTGTTGTCCTGCGAATTTCAAAAGGGACTACGTTTCCATTTATTAATTTAAATGATTCGGAACATATACATATACATAGGTACACTTGCATACGTGCACACGATAAAAAAAGGCTTTTATTTATAAATGTGTACAAAAGAAAAACAAAATTGCTATAGGTACATAGAAAGGGAAATAAAAATCATTTATTCTTGTAATCGCCGTCATAGTAGCCTTTCCTGAATCTGAAACGTACGGAGGATGAGCCATATGTGTATTAACAGTGTTGATTGAGTTAAATGACTTAAAAAAACCCCAGTTATTTATTAAGGAAATACTCCTTCCTTTGTCTTTGTATCATACAATATGTTGTTACAGCGTCGGATATGGTTTTATGGAACAAATACAACGTTTTGTTTCGAGAGCGTTTAGAACCGTTTGGGTTCTCGAGAACGAGTTCCTTGTGCGAGTATCTCAAATTGATTTTTCAAATTCAAAGAGCTAATAGAGCCAATATGATGAGGCATTATTATCCAGTTTTGGACGCATTAAAAATTTACAAGCTGAAGCAACAACAATTGGTGTTAAATATTTTTCCCATCGCTTGCATAGACCAAAATATTTCGTTCGAACTCTTTGATATCGAATGATTGACCATTACCATTACATACGTAAAGTTTATGTTATATTTTCCATTTTAACGATGTGAGGTAGTTTTGAAATAAATAATGGACATCCAAATGTCGACGAAGGACGATATTGTATTTTGAAAGATTAGATTTCTATCTACTGGTTCTCTAACACATTATGGTGACAGTATTATAAATCAGTGAGCATAGATCTCAAATTATGGTACTTTTAACAACAGACTCTGCTTAGTGTCTTTGAAATACCTAGTCTTCTTTGTAGATCTAGATATCACATAAAACCACTGGGAAATGAGTGGGTATGAAACTGTAAATTATGAATTTCAGAAGAAGAAGTGTAATATAAATGTAATACTCATGTAGAACCTGTTGACGGATAATGCCATGGACATAGTCACAGATTGTATGACCTATAACATAACGAAGCTTTTTACTTGAATTTTATTGGAAAGAATCATTTCTGAACAGGAAGCTAATCACGCGAAGCTCATTTTACGATGTGATGTAATTGCGCATTGCACTATCTGAAGAAGCGCAGATATGAACAATAAATTTTCAATAAACATCAAAATATGTGCAATAAAAGGCGTACTTAAAGCCGACAAAAACTCATTGAGATCAATCTTGTCTCCCAAAATTCAAAACAGATTGTTAAAAAGTTGAAGAAATTCTTGGACAACTTCTTTTCCGATTATGGATACCTTCCCCTTACATCTAGTCTAAATAAACACCGTCTTCAGCAATTTGTCTGTAGAAAATGTATATTGGCATATTGGACAAGTTCAGAGCCATATCTCCTGCAAAAAAACCAAAAATACTGGACTTTGGCCAAATTCACTGATTTCAACATATACAAAACGGCTTTCAAAAACAGTTATGCCTTAGTATCTCTAGGGGCAAGCCGAAACCACTTTGGTGGAGGATCTAAGAATAGAAAGTCGAAGGCTTTTGAAAAAAAACCTAAAATCACCAGAGAAGTATCTGACTGGGTGACCTACAAGAAACTCTATAAAAAGTTCCGGCTATTCTGTGAAAACAAAAAAAGAGTCCTCTGAGGACCCAAGACTTTATTCAGTTTTCGCTTCTAATTCAATTCAACAACCACAAGCTATTTGCTTAAGCTGGATGGCTCCTGGACAAATTACAGTAAAAACAATACGCATTAAGCGACTCAGAGGCATCCTACTTCAATTAGAATAGTTTGGTGACCAGAACGAAAATCATTTCGGCTTTAAACAGCTTCGATCCGTTTAAATTTCTTTTACCGAACGGCTAGGAGTGATTCTAAATGGACATCTAAACTCTAAGTTATGGAACTAAATGTAATATTCTTACCTAAAGCGGCATAAAATTCCCATGTTTATCCTAATGATTTAAGGCCTTTAACAGCACTATCTGAACAGGCCTTTAAGTGTGTTAATTTCTCACAAGAATAATCATCAACGTAAAACTAGGAAGACCTTCGGCTCGGTGACATACAGTCAAGCCAAATCCACATGGTTTTCCCTCTTCCAGTATGGATCACTTTTAATATTAAATTTTTTTATTAATTACCTTTCCCTGAAAGTCCACCTCAAATACATTATTTTGCTTGTCAAGAAGCATCTTTCAAAAGAACGCACCCAAACTTTCAGACAGATCTGTCAAATAGTTTTGTTGTGACAGCCATTTGAAACAGACGGTGTTTTCAGATGGAGTGTCGAGAATTTTAGTAAAAATAAAAAAAGTGAATTTCGCAAAACACCACAACGCAAACTAAACAAAAGCTTGAAAAGTATTATGGGGACTCTTTACCATCGAGTGGTTTACTCAGTTTCGGTGCGGTCTTACCAGCACAAGTGACGCCGAAAATTCGGTTCGCCCTATTGAGGTCAGAAATGGTCAATAAAATCCACGGTTTGATAGTGCGCGAACTTGAATAGGCTACAGGCTTATCACATGGATCTATGATTTCAGTTTTGCAAAAATATTTGGATATGAAAAAGCTATCCGCCAGATGGATGCCGCGTTTGCTCACAACTGAAAACAAATGCAATCTTTTCACAACTTTAAAAGAAATGTTTTGGGGATTTTTATTCACAATCCAAAAGAGTTATTGCGCTTTATGTCGAATGAAGAAATGTTCGATAAGTCAAACGTCTATGTTGAGGGCCTCGAGAAATATTATTGTTTGGAAAGCATGAAAAAATTACAGAAACGTTGGATGAAGCGTATCAAGCTTAAAAAAAAATTGTGTTGAAAAAAAAAAAGTTTTTTTAAAGTGTGGTAGAAGATCCCAAATTGTGGCCTCTCTCAATCCACCACGAATTTGGAAATTTTGCGGCCTGCACTCATGTAAGATGAAGATCCTAATTCTTGAACTTTCGTCGCAAGGCATGGTCTTGATGTACCGAAAAATCGTCTTTAGTGACGGGGCTTACTTGAGCTTGTGAGCAAGCAAAATAGCGGTTTCAATTACACCCTAGAAAGTAATCTGTTATTGTAATTGAGGTCTTTACGCTACTATTTTCGTGTGTCCATAACTTTTCAATAATGAAACTACATCTCCAGTTACAGTCAGCAGCAAACGTTATCGTACAATGATAAGTGAATCCGACAATGATAAACCACAAACCATTGAGCCCTTGAAACCCAATACTCAGCCCATTACTACTGAGATAGAGAGATAAAAGTGGCTCAAATTATTGGTTTGGGTATAAGCCGAAGTAAGACCGATTAGGAAACCTGGAATCCTCCTGCTAACTTCATTCACTCTCTCCAGATTCCAACCAGATTTTGTCAGAGAGGCAGCATTTCTGAGAATGACCCATGCTGTCGTGCATGAGGTACAAATTTTGAATTGCCTGAATATCAGTAATTAATTAGGTGACGTAGAAAAAAGGACAAGCAAAGTCGAATCACACAGCTTTTGGCGTATGGGTGAGAATCGAAAATGTGTGATTTAAATGACTCTCAATTTATTAAATAAAATATTAAGGATGCTTGGAAAATGAAAGACGAAGTGAAATAGGGTCGCATATTGATTTGCAAATTGCGCCCGCTAGAGTTAACAGAGACCTTTATGAATGGATTTAAAATATTGAAATATAAATACATACTTTAGATAAGAATGTTATGCGACATGTAAGACTACCTGAAAACGAAGGAAGAATTCACAGAAGTACAATACAATAGTAACCAGAAAAATCGAAATTATAATTTATGTAAATACATCAAGGCAGTGTTCTAAATCTGTCGCTTTTCAATGTCGTAAGCGTGATGTTAAGATAAATTGTAGCCCCAAGTTAGAAACAAGATCATTTTTGTAGCCTATACGGCAACATCTTTGAAAATAGACACAATCTAATCGACTTCGATCCGTGGCGAAATTTCATCATAACTGGCACACATATTCGTCAACCAGATTGACCACATTGCAACCAAAGCTGGACACTTCTTTTTTTAAGAACGTAACACTCAATAGGATACGTCTGAAAATTATTTTTGGAAAATGGGACGGAAAAAAAGGAGTTTGTGCTCAGTGCTTATTTTTACCCATGGGTGGCATCCAACGTTTAATGGGGAGACTTTTAGAAAAATTGGAGTTGTGGTTGTGTTTTTGGGCTCGCTTGGGATTGAACCACGAACCATTCGATTTCAAAGCCCTTACACTACCACTTGAGCCACCTCTGTATTCTGAATGTAGGATTGTTTCGAGGAGCCAACGTTGACGTTAGTAAAGCCAAGAGACGACTTTGTGAAGGACACAAATCGCGATAAGAAGCATGCAGAGATAATTTGGTAGAAAAGTTACAGTTGGTACTAAAAATTTGAAAGGATTACCCAGGCAGACTATTTAACAGCGACGTTAATTTTCAGCCATTCTCTGTCAGGTAGAATGAACTATTCAAATTGAGACATAATCCGCAACAAGTATGTGGTCTTGGGACCTGCGGGACGATTGATCGGGAAACTGCTCAGTGTCCTATAACTTGGGTTGGGCCAGAATATTTCTACGAGCTTCTTGACAATACATACGAGCAATATCCGAGGTATAACATTAAAATCGCTTAATACGATACGAAAGGAGAACATCTTTGATATGACAGTTGGTAAGTATAGCCTACGCGATACCCGTCTGGCATTTTTGACTGTACAGCGGGATGAAGTATTACTATGACAAGAGACGCCTCAACTGATGTGCTGGGTTTCACTCGACCCCCATTAATAAATCTGTGGTTTGATGGGAATGCAAGCAAGCAAGTGCAGCTAATCAAGAAGCCTACAAAGCGCCGCTGCAACGAGAGACGAGAGGCGCTCGCGAGCCTCACGACAAGAAGAGTTGGAAAGAACGTCGGCTTCTTTAGAAAAAAAAAGGAGCACGAGAAGCACGAAATCGAACATAGTACAATAAGAGTTTATATTCCAGAAATAACGTACGGAAGTTTTACCAACAGGTAAAAAAAATAACGTATCGAAGCAAAAAAACCCGTAGAGAAGCCTGTAAAGATGAAGAAGGAAACCCTTTAGTAGAATCACAGTTGATGCTGAGAATATGGAAAACTTTTTTTTCCGACATCCAACATCACGACGTCAGGTAGAATAGGCCAGTCAAGAAGTTCGTTGGACCTGAGGGCTTACAGGCCGAGGTATTCAAAGTAGCTGTAAATGTATTCCTGATGAATAGAATCTCAGTATTGCTTTCGTGATCCACAAAAAAGAAGACCACGCCTGCTCCAACTATACATCGGATACAAGAGCTTATCTGTCATAATATGTGAAAGTTTGGAATCCTTCGCCTACAACCTGATTGGTCCCTTTCAGTGCAGTTTCAGACCAGAAAATTCCACAGTCGACCAAATCTTCACACTCAGACAGATCTTGGAGAAAACCCAAATCGATACACACTATATTTTCATTGATTTTAGGGCCGTATATGATCCTTGCTTAATTCGTTCGTCTGTGTAGAGTGACGATTGAGAATGCTCGCAGATCCGTAAAAGTTGGTAATGACACTTTTGATGTCAAAAAAGGTTTTAGAAAAGGTAACTTCTTCAACTCCATAGTTGAAAAATTGTGCGGAACTCACAAGTGAACAATACAAGCTATTCAGCGACATCGACTTGAGATGGCTGGGACATGTGAAGCAAACGAATAACAATGCTCTGGCATTGATTCAACACTCCGCAGAGTGTTCGAATCTAACCCGAGGGACAACGCAGTAGAGGACATCAACCGACTTGGGTGTGCAACTGTAGGCAATAAAGTAGGAGAGGCTTATTAGTTTAGACCCAGGTTCATCCCGAACTGTAGCACCACCTAAATACTATAAGTGTAGCCATATTTAAACAAAGGACCAGCAAGGCTGCAGAAGCAAGCCGACAATATTAGACTCTCAATATTAACAAAATGCCACTAGAGGATAATGGCTTACAATGCAGTGCTGCGATATATGGCTATAACTTGGGTTTCGGGTTGATGTCGCTTTGCAGATGAAACAGAAACCATATACGTAAAATGGTTATGGATGAATTTTGGTTATTATGATACAGAATAGGTCCATAACATTAAAAATTTAATAAGGCAAATGCTGTTTGATTCGTATTGAATGTGTGTCCATAAATCCCTTCGCAATACCCCATGAGTTATATTCTGAAATCAGTCTTCAAAAAGAGTGCGAAAAATTTAGGCTTAGCCGCCACCAGGGGAATTCCGATCACGATATTGCATTTACATTTGTTCTGGCGTGGCTTAACTTTTAAGTCAATGAACTTATGCAATAGAATCATTATGACAGATGTGCGTCTTGATTTTAACATACGCCTTTCAGTGTTGACGAAGTGTTGATAAATAATGTCAGCGGGTCTAACAGCATTTAATCTGATAATAAATATAAAACGTGCATTCGGAAAAATCTTCTTGTTAAGAAACCTACAATGTACTCGTAAACGAACCTCGCAAGAAAAAAAGAAAAGAATTAGACGCTTACTATTTGTTTCAGCCAAGATAAGAAAAAGGGGCAAACAAATAAATTAATCGCTTGAATGCAAATCATCAGCGAATTTTTGGCCAAAATAGGCCTGCTCTTGGAATGCTGAAAACGTCTGTAAATTTTGCGAGCTACACAAATAGCACAATAGCAATGAAAATACGAAAGCGAAATACGTACATTAGACCTTAATAAATTATTATTTTAACTGATAATAACAAACAGCGTGCAATACTATGTTTTTTGCAAAAGCTCAATACAGAATTGCAAGAGTAATTGTTGGAGTGCAAGTACCACCTACAGTCATGTTCACTTCTCAAGAAAATTTGTTATACTCGCAATTAACGATGTCTTTTAAGAATTATCGATCTAAGAAAAGATTAGGGCCTCATGATAATTGTATACGAGGTGTTATCAAAGAGTAAAGTGCCTTTCGAAATTTCGCGGGCAACGTACATCAAATTATCAATTTTTTTTTTGCTATATTGATACACAATGTTCCGAACATATATTCACAGTTTCAATTATAAAGCATACTTAGTTTGTTCTTGACGGATGGAAAAGTTAGCGTGTTTTGATGTGCTCGGTGATTTTTAATTCTTATAAAAAATGAAGCAAAGAATTTGCATCAAATTTTGTGTAAAAAATGGAATCAAAGCTCTAAAATACTTGAAATATTGACAGTAGCATACGGTGAGTCTGCTCTAAGTACAAAAAAAAATAATAAAAGTGGTACAAGCACTTCTAAGATGGTCGAGAAGATTGCAATGACGAACCTTGCTCCAGAGGCCTCAGCACATCAACAAAAGATGATAACGTCGCAGATGTGAAGAAAATTATTTTGAGAAATCGTCGGTCGACTCGTGTTATGCAATTTTTTCGGATATTTTGAGCATGAGACGTATGTCGGCGAATTTTGTTGCGAAACTTCTTAATTCTAATCATTTATTTGTTGCTCATTAATAGTTGCTTTTTAAAGATTTTTTGACTAGAAACAACACGAAAATCATGCCTCAGCCACCATATTCACTGGACTTGGCCAATGCAACTTTTTCTGGTTCCCAAAACTGAAGGGACCTATGAAGGACGGAGGTTTGCAATGATTGAGGAAATAAAAACGGTATCGATTGAAGAGCTCAAGGCTATACCAAAAAATGAAATCAAAAAACACCTCATATAGGGTTTTCTAATAACGACTTGACAATTTTTTTTTAAATAAAAGGCAAATCATTTGAGATATTTCAAAAACTTTATTATTGGCTTGAAGTACAATCAAAACATTTATGAATGGAACTCGACTTCGTTCATATGGCCACCGCGGGCACGTTTGCAGCGGTCGATTCGTTGGACCCAATTTTCAACGACTTGGCCACACATTCGGCCGAAACGGCCGCTATTTCGCGTTCAATGTTGGCTCTGAGCTCCTCCAACGTCGTCGGCGTGTTGGCATAAACCAATGACTTAACGTAGCCTTAAGGCACCATCCTGTTGAAACCACATGTCGTCCAAGTCCATATCTTCCAATTCGGGCCAAAAATAATCGGTGATCATGGCGCGATAACGCTGACCATTCACAGTAACGTGACGATCGTTATCGTCGACGAAAAAATATGGCTCAATAACGCCGCCGGCATGTAAACCGCACCAAACAGCTATTTTTTGTGGATGTGGATGTCTGTTTTCACCCGACCAATAACGCATATTTTGCTTATTGAAGACCCCATTGAGCCAAAAATGAGCTTCGTCACTGAAGATGATTTTGCGATGAAATTCATCATCTTGGCGCATCTTCTCCAGAACCCAATCGGAGAACGTAACTCGTAAGTGTACTTTTCCATGATGAAAATGTTGAGTTTACTGAATAAATTGACAGTGACGGTTTGATGATTAGTGAAGGAGTGCGTTCACAAATTAAATTCAAAGTTGTCAAGTCCCTATTGGAAACGAACTTACTGAGAAAGGGTTCAAAAGTTTATTTTATATTTTTTAGCTAGCGTGTACAATAAAATATAGCACGATAGACAAATGCTACCCATACTTACTCCTAGCAACAGAGTTTTATCTTATTTTGATGGTTGTTTGGATTATTTTCCAATAACTATTAAGCAGACTTCATGGTGTGGAAAAAGGAAACTGTAAGAACTCATTTAATTTAGTATGGTTTCAAATCAATCTCTTATTGCAACTGAATAAGTTTGATTTTTAATAAAATTGTCCATAAATAACTAAATATGCAGACAGAAAAATGTTAAATACTCCTCAGCAAATTTTAACGTGAATAATATTGTCTTTTTTAGAATGTATATTACGATTCACAACATCCATTAACACAATGCTACCGAAATTTAAAAAAAAAAAAAATTCTTTTGATGGAAATAAGATGTAATGAAAAGGAAAGTCTTAAAAGGATACCATAAAACAACCCCATATTTTCTATATGCTTTGCGAAAATAATATTTCTTTTATTACAGCGACTATACATACTTAATAGAGCAATATTTGTTATTTTTAGTAATAAACTTTTTAGCAATTAAATATTAACTCTCGTTAGCTTTCTGATGAAGCAAAATTGAGAACATCTAAACTAAATACCTTAAGAGCTCCAAATATTTTTTAACTAGGTACATCCAAAGTTTAGTCAGTTATTTGAATTCCTTTTTTAATTTAAAATTATATTCAGATTAGAACTTTCATATAAAATATTTTATTTAAGAACAATATTAATTCGGGTAACGTGTTTATAGGAACAAACTTGTTGCATTAGGAAATCCTTAACTCTATTTAATCCGACGGAACTATTGCTCATGCCACAGATATTCGTACTTTAAAACAGTTTTTTTTTTTCTTTGTTTAAATTTTAACTGTCTTGGCATTTTGATTGGCCACAGTCCATATTAAATATTTGAATCCTTAATAACCGCAATATGTTAAGCACACAAAAAAAAAAAAAAAAAAAAAAAAACAATCAAAACATAAGGGTTGCGGTTTCTTTTTTAAAAAAAACTCCTTTGCACTCACTTCCTTTTTTTATATACATATATCATGTATTTAATTATTTATGAATTTTTTTTTTAGTAAAAATAAAACACTTAAAGATAGGTAGGGATAAAATTTAAATTTTCTTCTTGAAAAATACCCAAAACCGATTAACTCAACTGAAGGATAAAATAAAACTTAACACAGAGGGAAAATGAAAGTCCTTTTAGAGGAGATCCTTGCGCTTCAACTGACCGACAACGAATGAGCTTTTCACCTACAAGGAGGTTTCTTTTAAAAGATGTTCTTCCTTTATCAAAATACTCACACCCATTATGAGCTATGTGGAGAGGACTTTAATTCATCTCGCAACGGATTTCCATTTCATTCTTGGTAACAGGGCTACCATTGTTCTATTAATGTCGCAATGTAACTTTTTTTTTGGATACTTTTACTAAATGCGACTATAAGTTATATTCTTCTTCAATTTTAAGATTCCAATACTCGTATTATAATTGTACAGAAAAATCAAGGGATGAGAGCAGACTTTGCAATAGCGGAGTTGAGATGTTTGAGAATTTGAAACTGACTCAACAAGAAGAGTAAACTTTGAAATTTGTTTGAAAATTCTGCAGAGTAAAATAAAATAAATTGCGAAACTGATATTGAGTTGCACCACATGAAATGTCCGACTTTCGCTCAGTCGGTAATAAGAAGTTCTCAAGTGAACATCTGTGCCACAACATTAAAATTTATTTTTTTATAAAATAAAGTGGTCAAACACACGTACGTGTGAGATTTTTAGGGTTCGTTACAAGTACCGTTATTTTTTTCTAGGAATTATTTACTATGCTGTCGACAGTTCAAATTCGAACCCTCTTCCTTTACGAATTTAAAATAGGATATAATGCGTCATTGGCAATGAAAAACATTTATGACGCATTTGAGGATGTACCGGTAAACGAACGCACCATACGATTCTAGATTGGAAAGTTCCGTTCGGGAGATTTCAGCCTCGAAAATGAACCACTTGGGAAGCCATAAACGTTAAATTACGACGATGTTTTAAGAGTGACGATGGATGCGGCCCTAACAAAATCGGTGCGGAAGAGTGCACAAAGCATGGGAGTATCCCCTAATGACAATGAGTCGACACCTTTCTCTCATAGGAAAGGTAAAGAAACTCGATAAGTGGGTACCCCATGAACTCAAAGAGTCCCACAAAATACGGCACCTGAAAATCTGCGCATCGCTTACATTAAGAAAGCAAACTAAACCGTGTTTGCACTGGATAGTCACCTGTGATGAAAAGTGTGTATAATAATCGTAAAAAATCTGGCAATAGTTGGATGCAGATGAAAATCCAAAACACACCTTTAAGCCCGATCTTTAACTAAAAAAGGTTATGGTGACAATTTGGAGGACATCGAAAAAACCAATTGACTTTTCATTTATTCAACCAGAAGAAACGTTAAGCGCTATCAAATATTGCGAGGAAACCGACATATTGAATGCCAAATTGGCTGAAAAGCAACCTTCGTTGGTCAATAGACACGTTTCGATTCTTTTGCATGGCAATGATAGACCCCAAGTAACGGTTCAAAAACTGTTGCAGTTGGGATTTGAAATTCTTCCGCATCCACCGTACTCTCTTGATAATTCCCCAACGAATTACCATCTTTTCCGCAATCTGGATTCATATTGCTGGCAGAAGGTCTTCCGGAACCGAGCAGAGGTCATAAAAGCTTATGAAGATTTCATTGCCTCAGCATTTCTACTTTGTATCACGTTGGAAGAATGTCATAGATGACAACGGATCGTATTGTGATCGAATAAAAATTTACAGAAAAATAATATTGGCTTTTAAATTTTTACTATAAAATCGGATATTTCATGTAGTACAACCCAATAGATGAGCAACTTTTTTTTAGCACTTTAGTAGTATTGATTTTTACTCCGGAGGTGTTGCACCAAATAAAGAAAACCTGGATTTGAAGTTTTGGGAACTTATGTTATCGTCCCGATAACTTCTGTAAGAAGTTTCTGTATGTTAGCGCGTAGAACGGCTAATTTTAGTCTAATTTGGCATATGTTGTGCTAGACCAAAACTAGTTAAATCGTTTAAATTGATCCACACAAACAACTCTATTGGTCGAACTATGTCCAGATGCAAGGAAATCAGATGAAACAGCAAGCCAGGATTGCAGCTTGGTTGTATGGGAATGAAGTAAACTGCGAGTTTAGTTTTTTTTCTTAACAGCAGAATTTCAGAGGCGTACGCAATCTTAATAACCATGAACTATGCTGTTAAATACAGAGTGAAGCAAAATGTGAACTCTTAACTACTTCCAAAATAAAGCTATAAAATTGCTTTTTAAAAAATAACGACAAAAGTCAAACTTACTTAAGGTGGCGCTACAATCCAGGGTGGACCTGAGTGGCAACCAAGCAACGTCTCCAGCCATATCGACCTGCAGCTAGCTACTTTCAGTTTCGCTCGCTATGTTGGTTAAGGTCCCCTTCTTTTTGGACACGACAACTGAGTCGCCGGTCTTCCTCTATTGTATTGTCTCTGGCGATTTTTCAGATCGGAACATTGACGTCCATCGGCTTTACATGTCCCAACCACCTGAATTGTTGGACCTACACTCTTCTGTCTGTGTCGGTCTCGCTATTGTAATTTTCCTCCCCTCATCACCTGTGCAGACTGGCGACGAAAAATCACCCGAAGAATTTTCCTCTCAAAGCAGCCAAGAGTACTCATCTAATTTTGATAAAGTCCATGCCTCTGTGCCATAGAACAGGACAGGTTAGTCAGTTGCCTTCTTAGCCCAATGAAGCAGCAATTGGCAAGGATTTTCCTTTGTTTGATTCGGAATCAAACGGAATCTCAGAAGACAAAGTCGTTAACTACCTTAAAGTTATATCAGTCGAGTGTACACAGCTCAGCATTCAGCATTCAAGCCGTGCACTCCAGCAACTTTGTTGGACTTAAGCCTACATATGACTATTTTCATTTCGTCCAGGTTGACGGTTTGCCTGACAGCGCGATTTGTTTCGTCATCGCTTCTATACAATCTACAAAAACGCTCTTTCCAAATCCTCAGCATCGACTGCGACTTTACTACTATGTTCCCTAGTTCGTTTCTACAGACTTAAATTCGGGGTTTTGTCTGTGGCATGTGTTTGTTTTTTTTAACTCTTGGTAAAACTTCTGCATCTCATTCCTCGACTGCGCGCTTTTCATGCTCCTTCTTTTCTTTCTTCTTCTGCTCATAGAGCACGTGAGCAGCTTTAGTCCTTCAATGTAGTGCCACTTTGTATGCGTCTTGCTTAGCTATAAGTGATTACTGGCCCTCATCGTCAAACCAGGCCGAGTGATATCCAGCACATCAGATGCGGCATCTCTGATAGCTTTTTGGCTAGCAACATTGCCAAATTTATAAAATATAAATATTTGATGGTGGCAGCATAGGACCTCTAAAGAAGGGAGACTCGATCGAAAAAATATTTGGCGATATCTTGCGATTGCAGCCGTCCGACTTCAAAACTTCATCATAGTATTAACTTGCCTTTGCGATGATCAGGATATCCGCAACCGCATCTTGTCTACAACAAGGTAATGGTCCGAGTATTGGCCTCTCGGAATATTCGGGCATTCATAATACTGAAGAAGTGCCTTGTGTCAATCGGGATGTGGTTAATCAAGTTGACGGTAGATTGATTAGAAGATACTGGAACAGCATGCCACAAAGTCGATTAGCCGGAATCCGTTATCGAAGGTGATGTAGTGCGAGTTATACTCTCCGACAGTAATACCAAGGATTTCCCTCAGTGAGGACAATTTTAATGCCAAGAGCTCGCTGAAGAATCATTTGTGTCATCATCTTTCTCTTCTGTTAATGTTGGAAAATTTAGCCCTAACACGGAGTGTTATGAGGCGCACGTTAACATGCCGAAAACTCAAGACTCCCTACCTCAGTCGATTAATAACAACAAATCCTAATCCAAATAGACTCTTCTTTTGCCATCCATAAAAATCGCCTTAGTACATAGATGTCGCAGTTTTTCATCATGGACAGCGGGAACATCTGCTTTGCAGCACTCCAGGGTCTCCGCTGGTTGTTTGTCCGTCTATTAAGAGACCTAACATTCCACGTGCAGATCTGAAGTTCATTGTCATTGTTTCGTTTGCAGGGGTTGTTAACAGTAGATCGAGTACCGTGCTGACCGTCGACGAATGCATGCGCGTCATCGCAGTGCACTCGCAAATTTAACGCGCGCGTGCGACAAAAAAAAATATTTAGTGCAGTTCAGTTTCTAAAAGAATACAAAAAATAAATAAATAAAATAAAATAAATACAGTGCGGGTATCCCAACACTGCCACCCCCGGTCATAGTACTGTTGCATGCACTTGCTGTTGCTGCATTTGTCATACGGGACGGGCAATCGATGGATACCGGTTTGCAAGTTGCAAGTGTGAAATTTGTTGGTGCACTGTTTCAGTTGATTTGGTAACTACTTCGCAGCCTATGAATGCTCATCGGCATACCTGCAAGTACACTTTTGGGCGTAGTCTGAAATATCGTGATTCGTTCTTAAGCCTTACAACTCGCTTATGGAATGCCTTGCCGAGCTTACTATTTCCTATTCATTATAACTTACAAACATTTACATTATCAATGTAACATACATCGGTATTTCTCATTTTTTCCTCCCTGATTTTCCTTGTACAAACATTTTAAGAGTTTTTAAATCCCTAAGCTCGCACTATACATATATAATATCGGTCCGTATCCGAGAATTGTTGTTGCTTCGTAACTTAAATTTTTCCATGGCTGGGCAGTTACCCCAGCGACACGAGCTTGAGCTTAGAGGGAATCGTGTTGGTATAATTTTTGGCATTTTGGACTAAATTTTGGCTTTCAAGATCTAAAAATGTATGGTTTATCAGCCTACACAAAAAACTTTACATAGCTCTACAAGAAGTTATCCAATGAGGTATAAAATGGCATAATCTTGGTGATTAATATACTGGCCCATTATATAATGTTGTCAAATCGAGTCTTCAGAAAGCCAATGAGCAGTACGGTACATGGCGCTTTCCTTCTGAAAATCATTTTTGAAATATAAACGACCAATCATGCCACGTAAAACATTGCAATTTTCTAGAAGTTGTTAAGTTCAATGGCTTCATTGCACTCAAAAAGGAAGCATTGTCACTTAAAACTGAAAATCGACTTGAATCTGCTTAAGATCTCAGTCCGTGAAATCTAATCGTAAGCCATGATTTCGTAGGCCTAGTTCCTGCACCAGCTGGATCTTATATGGGTAAGCCGATTCATGGTGATTTGTCAAACAATACTTAACATAAATACAGAAAACTGTCAAAAATTACAGCGTTGTTTGAAAGTTATTTTGACTATGAATTCAAACTTAATTCACTGGGCCTCAGTTCACAATGAAATCGAACGATTTAAGACAGACCTTCTCAGAAACTGAATCTCCATCAGGACAAATTAATGAACAAGAGCACATCTGTAAATGATATCAATCTCCAGCATTCTTTAAAAAATTGTTGTACACCAACATCAAGCAGCACGTGTGGCTAATGGTACTGGAGGCACTTTCTATGTACTCCTATAGGGTTATCTATTAACGATTTGACAATTTTTTTTTTTAAATATTGGGTATATATTTTAATTCGTGCGGTTTTTTTTTTTTCAAAATTTGAACGTTTATTTAAGAAAAACATGTACAATAGTATTCAAAGTATTGCCCATCTGAAGCTATGACTTTTTCCCATCTTTCTGGCAATTTGTGGATCCCATCCCAAAAGAACTGCGCCGGCTTGGCAGCCAAGAATGAATCAAACCAAATTTTGATATTCTGCTCTGATGTGAACCGTATTCCAAAATCACCACTTTTAGATCGTGCAAACCACTTTTGGCACGTTTTCTCAGTTAGCGCATGTTCACCATAAACTTCCACCAAAATACGATGATTTTCGGCAGCAGATTTCTTCATATTAAAGTAATGAAGATCTTCCCGCAAAAACACTTTTTCAGGCACAAAGTTCGACATATTTGAGTGAAAAAAAAAGATTGTTGTTTACGCTTTAAATGAATGACATATACTGAAATGACGTACAATGACAGTAGCTTTCCAACGCATGTTTCAATGGAATAATAACAATTGAATAATACAAGTTACGCCATCTCTTAGCAAACCGCATTAAACCGCGAATTAAGTTATAGACCCAATAAAAGGCAAACCATTTGAGATATTTCAAAAACTTTGTTATTGGCTTGAAGTGCAATCAAAAGATTTATGAATGGAACTCGACTTCGTTCATATGGCCACCGCGGGCACTTTTGCAGCGGTCGATTCGTTGGACCCAATTTTCAACGACTCGGCCACACATTTCGGCCGAAACGGCCGCTATTTCGCGTTCAATGTTGGCTCTGAGCCCTTTCATGTGATTCATGAAGCACATGTGGGTTTTCACCCGATCAATAACCGCATATTTTGCTTATTGACGAACCCATTGAGCCAAAAATGAGCTTCGTTACTGAAGATGATTTTGCGATGAAATTTATCATCTTGGCGCATCTTTTCAAGAACTCAATCGGAGAACGTAGCTCGTTAGTGTACTTTACCTTGATGAAAATGTTGAGTTTACTGAATAAATTTACAGTGACAGTTTGATGATTAGTGAAAGAGTGCGTTCACAAATTAAATTCAAAGTTGTCAAATCCCTATTGGAAAACCCTATATAACTAATCCGATTACTTATCTTGGAATTAAAAAATCTGAGAACCTACAATATACAATGCACAATGGCTTAATTCTATGACTGCACTATAAGTACAAACAAAAAAATTTATAGCTTTGTAGTCCTGAAATGACTTATTATCTTGGTCAAGTATGCATTTTCCAAACATCTGTTTTAAGCGGAAATTAAATTTGATGTAAGGAAAACATATACCAGGCATGATTATGAAAAATATTCTAAAATGAAAATAGCTTGTAGCAATTAGACAGTTTGTTAAATTTAAAAAGGACTTTTATAAAGTAAAAGTGAATAATCAAGTTAAGTCTGTAGAGGCGGAAATTTATGAAATTCAATCGCGAAATAAGTAGTAAATTACTTATGAACACACGAAATCTCATCTTTAGGAAGGTGTACTCTTCAGGTTATTATATATCAATTATTAACTTATCATTCTGTTCGTATAAAAAGGCTATAGTGCCACTTTTTTATTTTGTATCTTGTTGATGGCCCTTTTCCACGATTTTCTAGAACAAAAAAAAACCATTGGTAACTCTTATAGGGTGCAATATGGCCCATCGCTTTTGATAGGTAAGTGAAAACGACAGTGTCCAGGATACGGTATAGACTAAAGGAATCTGAGGTCATACAGTCTTGCTCCTAGTCAATCAAGTATTTCATTACCATCGTCACCATTAACCATTCAACATCCTCGGCGGTAGAGTAATATATCATTGTGTATGTCCATACATATGGATGGCCGGGTATGTACCATATATAGCAGTCATTAATAAAATGGCACAAGACTAGACACAGATAGGATATGGTTTGTATTATATTAATAAAATCTGCTGAGTTGATATTGCATTGTGACATGAAATTAATGTGACATAGTTTGTGATTTTCATTTACAAATCGTGTCAGAATTTTGTTTTGATAAATGACTGTTGGTTGGAGGTAATTGTAATGGTGGCAATAATGTTTAATTCATTGAATAATATGTTTACTTCTATGGTATGCATTTTTGTATTTAAAAATTTTGAAATACTTGTCTAGTCTTCTCTGTTCTTGGAGGTCTCATAAATTCAATAATAACATATTGTAATTTCTTTGAATCTTTTAGACACTAGATGTGTTAGGTTAAGCGTATGTTAAATAAACAGATTTAAATAGCCTGTAGTCAGTTAATCGTACTTCTATCTTGAACCATTTTGACTATGCAAGCAATAGCTGCCCGATTCAAGTTAGTTTGGTCTAAAAGTTTTTCTATTGAAATCGAAGTCTCTCTGTAAAGAGCATTGGCGTCCATATCACCTGCATGCTCTAGTCGCCTTCGACATGATATGTACAGATTTTCAATAACGATGTCACCTACTTGTTCAGGGGCACGCGGCTGTTTAATAGTTCTAATTTTACAAATGCAAATTCGACTAATATTTTTTGTATTTCATTTTGAATAGTCGTAAAGATAATCAATTGTATCTCCTTCTTTAATAGGAAATATTATAAATGCAATGACTATTGAATGATAAACAGGAAAGTATTGCTGATACAATCTCAGGAGAGTGAATAAAACACAATGTAAGGTCTGGCGTGGACTAAATTTAACAGCCTCTCTATTAGCACACTAATCTTCTACAGTTGAGGAAGTTAAATTAGTCGCTGTTCCTCCAGAATGGACTGAAAAAACATTGAGTGGGGCCGTTTGTTTTTTTCCTGAATATCCATCAGAATGACGATTTACGTAGTATCATTAATCAAAATTTGATTTTTTGAGTAGTCTTCGAACAACACAAACATTTCAGAAGAAGAATTCGTAATATCAAGTCATGTGACGATTTTTCAGCATATAGCTATGATATCGAAATAAAGACAAAGGGTTTTCAGCGAAAATACAGAAGCGTTGTGGGCTACTGCCACAATCCACTAAAGGATCTCCTTTGGTTTGGAGCTGGCTTACTACCCGAAAACGTAGTAAGGCGAAAACAACCTCAGCCAAGGGCATTCATCTGCCCAAAATTAGAGTACAATGCCAACATCTGATCAGGTGCTCCTAAAACATGTCTGCGCCTGTTTGATAAGATTCAAAACCGTTCGATAAAACTCAGATGTGATACTAATATCAGTCAGTCAAATTACACCCTTGAACACCGACATAATGTCTAATATCTCACATTTCCACCACCAATGCTCTATTGAAATCGCCTGTATCATTCCGCCCTTTCAAACCTTCAGCAGTAACAGTTACTTCGGACACTTCACTTCCGTTCTCCACCCCTTAATCCTATCCCCTTTCATGATCAACATAGTTTCACATGTACTATACTCCAACCACGCGCAAAATGCATGATCATGATCATGATCAAATGCATGATTCACAGACCTTTCCCGCAGACGAATCTGTGCTCATCGGAAAAGCTGTGTCAACAGTTTTATGCTTTAAGAACATGCAGCAAATTCAGTCACTGCTTCTCTTCTCGACAACTCACAGTAAAATTAAGTTCGTGTTCTTCCCTATAACTCGCAGTAAAGTTCAATTCAAGTTTCTCGTCCTAATTTTAAGTTTTTATATTTTAATAAAGAAATAAAAAGAGAAAAAAAGAAAAGGGTTTTTTTTTTTTTTTATGTCAAACCGTTGGCATGAAAACATAACTTAACACCGGTCTCGCTATAAATGCTCATCAGTATACCCTTAAGCCCACTTTCGGACTACTCTAAAATACCGTGATTCGTTTTTAACCCTTACAACTCGCTTATGGAATTCGCTGTCAAGCTCTTTATTTTCTGGTCGTTATAACTTGCAAAAATTTAACAACAATATACATTGGTACCCCTCTTTTCTTCCTCCCTAAATTTCCTTCGTCAGCGCTGTGTACAACAAAGCCGTTGAGCGTGTGTTAATTATAAAAAAAAATGACAACCTCTAAGAAAGGAAAACGAACAAAAACTTTGGGTAATTTTAGGATTCGTACCAGCCGAAAATAAGTTAAGACAGTTAACCAGATGTTTACATCAATCGACCGGGTGCATCAACTCAATTTAACAGTGTCGACAGATGCATGCAGCGTAGCAGAAAGTTTATAAGCCCGCCTTCCAAAGAAGAACACAAGGGCTACTTTTGAATCTAAAAACAAAACAGACAACGGTTTCTCTGGAAGCAAAATAACGAAATAGAAAAACACTCGGTCGAAGAGTTCTGCAAAAATAATGTTCAAAATTTCAATGGCAAAGATGGCCAACATTTCGCTATCAAGCAGAATAAATAATGGATTGACAATAACTTCGTTCAACCGAAGTTTTTGATTGCGTAAGTTAATCTAAGAACCAAGTTTCTGCAGAATTATACCAAGTCATCTAAAAAATATGGCCGAGTGGCATTATGCCAGATCATTAAGATAGTAAAACTTATCAACTGTTCCAACTATAGACTGTTCGATTGTTTGATTCATTGTCACATACCGCATGAAATAATTATTTTTATTTGCTTAAACAGTTCTAAACAGCGCTCAACACGTTGTTGTTTTTGGTCAACTGTGCGTAAACATGGCACCCGCTTAAAACAGAGCTTCCACCTGCCCAAATACATACATATATAGGGTTTTCCAATAGGGACTTACAACTTTGAATTTAATTTCAACATTTTTATCATGGTAAAGTACACTAACGAGCAACGTCTACAAATTATAAAAATTTTCTACAGATATTCGGAGTCAGTGACTGCAACCTTAAGAGCGTTAACTCCAATTTTCGGTCGTAATTCTCGCCCTAGTAGACAGGCAATAACAAGTTTAGTGCAAAAATTTGAGTCTACAAATTCGTTGTGTGAAGTTACCGTGTCAGTGAGACAATGGTTTGGTCGAAGTGTCGAAAATATCGCTGCCGTTCAGACGTCCGTATCAAATGATCCAAATCAGTCAATTCCACGGCGTTCTCAAGAATTGGGCATCGCTCAGACCACATTATGGCGTATTTTGCGTAAGGATCTTGGTTTACACCCATACAAGATCAAGCTGACTCAAGAATTGAAGCCGATAGACCATTTGAAGCGACGTACGTTCTCCGATTGGGTTCTGGAGAAGATGCGCCAAGATGATGAATTTCATCACAAAATCATCTTCAGTGACGAAGCTCATTTTTGACTCAATGGGTTCGTCAATAAGCAAAATATGCGTTATTGGTCTTGTGAAAACCCACATGTGCTTCATGAATTACCACTTTATCCACAAAAAATAACTGTTTGGTGAGGTTTGCATGCCGGCGGCGTTATTGGGCCATATTTTTTCGTCGACGATAACGATCGTCACGTTACTGTGAATGGTCAGCGTTATCACACCATGATCACCGATTATTTTTGGCCCGAATTGGAAGATATGGACTTGGACGACATGTGGTTTCAACAGGATGGTGCCACAAGCCACACAGCACACGCTACAATCGATTTATTGAAGAGTAAGTATGGTGAGCGTGTTATCTCCAGACATGGGCCAGTCGATTGGCCGCCTCGTTTGTGCGATTTAACGCCGCTTGACTATTTTATGTGAGGCTACGTTAAGTCATTGGTTTATGCCAACACGCCGACGACGTTAAAAGAGCTCAGAGCCAACATTGAAGGCGAAATAGCTGCCGAAATGTGTGGCCGAGTCGTTAAAAATTGGGTCCAACGAATCGACCGCTGCAAACGTGCCCGCGGTTGCCATATGAACGAAGTCGAGTTCCATTCATAAATGTTTTGATTGTACTTCAAGCCAATAATAAAGTTTCTGAAATATCTCAAATGGTTTGCCTTTTATTTAAAAAAAAAAGTTGTTAAGTCGTTATTAGAAAACCCTATATGTAACGTTTATTCAAAACGACTTTATGAATTTTTTTTAGTGTTTTCCGGCATACCGGCTCATTTGGTCGCCCGGGGCATTCAGCATCATTTGTATCTGTACGACCGCGTTTGAATTCAGCACACCAGCAACAAATGGTTGTTTTCAACAGAACAGACTTGTTATAACACTTTAAGCCATTCTTGAGTTTTAACGATTTTTTTTTTCATCAAATAAGTGTTTTGTCCACCTTTATCCAAAGCTGTGTCACTAACACTTAAAATTAGTAGCCGAAATGTCTTTATTTGAAGGTTCGTATTGATATGATATTAGAGCCGCCATCATGTGCAAATTTCGAGACATTCGGAACCACCTGTTATATAGAGCTGTGGCAAATTTTGTCATCGCTGGTAAATTTGTTTGCCTGTACAGATTAACCATTCGAAAGGACACTACTTTATAAAAGTTAATAATGAAGCAGCAGTAAAGAAAAGATAAGTAAGGTTATAAATAAGAGTAAGATAAAGTATCTTTTATACTGTGGCACGCTACAACTGGTAACTGGTAACTGCTAGAGGTAGTAAAAGACTTTTTTTACCTGGATTCCGCTGTATCTGTAGAACTGAAAGGGCTATGTAGCGACGTTAACCATTCAGAAGTGCTAATATTCATCGTTTTCGATGGCGAGGTCATATCTATCGAATCCACACTCGAAAAACAGCGCAATTATGGTTGAGACATCAGATGGAAAGAGACTTCTATCATCTTCAAAAACTGAAGCCGATAAGCCCAAGATCACGCTAAATTGAAAGAGCTCTCAGTTGAGCTACATTGTACTTATCAAAAAGTTACCTATGGAATGCGCAATCGAAAATGTATAAGAATATGTATTCTTTGCCTAGAAGAATCAGTGAAACTGAAGTAATACAATATTCTTTTGCTCTGTAGTATCTTTAAAATTTTTCTTTGTTATTAGAGTCATTGCGTAATAATTGCCTTCGATTTCGATCGGGCGGTGTTAATTAGCTTCCTAAAGTGTCGTTTACGTCACCTTAACATTCAGTTATTGCTCCAAGTTTACTCCTTATTGCAGATTGATCGCAACGATTTTGACAGGCTGTAATAGATTAATAGTTTTCAAAGTAACTACCGGCCGGATTTGAATCTTCTGACTAATTATGTCGGTCGGATATTAAAATTAATCTGAGAATATTCTTATATGTAAGCCCTTTGAAAGTGGCAGGCCCTTTTTCTAGGTACAGCTCGTAGTCATATCAATTTTTGTATTGCTCTTTATGGATAGTTTTAACGAAGAAACCCAATTTAACTTAGACCACTTAATAGGCGAAAGATTTGACATCATTAAATTGGTTTCGAACTGACGGCGTAAGTTCACCTTATTTCACCTGATATTAATATTCCTTCTATCCGCGGTTGGGGAATTTCTCCAGAACGTGCATTTGTCAGATGCTCTGCAATCAGAGCACTTAACATCAACAAATAAATTTCCTAAGAATACAAATAGAATATCTATCTCATTTATACCATAAATCAACAGTCGGTTACGCTTCTATATGACGTTGAGGTATCCTTTATGCCCTACCTGCAGCATGTGTGACCATGGACACTTTTCATTCATCTTTTTCGTGTCAGCAAATTGAAGCACACACTCGTAGAGTAACATTTCAAAAACTCTTATGTACGAGTTAGTCTACAAACAGCTTACGAGAGACTAGAATAGCTTTTATGACATGCATAATGGCCTGAGAACATTCAACAAGTTGTACCGAAAGCTTATAGAACTGAAACATGATTGAATCAAAAGGCAACTGGTGCTAGTGTTCAGGATTCAATTTATCAATTGAGTTCTTTTTGGAAATTTGGGATGGGTGCCACCATACCGCGCATATTCTCTTCATCAATTGGTCTAAAGCTTTTGTAGTAAATAAAAGTATATACTTAATTTGAAGTTAATTTGACATACATAATTCTGTTTACACTAATCGTAGAATTGTAATAGAAAAGGGCAATGTCATGAAGTAGTTTTATTTTATTTATGACGTCTGAATGCGAATAAAGGAGGCACGTCCTTAAATGAATTTCAAATAGGAACGAGAAGAGGGTCAGTTACCATTACAATATTAAAAAATGGATTAATTTGGACGTGACTAAAAATCCTGTTCAACTATCTACTATATTACTATAGTTTTCATTGAAATGTTTAAGATTCACCAGGTGTAAGATATTTTCATGGTAGGGTTCTACGAAAGGGGGCCTACAAATCTTTGTTTGGATTTCTTTTTTGGGAGACAAACATATATAACATTTTGTATAGATCCGCATGAAGATATAAACAGAGGCTCTGGAAGGGCTGTTTTATTTTCAGGTTGATTAGATTAGTATGTAGTACATAGGTATATGTGCTGGAGCGAGAAAAAAAAAATAGCAGTGTTCCTAGGCAGAAGCATAAACCGAAAATAAAAGCCACACAGTCTTTTGAAAATTCTTATTAGTAACATAAACAGTAATGGAACATTAATTCATTCCTGATTTATTTAAATTTAAGCTTTAAAAACAGCCGAAGAAAACAAACTTGCAGTGCTCTGTCTTTGTCAGCTTTTTTGATGAGCAAAGGGAAAATAACGTTTTTGCATGCAATTCGATTAGTATGATTTGCTAAGCCTTCTTTTCTATGGTTGACTTTACATGACAGCAGATTTAAGGGTCACAGATCCTAAGGTTCTGTAATGAACCCAATTGAGACGTCTAATCTAGACGTTAAATGATTTACGGTATAGAGGTGACCCACCCTGGGCCGAAGCACATTCCTGCACTGCACACATTTAGGCGCTGGTACAGAAGTCACTAGATCATTGGATTCCGATGATTCCACTCACTCTTTCACGATGCGTTCGGTAGATTCGCCTGGAACGATAAAGTGAGTACGGCATAGGATCTGCTTCATATTTGAGAAAAAAAAAACTGCAAAATTGCACGACGATTGCATTCACTGTCTAAAATGCTTGCCACAGACGCGGAAGATCCATCAACAGTGCACTTGAAAATCTTCTGAGCAGGATAGAAAACTCAATCGACAGGAAGGAATTCGACTGACTAACTCGACCAAACACCACGGGGTTGACGAACCACCAACTTTTTGCATAAAAGCAAAGCTGGTTCCTGATTGCGAATGATGAATGCTGCCAATATGAGAGGGAGGGAGTAAACAAGGGTTTCCCGCATGTCAGCGGGATCCTGTCTCTTCTGCTATGGTGCATGTTGATCGAATCACTGTTTAACCCTCTTCATAGTTCGCACGTCTATGTTCATGCATATGCAGATTATATAGCTGTACTGTTTGATGGAATTAGTTAGACTGTGCTTTTTGACAAACTGGTGAGATTTCTACCACAAAAATTCGTTTAGAACTTACATTATGAACGCACCCACAATAATATCTTTCAACTACCTACTGCTACTTATAACTCGTTTTTTTTTTTTTTTTGTCAAGAAATAACGCTTAATCAAAGTTAGTGCCCGAAGTTTTTGTTTTCGAAATCATTGAAGCTTTCAAATGTTGCGATTTTATTACATGGAAAGTAAGTAAACCAAAAAAAGTGTTTATTCGGTATTTTATTTCTTATAAAATGATACCCGAAATTAGAGTACAATTAACTTTGTTGTAGAACTACAACAAGATACTATCTTGATCAAAAAGTTCCCGGTAGCGACACCGCGTGGCGCTCCCATTCTTCCAATTTGACTTCTGTTTTTTTTTTTTTAAGTTGGTACATCTGTTGTTGACATTCCTTCTAAATCTTAGCGTCATAGCAAAAATTACGTAGCCAAGAGTATATCTATTTCTATGTGTGATTGCGATTTTTTACAATTTTTGAAATGGATCTAAATTTGCAACAACGAACTTGTACTAAATTTTGCGTAAAAAACGGATGTAATGGTGCGTGAAAGTTGGAAATGTTGGTAAAGTATTTCGGCTACGATTCTCTAAAAAAAACGGTCCTTTACCTGTGACACGTGCGGTTCAAAAGTGGTCGTGAGTCAATCGAAGATTATGAACGCAGTGGCAGACCATCGACATCGAAAACACTGATGAAGTAAAAGAAATGTTGGTCAATAACCGTAAATTAACCATCAGAGAGATAGCGGAGGACTTGAACATTGCCTATGAATCTGTCCAAGGCATTTTACTTAATGATTTGGGTTTCTGTAGTGTATCAGCAAGGTTGGTGTCAAAAGACCTCAATTTCATGCAAAAAAGGGACCGTGTTGACGTCGCAAAAGAGATAATTTGCGAGGCTGAATCCGATCCCACATTCATCAAAAGGATCATTACTGGAGACGAGACGTGGGTTTATGAGTACGACACGCAATCTAGACACCAGGCAAGTGAATGGCGTTCACCAAATGTGCCGAGGCCAAAAATAAAAAGTCGTTTTCAGTCAAAAAAGAAGACAATGCTGACGGATTACATGGATTACAACGGTGTAGTGCATCATGAATTTTTGCCAGAAGGCCAGACAATAAACAAAGAGTATTATTTGGGCATTATGAAACGTTTGCGTGAAGCAATTCGCTGAAACAGACCAGAATTGTGGGCAGAAAACTTGTGGATTTTGCAAAATGATAACGCACCGTCACAGTCACAGTGCCATCATTATTCGTAATTTTTTGATGAAAAATGCAACAAATACCATCCAACAGCCACCGAATTCACCTGATTTGGCTCCCTTCCTTTATTGCTTTTTGAAACACAACGTCAGTAAAAGCTTTGACAGCGATACTTATCTGTTCTACCACTTGATAATGGAGAGACTTATTAAAAATATTTAAATCCGTCAACAAACAAAATAGATTTATTCCAGC
Organism: Volucella inanis; assembly: GCA_907269105.1. Lineage (NCBI taxonomy): Eukaryota > Metazoa > Arthropoda > Insecta > Diptera > Syrphidae > Volucella > Volucella inanis. Next base: position 158,425,154 of record OU026155.1, read on the forward strand.
GTGACCGACAGCAAGCAGCCTCATTACTTCAGTAAATCGTCGGTTAATTTCATGAGCATTTTCTATCATTGTTGGCATGAACATCTCATTCACAATTTAAATCCTTATCCTCTAGGTGAATGTTTCAAAAATTGTATGTCACTGTTGCAAAGTTTACATTTTAACGCCGATTCTAACGCCGATTTTTTTCCATCTTTATCCTCGTGTCGACCTTGGCAAAAACGCTTGTTTCCCATTTTAGAGCAGTGTGCACTCGTCGAGCGAAAAACGGTTACTGAAGAACTGCTCGAAAATTTTTTTTGTATACTGAACAAAATTCTTATATTTCGTTTTTGTTAATTGAAAAAGTTTGCTATAATACGCATACCTGTGTACTCTGGAGTAATAAAAGACGAAAGGACAATAAAAGAGAAAACGATCAGAGCAGCTGCAGCTAATGCGTCAACACACTACGGCGCGCTCTCTTCTTTTGGCTATAACTTTGAAAATATGAAATATTTGAACCCGTCACACCGGACTACTACCTTAAACGCCAGCAGCTATAGAAATGTCCGATCGTTTTCCTAACTAAGCTAAGTAAGTTGCTGTCAAGCCTCTTGTAATGTAAAGGAGTTTTCAACAAGAAGGAGAGCTTGTCACCGAGGAGGATCTTCTAGAGTTATACGGCTATGTAAGCCAATTATATCTAAAGGTCGATTGTGGGTGATCGTGGCTCAACTTGTAGTCTATTGGCTTCTAAATTGAAAGGTTCAGGATTTCGGAAGACGTTCTTTTCTTCACGTAAGATGAGTAGTTGCCTAGAATACAACAACAAGTCCAATTACACTAACAATTTAGTCTCCCTATTAAATGTTGGATGCCGCCCATGTAGTGTAATAACTCGTGAGTCCAAAACAAACCTTCATGAAAATACGGCACTGCCGTTCTTACCCAGCATCAGAAGCGGGATTTTTCAGGCTCAGGCGTGAGACTTTCTCTAGCACTCCTGGCTTTGCTTTAGATGCACTGTTGAATCTCCCTCAAAGCCATCTTCTGTTTGAAGAGAAAAGGTATTGTGCGCTACACACACTAGAATTTTGAAGTTCTTGGTCGGCGACAGTTTCTTGACTCTGGATGACATTTAATGACACCAGAACTCCTTTTGCTGAAAAATAAAAAAATCTACGTTATCTGTGAATCAGTGATTAGAATCTGTAGTCGGGTGTTCACGAATGGGTCAAAAACCCATTACATGTGGCTCTGGTGTCTTTCTGGAGGACGATAACGTTCGATTTTACCTTTCGTTAGGAAAACTTGCGTGTCTCTTCGAATATATACGCAATCCTAATGGAAACGGATTATTTTGAAGAACCAAAGGAGAAGACGAAGCATTTGCACGTATAACGGCAGCAAAAGTGAGCTTTAAGCCTTATTAAACCCACTTATCGCGATTTCCCAATTCGGAAACACGCTGCAGGGTCGCAGGCCAGGTTATACTTAAACAGCATACCTCCAATGACTAGGCGATTGGTATTGCCGAAGTCAACAAACCGCTCACAGATGTCATTCAAGTCTCCAAGTCGATACTCCCATCACGTGGTTAAACTACACAGACCTACCCAGTTAACTACCCAGGCTACCTACCCAGACCTCCGAACGCTTCCAGATAACTTGCCAGAGTAGAGCATGAGTGTAAATATTACATGCATGTGTCAAAGTTTACTTATAATAATTCGAAACTGTTTACCAATCTATGTGTGTTTTTGAAGGCTCTTTGGGTCGAATATCTAGCGCAAGCGTCGTCTCTACTTTAAATAAGGTGTCGGACAATGCTTGCATCATTCGCCGCTCATTAAAGTCAGAACTCATACGCTCATAACCTGAACGCACGTTCCAAGTTATACAGTCCTAAATAAGCTTCCCAAATCTATGGTATTCAATTCAATAACTCAAGTTGGTACAATTAAGCGTCTATTCAGATACGACAAAGGCGCGTACAAACCCAAATTACATATATGTATTTAGACGTACCTGGTTGATGCCACATGACCGAGGCGTAGCTGGATTGGATCAGAACTTTTTTCTTTGAAAAAAGTTGAGAAAAGATCAACGTTATGGGACATTCATATTGCAGATTATTCTATTAAAGTTGCTAGGAACCGAGCTTTGCACTAGTTGTTGAAGTTATTGTGCGAAGACTTAATATTATTTTAGCATCAAGATATCAATATAACGATAATAGTTTCCTGAATCTTTCTGTGTAAGCGAATTTGAGCGCACGGACTTGCACGTCATAGGGCATACAAACGAAAAGAGCTAAAACACTTCTTGTTAATATTCAAAACGTAAAAACGATTCGAAAAGAGGACATTCGACAATACCGCCTATGGTCAGAAAAGAACACATCTTTTAAAGCTAAAGGACAAGAACAATGAACTTCGAATCTGCGTGTGAAATGTTAGGTCATGCAATACTATGCAATGCAATGACATGGGCCGAAAAAAGGGGATAAAAAACTGTGGCGATTGTTATTGAAGGCAAAAGCCGCGGCTATTCGCATGCGGATTTGGTGTTAGAGTCAGACCTAGGCAATAAGTCTTGAGTTTCAATCATGTTAACGAGCGCCTCGTAGCAATCCTTATTAAGACTAAATTTGGTAACATTAGCCTTATATGCGCGCACATTCCCATAGAGGAGAAAGATGACGACACAAAAGATAGCTTCTACGAGGCCTTGGACGAGACATATAAGCAGTGCTTTAACTATGACATTGAGATTGTCGTCGGCGATTTTAATGCAAAGCTAGGAAGAGAAGAGCTCTTTGGTAGTGCTGTAGAGACGAACAAGTTAACTTAGTAGTAGAGTCTCAGTCGATGCTGAGAATTTGAAAAGAGCATTTCTGTAGACTGTTAGGCAGAATGAATCTCTCAATCTGGACGATGTAGACAAACAATTCTGTCCACCATAAGCTCAAGTGCAACAGAACTGAAGACCGACAGCCGAGCTTTTCAAAACAGTAGGCGATGGCTTGGTAAAGAGCATCAATGTCAGTGAGGAACCCACAGAGATATTTAATGTCAAAAAGGATCTAGACAAGGCCATGCTCTGTCATGCGATTTCTTTAACATCATTCTTGAAAGAATAGTGTAAAACTCACACGCCAACACATGCGGCACAATCTTTCAAAATTCCTTCCAATCACTCGCATACCCTGTCGATATTGACATACTAGATGGGGTGAAAAGTAAACTCCTTGGGAGTGTTTTTTTATTTTATTCAATATAGTCCCCTTTTAGTTTGATACACTACAGCGAAAAGTAATTTTCCGGAAGGTCTGCAAAATACTCCTCCGTGGCGTCGATGATTTCCTCGCGTGAGCTGAATTTTTTATTGATGAGCCATCTTTTGAGGTTTGGGAAGGGATAATAGTTCGAGGGAGCCAAATCGGTTGAATACGGTGGATGCGACAGCAATTGGAGCCGTAAGTCATTGATTTTAGCCATGGTTGCGATGCTCTTGTGCGCCGGTGCATTGTCTTGCAAAAAAAAATTTATTTTTCCCTTCATGTGAGGCCGTTTTGCAGCGATTTCGGCCTTCAATAGCTCCAATAATGCACAGTAGTAATCGCGTTGATAGTTTTTCCTTTTGCCATCACAATCCTAGAAAACTGACGCCATAACCTTTCCGACCCATCGAGCCTTCCTTGGCCCCTTCGGAGCACTCGTGCCGGCTTCAGTCCATTGCTGGGCACTCATTCAGTTCTCTGGTGTTCAACAGTTACAAATCAACGCCAAAAGTCCGCCCGATTCCGCATCAGAAAGTTCAAACACTCTTTCGAAGTGCTCTCGCGTTCGTATTTTTGGTCAGGAGTAAGTATGCGCGGCACGCAGCTCGCGCACCTTCACTTTCCGGTCAACGAACACCATTTCATGTATTCTTTTGACATTGTCCTCTGTAACCGCATCGGAGGGCCTGCCGCTGCGGACTTGATCGGTAGTGGAGTTGCGGCCGCCACGAAACTCTCGAAACCAATTTTTGACGATGTAATCTTACGGAGCATTAGCCCCATAATATTTATCAAATTTTTCTTTTGTTTCCTTCGCCGTTTTGCCTCTCAAAAAATAAAGTTTTATGAGAGAACGAAAATCATTTTTATCCATACTCAACATGATGCCAAAGACGTCATCAAAAATCAGCTGTCAAAACAAAACTAAAGACAGTATCGCACTGAAATGATGAGGCTCAGATCCACCCAGAACTGTAGCGCTATCCTAACTAAGGCTATGCGTTCAATAAAATTACAAAGAAATTTATGTGTTTACCACAGACTTCAGCAAAGCTTTGGACGAAATTTGGGAAAACTTGATGCTGTTCAACCAAAAGATTTTGCCTTTCAATGTTTATTTTATTATGTTGATTAATAGCTACTTAAAGAAGAGCCACTACAGTGTCGTTTTTAGGTTTACAGCATATAAACCATAAACCATCTTCCAGGAAAGGATAATTATCCTCCGTTCTTCTTTTTTTTTAACCATTGGAATATGTAATGTGCATAACTACATATAGTGTAGTTATCATTCTAGATAAATGTCAGCAATTGAGTTTGGGTGTTCAGAAAAACAACAATCCAGACATTCGCTCCTAGTACGGCTGATTTGTAACTCGTTGCTTCTTAGCGCCTTTATACAATTATTAAGAGTTGACGTTGCCTAAATAATTGAACTCCCTACTATTCATACTGACAAGTAACGATGTTAACTGTATCATTGTCGATTCTTTTATATCAGTTGGGCATAGTTTGTATCAATCGGGATGATTGCCTCTGCAAGAAGACAGACCTCTAACGCGTCTGGTCAGCTTAATAAGGAAAGTATCCAGTGGTCTGCTATGGAAAAGCTCTTGAATGTGTTTCAGTTCCATTACATATTGCTATTGAAATAATTAACAAGCATTGTTAAGCAATTAACCGGAACCTGGTAACTAGATGCCTCAATTAAGCGACTATCAACAAAATGGGAAACGTCCCGCAAATAATTCCATATTTAATCACATCTCTATTCCACCAATCCAGGCGCGTGAGCGACCAGAAAAAAAAAACAAGCCTTCGATTAATTTTCAGCTTATGAGTACATCATCTCAATTACTCTCCCGCACCATAGATAACAAAACTCAAAGTTCAAGAGGTTTATGTATACATTTTTTGTAAAGACTTTCTTTTATTCACTTTCTTGTAATTCGTTAGTTTATCGAACAGATTAATGAAATTCCTTATGATTTAACTAAAAATGATGCTTTTGCCAAGTGACTCGCTCGCTCTTTGTTGTTACTGTTTCAATTGTTGAAAAGCACGCTTTCTAGCTCTACATAGTTGGGCATGTGTATGGTCTTATTGTAGACTTTGATGAGGAAGGAAATAGAATGGAGGAATACTATGAAGAGGGAATTTTATCTTTAAATGATTTCGAACATTTCGTTTTATATTTTTTCTTTGTTTTTTGTTTTATTTGTTTTGACTTTTGAATCGTACTCTTAAGTTAATAGAAATTATTATTTTATTGTTTCTCTTCTTACGGGATGACAGTGGTAAGACTTAGCTCTTTTGAAGGTGTTACTGGTGACGGTGGAACACGGTGAAATACAATTTAACCGCTGAATGTTGACAAGAATTTCGTGACAACGTCCTTGAGTTTGGCATCTACAGTGTCGGAGATCTTGCCTTCCGAAGCGATTTGGTTAAGAAGACCTTGTTCGGTGGTCTTGATGTGTTGTAAGAATTCCTTTTCGAATTTTGTGATCTTAGCTGGATCCATCTTGTCCAAGTGACCACGAACACCGCAGTAGATGACAGCAACCTGAAAGGAATTGAAAAAAAAAAAGTTCCAATAAACATTTGCTTGATTTGTGTTGGATGATAGTTTCATTTACTTGATCTTCAATGGACATTGGCACGTATTGTCCTTGTTTCAACAATTCAGTTAGACGAACACCACGATTCAACAATTGTTGAGTGGCAGCATCCAAATCGGAACCGAATTGAGCGAAGGCAGCTACTTCACGGTATTGAGCCAATTCCAATTTCATGGAACCGGCGACCTGTTTCATGGCCTTGGTCTGAGCAGCTGAACCGACACGTGATACAGACAAACCGACGTTAATGGCTGGTCGGATACCTTTGTAGAACAATTCGGTTTCCAAGAAAATCTGACCGTCAGTGATAGAAATGACATTGGTTGGAATGTAGGCAGACACATCACCGGCTTGGGTTTCAATAACAGGCAAAGCAGTCAATGAGCCACCGCCCATGGCTGGGGACATCTTGGCGGCACGTTCCAACAAACGTGAATGCAAGTAGAATACATCACCGGGGTAGGCTTCACGACCTGGTGGACGACGCAACAATAGAGACATTTGACGGTAGGCCACAGCTTGTTTGGACAAATCGTCATAGATGATTAAGGCGTGCTTGCCCTTGTCACGGAAATACTCGCCCATGGCACAGCCAGAATATGGGGCCAAGTATTGCAATGGAGCAGCATCAGAGGCAGTAGCTGATACAATGACAGAGTAGTCCATTGCTCCGGTATCAGTTAAACGCTTCACAATCTGAGCGACAGTGGAACGCTTCTGACCAATAGCAACGTAGATGCAGTACAGTTTCTTGCTCTCATCTTGACCATCGTTGAAACGTTTCTGGTTGATGATGGTGTCAATGGCCAAAGCAGTTTTACTGCAAAAAAAAAAAACAATCTTCAGTTTCTGAAAGTGAGTAACATTTTGAAAACATACCCTGTCTGCCTGTCACCGATGATTAATTCACGCTGACCACGACCAATGGGTACCAATGAATCGACAGCTTTGATACCAGTTTGCATAGGTTCGCGCACAGACACACGGGGAATGATACCGGGAGCCTTGATGCCCACACGGAAGCGATCCTTGGTGTTGATTGGTCCTTTACCATCAATTGGGTTTCCCAAAGCATCAACAACACGACCCAAAAGTTCATCACCAACTGGAACGTCGACGATAGCACCGGTACGCTTGACAATATCACCCTGTTTGATCAGTTTGTCATTACCGAAGACGACAACACCAACATTATCGGGTTCTAAATTCAAAGCCATACCCTGTCACAAAAGAAAGAAAACAATCGAAGTCAAATCAACAAAAATTATATTAACTGCTCCAGTTAAATTATGTATGTTAGTTACCTTCAAACCCGAAGAGAATTCCACCATCTCGTCGGCTTGGATGTTGTTCAAGCCATAGACACGAGCAATACCGTCACCAATGCTCAATACACGACCAGTTTCTTCCAAATCAGCCTTTGGGGCAACACCCAAGATCCTTTCTTCCAAAATGGAAGAGATCTCAGCGCTGCGCACCTGTGATGAGACATGCAGTTTACGGGCAGCTAGAGAAGCAGCTGGGTAGGCGGCTTTGCAGGCAACCTATCAAATAAATTAAACAAAAGAACGTTGGTAAAAAAGTAACAATATCGAAAAAAGGAGACCCAAGGAACACAAAAAACTGATGAAGTACATATATAGTTGTAGTAGAATCAGCTGAGCCTTAAGACATCAATTACGATTTACAATTACAGTTGGCAAGGGCCAGTTTACTCCGCAGGTCTCTTAAATTTGCTCTCACAAAAAAAAAGGAACTTTACTACGGCAAATATACGAAAATGATCGCTGAAAGAGGACGTGCGCATCCATGTAATTTCATTCGCATGTGGCCGTTGGTCAACTGCTTTGAATAGCACTATACTTCATTAATTCTGCCCCAAAAACGTAAGATTAAAAGCAAAAAAGAAACTGAATGTGAAAAATAAATCAACCTCTTCGTATACATACATACATACATACAGATGTCAGTGAATCGATTTAGCAACAAACAATTTTAACCCAAATTTGCTTAGCTCTGGATAAGAAAAAAAACGTATGGTTACTAGAGTTGCTAGACAGCGAAAACATAGAACGTAATCTGGCATAAGTGTTCAATTACATTCCGTTCTTCGTCTTTTGGACAGCGAGCTACGAACTTACCAGTGGACGTACTAAATCACAATGAATTTGAGAGATTCCAACACCGTTTGGAAGTAAAACTCATAGAAACATTGCCTGCTCAGAGGATTTGACATTTTTAGAAAAATATGGTGTATACTGCCTGCATCAAACTCAGAAGACCAGTAGTGATATTGTCAGACAACCATCAGAACCGTAAATCGTCATCTGAACGTCAGAACGAAACCGAATTTGGTAGATAAGCCGGCAAGCTCATGTAAGGCAACAAGAGGTAAAGAAGATAGTATTGTCGGTTCTCCGTTAAAATGGAAAATGCTAAGGTACTGGTACTACTGCAAAAGTAATTGTCGAAAGTGATGTCTTCAATGTTATACTTGGCATAATTGTGGAAAACTAACAGGGAAAAGTTCAAAATTGTCGCAAACAATGGAAAGAATGGAAAGAAATTAACAAACAGCAAAGATTTAGTGATAAATGTTGTCGACACGAAAGAAAACCACACAACCAAAGAGTTCCCCGCAACAGCACATCGTAGCCCTGAGGTGGTAAAGGTCTTCGTTTCAATGGAATAAACATTTGTTTACTAAGAGGTACGAGCACTTACACGGACATATTCCTACATGTTCTACATTTTCAAAGGCGAATGAAGTTGCCTTGGTTTGAAATTCGATTGCGCACATTGAAAGATACAACAATGAGTTGTACGAGCTGCTAAACAGCGACATTAGTTTTTTTTTTTTTCCAGAAATGTCTGACTTCATCGGGTAAAACGGTATGAACAAGACCTCAAAGGAAGGCCTCGCTGTAAATTGTAAAAGGGAGAATCTGTCGGCAAGCATAGGTTAGCGCTAAACACGTAGATCTCTTGATTTAATCCTACTGTACTAACATTTGAAACTAGACCTTTTAAGCATTATACAACGAACCAACCGCTTCGCTTCTCTGATAATGGGACTGAGAGATAAAAACCAACATCGAAACCCCCCAAATAAGCATCGGTCGGGCACATGTTCGAAGGCATTCCTTCTTCAACTCCGTATCTGCAAATCCTTGTTAATTGAATAAATATGAAATAGAAAATAGAGGATGTTTTTGCCACCCTTTCTTGAAAAGGGTCTAAAGATGACCATTGCAAGTAGTCAATGAATATTACAACAGCCCAACACATACTCTCTAAACATAACACCAAAACTTGGTTGCTATTACAACACCAAGTTTGATTTGTGTTGGATTCATGTAGAAGTAGAAAAGCGGAGCATAAAACAAAAATATTTAATGTTAATTTATTGCTACTGAGGTTTATGTGAAGCAACTAGAGATTTGTAATCTCTATCGGAACTTCAAAAATAGAAAACCATTCGAAAATCAAAGGACTCAGTATTAAATACGTGTAGAGGAAAAATTACCAAATGCATGCAGTAAAACCGACGTAACAGCCTGTGAGTCAACCATCACACTATCGCCACAAGCCATGAGGATAAGACTATCAATATTTGGTTGTGCTTACAGCCTTATATTTACGCAGCATAGAGTCAGTCAACGAACTTTTGGTAAATGGTGCTTGGGATATTATGCCAAATAGCTTGCGCATGTTGCCACAGTCTAAACATGTTTCTAAGTTTTGTGGTTTTAATTAGCTATCTCTTAATAAATGTCCAACAATTTTCTATGGAATTAATATGTGAGGACTGTGCTGGCCATTCAAGCACTTGGATCTTTATATATCTGACTGGCTTTTTCGATACTTTGGCCGTATGTTTTGAGATCAATATCCTGTTGAAACAGCCAAAGCTGTCAATAGGTTACTGTTAACTTAAAAAGGAAATCAGAATATAAGAAAGCAACGTGTGTTCTTATTATTTTGCACACTCTTAACTTGTTCGACTGCCAAAACAGCAGGTTACAGAAAGCCATGGTTTGATATGGACTGCACAAAAGGAAATCAACACATATTTTCATTTCTTCGAATGTAAAACGATTCGGAGTCGATTCAACGACTCCAAATGCATGCATCTATACCTTAGAGCTTTCCGCCTTGCAGAAAAAATTGTTTACCATTGGTATATACCATAAACCAATTTCAATTTAAAGTTGGGTTTTATCTTGGTTATTTCCAGTGCTTTCCCCCCTAATTTGTGTGCTAAAATTTTTATATAGCAGAGCGTTTTTTATTGAATATTTACTCGCCTTTGTTACTTTGTTACCTACAAACTCGATCAATGTGGAAAGTCACATAAATTTGGAAAAGTATTGGAGAACTATATAATAACTTGGTTCACTGCAGCTGTAGGCGTTGGGAAAGGTGACTTGTGATTTGTGCTCTTTTCTTCAAAAACATACGATGGGGTGGGTGTGTCCATAAGTCTCTGAAAATTAAAACAACACTTTGCTTGTCAAAATGCATCCTTTAAAAGAACACACCCAAACTTTCTGACAGATCTGTCAAATATTGTAGTTTTGTTGTGACAGCAATTTGAAGCAGACGCCTACGAGAATTTTCGTAAAAATAGGTAAAAGTAAAGTTCGTTTGCTCATTAAACAGTATTTTTTGCGCAAAAACACCATCACGCACACCAAACAAAACCTTTAAAAGTTTTGTGAGGACTCTTCAGCATCGATTATAATCATACATCACTGGGTTACTTAATTTCATGACACAGAACTTTCTGGTCGCCCAATTGAGGTCATCGCACCATAAATTGTTTGAATTTTGAAAAAATATTTTGATATGAAACAGCTATCCGTTAGACAACAATTGACAACAAACACAAAAAGTGTTTGGCGATGTTCAATTACAATACGAATGAGTTTTTACGCCGTTTCGTAATCGTAAACGAAACATGGAAGCATCGAACCGTCGAAACATCGAAGCCGAATTCGGCCAAGGTGGGTCTGTCGGCCAACAAGGTCATGGCGACAGTTTTTTTTTGGGATGCGTCATTCACGTCGATTACTTTGAAATGGGTAAAGTGATCACCGTCACCTATTATGCAGAGCTGCTGGACCGATTCGACACAGACTTGAAGCAAAAATGACCGCATTCGGCGAAGAAAATTAGAACATAGCACCGACAGACAAGTCCACAGTCGCAATGCAAAAATTGCATGAATTAGGATACGTGTTGGTTTCTCATCCAGTGTATTCTCCAGATTTAGCCCTCTGCGACTATTTTCTGTTTCCACACATGAAGAAATGGCTCGGCGGTAAGAGATTTGGGTCAAATAAACAGGTTATCGATGAAACAAACGCCTGGAGGGCCTGGAGAAATATAATTTTTTTAAGGACATCAAAAAATTAGAGGAACGTTGGAAGGTGTATCGAGGAGTATAAAGGAGATTATGCTAAATAATAATACGTTTTCTTTTTTCGAAAGGAGTGTTCCTTATTTCAATTTTCCGAGACCTAATGACCCACCCTCGTATATACTCTCTGTTAAGCTGGACGTATTTACTTCGTCAAAACCCGTTTTAAAGCGCTCCTGTATCCTGATGACATTGTCTTACTATCAAGAGAGAAAGAAAGACTTTTGGGCTCAGTGGCATCCAACATTTAATGGAGAGACTATATTAAAAGGTGTAAATGCAACAGTTCATAACAAATAACACCGAACTGGTCCCACCAAATACACAGCATTACCTTCGCAGCGCAAATATTCGTCCGAGCCGATGACGTAGAAGCATGACCTGGGACAATCCAGACGACTTTCTTGTCATTAAGTTGCTGTAACGAATCCATTTTTTATCGCCGTCACGATGCGATGAAGAAAACCCTTCCTTCAACGTCACTTGGCTTCAAATCATAAGGAACTCAAGTTCCTTGTTTTTGAATCATTCCCAACGGATGCAATAGCTTGGAAATGGCTTGGTGGGTAACTCCTAATGCTGAAGCAAGCTCTTCTTGCGTATGGCACAGATCCTCATCGAGTGTCTTCGATGGATTTTGGCCTTCCTTCACGCGGACGGTCATCAATATCGAAATCACTGCCTTTGAAGCGATTGAACCAGTCACGGCACTTTGTTTCATTCTGAGCAGCATCTCCATAAGCTTTTTGAAGCCCTCGATGAGCTTCAGGACAGCCTACTAACGCCTGATATGGGAGCCAATATACGACTGGCCAGCGCTTGCATGTATTAATACAATACCAAACCGAAACATATTGAGGGCACAAGTTTCGCCCTCATTATGAGTCGAGGCCTACTCAAAATCTCATGTCCATCCTAGGGTCACAGTCACGGCACCCAGTACTTCTTGCAATTCTACATCGGGTCAAAACGAACTGGATGAGCCTTCCTGCGTTTTAGGTTTAAACCACAGCCACCGTGACCCTCAAGAAGTTAAGCGCGTATGGAAGCCCGAGGGGTTCGGACCCCCACGACTATGACCGGCTGTCTGTAACTGGTTAAACATTCGGTGGCGTCAATCTGAAAATGATTACGATAAGACCAGTATTGCTCCGCTCTCACTTCTTATTAGACTACGTCACTTATCTGATTGGGAGGGATTTTAAAACTACCAAATACAAACTCTTCAGTAAAATATGTTCAGCCGTTAGTATGCCCGGTCAGTCACCTCAGTGAGGAATGACATACTATTTGAATCTCTGAAGCCTTATATCAGCAATCTGATAAGTCCTTATCAATTTTTACGCCTGCTCAATTCATCAGCCTTAAGGCAAATCTTATAAAACCACGGAGGAAGTTGATGTAGTAAAAAAAAAAAGGATTTCGACATAGCGATGCGCTTTAATGTGATCTCTTCAACAGCATACTTGAGAAAATTGTGCTTGCGTTTCTCCCAATATTTCTAAAGGCTGTTCAAATGCTAGCATATAGACAACATTGAAATAATGAGAAGAAATCAGTGACCTGTTTATGGAGTGATAAATGAGGGTAAGCCAAAGTACATATAAGCTGTCGGCAATAGTTTTATTTTTTAATTATTCTCGTTAATCGCAGTTTTTTTGGCCATCAAAACAACTGAGAAGTAAGCCCCTCCCACATACGAGGAAGAGAGCACTGTATAAGATTTACTGTAGGGTGCGGGAGAATAGATTTTATCTGAAGCCGACGAAAATGTCCTGGCTGGTTGGAGAGAAAAGTTGGTCGTATGGTTTTGACTTCCGTCCACATAGACGGAATTCGAAGAAGATGTAACAATGAATTGTATGAGCTATACGAGACATTGACTTTGTTTTCAGAATTAGAATTCACGGGCTCCGATCGATTATCATGAAGAGAAAATATACATCACCGTTCCAGAAGGTGTGTTTTCGAATCCCTACCGGAGGGATAACGCTAATGGCAGACCTTGCCTTAGGTGCTGTGTTCAACCGGACTTCATCCAAGTTAGTGTACGCAACTGTGTGTAATTAGTTCAGTAGTTCAAGACCATATTAAGTACAGAACTCCGGACTGTAGCTACACATAAACTAAAGTAGAGTAAGCTACTGTATATTGCGCAGGATAAAGCAGTCGTCATCTAAAAATAAAGAATAGTTTTCCGAAGTAAGCCCAATTTTAAAGGGATCGTTGCAAGAGCTGAAAATGTTTTCGTTGCAGCCAAATTTCTTGTCCTTAACCGGGACTTCAACTAGAAAAAAACATCACCATGATACGCACCAACGTGTTGCCTTATCACATTACCAGAAGACCAGAGTAACAGATCTCATCGTTAATGTAAGATTCTTGCTCGACTCCTTCAAAAGATTTCCAAAAGCAATATAAGGGATTTTCTGTTTTTGAGGCAATGTCTAGAAACTTGAATAGATGGAAAGAATCGGGATTCGTCGGCCATAAAGAATACCCAACCAATTACGTAAAATACGAAAATCGATACTCAGCCAATTACATTTACAGTATACGCGCGTTGTTGTTTTGCTCGATACAACAGCCACCGAATATAGCCACCAACTTATGTAACGTACAACACAGATCGACGCTTTTTCAAGTTCTTCTCGGCGTAATACCGGCGATTAAACACAATCTGTTTGTGGCGTCCACCTTTGCAATGCCCTGAAAGTAGAGATGCTTTTGCACTTGAATGGAAGAAATTTGAAAAAAGGAAAAAATCGTCGATAACCTGCAACTTATGTAAGTCCAGCAGGTGTCTTAATAAAATGAGTAAAACACCAACTAGAGTGTAACCAAAAGCCTTCCGAGTTGGACAAATTTCAGTAGCACACGGCAGTCCAGTCACTTTCGGAGAGATTTGATTCATAACCTCAATTCAAAAGTAACAACGATTGTCTCACCCTGCGGCAAATGTTATGTAACCATTACCCTTTGCAGAATTCACATCTTTCACACCAAATATCACCAAATTTTAAAGATTTTTCACCCAACAATTTCAGCTGGAAGAGAAAATTTCATTTTTTCACCTCCCTCCGATGATATGTTACATAATTATCCGACCCGATTGAGAACCCACTCAGTATGTGAAGACGTTGCGTAACTTTTTTCCGTAAAATTCCCTTCACCAATTCGAAAACAAATGAAAACCTGATGACCACATTTATCCGATAATTATAAAATTGCACACTTTTAGCGTTTAATTCGGTTTTTTTTAAATTTTTCTTTCGGCTCAGCCGGAAGATGGAAATGTGAAAAATCCGACATGACAGTGACATGGAGATGTAACAAAATGAGGAAGAAAAATGGGAAAAATACAATTTAAACACTCTTTTCACAAGAAATATTGATAAAAATTTGTTGAAATATACCTGTGCAGTAGCCTTGGGCAGGTTACGGGCCACGGAGGAGGCCAAACGTGCGGATAAGAGTGACATTTTACCAAAATTGATGTGAAAAAATTCCAACTATTCACTTCTCTAGTATTTTTCAAAGATGGTTGCCGAGAAAATATTCACGTCCACGTTCACTCTACTCGCACGGTAAAGGTTTTCTCTTGCAGCGAATTAGTGCCTTGCTTCGAATGTTTCGTTGAAAGTAGAAAGTTTTGGGGGCGCTGTTTCGGTGGGTGAAAAGTCAACTTGAGTTGTGTTCATGGAAGTCTGCTTCGTCAAGATGAGTTTTACTTAAGGGAGACGCTATATTTATTCTGTTGTATTAAAAACATTCTATAAACTGTATAAGTTTATTCAAAAAGGTGTGATTCTGGTTTAACAAAAAAAGAGGTAGAAAAACATTTTTTAATCGATATACAATATAGTATCCTCGCCAAATTTTTTACTAATCGTAGAGCCTCTGCAATTCTGTTGGAAAATGTTTTTGCAGCAGCAACTCGTCACATTTAATTGAACAGTATCCAAGTCCTAAAAACAATCTTCTTTCTTGATGGTATTCAACTTCGGTCGGTCGGGGCTAGATCTAACTAGATCGCCTTGGTCTGCATATTCAATGAAATTTTGACAAGCATTCACGTGGTTGCTTTTAATCCTCTGCTAGTGTGTGTGAAACGAATTTCACACAAATTTTTCATTTGTCAAGATTAACACGTAAAATGACGTGAAGGCTTCTTTTACTAATATTCAGTTGTTCTAACAAGAAGGATAAGAAATCAAAGCAAGCTTATCTGTAACAATAGTGAAGGATTATCCTTTGTTGGATGGTATTGTAACGACTGGCAACAGTTTTTATGATGTGAATACGATGCAAATATATTGTTTGTCCTAGTGGCCTTATCCAATCTGAGAGAATATAGAATGGCGGCTTTGTCTCACTGTAAATAAAAAGCGTGGCACTACAAACCAATCCCACGCACTTCAAACGAATACTGCTAGCTTATAAATCAAGATATTACGTTAAATTTTCTTACAGTGGCTAAAGAAAAGACAATGATGACGAATGCAGACAGGCAAATTTAGAAAAACTGTGAGTGCACAGAGCGACCCTGCTGAGAAGAATAAAAGGGAACAGAAGGGAAAAACATAGGCTCCTCAGCCCAGCAAAGTCAATTTCCATATTACGGCAGATCTTTAAAAAACAAAAAAAAAAAAAAAAAAAAAAAAAACAAGAAAAACGAAATTCCAAATCGATACACACCACCTCTTCATCGATTTTAAAGCCGCATATGCAGCATCTATTGAGATGAACAATACAGAGCCATGTAGAGTTTTGACATTGCTGCCAAGCTCATTCGACACGCTACTCTGTTATGGTAGCTAATGCTTAAATCGAGACGCCTAATGTCAGAAAAGGACTTTTTGTCTCGTAGTTTTACTGTAGTATGTTACTCCCATACGCATATTACATTGACATCATGGGAAAAATAGAGGAAGTTTTCAATAGAGCGTTTGAGACGGTTGAAGCAAAAACGGTAAAAATAGTTTTAACAGTCAATGAAGGAAAAATTAAATATATGCTGTCAGCAAAGAGGAATACATAGCATCGGATGAAAATGTAATATGTGCCCCGAGAGAAAAGCTATTCGCATAATTTTCGGTTCAGTTTGCTTCAATGGAGAATGATGGATACATTTCAACAGCAAACTGTACGAGCTGTACAGCAATACCGATCTCGTCAGAAAAACTGGGATAACCCGGCTTAGATGGTTAGGTCACCTATGATGACATGGACACCAGCGTCCATGCTCGAAAAGTTTTCGACTGCAACTCATAGAGACAATGCAATAGAGGACGACCTCACCTAAGATGGCGCACACAAGCGGAAGATGATCTCAGTCAACTTCGCTTGCCCACATGGAGGCAGCTTGAAAGCTGCGGCAACGGTGGAATAATTTATGCCAGGTTAGACTATAGTGACATCTTAATAAAGAAAGATCAAAACAACAGTTTCATCTGCAAAACTTGCATATTTTGTGCAAAATCAGTTCCGGAACTTTTTGAAAACCGTTGTGTAATGTTTGTACATATGGTATACATAGATCTCTTGGTTCTATAAATGAATCTTTGTTACTATGTAAATACAATACAGCAAAGTGACTGAGTTCGTCATTAGAAAAATACGAACTGCATATACTCTACATGGCGCAAAGCCAACAGCGCGTTATGGGCGTACAGAAGAAACTTTAGCCTTTGTAAAGGTGTAACAGGAGATATGGAATTGTTTTTAGGCCTATGTCCGCCCACTGTATAGACAATTTTGCGAAAGATCTCTATACGGCTTAAGCCCGTATAATATCTAGCTTATACAGGAACTGAAGTTACGAGATCATTACTTGTAATTTGAGTTTGCGGATAGTTTTCTTCAGAAGCTTGAAGGCGAGTGTTTTTTTTTCCCGAAACATCGCGTTTAGTGGGGATGCTCTCCTTTGGGTCAGTAGGGAAGCATGAGCAAGCAAAATTGCCGTTTCTGGAGTGAGGCAAATACAGAAAAGGCCTTTGAAACTTAAGTATATCTGCTCGCTGGTGTGGTCTTCACAAAGGTGACCAATCGCTCCTTGTCTTTTTAAAATGAAACCAAGGCTGGTGATAAAAATCAATGAACAACGTTACCGGCAAATGACAAGTGAGTGTTTCCTTGAAAATTTAGATAAAATTGAACCAGACGACATGTGATTCCGGCGGGACGGACCCATAACATTATTGACTTACCGAGAACTTCAGTATATAACGACAATATAGCGTGAAATGACTGAAACCACTGAATGTCATTTAAAGGCAGGTAGAGTTGTTAAGAAATGTTGACATTGTCATTGAGTACTACCATCTTTGAAATGACGGAATATAGAATTTTAGTTTGATTCATCGGTTGGTTTTAATTTAATACAATGGGGAAAGAGCAATATCGATCCGGAATTCGATTTTTATTTTTGGGGGGAAAACTTTGCGAAGAAATAAACGCGAAGTTGGGTCCTGTCTATGGGGACCCTTCACCAACTATGACAATGTGATTACTAAGAAAATTTTGAAATGATTCTAGCTAATCGCTGAACGCAAGTTTGTAAAGTAGCAGAGGCCGCACGAGTATCTCACGGAACGGCAACCAACCTTCCACTTAATAAATTTAGCCCGTTGATTGTCGCGATTGCTCGCAGTGGACAACAAGACATGTTTTTGTGTCGAGCCGTAGCTATTGATGAAACGCAAGAGACTATTTAGCGTCTGAGCTGAGGAAACCATATGATTGAAGTAGTATTCAAAACATAATATGCTTAATTATTCTTAAGAAAAATTTCTATAGCTCCTGAAAAAAACTAATATGTCCTCAACGCATGTTGCATACAAACGGAATGGTTTGCGGATCTTTTATAGTTATTTTACAGATCGCTCTATTTTTGAGCACGCCGATAATGAAGCCGAAAGCTGCACTTGTATATATCTGCGATTTTTTTTCGAAAATTCACTGTTTTAGTTATTTGCATTTTTTCCTCGTTTGTTATTTAACCTTTTTAAGTTTTGCTTCGAGTTAAAGTCACTTTACGGAGTTACGATCTTCCTTATGAATACCAAAAAGAGACCGAAGAACAAAGCCCCACTAGAATTGATTTCTGTAACTGGAAACGTCAGACGAACGGAAATGCAAAGCGCTATTGCGGTCTGTCCGTATACACTTTTATATGCAATATGTTACATATCAGAAATTAGGTTCGGTTCGTAAAACGTGATTTTCTTATGCCATTATCCAGTCACTTATTATAGCGCTTCTGTTACAGATTAATTGATGTGCTCTTCCATCACAGAATCTCGCGCGGCATTAAAGAGCTTATTGCTTGCAGTAACGCAGACCAAGTTAGGTTATGTCTCCTTCACCTAGAGCCTGCCACATATGGTGATTGTCTGTTCGGGAAAGATTCGAAGACATTCAGGGCTAGACCGGTGGTGTTCATTCGCTCAATCCGTACTAGCCAACCTAGCCATTCTGATATAATAAATGTGTACGTGTAGCACATACAATTCATTATATCTTCAAGTATCCTTATTTAAATTTACAGCGTAAAACCACGCTGATAATGCTATATCAGATTGTTGACATAGTGTCGTACGCAACTCTAACGTATTTATTAGTCTTTAACTTAAACATCAGCACTTTTTGGTTGGGTGGACCAACCATTTTGGTTGTCTAGGCTGTCACACAGTCGGCAAAAGTAATTGATTTTAATTTTCATCACCAAATGTGATTTTACTTTTAGGATGTGAATCATTGGAATTGATCAATCGATCCTTTGCATCTTTTCTTCTTTATTTTAATATTTTTTTATTTTTGAAACGACAATGATTTTCCCGTTTCCTTTGCTCATATAGCGGACAACATGATTTGGCTCATTTCACTAGCTCTGCTTTTATTTTCTATTAAAGTGCTCAGGGAGTGCATCCTTCAAATGTATATTTGCTTACATCACCAAGAGAAGGCGGCATGTTAGACTTAATTTAATTTTTAGCAATTTTCAAGTATAAAAGTATTCCAGATAAAGATTTCCTTTGTCGTTTAGAATGCAAGATTCTCCAACAGAAATTTGGCCCGTTAACGGGCTTGGAGGAGAAGATATAAAAATGAATTCTACGAACTATGCAGCGACATTAACCTGGTCAGGAAAATACACACTAGTCGCTTGATATAGCTAAGATATATGGAGCGAATAAATATTAACACTTCACCCCAAAGTGACTTCGATACCTAGCCGGATGATGGATAACGCAGTAGAGGAAGACCTCGTCTTAGGTGGCGCGGATTTTACCCTGGACGTGGGCCACAAACAGCAAATTTCCATTCACATCTTACGCCAATTAATGAAATTTTTTCATTCAGCAGTTATCTTTTTGTATTTCAGAACCGACTGTAATTAGGTTACTGTGTTCTATTTCGTCTGTATGGTTTGTTTGTGTACTTGGCATGTTCAAAACTTCTACACTTCTGAACTTTATGTATCCAGTTGATTCTTTCTATTACCTCCACCGAACACTATCTCCTCCTTTTTCTTCGGCGAAGACGTTGATGGTCCTGTCTCTTCCGTCCGTAAATTAGGCGAGCGAATATTTTCTTTGAGTCTGCATCACAAACCTGTACAATTTTTTATTTTCGACATTCGATATTCGGCAGAGATCACAAATTGGGAGGTTTCACTGTGTTTGGCTTGTAAAACATAAATTATTATTAGATGCGGCAGTTTTGATTGCCTGACTACCATATCTCCACGCATATTGTCTGCATTTGATGTTAGCGTTATAGGAAAATCAACCATCCACGCTCTTCAGAGTCAACCGTCCAAGATTGAGAAATCACTCAAAGGCAAGAGATTTGCGGTTGGTTGCTTTCTGGATATCAAAGCCGTGTTTGACAACACAAGTAGATAGTCTTACATGTAAGTGGATAAAAAACATTCTATCTGACAAAATAATAAAAACAACTCAGAGTCATTGCTGCAAAAGGCTGAACACAAGGAGGAATTGTTTACCTCCTATCGTACTATCAATGAACACCTGATTTTAATTAACGACTGCTGTTCAAGGGTTTGCTGATGACATTGCAGTTCTAGTCAGAGGTAAATTAGAAGAACCAATCTCAGATCGCCTCCAGAGAGCTCTTAACCTCTTAGCAAACTGGTGCAAAAAGGTTTATCTCTACTAGATGGGGTAAAAAGTAACCACCTTGGGAATGAAAAAAAAATTTTTTTCAAATGTTTTTTATTTTATTCAATATAGTCCCCTTTTAGTTTGATACATTTATTCTACCGATTTTCCAATTCCTTGATCCCGTCCGAAAAGTAATTTTCCGGAAGGTCTGCAAAACACTCCTCCGTGGCGTCGATGATTTCCTCGTGCCGGTTGAATTTTTTATTGATGAGCCATTTTTTGAGGCTTGGGAAGAGATAATAGTCCGAGTGAGCCAAATCGGGCGAATACGGTGGATGCGACAGCAATTGGAGCTGTAAGTCATTGATTTTAGCCGGTGCATTGTCTTGCGAAAACAAATTTTTCGCTTCATGTGAGACCGTTTTTGCAGCGATTTCGACCTTCATTCGCTCCAATAATGCACGGTAATACTCGCGTTGATGTTTTTTTCTTTTTCGAGGTAGTCCACGAAGTGTATGCCATGACAATCCCAGTTAACCGACGCCATAAACTTTCCGACCCATCCCTCAGCCGCTTTGGAGCACTCGTGCCGGCTTTAGTCCATTGACGGGCAATCATTCTGTTCTCTGGTGTTCAACAGTTACCAATCGACGCCAAAAGTCCACCCGATTCCGCTTCAGCAAGTCCAAACACTCTTTCGATGTGCTCTCGCGTACGTGTTTTTGGTCAGGAGTGAGTATGCGCGGCACTCAGCAGCAGGATAACTTTTTTATATGCAAAATATTGCCCAAAATATGACGTGTGCACTCAGTACTAATCTTTGTGGTATCTGCTATCTCGCGCACCTGCACTTTCCGGTCAGCCAACACCATTTCATGTATTTTTTTTTGACATTGTCCTTTGTAACTGCATCGGAGAGCCTACCGCTGCGGACTTGATCGGTAGTAGAGTTGCGGCCACCACGAAACTCTCGAAACCAATATTTGACGGTGTAATCTGACAGAGCATTAGCCCCATAATATTTATCTAACTTTTCTTTTGTTTCCTTCGCCGTTTTGCCTCTCAAAAAATAATGATTTATGAGAGAACGGAAATCGTTTTTCGTTTACTTTTCACTGCATCTAGTATATCAATCCATAGTTGTCCTCACCAAGAGAGGAACATTGGAAAACAAAAAAATCCAACACTTGTTGGTGAAGCCATAAAATTTTAAACAAAATAAAATTGCTTGGGGTTACCCTGGATCAAAAACTGAATTGGAATACATATATGAAAAAAACCATAGAAAAATCCAGGACTTCACTATGAACCAGTAAAAGTGAGCTTGGTAAAAAATTGGACCTTAATCCCACGATGACACTGGATGTATACAGCTAGATCTATAGTCATTTATGCATCTCTAAATTAGTGGTATAAAACTAAGCAAACGTCTACAAACGCTGGATTAAACAAAATGCAAAACCTAGTGGGTGGAATGAGAACAGCAACATTAGAGGTTCTGCTGAACCTCCCACATACAAAAAGAAACTTTGTCAGACAACTCAGAAGAAATGAACTGTTAGGAATTACTCTCAAGGACACCTGTCGAAAAAAGTACAACTTCAACCATAATTTCAAGGTTACGTTTCCTGATCGACAGAAAACCCTTGTTTACAAAGGATTCTCCGGTATAGTACGCCGACGGCTCTAAAACAGACGAAGGAGTTGGAGCAGGCATATACGGAGAAACTGCCAATACCCAAATGTACGCAGTTGTGCACAGTAGCACCTGTGTATTTCAAGCTGATATACACGCAATAGAGCTTTGCATTAGAAAAAACTTAAGCAGATCTGTCACCAATAAGAACATTTATGTATATTCTCTCTGACAGCAGAGGCCCTACTCGCTATCAAAGCTTTTGAGATAAACTCGAAAATTGTCCGAGACTGCATTAGACTTCTAATAACACTAGCTAATACCAATAGGTTCCACTTCACCTGGGTGCCAGATCAGAGTGGTTATGATAGTAATGAACAAGCAGACGCATTGGCAGCAAAAGGTTCGGCCTCAACACTCATATTATCACAACACTTGCAATTGCAGCGATTTTAGGTATAACTTGATAACTGAACTTTTCGGTGTTTTCGTGTCCAGGATATCGGCATTCGTGTCCTACATAGAAACTGAGGTGTTGTTCCGACTCAAAGTTCACTCCTCGACATGCAAAACATTCGAATATTTTTTACTTCGACCACATTATGATCCGTTTGAATACTGGTTTTTGGGTCAATGGATTGTCATTTTACCTTGTGAATCTAGAAATGTGGGGAGCGTCGCTGACCTACGTCATCATTTCGAACTCCTGAAGAGCCTTAAAAAAAATAATTTAAAAAAAACTGGTATGTTACTCGTACAAAAATAAATAAATAAATAAAAAATCTTTATTTCAGTATACAAAAACAATCAAACTCAACAAGTAATTTGAGTTTTACAAAATTCAAGAGAAAAAAAAAAAAAATAAATAAATAAAAAATCAGGTCAAGGATAAACAAGAAATAATTTTTCATGTTTTTCCGATTTAGAGTTCATTTGCTTCATTTTTTGGTTTTGAGAAATGTTGCTTACAGTATTCGTATATAAACAGTGCTCCGGTCACGTGTACGTTTAGCGAGCGAACCATTCCAAACTGTGGAATTTCCACAGCGTGATCTAGAAATGCTATCAAATCTGCGGGTATCCCTTCTTTTTCGTGCCTTTACGTAAAAATAAAAGTCGGATTAGTCATATGTTGTACGAGTATTAATGTCCAACTTACCCTAATAGAAGAACGCACTTGCTCGGAAATTGAAAGTGCATAAAATTCTTGCTGTTCGCAGTTTGTTCTGCACCGACGATTTCATAGCCCTCGAGTCTTTTGTTCATTAGATACTCTCGCAGATCCATTGGTTTTACTTCAGAGATATTAATCCAGTTTTCAGCGGTCATACTAAGTAATTATTTCAAGATTACATGGACTGTTTTATTGATTCACAAAAACTTTAATTTATTCAAGTTACCTCAAGTTTTTAAACTCCTTATTCTGAGCTTGTTTTACTGAATCCAGAACCAAGTGTTTGATACCCATAACTTCACATGTGCGAGCTATACCACCCAGGTTTGGTAGCTTATCGATGAGGCTAGCTACAACTATCATGTCGGCGTTTTCCTATATCAAAATAATTTAGACATATCAATCATATGTCAGACGATTAGTAAAAAGAAAGGCGTAATAAGGACATAGTCGGTATGAGAGTATGTGTGTGTAGCCACGAGCTATCATAAAAATTCAAGTTTTACTATCAAGACTGCCAGAGAACGAACCTACTGAAGTATGTAGATCTTTAAAATTTATAACCAATTATGCAAAATTATTACAAAAAAATTATGTACAAGCAAGTGAGTTGTACAGCGACATAGGCCTGGTCAAATGCACATCAGTCGCTTAAGACTGCTAGAATATTTAGAACAAATAAAAGAGTTCCGATTTCAATCCGATGCGACTTTAAACGTCGTGCACAAATAGAAAGAGCCGTTAATAAATATGAAGTGCACCAACCAGCGCCAGTTACCAATGATGGCGTATGAATTGGAGAAGCGTCTACCCTAACTGAACAAAACTGTTGATGTTCTATTCATTGGTAATAAAATTGACCAGGATCATTTTTTTTATATAGGGTGATTCATCGTGAGGTTTGATTTTCAATAGGCCTTTTTTGACAGATACGCATGACTCCTATCAAACTGCTTTGTCATTTTTGTTCAGTATCGTTTGGCAAGTCCTCGTGAAAAGAGTTACACCACAACAGCGTCTCCAAATTGTTCATCTGTGTTACGAAAATCAGCGTTCTGTGAGAAATGTTTTTCGTGCGATTCAAGAAACTTACTGTGCACATAACCGACCAACTGAAACCACTATTGCCAACACCATTCGCAAATCTGAGTAACAGTTTAAATTAGTGGATGATACTCGACCGGTTAGACCACATCCAGCACGTAGTGAAAAGACTATAGCAGCTGTAGCTGAGTGTGTACGCGAAGACCGTGACGAATCGATTCGTCGTCGTTCTCAGCAGCTTGGTTTGGCGTATTTGACAACTTGGCGTTATTTACGTGAGAATCTTAAAGCATACAAAATTCAACTTGTGCAAGAATTGAAGCCAGGCAACTTTAATTTGCGTCATATTTTCAGTGAATAGGCTCTGGAAAAACTCAATGAAAATCCGGTGTTTTATCGTGAAATTTTGTTTAGTGATGAAGCCCATTTCTGGCTCAATGGATACGTTAATAAACAAAATTGCCATATTTGGGCTGATGAGCAAAAGTACCATGAGCTACCATTACATCCATTAAAAACAACGTTAGGTGTAGTTTATGGGCTGCTGGAATCATTGTTCCATATTTCTTCAAAAATGAGGCAAATTAGAATGTTACCGTCAATGGTAACCGTTACCGCACCATGTGCTTCCTGAAATTCAAACACATGGTCTCAGTGAGTTTTGGTTTCAAGAAGACGGCGCTACGAGTCATACAGCAATTTAAACAATGGACTTGTTGAGAAATTATTTTGGCGAGCACTTAATTTCAAGTTTTGCTACGGTAAATTGCCCGCCCAGATCGTGCGATATCACACCTTTGGACTATTTTTTCTGGGGATATGTATCTCAGGTCTTCAGGAATAAGCCAGTTACGATTGACGCTTTGGAAGCCAACATTGTTCGTGTTATCCGCGAGATACCAGTCGCTATGCTCGAACGAGTCGCCTAAAATTGGAACTTCCGAATGGACCATCTCAGACGTACTTGTGGCCAACATTTACATAATATCATTTTCAAAAAATAAATGCCATGAATTGTTCTTTTAATCGATAGTAAAAATTTTAAGTTGAGTTTCAAATTTATGTGTTTTATTTTACATTATATATCGAATCTCACGATGAATCACCCTATAATTGGGTTTGCATACTGAACGGACTTGCAGAGTACAATGCCTAGGAAGCAAAGAGTTCGGCGAAACATTCCGTAAGCGAGTTTCACGGCTTAGAAAATGACCACGAACGAGACTGCTGTTATAGTTGAGAGTTTGAACGGACGGTTACTGCTACTGGTTAGTTACTACTACTGGCAATTTCACTGTTGCACTAATGCTGAAATTAGGCAGCAGACATTACGTCGGAGTTCAAGAGTGTCATTTCATCGTCTAAAATTTTTATCGCACGATTTAAGTTAACCAAGTACAGATCCAGCATTGTACTTCAATTTTGGCTGGGTAAACCCTTTATATATTGAGGACAGATCAGACACGTTAAATTAATTCTTAAATCGCCTAAGGAAACCTAGACATTTCGCGGTATTTCTATAATTTATATATTACTAAAATTGAACTGTGATATTAATGTGAAGTTTTTATGTAAATTGTATTTTTAAAAGATATACCCTTTATAATGCGGTTTGCTAAGAGATGGCGTAACCTGTATTATTCCATTATTATTATTCTATTGGAACATGCGTTGGAAAGCTACTGTCATTGTACGTCATTTCAGTATATGTCATTCATTTGAAGCGTAAACAACGATAATTTTTTTTCACTCAAATATGTCGAACTTTGTGCCTGAAAAAGTGTTTTTGCGGGGAGTTCTTCTTCATTACTGAAAACTGCTCCCGAAAGTCATCGTATTTTGGTGGAAGTTTATAGTGAACATGCGCTAGCTGAGCAAATGTGCCAAAAGTGGTTTGCACGATTTAAAAGTGGTGATTTTGGCTTGGAAGACGATGAACGTCCTGGGCAGCCAAAAAAGTTTGAAGATGAAGAACTGGAAGCATTACTCTATGAAAATGTTGCCAAACACAAGAAGAGCTTGCAGAATCTTTGGGTGTCACTCCAGCTGCCATTCCAAAACGTTTAAAAGCAGCTGGATATATTCAAAAGCAAGAAAATTGGGTTCCACATGAACTCAAGCCGAGAGACGTCGAAAGGCGGTTTTGCATGTCCGAAATATTGCTGGAACGCCACAAAAGGAATTCATTTTTGCATCGGATTGTTACTGGTGATGAAAAATGGATCCATTATGACAACCCCAAGCGCAAAAAATCATATGTGAAACCCGGCCAACCAGACAAATCAACGGCAAAGCCGAATATCCATGGCGCGAAGGTAATGCTCTGTATTTGGTGGGATCAGATGGGTGTGTTGTATTATGAGCTGCTAAAACCGAGTGAAACCATCAATGCACAACGCTACCGAACACAATTAATCCGTTTGAAGAGAGCAGTAGCCGAAAAACGCCCGGAATATGCGACCAGATACGAGGCAATAATTTTCCATCATGACAACGCTCGGCACGAATTAAAATATATACCAGTTATGCTACATCAATCATCAGGATTAAACGGCCATAACATACACTGCTGTTCCTGTTACAGTTTAAGGAGCAGCGGCGTTAGTCTGGGAACGAATATGAAAAGCAGAGTAGTAGTTAACAAAGGAATATACTGGATTAGCAGTGCAGCAAGAAGTCATTGATGAAAACTAAAGAGAGTTTTTTGTTTATCAGACTTGAAACCATGCAAGACAACTTGAATTGAACCTTCCGAAAGTTAATTTTTCCTCCATTGAAGAACACATTCCTCAATCAAATGCACACATTCATGCCGAGCTCGGGCAAATGCTTTTGAAATATCTTGAACCTCGGATGTGGTTCTAATTTTCTATAAGGTGGGGGTGGCCGTGGTGTAGTGGTATATGCATAGACTCCTCAAGCAGAGGGTCGTGGGTTCGAATCCCGTGCGAGATAATTCTCTGAATAAGTCTTTTCATGGAATTTGTATGTAGTTATATGTAAAATCCCGTTGGAGTCAACTCTGACATGAAGGCATAACACTGACGTTGGAGTGGTTGCTGATGGGCCAAATATAACGAACTAACAACTAGCACGTACTAAGACCCCACTGGTTGAGGATGCACTGGCTCCAGTTTGACAACCACCTCTGGAAAAATATCGAAACCTAACACCTGAGTTTCAAAACTACTACACCACCCGCCCGCGCCCTGGTGAAAACCCAGTAAAAGGGTATTTATATCCCCTTAGTGCGCGCGCGGAATTATATATATATATAAAAGATAAAGATATGGTCAAATCAACTATTGCTACAAAAACCGTCCTCCTGGACATTGAAGGGTTTTTGTGTCTCGATTCTTAGGACAGGTTGGGCAAATGCTATTTTCTATAAACGCGAAAAGATTCCTAAAGAGAAGGACTGATAAAAAAAGCATAAATCAGTGGTTTTGCTAGCGTGGAAGAATACTTTTTCAGAAGAAGCGGAGATACTAGTATATGTACAATCGGTAGCAGCGGATTTACACATATTGAGATCTTTGAGCATTTTTGCACGACTACGAATGTGGATTTGTCCCATAGAATATTCGACGCATTCTAATGTAGGTAAGACATGACACAGGCAGATTGGCCTTGCTCAAAGAGCTAACAAGATGAATGTCTGTATAAGTGAGGTTTAGATAATTTTCTTACATGCGATAGTTTTAATCACACGAAGATAATTTCCCAGCTGGAATATTCTGGTGGAGTTTAGTAAGTTCCATCATAAGTTCTCGAGTTTATATGTTTATGTGTAATGTCTTAAATATGGTGTAAAGAAAGCATTGGGAAACATGAAATCTATGAAATGAAATCGTGTGTTCAAAAAATAAGGTGAACTTTGAAATTTCGCGGCCGACGTACATTCAGTTAGCGATTTTTTTTGCTGTGTTGGTACATGTTAAAAAAATATGCTCACAGTTTCAAATATATTGCATACTTAGTTGCTTTTTGACAGATAGAAAGATTTGACCTGTTTTGGTGTGCTCGGCGATTTTAAATTATTATTAAAAAAAGGAGCAACGAATTTGTCTTGAGCTGAAAATTATTGAAAGACTCTAGTTACTTGTCTGTTTATTATTTATAAAGTAGACATCTAGAAGTTGATTTATAACACTTACTTACGGATTTGGCGCGGTGGCAAGGTGCAGAATCATCTTGAAAAATGCACTTGTCAGTATACGAATGATGCTGTTCAATTGCTGGTATCAAAACCTCCCTTACTACTTCTCCATACTTTTGAGCGTTCATAGTTCCAATAACAAAGTGCAAAGGGCCTAAAACGTAAAAAGGAAAACATCCCCAAACCATCTGGCTTTGAGGAAGCTTCACTGTTTTGACTATGCACTCGTCCTTGAACCTTTCACATGCTGACCGTCGTACGTATGGCAAATTGTCGGCACACAACAAATTAAACTTGCTTTCAGCGGACCATATCACACATCGTCAATCATCATCCTGTGTCCAATCTTCGTACTTTTATGCCCACGTCAAGCGAGCTTTTTTCATTTTTGTGGTTAGGAGAGGTTTTTTCGCTGGTCGTCTTTCATAAAAACCTATCCCCCGTAGCCGTCGGAGTATGGTTTCGGCGCTTAGATCAACTTGATGAAATTTACTCAGTTCTGCTCTTATACGGACAGCACTTTTAAAGCGTTCTTTCATGCTAATTCGTTGTAATACATTGTCCGTCTTCTGGGTTGTTTCACGTTTTCGTCCCGAGCCATTTTTCCTTTCCAGTGGATCCAAATCTTCTTTTTTCTTCATCAGTCGTTGAAGGACAGCATCCTATTTTAACCGCAATCTCTCGATAGCCAAGCCCTTCTTCGACTTAAGTCAATATTTGAACTTTTTCGTCCCGAGTCAGTTGATGATATTTACCAGACATTTCACTTTTTTTCACTTGTCACCGTCACAACTCAATTCAAACTGATTTTTTTGCACTGAATACGAGGCCGAACTACGCTATGGGGAATACCCTTCATTAGTATGGGAAAAACTCTTACGATCTGATGTAATTAGACATTTTTTGAGAACTCATTCGGTGGTGCGGTTTTTATGTCCGCAAGTGTATATAGTTATGACGTCGAAACCAAAGCCCAATCGTCCTAATGGAAGCACCCAGGACAACCAAGACCGAAAAAAGCACTCCAAGTTCTATTAAATGTCGAAGTTCTTATCAGTGTTATTTTCGATGACCGAGGCGTAGTGCACCGTACCTGAAGGTCGTACGGTCAATAAGGAGTATTGCTTTGAAGTTATGCACCGTTTACGAGAAGCATTACGAAAAAAAACTTCCGGAATTATGGAAAAACAATTCATGGCTTTTGCATCAGGATAATGCTCTTCATTCATCGTTGCTTATGAGAGATTTGGCCCCATGCGACTTTTTCCTGTTTTCAAAACTGAAGAGACGGAGATTTGCAACAATTAATGAAATAAAAACGGCATTGCTGAAAGAGCTCAACGTTATACCAAAAAGTGCTTATGAGAAGTGCTTCGAGAATTGGAAAGAAATATTAAACGATTCCCAAAGTTTCTAAAAAAATTTGCAGCGGTATTCTTCCTGTATGATGCGCACAATGAAATAGTTCCATAAATTCTAATTAAAAAACAACAATATTATCGGGGGTTTGCTTTTTTTCCATTTTTAAATATTCATACTCAAACTGAAGCAGTCCTTAAATTTAAGAAACTCCTCATCTTGACGAGTTAAATTTTTTAATTCATTACCTCATTTATATTACTCATAAACCATGCAAAAATTAAAATTGTTAAAAAAAAGAAACTTACCTTTTCATCACAACGGGTGCAATCATTGTTTAATCCCGTTCCAGGGTTCATCTTTCGCTGAACGTCTTTAATGAGATCTTCGCTGTATTCACTGCTTTTTTGAGATATTTTTTTTTTAGACAAGTTCAGCTGGCGTGATCGTTTTAAGCTTTCATATTGTTCTAAATACTCTAAATCATCGCTACTGACTTCATCTTCAGGCACAATGGTAACATAAATTATTGGCTCAGTGTCTAACCATTCAAAAACTTCGGGAAAATTGTATCGTATATCAGTGATTAGCTTCTCATACGCATTGGGTGTTTCCCTTAAACTTTTTTCAATTGAAAGACTTAAAGAATTCAAACATGGCTTATTGGTAAGCAAAAGATGATAGATTGTGATCTGTGCGTATAGTCGGGTATTAAAATTTGAACCCATTGTCCAAGGAAAAAGTAGGTCAATTAAGGAACTTTTAAAATTGTCATCCTTTTCATTTATGCTGCAGAACAAGAACGATATCGCAAACATAGAAACTTGACAGCTACTAGAAAGATTTCTTAAGTTCGTCATCTGTTCCATAAGATCCTTTTCAGATATTGTAAAAGCAGTTATAAATTCGTAAATATATGTGACATTCGTTTGATTGTTTTCATGAAGAATCGCAAATAAATAGTATTCATCCCAAGAAGGCTCTAATTGGTTTAGCTTCGCCAATGCTTGGGCGATTCTTAATTTTATACGATGATGTTTGGAATTTTCAAAGTACCGTGGTTTTTTCTCACTCATTCTTTTACTTTTACTAATTAGATCTTTCTTTAAGTCTAATCTTATGGATTCTTTTATATCAGTTAGACGACATAAAATACGCTTTCTTATTACATATGTTGACGTAGGTTTATTTATTTCTAGATTTTGAATGCCATAATTGTATTCAAGGCTGTAAAACAAACAATTATTTGAATTTAAGATATTTATTCGGTATGTTGAGAACCAACCGTGTATCTCCATTCAATGGTTCTCCAAATAAGATCCCGCGCATTATTATTTGATTTTTTTCAGAGTCACTTAATAAGATGCAGTCGGCAGCGTGAAATATACAACTTTCTATACAATCAACTGTCTGAATTGTGTCCAACATTTCATTTAAATATTTATAGAAAAGATGTGACTGGAAATGACCACAACATGTGAGAAAGTCGTCAAATCTTAAATAGAAAAAAGTCCGAATAATGGGGATAATTCAGATATTTTAATAGGAACGCACATGCATCTAAAAAAAATAAAAAAGAAGCATATAAAGCTAAGCTGCATCGAAATGCGAGGCTTGCTCATGAGCTGTACGACCAGAAAAAAAAGGAAGGACCTTAGGTTTCTTGGAAATAAAAAATAAACAGCACGAGAAATGGAGAAATGTTACTACAGAAATGACGTTTGAAAGTTTAATCAGAGATGCTGTCGAGCAGAATGAGCCATTCATCTTTGACAAAGTCAACATAACCACCCTCTGACCTAGACGAAAAAATATGGTTAGAGTAGAGCTTGCCCGATGAATGGGATTTCAGAATTGTTTGTCCGATCCACAAGAAAGAACATCCTTTTTATTTCGCCAACCATAGATGAGTAAATCACCTAAACATCACCTATAAAATATTTTCTTATTTTTTTTTGGCAACTTCGATGTATTTAAGGACTCCGTCTAACTATTCTCCATAGCTAAGCGCACCAACGACATCAGCGTAGAAATCAGACGCATGATAACAGGGTAAAGTAATTAATATATCATTTAAAAATTTAAACATTCACAACATATTTCCGTACGACAGCAGACAACATGAAATTGCATTGTGCTAATAGTTTTCTAATCGTTCTTCGTATTCATATAATGTGGCAACACTTGCAGAAAAAGTAAAAAAAAAAAAAACAAAATTAATTTACTCATGCTGAATAGAGAGAGACTGCCGGTTAGATCATTCGATGTTGAACTGTGAACCGAGAAAGTGGTGTGCGTAATTATTTCTCTTTTCTTTTTGCTTTTTAAATAGATTTAATTCCCAACGAGTGTATTTAGATGTTTGTTCATGCTTACAATCTCAGAAGTGGGATTAGTTTACCCCTTTACACGAAAATATACATTTTTACCATGGCGACCCTGCGTGAAAAAAAAGTAACAGTATATATATATGTATATATAACAGTAATGACGAGCGTTCCTAACACGGAAAATTAACCGAACGAGTGTTTCCCTAAAGACATACTTATATACCTTGAAAATATATATTCCTTCGCGACCACATAAGTTTTGTTTCCTTTCTTTTCCTTTTCTTGTCATTTTTCTCGTGTGTCTTTTGATTTTGCCTTAACGACAATGGACAACAAAATCCAGCAGAAATAACTGAAGAAGTTGATGGCGCCAATAATGAGGGTTAAAATAAAAGACAAAGAAAACGAGAGCTAGAGCTGTTAAAACGAGAGGTGGAAATACTGAAGAGAGGAAAAGAACTCATGCAACGAGAAAATAAAACGTTGCGACGAATATAGAAATATAGAAATATAGACGGCAAACGACAGAGGCCAGAGTTGACAGTCAAGAGTCTTAAGTACCTTTTAGTACTGTAAAAGATTTGCTTCCGATGTATGATGGCGGTCTGATGTTGGATATTTGGCTACAACAACTGACTAACTTGGGTAAAGTGTACAACCTGGATGACTGTACACTGCGAACGTTGATGCTTTCCAAAATAGAAGGCAAAGCTAGACAGTGGTTACACACGAAACCCAATTTTATAAATAAAGCATCGATGAGTTGAAACGACAAAAGACCGAATTGTTTGGCAGACGAGAGGACAAACTGGCAGTTCGAAGACGATTCGAGGTAAGAACTTGGAAGGCGAACGAGAGTTTTGTCGAATACTACAACGACAAAATATTACTAACCCATGGTCTCGACTTGGACGAAGAAGAATTGGTGGAATATATTATAGAGGGCATCCTAGATGAACACATCTGACTTTAGGCTCTAAATAGTTGCTATACTAGTCGCACACAGTTATTACGAGCTCTTGAAAAGGTGAAGCAAAAGAGGAACGCCCAGATCCAAAGTACATCGGGGCAGAGGCGGACAGGTGAGAGCTGCAAATCAAATACGAGGACCAAGTGCTACAGTTGTAATTCCCTGGGACACATGGCTAATGTTTGCCGAAAGCCGAAACGGAAACCAGGGGCATGCTATGTATGCGGCAAGCAGGGTCATTTCGCAACCACTTGCCCAGACAGAAAGACGTCGCAGGTACAGCGCATTCATCAAATTGGCTAGGATGAAGACGATTATGTAAGAAAGTATAAACTTATATTTAAAAATGAGAGTTATTTATATAATATTTACTTAGGAACACCGTAAGTCCTGTTAGTATGATACGGGAAATGTATTTACCCTCCGTTTTTAATGAAAGAATTTGTTTATATAAAAACGTTAATCTTTTTGGTATCAATAAAAACCCATTATCCACTAAAGGAAATATCAATTGTACTATAATTTTTGAAGATAAAGAAATAGAGACAAATTTGTTGGTGGTATCAGACCATACAATGGAATATCCCATGAACTTGGGCCGAGATTTTTTGAAGAAGGCTAATGTAAAAATTAAAATAGATAAGAAAGATTTAGAAAATGAATTTACAAATGAATGTATAAATATAATGAAAATTGAAATAGGTGATGTTTTGCAATCGAAAGATAATGAGTTTATAAATAATAATCATATTAGTTATGAAGATAATTTTTTTTTTTTTAATGTAATGTTTTATACAAATTATTTACATTGTGAACGTCCTGATAAACCAGAAAATAAGTGTACAATGAGATTGATCTTGGCTGATGAAAGGCCCTTCCACTGTTTCCCACGGCGATTATCGTATTACGAAAAAGGACAAGTTCAAATGATTTTAGTCGAAATACTAGAAAAGGGGGTTATAATATCTGATAGGGGTAGTGCTTTCATTTCAAAGAATTTTTCGGACTTTCTTGATGAAAATAACGTGAAACACTTTAAGATAGCAAAGGGATCACCCCAAAATAATGGGCAGGCAGAACGAGTTAATAGGAGCTTAGCGCCAATGATTGCTAAACTGACGTGTGCTGGTACTGTGCTTACACTAGATGGGATTTTGCCAAAGATTGAGTTTACAATGAATAATACAATCCATAGAAGTACCGGTACTACTCCAAGTGAATTATTATTTGGAGTTGCACAAAAGGGAATAATCATAGATTTCTTAAAAGAAACCCTAGAAAAAAGTCTAAAAAATGAAGAAATGTCAAATGAACGAGATTTAAAACAAATGAGAGAGAAAGCGAAACAAAAAAAAGTCAAAGGACAGGAATATACAATAATAAGAACCTTAAAGATCGAATGAGAGTACATAGAAAGTACGAAGAAGGGGATTATGTAATGGTGAAGAATTATGTTAGTACGCCTGGTGTATGCAGGAAAGTAACTCCAAAATTTAAAGGGCCATATAGGGTAGCAAAAGTTTTGTCAAATGATAGGTATCTGTTAAAGGATGTAGAAGGTTTTCAAATTAGCCAGATTCTGTATGAGGGAATATGGGAAGTGGCGAATATTAAACCATGGATAAACACTGAAACTGGTATAATCGGGACGATTAATGGCCAGTATGGCCGAATTGTGGCAACACTTGTAGAAAAAATAAAAAAACAAAATTAATTTACTCATGCTGAATGGAGAGAGACTGCCGGTTAGGTATGGATAAAGAATAAGAAAATTAATCATTCGACGTTGAACTGTGAGCCGAGAAAGTGGTGTGCATAATCATTTCTCTTTTCCTTTGCTTTTTAAATAGATTTAATTCCGAACGAGTGTTTTTAGATTTTTGTTCATGCTTACAATAGGAATATATGAATATGAAAATTTGGTCCATTTGGTAATTTGATAGACTTGGAAACATAAATAAAAAAAAATTTAACGGAACGTTTGAAAGGTAATTTCTGATTCACACACACACATTCGCGCAAAAGGTTCTGATGAAGAACTTCGTAAATATCTTAAAATATTAAGTGCAACCACTTTGGTTTCTCTAGATTATATAAACTTTGGTTACACTTACTCTGAGGCATACTGTCAAATCATGGTCTTTAAAAAGTCTACGTGTTATATTTCATAAGCTTGTTTAGGGAAGAGGAGGACATACTCGTATGCTATTGTTCATATGATGGAAAAGATGGCTTACGCAGTGGCATTGTGAACGTGAAAGAACATTTCTTAAGAATGGGAGATACACTATATAAAGGATTTGTACTCATGCCATTACATTAGTCCGAAAATAAGTTGGTTCTCTTGAACTATCAACTGGTAAGTAAAAAAGGGTCGTTCCCGGGAGCATTCGAAGAGTAAATCGAAGAAAACGACTTTGAATGTTTTCAATTCTGGCATACTAAAGCAGTGGGCGGATGTAGATCTACTAAACTAGGAGTACTGGTTGATCGTGGAGAATATCAAGTCTAGAGGACACTGGTTGCAATTACATGATTGATTCGTATTCGAACACGTTAAATTCTAGACAATTGTTGATGCATTAATTAGACAACCTATTGAGGTCATCTTCAAGAAGTGGTGAAGATATGCTTGAAAAAAATTTATATCATCAGTGTATAGTAGAGTAAGAGGGTTCAGTTTTTAATAGCTCTATCTAGATTTTTAAAGGTAGACCTGATGAGATCGGAATTGATTTTGCGAAAATTTTCTTTATGAAAGATGTATGAGAGAATTAAGAAAGAACGCTACTGAGGAAATATTGAGATCTGTCGTAAAAGAGGAGGGTATAGTATGTATATTTGATTAAGCAAGTAATTAAACATAGATGCTATTGGGTCTATAACTTCGTGCGGTTTGCTAAGAGATGGCGTAACTTGTATTATTCCATTGTTATTATTCCATTGGAACATGCATTGGAAAGCTACTGTCATTGTACGTCATTTCAGTATATGTCATTCATTTGAAGCGTAAACAACAATTTTTTTTTTTTTCACTCAAACATGTCGAACTTTGTGCCTGAAAAAGTGTTTTTGCGGGGAGTTCTTCTTCATTACTGAAAACTGCTCCCGAAAGTCATCGTATTTTGATGGAAGTTTATGGTGAACATGCGCTAGCTGAGCAAATGTGCCAAAAGTGGTTTGCACGATTTAAAAGTGGTGATTTTGGCTTGAAAAACGATGAACGTCCTGGGCAGCCAAAAAAGTTTGAAGATGAAGAACTGGAAGCATTACTCTATGAAGATTGTTGCCAAACACAAGAAGAGCTCGCAGAATCTTTGGGTGTCACTCAAGCAGTCATTTCAAAACGTTTAAGAGCAGCTGGATATATTCAAAAGCAAGGAAATTGGGTTCCACATGAACTCAAACCGAGAGACATCAAAAAGCGGTTTTGCTTGTCCGAAATGCTGCTGGAACGCCACAAAAGGAAGTCAACTAGCCAAATCAACGCCAAAGCCGAATATCCATGGCGCGAAGGTAATGCTCTGTATTTGGTGGGATCAGATGGGTGTGCTGTATTATGAGCTGCTAAAACCAGGTGAAACCATCAATGGACAACGCTACCGAACACAATTAATCCGTTTGAAGAGAGCAGTGGCCGAAAAACGCCCGGAATATGCGACACGAGGCAATAATTTTCCATCATGACAACGCTCGGCCCCACGTTACTATTCCGGTTAAGAACTATTTGGAAACCAGTGGATGGGAAGTCTTACCCCACCCGCTTTATAGCCCAGACCTTGCCCCTTCTGACTACCATTTGTTCCGATCGATGCAGAACGCCCTCACTGAAATACGGTTCACATCAGAGCAGAATATCAAAAATTGGCTTGATTCATTCTTGGCTGCCAAGCCGGCGCAGTTCTTTTGGGATGGGATCCAAAAATTACCAGAAAGATAGCAAAGAGTCATAGTTTCAGATGGGCAATACTTTGAATAATACTATTGTACATGTTTTTCTTAAATAAACGTTCACATTTTGAAAAAAAAAAAAAAACCGCACGAATTAAATTACATACCTAATATTATTTTGGCATAGACTTGAGCATGTTATTCGATCTAAGAAGAGACGTTCCTTAGTCGAATTGGTATTTGAAGCGATGAAAGAGGATTAATCATCTGATGGTGTCCACCTCAAAAGTTGCCGAAGTTAAAGATATCGTCGAAGGAGTCAGATAAGTGAGCTAATATGTAGATTGCTTCGAAAGCTAGTAGGAAGGATTCAATAGTTTGGACCATAACGTTCAGGGACGTGGGGTGAGTTTTTTTTGTAATTTAGATAAGGTGGAATTAAAATGTAGATTTCCAGTCAGACTCACGAATAGAGAGTAGTAGTAGTAGTAGTCTTCTACTGTTTTCGAAAGCGTATTAAATGTCTCATTGCACTTGATAAAAATTAGTTCTTATCACTAAGAGTTATAAACACAAGAAGTGAAAAGACAACGACATTTTTCTTATTCACGTGGCAAAAGTTCACTCATGCCAAAAATTCTGGATTCGTTAAGAAAACTCAAAATGAAATACTCTCCGAGAACCGCTGCATATTGTTCTGTATCCTCAGTTCTGGAACGAAGTCAGGAAAAGAACCAGTTAAAAATATTCACATTCTAAAGAAGACGCACAGAGGTGCTTTCTTTCAGCGCGAAAATAAAAAGAGAGTCAACAGGAAAATGAATGAATGCCAGCGAGGCATTGCAGAGAGAGAGAAAAAAAAAAAAAAACAGAAATGTTTTTACATACTTACATATGTTTTGACACATCTTTAGCCCGAATTTTTATTTCCGTCATTATACGATGCAATAACTCTGGGCTCATTTCACGCAATAGTTTCACAATATTATTAAGTGTTTCTACTCCCCCACTGTTTAAGAGGTATTCAACATTTTCTTTTTTTATACCTTTTTTGGTTACCACCCACTTATCGACAGATAATTCCCGTACAACGTCATTAAAACCCTCATCGCCACCAAGTTTTGCCACACAATATTCAACTATTTCTTCCACCGGTACCTCTGATTCCGTTATAAATTCTATATCAAAGTCATAATGCCTTTTGCAAAATTTTACTTGTTCGGATAATTTCAACGGTTTTAAGAAAGCAATACATATTCGAAACCATCCATGGTCATCTGAGTTAAGTTTTGTAAATGAATCTATCATATCCAGAATATTCTCATCGCTTAGAGATGCATTAAGTAAAATCAAACACACATTTTTGGAAATGAAAGGACGTGAAGTATGTTGAATTTTTGCTATCAAAGCTTCCAAAATTTTTTTAGGCAATTTGTCCCTGTTATTATACAATGCATCAAGAAAATTCATAAAATCGTTTAAAGCCAAATTAAGGATGTCTGACTCAAAAATTGAGACAAATATCTCGCGACAGTCAGCGCGTATATGACAATTTTGTATTTGACGAACTCTAGTGGCAATGTTAATTAAAAGCGCACACTGAATTGAACTCCATTGAATTTCTTTAATACGCAGAAGCCACAAATGCATTGGTACTGGTTTCCAAGCAATCCCCGAAAATACTTTTAAAAAGTTTTCTTGTTCACTTGGTTTAATTGTAAAGGCTTTCATATTGTTAACCGATGTTTCACCATACAGCCAGGTGTTATTGCTTGCACGTAAAAACTTTTCCAGAATCTGATTATCTAGTACCAAATGAGGAAAATCGTCATATAAGTAGTCTAGTGACCATCGTAAAACAAGGTTGTTGTTGTGGTTAAGCAATTGTAAGAGCAATATTCGAATCCACGGTGTCTTATTGCCTAAGAAGATGTTTTTAAGCATCTCCAGCGATGGAAGTATTAAGTGAGATTGTTTCTCTTCTAGATTCTCAAAAATGGTGAGATATATTAACCATGATTTTTGGAGATGGTTTGTCGATTCGTTAGACCAATAAAATAAATTATCGACATTGGCACATAGTGAACTATTTGATAGATGATTAATAATTTTACGGATAGTAAAGATGCCCAACTTGCGGTCATTACGGCAGTCAGAGCTAAGAAGCAATTTAATATACTCCCAGAACTTAGAACGCTCGTAAACGTTGCTTTTTTCAATGAAAACATCAATGTAAAAGACTATGCCAATCAAATTACTTGAAAGTATTTGATCTAGTATGACTTCAAGCAAATTTTCGCACTGGAATTTTTGAATCAGGAGCAACGAGCATTGAGCAAATTGCGCATGTACCTTTTCACTGGCCATATGTTGGGTTTGTAATAATCGTGTAATAAGTGCCAATGTACGAAGTTTATCAATGAGCATATTGATTGGTAGTGTGTTTAATATTTGCTTAATTATTTGTAAAACAATTATGATATCTTCCTTTAAAGTGTATTTCGAACATAGATCCTCGGCGAAATTTAGAACATCATCCATTGTTATTGTTGTTGAATGTTGAATATTTAAATGAAGAATTTTCAAAGTTCTTAGGAGTGTTGCCGGTTCTCGAAGTTCTTCAAACTCATTTTGAATTAATTGAAATAAGTCATTGGGGTCAGGTGCTTTAAAAACAACTGTTTTAGGGAAATTTGAATGGGATTCTTCCTGCAGAATGTATTCGTAAAATCCAATTGTCGATTCATTAAGATTTTTCAGTCTGAAATCCAATTTTAAATCCATTTTGTTGTTTTGCTCTGAAAGAAAAAGGAGAAAAAAGTTTTTGAGAAACATAATTTGAACCACCAAAAATCAATATTTTGCGATAGAGACAAAGAATAACACGAGAAGAGCTAAAGAAGATAAATTTTAAAGGCATCACTACCAACATTGAAATAGAATTTCATTGAAGGAATTTGCAAACGATCGGTAAGATCATTTAAAAGAGCTCCTTGGAGTTCGCTGCCGATTACAATAGCTTACGATTAATTCCAGATCAATTCCAGACTGATTACATACATACTGCTTAGTATCGAATTTGCAGTATTCTTGAGACTGAAGGATTTTTTTAAGGTTGTTACCCTGAGATATATGTACAGTTAAAAGCTGTCATTGATGTCTTATCGCCTTATTGAACTTGGAGGGAAAAGATATGAGTGAAAAATCTACTCTAGAAATGTTGACAATTTCAAAATGAGCACTAATACGTAAAAAGGTAGGAAGAAAACAAATTATTGAACCTCATAGACGCAATTTTGAGCTCTTTACTGTATTGGATTCTAACTATCTATTTGTGTAAATGTTACTGAATATTCGAATTTATGCAAGCATACTCGTATATGGGTTCCACAATACGAACTCTTCGGGAACCTTATATGAGCTACTTTGATATTAATCAGAATTCAAGTCATTTGGATCTATTCGGCATCTATTCAGAGTTGAAATAGAAAACATACCGAGCTGTTTATCCCTCTGATCTTCTTGGTTTTTGGTTCATTTCTTGATATTGGTAATCGGTGCTTGGAGCGGTTCACTAGTAGCTGACCATGCTTGTTGCCTCCTCTTCAGAATTTAACGGTTACGGACAACAAACCGTGGCAAACCTCTGTTAGATAGTGATACTTCAGCTTTATTCCATTATTTTAGTGATGTCTGGGTTTTCTGGTTTCTCTTTCGGTATGTGTTGCAAATGTTCTATTACGTAAAGTGCTTCATGTCGGTATCTCCAGAGTCCTGCAGAGAGCTATACAGGAAAATAAAAGCAAGTGCGGCAAGAGACTTTGGACCGAGAAAAATGAGTACAAAAGGATAGATATCTCCAAAGTCGACTGCTATGGAGAGAACATTTTTTTCTAATCAAGATCAGGCACAGAAAATCAGAGAAAATCATAAAAGAAACGTCTTCTTCTTTCTAAAGTTCCTCTCCGCTGCGGAGGTTCTATCGCATCGTTGAGTTACTTCCGCATATTTGACATCAATAACAGCCTTTGTCCCTCCACCGTTCCTCCTCTTTCAATCTTTTTTCTATGATTTTTAGATGCCGGAGCACGTGTTTAGGTTCAGTGGCTATTTCGCCTCATGGGTTGCATTCAACATATAGTATGAAGATTAAATTATTAGTGTAGATTGACTTGTTGTTTTTAAGACAACTATTCATCCCAAGATATTTGAGTTGAATTAAAAAAATAATGTCATTCGGACACGGCTGGTATTGAACCGCGAACTATCCGATTGGGAATCCAATACTCTACCACTTTAGCCACGGCCACGGCAAGCAGTAGCGACTCAATATAGCATTAAACCATTCTCGTTTTGATTTCCAAGTTAATTTCTCTGCTGCGAAATACTTTTATCACTTCACAGAAGACCGCCCTCGCTTGCTCTATTTTACACTCTATTTCTTTACTAGGGTTAGCGCTATTATTAATTATCCTTACTAAATACTTGAAATTGCTGACTCTTTCGATGTTCTTGTTATTTATTTTTAGCTAAAAGTTAAAATCGGTATTTGTTGTTTCCTAGTAAATATCATAAACTTTGTGTTCGCGGTGTAGTTCATAGTTGTTACTAACATTGTTGAGTCTATTCATCATATTAATTAACTTATTTATCGATACTAATATAGTAGCACCATCTGCGTATATGAAGTTATAAATATGGACTCAACTTTCTTTTGTTGCTTCTTTAAATATTTCTTCGGAGTACATATTGAAAAGTAATAGTATAGAATGCATCCTCTTCTCACTCCTCTGCGAATCTCTACTTCATCTGATTCTTCGTATTCCATTGCTATTTTTGTTTTCCGACCATAATGTAGGTTTTTGATCACTCTGCTGCCATTTATATCATTTATACGTTTACTTTCAAGGATTTCTATACTTCTGTTATCTACTTCTGGTATCTACGAAGCATACAAAAACGTCTTTGTTCATCTCCAAGCTTCGTTGAACTGGTATGTTAAAGGCGAATAGCGCCTAGCGGGTACCAAAGCCGTTTTTAAATCCAAATTGAGAGGAGCTCGTAATAACGTAACTTCTGCTGATAGTCACAACATCACAGAGTTCAGTTGGGCGTCAGACATTGTGCGATGAACAAGCACAGAATTTAAGTTCCTCAATGTTATCCCTAAGAGTGTTTCGGTGGTTCATCAAAAACAGATGTGCGGCCACAGCGAAACTCTGCTAACCAATGGTAAACGGTTGTGCGGGAAGCCGAATCAATCCCATGCACACCATCGAGAATGTGCTTGATTTTCTCACAGATTTTGCCACTCAAAAGCAAGGAAAGGATCACGGAGCGATACTCCTCTTTAACCATGGTGGCAAAAAACACACCAAGATGTTTTGAAATGGCTGTCAAAACAAAACTAAACGTCGGATTTGTCACCAATAGGCGGGCTAAAAGAGCTTATACTAAATGAT
The DNA here is from genome assembly GCA_907269105.1 of Volucella inanis. Lineage (NCBI taxonomy): Eukaryota > Metazoa > Arthropoda > Insecta > Diptera > Syrphidae > Volucella > Volucella inanis. The sequence continues at coordinate 158,467,615 of OU026155.1, forward strand.
GGTACCCTTGTTTTGGTTCAGTAGCGTCACCTATCCTCCAATCCGGATACTAAACAAAGAGCCCCCGTATTGTGTGCTACAAATAAATATTGCAATGGAGTCCTAGGAATTCAATAATATTTTGCAATCATTCAACGAGTTTGAGACTGAGTTGCGAAAACAGGTTCAATATTGCGAGTTCAAATGTGAATGTGGTAAACAATATGAAGAAAGAAGCTGAACTAAGAAATTAATGAAGATTGTATGTCGATTTTCAATGAAACGACAAACAAAAAAATTATTGAATGTTGTTTCATCTAAACCGGTTTTGGCAATGTATGATACGAGGTTACCAGTAATTGTTCAAACTGATTTATCTAAAGATGGATTGGGTTGTGTAATAATTCAGAATGGACACCCAAATCGTTTGCTTCTTGAAAATTAACGAATAATGAACAAAAGTGAGCACAAATTGAGAAAGAGCCCTTGGTTATTATTTTTAGGTGTCAACGTTTTCATTTTTTATCATACTCCATGGTATAATATTGTAGTATGGTCGTGAATTTACAGTTGAAAGTGATCAGAAACCATTGCAAGCGTTGGTTAAACGAGACATTAATAATGTGACAATGCGTCTTCAACGCATGTTTATATTTTTATTGAAATACCGCCGGGAAAATAAATGTTGACAGGTGTATTATGGTGTAAAATGGTTAAATCATGAACTGTTTGTGAAAAAATTCATCGGAACAATTTAAAAGAAACATTCATTTAATAAGAATCACCGAAATGATTATGTGGGACGTAATTTTTTTGCTTATATCGAGTCATACTTAAATTTCTTTATTTCTATTTTGCTAAATAACAAAACATCGAGTAACGTTATCGAACAAATTAATCGGGAATTCTTTAAAATTGGTTTCCCAGCAATTATTAAATGTGACAACAATCCGTTTGGATCTTAGGAACTTGATAACCATCCATCGGAATTTAACATTAAATTTAATTTTGCAAGTTCACGGTATCCTCAAAGGCGTGCCAATTGCGAATAATATTCATAAACGTTGCTATAAGGCAAATGATACTACAAAATTCCAGTATCGGATTGATTATTGATTAGAAACAGCTTAAGAGGAATTGATTTACGAAAAAGCAATTTTAAAGAAAAAGGAAAGGCAAAAATATTATTATAACCGGAGCGCTAAGTATAGGGTTTTCCAATAGGGACTTCATAACTTTAAATTTAATTTGTGAACGCACTCTTTCACTAATCATCAAACTGTCACTGTCAATTTATTCAGTAAACTCAACATTTTCATCATGGTAAAGTACACTAACGAGCAACGTCTGCAAATTATAAAAATTTTCTACAGATATTCGGAGTCAGTGACTGCAATCCTAAGAGCGTTAACTCCAATTTTCGGTAGTAATTCTCGCCCTATTAGACAGGCAATAACAAGTTAAGTGCAAAAATTTGAGTCTACATATTCGTTGTGTGATGTTGCCGTGTCAGTAAGACAACGGGTTGGTTGAAGTGTCGAAAATATCGCTGCCGTTCAGACGTCCGTAGCAAACGATCCAAATCAGTCAATTCCACGGCATTCTCAAGAATTGGACATTGCTCAGACCACATTATGGCGTATTTTGCGTAAGGATCTTGGTTTACATCCATACAAGATCAAGCTGACTCAAGAATTGAAGCCGATGGACCATTTAAAGCGACGTACGTTCTCCGATTCGGTTCTGGAGAAGATGCGCCAAGATGATGAATTTCATCGCAAAATCATCTTCAGTGACGAAGTTCATTTTTGGCTCAATGGGTTCGTCAATAAGCAAAATATGCGTTATTGGTCGGGTGAAAACCCACATTTGCTTCATGAATCAGCACTTCATCCACAAAAAATAACTGTTTGACGCGGTTCGAATGCCGGCGGCGTTATTGGGCCATATTTTTTCGTCGACGATAACGATCGTCACGTTACTGTGAATGGTCAGCGTTATCGCGCCATGATCACCGATTATTTTTGGCCCGAATTGGAAGATATGGACTTGGACGACATGTGGTTTTAACAGGATGGTGCCACACAGCATACGCTACAATCGAATTATTGAAGAGTAAGTATGGTGAGGGTGTTATCTCAAGATATTGGCCAGTCGATTGGCCGCTTGACTATTTTCTGTGGGGCTACGTTAGGTCATTGGTTTATGCCAACACGCCGACAACGTTGGAAGAGCTCAGAGCCAATATTGAACGCGAAATAGCGGCCATTTCGGCCAAAATGTGTGGCCGAGTCGTTGAAAATTGGGTCCAACGAATCAACCGCTGCAAACGTGCCCGCGGGGGCCATATGAACGAAGTCGAGTTCCATTCATAAATGTTTTGATTGTACTTCAAGATAATAATAAAATTTTTGAAATATCTCAAATGGTTTGCATTTTATTTTAAAAAAAAAGTTGTCAAGTCGTTATTAGAAAACCCTATATTTATCGGGATTAAAAACTGGAGGTTTGATTAACAAAAAAAAAAAAAAAAAAAAAAAGCAAGAGTGGCACTATGGAACTATAATCGGAATATTTAATGATCGACCATACATATATAATTCGTAAAAATTATGACAATCATTTCAGACGTAATTGCAGGCTTTTTGCTTAAAAAAAAATTGATTTTAATGCCATGATTTATTATTTGCAGAAAATATTAAATATAACTGAGAACAGTGTCACCTAAAAATACTTCTCACTCGGAAAACAATGCTTCTAATGAGCAAAATTGTAATGTGGAAGAAACACCGCTGCCAGTACTCATAGGTGATTCGACAAAAGATAATGAGTATATCACTGCTGGTAGTAGTGAATCTGAAGCAATTTCTAATAGTGAAATTATTCCAGCTGTGTCTATGAGAAATTTCACTGCAACACGAAGTGGTCAGGTAATTAAACCACCTAAGAGATATGTTTTTGATGATTAATGGTGCACAGGTAGTTTTAAGTAATTGTTAAATTACAATAATTATAATAATAATTGAAAGCGTGTAATAAATGTGAGCTGTTACAACTTATGCTGATTGTCACTACCAAAGACACTACAGAGTTCAGTCGATCGTCAGACATTGTGCAACGAATATCAAATAAATTTTGTGTAAATAAGTTAATAATGGACGACACATTACAGAGCTAATATCATTTTCAAGTTTATTATTTTTCGGAAGATCTTTAGCGTATGGCTTAGCATCAAATGTGCTGCAATTCACCAACACATCACATCGAAATCAATCGAGCAAGGAAAGCTATTATTCAAGGTAATGGAGGTGTTCTGCCGTAGATGTGATGTTCAGAAGTTTTTCTAAAGAAAGTTACTAAGATTGAGGTGAAATATGTAGGAGGTTAAAATAAAGTGTATACTTAAACATCTTGTAGGGCGTTATCAGTGTAGTTTTCGACAGTATATCCACCACCGATAAGATATTCGACTCAGACTTCGGATAAAACCAAATCAAGCTAAACTTTACCGTCTTGCTGCTGCTTCATAAAGGACGACTTTTAAACTTAAAAAATATAGGTATACTTGGAAGGATTGTCCGCAACTTACATGTCAACATGTAATATTAGTCCATTTGCATCTAATGAAAGAAATGCTGCAAAAATTTGTTTGGTGATAAATAAGACAACACAAAAATTTACATAATTGTTTTAGACAACCAAAGACACTAAATTCAAATGACTCGAACAGGATCCCACAAAATCAAAAGCTTTAATCCCGAGGTGGTAGAGGACCCTGTTGATATTGTAGCAACACTACCGTAAAAATTAAGTGAAAAATCACTCTTCCTAATTTTTTTTTTTTTTTTTTTACTAAGGCAACTGAAAACTATCATGAACATGTAGAAAATTCTCTGCAAGATCAATTCTAGTATAAGGTTTAGAAGCAAGGCAGATGGACATTGCTTTGATTGTTTTTGAGAGAAAAAATTGGCTCCATTTGTATAGACGTGATTTGCAACGCACTGAGTCAAGGCAAACGGTGACTTCGAACTTAACTTGGGGTGCAAAAATGTAGGAATTAGAGTGAGATAGTGCTAAATGGAGATTGCTATTGGTTTATTTGTTAAGGCTTATTGAACCGCCACATTATTTAAGTTAAGTAATTTGACGCCAGCGAAATTCTTGCTGTGCCGGGCACTGTACATTTTGACCAAGGAGCTCGCAAATTCGATTAAATCTACCGACAGCGATATTAGAGTACACACTAGAACCTTTTAGATTTATTACTAAATTTGTCCAACTATAGGAAGTTTGTCGATAATAAGGCTCCTCTCAAATTTCTTTCCCAGAAACAAGACGACAAAACAGAAATAGTTTCTGAAGATCAAGGGATTCGTGAGATACTGATTTTTAATTGCTTCAGACAAATGTCTTACAAATTGGCAAATTTAAATGTAATGCAACAACTGAGAGGCAAAGTACCAAATTAAATAAAATTAGAAACAAAATTCAAATTACCTACAAAATTTGAACCAAATCCGTACTCACCACTGGTTTCGAGAAATTTCCAGATAAAAGTCCTGAGACGTCATTAACGTTAATTTGAGATTTGAATCCTCTCAGTTGCAGTGCTTACAAATCCCACGCTGTATTAAACTCTACTAAATATGCTACGACAACAAATTTGTTGATTATCTAAAAAATACCAAATATTCCGTAACATCTAAGGGTAAACAAAGAAATGTCAAAAATCTCAACACGTTATGTCAATTTATTTTTATGCCATCAGTGCAGGGATGGTTGGAGTCATTTAAGAAGTCTCTTAGAATATTTAAAATTTTTAATGGATAATATGTATTTAGAAAGTGTTAACAGACAAAATATATTGAAAATCTATAAGTTGTAAATAGATGGACAATATAAAGATAAATATATCAGAATATATTCAGACATGTCTAAGCTTAGACTTCTGAAAGTCTAAGACGTCTGAAAGTTTATGATATTATATAGAAAACCGCTCGTTTCATTAAACTTGATTTGTTTTTTTTTTTTTGAATTTTTCTTGGAAAAAAATAAACAAAAACAAAAATTATATAAAAGACAATTGACTTTTGTCTGTGCAAAACAGTCTCAAATCCGTTCACTTGCTTTTTAACGAATTTTATTTTGACTCCTCCAAATTTGACTACATTTACACAATTAGTCCAAAATACGATATACGCGAACGGACCTAATGTATACGCTGAATTACAAGAGATCATGAGAGTTGTTTTTAATATAAAAAATATTGTTGACGCAAATTTTATTGGAAATACGTGTAGCTATATGTAGTCGTACCACGTCTTAATATATTCAGGCGAATGACAACAGTAGTTGTTTGTAAGCGATACAATTAAAAACGTTTCAGAAGTTCCACAGCTACTTGTCAAATATAGATCAGTCGTGTCACATTTAAGACATAGTACCTTTGCAATGGAAAAAACTCAGGAACATGCAAAGACAAATGAGATCAATACTATGAAAGCTAAAATAAGATGTTACCACACGATGGAATTCTTCATTGAGAGTAAAGGAGCCATTGTCAGATATTATTAATTGTTATATCTTTACTAAATTCTCCGCAGTTCTTAAATGCATCAGAATGGGGGATAATACCTGACTGCATAGCAATTCTGAAGCCAGTAGAAACCACCATCACAGAAACCGTGTCGATGATAATACCGTAAAATGTTTGTGTGGGTCCAAACGATAGAACTTGTTTCTCTCAATTGTGTAATTCAGTACTACTTCAATTTACGATTCAATCGCTTTTCCCAATCACTCTTAATTAAATCACTTAATCACTTCTATTAATTCACCTTGCAAATTTCACTTTATAACTGTCTTCACCTCTATTTGATACTGGTATTTATATTCACTGCCATCTTTCGAGAACAACGACCTTCCCAATCTTGTTCTAATTTTGAGGATTTTCCTTTCTTACGCAAAGGATTAAGCAGCCACACCAGATCTTCTTCGTTGAACTCAAAACAGTCCGCCTTGATGTCGTACCTTCATGCGGTTGCTAGCTAGATTCATCTTTTCTCGGGTCTTTTCATGCAATTTATTAATTCTGCTGCGGAAGTCGTCAACGTAGTCGTTCACCTTCTTCGGCTCCGTAGGTAAGGATCCGAACTATGTCCTGTTGAATTATGGACCGAGTTTCGGAAGGCTATTAAAAAGAGGGGTATGTGTCAATCCCAGTCCTGCTGGCAGTTGCTGCTGGCCTTAGACACATGCTCATTAAAGGTCCGATTAAATCGCTCGACCATTACATCAGATTGAGGAAGTAGTGGCGTTGTCCTTGTCTTCCTGATTTCCAGATATTGGCTCACTTCCTGGAAGACTTTTAATTCAAAGTTTTGCCTTTGATTAGAGTCTAGCTTCAGGTTGTTGACTCTCTATTCTGCTACGGTCTTAGCCTCTGGATTTGGGTTGGCAAACTTTTCCGGTCATTTAAGGAAGTAATCCATGAACACGAGGATGTATTGGTTCCCATTAAAGATTTCGGCAACTGGATTGGAGCAGTGATCTCTCAAGTTCATGATGGTCAAGAGCAAGTGGTTGCATATTACCGTAAGGTACTCTCCAGACCTGAAAAGAACTACTGCGTAAATTCGCGCGAGCTTCTGGCTTTAATTCTAGCTACGAAACATATTATTAAGTACCTCAGCGGCCAAAAGTTTATTCTTCGGACAGACTACGTAGCTCTGAAATGGCTACTACGATTTAAGAACCGTGAAAACCAAATTGCGAGATGGATCGAGGCTACGACTTCGAAGAGCAACACCGTAAAGGAAAACTCCACTCAAACGCTGATGGTCTCTCATGTGGAGTCAAATGTAAACACTGCAACCGTAAAGAAGCGAAAGAACAGGCCACTATCCAAACGATCAGGTCTGATCCAATTGAGGGTTAAAGTACAGACAAAATCCGTTCCTCAAAACATTCAGATAATGACATCGAACCAATACTGGCCTGGATGAAACAGTGCTTCTTACTCTTATTATTTATTTTTTATTTATTTACATTTTAAATTTACATCAATTTACCCGGAAAGCAAAGTGCTTATCTGCAGGTGGTTATTAGCATTGGTATCATTTGTTGGTTTTGAGGTGATTTAAAATAATATCTCAATTTCATTATATATTGTAAAAGAATAGCATTATTACTTTATGTAGATATACAATTAACTAAATTCATTATTGGTGATTATTCTACTTTACAAATTATAGTACATCGAAATAAATAAGTTTTTTAATTCTTTTTTTCGTTTTCCAAGGTTAGGAATGTATTTCAAAGATTAAGGAAGTTTGTTCATAAGTATTGGAATAGCATAGCGTAGTTCTCGTTTTTCATAAATGTTGGATGTTTCTGGTAATTCTAGCATTCCTTGGGCTTGTCTTTTAGTGTTTTGCCTATGACGTATATAGGTTACAGAAATCTCTGATCATCCATATAGTGTATGAGTGTTGTCATCTGAAATATTGCGTTGGCGTCTAAGACTTTAAAAGATGTGTAAGCAGGTCTAAAAATTTTAAATAGACGATGTTAAAGATTCAATATTATATTAATATGGGTTTTCTCCGCGTTTCCCTAAGCCAGAATCCGATATCTGATTCTTGATTCTGCTAGCGAGTAGTACACTTGTTTTGCACTTCAAAATGGGAATATTTTTTAAGGTATACCATCGCAAAGAGCGATGTATTCAACCCCACGAGTTGAAGACGTGGGGTATTTATATGCTCTCGCCATAAAAGGTGTTCATCTATACTTATCCCGAGGTATTTCATGCTTTTAACTACTTCAATTTCTTTATTGTTGGCTGGCAATGGGCAGTGTTCGTTTCGGTGATATATTTGAACAATATATTCTCGCTTAGAGGGGGTGCGTATGTGCATTACTTTTGTCTTGGTCGCATTTATTAGAAGGCCTTTATCATGACACCATTTAGAGACTGTGTTAAATTCTTCTTGCAATATTTCCACCGCAGAGTTTAAACATTTGAGTCTTACCACAATTGCTATGTCATTAGCGTAGGCACAGGCAGTACTTTTTTTGAATAAGCGCAAGAGTTCGTTTGTATAGAGGATAAATAACAACGGGCCAAATTTAGAGCCTTGTGGTACACCGTATTCACTTGGTTTTTCCTCGCTCATTTTTTCTGAGACCTTAACTGTTATGGTTCTATCTTTCAAATAGCTCTTAAGCCAGTTTGCCATTATTCCTTTCAAACCTATTTTACTGAGGCTTTCGATTAGCTTTTCATGCATTAGTGTATCGAACGCTTTACTGAAATCGATAAATAGCACGAAAACATGATGATTTCTGTTCAGACCGGCATTAACAGTATTGGTAAACTCGCCTATTAACATTCCAGTACTTTTATTTTTCTGAAAACCGTATTGGTTTGGATGTATTATTTGGTACTTGGTTATAAAACTGTTAAGTCGATTAACAATTACCTCCTCCGTACACTTTTCAACAACTGACAAAATTGCGATTAGCCTATAGTTTTCAGTGTCATTTTTGGTTCCTCCCTTGTATATTGGTTGAATAATCGATGTTTTCATCAGCCTTGGAACAATGCATTGATTTATACTTTGGCTAACGTTTGTCTTTATAACAGGAGCTAGATAGACTGCATTTATTTTTAAATCAATTGGTCTAATGTTATCGGCTCCAGTACATTTATTGCAGTTCAATTGATACATCATTTCATAAATTTCCGCTTCGGTTGCTTCTTCTACGTAAATACTTTGCTGTAGTTCCCACTTTTCATGGTTTAAAGTTCTTACATTACACACATGCATACTCTTTGTAGGTAGGTTTGAGAATTGCTCCGCAAATTTCTTGGCCGTTTCATTCAAGTCATTCAAGAGAAAATGGGAAAGTGCAGATGGAACAATATACTAAATGCAACTACTCGTGACACGGTCTAGAGTCAGCCAAGAACTCTATGAAATACACGACAGAATCTCAGGAGGCCATTAGCTAAGCGTTAAACAAGATGTCGAGAATTGGTGCAAAAAGTGCATAAGGTGAGGGTTCAAAAGCGAGTCCATAGGATGATTGCAACAATAAATTGTCGGAGCACCATTCGTATGAATAGCTATCCACATCGCTGACATGATACACCCTTGTTTTCATGGATTACTTCAGTAAGTGGCGGGAAAAGTTTGCTATCCCAAATTAAGAGGTTATAACCGTAGCAGAAGAGATAGTCAACAACTTGGTGATCAGATTTGGGGTCCCAAGGGCGAAACTTTGAATCAAAAGCCTTCCAGGAAGTAAGCCAATATCTAGTAATAAGTAATGATGGAATGGTCGAGCATTTAATAGGACCCTGAATAGGACATATGCCATCCGAGATCGTATTTGGTCAAACAGTCCTGTTGCCTAGTGAAACAGCTCCACCTACGGACCCAAAAGAGGACGATTGAGGTGAACGATTCCAAGAAAATACCAGAGAAAATATGAATCTAGTGCAATTAGTGCAATCGCATAAAGACTAGGTACGATATCAAAGCGAAGTCTTCCGGCTTCAACGACGGAGATCTAACGTGACTGTTCAATCCTTTGCATAAGAAAGGCATATCACCAAAATTGCAACAGGATTGGCAAGGTCCATGCAATGTGATAATACGAGTTAATGACATTGTCTACCAGATTCAGCGTGGGGATCGGGGAAAATTTAATGTGGTTCATTTGGATAGAATTTATCATTTCAACAGGACGGTGAACGTCTCATGAGAAGTCCATCTTATGTTTCCATTACGGCCCTCCATAATAAATAAATTTAATAATAACAAAAAAAACTTGGTTAATAAGGTGAGGTAAGCTTAACTTTGAGTGGTAGGCGGATCGGTGATGCAGGATCGGGGATGCAGGATCGGGGATGCAGGATCGGGGATGCAGGATCGGGGATGCAGGATCGGGGATGCAGGATCGGGGATGCAGGATCGGGGATGCAGGATCGGGGAAGCAGGATCGGGGATGCAGGATCGGGGATGCAGGATCGGGGATGCAGGATCGGGGATGCAGGATCGGGGATGCAGGATCGGGGACGCAGGATCGGGGATGCAGGATAATAATAATAATGAATAATGTAGTGGCATTAGAGCTCCACTACTGCAACATTATCGTAAGCAAATACAAAAAAAAAAAAAAATGATACGTTGAAAACCTTGGGGTCTAACTCAGGCTTTGGCTGGGAAATTCATTCTCAGAGTTGTTTTTGGGGGTGGACCTTATCAATTCAGCTGACTTTCGTGCACAAAAATTTCTGCCTTTGACTATTGAGAAGGCTTGTTGTCTATAGACTAATCGAGAACTTATGACAGGATGGAGTAATGGTTTTATTTGGAGTGACTTTTTCTTATTTCTGTCTTAGTTGGACTTAAATTAAAATCAGTTTTAATTATTATTCATACATTTAGTTTTTATTGGTTTAAAACGACAAACTAAATTCATATTCATAACGACAAACCAAAATTTACATAACTTCTTTATTACACTAAATATTAAATTTAATTAAAGTATTTACTAAGTATCTAAAAGTATCTTAGAAAGAGGGTAAGCTATTCCACTGCTTAATGACATAAACGAAAAACTGACGCTCTGAGTTTCTGCAAGTGAACCTTGGTTGCAGTATTATAAAAGACCGAGATGAGTTAGTAAAATGTATTTTTTGAATTAGATAAAATGATTTTGTTCAATATTTTAAGGGAAAGATATATGTGTAATATGTGTAAAGATGACAGCCTATGTAGTATGTTACATGTGTAGTTTGAAATTTGGTCATATCGTTGGAGATTGTATACATACCAAGTTATATTATTGAACGCCACAGTTAGATTTCTTATCGTTTCTGAGTTATGGCTAGTAAACAATTGGCACCCATATGTTATCATAGGAAGGATTAATGTTTTTGTCAACCTAAGTCGAACGTGTTGAGGGGTAACTTGCTTCGAAAGTGAAAGATTCCGTAAGGATCCATATATTTTCCCAACAACAGAAATAAATAAATAAATAAAATGCCTAAGTTTATAGCTTTATCGACATATTCAATTTGTTCGTTTCTGAGATATACTGCAGGAAATTAGCTATTATCAAGTTTATTTCTATAAATAAGTAAACATTTGGATTTATGTGGATTGAGGTGAAGTCTATTTGTATCTTCAATTATGCCTAACTTGCAGTTTATTCGAGCTTGAGCATCGTCAGCATACAAATCGATTGAAGAGTATTCAGATTGGAGTGGAAGATCATTAATAAAGATCGTGAATAAGAGTGAACCAAGTATGGATCCCTAAGGAACCCCACCGAAAAGATTTAAAGGATGGGACATTTTATTATCAATAATAACAGCTTGGCTTCTTTCACTAATGTATAATAAATTCAGTTTTGCAGTTTTGTGTGTGAAAACCGAAACTGTTGTATTAGTTTTTAATAAGTCTTATGATTAATTTTGTCGAATGAGTTCGAAAAATCTAAGAGAACTAAAAATTAAACCAAGTCATTATCCATAGCATTTCTAAAATCGTCTGAAATCTTAAAAGTAGCGGATACACAACTGTGGTTTGTCTAAAACCAGATTGATTTTCACTTAAGAGTTTGAATGTCTTTAAAAAGGTTGAAATTTGATTGTGTAAAATTGTTTCCAGTATGTTTGACAGAAATGACAAAATTGAGATTGGCCTAAACTCTTTTTGAGATAAACGATTGGTTGGTTTTTTAAAGACTGGTATAACTTTAGCTACTTTCCAAAAGGATGGAAAAGAAGACGTTGTTATTACAGTATTAAAAACATGTGTAAGTACAGGAATAATGTGGAGCTATGATCATTTTGATGATCAGCCAATAGCTGATGATTTTATTTTAAGTACAGCACTTAACACATCCGCATCATCCACTTTTTGAAATTGAAAGGAATGTCCACTACCGGGGTCAACAACCCGATAATTTTCATTTGCTTCATCAGTGCTTTGCACAGGGTCAAAAACCAGCAAAATCCCATTCAACGAACCACTAAAAATTTGAGAATCATCAATTTCAGGGTCAACAACCTGAAAAGATTCATCTACAAGTAAAGTATTTTGATTACTACTGCTTTGAACTTTGGAGAAATGTTCATTTAAATAGTTGTTACATACATCCAGGAAACAATGTTCTCTTTGTCGACCAACACCAAGCTCTCGAATATTTTTCCATAAGGGTTTTGATGGTATGTTTTTTTTTTTTTAAGCGTTTTGAATACGATTTGCTTCTTTTACTTTCTTGCACATATTGTTTCGTATGACTCGAAAGGTAGAGAGTGATTCAGGAACGCGAAAACGCTTCCTACATGCGATGGATCCCTTTGATCCCTTTGCTTAATAGAATTTAGTATGTCAGCCGTAAACCAAGATTTTCTTTCCATACCAGAAAGTTTTGTTTTCAGCGGTACATGCATATTAAATAGTTGGTTTACTACAGTTTGAATAAAATCAACTTGATCGTCTGGTGATGCCATTGAATAAATCATTTGCCAGTTTATTTCTTGAATATTATTTTCTAGGGTATTTACATTAACAGCCTTAAAGTCCCTATACTCTTAGACTCTTGATTTAACCTGTGGAGTAACTTTTAAAGTCGTAAACATTAAATCATGCCTTGAGAATGCAGATGCCTCAAGTTGAGAATAAAGCAGAACTTTGCCGATATTATTGACACAAAATAAATCTAACAATGTAGAAGTATTTGATGAGAAATGTGTAGGATTTACAGTGTTGACTATTGATAAGCCAACACTTTTTATTTTAGTGAAAAATCTAAGTGAAGTATCTTTCTGAATCTGAATCTGAAATCTCCACAAAGGATTACTTCTGGGTAAAGAGACGAGAAGCGCTAAAGCTCAAAAAATAACTTGGAAAAGTCAATATGTTTATTGGGAAGATAAATAACTCCAAGCAAACAAGTGCTAAATCCGTTTGGAATATCAATGAAACAATATTCAAACAAAGATGACGCGTCTGATTTTACAACTGGTTTAAAATGTATGCTGTCTCCTATATAAATTGCTGTACTACCACCTACATGATTACATCCGTCTGCACGCATTTATTTGTAACCAGATAAACTGTATACAACATCTTTTATTTCAGTTTGAAACCAAGTTTCAGAAACACATATAACATCTAAATTTTGACCCCACAAACACATCACTAAATTCATCTATTTTTGCATTCAAGCTTTGAATTTATCACCTTGATCAAAAATCAAAATTTTAAAATTAAAAATACAAGTTTATTCATCTAAATCTTTATTGTTCCTTTCAAAATAATTCCCATTGACAATCCTCGAAACATTTTTTATATTCGGTTGTCGGTATGTCCATTAGTGCTTCCTCAGATTTTTCCATTATTTCCTCTTGGCTGCTGAAACGCCTTCTCCGTAGTGGTTCTTATTTAACTCGATTGAACCGAAATCAGGTTCACAGGGAGCCAAATCAGGTGAATTCGGTGGCTGCTGGATGGTATTTGTTGCATTTTTCGTCAAAAAAGTACGAATATTGATGACACTTTGCGACGGTGCGTTATCACGGCGCAAAATCCACGAGTTCACGCAAACGTCTCGTAACGCTTAAATAATACTCTTTGCTTACTGTCTGGCCTTCGGGAAAAAATTCATGATGCACTACATCGTTGTAATCCATGAAAACCGTGAGCATTGCCCTTTTTTGACTGAAAACGACGTGGTTTTTTTTGGTTTCGGCCCATTTGGTAAACGACAGTCATTTGCCTGATGTCTAAATTGCGTGCCGTACTCATAAACCCACGTCTCGTCTCTAGTAATGATTCTTTTAATAAATGTGGGATCAGATTCAGCCTCCCAAATCATCTCTTTTGCGACGTCAACACGATCTCTTTTTTGCATGAAATTGAGTTTATTTTGTGCACCAACCTTGCTGCTACACGACGGAAACTTAAATCATTTACCAAAATGTCTTGGACGGATCCATAGGCAATGTTCAAGTTCTGCGATATCTCTCTGATGGTTAATTTGCAGTTATTGACCAACATTTCTTTTACTACATCAGTGTTTTCGATGTCGATGGTCTGCCACTGCGTTCATCATCTTCGATTGACCCACGACCACTTTTGAACCGCTCGTGAAACTGGTAAACGACCGTTTTCTTAGAAAAATCATTGCCGAAACACTTTTCCAGCATTTCCAACGTACGCGCACCATTCAATCCTTTTCTTACGCAAAATTTAATAGAAGTTCGTTGTTGCAAATTTAAATTCATTTCTAAAATTGTAAAAAATCACCAACACACACAGAGATAGATGTACTCTTGGCTACGATGCTTTTGCAAATGTCGAGGCATGACGCTAATTTTTAGAGGGAATTTCAACAAAAGATGTATCAACTTAAAAAAAAAAAAGCAGAACTCAAATGGGAAGAATACGAGCACCACACGGTGGTTATTCCGTTTTTTTTTTTTTTTATCAAGGTGGTATATGACAAACTTTTAGTCCATCACATTGTATGCACAAAATTTCAAGCATAACTCGCAGTTTGTCGCCTCCATACTAGTCATTTTCATAAAACATAAAATTAACCTTACAAATCTTCAAAAGAATGATTACACACCAAAGACAGAGACGGTCTTTCAGAGCGTGCAACTTTTTCCAGAACCTGTTTACACTTTTTGGTATACCGAGTTAAGTTAGGCCGTTATCAGCACTTCCCTGGACAGCATGGCTATTTTCCTGGAGATAAGACAATCTCTGTTATTTTCCACTTCACCAAAATTTAATGCAGGTTGGCCAACCTAACGTGTCGTGAGAGGATTTACAAAAGTCGATGTTAGTTAGATCTAACATCTTCTGGATTAAGGCCTAAAACGTTGAGGCAACTCAATACAAATAACGTTTTGGTTTAGTTGTCCAGAATCCCTTCCCCGGTTTTAAGAAAAAAGTGAATTACATTCTCATTTTTATTAGTTCGCCGTTGTTAAACTGACTTACTATTTAGCTTTATGTTCAATGCTCAATGCGATCTTTTCACCTCCTATTTCGATAAGACAGTCAAAGTTAAAAGCTTAAAGGAACTAAAAATCTCTTTTTATTTATTTATTTATTTTTTTTTTTTTTAGAAAAATGAGCTACAAATAAAGATTAAAAAAAAAAAAAAAATAAATAAATAACTAACAGAAAACATAATATTCTATAGGTCTGGACGCTACAGCTCAACTAATAGAATCTGTGTACTATACGTACTCAACACGCAAGTCTTTCAACTGTCAACCGAAATTATCCTTTAGCATTTTCATATCCCAGGCAAAGGAGTAAAACTTTGAACGGCTTCTCCAGAGATTTGAGCAACATTATCCCTCTTTAGCAAAACAGAGCACGAAAGCTCTCTATCAAATGCTACAACAGCAGAAGCTAGAGAAGAAAATATGCAATAATAAACTCTCCCGGTATCTTTCGCTCTCCGCAGGATATTACTTTGCCTGATGGTGTACCAAGAAAAAAAAAAAAAAAAAAAAAAAAAATAATAAAAATAATAATAAAAAGTAAAAGAAAGACAACTGTCGATGATGCTGCTATCGTTGGTAGCTTGCTACCGTAAGAGATGCTTTCATCGAATCATGTCTTCTTTAGGATAACACGCACAATAGTCGGAGTTTGTGCGGTCTTCTGTTCGCTTCTCTGGGGCTTCGAATGCTCTCGGTTCTCTGTTTTTTCTTTTGAGTTTTTCCCTATTTTTTTCAATGGAAAATAGTAATAAATTAATTAAAAAAAATAATTATAATAAAAAGGATAAAAACGAATGTAATTTAAAAAAAAATATTATGTAAAAAAAACCATCGAAAATTCTATGTTAAAAAAAAGAAAATAGTTCAAAATGCATAGGCGCGATTTAAGAAAAAAACCGCTATTGTTCGTACTTCCGTACTATGAGTTCTTTTTTTGAAATTCATTGTGAAAAAAACCATTCTAGCCGCCGCCGCCGCAGAAAAGCACACTAATAGTTGAAAAAAAAAAAAAAAAAAAAAAAAAATACATATATCCATCTGCTTACTGCCTTACTTTCATACCAAAACCGAGAAGAAAATCGAAGCGAACGAACGAGGAATCATGTGTGGGTGTTGCGTTAAAAAAAACCAACAAAAACGGTCTCAAGTAATTCGGCACTAGTTCTCGGTCGGTTTTTCGGTTGGCGGTTGTTGTTGTTGTTGTTTTTTTTTTGTATTTTTTTCCTTCTTCTGCCCATCTTGTGTGGATATTCGTGGATTCGTGCTCCGTGCGTCCTGTCCTTCATTTCCTCCAGGAATCATTTCAATTTTCATCGTGTGACTTTCATTGAGAAGACAAACAGAAAAAAAGATTCACTAAAGAAAATTCCGAAAATTCACTGTAGGGGTTTTTCGCAATCGCCATTAAACAATTTTTTGTTTTCCTTTCCCATCTTTGTGTTCCTCACTTTAATTATTTTTTTCCTGATTTGATTTCCTTTCGGTTTTGTGGAAAAGCAAGTGTTTAAGTTTACGAGTATGTATTCGGTTTTGTACGATTATCGTGCATAATAATGACCGTACCGGAAATCCCTTAGTGTTAGCACAGTGACATTAACGGTTAACCATGTGCGGTTCGCTTTAATTTAAATTCGATTCATATAAGAAAATTAAAAAAAAATTTGTATATAAGAAATTAAGAAAAAAGAAAAAACACAACCTTTTGTAAAAAACAAGAACGGATTCAAAATTCTTGTTATAATGCCAATGTGAAGTAGTGTAGGAGTATAATAATGAAAAGTACTGAACCGGGTAAATTGTTTTTACGTAACTTAAGTGCTGGCTTAAAAATGATAAAACAGATGTTTCCATTTTTCAACTTCAAATCGTTGTATTTGTGAAATTCTAAATACTCAACCAAAACATAGACTTCAAATTTCTAAATGAATAGAAAATTAATAAAAAAAAACACTGCCGTGTAGAAAATCCTTTTCCCTTATTAAATAAAAAAAATGTACTTAATTAAATCAATGTATGAAATAAAAAGAAAATAAATAAATATGTATGTATGTATTAAATACAAAATATAGTGACAATTATAAAGATTTATAAAACTCATTTGTAAATGTCGGAAGTAATATATATTCAGTAGTACATAGGTAATTGAATTTAAATATTAAATATTTATTATTTGGAAAATTAAGAGCGCAAAAAAAAGCTTGCGGATTTTGTTTAAAAAGATTTTTCTTGTTAAGGTGCTCTTTTGCTGAAGGTGTTTTGTGTAGAGGGAAAAGATTTTACTTACTTACTGGATTGTGCAAAGAGCCTTCTCATGATATGAATTTTATTTTTTTTTTTTTGTCGATTAAGGAAAGGATTAAAGAAAAGTCTCCAGTCTCCAGACTGTCCTTTAAGCTATGATACTTAAATGTCACTGTGATTAAAAATGAATTACACCGCTTGGAAGGGTTAAAAGTCGCAATCAAATAATTATAAAATTAAATGGACATTTACGTTGATGTCTTAGTCCGCGTAAATATTTTTAAGTATAATGTCCACATCACACATTTTCTAATATTGGCCAGATTAATTTGGGCGAAATATATTACTATACTTGTTTCTAAGCCTGAGTTAAGGGCCACGAGTCATCGAAAGCCTGTTAAGGGTTTTTCATTAGAAGCACTCTATATTTATAAAACGGATTCTCTGAGCTCTAGCACCAGATTGTTTACCATTTAATCATCAAAAGGTAAACGCTTTAATAACGTTTACAAATCATATGTTTATGTGTGTAATAAATAGTTGAAATATTGGAATTAACTTATTTACTCCAGCGAGACATCGAAAGCCCAGTCGGTAAGTCAAGATCAATCCATTTCGCTTAGTTCTTAAGGGCGAGTTCCTGTCCAATTATCAAGAATTTTTCCATAAATGATGTTTTCTAATAATAAGCGGAGGCAGTGCAAAAATAAGGCGTCTTGTCGCAATGGTTTCCAAAGTTTAGCGCCATTCCTTCTAGTTGGTTTTGATCCGATGTACAGCTGCCAAAAGTACTGGGTTCTGACATCCTAAGATCAGCAAGAGGTTTTAAGTCGGTTTCGACTCATACCATTTCCCGATACCAAAGACACAGTTAGAGAAAAGAATCCTAAAAGAACCGTAACAGCTTTCTTTTATTTGGTCATTATGTTTCCCCGATAACGATGTGGATGCCGCTGCTGATATAATCACAGACACTTTTTTCTTTAGAATAAGATCCTTTCCCCTCATCAGATGAAGAGTATCAAGTTTAAAGAAAAGGCGTAGTACGTACTGTCAGGGCTAGAGAAATGTTTTTTCGGTCCTATAACATCGACCCAATAGAGGAAAACTGAAAAAAAGTTCAAATGAGCCAGGAATAACTTTCTTTCTTTCTTTCTTTCTTAAGCGTGTGAAATTTTAAAACGACAAAAAATTGTTTCAAAAAGTACTACAATGTATATGCTCCTACCAAAGGTAGTAACAATTTTTATTCGCCAAAATTATTAGAAATTCTGCCTCATGAAATATCATGAAATATATCAAAACACGAAAACTTCTCAATGACCGGCAGTATAGTTTTCGTAGCAACAGGTCCACTGGTGATTTGATGGCATGTCTCACCGAAAAGTGGAACCAAAATCTGGCATAAGCAACATTTGATGCATTTGATGTTTGGCATCAGATTCTTTGGTCGAAAATACGTGCATTTGGGATCGGCGAATTTCTTCTTTAATGGATTAGAAATTCAAGTTGTCTTGGATGGTTTCAAGCCTGTTATTCACAAAATAAATGTTGATGTACCCCAGGGCTCCATTCTATCTCCGACACTCTTTTTAATTTTCATCAATGATCTTTTCTCTGCTACTTCTAATTCAATATATTGCTTTTCTGACGACAGTACTCTCTGCTCTTCAGTTGTAGAATGGGAACGGCAGCGTATGTTAAGCTTATTAAATTCTGATATTAACAGCATAACCAATTATGGAACTACCAACGGAGTGGAATTTAATGCTTTCGAAAAACAATGCTGCTTACATTAAAGCGAAATTTAAATACCCAACCATTATCCATGAATGGCGCTTGCATTACGGAAACCGAAAAACTTTCCATTCTCGGTAAGTGTCAATGACAACTTACGTGGCTCGCCTTATTCTAACACCATTTCAAACACTAGTGCTCCATCGGAATTGCCAGTAGATTTCTGACCCTTCAAACCTTCAAACGTAACACTCGTCTCGCTATGAATGCTCATCAGTATATCCTCAAGCCCTCTTTCAGACATACTCTGAAATATCGTGATTGGTTGCTAAGCCGTACAAATCTCTTATGGAATACCCTGCTAAACTCTCTATTTCCTGGTCATTGTAACATTCAGACATTTAAAACCAACGCACCTAAACCTAAAGTCTCAGGAAGGATATTCCGTATTTGGTTGAACCGTTGTGGAATGCTGGGTCCTGTGACTCTACAATCAGCAAAGGTCTAAGGTCGGCCTTGACACAAACCAAGAATGGAGCTTGTGCCGTCAAAACTGGTTCCGACTTTGGTATTAGTGAAACCCGGTAAGCGATTGGCCCTCATGGATGTAAGGACATCCTGTGAACTTAAGTCTCCACGACAGGTGGTCACGTAAAACACTGACTTAATCTTAATGCAAATTTTGGAGTAAATGCATTAATAAATAAGCAAAATTGTCAAGCTGGTCAGATGAACAGCCGGAGTTGTTTTTAAAAGTTTTTGTCGTGATTTTCAACAAGGAGGTGTCCAACCAATAGGGACCGTTTTTGCTCTAAGCTATCCAATTTTTTTGAGATAAATTTGAACTGGCTTGAAGGTTATGTGGTTTCAACAGAAAAACAAAGTTCGGTGATCGTCTTAATGACAGAAATGACTCTGTCATTTCAGCGATCTGCTTGTGCCCATTCGACTCAACAGCTTTAGAATATTTTCTTTGGGGGTAAACATTTAACATAAGATTCATTGAATATCAGCCGAATTATGTCAAAAAGTCATAGAAAATTTGGTCTAGATTGTGTCATAACTAATTCTGTGATATTCGGAGAGAAGATGCTGTACTTTTGCAGGAATATAAAGTCGAATTTTTGAAGAGGGAATAGCGCATCTTATGTTGCAACACAATAGGTTTCTAAAAACTCAGGTATTATTTGAAAAACAAAATTTGTGAACACAATTTCAATTCGATCAGAATAAGTAGAGAGAGATATTAGGATTCCAAATGAGAACTCAAGATGAGTTCTTATAGGGAAAGAAAAAGGATCAGAAAACGCTTTGCTATTCCTCTTGATGAAACCTATTGCTTAATACTCCTTGTGCTCTAAATGAAATCGTTGTATCTAACACAACACCCAACACTTTGACTTCACAAATTTGAGATAGAGGTGATTATCTAAGCGATCAAATCACGGTCTATTACGTAGAAGAACTTGGAGACTGAAATGAAATTACATTTTTTTTGTATTAAATTAGCGGCTGACCAAATAGCAATGATAGCTTTTCCAATTGCTTTGTTTCAGCAGCTTTCAAAGTTACTATTGACATCCAACTATCAAAATATTTACGTTTGCCGAACGTGTTGAAATTGTTTAAAAAAATGATATCGAAATTCCGGCGCAGTTGTAAATACGCAGAATGAATTTCACCGTGAGGTCGGTCATTATCATGGCTTCATTTTACAGGCGATTCGTCGCAACGTGGAAAAGTTTGAGCGTAAGTACACTATTTTGGATCTTAAGTCATCAACCAGACAAACATTGGTGTGAAATGAAGAAAACATAGCACCCGTATTGGCCAGTATCGAAGAAGACCCAAAAATATCGGTTTGGAGCCGATCAGCTGAATTGGGAATCGCCAATTAGTCAACCCGGCTTATTTTGCAGTTGGGTTTGGGCCTACATCCATATAAGATTGTACTGATGCAAGAATTGAAGCCGGACAACTATAGACAACGTCATGACCTCGCCAAGGGGGTGATGGAAATGTTGGCCGGAGATGCGGATCATCTTGTCGAACAAAACAAAACATCTGCAGCGAACACAATCCAAAAGTGTTTGGCCAAGCATGAACGAATCCACAAGGATAGACGGTTTGGACCTTATTTCTTTCTAAATGAGGAATGAGACACAGTTACCGTCAATGGTCTCAGGTATAGAGCGATGTTAACTGACTTTCTGTCATCAGAGGTCGACAACATCGATATGATCGAGCTGTAATTCTAACAAGATGGCGCTACATGCCATACAAGCGTCGCAACGCTAGGGGTTCTGAAGGAGAAATTTGGCGACTGGGTCATTCCGTGGCGAGCATTCATCAATTACCCACCCCGATCATACTATTAGACACCACTCTATTATTTTCTCTAGGACTGCGTCAAGTCCTTAGTCTACGCTAACACTTTGGACGAGTTCGAGTTCAACATTCGACACGTTATTGCCGGAATAACGCCGCACATATTGGACCGGCTCATCAAAAATTTCACCGACCACTTGAAGTACTGCAAGCTAACCAAGGCGGTTATTTGAATGAAAAATGTTGTTGTTGTTTTATTTAAAATGTGTTCCAATCGTTGTTATCTGGTCACCCATTATTATTATTAGTGTTGGACCTTTTTGAGATGGCTGGAAGTGCTTGTTGGTTGAAAAACCTACGTACCTAGTAGTCCAGCCTTTCGGAATGGTTTGCTCGATCTGTAGTCGGAGTGCCTAGGGCTTTAACCACCAACTTCTCCAGTTAGCTCAATCCCGATCCTACTGCATACGATGCGGGAGCCTTTCGTCGTCGTTCGTATGTGACCCATATATATATATTTTTTTGACACCGCGTAGTCCTTTTCTCTATATTATATCGTGCGACAAAATGTGTAACACATATATTTCATTTGCCTGAGTAAGAGTCCATGCTTCTGCTCCCTCAAGTAGTACAAGGATGATGAGTGTCCTGTGACATAAAAAAAACCCTTTAATCTCTCTCTTCCTACTAAACGAAGTGCTAAGCTCAAAGAAGCATTCATTGACGAGTGTAATTCTTTTTCCAATTTCCTATAAAAACTTTAATAAAATTCAAGATTGCTACTATTGACGGTGATATCTAACTGTCCTCGTTTACTGTTAAACTTCAAGGCTTTTCTTTTTATACTTGTAAATGTTCTCCCTAGAATGTTACCAGGAAATATCAGCAAGCTTTTGCTGCGCCTATTGACTTGAAAGATTTTTAAAAATATCTTTGACAAAAGGTTAATACTTTCCGAACATTAAAACCGTGTCTGTAGTTGGTTGGTTTCGTGTTCATTAAGCAGAAAAGATGAGTTTTGTCAGGATGATGAAGGAGGGTATAATTTCTTACAGCTGGTATCACAGCCATTGACAAAATTATTAGGCATCTCTGAATTTTCACTTATAATTGAAAGTCATTTAAAAGAAAAGTAATGTTTCTAGCGTTTATTTATTTTACGGGTATCTACGAGTTAAATGGAACTGGCCCTCAAGATATTGGTTATGCTGCTAGGGGAGTTCCCCGATCATGGAAAAGAAAGTGCATGTTAGGTCTCTTAATAGGCCACGTACAGCTGAACAACTAGCGGAGGCAGTGTACTACTGGAAAGCATCTAAGAAATGCGAGAGTCTGGGCTCGACAGAAATAGGATGAAAAATTGCGACATCAACTACGGTGATTGTTATCGACGGCAAAAACAGCGATTATTTACACACGAGTTTGTTGTTGGAGGCAGACTTAATATGTAGGCAAGAAGTCTTGAGTTTCCGATATGTTAATGAGCCTCGCAACAATCCGCATTAAGGCTTAATTTTCTAATATTACCCTTATATGCGTGCATGTTCTTACAGAGGAAAAAGATGACGACACCTAAAATAGCTTTTACGAATTTTTAGGCGAAACCTACGAGTTGTACCCTAGCTATGACAATAGAATTGAATGGAATTAGAATTAGAATAGTTCCGTCGGAGAGTGTAGCTTGCACAACACCATCTTCGATAAACGCTTCAGGCTAATAAACTTTGTGGAGGGGTGAAACATTGAGGAAATGTGACGTCAGATGGCTACAATCGCAAGAGGCCGCCATATCCTTTCCCGATCACTTCTCCTTTAATCTGTTAAAAGGTACTATGCCGCCAGCATCAAGTATCGAAGACTAGTGGCAGCATTGCCAAAAGTCTGTTAGAGATGCCGCCTCTGTGTGCTGGGTTTTACTCGGTCACCATAACGAAACCCTGGTTTGACGAAGAGTGCTGGCAAGCACATCGAGCTAAGCAAGATGCATACAAAGCGACGCTGCATAGAAGGACTGTTGCTGTTCACGAGCTTTACAAGCAGAAGAGGGGAGACGAACACCGACATCTCAGGTGAAATAATGAGGAGCATGAGAAGCTTGAGGTCGAGGCAATTGAGAGATTCTACTTCAGAAATGCTCTTCGGAAATTTCATTATAAAGTGAAAAAAACATGTAATGTACACAAACCCGGAACCGAAGCCTGTAGAGATGAACAAGGGAACCTAGGTCTAGAGTCGCAGTCGATGCTGAGGATTTGAAGAGAGAATCTCTACTGTATAACGGTGAAGACGAACCAAATAGACGATGTTGACCAACAATTCCGTCCACCTGATATGGATGAAGTTAAGATAGCCATATCTAAGCTCAAGTTCAAAAAATCTGTTGGAGCGGATTCTTGATTGTAGAGCTTTTTAAAGAAGCAGGCCATGAATTGGTAAGAAGCATGTACCAACTGTAGAATATGGTCGGACAAACGTATGCTAGATGAATAAAACTTTAGTATTGTTTGTCCGATTTTCAAAAAAGTAAACTCTTGAACTCCGCTAACTACAGTAGCATCAGTCTTCTTAACATCGTCTACAAGATCCATGGACTCCAAATCGATATATGTACATCGCGGGTATATTTCCACCTGTCCTTGTCGGACGAACACGAGTTGGAGTCATAAAATCATTAGTTTTTCCGATACTTTCAATTTTATCACTGTGTGAGAAGGCGCTTTATGATGACTAAAAAGAGTATGAGCTTTATTTTCGCGATATTTTCACTTTTTAACACATTATTCAAGCTTTAACTTATCAAAAGTCAATGATAGTTGAATGTTTACAGTTCAACAATAGCGCGAAATATAAAATTACACCTCTTGTTGGATAACTCTCTACAAAAATTTATAATAAAAAAACGTCGGAAAAACTGTCTAAACCAGTCGAACGCACCACACCAAGTGATGCAAGCCTACGCAAAAATATTTTTTTTTGAAAAGAAATATTAAAAGGGATTGTAAAAACCTTCCGTTGTACGAGTATCATTCCACATTGATAACAGGAAACATATTAGAGAAAAACGTATTTGCATCAGTAGGAAAATATTAAACTAAAATAGGGTGCCCAAAATGTTACTTTAAATATTAATAAGCTGGTGAATGTTAATCTTTAACCTTTGGGTTATTTCTTGGGTTTGTCCCAAAGCACATATCATAACCAAAACGGGGATTTTTTCAACCTGAAACCGCACAGATAGAGATCGGTCAATTGTTCGATAAAAGGCTTTACTTTTTTGAAAATATTATGGACAGGTTTAACAGAATCGGGGAAGTAATTCTGAGATGAGTGGACACCGGGCATACTTTCATCTAACGAAATTTCAGAGATGAGGTACTCACGTAAGGTGCTTACGCGAAGCCCTAAATAGCTTAGCAGGTACACCATAAGTTCAAACAACCCTGTGGTTGATGGATGAATTGAAGAAACTAAAGGGTGATTCATCGTGAGGTTTGACTTATAATGTAAAATAAAATACATAAACTTGAAAGCAAACTTACAATTTTTATTACTGATTAAAAGAACAATTCATGGCATCTATCTTTTGAGAATGATATCTTGTAAATGTCTGTTACATGGCGCTATAACGGTTACCATTGACGGTAACATTCTGATTTGCCTCATTTTTGAAGAAATATAGACAATGATTCCACCAGCCCATAAACAACACAATACCGTTGTTTTTAATGAAGGTAATGGTAGCTCTTCGTATTCTTCGGGAAACTCATCAGCCCAAAAATGGCAATTTGAGCCAGAAATGGGCTTCATCAGTGAACAAAATTTCACGATAAAACACCAGATTTTGATTGAGTTTTTCCAGAGCCCATTCGCTGAAAATATGACGTAAATTCAAGTCGCCCAACTTCAATTCTTGCAGAAGTTAAATTTTGTACGCTTTTAGGCCGAGATCCTCGCGTAAAATACGCCAAGTTGTCGAAAACGCCAAGCCAAGCTGCTGAGTACGACGACGAGTCGATTCGTCACGGTGTTCGGGTACACTGTCAGTTACAGCTGTTATAGTCTCTGCACTACGTGCTGAATGTGGTCTAACCGATCGAGTATCATCCACTAATGTAAACTTGGTCTCAAATTTGCGAATGGTTTTGGCAATAGTGGTTTTAGTAGGTCGATTATGCGCACCGTAAGTTCCTCGAATCGCACGAAAAACATTTCTCACAGAACGCTGATTTTCGTAATACAGCTGAACAATTTGGAGACGCTGTTGTCGTGTGAGTCTTTCCACGATAATTTGCCAAACGATACTAAACAAAAACGATACAGCAGTTTGATAGGAGTCGTGCGTGATCTTTTAAGAAAAGCCGATTGAAAGTCAAACCTCACGATGAATCAGCCTTTATATTGTCATCTCGTATGTTGAAAACGGAGTTTTAGTCGATGTTTTCCTTAAGCAGTAAACTATTTTCACAACAAACTGTTACTTTGCTACGTACGTTCATATATCAAAATCTGTTCAAAATTTGTCTTTCCTAAACATTTTGTTAAGTAAGTCTCATTTCTGCAGCCGTTTCTTCTACGGCAATCGTATTAAGCCTTTAATTTGATATTTGGAATATCCATACTCATAACCTAGATTTCAAGTCGATGCGTGGCGTCTAGGATTTTCACATATATGAAATACGAGGGCTGTTTGATGAATACCCGGATTAGAAATGACAGCACAACTTTTTTAGTTTTTGACAATTTATTTTTCAATATAATCCCTTTTCAACTCGATATACTTTTTCCAGCATTTCTGCATCTTTGTTAACCCCTCCGTATAGTACGACTTTTGTTAACCTGCAAAAAACTCCTTAGCGGCGGAAGTCTTCGCTTGCTCGTTCGACCCGTTCTTCGATTTTTTAAGGTTTGGAAAAAAAAAGAAGTCGCACGGAGCCCTATCTGGAGAATACGGATGATGGGGGAGCAATTCGTAGTGCAATTCGAAGATTTGGTTGTAGCAGCTGCTGAAGTATGAACCTGTGCGTTATGGTGGTGGAAGAGCACTTTTTTCTTCGCCAAATGTGGCAGTTTTTCTTCAAGTCGGCGTAGAATCGCCCCAACAAATCAGTGTAGTATGCTCCTGTGGTTGTTTTTCCTTTCTACAAAAATTCAATGTGGATCACTCCTCGCGTGTCCCAAAAAACGGTGGCCATCACCTTTTCGGCCGAAGGCACTGTCTTCGTCTTCTTTGAAGCACTTTCATCAGGTAAAACCCATTGTTTCGATTGTTCTTTGGATTCTGATGTGTACTAATGAATCTATGTCTCATGACACAGAAACTTCTCCGGATTTCTATTTAACAGGGCCAAGCACATTTTTGTTTTTCGCGGACAGCTTTCTCATGCTCAAAATTTCGTGCAAGATATTTTCTAACTCAGCTATCTCAGCTAACTCGCGAATTTGCACTCGGCGGTTCGCTAATACCAGATCATGGATTTTGTCCACGGTTTCCTTTGTGGTATTCGTTTTTTGGCCACCTGGGCGCGGTTCATCAAAAACCGACGTGCGGTCACAGCGAACCAATGGCAAACGGTTTTACGGGAAGGTAAATGGATCCTATACACACCATCAAGAATGGGCTTGATTTCCTGGCAGGTTTTGCCACTCAAAAACAAGAATCGGATTACGGAGCAATACTGCTCTTATTCCATGGTCGCAAAAAACACTAACACGATACTTTAAAATGGGTGTCGAAACAAAACTAAGCTTCGGATTGTCACCAAAAAGCGGGCTGAAAGAGGTTATACTAAATGTTGGTACACTAATATTGGCTTAGTAGCGCCACCTATCTTCCAATCCCGGTACTCATCAAACAGACTTCGTATAAGCTGGTCTTATAACAAATCGACTACCAACTTTTAATTGACGTACAGCGCTTTGAAGGCTTTCAGTGTGCAGTGTTGAGACATGTTGGGGCCTTATTTATATCTTAGTCAAAGGCTTACTCATAATTCTGGTACCATAGGAGTCAGCAGCTCCTGAATTTATCCTCAGTTACAATATTAGAGCAGGTTTCCTTGTACTAGCATCATGATAGCTGTTATGGAAGGTTATGGCAATAAATGATTTCAGATTTCGTACTGATCTGAATGGAGTTTCCCCTGTCAGATCCAAAGATCCACAATTTATTTTAGGGCGTTGATTAATCCACTATTTATTCCCATGTGTGAAGGCACAAGGGAAGGAAAAGAAGAACCTTTGTGAAGCATTCTATGTTACCTACACATTTTTGTTTCCATTTGGAATCCAGAGCCGTATTTTCCCGAAATATGAGTGGTAATAGTATGACGTGGAATATCCATCAATGCCTCGCCAGTAACTGGTTTACAAGAGATTTTACGCTGAAGACGTGATGTAAGACTTTACAGTAGGGCTGCAAAATTTTTAACCAAATTCTGATTTTTTTCCTCTTTAAAGTTATTTCATTTGGCAAGCAAGATCAAAAGAAAGAAAATGGTTAAGGACACAATTATAAAACAGAAAAGCTCTCAATTATATTTTAAAGAGCTGCATAATATATTATAGGATAAAATCATAAGATAGCCTATAGCCATTGCTCTCATATAATATTGCTCAAGTGGTTTCAAAGATTTGAGTTAACAAACCAACGTCGTCAAAAAAATCCGTGTCTTTAAAGATACAAGTAAAGGAGTAGACGTATGCGAATATCACAGTAACATAAAATTTAAAAACGAAGAAGCGTTTTCGAGAATAGAACAAATAGGGTGTAGACAATAAGAAAAGGGGTGATGGGAGGGATCGATGCTCCTAATATTACCTTTGAAGAGCTTGGCTATGGTTCAACATATGTTAGATTTCTCATTGGACAGGAAGTGCTCGTACATATAAAATCTTATACATTATTTTGAGGGAGGCTGAAATAAAAAACAAATTTACAACACATCCTTGTGATGCTTGAAACAAGATGGCCTATATCCTGCACATACTCACGCAAAATGATCACCATTACCGTTGCCATCATCATTATTATTACTTTGTATTTTTTTTTTTTTTTCTTTTATGGGCAAATGGTTCGTTTTCATTTTGGCCAGGAGGGCATCTACTGAATTTAAAGCAACCTCGAAACTTTTTTACGACACAAATAAGAAGGCTGAGTTGTAAACCAGGATACGCAGGAGTTTCACATGCGGTACTTTGTTTCCTTTTCTGATATACAGGGTATTCAATAAAATTGCAAAACAAGTAATGTTTTATGTTGTATTAGTTTATTTCTGATATAAAAGAAGGAGAAGAAGAACAGTGGTCTTAGGCGAAAGAAGCCTCTGTGCGCTCGTTCTTCCAAAAACCGTGGCCTAAATAGAACGATGTTTTGCAAAAGTTCAGATGAGTACGTCTGGATACAGAACGTTGGTTGTATTGTACCTACTAGTTCTTAATATCGAATTCTTTTTAAATGTTTTTCATCCATTTATCATGACATCCCCTTTTCTGTTAACACAGTTTTCGCCAAATCCACTTTCGGTGACATAATGATTTATTTTAGTTGGTTATGGTCTTCAGAAATTTGATAAAGGACAAAACGGAGTGGGAATGGTAGAGGTATCTAATTTAGTTGAGGGTGAAATGGAATAAAAACAATTTGTGGGAGAATTCTGTTTGTTGTGTTGAGGTTTGAAATGACTGAAATAGAGTTTTATAATCCAGATGCTCAGACAGTTCAGAGTGAGGGAATACTTTTAGATGTTTCTCTCAAATGTAAGCATGTAAAGACGTAGATTTAATTTAGCAATAAGTGATAAGGTTTACATCTAATTATTTGTCTCTGGGATTTGGAATTGCAAAGTGTTACTACCTGATATATAGCAGCCTTCCACCTACGGTAACCTTACTAAAAGAATGTTGTGTACTGAACACAGCAATTAGTTTCCAGTCTCATTAGTGCTAGTGGTGTGGAATTGAACTTCAAATAAATAGTTCACCATTCATTTTGAAGTCAATGAATGACCAATCATTTTCTACAATCAAAATCTTGAAGTCAAAATGAATACATTCATTGAAGTCACTTTAGTTTTGATTTTGAAAAGTGTTGCACCTTTATTTATTTCGCTTTAATATATACAAGCTTAAACTTACTTAAAAACTAGGATTACATAAAATAAGGGTCAGGAAATAAGAGAATGGTGAAGGAGATCAAGTTTAAAACGAGAAGTGGTCAGGTTCAAATCAAAAAGGAGGAGGTTTGTGTTGACCTTACGGAGCATGCAGGAGATTATTTCATTGAAACCATAAGAGGTGCGATGGGTTGGAATTAGAAATAGAATTGTAATGGGAAGCGCAATCCACAGAACCAGAGAGAAGTCGATGAATAAAGAGAATGTCAGCTACGTTCCTGAGTTTTCGAGGGTATTCGGGTTAAAAAGCTTGATTCAGTTACGATAGGGAGGTAAGATAAAGGTTTCGTCCCAAGGTAGTCGTCGAAGGGCAAATCGAAGGAAACGACGTTAAATATTCTCGATTCGGGATATATGAACTCGCTAAAAGGGAGACCAAACTTGGGAGGCATATTCAAGAAGAGGCCGGACAAGGGGAATGGAAATTGACCTTATCAGATAGGAGTTGCAAAATTCTTAGACCATCGTTTGATAAAACCAAGTGATGAGTTGGCCTTAAGGATTATCTCATCAATATGCGAACGGAAGTTAAACTCTCTATCGCTTAAAATTCCAAGATTACGAAGGATTGAGCCTGGGGCACAGGTTGTCCATGCAGAAAATAAAGTCGAGGAGTAGATCGATTTGACTTACGTGACAAAGTCACAAATTGACATTTAGAGACATTAAGCTCTAAGCAATTTTTTAATCACCGAGTGGAAATTCTATTGAGGTCTTCTTGAAGGGGAATAGAGTCTTGGGGGTGAAGAAATACCTTTGGAGAACTTAGTGCCGTCGGCGTAAATGGAGAGGGAACAGTGTTCAATAATCCCCTTAAGATCGTTTATAATTTGAATGAAAAAGAGGAGACCTAGACGGCTACCTTGTGGGACATCAAAATTGGCTAAAAAATGGAGTTGAGAAGATTGACATAAAATCAACGCTATAATAACGGTTCTTCAGATAAGAATATGGGATCAAAACCGAGGAAGCTTAATTTAAGAAGATCGATTTTGTTGCAATTTTCTTGGGCTGAAAGCGCACAGGATACGAATTCAACTAAGTTTATAGTAGTTGATCTACCTTTCAGAAATGCATGTTGACTGGATGATATCAGTGACTTGCACTGAAAGCTTAGAACTACATATGAAAAACTTTCAAACATTTTAGTTATGAGAGATAGCTTAGCAATGGGACAGCAGTTAGTTACTTCATTCTTTGAATCAGGGTTATGAAGAAGGTATTTTAAACTTGGGAGAATTCTCGTCATATCAGGATCAGATGAAATAAGTAGAAATGAAGATGCGAAAAATTAGAGGCACACTTTTTGAGAAATATTTTGTAACTTTTCTTCGATAAAGGTAGGATTAAAATATTGGGTGAGAAGGGGTCAATGGAGAAATTGGGAAGGTAGTTGAAATATATGGGGTTAGGCACGAAGAAGTTGTCTGCAAATGATTATTTAAAAAGTTTGCAAAATATTTGGTAATAGTATGTTGGTCGATAATATATTATCGAATGAGAGAGAGGGGGGACAACCGTCTGATTTTCTTTTGTAGTTGATGAATTGATAAAATGTCTAAAGGTCGTTAATAAGGTTGGTGTGCGCTATGTCGAGAAAGCGCTGATAGAGGTAGTTATAGAATTGACTGAATTGGAGTTAACTTTCACGATGGTTAGAGTAGTGAAAAACTGAAAAAAACTGTCCATAATACGTTTCTTTTGTTATACCAATGAGGGAAAGTAGATGGTGTTTTATGGTGAGAAACGGGGAAGTAAAGAGAAATGGACATAAATATTTCGATGGAGACAACATCAGTTAAAGATAGGCTGGTAAAATCAAAAGAATATTTGCTAAGATGGATATTAATGGAGATAGTAGGGCAAGACGTTTACTGGGGTGGAGATTTATAGAAAAATGAGAGAGGAAGAGGGAGATGATAGTTGTTAATAGTTGATAGGGCTAATGGACAAAACGTCACTGTGAAGTTAATGGGATCGCTAATGAAAATAAGAATTGGTGGCCTACTGATGGAGTTAGGGACGCCACTTACTTGGCATAGGCTTGAGTCTGTTATACGATCAATGAATAGTCATTACTTGGATGAACTAGTGTTTGACGCGGTAAAAAGATCCGAGGGAATCCACTTCAGCAGTGGAAAATTTAAGTCACCAAAGATAACGTTGATGGAATTACTTAGGTCAATCGTTATAATAGCAAAAAAGTAGAATCCGATAGGTTGAGCTGGGAGAATTTGAAAACACATAACGTACAGTAACCTATTGGAAAGTGTTATTTTAATTGGAACAAAGTCAAGTTTGATAGAAGAAGAGATAGCGATGAAGGAAGAGTCAAGGCTATTGTGATTGTGAGTAGAACACCTCTGCATGGAGAATCAACTATAGGGACGGCAGGATCGTCGGAAACATTATAAGAAGTTGGGAATAGTTCTTGGCTCTTCATGTCGGGGATCAAATTGAATTCTGTAAGTGCATAGACTTCGAAAAAAGGCCATGAGATTTAGACAAAACAGCACGAGTTTTAGAGCGCAAGTTTATTACGTTTCGGTAGTAAATTGTAAGAGGTAGCTTGTTGCGTGGAGGAGTAGTGGATTGTAGATGAGATGCAGACAAAGTAGGTAAGTGAGAAATGAAAAAAGCTGAAGGTGAGAAGCTCTTTTAGATTGAACATAGCTGGGAAAAGCAGCGAGGTCATCCGCAACCATTTGGGTTGGATGGAGACACTTTTTTGGTTTTTCCCTCAAAGCAAACAGAGTCGGATTTATTGTAAGGATATGCGAAAAGGATGTATATTTTCATATATCTTTTTATCCCTTAACCTAGAGAGCGGAGTATAGATACCGTAGTATAGATTCTTTTGGGTCAATTTTCCGTTCGAGGGCGAAAGGGGATCAAAAGAAGGGGCAGAAGGCGAGTTAGAAGCGGGATTTAAGATCGAAATTGGGAATGTAGTAAGTTGTTAGTATTAACAGGAAGGAATGTAGGCGGTTGAGCAGTGACAGTATCAGGGGCAGGGATTAAATTTAAAGAAACGCCTTGTACGTTTGTTTTTGTGGTGAGATATTGGGACTATTGTGCATTGTCTGATGGTGATGCCATACCTCTTTTTGATAAATTCAGAAATCTATGCAACATCTGCGTAATTTGAGGCATCTTTTACGAGTAGGGTGGTGAACATCTGATTCGTTGTGCGGATTCAGTCTAGCGTGCTTTGCCACTTTGAAGGTGTCCAAGTAGTGTTTAATTGTGTAACAAATATTGGAGCAGTTACATTACTATAAGGTTTTTGAATCGAAGGGCTGGTGCGAATTTGGGGATTGAGCTATTGGCCCTGGATGTGGCAATGATTCGGTGTCGGTTTGTAACAATTCAGCTAAAATTGAAGTGTTGTAATTGTTGTGCGGCGGGGGATGGGTTGAAAGACCATCGATTTCATGAGATACTTTTTCAATGAGGTTTTTCGAATAGTTTAACACTGTTCTACTTGGAATGAGTTCATCATTAAGCTCATTGGTTTTATAGAATATAACGTCAAGCATTAATCCGTGATGCTTTGAGAGTGGATAATTGTATGTTGTAGATTGAAGATGGATACGTGTTTGTGCTTTAAGCTCCAAAGATTAAAAATAGAGAATAATTTTGTGTGGTTTTAGATAATTTTTATTTTAGCTCAAGTCAAGCTAAAAATGTCTTTCTTGGTTTTGTATGCATGTTAGAGCCCGTTTTTGGATTTCACTGCAAATGGTTATCGATGCTAACTGCTGCCTCACTTTTGATGACGCTTGAAGAATACGCTCTTCCAATTCATTTGAAGTTGCTACTTCGGTAAAATAAACGAGTTTTTTTCATTCTTCTCCATATACAAAAATTCAATACTGTAAGGTTAGGAGATCTTCCAGCCCAGTGAACTGGTCCATTTCTTCCTACCCAACGATTACTGTACTCTTCATGTACATTATTCTTTTGGAAATATGTTGAAGCTAGTTAATTTAGTGAAATGTCCTCCATTCGTTCTGGTAAATCATTTCGCAAAAGCTCCAGATAGCTTGTATAATTCAGCCTAGGTGGTAGTTTAAACTTATTTTCAATTACACTTGCCCACATATTGACGCTGAAATTGTGTTGGAATGATTTATATCTCCATGTATGATGATTATAAAAATTGATGATCCCATTCCACAATCTCTAAAGAATTCTCTCACCTAGAAAACTCAAGTCTCTTTTCCAAATCATCGGGAAGCAGTCCTTGCGCAGGTGTATGGTGGTATAGATAAAGATTTTCTCCATGCAGTACAGTAGAAATTTTATGTCTGGGAATATTGATTTGTAAAGCTAAGCGTCTAATACTGATTGGTCGTTCAGTGATAACAACTTCTAGTATTTTTTTATCAACCGAAATTCTTCTTTCTTGTGGAACTCCCGCTTTAAGTCATATATTTGAAACTGATCCCATTTCTCGAAGCCTTCGATACTTATTTCTAAATACACTTATGGTATGTTTGTCGCGCGCTAGTTGAATTTCCATTGCACAGCCCGTGAATGTAAATAATGTCTGCGTATTCTGATCAGATGTTCACATTTATTTAATTAATTTATTCAATAAAATTTATTAAACCAATAACCTATCGGTTTCGATTCGAACACAAAGACGCCAGTAAAAATCCCTCAGCAAAGAAATGTTTCTACCTTAGTAATAGTCCAGTTTTCGGAAACAATTAAACAAAATCGGAAGACACATATTATGACTCGAATGAATGAATGAATTGTTTAGTCTTATCCAAAGCAGCTCATGTAAATTTCGGAAAAATACTGTCGAGAATTCCATTCAACACTAGCTTAAATTAAGAATTGAAACATGGTAATGCGGCAAAACTAGATATGTGTACAAAACAGTGATCCAAAACAGGACTTGAGCTTTTAGGATTTTTCTGCGTCAAAACAATGAGTAAACGAAAAATCATTTCAATAAAAAAAGCATCAAGTAAGAAGATTAAGTAGGATATTTAATGTGTAAACATATTAGAAGAAACTACAAAAATCGTGCTATGAGAACAATTGTAATAGATGTCCTGCAGATGCTATTCCATTACTAAAAAACCGTTCTCCTACTGAAGTGGGTAATTATAGGCCCGTCTCATTTCTTTCAGCTTCCAGCAAAATATTTGAAAAACTCACGAACAAGAGTTAATTTGGATTTCAAAAAGAAAAATCATCGAAAGATGCACTCTTGCAGTTTAGTTGTCAAATAATGTCTAACCTAAATCGCAAAAAATATACAGCTGGTCTATATATTGATATCACCAAGGCGTTCGATATGTTTACCACAATTGTTTATTAAGAATATTGGAAAGAGCAGGATTCCGTGGTTTTATGCTCAATTACGGTCGTGAAATTAAATTATTTAATTTGTGTGTGCAACAAGTGTCTGTTTTAGGGCTGATACTATTTTTAGTTTGCTCTCCTTTTGCGAATGATATAGGTTTCATTTACGATGTAAATAGTCGTCTAGACTTGGTATCTGAAATTTATTGGGACTTTAACTTATTGAGACTTTAATTTGCTGAACATCATTTAGTCTTAAGCTCTAAAACTAAATTAAGTAATGTTCTTCAGCACAAATTTGAAGCAAATGTGTACTTTAATGCACCTGAGTGACAAAATTATTAATTGTCTAATTGTAAGTGAACGTCTGGTTTCTCCTCTCTCAGTTACTGTAGCAGTTTATGTTGCAGTAATAAATGTTTTTTGATGTATAGAGCATTTAATTACCATTAAACACTTGGGGCTTATGCTTGTTTTGAAATTGTGTTTTATACTCGTACATCATATCAATACATTATGGAAGTATATTCGATGCACCCTTAGACATTTGCTTTATCTGTGTAATATATGCTCAACTAAATATTTCAAAAATTATTTGTTATAGATTTTTCATTCCAAGCTTCAATATGGAATTACTTGTTGAGTCGCTGTATATTACAACAACATACGGCCTCTTCTCATCTTACAAAAATTTATTTAAAAAAAAAAAAAAAAAAATTATCGAAAACCGCGTTACCATACTAATTATCCTCTGTTCTATGACCTAACAATTTTTCAAGCTCATCATTTGTATTGTTTTAAGGTGTTGCAAATGTTTCTCATGAAGCCTGGCAATCGTAACTTCCATTAAATTTCAAAATATAATTTACGTGGAAACTCCCCAAACTTGTTATCTGTACCCAAATTCCGTACCACTGCATATCGCAAAAACTTCCTAAATCTTCCTAAATCAATATTTGGAATATTCATAAGCACTTAAAACATTGACTCTTCCAACTTAACTACGACATCTTAGAAGCTCTTATATCTGACATCTGAGTTTAAAATTAAATTTATCTTATTCATTAAAGATTATAATGTACATGTACATAACTAAGCTACACAATAATCGTATTGTGGCCTCAGCTAAAAAATTAAACTTAATTTTCGGTTCTTTTTCTGAGTATTTGTTAGTATAACTTAAAACCAAATAAGAAATAATAAACTAAACTGAAATTAAATAAATGCCAGACAAAATCTGTATTGATGAGCTGTCAAAACAGAAAATTCAGGCAAAAAACTGGTATACTTTGCTCTTTGCAGGTTCTTTTTCTTGAAAGGCGACTACGGTATCAACACCGACAGCCACCAGATCAGAGCTGAATACCTGAAGTTTGATGCGAGCGTAGGCTGGTGAATCACAGAAGAATGGTTCTGTGGTATCAAAATCATCTCAGAGCAGCATCGCAGGATGTTGCGTCACGACAAACACACTAAAGTGTACATGTAAACTCTCGACAGTGATGGTCAGTAGCGTTTCGCCCCTTCAATATTTCAATCGTAACGAACGCCTTGCTATGAATGCTTATCAGTTTACTTTCGGACGTATTCTTAAATATCGTGATTCGTTGCTAGTACGTTAAATTCGCCCTGCCGACCAATAATAAAAAAAAGAGCAAGTTCTTATCGTAGCACTTCATCATCTATGAGTTTTTTTATAGAGCCGAACGTGACGCACACTTGGGAGTGGGTTTGGAAAACGGAAAGTTCTTATCCTTTCTTTGGGTCTTCGTCCTTCTATGATCGTTCAAACATACCATACCTTTTAGACAATCGTATGTATTTTTGTTTTTAAAAAAAAAAACTTTAAAAGTATGTTCATTTGAAGATAACTAAGGCTTCGCCTTAGATCTTGTACAGATTATAACCTGCAGATTGTCGTTCCTTAATTTTCCAAAGTCGTGAACTACTCTTGTCATGACCATCACTTACAAAGACCGTGCAGTATCTCTTGGAATACAATATTCATCTGA
Source organism: Volucella inanis (assembly GCA_907269105.1). Lineage (NCBI taxonomy): Eukaryota > Metazoa > Arthropoda > Insecta > Diptera > Syrphidae > Volucella > Volucella inanis. The sequence goes on from OU026155.1 coordinate 158,504,454, forward strand.
ATGAGTCCTTCGACATCGGTCAAAGTGAGTCCATGACTGGGTATAAATTAATTTACTGTTTTGTCCTTTACACTACATTCAGTATAATCTACTTGAACCTGTGAACGATTAGAAAAAAATTTTTTAAGCAAGTGAGCAGCTGTGATGTGCAGATGTATGATACTTAGTAGATCCAAAAACATTTTCACTTTTACTGAAAACTGATTTTGTATTATTCCACTAACATCGATCTAGTTGTAATAGAGAGTTACTACTAGACCCCAAAAATCTTTGTAGTAATTACAGCCCAACATGTAAACAGGTGGCACCACAGAATGAGCTATAAGTCGTCTTGGTACAACCACAGAAACTTACAATATTTAAAAATCTGTCATATGGCTAAGTTTGACTATTATTGAATATCTGTTGTTAACTTTGGGAATCTATCAATCTACGTCGTTGAGTATACGCACCAGTTAAGTTTTCATTACTATCCCGAAGGTTATAATACTGTATTAAAAGTGGTGCATTCTTCCAAAAGGGTTCTGTAGAACGATTTATTCGATTCCATATGGTGTGCAATTAAAAAACACTTGTCCTTATATTGGGTCTATAATATATCGTGCGGTTTGCTAAGAGATGGCGTAACTTGTATTTTTCCATTGTTCTTATTCCATTGGAACAGACGTTGGAAAGCTACTGTCATTGTACGTCATTTCAGTATATGTCGTTCATTTTAAGCGTAAACAACAATAATTTTTTTTTTAATTTAAATATGTCGAACTTTGTGCCTGAAAAAGTGTTTTTGCGGGGAGTTCTTCTTCATTACTTTAATATGAAGAAAACCTCCTGCCGAAAGTCATCGTATTTTGGTGGAAGTTTATGGTGAACATGCGCTAGCTGAGCGAACGTGCCAAAAGTGGTTTGCACGATTTAAAAGTGGTGATTTTGGCTCTGAAGACGATGAACTTCCTGGGCAGCCAAAAAAGTTTGAAGATGAAGAACTGGAAGCATTACTCTATGAAGTTTGTTGCCAAACACAAGAAGAGCTCGCAGAATCTTCGGGTGTCACTCAAGCAGCCATTTCAAAACGTTTACAAGCAGCTGGATATATTCAAAAGCAAGGAAATTGGGTTGCACATGAACTCAAGCCGAGAGACGTCAAAAGCCGGTTTTGCATGTCCGAAATGTGGAACGCCACAAAAGGAATTCATTTTTGCATCGGATTGTTACTGGTGATGAAAAATGGATCCATTACGACAACCCCAAGCCCAATCAACGGCAAAGCCGAATATCCATAGCGCGAAGGTAGTGTTCTGTAATCAGATGGGTGCGCTGTATTATGAGCTGCTTAAACCGGGTGAAACCATCAATAGACAACGCTGCCGAACACAATTAATCCGTCTGAAGAGAGCAGTAGCCGAAAAACGCCCAGATTATCCGACCAGACGCGAGGCAATAATTTTCCATTATGACAACGCTCGGCCCCACTTTGCTATTCCAGTTAAGGACAATTTGGAAAACAGTGGATGGGAACTCTTACCCAACCCGCTTTATAGCCCAGACCTTGCCCCTTCTGACTACCATTTGTTCCGGTCGATGCATAACGCCCTCACTGAAATACGGTTCACATCAGAGCAGAATATAAAAAATTGGTTTGATTCATTCTTGGCTTCCAAGCCGGCGCAGTTCTTTTGGGATGGGATTCACAAATTTCCAGAAAGATGGGAAAAAGTCATAGCTTCAGATGGGCAATACTATTGTACATGATTTTTTTTAAATAAACGTTCAAATTTTGAAAAAAAAAACCGCACGAATTAAAATATATACCCAATAATAAGAGATTGCCTTACCCAACGTATAAGTTTTTCTTTGGCATTTCACGGCCCGTCAAAATATGAGTCAAATAAAAGTTCATATCCCTGTAATTCCGTGGAATTGTTTTACCACAAGGCATTCGCATTTTCTTCAAGAATTTGTGCCTTTTTTGTCGCAAGTAATTCTAAAAAAGAGTTAATTAATTGGGTGGATCATTAATTTGGATTAGGTCGCTCTTTACTTTTTTTATTTTACATTGTGTGTATATATCGTATATAGCCTAACTCCCAACTCATGCAAGAATAGGTCTGCTATTTACATAAATAATTTTCGATGACCTTGCGCATCCATAAAAGGTTGTTGAGACATCACTTTATATTAACACCTTCTTTAAACTTCTAATTTACTCTGGCTAATCAATGAATTATTGTTCCAATCGTATTGTATGGAGGGACTTCAAATTTACTTAATTGTCATCACCACGGTGATGCACAAAACATTGTCATCATAATATTCCACAGTAGGAGACCTACAACCGATTCTCTTCAGATTTATAAAGAAGAACTCTATTCTTATTATTTTACTGAGACAGATAGACTGGTATTTCGATTTGATTTCAAGCCTTTCACTTAGACACCTAGACATTGATTGTGTCTAGACTGCTTACATGTAGAATGTGGCTTACGAAAACTTACAATGAATTTTCCAACCGTATTGAGCAAGCAATATTAAGGTTAAAGCCCGCGTTCTATTCTATTAGGCAGAGAATGTTTATCTGGTTTCAAGACATAGATTTATGAATCCTTTATATACCTTATACAATCCTTTATGACCGATTGTATTTTCTCTTAATAAGAGTACTTCTTCGTGCGTTATCTTAGGTGCAGATGCACTTGACTAAAGGCTTCGACTGATAGGTTATCCAATTTTTCTGGCAGGGAAATAGGACCTCAAATATGAAAGTGCTTTTATATTATACATGGTTTAGTGGTACACTTTTATAAAATTTCCTAAGACCCATAGTTGTTCAGTTATTTGGAGCAGCAAGATTGAAATATCAAACCTAACCAATAAAATCACTTCTCCTTCTTTTATTCCGCGCAATAAATAAAGGCCGTGTGTAAACAATTAAAAAAAAAAAACTCCCTAAATGTTATTTTTACCGAGTGTTAAAAAGGCGCCTTCTATCAGTAAGCTGCAATAGAATTTTAGGGCAATGGATTAGACAGAACATATTATTTTCCCAGAAGTCTCAAATTGTAGTGAATTAGAAAAAAGGCAATGACAGTAAGATATTCACTTATTTAAGGTTACAATACAGTCCGTGGTGGACGTGGACCACACGCTAAGTTGGTTGAGGCGCCCTTCCACTTGCGTGCGCCACCTGAGGAGCATTGGTGCCCATACGCTCTACATGACCCAGCCTCCTCAGTCTTTGGACCCCCACTCTTCTGGATTAGTCGATGTCGATGAACACCCTGTAGAGTTCGTAGAGATACAACGTCCTCCTCTACTCACCGTCTATGCAGACTGGACCGAAAACCACTAAAAAATTTTCCTCTTAAAGCATCCTAGAGCAGCCTCATCCATTTTTGATAAAGTCCATACCTCTGCGTCGTAGGACAGAACCGCGGTTATAAGAGTCTTATATGTATAGGGTTCCTTTTTTTGTATAAGAGAGGGCTTTGTTATTCAATTACCCTCTTAGTCCAAAGAAGGATCGATTGGCAATAGTTATTTTTCGTTTGATCTTAGTGCTGGTGTTGCTTTCTGAATTGATATCGGAGACGAAGGAGACTATATAGATAAAGTCTCTAACTATTATACAATAACTCAAAGTTATATTTGTCGAGGGTGACGTTCTGTCCGAGACGTTTGTGTTAGGTGTGCTTTTTGTTGATAGTATGTACTCATCTTCGCCGCTTCCTCCTCAATACTTGCGAAAGCGCCGTTGACATCACGCTACTTTCTTCCGATTATATACGAGTAATTGGACGGGATTTTGGAAGATGATGTTAAAAAAATCACATGACAGCGCATCGTTATGTCTAAATCCTCAGTCAGCTCTTTGTCGTTATTGATGTAGCAGCGGGCATTCTCCATTGTCATCCTGCACAAATGGACGATGTCTTGGACGTTGTCTACAGAAATGTTCTTTCCAAATCTTCAGAATTGATTGCGACTCTACTACTATGTTGCAGATTTTGGTTCAGGGTTTGTGTCCGTGGCATGTTTTCTTTTTTACTTACTTCCTTCTATACAGCGCCGCTTTATATACCTCTTGTTTAGCTGTATGTGCTAGCCGGCACACGTCCTCAAACCAGGCATTTGTGGTGACCAGTGAAACCCAGCACATCAGAGGCGGTATCTCTGATGAGTTTTTGGCAATTTTGTTTGTCATTGGTCTTCAATACTTGATGTTGGCGGTATAAAACATCTTAAGAGATTAAAGGAGACTCGATCTGAAAAGGATTTGACTGTCTCTAGCAATTGTAGCCCTCTGACGTCAAACTTCCTTACAGTATGAGGTTGGTTTTGCGATGTTCGAAATTTCTGCAATCGTATCTTGGCAACAAAGAGGTAATGATCCGAATCGATGTTGACCTCTCGGAAGGTTCGGCCATTTATAATACAGGAGGAATGTTTTGTGTCGATCGCAATGTGATAAATATTCTTGACGTTTGATTGATCCGGAGTTTTCCAGGTCCCCTTATGAATATGGCGATGCGGGAAACGCGTACTAGTTATGACAATTTTTCGTCCCATCGCAAAGTCGATTAGCTTGAATCCGTTATTGGAGATGGTGTCCTGCAGGCTATAATTTCCGATAGTGCTAGTAATATCAATTTTAATATTTTATCAAAGCTAGGGCTATGACCTATCTTTGGTGTTATCATCTTTCTCCTCTGTGCATATCGGAAACTCAAGATTCTCGGCTAAGTCTGCCTCTAACAAGAAATCCGCATACAAATAGGCGCTGCTCTTAAAGTTGATCATAATTACCGTAGTAAATTTCGCAGTTTTTTATCCTTTTTATCACCATTTTCCAAGACACTGATTAAGTATCGAAAATTTTATCTATCTGACCCGAACTCCAAATATGTCGAAGTAACCCTGATATGGTATTATTATTATTTGTTCTGCGATTTTATATCATCATTGATTCCATCTGGAAAATTCATCTGCTATCCCGTTTATCGTTTATAATGGGCCTATTTTTGTCTGCTGGTCAGCAGTCGTGTTTATAATTTTCTTAAGTCGAGTTCGGATAGAGATCGACCAGTACCCGATGGTTACCATTTGGAGGTAAAATAAGCACAATTAATTTGTAGAAGCAGTTACAAACCTGGGTATCGCCAAGTTGACACCTCTCAGTGCCTATCCTATTTCTACAGCACCCAACCACCAATAACAGTAAGATACCCTAAAAAAAAGAGATTTAACATTGGAAATATGCGGTCTAGAAAATATTTCGGTGCATTCGTAAGAAAAAAATATTCGAAATTTCATATATAGAGTGTTAACTTGAATGAAGACTTTTACCTATATTTAAATTGGTGGATGTTACTAGGAAGGTTAAAAACAGCTTACATGTTGCTGTATTTGCCTCATTAAAAGTGAATCATCTCGAGGAAATGATCACGCAAAACTGACTCAGAACTTTTGCGAAAACTTTAGTACAAAAACGATGTCTGCAAACGATGACAGGGAACATACCATACATAGGTACACACTTATAATAGTTTTCCGTAAAATTATTCTTCAAAGGACTCACAATAATACCGCCTGATATTAACGTTACATATGTACTATAGATACTCGTACGTTCTCGGAAACTATGTACTCGTAACTACATTTCATTAAGAAAGTAGATGCACATAGCATAATGGCATTTAACGCTAAATGCAATGTACATACTTCAATTCATTAATAATACAGTTATGAAAAGTGGAACTTAACATCATTTTTCTATTCGACATATTAGGGAGCGGGGTATTTAGTTGTAGGTGGTACTCCCATACACTGCTGCAATTTCGCAGGCAAAGTTTGCTCAACGTTGTCTACTGCGTTTGGCAGTTTTTAGAGAAAGTCGAATGGTTTACTTTGGCGTCAGTGGGTGGGAGAGTGGTATGTACATACTCATACATATGGACGTGTGTAATTTTCAAAGGATAAAGAGCATCGAATAGTTTTGCCCTCTGCATTCTAGTGCCGTGTATCCCAGCTCTTGCTAAAGTATTAACCAAAATTGTTTGTGGAGATTTCCTTTGCAACAGTACATACTGGCTTGAGGAAGATTTATTTGGTGTGAGCCAGGAGCGGAGAGTTTGCGAGTTCTTAATTGTTTTTTTTTTTTTTTTTTTTTTTTGTGAGAGTTGTTTATAGTATAAAAGAATATGAATCATTTAATAGGGCTATTACTCTGTACTACAATGTAATTTGAGCTCCTTATGTGTCCTACAGAACTTATTTTACCATAATTCTACGTTAAAATCAGAGTATAAATAACTATAAAGCGAAAATATCAAATAGCCCATGGAGAAGTTGTATCTTAGTTGTCATATTGATAACGCTTAGCTTGATGCTGAAAATACAATACTTTAAGATTTTAGAAATGAGAAACGCTTCCAACAAAAATCGGTAAAGGTATCCCCTCAAGAGTTAATCTTCCCTGCAGCAAAACCGTATTAGGTTCATTGAGCGAGTGGATTTTAATATGGACAGAGGAACATACTAAAGTATTTAAGGACTTAAGATTTCTAAAGATCTGACGTAAACATTTAGTGATTTCATGCGATGCATCACCGTAGGCGCTGTATTATAGTAGTTAACCGAGATAGAGAAAGAAATGAACGACCATTGCATATGCTTCCCGTACACTATCTTTAAGTGAGCATTGGCAATCATTTTCGGCATAAAGCATTTTTATCAGTATATACCATCTTGATCAACGGAGTGACCACCGTGTGGCACTCTCGTTATTCCGGTTTGAGTTCTGTTTTTTTTTTTTTTTGTTAAGTTGGTAAATCTGTTTCTGACATTCCCTCTTAATCTTGGTGTCATAACTTGACATTTGTAGTTACGTAGCCAAGAGTACATCTATCTCTGTGTGTGTTGGCGATTTTTTACAATTTTAGAAATGAATTTAAATTTGCAACAACGAACTTGTATTAAATTTTGCGTAAGAAAAGGATTTAATGGTGCGCGTACGTTGGAAATGCTGGAAAAGTGTTTCGGCAATGATTTTCCTAAGAAAACGGTCGTTTACCAGTTTCACGAGCGGTTCAAAAGTGGTCGTGGGTCAATCGAAGATGATGAACGCAGTGGCAGACCATCGACATCGAAAACCGAAGAAAACATTGATGAAGTAAAAGAAATGTTGGTCAATAACTGCAAATTAACCATCAGAGAGATAACGGAGGACTTGAACATTGCCTATGGATCCGTCCAAGACATTTTGGTAAATGATTTAAGTTTCCGTCGTGTAGCAGTAAGGTTGGTGCACAAAAAAAAACTCAATTTCATGCAAAAAAGAGATCGTGTTGACGTCGCAAAAGAGATGATTTGCGAGGCTGAATCCGATCCCACATTCATCAAAATCATTACTAGAGTACGACACGCAATTCAGACATCAGACAAGTGAATGGCGTTCACCAAATGAGACGAGACCAAAAAATCACGTCGTTTTCAGTCAAAAAAGAAGGCAATGCTCACAGTTTTCATGGATTACAACGGTGTAGTGCATAATGAATATTTGCCAGAAGGCCAGACAGTAAAACAGAGTATTATTTGGTCGACGTTTGCGTGAAGCAATTCGCCGAAAGAGACCAGAAATTTGGGCAGAAAACTCGTGGATTTTGCACCATGATAACGAACCGTCGCACAGTGCCATCATTATTCGTAATTTTTTGACGAAAAATGCAACAAATACTATCAAACAGCCACCGAATTCAACTGATTTGGCTCTCTGCGACGTCTTTCTGTTCAATCGAATTAAAAAACCACTACGGGGAATGCGGTTCAGCAGCCGAGAGGAAGTAATGGAAAAATCGGAGGAAGCACTGATGGACATATCGAAAACCGAATATAAAAAAATATTTCAAGGATTGGATCAAGCGATGGCATAAGTGTGTTGCAGTCGATGGGAATTACTTTGAAGGAGAAAATGTAGATTTAGTTGAATAAGTTTGTATTTTTAATTTTCTGAATAAATTCCGAAACTTTTTTGATCAAGGTGGTATGGTAGCTGGTAGAAACATATGTTGTGATTGTAACTGAAAAAACTATTCCAAATTACGATTTCACCAAGAATTTTTAGATGGTGTTTATTATTGACTGCTTACGAATTTGATATAGAACATCGAAGAGGATGATTGCTTTAGCAGGTTGTCCTTAAAATATGGTAAGTGAACCCTCTGACATGTTACTCTTGGAAAGGGGTAATGTTTCGTCAATTAGAGTAAAAGAAATTTCAGAGGAAACCATAAAAATGTCGAGTAGTCAGGAGTGATACGATGACTGTCGAAAATTGACACTACCTACCTATCTTTCTTTCAAAAAAGAACAGCATTATCCACACAAAAGGAATGTATGCTGTGTGGTGGTTGGATTGCAGTATCACTGACTTGCCAGAAACAGGTTTTAAAGTTGCTACGGTACAACTCTTATAAAAGCTTTACCAAACGGATCTACGTTTGGTGTCCTAATTTAAATCAAGAGATCGGACAAATCGTTGTGATGTGCGAATAGTGCCAGAGGCTTCTCCTAATTCCTCCAGCGTGCACAGCAATTATTCAAACCTGATTTGAATCCCTGGTCATCCCTTCATATCGATTTTGATGGTCCTTATAACAGTTATTTATTTTTGATAGTAGTGGACTCCATGTCCAAATGGCTTAAAGTTAAAATTGTATCTAATCAATCATTGACCGAGGTAATAAGAAAATTGCGGGAAATGTTTTCTGTTCACGGTATTCAAAAACATATCCTTTCGGAATGGGACCGCGTTTGTTTCCGATGAGTTAAGAAATTTCTACAAAATAAAAAAAAGTTCCACACGACTCCCCCCCAGTAATGGTGGGGCTGGTGGGATACACAAGAGCGTCATTAGCTTCGTTAGCTGAAGGATATATGCAGTTTAAATTACAAAGATTTGTTTTCAAGCAACACACAACGCTGCATTCTTCAACTGGAAAAACTCCAGCTGAGTTATTAATGGGACGGAGAGACTTGCATGCAGATAACATAAACGGTAGTAATTATGTAAATACATATAGCAGCTGGGGACCAGAACAAAAATGTAAGGTGTTTTAATGTTGGAGATTCAGTGTTTATTTTGGATCTCGTGGATCAAGATGGATAAGCGGAACAAATGTGGAATTAACCGTACCTGTATCGTATGTGATTAAGACGATGGAAATGGAGATCGTTAGACGACATGTCGAATAAATAAGGAACGGAGTCGAAACTGACATAGTTTTTCATCTACCCCAAAGAGACAGTGATTAATATTAGGGAATCAAGGGTAAAAATACTACTAAGAACGGATATTCTGTTTCTATTTTTTTATGTAATTTACGCGAGCTCAAGAGATTTGAGTACCCTTAAAATTTTTGTACATAGCGCTGGCGAAAGGAAATAAGGGAGGAAAGAAAGAGAGGTACTGTTGAACGTAGGTTTAAGACTAAACATCAGATTGCGCCTACGCATATTCTCGCTTATCAGTTTCTAGTGCTGGTGAACAACATACCACTCAAGACCAACAAAAGCCATCCAACATAAAAGAAGCAACAAAAAACCCAATAAAAACATCAGTAACCAACCGGGCAGTGTGCCCCTTCTGCAAAATATACAATTCTGGGTGGCTTCGACATTCTAGACAGACAACATTTGAAGGACAGTATGTTGCGATCTTCGCTGCGGAAAACAACTTGACCCAGCTTGCAAATGAGCCCACACGTATACCAGACGTTGATAGGCATACCGCCAACACCCTGGACTTGTTTTTAACTTCTGACCCTAATATATACAAGATCAATATGCTCCCTTTAGGCTCGTCGGACCACTTTGTCATATCAGCTAATTTCTTGTACATCGACGACATAGTTAGAGAAAAGATTCCTAAAAGAAACGTACAGCAATACGAGAAAGCCAATTGAAGCGGACTTAACAGCGTCGTTAAGTGGTCGTTACATTTGCTCGATAATGACGTGGAAGCCGCTGCTGATATGATCACAAACACCATTCTCTTTCGAATGAGATCCTTTATCCTTCATCGGATGAAGAGTATCAAACCAAAGGAATATGCATGGTACGAATCGAGCTGTAAAGAGGCTGTCAGGGTTAGAGAAATTTTTTTTCGGTCCTACAAAACCAACCCCAGTGAGGAAAATCAAAAAAAATCTAAACGAGCCAAGAATGACTGTAACGCCTTTCTTAAGCTTCTGAAATTCCAATACCACCAAAAACTGAGGCAAAAAATACTACAATGTCCAAAGGTCATTTATAGGGTTTTCCAATAGGGACTTAAAAACTTTGAATTTAATTTGTGAACGCACTCTTTCACTAATCATCAAACTGTCACTGTCAATTTATTCAGTAAACTCAAAAAACTCATTTTCATCATGGTTAAATACACTAACGAGCAACGTCTGCAAATTATAAAAATTTAAATTTTCTACATATATTTGGAGTCGGTGACTGCAACTTTAAGAGCGTTAACTCCAATTTTCGGCAGTAATTCTCGCAATAGTAGACAGGCAATAACAAGTTTAGTGCAAAAATTTGAGTTTACATATTCGTTGTGTGATGTTGCCGTGTCAGTGAGACAACGGGTTGGTCGAAGTGTCGAAAATATCGCTGCCGTTCAGACGTCCGTAGTAAACGATTCAAATCAGTCAATTCCACGGCGTTCTCAAGAATTGGGCATCGCTCAGAACACATTATGGCGTATTTTGCGTAAGGATCTTGGTTTACACCGATACAAGATCAAGCTGATTCAAGAATTGAAGCCAATGGACCATATGAAGCGATTGGGTTCTGGAGAAGATGCGCCAAGATGATGAATTTCATCACAAAATCATCTTCAGTGACAAAGCTCATTTTTGGCTCAATGAGTTCGTCAATAAGCAAAATATGCATTATTGGTCGGATGAAAACCCACATGTGCTTCATGAATCATCACTTCATCCACAAAAAGTAACTGTTTGGTGCGGTTTGCATGTTGGCGGCGTTATTGGGCCATTTTTTTGCGTGCACTTCAAATTTCTAAAGCATTTGATAGAGTTTGGCATCAGGTTCTTTCGTCGAAAATGCGTGCTTTTGAGATAGACGACTATCTTCTTCAATGGATTAGAAATTACCTTTCGGAACGAGCAATTCAAGTTGTCTTGGATGGTTTCAACTCTGATATTCACAAAATAAATGCTGTTGTGCCCCAGGGTTCCGTTCTCTTTGGTTTTAGTTTTCATTAATGATTTCTTGTCTGATACATCTGATCCAATATATTCCTTTTCTGATGACAGTACTCTCTGTTTTTCATATGCGTTCCTGCTTATTAAATTCCGATATTAACAGTATAACCAATTGGGGAACTATCTACCGAGTCAAATTTCCAAAACTCAATGCTGTCTGCGGTCATTAAGCGAAATCTAAATACCCGGTCATTATCCATGAAGGACACTTGCATCGTCGAAGCCAAAAAACTTTCCATTCTGTACATATGTATGACCACATATTCGATGTCACCAAAAATGCTGCAAAATGTCTTGGTTTCCGCAAACGATGTAAGAAATATTTCAAACCCTCTGATCTGGCCTCAATATATAGGCCATTCATCCGCCCAAAATTGGATTACAATCCGTTCAGGTGCTCCGAAAACATCTTTGCACCTGCTAGATAGGATTTAAACTCGTGCGATAAAACTCATAGGAAACAATTATATTAGTTAGTCAACTGACACCTTTAAATACCGACGTAATGTCTCCGGTCTCACTTTGTTTTATCGCTATTTCCACCACCAGTGCTCCATAGAAATCGGCAGTAGCATTTCGCTCTCTCAAACCTTGAACCGTAACACCCTTTTTCCTATGAATGTTTATCAGTATACCCTCAGGCAAGCTTTTGGACGTACTGTGAAATATTTTGATTCGCTCCTAATCCGTAAAACTCGCATTTGGAATGCTCTGCCGAGCTCTCTATTTCCTTTTCATTATAATTTGCAAATATTTAAAACCAACCTTCATCGGTACCTCTCTTTCCATCCTACCTGATTTTTTTTCGCCCAGGCTCTGTACAAACATTTTAAGGGTACTCAAATCCCTTGAGTGTGCGCTAATTATAAAAAAAATCTATATGTATTTTTTTCTTATAAAAAAATAATAAAGTTTAATTGAGTTAAATAATGCTGTCTTCCGCATTCGGTTGTCTTCTTCTTCGCCACTATGTTAAAACAGTCGCACTCGATTTCTGATGTTGTTTTATTTTTTAAAGAATTGTCGTCGTCATTACAAAACTCAACGGAAGTATGACTATAAGATATTAACACATTTAACGAGCTCCTTAGTTAAACATGCCTGGTACAGTTAAGGATTTGTAGAAGCCAAAAGATTAGATGCATTGTACTCTCTTATGAGTGTTTTCATGGATTTTGATAGAATCATATACCCTGTTGAGAAAAATTAACAGATACTTATGCTAGTATTCAGCAAACTTAAAGGCGAATCTGATTACAGATTTTTATTGAAGCTAAATCTCGAGGACACAAATTCACCTCGAAAAATGCGCTCGGAATTGTTCTTAAATAAATTTTACCCATTCGTAACTTTCAAACACATACTTGTGTAGAAACAAACTTCTCATCTAGACTTCATCGTGCTTTCAGATACTCGTTTTCGAAAAAGTTGTTGCTTTCATTTTTCGTATCTTATTTCTTCGTACCCACAAAAATGCACTCAAATTGTTTGCACTTTATTTTTCATTTTCTTTTTCTTTTGCCCATCACAAGCACAAGCATCGCGAAAAGTTTCAATCCAAAAATAGAATAATACTTAGTGTTTGGACGTAGAGCAACGGATGTATAGCATCGTTCCCAACTTTATGCAACCTTGCAGTAGTTGAAATATAGAGCGCATTTCGAGTAGAGAAACTTTTTAAAACAAGTAAAGATTTCTTGTCTGTGTGGGAGTCTTGACCTATCAGACGGTTTTTAAGTGAAGTGGGTGCGCATACTTAACTTCATTTCGATGGAGTCTGGATGGGGGTGGAATAATGGAGTGGACAAAAAGATTGACGACGTCTGCTTAACGTTGGGCTATGGAACGCAAACTAAAAGAGAGAAAATAAAAATGTTTTGCCGTCTGGAGACTACAGGGTTAGTTGTATGAGTAGACAATTGTGACCAGAGATTTTAACTTAAACCACACGTTATTGTTTTGCCTCTTTTGGATTTTGAATTACATTAAAGAAACAATTTTTCTAAATTCTTTTACGTTTTTGGAGTCACGTGGAAGGTTGCGACTCTTGCTTGCTAGAGTATTCCTTATCCAGGTTGTGTACGTGTTTCAAGTCGAACCAAGTCCGAAGGAGGTTCAAGTATTTTTTATTAATAATTCTGCAAGCTATTGAGGTAAGTGAATCTTCATGAAAAACCGGGAAGTACTAACCTCTTTTGTTAAAAGGACTTTAAAATACAAGTGGGATACGGATATACTTATTGCTTGCTGTACAAATATATGCTACAAACCTGTGTAAATTAGAAAAATATGTATACTGGGACACAATTATTATCCAATTTCAAAACAATCCAAATTAATTGCAAATTTATTTAATTTGAAATAAATAAAAAAAACATTATTTTTCGCTTCGGTACTAAGGACCTTGTTGCTCCACCTTAGGCCCGAATATCTACATATTCTACTCGTAGTGCGATCGAAAGCTGGAAGTGCCCTGTAGTGTCGTTGTTGCTCTGACATCAGGAGTCATGAACACGAACATGAAATACTCATTTAATAAAAGCTTAGGTGCCAGGTGCCTTAAGGTGCCAGTAAGTCTGGAGTTTTTGCTTGGAAGTAAGTAGATACGTGCGTATCTAATGAGGAGTAAAGTTTTAATTTGTTTCCCTCCATGAAGACGTCATTCCCAAATTTTTGATTGATATTGAATACCAATGAGAATAAGATATTGAATAAATAGAAATATTTAACATTTTGCACACTTGCACGCAAGTCTCTTCCAGTTGCACACTCCAAACCGGTTGAGGTCCTCTACTACTTCGGCGCGGTACCTGAAATGTGGTCTTTCTCTTTGGCGTTGTCCCTCTGATTTAAATTCGAAAACTCTGCAGGTTGGAGCATTGGTGTTCATTCGCCCTACTTGTACCGTTGTACAGCTCGTTTAGTTTGTCGTTGAATCTTCTTCTCCAAAGAATATCAACGCAAACTGGACCGGATATTTTTCGAACGATTTTTCTCTCGAAATGACTGAGGATATCTTTATCGGCTTTCGGTAGGATCCGTGCCTCTAAGCCATAAAGTAATACTGGAATGATCAAGGTTTTATAGAAAGACTTCTTAGTTTTTCGGGATAAGACCTTACTGCTCAATTGTCTTGTAAAATATCGTAGACCAAAGAAATTACGATTGTCAGAGTGATTCTTCGTTTTATTTCTATTGAGGTGTTGTTGGCAGAATTTATAGCAGTCTTTTATTACCACGATATTACGAGGTGAGTTCAAAAAGTATGGTGATTTTATATTTCGTGTGTTTTTGTTAACAGATGACAGCGAATACTTGGTTTTGCATTACTTACCACTAAACTCATTCTGGCAGCCTCCGTTTCAATATTAGTGAATGCAAGGATAGCCGCCCGCTGAACTCTCCCAACTATGTCAATATTATCAGCGTACGCTCGGAGTTGCACAGACATTTGAAAGATTGTGCCTCCAGTGTTCACTTGTGGGTTCCGCACCAGGGCCAGAGTATCCAGTATTCATGTTAACAAAGCGACATTGTTTTTTTTTTATTATGTAAAAGCTGTTTCTAAGCGAAATGGCATGTGTTGGCATATGTGAATGTGCCAAACGTTTATTTTGTTAAATTTTTTTATATATTGTATATTAATAAGCAACAACGGGTCTTGTAAATGATTATATGACTACATGTCTATGATTCTATGATTCTACAGAATCGATATCCATAAGGTATGTACTATAATCATACCTTAATTAATCATCAAATTTTGTTTCTAAATTCATTTTTTAATAAATAAAAAAAAAAAAAAAAAAAAAAAAAAAATGATTTTGAGTGATGGAAATCTTTTTTTAAATCTTTTTTTGGAATTTTACAATTGTTTCTGTTAAGTGGAAAAGATGATATCCGCTAAGTGGCTGCCGCCAGTACAAATATTTGCCCGTTTTATCACATTTTCCATGACTTTCCGCAAGATTTTCAGTGATAATTGTGTGTACGGTTACACCGTTTTGTTGAAACCACATGCTCACTAAACTCCGCTCATCCAATTCCAACAGTAAGAAGTCGTTTATCATGGTCCTGTAGCGTTCGCCAGTAACAGTCACCGTATTGCCGATAGCGTCCCCAAAAAATACGGCTCAATCACTACTCCTGCGTGAACTCCACACCACACAATGGCTTTGAATAGATGTAAAGGCTCTTCCAGAAATGAATATTTTGCTTATTGACGTAACCGCTTAAGTGGAATTGCGCCTTGTCGCTCATGATGATTTTCGACACAAAATCGTCCTCTTCGTTGTTGAGATTGAGGATGGTTTTACAGTAATTCATGCGTGAATGACGGAACGGTCAGGACGCATTAACTGATGCACTGTTTGCACTTTGTATTGGAACATGTGTAAGGCTTTTACTAAAATTTGCTGTAGGGTCTTTCTGGCGATGCCCAATCGCGTGGCCCATCATCTGGTTGGTGTTTCTTCGTTCTAAGAGATATCAGCAGCCACAGCTGCGATATTCTTGGCCGAATGACAAGGCCGGTGGCGGCCACTCCTTGCATGGTCTCCTGTGGTTTTACTCTGTTCGAGTTGAGTATCTACAATAAGTGCCGGAATGTTTGTCCAGTTGGCGTGACACGATTAGAAAACCGACGTCGAAATTCACTCTGCGCCAATACCACTGACCGATTATTGGTCAAAAACATCGACACAATTATTCCACGCTCTTGTGGAGTATAGCGCTCCATTGTTTATCTGTTTGTATACTGCAGCTGTCTAGTTTACAAATGTCAAATATGATTGACGTAGGACGCCATTTGCAAAAATTATACCACCTTATGATAGGGTGATTAATTTTACTCCACCTTGTAGTTTGATTAATATTTTTGGAAGAGGTAAATATCATTGGTATAAGACAAATTCAAGATACAAGAGGAAGCAGATGCTTAAAATTAAACAAACATATGTATGTTGAGAATTTACTTGTTAGGTTCGAAATGATATTGTATTACTAACTTCGTGACCTAAGGTTAGTAATACAATATACTTATTCAGCTGTATTGCAAAAATCACAGTTTAAAGAGGAATATGTTTCTGAGAGCAACTATGGTCTACATAATCGGCCTACCGAACGCACAATTCGCTGTACTTTTGAAAGATTTGGAACTCAATTTTCATTATTGGTATAGCACGCACCAGATAGACCACATCTTATAAGAAGTGAAGAGAATATAGTGAAGGTAGCTGAGAGTTTACGCGATGATCGTGATGAATCGGGTGCCATTCGCAACAACTTGGTGTATTTTCCGTGCATACAAAATTCGACCGACCTTTCTTCCGAATAGTCACTGTTTCAGTCGATGGGTAATTGAAAAGCTTCAAGAAGATCCACCATTTTCAGAAAAAATTTGTTAAGCGATGAGGCCCATTTGTGTCTCAATGGTTATGTCAATAAGCAAGGCAAAATAGCAAAATAGTAACCTGAGAACTTCAAGAGCTTTCATTACATCTAGACAAAAGTACAGTTTGGTGCGGCTTAAGGGGCTATCATCGGTCCATATTTCTTTAAAACTGGAATGCCGCCCGCTACCGCGCCATGATATCGGACTATTTGCTGCCTGAAATTAAAGCGCATTCTCTCGACGACATTTGATACCGACTCAAGTACCTATAAAAATTCGTAGCAAGCCGAAATCAAACTCTCAAAATAAAAGACGTTAAGCTACTGTTAACAGAAGCACTTAAGAAAGTGCTCAGTGAAAAATATCTCAATTGCGTCAAACATGTTGGGCAGAAGATGCAAGATGTAGATGTAGAAGATTAAGTTGTAAAGAGTAGTGATTAGGATTAGTTAGTTATATGTTATATCAAAATAAACAGACGGCTAGTCAGTGATTTTATTTCTAATGGTTTGGTTCATGATAATCTTCTAGAAGCATGTATTCAACGGTCACTCAGACAAAGAATTAGATTATCGTAATCCTTGTGCTTATAGTACCAGCATCCACTACGTCAGCGTCGAATACCTGCAGCCTCATGCGAGCGTATACCGGATATTCACAGAAGTATTGCTTCGCGGTGTCGTCATTACTTTCACGGGGAACTTTATATAACTTATGCGTAACACACTTAAGTGATTAGGAGAAGCGCAGTGCTCTGTCAAGACGCCAGTATGTAGTTTGTGATCATTCCTACTAATAGATGGCAGGTAGAACGCTGACATCTTCGAAATATCAGGAAGCATTTGTTTAGGCTGCCGGTAACCTGAAGAGTTATGCTATTATATGAGATCCAACTGCAGATTCAGATCATGAAAAACTCTCCCCTGAGCCATGCCTAGTAAGTTCATAGGCGATTTTATTTCTCATGATCACATTGTGACTTCAAACCTAGACAAAACTCAGTAAATTCAGCTTTCAGTGAAGTCTTGCATTCTAAACCTAATTTGAAAGTCATAAGAGGGTTAAGCAAGGCATTAAGTAATGCTTGGCTGTCGGGCATTTGGTTAATATGCAGCGTAGAAAATTAAAGGGAGAGTCGTTAGCGCACGCGCTAAAATCAAACTCCATCCAGATGGACGGCAAAGGCAAAGAGTTTATCAGAAGTCGCATCAACTGAAAGAAGTTAATCCATAACAGATGTAGCTACCTGTTTATTTTCTGTTTCGAACAAGACAAAGTAGAAGAAGACTTATGGCAGTCGTTGTGTTGATGGCATTTTTAAATGAAAGATGCCCGAAAAGGTCTTAATTTTGACAAATGGAAATCATCTGCAGTTGTTAAAGTAAAGAAATGATTCGAAAATCAGAAAGACCGCAATTCGAGTGATGGGAAATTGGATTTTCCATTGATTTGGACGGACTGCGTCCTGCCTCAGCTCTAATGGTGCACATTGATAGTCTGTCTATATCTGTGCCTAGAAACTGACTACTTTAAAGTCCACACAACCCAAGACATAATCGATGTGATGTAATTGGAGCACAAAAAATGAACCGTCAGTCAATATTTTTACAACTGTGGCTACTTTCTTCAAGAAAATGAGTGAACTTTCTACTTTGATTCGGTGAGTGCTCTGTTGGCTCACAAGATACGAGAACCATCTGTGATGGCTTTGTACTATCTGCACATCTATGTGCACTCATAGGTGGAATAAATTTTCACGGTAATTCATAGGTCAATTGTCAGATAATAATGTCAGATAAACTGACTGAAAATAGAATTTTAAATCAGTCGTAAAGAGGCTTCCCCTATTACGATTGGCCACACTGCAGATGCACTAATCAAATCATTTTCGTTGATATTTATATCAAGAACTGTGCTTTGGTATAGCGCACTGAAGATTCCATGATTTTCCATAACGACTGTTGCATGTCTATTTACCGGGAAAATTGGTATACAATTTCCCACAAAGCTTTACTTTTTCAGCTAAATTACCCGGATAACGGATATAATACAGAAGAAATATCGGGTGTAAACTTACAACTAACGATACGATGGATATTTTTCTCCCATGAATCTTAAAAAAAGCACCCTATAGATAAATTAAGAGTAATACCATCCCAATCGAGCAGTAGTAAGTGTGATTTTATTCACGCATTTCAAAGCAGGTTTTGAATAAGCCGTGCTGTTTTTTTTTTTTTTGGTTTTTTAAAGACCAGATCTATTATTTCTGGACCATGTTTACGAAATAAACGAAATAACAAAGGCGCACTTGGTGGGTTGGTTCCCATTGAAGAAGGGGACGCCCTCATCGGTTCGATTATTATTTTAAAAGAATCACCAGTTTCAGATGAGAGCCTTGTCGATTCTGCTGCTGGGGGTGGCGGTGGGAAAATGGGCAAAAGTGTTCCTCATCCCATCTGGTACAATATATATTTATGTTAAAAATAAAACCATGTTACTGAAACTTAAAGTCGTATTTGGAAGTAGAGAAGAGTCCCTGGTTTGTCATGAAGTTCAGGACAACAACATACATACTACCGAGAACAAAAAACTGGACCACCTCTTATAGATTTCTTTAAATGTTTGCCTTTTGCTCGCACATACATATATAATTATATATATATATTTTTGAATTTGTTTTCCTAGTCATTCTTATCAGGTTGGCCCAGACACATACACTTCTTTCTACTACAGCTGTTATTTCATTTTCCATTTCACATGCTCCCAATCTTTCTCTACCAAAATTGTCCTAACATTTGTTTTCTTTTTACGTTAATTTTCTGTCAGTACATGCGTACTGTGCGTATAGAATATGGAAAAACTTTGAAGACATAAAAATACGTCAGAGCAAACAATTCAAGGATACCGGGGACAACTTTGGGAAAAGATTCTCTCCCTGCTGTCAGTCCTAGGACACGTTTTTTTTTTTTTTTTTTTGTTGTTTTCTATATTTCTTTTCTGCTTTCTTTGTAAATAGGACCAAAGAATGACTTTGATACTCTTTTTGTAAAAAAAAAGAAGGACAATAATGAGATGTATGTATGTTGGTAAAGGAAAAGTCTTAAAAGCAAACGACCCTATGGGTTGTAAAAATTTGAAAATGGTTTAACTCCAAAGCTCTTTGAGCGTTTGTTTTCTCTCTTCCTCTCGTTTATTCTCTCATGCGTTTTATTTGCTCTTTCTCTGGGTCCGGTATTTGGATTTATATTCTCATTCTAATTTATACATTTTGATTTCTCTCTTTCTTTGCCAAAAATGAGTTTCACTCAGGGTGACCAGTGTGGTGAGCTGGAAAGTGTCTTGTTCAGTTTTTTGATTGACTGCTTTCGGAGCGGAATAGATTTACGGTTAGCGAATTATGTGGCAGTATTGCAGAGACCAACTAAAAACGGCCTCTTTCCCCGGCATTTCTTATTTGTTTCACTGCTTTTTATAATAAAAACTTAAGTACAATAAACACAAATAGGTAAAAGGTCATGTGCTTAAGAAAACTCTGATATATTGGAAATATGCGCGCGGAAATTAAATTTTCTTGAATCAAAGTATCTATGATGAAATACAAGAGAACAGTACGTACTTAAATTATGCAGTGTTCTGGAGTTAGTAATGCACAAGATTTGCTTTGGTCCTCATCGTTAATATTGAGAACAAAAATGGGAAATACTAGAAAACTGTGTTGGGGAATACCATAACACATGGGCTGAAAAGTTTCTAAGGCCGTTTCTAAGAGAGGGCACCACTTGAATTAAGTCCATACCATTTTCAGTTAGTACCAACCTTCAAAAGATACGTGTATAAATTTAACAGCTGTCGGACGATTAGTTCTCGAGGTATAGCGTTGTGAGTGAAGCAACTTTTGTTATTGTGAAAAAAAAAAAATGGATTCAAAGCAATTTCGTGTGTTGATTTATCATTGCTTTTTGATGGGAAAAAATGCAGCCGATGCAAAGAAATGGCTTGATAAGTGTTAACCGGACTCTGCACCAGTCGAACGAACCATTCGCAAGTGGATTGTGGTCATACAAGCATCGAAGATGATGCACGCAGTGGACGTCCAAAAGACGCTGTTTATGATGAAAACATCAAAAAAGTCCACAAAATGATTACGAATGACCGTAAAGTGAAGTTGATCAAGATAGCTGAGGCTCTCAAGATATCAAAAGAGCGTGTTGGATATATCATTCACGAATATTTGGACATGCGAAAGCTCTGTTCAAAGTGGGTGCCGACTGCAAACACAGTCGACCAAAAACAACAACATGTTGATGATTCAGAGGAGTGTTTAAAGCTGTTCAACCACAATAAAGCCGAATTTTTGCGTCGGTATGTGACAATGGATGAAACTTGGCTCCATTACTTAACACCAGAGTCAAGTCGGCAGTCAATTGAGTGGCGACGAACCTCGTCCAAAACAACCAAAAACTCAACAGTCGGCTGGGAAGGTTATGACATCCGTATTTTAGGATACACATGGAATAATTTTCATCGACTATCAACAGCGACTATTACATAGCGTTATTGGAGCGTTTGAAGGCCGAAAAAGAAAGTGCTGTTTCATCAAGACAATGCACCGTGTCACAAGTCGATGAAAACGATGGCAAAATTGAATGAATTCGGCTACGAATTGCTTCCCCACCCACCGTATTCTCCAGATTTGGCCCCCAGCGACTATTTCCTGTTCGCAGATCTCAAAAGAATGCTCGCCGGAAAGAGATTTAAGACCGATGAAGAAGTAATCGCCGAAACAGAGGCCTATTTTGAGGCTAAACCGAAATCGTACTACAAAACTGGTATCGAAAGATTGAAAAATCGTTTTAATCAGTGTATCGTCCTCGAAGGCAACTATATTAATAAATAAAGTTGAATTTTGCAAAAATTTTGTTTTACTATAAAACGGCCCTGACTTTTCAGCCCATGTGTTAGGTCGAATATGATAACTGAAAAAGAAGGAGCACATTTTTTCATAACAACATGTATCGCTCCTCTTGGTACTAAAGAACAGTCGTGCAAAATATGAATGATACTTAAGGTGTACTTGTATTTCCCTAATCACATATGAGCATTGTATGAGGACTGTGGTCCATATAATCGTATTTTATTATGTTTGACCAGGTGAAGCCATCGTCAAAGGCTATTGTGTATGGGTATGATTATGCTCTGTTTGAAACTGTTTGGTATAGCGATAAGCAGCAATGATTGCGGTAAATATTCATATTGCGACCGAATTGAACCGAATTGAGCTAAAAAAAACCTTCTAAATTCTAACCTTAGCAGCCTCTTTAAAGATTATTGGGTAAAACTTAATTGGGAGCAAAATAACTGGTGGGCTAAGAGAAGCATTGAGTGATTAATCAGAGAGCACATGTGCCTTTGTACTTTGTATAAAGACTTTAAGGGGAGATTCTCTGACGTATTTTGAGTAAAAATTGAATGGGTGAGGGTTAGGATATGCATCCCCTGAGTGATACAGAGGTTTTACGAGTAAACTCCTACGTTGCCCTGTATTATGCATGTGTGGTAACAAACGAGGTATCGTTGATCGTTTAGATATGAATACTTTAATTGTTTCAAATGCTGTTCTACAATAAATGTGTTAACAGTTATTGAAGATCAAAAGCAATTTTTTTTTTTGTTAAAAAAATTATAATGTTGAATTTGTCATAATTTTTTTTCAGAAAAATATCTTATTAACCCCAACTCTTGCAACTTTGAAACTTGTAATAATAAATAAGTCCCGGCATTTGATTTCAATTCAGTAGTTGTCACGACTTCACATAATTTGCTCAAACTACAAAACTAAAGAATGGAGTATTGTATTGTAAAGGGTAAGCCAACAGCTAGTGTGGAAGTTTTCATTAAATTAAGCACATATTTATTGCGAAGTCAATCAAGAATTTAATTGATTAATAAAGTTCAGTCTATTGCAATTATGAATGGAATACAATATTGTTTGTGTGACCACCACGGTTTCTTTTGCAAGCGACCATCAGAAGGTCAAAATTATCGACGATTTTTTGAAGAATGTGTCGGTCAATGGCTGCAATTTCAGTTTGAATGTTATGTTTGAGATCCTGAATTGTCGCTGGGTTATTGGCATAGACCTTATTCATCAAATATCTCCACAGTCTTAAGGTGTCAAATCGCATGAACTTGGAGGGCAATCAACTTCTCCTCTAACCGAATTAATGTGATCTTCAAATTTCGTATACAATAAATTGATTGATTGATGGTTAAATTTTGGAGAAAAAAAAAACCGGCTAACATGTTGCGGAAACGTTCCCCATTCAGTGTAACTGTCTCTCCAGCCTCATTTTCGAAAAAGTACGGGCCAATGAAGCCGGTTTCCATAAACGGCATCAAAAAATTTGCTACGGATCGGAAAAGATCAAATTCGATGACAAATTGTCCTGGCGACGTCGTAGATGGTCCAATGGCTTCAATTGTTGTGTATTTTGGATTTTATAGGGATGCGAATGAAGATCAACTTTTAAAAATCTCCGTTAAGTACCCTTTTGGTAAGTGAGGACTAATTGTTCCGGAGTCCTAGTGATTATGTTGACCGAAAGATTCACGAATATTACGAAATGTTACTTTAACAGATCGCCGATTTTCGTAATGAGATTGAATAAAAAAAGTGCATGTGGACTAGTAAACGACTCCATGACTAAAATTGCCAAAGACTTTATAATATTTGTAAAAAAGATCAAAAACATTGAATTTAGTAAGTGACAGTAATTGATACCAAGTTTCCACACCATCTGTTGGCTCACCCTTTAAAACAACAGCCCTATAAAATTAACTTTGATAGTTAACAGCTGCTTTGGAATTTTGTTTCCCGTTAAATATTATTGCGTCATGTAAATCCAATAATTTTAATTTTATGACCCCTAAGAGGGGAAAAAGAGACCATCCGGGAATGTAGGTCAGGTCAAATTTTGTAATTTTTAAACGAAATGTTGAAGTTTAATTCAAGATATATTCTTGATGTTGGACTTTTCAACACAAAAATACGCAGACATGGTTTATGTCTATGGCTTCTTCAACGGTAAGGCTTGATGAGCGAGATTAGAATACCTGAGACAGTACCCTGATAGAACTGCCTAAAGTGGCAAGACGAGAGACTCATATCGTGCTTTAGCAAAAGGCGTATAACATTCCGTCTAAAATCATCCAAATAGCAGTAAACAGAACTTACATCGTAAGAAATCTATATTCGAAGGGCATGGATGCATTCCTTCATATACCAGCACAGGACATATAACCAAGAGATTTAGAGAAGCGTTTGAAATTCTACAATTACATTTCGGAAAAGCACTTTTGCGGAAGACAACATTATTTGCCAGATTCTTTGGATTAATGAACTCTAATTCACCACGGATTGAATCATTATTTTCCACAATGTACATACCAGAAACTAACTTCCACTGCATGAAACACATTGCTTTTCAGAATAAGCTTAACATCAATATGTGAGCAATGATATTGAGTAACAAAATGACGAGACCACGATGAGAATAGAATACTATGCCTATGTTTACAGACTTTTAAGTTATTACTTCTTAGTTCAAAATATTCGTATTTATTATATTCAATCTAGATTACCAAGCCATTATATTATAACAAACAAGCATAGCGCAACACGAACGATTCTGAGCAGCGCTGTGATGTGAAACTTTAAACGTTGGTCCAATTTCACACGATTTCATAGGCTTTTCACCATGCTACTCTTAGCTGATTCTTCATCCAAATTAAATATTTCAAAATAAATCAAACAGGTCACACTGGTTGTGAATTTATTCTTTTTATTGCTAAGAAATTTCTATCCTCAATCAAACCAATGAACAGGTGTATTCCCGCAGAAATAGAGAAAAGAAGTAAAAATCCTTATTTAATCCTTTCAACCTATATGGTCTTCCTTATACTTTTTTATTTAATTTTTTGTTTTTTAAAACTATTCACTCAGTAATTTGATAAATATAATTAAGTGTACGGCAATGCGAGTGCGGCTTTAGTTTAGTTATAAGCAACATTGTGGTGAAAGAAAATAATAAAGAAAATAGAAAATGCAACAGAAAATTAATTAGCCAAGAACATCCTTTAGACTTAGCTCTCATTTTGCTCCCTATATCCGTGCTTTGCTTTTTCTATTTTGTCTCTGTGTTGGTATTGCCTCCTCAGTTCTATGAAGTTGGGCAATTGGAATATGCCTGGACCCGGCTCGTTCCAGGGTCCCTTTTTTCGTGTGGAGTATTATTATAACGTTTTGACTATAAAAACCGACTGTGGCCTTTACGTGACTAAATTATTGGCATTCGAATTTGTTGAAAAACTTGAATTTAGTTTTATACTGGAAAAGTTGTTCGTTTTCTGATGAATCTGGGGGACCTTTGGAAAGTAAGGGGGAGTTTTGTTTACATATTTTTTTTTTTTGTGCTGAGGGTAGTGTACGCAATGCCTAGAAGTCTCATTTAACCAATAAGATATTGGTAATAAACGTGTGGGTTCTGGTGTTTTCCGTTTCTATTTTTGTGTTTTTTTTCCGCATTTTCTATTCCAAGTTCATTTGAAGTGAAATGGAGCAACTCCATTAGTCTATTTTGTATGTAGAAAGACTCTTGAGTAAATTTTATTTATTGGCTGTCTCAGGCTTTGCATACAAATGTTGTTTGACGTATTAGATTTGTTTGGATATAAACTTATGCCTAAAAAATCTTTAAAAATGATTTTTTCCGTTGTTTTTTTTTTTTTTTTTTTTTTTTAAAGATTTATTTTAGGGGGTCAAAACTGTGAAGTCCTTTCTCTTGACTAAGTTGTAGGGATTCACTTTGAAAAGCCAGATAAGCAATTTTATTTATATTTTGAAGAGAATTGGGGAAACTCTTAAGTGCGGAAGATGTTGACTTGGGGCCTCAACTCTACTTTAATTCGAGATTAGTTTTTCTGGAGTGTAGTGTTCTAGCTGCATGTTCGATAGACCAAGTCCAAGTCTATCGTCATCTCCTTGTACGATTCCCAAACACTTCTTATTATACAAAATCTATTCTCTTAAATGTTAAGGCCTTACCTGACTAGTTTCCGAACTGTTTAAGATCTTTGCCAAGAAACACTGCCACCTGGCTGAAAAATCCCCGGGAAACACTTTCTAGATTATTAAATTATGTCTTCCATCAACCCTGATCGCTTTATCCTTAAAGCAGATATTTGGCATTTATTAACGTCTCGAACCAGGACCTGGAATTGCCGTTTTCTTACCAGATGTTATAGTGTCAATGTATGCCTCGTATCTTAGCTATGGACTATATCCACATCCAAGTACATTGCAGTTGTGCCATTTCCTCCATCTGCCCTCCCCGCGCAAAGTACATACTGAAAAGTAATATGCGATTAAATTGTTTTCCCTTGGAGCACCATAACACAATATCATTTCCATCTTATTTACCTTTCTAATGGTACAACACCGTATCCGTGTCAAAGAGTAGAAATAGCGGGATCATGTTGTTGTTGAAAAATAATCTTTTGGTCTTTTGAGTTAAGAACTTTTAAGCCGGTAATTTTCGGCAAATCAAAATAGCAACAGTTTGCGAGGGTCGACATTTTCCGGATATCCACTAAGCTGACATCTGTGGAGATACTCGTATGTTGGTGGATTTCTTAACTATATCCACATTTTGTCTTGTTCTCATTTACCTTCAAACTACATATTTCCACATGTTCTTCAATTGCCCTAAACGCCTCCAAACACACAAAAATGCGACTAAAGATGAAGATACTATTAGTTCAACAAAATCTATCTTATTTTTTATCTCATCTGAAATACCTTGTGAACAAAATATTCCCGCCGTAGCTGAGAGTGTGACTGAAAGCGCGGATGTGTTCACTTCGAGATAAATACAGGAATTGGGTCTATCCGCAACCACCTTGCAATGCATTAATGATTGAACAAAATCTTGATATTTTACAAAAAAGGTGATGAGGCTAACTTTCATTTTTTTTAACATGTGAACAAATGAAACTGCCACGTCTGGGGTCCTGAAGACCAAAAAGGAGTAATGAAACATTGGCAGTTGGTACGGTCTCTGGGCTGGCGGTGCCATTGGCCCATATTTTTCGAAAATGCTGCTGGTGCTATCGTTTCAGTGAATCGATTGCGTTACTGAACTATGCTAGCTGACTTTTTTTTTACAATTGGAATTCTTCCTTTGGGACTGTGTTACAAATGATGTCTACGCTAATTCTCCACTAACTCCCCTAACCACTAATTCATGCAATAAGTAGAAATATTAAATATTGTTATTATTCCATTGGAACATGCTTTGGAAAGCTACTGTCATTATACGTCATTTCAGTATATGTCATTCATTTGAAGCGTAAACAAAAATAATTTATTTGACACCACAAAAGGAAGTCATTTTTGCATCGGATTGTAACTGGTGATGAAAAATGGATCCATTACGACAACCCCAAGTGCAAAAAATCATATGTGAAACCCGGACAACCAGCCAAATCAACGGCAAGGCCGAATATCCATGGCGCGAAGGTAATGCTCTGTATTTGGTTTGATCAGATGGGTGTGCTGTATTATGAGCTGCTAAAACCGGGTGAAACCATTAATGGACAACGCTACCGAACACAATTAATCCGTTTGAAGAGAGCAGTAGCCGAAAAACGCCCGGATTATCCGACCAGACGCGAGGCAATAATTTTCCATTATGACAACGCTCGGCCCCACTTTGCTATTCCGGTTAAGAACTATTTGGAAAACAGTGGATGGGAACTCTTACCCAACCCGCTTTAAAGCCCAGACCTTGCCCCTTCTGACTACCATTTGTTCCGGTCGATGCATAACGCCCTCACTGAAATACGGTTCACATCAGAGCAGAATATCAAAAATTGGCTTCATTCATTCTTGGCTGCCAAGCCGGCGTAGTTCTTTTGGGATGCGATCCACCAATTGCCAGAAAGATGGGAAAAAGTCATAACCTCAGATGGGCAATACTTTGAATAATACAATTGTACATGTTTTTCCTAAATAAACGTTCGAATTTTGAGAAAAAAAAACTGCATGAATGTAAGTTATATACCCAATTAAACAGAAAATTTCATCAAAAGAATGACAATTTGTAGGCAGATTTGAGGCAGACATTTGCCAGATGTTGTATTCCATTACTAACCTCAGAGTTTGCGCTTTAGACTAAAATAAAAATATCACAATTATTAATAAAAGTGTTGTTTCTAATAATTTAAAATGACACCTCTTTTTGGAATCACGATTCGCTGACAAGATTCGATTCTCTGGTGAGCAAAATTTAAGGCGCATTCGACAAGAAGATTAATACTGGCTGGATATTTTCATTGACGTTGAGGGTGCTTTTGACAACGAAACTTTTGGCAACATGTGCAACTCGGCTAGACAACAGGTAGTAGACGAGGCACTAGTTTTGTGGACCAAATCAATGCTGCTGCGTATGTTGACAGCGGCCAATATGTGATGGATGGTGGATGGGGGAGGGAGGAGGTGCATGCAAGATGGAAGCCTCTCTTCACTGTTGGTCGACACACTGCTCAATGTGCTCAATGTTTCTGAGCGGAAAATATAGTTTTATTGCTTGTTAAATCGTGCCTGACGACTGTTTGCTCTACACCACTGGCAGTCCTAGACGTGATAGACGAGTGGTGCGCTAGAAATGGGCTTTCAGTCAATCTTCTCAAAATTGAGGTTGTACTATTTACGAGAAGGAAGAAGGTGACAGGTCTGACTCATTTAGCGCTTAAAGGCATCACATTTCAATTCTCCAAAGAAGAAAATTTCTCTCTACAAGACATTTCACGCCGAAAGATTTTAAGGCTCTGTTGGCCGTTTGGCAGTGCAAAGAAGCTGTTGGAAAATATAGGGCTTATCACCGAGAGGGTTGCTCCGGATCTACACTGCTATGATAGTGCCAATTATATCCCATGCGTCGTTTGTTGTGGAATAAGCTCTCACGAAAATACGTCATTGCTGCTTTTACCAGACTCCAAAGAACGGTAGGACTTAGCTGTATGAGGGGTGACTCTGCTTCAGCTGCAATAATAAATCTCTCTCCCTTTGGTATTTATATAATGAACTGAACCCTCAATTCAATTCTGTTTAAAAAGAATTGGTCTGTGGTACAGCACGCATTGGAGCTGTGATGACCTTGTGCTGACTTTCTTATGACTCTGGTCTTATGGATATGCCATCTGATGCAATTACACCAGAATTCCTGCTCTGAAAAAATAGGAAATCGATATACCCTTTACCCAAGATTGGTTTTGGACGGAATCTGGGCCAGCGAGGGAATATAGGGTCTTCAGGGATAGGGCCAAAACCGATCTAAGATGCGGGGTCATTATCTCTCTGGAGGGACTTGGGTTTGCCTTCCAATTGGAGATATACGTAATATATTATAAAATACACGAAATTGTGAAGAATTGTTGTAGGAGACGCAGCATTTGCATCTGTAAGGACAGCCAAGCTATGCTTAGAGCCTTGCTGTTAGACTTCCAAGATAATTCAAGAATGTTAGAATTAACTGAACGCAACCGGAAGACTAAATTCACCTTGCCTTATCGGGGTTCCAAGTCATACCTATTGTCTGTCAGTAGGAAAGCCTGCAGGGTGCTTACTGGCGTCGTCGTGACCGAAAATTACACTTTTGATAAGCACTTAAATGCTTAGTCTGAAAGTGATGACGACACCGTGGAGCAATACCCCTGTGAATATCCGTTTACGCTCGCAGCAGGCTTTATTAAATTTTGTTTTAAATTCTTGGATTTCATCGCTCAGGCTGAATCTTTTGTTGTGCCTGACAAGGAAACTTGGCCAGTAATTAGTCTCTGCCTAAGACACAGCAGCCTTCCACTCTAGATGTCTAAAACAAGAGCTCTGGCATCCGCGATGTCTTGGTTTTTAAAACCGAGGTTCCGACTTCCATGTAGCCTCGAACCTGGAAACTGTGATCCAAAAATCCCTTTTGGTGGGGCACTACGGTCCATCCGCTCGATGTGGCTGAGCTAGTGCAGCCGATGCGGTTTAGCTTTTTGGATTATCCACATCTTGATACGGCCGTAGGGGATCAAATATTCGACGAAGAATTTCTCTCAAAAGTGTTTAATATCTTGTCTACTGTTCTGCTTGTATCCAGCACTTTGCTCCATAGAGTAGAACTGTCATGATCAATGTTTTGTAGAGCATGGATTTCATCTTTGGAGTCAGGAGTTTCAAACCTATTTGTCTCGCCAAACTGAAGTAGCAGCGGTTCTTCGCCGAACATCATTCGTGGAGTTGATGTTTACTCCGAGGTAGGTAAACTCCTTAACCACTTAAAATTTGCGGACATATGCTTCTTTCTTTCTTGACAACATCTACATACTTAGTGTTGTCCTCATTTATACCAAGATCCTATGACGGCGATGTGGGGGCGACCGATGTTGTTAATGACGTCTGCTTATGCCAGCAGTTAGTCAGATCTATTGAATATAGTAGCTTCCGTGTTTATATCTGCTCTGTTCAATCACTTAATTTAAGAAATGACATGGCAGTGCATCTCGTTGCAAAATATGGTCAGATGAACTTTTTCCAAATAACACACTGAACCGCGTGTTTTGCAGCATCAAGCGACAAATTTTGATCTGTTTTGCTGGGATTCCGAATTCGGCTATCGCTCTATGGTGCTCGGAGGAACTGTTTCCAAATTGCACAAAGTGGCCCGAGTCGACGTTTGTCTCTGTCAATATTTGCATATTCAGAATGTCTGATGTGCGCCTCGCACCTATTAGCCTATGGTCGATTTTGGTGGCGGTTCGATCATCTGTAGTGCGCCAGGTTGCTGTGTGGTTTCGTAGTCTTTAAAACTTGGTGGTACTTATCACCGTTTTACGAGCTCTGCAAAATCGATTAGCCGCGTTAGTAATTTGAATTTCAATTTGAAGCTGTGGTGCCGCTGGTGATTACGTATAGGGAATTCCTCCGCTGTGATATTCATGGTGCTGCTATTTTGTCTCGCGCTTGTAAATTTAGCAAGTCGAGTCCAGATGGATACAAACAGTACGCGATGGCTACCACTTGGGGTGTTAGAATAAGCACAATTGATGCGTAATAGCAGTTATAACATTGGGCATCGCCAGGTTGATGCCAGTCAGTGTCTGCTCTATTCCTACAGCATCCAACAATCCAGTATAAAACAAAAGTCGAATGAAATTGCATTCAATAATTTAGTTGATCTAGAAAAGTTAATAAAGGAATCTCACCTGGATATGTACTTCTTACATATATTTCCAATCATAAAAAGACAAAGGATCAGATCTTAAATTAAAATACTGAAAAGATGACTTTAACAAAATACTATCTTTTATTGCGTTCTACGTAATTGAAAATAAATAAAAAAATACAAGACAATGCATCCTTTGATTTTAAGGATCAATAGACTTTGAATAACTTAACAACGATTTCCATAAATGTATCTACACACCGATTTAGCTCTGAAAACTCCATCAAAAATGCATTCGGAATGCCATTAAGAGTGTAAAGTGAACTTTTCAATACTCGTATTCGTATTGGTATGTACGACTATGTCAAAAATAATTGTCAAAGCAAATGAAGCTCCATTAGATAGACAACTCCACTTAGGAAAATCTTTTCACAGTAAATACATTTACTCGTAATTCCATGAGTTTATGGAGTTTTACCCAACGAACCGGTAAGAGAAGGAGTAGAAATGGGAGGATTTCTTTAGGCGCCAGCTACGGTTCCGATTTTGTAATGCGATTCCTCTGCGAGCTGCCATCGGGATTATGCCTCAGTAGAATGCAATCCTTTGGGAACGCAAATGATTTAATTATAATTTTGAAAGCTAGCAAAATTGCACACATAACGAGTAGAAATCCCATTGAGAAATTAGTGGAGGGATTTTGAATGCCCTAAGATGTAATCAAAAAATAGCCTTTTGAGGTAGGCACCCCTATAATGATGTGAAAGAATAACTTTAGTGGGTGGAACCTTATATAACTTTTTAAGGAAAAAGTGACAGAAATTTAATAAAATTGAACCTGTAGGGCCTGGATAAGCTTTAATTCTTCATAGTTTGAGGTAATCCAATAATCTTCAATAATCTAATGAATGCATTGAGTTTTTGGTAGTTCGGAAATTGAGTGATGATAATAATCAATGAATTGTTGGAGCTCTATGCCTTTTTAAGCTTCTTGCGTCCAGTTTAATGTCGAAAAACGATAATAAGGCACAAATAAGTTCTAATGAAAACAGTTCCAGCTTTCTTTGGCCAATTAGTCTGGGAATTTTCTAATTAAAACTTTGGAACGAAGTGACCAACTTCAAACATATTATTCATACAAAAACCATGAATTTAGAAACAGGCATTCATAGTTTTAGGAGTGCAAGGGGTTTCGTGATATTTTTTTTTATAAGAGAACGACCGATAATACCGACAACTACTTTATTGTTCAGATGTTCACTTTTATTTTCATGTTAAGTTGCTGCAAATATAAGCTATAAAATGAACTTAAGTGACATAAACTTGTCGTTGCGGCAGCTAGAAAGGCATTAGCCGAGCTTTTTGAACGCTCCGATACTAATGCTATGAATCCTTTTTAGATAGCAATTATCACATGAGAGATTTCATACTATCATCTGAATTGAGTAGCCTCAACAGTGCTGTCTACCATGTCTATGCATGATCCATGACGGACTTTAAGAAAATCCTCCTTAAATTGATGTTGCTAATAAACCAACCATTTTATCTAGTGATAAGGAGCATCATCGAATGACTCTAAATATTAAGGTATCCTTTTGGATAAGAAACAAGCCGCTAGCGGCTTGATAGAAGAGTTTTCAGTAAAACGTGACCCCGCCACAAAAGAAAGCTCATTGAATCTCTACAGCTTTGACAAAACTAACTATTTCCTTGCCGCCGGTTGTCTCTTTCTTGTAATGGAAGTACGTTACTTCAATACGTCAGATTCAAAAGTACAGTCTGCCTAAGCTGTATCTGGCATACCGAGTTCTGCTCTCGGCGCACTGATGAATCTCTCTCCACTTGCTGTTCATATGAGTATCATGGATTGCACATTTAAAGTCATCATCCGTTTAACAGATGTGTTCTTTGGTACAACAATCACAGGAGTTTTATTGCCCTTGAGCGGCAAACACCAAATTCTTCTTGCTACAAAAGCGCGAATGGAACTGAATCTTAAGGTAAGGAATGGTTTCGCCGAAAAGTCACCCCTGGAAGGATGAGAGTATGTATGATCTCCAAGGATGGCTCCAAGTTTGATCTAAGTTTTGGCGGTGGTATTTTTTTTTTTTTTTGAAGACGACAACGTTGTATTTCTCTATTCGTTAGGGAAAATTTTGTCTGTCTTACAAGCTAAAATATTCGCAATCATGGAAGTAATTAACTACAATATATTGTGAAGAATCGATGGAGGAGGCGAAGTATCTGCAACAGCCAATCTGCGCCTCGTTTAATTCTCTCACCACTTTTAAATTAGTTCGAGAATGCAAGGGTTCTTTAAACGCAGTCGGAAAACTAAACTCTCACTGAGTTATGTATGACTCGGTTTCAGGTCATAATGGGATCCTGGGAAATGAGGTAGGCGATGAATTGCTTAGGCTTCTGACGTCTAAAAATAGATAAGAGATTTTCCTGCTATCATTTTCTAGGAAAGACTGCTTAATAGCTGTCATAAAGGACACTACGCTTTTGCAATTTGCATTTTAGTAAAAGCTCTTTGTGTAACTAGTCTCCTCTGATATCAATATTTGCAATACCTACATATGGTATATTCAAATCCTCAAAAGCAAAAAAATATGAATTGTACGGATATCTAAATCAAGGTTTCTCTAAATGGGCAAAGAAATAACATCTATAGCAGTACAATTATTGTGACTATTGACTCTTTCTTTTAAATTTCCTGTTAAAAATTGGACCCAGATATTCTGCTGTATTGGAGAATACTAAACTGGTACCGTTGATTGAGGAAGAGTCTACGAGAATGATTGGAATTTTATATTTCCTGAAAAAGGGGATAAGGTCAATTTTATGGGTAGGAATAAACTGCTATCTACCCAACGAATTAATCTGTTAAAATTTAGCTGAAGAAGTTCTTTAATAGTGTTAAAATGCTTAACTGTGACGGTTATAGTAACGTCATCCGCATAGGCAATCACCCAGCTTTATCAGGAATTCGTTCGGTCATGATTGCGGATGTGTTCACGCTGTTAAAGGCACCTTTTATGTTCAGTAAGGAGACTATTGTGTACTCTCTATATTGTAGAGAACATTCGATGTGGCTAGTCAGTGAATACAGAGCTATTTCCACCAACTCTCCTTTACAGTAGGCAGATTGAGCCATTGACAAAAGTAGTGAATCAATTTTAGATCGTATATGGATATTAATCAGTCAGTCAAGAGTTTTTAGAAGGAAAAACAATAGACTTACGAGTCTGAGGTTCTATGGGACAACATGAGAGTATTTTCCGGTCTGGGGAATGAAAACTATATTAACTTCTCTCCATGAAAGTAGTATGTCATGTCTACGCAGCTTCTTATGATATTTTCTAGCATAGGCAGTTTAAAATCTGAGGACCCTTGTAGCTTCAAGCTTATATGGTTTCAAACTCTCAAAGCAGCTTGTCTCTTGTAATAAGATCGTGCATTTTAGTCGCGGCAACAGTAGTCCTACTAAGGTTGTTACTGAGCGCGAACAGGGAGCTACCTGAAAAGTGGGTACCTGTAGGAGGTGAGTGACTCATCACTTAAGGTTGTCCAAGTGCTATCGGTTTTTTTTTAAATAGCAAGGCATCGTAGGATTTGTAGAGATTATTTTTCTTGCCGCTATGCCTCTGTTATTTTGCACGGAATGAACTTCAGGATTATCTTTTGCCTTTCTTAATTCATTTTTTATATATTTTGAGAGAGACCCAGTCAGTCACTTTTCTTGTGCTTTTTGCAAGGTTAAAAAGTTTTCTGCAAGCGTTTCTAAATGGCCCCAATGCTAATGTCCACCAGCGCGGCTTTTTCTTTCATCTGGGTTGCATAAGAGGGCAGAAAGCAGTCGTAGCCTGATTGAGAGCCAGTGTAAAATTCTTGACTCCACATGACGAAGCCACTGCCAGTATGCAAAAATCCCTTAAAATAGTTCTAAACTAATGCACCAGAGAGAATGTCTTCATAAACTTAAATAAGGCTGTCATAGTTTCTTTCACCAAAAGAAGAAACATAAACTTAGGTAAAGTTTCACTTAACGATACAATTGTTGAGTATTCCGACGAGCTCAATTATCTGCGAGTAATCCTAGACAAAAGACTCGACTTGAACTCTCACTAAAATAACAAAATAACTAAAGTAACCAATGCTTTGTGGGCCTACTCTCGCATGTATGGCAGTACATGGGGGATCCTTCCAAAGTTCACTTACTGGATTTATAAAATGATGGTCAGGACCATCAAAACATATGTTTTAATAGTATGATGGATTTAAGTCACGGAAAAGTCTACCAGTTTAAAGCTCACCAGAGTATAACGCCTTTCGAATCTGTCCCACAACTGCGGTAGAAGCAATTATAGGACTAACGCTCCTACACTTACATATATATAGGGTTTTTCAATAGGAACTTGGCAATTTGAATTTAATTTGTGAACGCACTCTTTCACTAATCATCAAACTGTCACTGTCAATTTATTCAGTAAACTCAACATTCATCATAGTAATGAACACCAACTAGCAACGTCTGCAAATTATAAAAATTTTTCGAATACAGATATTCGGAGTCGGTGACTGCAACTTTAAGAGCATTTACTCCAATTTTCGGTCATAATTCTCGGCCTAGTAGACAGGCAATAACAGGTTTAGTGCAAAATTTGAGTCTACGATTCGTTGTGTGATGTTGCCATGTCAGTGAGACAACGTGTTGATCGAAGTGTCAAAAATATAGCTGCCGTTCAGACGTCCGTAGCAAACGATCTAAATCAGTCAATTCCACGGCGTTCTCGAGAATTGGGCATCGCTCAGACCACATTATGGAGTATTTTGCCTAAAGATCTTAGTTTACACCCGTACAAGATCAAGCTGACTCAAGAATTGAAGCCGATGGACCATTTGAAGCGACGTACGTTGTCCGATTGGGTTCTGGAGAAGATGCGGCAAGATGATGAATTTCATCGCAAAATCATCTTCAGTGACGAAGCTCATTTTAGGCTCAATGGGTTCGTCAATAAGCAAAATATGCGTTATTGGTCGGGTGAAAACCCACATGTGCCTTATGAATCACCACTTCTTCCACAAACAATAACTGTTTGGTGCGGTTTGCATGCCGGAGGCGTTATTGTGCCATATTTTTTCGTCGATGATAACGATCGTCACGTTACTGTGAATAGTCTGCGTTATCTCGCCATGATCTCCGATTATTTTTGGCCCGAATTGGAAGATATGGACTTGGACGACATGTGGTTTCAATAGGATGATGCCACACAGCACACGCTGCAATCGAATTATTGAAGAGTAAGTATGGTGAGCGTGTTATTTCAAGACATGGGCCAGTCTATTGGCCGCTTGACTACTTTCTGTGGGGCTACGTTAAGTCATTGGTTTATGCCAACACGCCGACGACGTTGGAAGAGCTCAGAGTCAACATTGAACGCAAAATAGCGGCCGTTTCGGCCGAAATATGTGGTCGAGTCGTCGAAAATTCGGTCCAACGAATCGACCGCTGCAAACGTGCCTGCGGTGGCCATATGAACGAAGTCGAGTTCCGTTCATAAATGTTTTGATTGTGCTTCAAGCCAATAATAAAGTTTTTGAAATATCGCAAATGGTTTGCCTTTATTTAAAAAAAAAGTTGTCAAGTCGTTATTAGAAAACCCTACATGGGGACCCTGTTCTCCGAAGTACCAGAACTTGAAATGATTTGCGCGGTAACAGACTGCCTTCAAAAAACATGATGCCTCAATAAAGGCTTCTCCACGGATATTCCCAGCAAAGAAGCATGGGTAAGCAATAACCTACCAAACAGCCATAATAACATTAAGTGGTATACAGATGTTTCTAAAATGGAATCGAGAGTGGGAGCTGGAATACATGGACCTTACCTAAATATATCCATAACAATGAGAAAAAGTTCCAGTGTACACGCCATTCAAGTACTCGTGTGTGCCACCTATATTTACAACTCTAGCATTAAAGGCGCAAACATCCATATATTCATGGGCAATCAAGCAGCTATATATGCTATATATACCATTGACTCCAATTTAGTTACGTTGCTCCAAAACCTTTCAAAACTTTGGTTAGAGCAGCAAAATAACTTTGGTGGGTTCCTGGTCATGAGGGAGGGCATTGATGGAAATAAAAGAGCCAATGAACTGGTCAAGAAAGGGCTCAGAATTTCCTTTTAATAGACCTGAACCCTTCTGCTGCACTCCCGAATCTGCAGTTAATTTAGTTATTAATAGCTGGGAGCATTCGAGATGCATCTCATATTCGAAGAATAGCTCAGCTTTAAGTCAGGCTAAAAGAGCCATCCTGCCCTTCAACAAAAATGCCAATATATGTCTAAATCTAAGTCAACGATATCGAGAACTTGTACAATATGTTACCTCACACAGCATCACTGTTTAAGATATCGTTTTAACAAAATGAAACTATTCGATTCTCTGGAGTGCCGATTTTGTCTTAAAGAAGACGAAATAGCTGAGCACATTTTATGTGAATGTCCAGCCCTCAATGGAATTAGACGAAAGATTGTCTTCGGGAAACAATATTTTAATTTTGAAGCAATATTTGTCAATATTCACTCTACGAAATTTTTATCGACCCCGAAAGTACTGCTCTACATGGATCTTAACAAATATTTATTTTGGGAACTTCCATTTCAGATTAGAATACGGTATTAGTTGTTGGGGTGGTACTTACTTTTATAAAGTACAACAACTAGCTGTATTACAAAAATCTGTGATAAGAAAAATATGATATTCGTCTCCTGTAGCCAACATTTTAAGGCTATGAAATAGCCTTTGTACTTTTACAAAGTCCTACAACTTTTATTCATTAGAGGTGGTAACCATCAGAGTTCCATCAATGATACCCATAATCTTCGAGGCAGCACAAGTAGCATTAGTATTTCAATTTTTCACACTTTCGATTTGTTTTATCTTACAAACTATTTAATACTCTTTCTGAGATATACCATCAAACCAACGCTTTGAAGAAATTTTTAATTAATGCAAAATTATGGCTTTAGGGGTGTGTTCAAAAACTACGGTGACTTTTGTAATTTCGCGGGCACCTACATTTGATTATCGATTTTTTTCGTTGCTGTATTGGTACACATACGGTCACAGTTTCAAGTACCATATATAGCATATTTAGTTTGTTTTTGACAGATAGAATGGTTAGACGTGTTTTAGTGTACTCGGCGATATTCAATTATTATAAAAAATGGAGCAAAGAATTTTCATTAAATTTTGTGTGAAAAATAGAACCAAGTGCTCTAAAAACACTTCAAATGCTGACAGTGGCACACGTGGTACAAACGTTTCCAAAATGGTCAAGAACATGCCAACGACGAACCTCCCTCTGGACGCCCCAGCACATCAACAAAAGATGATAACGTCGCAGCTGTGAAGAAAATTGTTTTGGAAAATCATCGAATTATCATAAGAGAAGTTGATGAGGATGTTGGCATATTAGTCGGCTCGTGTTATGCAATTTTTTCGGATGTGTTGGGGATGAGACGAAACTTCTTAATTTTGATCACAAGAACCGTCGCATGAGCATCACTCAGGAGCTCTTGAATAACGTCAATGATGATCCTAACTTGTTATATTAAAAAAGTCATAAATGGTGACGTTTATGGCTATAACGTCGAGACTAAAGCCCAATTGTCTCAATGGAAGCATCCAGAAGAGCTAAGACCGAAAAAACACGCCGAATTCGATCAAATGCCGTAGCGTAGTGCAACAAGAATTTTTACCTTAAGGTCGTAAGGTCAATAAGCAGCATTACCTTGAAGTTATGCGCCGTTTGCGAGAAACAATACGAAAAAAACGCACCCCTTCATTCATCGTTGCTTTGGATAGATTTTTTGGCCAAAAACAACACGACAATCATGCTTGGGCCACCATATTCACCGAATTTGGCCTTATGCGATTTTTTCTGTTCCCAAAACTGAAAAGAGCAATGACAGGACGGATATTTGCAACAATCGAGGAAATAAAAACGGCATTGTTTGAGGGATTGGAGATAGCTTTGGCACAAGTGTATTGTATCTGGAGAGGATTACTTTGAAGGGGAAGACCTTAATATTAATAAATAAATACAATTTTTTTTTATAAAAATATAAAGTCACTTTACTTTGTGGTTCCAACAAGATCGTGTCACATGCCACACGACCAACTGTGTTAGGCTAGGTTAGGTTAGGTTAGAGTGGTGGTTGGAAAACCAACCCACTTAGGCCTATTGGCCCGTTGTGCTGCCACTTGGATCCATGATCCCCTAACTCATGGAACGAGTTTGAGCTTACGATGAAGCGCAGAAGAGTGTCAACGTCTGTATTTTTTAGATCGTTTAGGTCGTTGTAGAAGAAGGCTTCTAAGTGGAGTTTTCTTTTCTGGGAGAGAGCTGGACATGTACAGAGAATGTGAAGGATTGTTTCCTCTTCCTCCTCGTCTATGTAGCTTCCACAAAAATCGTTTGTAAAAGCGCCAAGCCGTCTTGCATGCTTGCCTATAAGGCAGTGTCCAGAAATGGCGCTGAGATGTTTCCTATTTAAAAGAATCACACTCTTAGAGCGATTCAGATCCAGCTTTGGACAGGGCTGTTTAGTTGCTAGACTGTTGCAACGTAACGATTGGTATACCTATATGGCCCTTTTTCGCACAACTGTTCAAACGATTGATCTATTGAAGGATCATGCGATTTAACGTTGGATTTCTTTTCATGGGGTTACGTTCAGTCGTTGGTTTATGCCAACAAGTCAACAACGTTAAAGGAGCTGAGGAACACAATCGAATGCGAAATTGTGTGGAAGAGTGGTGGTTAATTAGTTCCAATCAATCGCTGTAAACGTGATCGCCGTGGTCATATACACCTGGAATCAATTTCAGCCTGATATTTCAATTATTCTGTGTCTTATTTAAGCACAAAATCACTAAGGTATAACAATTTTGTATTTAAATAAAACAATAAATAAATAAATTAAAAAGCCCGATACTCCAAGAGTGAAGGTCGGCAGGAGGGTAATATTCATGTTTGGTTCTTATCATGTAACATATTATGTTTGGTTCTTATCGCGAAGATTACTCTACGATACCATTCTGTCCGTAGACAGTTCAATCCGAAAAGCGTAGTGTTAACCATGGCATCACGTACACTGTTGAAAATTGGCGTTCTTATGAATCTTTTCAAAGAACTCCAATCCCGCATGTTATTGACTCGTTCTTTACTAGCAAAATCTGCTTCATTTCAGATCCTCTGATTGTATATTTTGAAAGAATAAATAAGTCCGTTTTTCAATTACTTACTTCCTGATTTTTTTTTTTACCCAATAAAACAGATAATTTTCATAACAAACTTTTCTTCATAAAAATGAAATCACTTTAACGAAACTATATTATTTGTTTACAGGTTCGCATTTTAAACAAAGTCGTGCGGTTGTTAACTAGATGTGTTTTAAAATCAAATTTATATTCGGTTTTAAAATAGTGTAAAATGTTTAAAAAAAGACATACTAATATACTCAATATAATATAAAAAGTTAATACCTAGATGTTTTCATAGTTATAATGTTTAATATTTAAGTACGCTACCATTATAAGAAGACTCGATTTAGAGATTGAAAAAATTCGCATAATTTCCGGCGCCAAAGCACTAAATGGGACTATCTCATCAGAGGTGAGTTTATAATTATTAAATTTCTTACAATAATATCTTTAAAACATAAAATGGAGCTTGTTGCATTTGCTATAAGTCTTAGAAGATTTTGGGTCAAACGATTCAGCCCAAGAATATAGTTGGAGGTCTTGTTTCCTAAAATGACTTCCAAGATGAGATTGAGCAGTCCGGCTGAACGGATTAGGGATTGCTTTATGGAAACCTATGTACATACTCAAACACCCTTAGACTAATCTGAACAATGCATCATTTATCTGCACTAATATGAATAATGTTAAGGGGTTCGAGTAATGAGTATCTAAAATAGAAATCTGCACTAAACATAAGTCCAGAAAAAAAGGTTTAAAGCTTTAAAAAAGATATTCTGAAACGTCTTTATAATACAGGTAATCTGTCTCTTAATCTACGAGTATTAAAGTAATGTTCGCTGACTTGGGTTTGTGTTCACGCCTTCATTGGTCTGACCTTCTTTGACAAAAATAAGATGGGTCTAATACTGCCTGGATACTTAAATAGCGTTACAGTTCGGAGTGGGTGAGCTAACATACTTCTTCAAGCAGTTGTGTCGTAAAGCAGGACTGGTATGATCAGTGTCTTTTTTAAGGGTAAAGTCAATTCGATTGCTCAATAGAGGACTTTAGTACTGAATTCCAAGGCTTTACAAGCCGAAAGAAACAACGAATAGTGTGATTCTGGCATTAATGCGTTTTTTTCGTATAATTTTCGCCTTGTCGAGGTTGATACCGGAGCCGATATATGTAGATAAAATCGCTTATTACCTCAAAGCGGCAACTACCTCTTGTCACGTTTTGTCCCAAGCTTCGATGATGTATGTCCCATTTTATTGACATTATATACGAGTACTTTGTTTTTTCTTCATTGACCGCGTAACCCGTCTTTGTCGCTACATTCAAAGATTGTGCTCGCAAAGTTGATTTACGAGTTTCGCGATTCTTCAAAGAACAACGTTGAAAAAATTACATGAAAGCACCTGACGTTGTTTAAGTTCTTTTCTGACATTGTCTGACAGGTCTTGTTTTTTATTTTTAAATTAGATGTATTTATTTTTCATAAATTCATGAACCAAACATAAAATACATTAAATATAAAACGATTAAACTTATCAGAGAAAAAAATATAAGTGACTTCCAGTATTTATTTATAAAATAAAAAATAGAGTTTAAAAAATTAAATTTTTTGGTTGGGTGGCCCTTTAGGAATTAAAAAAAAACTAAGTTTAAACATAATTCAAAAATAATTCAATTCAAACAAAAATTAAAATATAAAGTAAAAGAAAGGAAGTATAAATTGAAAGCAAAACATCCGAAATACAGGATTCTAACAAGATATAATCAAAGTTAAGGAGTCACATTTTTACACATTAGAAGAACGTTTAAGGTAAAGTGATTGTCCTGATAAACTGAGGCAGTACAGTAAATAATCACCAGGATAAAATAGAACGAAATTAAGATACGCAATGGAACGAAAATTAGGTACATGTTTGAAAATGTTTGAAAAATTTCCATAAGATTCTAACAACATAGAAATCAAACGAAAACTAAAATTACCAGACTTCGTAAGGAATGCCATGCAGTATCACCTTCTCAAGAAATCAATCGAACAGAAAATATATAAATCAAAATTTTCATTGATATCCGAGATGTAGGTATGAGCTGTGGCACCATCTTGCTGAAACCAGACATTCACAAGAGCACGCTCTCGTAGAACAAGTTCAAAAAAGTCTTCAATCATGTTCGAATAACCACAATACCATTTTGTTCAAAATAATGAAGTCCGATGATTCCAAGTAGTGACATTGAACAACATACAGTAACACGTTCACTATGAAGAGGCCTTTCGTGAATTTCTCGAGTGTTGTTTTCACTCCAATACCTGAAGTTTTGTTTATTCACACAGCCAGAAAGGTGAAAATGTGTCTGGTCACTGAAAAAAAAATACAATTTGAAGAACAGCTGCTATTTGATAGCTGATCGTTTAAGACACTGCAAAGTCGAATCTCTAACTGCATCGATGTGTTTAAGTTCACGGACACTACGAGGTCTTCCACTACTTTTATTCACAACGAAACTAGTTTCTCCGTGGTTTTCCACCCACAGCCAAATCGACTTTCGATTCGAAACTGACGCACGGGGAGCAATTTCAAATAGGCTACGAAACGCAACCTGGGCCGCGATAACTGATTAGTGGTTGCGAATAACCTGAGCGTACATTCGTCCACGCCATATTGTCGACTGATACTGAACGGCACAACAACTCCCTCCTATCCACCTTAAAATGTTTGCACACAGCGCGGGCGAAGGAGAGCTAGGGAGGAAAGAAACAGATGTACCGATGTACGTTCGTTTTAAATGTTTGAAGGTTATAATGGTCAGGAAGTAAAGAGCTCAGCAGGGCATTCCATAAGCGAGATGTATGGCTTGGAAAAGAATTACGATATTTCAATGTACGTCCGAAGGTGGGTTTGAAGGTAAGCTGATGAGCATTCATAAAGGCATTGAAGGGGCGAAATGCTACTGAGCATCAGTGGTGACGGTTAGTCAGGTTTGCTAATATTTTTTGATTTCATTGATTCAACTTTTCTTCTTCGAACATCGCTTTTCGAATCCGATTTTCGTAGGACTTCTTATAAGATCAGCTTTTGTTCCATCTAGTGTCATTTGTTTAATTTTCATTTCAGTCCCTGTCATTGTTTTTGATACCTCTCTTACATGGTATTATATTGTGAAGCGCATGTCAAAGTCGACCGTCATGCGTAATCAAATCTATGAATCTAAACGTCATTTTTCTGATACGAAATACCCTGGAATGTTGGCAATATGTTACTTAAGCTAACCTATTCTAGCTCTATGTGCGATATGATTGCGATGTCACTGATACCTAACGTCAACGTATCAGCTTCATACACCTAAGTCTCGGTTACATTTTGAGATCCTAGCACCGTCCACACAAAATTTGCTGGAACTCTGTCGATGGTTTTTTTTTCAATTCGATGAAGATATGTGTTTCGATGTTTTCGATGTTTCGGAGTGTCGCGAAGTTTTTCCATCACTTATATGAGCTTAAGCTGTGTGAGTATGTCTCAATTAGGATCGCTCTTATATTCCATAAATTAAATCTCTGTCTGAGGGAAAGTGACAAATGTTCTAAAAAAACTAAAACCAAGGCGCTAGTTTGTGGTGAGTTGAATTTGTTAATCATTTAATCTGCCAGATGCTAGATCCCTTGCCCTTGCCACTTCGTAACGAACCAAGTTCTTACACTATTTAATTAATCCTAGTTGCTGGTAATGAGTATATGTCTTATTAATCACAATACAAGTCCATCAGAATATGTGCGTGCTTGTCCCAGCAGATGATGACTTTCGCAACACTCCCTAATTAAATAAAAATAAGACTACGAGTATCTAGCCCGGACGATAAAAACAATATTATCCAATGTATTGTTTCCGATGCTTGTTGTACATTTCCGTACTCAACTGTAATTAAGTGTTTTTCGATCATTGTCATGAGTGTGTGCTTGATTTCCTGGCAGGACGTACGCAAACTACAATATAATATCATACAAGGAATGTGTACTTGATTTTTTTTTT
Organism: Volucella inanis; assembly: GCA_907269105.1. Lineage (NCBI taxonomy): Eukaryota > Metazoa > Arthropoda > Insecta > Diptera > Syrphidae > Volucella > Volucella inanis. Next base: position 158,548,689 of record OU026155.1, read on the forward strand.
GTTCATGGCAACTCAAATTGAATTTAATTTATTTATCAGTTCACTTAAAGTTCGTTTAAGTTATCCACACACAGGTATCTACATCTCTTAATGACATGGGAGATAAAGGCGGGTGAACATTCCATCTCATCCCTATACCATTGATGCAGCACAAAATCAACTTAAACTGAAAATATGTTAATAATTCATCATTCAGCCAGCACAGCCGACGGGATAATTACTCTCGCAGAATGCAAGACATATCAAGAGGGATGGGCGCAGATACAAAGATATGTTATACAACAGGTACCTGTACAAATTAAATGCCAACGTGGGTGTTGGAGTCCTGGCTCGGACAAAGGATACGAGCATGAGTTTTAGTTCATATTCATATCTGTTCTTGTTCGTATCGAAACCTTTAAATTTAAGAGAATTTTGTCACATGCCCCTGGCAAGTTCAGCCAACAGCGGACCCAAGCTTCTCGGGTTGTTTTCACACTGTGTTTTCACTGTGTGCACATACATAAATATGTAAAATATTCAATTCTATCCAGGTAATTATTTTCATCAACTCTTAACTATCTCGTGGGATTAATCATTTGGCGCAATACGGTATTTACTTTAGTGTCACCCTTATGTCCTTATGAACAGTCACATGGCACGTCGTCATCTGGTGGTTTGGGTTAGTTGCCTTTCGTACTACTAAAGTTCTACTGGACTAGGTGTTATCCCAGGAACGGGGATATCTTTAGGTGAGTGGGTGGATTGCGGTAGGATATAACACACCAAGCGAGAATATATAAGGCGAAGGTGATTATGCTTAAGGTCCCTACTTAAGATTATTGGGGCGAAAGATATCCGTGCTTCGACTTCTCAGGCTGCCGAGCTCCCAGGGAATGATTAATGATTGCGGTTGTGAATTTATTATTTAATACAATTTGTGCGAAAGTACCAGCAAAGCTGTTATACGAGTACGAGCACAGCCCTTATGATAGTGCGACGAGGTAATGATCGTTATCCTTCCTAAGTTGGATACAGCTTGACTGTTTTTTTTTTTTTTTTTTTTGTATCCTTACCAGTTACGAAGCTGTTTTAAGTAGCCAGCAGCATTTGTACTTACCGTAGATACATTTGTCGTCAATTGTGTTGGATTAAGTTTGCAGGTTATCACTACTCACTCACACAAGTATATATGTATACACCGATTCAGGAAGAAAGATTAAAAAAAAAAGTTGAAAAACAAGAATACTGGGTAGAGGACCATCCACGTGTAACAAGAATGATAAGGGTGGCAAAAGTTTGGTGAATTAATTACAATCGGGATGGGATGCGGTGAATTTTTAAGTAATTAGATTTTCTCTTTAGCGCTGTTCTTTAATTTATTTATTTTTTTTTATTTATTTATTTTTTTTTTTTATTGACAAATAAGGGGTTGTATTAAGTGGCTGTATTTTCATTTAATGGATTAAAGAGTTGATGCCCTTTTTTTGTCGTCCTTTTGTTCTTCAGTGAAAGAGGAGAAGGCATGACAGCCATGAAAGAAAGAAACAAAAAACATCGGTGAAAGCGATACCGCAATTTTTGGTTTCAATAAATGGAAAACTTGTCAGGATACCGTCCTAGGAAATATGGTAATTTGAGAGTGAGATGGGTTTCAGCTATTTTTACTTAGATTAGATGAAATTCCATGTCAGACATCCGAATTAATTTTAATTACTTGTATCCTGTTAAAAATAAAGGAAGTGGGATCTAGAAATTAGGTGCACAGGATTAGAGTCTTAAGTGTTGGCTGGTTCAATAGAGGTAAAAAATATTCATTATTCTGGTTGTTTCCATTCAATAACTGTCACTATCTTAATGCGTTCTAGAAAAATGCCTACAGATATTGTCTTCTAGAAGATTCATCTGTTTAAGATCCTAGCGGTACCTTCTATTTTACTTTGCAAGTGAAAGAGATATTCTCATTTTGACAGTGTGAAATATCTGCCAATTGTTTCGCTGACCCTTAACGAATTATGGGTACGGATTTTCCAATTAAAATTCAAAAATATGCTTCAATTAGATCGTATCTTCTGTAGACAGTCGTAACTACATAGAATTTGGACAATCGGATTTTTAAAGCAAAAATGCCAAAAATTCACCGATAGGTTTTCACCTTTGGTTTGGTAGATACTACTTCGCCCAGGTTTCTTTTTTCACATCTTTGGCTAAAGGCTCATCAGCTCGTTGCTCAAATGAGGTTGGCAAAGCCATTGATTCTTTGTCTGTACTGTGCTTATTTGCTGAAGTTCACAAAACTGTGCTTGTGTACGTCCAACAGATCAATTACATTTGGATGGTCAAAAGTGACCAGTGATGTTATGCTCTGCTGTTTTCTTCCAGCTTTGTCAATTGGCTTTGCGACTGACTATTGGCGCATTATGATTTATAATACCAGCTCTACTTTATAGGGCACAAGCAGGATTGTAGGCGGCCTTCAGAAAATTCAGTTCAAGTTTCAGCCAGGGATCGCAGAAGGGACCGAGGAAAAAATGACTGGATTACTCAAATGAAAAAAAAAAAAAATAAGTGCAGTCTTTTAACAACGCTTGCTTGTTGCTTTAAAACACAGCGACTTGTGGGTAGAATGGTCCGCAAATTAGGCTAACTCTATGCCGGAGAAGCAATGCAATGAAGACTGTGATAGTATATGTCTTATATATAGGGTGATTAGATAGCAATGATTGTTTTTTAAATTGTTATGTTTCAGAAGCTGTCAAAGCTACCAAAGACATCTAGCTGTCCAAATATTCAGCAAGGTTTGTCATTGCCATCATGCATTGTTTTACGGTTGCCGAACATGCGGAAGTTATTAAAAAACATTATCGAAATTATCGGTAAAATTGTAAATACGCAACGTGAAATTCGTCGTGAGTTCGGTCGTAATCATGGCTTCAGTGTGCAGACGAATTGTCGCACCGTGGAAAAGTTTGACCATGAGTACACTCTTTTGGATCTTAAGCTACCATCCAAACAAAGATTGATGCGAAATGAAGAAAACTTTGTTCGCCGATCAGCTGAATTGAGAATCGTCAGAGAATCAACCCAACTTATTTTGATGTTTATGCGCTTCATCAAATGGATTTCTTTCAATTCATACGGTATCCAAATAACCGAGCTTCTTTACGAAGCTAAGCGATTTCAAATGACCACAAACTCTCCCGTATCGTATAGTAGATTGTATGCTTATTCGCTTGCATTGATGGTTTGATTTTATCGTGAGTGAGTAGCGTGTTCAACAGAAAAATCTCAATCTGGGAATCGAACGAACCAGTTCTGGCGCTGGCGTTTTTCCATGACATTTCTGTCATTTTCCTTGCCTCAGTTGATTTTTCACCTTTTTTTGAAATAATAAAGCAAAACAAGGTGTTCGAAGCACCGACTTTTTGTTCGTTTTAGCTTAAATGTAAATAACAAAACAAAAAAGCAAAACTAGACGTACCATACAGTGTTGGTATATACATAAAACATGGAATACCCTATAGTAATATGGAAAAATTAAAACAAAATTAATAAAGCAATGACACTTTTATATATATATATATATTTTTTTTTCCTAATCATAACGTAATGGCCAGAAGTACACACACTGTATTGGAAAGTACGCAGTCTATGAAGCATATGTTTCAAGTTTGAAAGCGCCACGTTGTTTAGAATTTGTCTGGCAGCCATCAATAGTGAACATTGTCAGTGAATTTGTGAAAATGAAGAAAATTTGTCATCGTTATGTGATACTTTTCAATACTTTCATTTGAAAAGCCTCAGCCCAACCATTACAAAAGCTGAACTGGATTTTACTCTGGGTGAGTCTGCTGCTTCGTTTACAACAGTAAAATTTTGGGCATCGCAGTGGTCGACCAAATGAGGTGACGACTCCAGAAATTGTTAAGAAAATCCACAAGCGGTACTGGATGATCGTCGACTGAAAGTGCGCGATCTAGCAGACATTGTAGGCATTTCAAAAAGTGCGGTACATCGCATATTATTTGAAAATTAAGACATGAGAAAGCTCACACTCGAGCAAAAACAGTGTCATGAAGATGTTTCAATTGAGTGTTTAGTGAAGTTTCACAGCAACAAAGCAGAATTTTTGCGCCGTTTCATAACAATGGATGAAACATGGGTCCATCACTTTACACCCGAGCCGAACAATTAAAACAATGGCTTCAAAGAAGGCGAAGACCGTTTCATTTGCAGGCAAGGTCATGGCGTCGATTTTTTGGGATGTGCAAGACAGTTCTTATTATAAAAAGGTTATCGAACTTTTTGAACATCGCTGGGAAAAGTGTATAAAGCTTAAAGGGGATTATGTTGAAAAAATAAAAAATTTTTTTTTCAAAATTTTTGCGTTTTCTTTGTTGGGTTGTGTACTTCTGGGACCGCCCTCGCAATTGTCTTTGATTTACAATTTTTATTTTAACATTTGAAGCTTAACTGACTTGTAAGCAAAAAAAAAAAAAAGCACATGTACCATTCTTATGTCTAAAGTTTAATTTTTTTTAATTTTTAATTTTGCCGTTTACTTCTAAAATGCTCCAAAGCAAACTGTTTTTTTCCCCAAACACGTTCTAGACAATAAAAAAAATTTATTTATTCATTTTCGGTTCTCATTAGTCGTGTCATTGATCGCAATTTAAAATTGATATTAAAAGTGATGAAATAGCTCGAAATAAATATTCTTATGGTCTTTCAGAAAAAATAGTGTCTGATTATTAAACTGGTAAAACAATTTCCTTTCATTGCCAATAAATATGTTATAAGCCACACGTTTATTTACTCAAGGAAGTGTACAAACGGTGCATAGTGACGGTAGACCTCGCAAAACCACCAGTCGCGATGATAAAGGAATTGTCAGGTTTATTAAAAAGGACCCCAAAATATCCTCGAAAAATATAAAAAAAGGAGCCAGGCCCAGATATTTCAGGTAGAACGATCCGGCGAAGAGCGGTTGATTGTGACTGGAAATCTTGTTGTCCTGTAAAAAAGCCATTTGTTTCCCCAAAAAAAAAACGTGTAAGATTGGAGTTTGCCAAGGCACGATTGAACTGGATTGTGGCAAAATTTTTTGTTTAACTAATTTTTTTTAATTTAAAAGGATCGGATAGATTCCGTACGTCACGGAGGCCGAAAGGTGAACGCATAAATCCTCTATTTACTGAGGGTACTATCAAGTACGGTGGAGGGAATATTATTGTCTCGGTATGTTTTTCCAGTCAAGGAGTAGGGCCAATTCATAAGATTAGTGGAATAATAGATCATTTCATGTAACAGTAATTCCTTTAAAACGTCATGCTTCCTTACGCTGAGGATTTTCCAATTTGACAACGATTCTAAACACACCGCTAAACTTGTGAGGGATTGGCTTAACGAAGGCGAAATAAAAGTTCTTAAGTGACCAGCACAATCCTCTAATCTCAACCCCATAGAAAGGCTATGGTTACGCCACTAAATATTATAATAGAATTCTATTTTTTTTTTGTTAAATTAAAAAAAGTTAAAGCTATAGCTAGTTTTTAACGAGTTTGTATTTCTTTGCTGTTTTACAATTAAGTTTAAATTGAAAAAAAAAAAAAAATAATAATAGCAAGAAATAAAGAATATAAAAGTAACACAAGTTTTTTTGTGAGCTTATTTCGTGCTTTAGTTTTGGCTAACATTGTATTTTTTTTTATTGTAACAAAAATGTATTTTGCTTAATTTATCATTACAAGTTATTTGAAAATTCAAATAGTAGGTACTAAATGCTACTTCTTAAATAAAATAAAATTCAAGAATTATGTGAGGCTGGCAATATTTACACGATTTTTTTTTGAAATCCAAAACGAAAAAACAAAAGATGCAAAATTCTTTGGAAAAAAAACATTAAGTGGATATTTAATAAATTATTAAGAAATGTAGGCCAGCAAAACTTTAATTTGACTATGATCGAATTGCAGGAGCCAGAGTTTGACTTTCTCTAAAGACATTGATAAGGATATAATACATCGAAAAGCCGAAGGAAACGTATTAAACAGATTGCAAGATACAATGGAGTAGAAGATTCTTAAATGCGTGGTACGAAATGAGGGAACAGTAACATAATTTTCCAGATTGCTTCGCAGAGTACGGGAGTCAGAAATGGGACTCTGCATATAACCACCTCTCATAAAATAATATTTTGGAGGCTTAGAAGTAGTAGACTGGTACAATATTTAAGGATCTAAAGAGGGACATGGAGCGAGTTAAACTGTTTGCACCGTAGATTTTTCTATTGGGTCTATAACTTTCGTGCGGTTTGCTGAGAGATGGTGTAACTTGTATTATTCCATTGTGATTATTCCATTGGAACATGCGTTGGAAAACTACTGTCATTGTACGTCATTTCAGTATATGTCATTCATTTGAAGCGTAAACAACAATAATTTTTTTTCACTCAAATATGTCGAACTTTATGCCTAAAAAAGTGTTTTTGCGGGGAGTTCTTCTTCATTACTTTAATATGAAGAAAACTGCTGCCGAAAGGCATCGTATTTTGGTGGAAGTTTATGGTAAACATGCGCTAGCTGAGCGGAAGTGCCAAATGTGGTTTGCACGATTTAAAAGTGGTGATTTTGGCTTGGAAGATGATGAACGTCCTGGGCGGCCAAAAAAGTTAGAAGATGAAGAACTGGAAGCATTACTCTATGAAGATTGTTGCCAAACACAAGAAGAGCTCGCAGAATCTTTGGGTGTCACTCAAGCAACCATTTCAAAACGTTTAAAAGCAGCTGGATATATTCAAAAGCAAGGAAATTGGGTTCCACATGAACTCAAGCCGAGAGACGTCGAAAGGCGGTTTTCCATGTCCGAAATGCTACTGGAAAGCCACAAAAGGAAGTCATTTTTGCATCGGATTTTTACTGGTGATGAAAAATGTATCTATTACGACAACCCCAAGCGCAAAAACTCATATGTGAAACCCGGCCAACCAGCCAAATCAACGGCAAAGCCGAATATCCATGGCGCGAAGGTAGTGCTCTGTATTTGGTGAGATCAGATGGGTGTGCTGTATTATGAGCTGCTAAAACTCTGTGAAACCATCAATGGACAACGCTACCGAACACAATTAATCCGTTTGAAGAGAGAAGTCGCCGAAAAACGTCCGGAATATGCGACCAGACACGAGGCAATAATTTTCCATCATGACAACGCTCGGCCCCACGTTGCTATTCCGGTTAAGAACTATTTGGAAAACAGTACATGGGAATTCTAACCCCACCCGCCTTATAGTCCAGACCTTTTCCCTCCTGACTACCATTTGTTCCGGTCGATGCAAAACGCCCTCACTGAAATACGGTTCACATCAGAGCAGAATATCAAAAATTGGCAACTTATACCATATTGGAGTTTAGAATAGAAAATTCTTAAGTAGGCTGTGTTTAAAGTTTTACTGTTACAAACCTTCTTAAGATGATAAAAGATGCTAATAGAGGAGCGCAGATGTTGTTTTTCATTGTCGAAATGTGTTTGGACCAGCTCATGTTTTGAACAAATGAAATATTCAAGTATTTAAAATTATTAATTTTCCATATCTTAAGACAATTTGTATTACAAACATAACCCTCATTGAAAACCGGTAAAGAATCGTCCCCACTACATGTACACCCTGCCTGACTCGAACTGCAACTTTTTAAAATGTTATAATTTTTTTATCTTTTAATAAATTTTATTGTGCCAAGGCAAAAAGTGTTGGAAAATACATCAATTTTCAAATTGTATTAGTAGTTCTCAATATGTCCACCTTTGGCGCGAATAATGGCCTTGAGACGGCTGAAGAAAGCATCGCGCGCTGCACGCAATTGGCTCTGCGGTATTTTGGCCCATTCCCGGTGAAGTGCTTGTTTGAGGTAGTCCAAACTTTGGTATTTTTTAGTGCCAACCTTCGCCTTCAAAATATCCCAGACAGAGGAATCCAACGGATTTGCATTCGGAGTATTTGCAATCCATTGTGTCGAAGAAATGAAGTGTGGAACATTTTTTTTTAACCAATCTTGGTTGACGCGCGCTTTGTGAGACGGTGCCGAGTCTTGTTGAAATGTCCACGGCCTCCGACCAAAATAATTGTTTGCTCAAGGCTTCAATACTGCCTCTAAGACAGTTTCACGATATACGATCGCAATAATTTTGACGGCACGGTCCAAAAATACGAACGGAGAGCGACCATTGGCGGTTATGGCGGTCCAAACCATCACCATCGGTGCTGCCGTCCGAATGTGTACATTTTCGAAGGACCTCTCTGGCAAGTAAACTCGGTCATTTTGTTTGTTGACATATTTCCGACTCATCGGAAAAAACCAAATTCGGTAACTCAACACTTTCGTGCAAGCGTAGCAACTCCTTCGCTCTTTCGACTCTAACTTTTTTCTGTTGCGATATAAGATCGTGTGCTTTTTGGAACTTCAATGGCTTAAGCCCAAGCTCATTTTTGAGTATGTGTTGCATCAGTTCCAACGATATGTTGAGCTCACGAGCGATTTTTCTTCAATTTCGATGCGGATTTCGAATCATTTCTGCCGATGTTGCTGTTTTTTTATGACTACCTAAATGGCGTTTTGCAAATCGTTTAAAAGGCTTGTAAATATTAAAATTATCTATCATGTGTCAAAATTTGAGCTCACTGTCATGAACGGTTTGGAAATTATATCAGTCTGAAGTTGGTTGTAGTTCGAGTCAGGCAGGGTGTACAATTAAGCATCCTAAATCGTAGGCAACTTCCAGGGTGGAAGTATATTTCCGGATTGGGAAAATCCTGTATTTTCAAGCAAAAATACATCACCTTGGTTTTATTGCTTACAATAAGCTTGTGCTTGGCAAGCCAGACGCGCAGTAAATGAACATCGTGGTTAATCTCAGCCACTAAACTCAGAAGTCTAAATGAGGCATATGCGACCCCTATATCATCTGAAAAAGCTGTTACTTTACCTTCGAATGGAAGATAAAACAGGGAGCTTATGTACAACAGGAACAATATAGGACCAAGGACAGACCCCTGTGGTACAACAATGTTTTACACTCTAGTACAACTGAGGTAGTCTCCCACTTTTACTTTTTGAGTTCTACGATTTAAATAGGACGCAAACCATTTGTAAATAGTACCACGGAACCCAACGGAATGAAGTTTCTCAATGTTTTTTTTTTTTTCATTAAAACTCTAGAAGAGTATCTTCGGTAGATATTATAGATAATTGATAGATCTTTTCCTGTATACATATCACAGATTTAAAATGTTCACGTGCTATGAGAAACTCTGCTAATAACCTTGAGTTATCTCAGTCAATACTTTCTAGGTCGAAGTCGTAAATATTCTTTGAACATTTGCCAAACTTTTAGCAAAACCTCTGATCTTTATTTTTATCTATCATACTTTATTCAATTTTACTTTGTTTGAAGGAAAACTTCCTTTAAATTCAATGCCTTCAAGCATCTTACGTCTCCGTCTATGTATATGTAAATGCGACTCAAAGTACACCGTTAAATGACATGATAAGTTTCTTTTTAGCGGATGTTATGAGTAAAGTCAAAAGTCCATCCGCCATCCGACATTAAACATCAGAACCATTAACCGTTTTATTAAAAAAAAAAAATAATAATAAAATAAAATAAAAGAACCATGGAACTCTTGCCCTCTAAATTCGCCAAGTGCGCAGTAGCAGCAACAAGTGTTTGATATTGGGATACTTAAACTGTCGAGCTTGGAAAATTCAATTTTCTTCCTTATTTTGGTAGTGCGGCATAAAGCAATAACGACGGAAACATAACGAAACTCTACCATACAACAAAAAGCCATTCGGAAGGCATTAAAGAGGTAATGAAAAACGTAAAAAGGAACACAGAGTAGCAGAAGAGAACAGTGATGAAACATTGACTTTGCTGAAACAGTGAAATACTGGAACTGGCACATAAGCAATTTTGCAACTGTCAGTGTGAAAATCGTTCAGAAGTACATAAATTGTGAGAATTGAATTGCATGGGGAGATTTGTATGTGATGGTCCTCTGGACGGGGGACAATTGGTCTAATCAGATGGTGCAGGTTGAAATAATTTCTATTTTAATGCTCATGGATTTATTTATCGTTTGCTGTTTTAACCACAAAATGTAAATCCAGAACATTGTCTTTTTCTATTCACTATGGACTTGTAATTACCGGTTTTTTGCGAACTGTGACCCGTATCTGTTAAACAACAACCAACTCAAAAGATAGCCCGATAGTTTTGAGATATATACTAATTTTTTTAAAGTATCATCATCGTCTTTGGTGAAGAAGATAGTCCGCTGCTTGGCCAGGGTCAGTACAAAATACACAGACACTTTCAACTTTAAAAATGCGGACGAATGTACGTGCTGCCTTGCTACAACTAGGCATCACATTTAAAAGAAATCCCCCAAAAAACTGTGGAGTGAAAACAAGACGAGCAACCGTCAGTACGTTTATCCAAGTTCTTGCGTTATTGGAGAACCATAGCAAGCTGCCCACGTTTTGGTCAGAATAAGGTCAGAAGTGACAGCTAACTTGTTTCAGCGTCGTTTTCTGCGTACCTTACCAAATTACTGGACGTTGAGTTAAATCCACTTCTGGTGTTTGTAACCGTCTATTGACTCATGAACAAAAAAGCTATTTAGTTACCAGACACATCTGTCAATCTCTCTCGAAAAAATAAAAGCAGAATGCATTTGTAGTGAACCTGTGATCAGAAACATCATTTTAAATTTTTGAATTTGCAAATTGTTTTTTTTTTTTTCCTTTTTTATTAATTAATGGATACACATACTCGTATGTATAATGCTACAGATCTGTAATATGTGTTATGTCTTCGAATTTTTGAACCGAACATGCGCTTCAATTGCTTTACGGACAAGCTAAGTTTCTCAAAAAAAGAGATCAGATTTGCAAAGAGTAGCTCTGGAAGAAATTTAAGTGTATCTGCACCATCAAGTTCTGTGGCATTACTCGTCAATACTAATGTCTTCTATTATGAGGTGCGAAAGCACCTGGTTTGACTTCGATGTAAACAAGACGAATTCTCCACCAACCAGTAGGACAGCATTAATAGATGACATTCGACCCGTGATGCTGCAGAGCAGTACACTGTTGCCTCTTTTTATAGCTTTAAGTCACCTGAAATCGATGGCATATACCTGACTATATTACAAAAAAAGGATACGAGGTGTGTTCAAAAAGTAAGGTGGCTTTATATTTTTATAAAAAAATCTATATCTCCCACAAATATAATACACTTGTGCTAACGCTGTTACCAATCTTCGATCCACTTCTAATGAGCACTTTTTGGTATAGCCTTGAGCTCGGAACAAACTTCGCTGACACACTTCTCATGCTCAAAAACATCCGAAGAAATTGCATGATACGAGCCGCCCGATATGCCAACATCCTCAGTAACTTCTCTTATGGTAATTCAATGATTTTAAAAAACAATTTTTCTTTCACAGCTTTGACGTGATGTTGATGTGCTGGGGCGTGCAGAATGAAGTTCGTAGTTGGCATCTTCTCGGCCATCTTTGAAGAGCTTGTACCACTTGTAAATATTTTTTTTTCACCTGAAACTGTGAACATATGTTCAGGACATGTGTACCAACACAACAAAACAAAAAAAATCAATAATCGAATGTACGTTGCCCGCGAAATTTCAAAACACACCTCGTATTTCAGGTGCTGGAAACTCTCAAGAGAATCTTCACTTCTAGTCTGGCACTGGCAAACGTATTGAAACCTTGGCGAACAGCGAGAGAATCTTTATACAGAAAATCGAAAAAGGGGACTACACTTTCATCAAGAGCTTCAGACGTATAAGTCTGACTTCGCTTATGTTAAAGAGCATGAAGGGAATGGTAGCAATCCATGTGAATGCATCCTCTATCTGCAATGCAACACGCCTACCACCACGGTCGACAAGAAGGAGTACGCACTGGACATCTTCATTTAAATTGAGGTGGCTTTCGGCAAAGCAACTTTTGACGGAATGTGTAACTTTGCCAGACAATACGGCTTAGACTAGTTTTAGTTTTAGGATCAAAGAAATACTAGTGAATAGGACACTGATGGCGGATGCTGACTGCGGGCAATATGTGATAACGGGGATAAGTAGAGCTTGCCCGCAACTCGGTCTTTTGTCTCCGCTGTTGTGGTACATGTTGGTCAACCCTCTGCTCAACGTGCTCAATAGTTCTGAGGTCTATGCACAAGAACACACGGATGATGTAGATGCAATGTTTGTTATATCATGTCTGGGTACTGTCTGCTCTAAAGCGCAGGGAGCCTTAGATATGATCGACGATTGGTGCACTAAAATTAGCTTCCAGTCAATCCTCTCAAAACTCAGGTTTTTCTTTATACCAAAAGAAGAAAGCTGCCTTGTCTGACTCATCTAGTGTTTAAAGGCGTCACTATCAGTTTTCCAAAGAAGCTAAATATTTGGTTGTCATCCTGGATAACAAACTAAGGCATATGTATAGACATCATTTGCAAAAAAATGGTATAAACATCCTTAAGGCGCTGGCAGGGCAAAGGAGCTCTCGACAAGATATGGAGCCTGTCACCGATTTATGTGTTGATCGTCTGGCGGAGAAAGCTCTCACGAAAGTACGGTATTGCTGCTTTTACTTGTTACGAAGAACGGTTTGCCACGATTGCATTGATAATCTCCCTCCCCTTGATATTCATATCAAACTCAGAATTTAAGCTAGAAAAGGAATGTAGTCGGTTCTTCACGGATGGCTCTAAGACCGCTGGAGTTTTTCCGGAGAACGACAACGTTGATTTTACTCCTTGTTAGTAAAACTTGCGTCTATCATTCATGCGGACATATAGGCAATTCTTATGGCAACAAACTATATTGTGAAGAACCGAAGGTAAAGGCGAAGCATTTGCATCTTGCTGAAGCCTCTTTCGACGTCTCAGATAGTTTAGAGTGTAAGACATCATTGAACGCAGTCGAAAGGCTGAGTTTACTGAGTCTTTTCTGGGCCTTCCTGCTGTCCGTCAGTAGGAAAGACTGCAGGTTAATCACTGGCATCGTGGCGGGGCACTACACTTTTGCTAAGCACTTAAATGTGCTGGAAATAAGTGATATACCATCCCTCGATCCTTGCTAAGCTAAGGAATGAGACGTTGTTTTCTGCCCGTTTTTGGTCTTCGAGGATTTTTGCAAAAAGAAACTTTCAGAGTCGGTTTAAAAGTGTTCTTTTAAAAACCTTAACCGCTTGAATCCCTGACCACAAACTGCATCTAACACATGGGCTAAAGCCGTTTCTAAGAGAGGTCACCACTTGAATTAAATTCATGTCATTTTCAGTTAGTACCAACTTTCAGAAGATATGTGTATAAATTTGACAGCTGTCGGACCTTTAGTTGTCGAGATATAGCGTTGTGAGTGAAGCAACTTTTGTTATTGTGAAAAAAATGAATTCAAAGCAATTTCGTGTGTTGATTTATCATTGCTTTTTGAAAAATGCAGCCAATGCAAAGAAATGGCTTGATAAGTGTTAACCGGACTCTGCACCAGCCGAACGAACTAGTGGATTGAAAAATTTAAAAGTGGTCATACAAGCACCGAAGATGATGCACGCAGTGGACGTCCAAAAGAGACCGTTTCAGATGAAAACATCAAAAAAGTCCACAAAATGATTACGAATGACCGTAAAGTGAAGTTGATCGAGGTAGCTGAGGCTCTGAAGATATCAAAAGAGCGTGTTATATATATATCATACACGAATATTTGGACATGCGAAAGCTCTGTTCAAAGTGGGTGCCGACTGCAAACACAGTCGACCAAAAACAACAACGTGTTGATGATTCAGAGGAGTGTTTAAAGCTGTTCAACCGCAATAAAGCCGAATTTTTGCGTCAGTATGTGCCAATGGATGAAACTTGGCTCCATCACTTAACACCAGAGTCAAGTCGGCAGTCAGTTGAGTGGCGACGAACCTCGTCCAAAACGACCAAAAACTTAACAGTCGGCTGGCAAGGTTATGGTATCCGTATTTTGGGATACACATGGAATAATTTTCATCGACTATCTTCAAAAGGGGCAGACTATCAGCGACTATTACATAGCGTTATTGGAGCGTTTAAAGGCCGAAAAAGAAAGTACTGTTTCATCAAGACAATGCACCGTGTCACAAGTCGATGAAAACGATGGCAAAATTGAATGAATTCGGCTACGAATTGCTTCCCCACCACCGTATTCTCCAGATTTGGCCCTCAGCGACTATTTCCTGTTCGCAGATCTCAAAAGAATGCTCGCCGGAAAGAGATTTAAGACCGATGAAGAAGTAATCGCCGAAACAGAGGCCTATTTTGAGGCTAAACCGAAATCGTACTACAAAACTGGTATCGAAAGATTGAAAAATCGTTTCAATCAGTGTATCGCTCTCGAAGGCAACTATATTAATAAATAAAGTTGAATTTTGCAAAAATTTTGTGTTTTACTATAAAACGGCACTGACTTTTCAGCTCATGTGTTATATACATATAATGATGATTTTAATGTCTTAACACAAAGTTTTCTACTATATCAAGCGCTTAGCAAACAAATGTTCAATCCAGTTTGTGTGTTCTCGAAATGTGACAGGGTTGGTTCCATAGGTTCCATCCAGGTATCGAACGAATTTTGTAAAATACTCAATCGATATACCATATATCGTTTGCGTCGAACTTCTTTTATATAATTTATTTCTAATCTTGAAACTGTATTGTCTAGCTTTTCAAATCTATTTTAAAATATTGATATTCTTCATTTGAAAAATTCGAAAGGACATCACGAGGTATATACTCGTATATCTAATACAAACATCGCTACGTTATTGTACAGCTATGTGCAATTATTACGGACAGACATCAATCAAACATTTCATTGGGCCGGGTTTTTCCGACATGTTCAATTTCCTTTCCCAAAGAAAGTAGATAAAATCCCAAACTAAAATAGAAAGCGGAACACTTTTGTGTGTCAATCTAAAGAACGCCTAGGTTGTGAGTTTTATACTCGTATTTCGGAAAAATCATTGCTACAAAGACTACGTAACAAAAGTGTCATTCATATGGGGACGTCTGAAATGGGATTCCAACAAGTTTTGACGATGATGTAGCTCCTGGTGGTCTCTAACGATGATGTTGACGACAACGGTGTTAATGATGATGATGATGTTGATGCTGATAGGAAATGATGCTTCATTTCTTATGCCAAACCCTCTTCAGGACGAACTCCAATTTGACTGACAAGAGCAATGTAAATGAAAAACAGGCAAAGCTGCTAGGACTAGGGTTCACTTTTCCGCTTTATTTTTGCTTATTGAAATGTTACTCGTTCGACATTAAAGAGATTAGAATTAGATTAGCAATAAGTTTCGACAACCATTCTCAGTGGCACCGTAGCAATATGTGTGATTTGTTGTGATATGTGGATTTGCTTAAGAAAGGGGTTTATTTTTAGAATATAAGTTTATTTGTCATTGTGTTGTATTCCAAGATATATGTATGTAACATGTGATTCAAGGTTTTTCCTAAAATATAGATGAGATAGACTGTTATACAATTTTTTTAAAGCAGCAGCGAGAAATGAATTTCCTGAGGAACTAATTTCATCTAAATAGTAAAAAAAGAACTCCGTAGCTTAAAAAAGAGAACCTACGAGTCATTTGAGAGAGAATACGCACGTTACCTCGTTACTCGTGCGTCAATGAAATGAATAAATATTCCGGCTCTGTGCTCTGTATTTGATATAATTTCGAGTTGTAGAACAAACAATTCCAAGATTTGCTTTCGTTTTGCAAGGGGGTTCACCATTTCGATATTACCTTCGATATGTCCTAATCTTGAGCAGTGCTAGCTCCTTGCATCTTATCCCTGATTATCTATTCCTATAAGAGAATGTATACTCATCAAGTATTTCCCATTCAGAAAGTAATTTCGTATCGAATCGTATGTTAAATATAAACTCAAATCCTTTAGACTGACATTACAAGCCAGACTAAGCTGGGATCTAGCATTTCTTACTACGGTCGAGTTGGTTGTCAAAGATGTTGACCCTTAGTCCAATAGATCCGCTAAGAAAGCTTCCATCTAATACCATAGGTACACCGAATTCAAAATCTGATGCGAGGTCTCGGCCTTTTTGCGGAGGATAAGTCCTCGAAAAACCAGCTTAACATACTTAAGCTTAGAACGAAAATTATTCAGAACTTTAACAAACGTAACGTTGACGTGTCTAGTTAGGAAAGTCCGAAAAATTATAATCAAGCCACCTAAGACTGGTTTGGAGGAAGACTGTCATTTTACCTTGCTACTACCTTGCTACGGGCATACATACCGAACCTCTAGCGAACAGTCAGAGTAGACTCTATACCGAAAATTGCAAAAAAATTATTACACCGACAACAATAGATTTAGACCTATCTGTCTGACACTTTCATGGGGAGGACCGTTTTGCAAATTTATTCTCTGCTCTCGATGCAACTTTCCTTCAAAAGAGGGAATATCCTGCCTTAAGATCTCGTTGGTATATCTCAAGGCGCCCTCGAAAAGAAGGTGAATGTGCTGAGCATTTTTGTTGATGCTTTGATTGCATGTGTAACTCGGACAACACAGCCTAGACGATACACTGGCTGTGTGGATAAGCCCAATGCTGATGAATGGGATATTTATTGCAAGCAATGTGTGGTAGTAAGTCGTTTGTCTCGCCCAATGGTGCATATTGGTAGACTTCCTACTTAATGCTCTTAAAGTTTCTAAGGTCTACGGTCAGGCATATGCAAATGATATACGAGTAGCTATACTCTTTGTTAGATCACTCATAGTGAACTGTCTGCCTTAAACGTGATCGACAATTGTGCTAGAAATGTGTCAGTTTTCTCAAAACTGAGGCTGTTCCTTTTACGAGAAAGAGGAAGATGGATAGTCTGACTCATTTACTGCTTAAATGGATCACGATCCGTTTCTTCAACGAAGCTAAGTATTAAAGTGTCATCTTGGTTAACAAACTGCTTTCGACAAATATTTCACATGGAAAATCTTCCTGAAAGTGTCAAGGGTCTTTTGGAAAGACATTGAGCTTATCACTGAGAAGGATCCTTTGTATCTAGTGAAAAAACTTTGACAAAAATTTGTCACTGAAATACGTCACGTCTGGCTCTGCCTTGGACGCACTGATGGCTCTTCCTTTGCTTGAAATTCAAATCATGGGCTGCACTTTTTAAGTCATATTCCGTTCAAAAAGAAGTTGTCTTTTGCACAATACGCCTTGTAGATTTGATGACCGATATTTTTTCGACTATTGTCTCTTGAATTGCCATCTAATGCAATGACACCAGGATACCTGTTGCTGCAAAAAACGGTGTCCCTTTTGTCTTTTCTCAGGAAGGGTTTTGACCTGAATCTCAGCTGGGAAACACTCAGAAGGAAATTTCTCAGGGCCTGGGAATTTTTGCGTCCTCGGTTAGGTCTTCCATCACAGGGTTTAATGTTAGCTTAAATGTGGATGGCATTACACCCCGTGATAATAGTAAGCCGAATGAATGCTTTCCGATGACTCTAAGAGGTCAGCGGCTTTTCTGCTGCCCCTCAGTGAGAAAGATGGAGAACCTAAGTCTGTTTACTGGCATCGTAACTAGTACTATGCTTTTGCTACTGTTACTTTTGGAGCTTCCCGGGAGCATGACTGAACCAATGTCTCCCTTTCACTTGGCTTCAAGAATGGCAAGAGTGTCGGGGACACATGGTGTTTTTTGAAAGACAGAGTCAAGAGCTGCAGTGCCAAGGTGGTTCTAGCCATCTTTATCGACTTTAAAGACGCCTTTAACAACTAATTACCTTGCATAAAATGGGCTGCTGGGGAATTGTGCTTTGGGAAAGCTATTTTTCTGGTAGCCGAGCGAGTGGGGTTAATGGATCTTAAAGTGAGGCGAGTTGCTCATGTGGAGCTTCTTCTGAGGATTGGTTGTATATTCTGTGTGAGTGTACTAATTATTAAGATAATAGGAACTTGTAGGCTGTGTTCATCAAGTTTAATGGTAAGAATTATGATGTCAGTGTTGTGTTCACTGAGACCGTAAGTTTGAAAAAACTCATAGATGATGCTAATATGACTAAGACAATGGACACCCTCGAATACCTTTATGGTCTTTGAATACCGAGTTGACTTTTTTTTATCGCTGTTTCCACCATCAGTGCTTCATAGAAATCGCCAGTAACATTTCACCCTTTCAAACTTTTAATCGTAACATCCGTCTCGCTTTAAATGCTCATTAGTATCATATATCCTCAACCCCACTTTCGGATAAACTCTAAAGTATCTTGATTGTTTCCTAAGAAGTACAACTCACTTATGGAATGTCCTGCCGAGTTCTCTATTTCCTAGTCGTTATAACTTGCAAACATTTAAGACCAATGTACTTCAGCACCTTTTTTTCCTCCCTAAGTTTTCTTTGATCACGCTGTGCGCAAACATTTTAAGGGTACTAATAACCCATTGAGTGCTCGCTAATTGTACAAAAATAGCTTTGCAAGGATATTGTTTAATAGAAGACGAAATAGTTTAGCGGGTGGAAAATTATAGCTAGTTTATCGTTCAACGTATGGTCCCAAAAGCCGCCAGTCTTAGTCTGCAAGGTTCCTAACTAGAAGTGACCGCAAGGTAGCGGAGCTCGATCGCCACAAGAAGCTAGGAGCCCCTGGAACTTTAGTTTCAGCCAGATCTAGGAGTTTGCCCCATTACGGGAGTATCGTGGTGGCCGTATGGTATACCCAAAATCGCGGGTAGGGTTAGACCGAATTGAGCTCACACATCTTCTGACAGCTATGGAACTGAACGGTCTGATAGATGTGGAGTTGTACTGTATGCTACCGGGTGGCATGACCCATAAAATGCTTGAGGCATTAGATATTCGGGGCCAAAGGGGAATTTCTTGCAATACACACGACTTCGCATCTGATCAACTCATTGTTATGATATTTCGTACAAAGATATACTGTAGGTCTGCACTGAAGTTCAGACGTAAAACACTGGTGACATTTATGACACTTGCTGTGAGACTGATCTTCCAGTGTCCGGCTTACGCTCGCATCGACTTGCAGCACTAGATTTGTGTCAAAGTGCTCTTCCTGATAGAAAAAAATATTGTCCCATGTATGCATGTCTTTTGGAGAAAGATAATGACGCCATTCCACCAGAATGCATTTTGCATTATCCAGACATCCAAGAACAGAGCAAGTGGTCGTCTCTATCCCATATGCAGAAGTAGAGGGAGACTTTTTCAGGTAGAGTACCCGAATTGGAAGTGACGGCTGATAGTTAAGTATGTAGAACCGAAATGTCGCACAATCTAAATGAGAAAGTATTTGTTTAATAAAAACAGATTAAAACCTTGAAAAAATTAAATCAACACAGTACAAAACAATGTCTGTGATTAGATTTCGTAGAAAATACGATTATGTTGAATTTATTTCTTTTATTTTCAAGTACCTGCCTGCCTTGTAATGATGCGGAATCAAAAACATGTTATCTTCGGTATTTAAGCAGTCACTGGACCACCACAAAATTCACCTTTTCACCCTACTAAACCTCGACAATCCGTGACAGATTTCAATATCTATGCTCCTACGAACATGTACTTGTATATTTCGTCACACATGCTAAATCTCTAAATGCGCTGTTCTGCAAAACCATTAAAACGAATATTAACGATTTTCCAGAAAACTTCATACACTTTCAACCTATTCGTGGGCACTCGTCCTTGTACCATTAAACATATTCCCATGAGAAAGGCGAGCTTACGAAAAGCATTCGAGCGTAAGCCCATAATCTTCTCGGCCTCCAAATAAAATTGTCTATAATTTGGAAACTTTATCACTCTCCGAAAACAAGAAAGACTTCAAAATTCCAATGAGCTTGAATCGAACTTTTCACATTATTGCAAAAAATTTTCATCAAAATGATTCCCCAAACTCAGAAGCAGAAGAAAAATTGCGTGATCTTGAAGCCATAAAATTTTCTAATTTACTTTGCCAGTGCAGGATAAATAGAGAGCAAAAACAAAAATAGAATAAAAAAAAAAAGAATTCCCCTTGTCCTCGTAAAAGAATAAAGCATCCGCACACCTCAAAAGCGGAACCGGAAATTTATTAAACCATAAATAAATTTCACCAACGACACCAGAGTAAATTAAAGTATTTTCCGGTACAGCGGGTTAAGCCGGCATTCCCGACTACTAAACATGAAGCCACCCGCCAAGACCGGATGTGCAGAAGTAGAACAAAAATCTCAAACAACAGCCAAAGAGTCGAATGGTTGTACTAAACTTGTTTAACTTCCAATTCAATGAGTGGTTAACCACGTTCTCCATACTACCGTTGAGGCCTCGCCAAATCGCTCCAAAGGGGGACATCCTTTTTTGCATTTACATTTTGCTTCTGAGTATGAGTATCTCCCGATGATCAACAATGCTCGTCGTAAGCCACAAAACGAAATGAAAGGGAAAAGCATTCAAATTTCAAATAAAGGTAAAGACTGGTTATGGCGGCGTATTTTAGCCCGCCTTGGCCCACAAGTACCCTCAAGTAGTATAACGGAAGTGGAGACAGATAAAAATTGTTTGGCCATAATTTAAACTCTGGTGTACCGCTGTAGTTATCCAAAAATTATTGGCTTTGGTGAATTGCCTTCTCACAGCCGATGGGCTTTGTATCAATTCTAAAGTTTGGCAGATAACATGAACTTACTCGTGTTCTAATGGTGCAGCACTTCGTTTCATGTTGTTTGCCAAAGCCACAATCTGCAACCCTTAAATGTGTTCAGGATGAAATTTTTGGCAGCTTTACTCATATTTTTTTTTGTATTTCCTCTGAAATGACTTCTACGGTCTCACTCTCTACTCAAGTGTGAAAAATATCTTGAAAACACGCTGCAAAGAAAATCGAAATTATTAATTTTTTGCTTGCCTAAGTTGGACAAGTTAAAATCAGGTCATTGTTCTCCATAGGTAAAAAAAAGTGTGAATATCACAATGTTTATTACAATTAATGTTAATTATTGTTGTAAACTGTAGACTGTATGCGCAAAAAATTGGTTCTTTAAAGAGAAGTTCAATCTTTATAGTCAATTTGAGACTGAGTTTTTGCCTATTAAGGGGAAATAAAAGCTGAATTCGCTCCGTATATCGACAAAAAAGGACGTTTTAATCTCTTTTACTTTCTTGTAGGTAGCGCAACTGTCTGATGGGGTCCTAGGTCTAAATCAACAGCTAATTCTATTTAGCGACTCCTATCGGCGAGATACAGCAAGATACGGAGCTAATCCTCCTTAATCTGGAATACTGGAATGCCTCCAGTATTCTTTACATCCGAACGCTCCGTGTAACTAGCATTGACTCGGATCACCACTTGTTGCAGCTAAGGTGCGAATTCGGTTTTCCCGAATTTTGGATCTGCAAATTCGTCACAATAAAAAGGAACTAGTGTGAGAAGGTAAAATGTAGAAAAGCTGCAATCAGAAAAGATCGCTAGAATATTCGCCAAATGCGTAACCCGAAATCTTTCAACAATTCCTATGCCGTCAACATCAAGTAACGAAGGCCAGCTACACTGATAACGTCCCATCAGAGACGCAGCAGCGATATGCTTTGTTTCACCCGACCAGGCTTCTCCAGGAGAAGAAAAACAAAAAACGCAAGAAACTGCGCTCTGGAGGTTATACTCCAGGAATAAAGTATGGAAGTGTTACCAACTGGTAAAAAGAATGTGTTTACAGAAGCCTGTAGAAATGATAATATGGAATAACTTTTTCTGCAGACTGTATAACGGCAGAAAATCTCAACATGCCGCCGTTAGGCAAAATATACCATTCCACTTAGACTATGATAGCCTATCACAGTCTCCTGACCAGCAAGAATACCAAATTCTAAGCTAACATCCAAAAAATCGCATGGGCATAACAGGTTAGCGGCCGAGGTATTTGAAACTGCTGGAAACGACTTTGTGGCGAGCATGCACCAATACATTTCTCAGATCAGAAGAACACCGTACGCTTGATCCAGAAAAAATGAAATGCACTCAACTGCGCCAAATATACAGATATAAGTAGCTCAACAGCGGTTTACAATATCTTATTTGCGATTTTTGTAAACAACTGAGTCCCTTCGCTAGTAACCTGACTCCTGCAGATTCTAGAAAAAACTCAAAAAGTTCAAATCGATTTTAAGGCCGAAGATGACATCATTTATAGACGCGAGCTCTATACACTATGTCAAGTGGTGACATCCCTGCCAAACTCATCTATCTGTGCAGAATGACTATTGAGAATGCTTGCTGATCTGTAAGTCTCCAGAATGAATTAACCGAGATTTTTGATGTCAAAAGAGATTTTAGACAAGGTGATGCGCTGTTATTTGAATTCTTATTTTAAGTAAGATTACTTGAAAGAGTTGTGCGGAAATCACAAGTAAACACTAGAGGCACAATCTTTCAAAAGTCTGTCCATCAGATCAAATGTCCAGCGGATCATCACTTGTTTCAGAAGAAAAATCCTTCGAAAAATATTCGCATCAGTGGCCTAAGATTGCTAGAACATGTAGAGCGAATGGACACCAATGCTTTGGCCCGAAGAGTCTTCAAATCCAACCCAGAGTCACAGCACTGTATAGGAACACGTCACTTTTGGTGGCGCGCACAAGTAGAATGAGAATGAGGCCCCGATTTATCTCAAACTGTAGTGCCACTTAAGTAAGTAAGTTAGTTAACTTTACGGGAGACAGCCTTCAATCAATTTTGCTGTATAGATCGGATAGCTATCATTATATCTTCTCAAAAAATTTTTTATGCAAATATGGCCGAATATGTTATGGCTCAGGGGTATGGGTTTTTGATAAAGCCAAGGTGGCGCACACGCTTTACCTCGATCTCCTTAGGCAGAAAATTTGTATATGAGTAAAAGGAATTGCTTCTTTCTGTTTACTATGTTTTTTGCTCATTGAGTAGCGATGATACTAATGGTCAAGTTGCCGCTGGAGTTTCTCCAGCTCCAAATCATTATTTAACACCTTTTCTTTTTAAATTTCTGCCGATTAACCCTCCGCTTGTTGTCGAATGTTTTCATAAGGATCGCCAAGATCAGTGTGTTATTCGTGACTCTAAAAGAAAATAGAAAAATAATTGTACAACGGTTCAATCTAATGCTTTTGTGGGGTAGTTTAAACCGCTAAGACGAGAGATGAAGCGGCCAGGAAAGATTTTCTATATGATATCGACTTTCGTTTGTGCTATGCGTGTGGTTGCACCGTCCAACTGGAACCATATGTTTCCACCAGGTTAGTGTAGTAAGAACTCGTTAATCATGGTTCTTCAGTGCTTATAAGTCGAAGTAACTGTTTTACTCCCTAAGTCCTCGAAAAAATCTTGATCTTGTTAATGCCGTAAACGACGCACCAGAGAGGAAGAAATACCCAGAGGTGATGATTTTGCGCCTCGTCGCAATTGGTGCTTTTCGATAGAAAATCATACTCGTCGCGGTGGATGCTTAGTTGCGTTCTAACGCAGACAGTGATCTGCTGGTAATAATTAATTAAACAGCATCGCTTGACGAGCTCAAGGCTAGCCTAAAAAGTGCTTACAAGAACTGCTTCAAGGATTGGAAAAAGCGTTGGCAGAAGTGTATAATATCTGAGGGGGATTACTTTGAAGGGGACAACATTAATAATGATGAATAAATAATTTTTTTTTTTTTTTAAATATAAAGTCCCTTACTTTTTGAACACACTTCGTATAGCATTTTGTATTAGTTGAAGCGGAACACAGAACAAATTACCTGATGCGGATCCTTTTTCGATTGCTTGTAGGCTGTATACAAACCGGAGATCTATTGTGTCCATTTCTCTTCTGGTAGCACTATCTGGAACACAACACAAAAAGTTAAAAAAGAGACCTAGATTTCAGTAGTAAATAATTTTTGAACGGTGCCTTTTTTTATGTCATCTTTGGCATTTATGAAGTTGACACATGAACAGTTATAACCATTAATAATTACTACGCAGAACTTCTGTCACTTGGTTGTTAGAACTTCTTTAGTGGTTAAGCTCATTTGACATTGGATGGATTTGTCAACAAACAAAATTGTCACATCTGGAGTGAAGAAAGTCCTCGAATAAATTAAAAAAAATCATTTCATCCACGGTTTTAGGTTTATGGAATCACTGGTAAATTTTTCTTCAAAAGAGCAAATGAAGGTGCAATGGAAAGCGCTATAGACAAATGATTGACAATTTTTTGCGAACACAAGCAATTTTTATTTACAACAGGATGGAGATACAAGTCACACAACATGTGCTAGCATTGAGCTATTACGGTATAATATTCAAAGTCGGTAAATTTCACGTAATGGTGTCGTAAACTGGCCATCAAGACCATGCGATTTAACACCACAAGATTATTTTCTTTGGAAAGTAAAGTCTATGTGTATACCCATAGACTTTAGACAATTACCCAGCTGAAAAACAACTTTCAAACCGAATTTGGTAATGTGTGAGCGAGTCCTGGAAAATGTTGATGTTCGTATGTGACTTCGTTGAACTGCAGATAATTGTTAAGAGCCATATTTTTGTAAATATAAAAGCACAAGAAACCATAATTGATCATTGCTACTGCTAGCTAGCTTTCACTCACCATCAATTCCAAAAGATGAATTTTTAGAATTTCTCAGTGAGTCACTACTGAAACACCATATGCAGTCAACTTTTATGGTAGATGCAAGCTCAGATCGAGCACGAACAGGTAAGCGTTTATCGCCGTAGCTTAACTGACAAAACTTTCAACTGATGAGAGAATTTTGATGTAGAAGAACTCGCCATTGTCGAAAGGATTCTACTAGTTGTAAGAGTCTGAATATGAACAGGTTCTAAAATTTTTGGTTGAATGTATAAAGAAGCACCAAACTCAATAACAATAAAAATGTCCTCCAAATAAAACTCAAGACAAAACATTTCACTTTCGCTTCCACACTTAAAATCAAAACACCCAATTCTTTTAGAAGGTAACCGTTGGCTATCAAGTGGCTATAAATGATAAAAAAGAGTATGGTTTTGTGTGTCTCCTGAAAGGAATCACTTTTTTGCACCTTTGCCCCATTATCTTCGAAACTACAACTGTAACAGTACAAATTTTTATCTTGTTGTGTGTTATGTTATGTTGTTGTGTTATGTTATGGTGAAAAAGTTTCGTAAAAAAAAATTTCCAAAAAGAGAAAAAAACTTAAAACGTTCTATACAACGTGTACTAGGTGGAGTGAAAAGTAACCTCCTTTACCGCCAGAATGCGCTGCTACTGCAAAAAAGGTTATGGTGCCTTGAAGTCCGTTCATATTTAGGCAGACATGTCAAATTTCAGTGCGATACTGTCTTTAGTTTTGTTTTAAAAGCTGATTGTTATTGACGTGTTTGGCATCATGTTGATTATGGAGAACAACGATTTTCGTTCTCTCATAAAACATTATTTTTTGAGAGGCAAAACGGCGAAGGAAACAAAAGAAAAGTTGGTAAAATATTATGGGGCTAATGCTCCGTCAGATTACACCGTCAAATATTGGTTTCGAGAGTTTTGTGTTGGCTGCAACTCCACTACCGATCAAGACCGGCAGGCTCTCCGATGCGGTTACAGAGGACAATGTCAAAAAAATACAGGAAATGGTGTTGGCTGACCGGAAAGTGAAGGTGCGCGAGTCAGCAGATACCACAGAGATTAGTATTGAGCGCCCACGCCATATTTTCGGCAATATTCAACATATGAAAAAATTATCCTGCCGCTGGGTGCCGCGCATACTCACCTGACCAAAAACACGAACGCGAGAGCACTTCGAAAGAGTGTTTAGACTTTCTGATGTGGAATCGGGCGGACTTTTGGCGTCGATTGGTAACTGTTGAACACCAGAGAATGAGTGCCCGTCAATAGACTGAAGCCGGCACGAGTGCTCCGAAGCGGCCGGAGGCTCGATGGGTCGGAAAGTTTATGGTGTCGGTTTTCTGGGATTGTCATGGCATACTCTTCGTGGACTACCTCGAAAAAGGAAAAACCATTATTGGAGCGATTGAATGCCGATATCGCTGCAAAACGGCCTCACATGAAACGAAAAAAAAATTTGTTTTTGCAAGAGCATCGCAACCATGGCCAAAATCAATGACTTAGGGCTCCAATTGCTGTCGAATCCACCAGCTCAATCGGACTATTATCTCTTCCCAAACCTCAAAAGATGGCTCATCAATAAAAAATTCAGCTCCCTCGAGGAAATCATCGACGCCACGGAGGAGTATTTTGCAGACCTTCCGGAAAATTACTTTTCGGACGGGATCAAGAAGTTGGAAAATCGCTAGATTAAGTGTATCAAACTAAAAGGGGACTATATTGAATAAAATAAAAAAAAAAAAACATTTAATTTTTTTTTTTCTTTCCCAAGGAGGTTACTTTTCATGCCACAATATTTCCTTAAAAATATGTGTATGCAAATTTTGGGTGAGATCCGTCTTGCCGTTTCTGAAATAATGTGTCATTTAACTTATATAACAAATACATGTTAATGCGCCTAAGGTCCTTACGCCCTTACATAAAAATCAAAGTGGATCACCGCAAGGATCTTAAGGCTATTGTTGCTTTCCTAAAAATTCCTTAATTGTCGTCCCCTTTTCAATATCTTGGTTAGATGCTGAAAAATCCTCGAGTGTACTGAACTCCGAATATGGTCAAATAGGTGTCAAGTTACTACTGAATCGACCTTTGGAGTCATCAACTTCTAGACAATTTCTCTGCTGAATCGTTCGTTCTACATATGGTACATATATGAAGCATTCAGTCTACCTAGGTATTATAGCGTGTTCCAAGCTAAAGTCGTAGGCATTCCAAACAACTACTGCTTGCCTCAGGCTGAGTCCGATATCCTAGACAAATATTGCAAAATATGTACGTAGACAGCCAAGCAGCCCTAGCTCTAAACAACATGTCGTGTATCTCTAATGAGAAAGCCAAATAGAGTCTATTGTATTCCGTTCCAGTGAACTAAACTGCTGATGAATTGACCAGAACAAATCGTTAACATCAGTCATATGGTGATTCATGGAGTTAACTGTAATACGTCTAGATTTATATAGCATATACTCTATTCCAAATGATCTATGATAGATATCGCCAAACTTGAGGAAAATATATCTTCAAACTAAGTAATATAATCTCGGGAGTATTGCTCACAATGTCTTCTTCAGAAGGTATTGGGATGAAGAGAAAAACGAATCTATTGCACACCTCCTATCCTATTACTTAGCTTTGGTACATATATAGATTTTTCCAATAGGGACTTGACAACTTTGAATTTAATTTGTGAACGCACTCTTTCACTAATCATCAAACTATTACTGTCAATTTAGTCAGTAAACTCAAGATTTTCATCATGGTAAAGTACAGTAACGAGCAACGTCTGCAAATTAAAAAAATTTCCTACAGATATTCGGAGTCGGTGACTGCAATTTTAAGAGCGTTAACTCCAATTTTCGCTTGTAATTCTCGCCCTAGTAGACAGGCAATAACAAGTTTAGTGCAAAAATTTGAGTCTACATATTCGTTGAGTGATGTTGTGCGTGTCAGTAAGACAACGGGTTGGTCGAAGTGTCAAAAATATTGCTGCCGTTCATACGTCCTTAGCAAACGATCCAAATCAGTCAATTCCACGGCATTCTCAAGAATTGGGCATCGCTCAGAGCAAATTATGACGTGTAAGGATCTTGGCTTACACTCATACAAGATCAAGCTGACTCAAGAATTAAAGCCGATGGACCATTTGAAGCGACGTACGTTCTCCGATTGGGTTCTGGAGAAGATGCGCCAAGATGATGAATTTCATCACAAAATCATCTTCAGTGACGAAGCTCATTTTTGACTCAATGGGTTCGTCAATAAGCAAAATATGCGTTATTGGTCTTGTGAAAACCCACATGTGCTTCATGAATTACCACTTTATCCACAAAAAATAACTGTTTGGTGAGGTTTGCATGCCGGCGGCGTTATTGGGCCATATTTTTTCGTCGACGATAACGATCGTCACGTTACTGTGAATGGTCAGCGTTATCACACCATGATCACCGATTATTTTTGGCCCGAATTGGAAGATATGGACTTGGACGACATGTGGTTTCAACAGGATGGTGCCACAAGCCACACAGCACACGCTACAATCGATTTATTGAAGAGTAAGTATGGTGAGCGTGTTATCTCCAGACATGGGCCAGTCGATTGGCCGCCTCGTTTGTGCGATTTAACGCCGCTTGACTATTTTCTGTGAGGCTACGTTAAGTCATTGGTTTATGCCAACACGCCGACGACGTTGAAAGAGCTCAGAGCCAACATTGAAGGCGAAATAGCTGCCGAAATGTGTGGCCGAGTCGTTGAAAATTGGGTCCAACGAATCGACCGCTGCAAACGTGCCCGCGGTTGCCATATGAACGAAGTCGAGTTCCATTCATAAATGTTTTGATTGTACTTCAAGCCAATAATAAAGTTTCTGAAATATCTCAAATGGTTTGCCTTTTATTTAAAAAAAAAAAAATTTGTCAAGTCGTAATTAGAAAATCCCATTCCACTTCCGAGATCTTAATGATCCTTACGCCGAATTTGACAGATCCGTTAGAAAACTCTATGGTTCCAGGCTTAGCCAAAATGCTTCCCTCCCGAGATATCTTATTGGTATTAGAATTTACACACAACGGGTCTAAATGCACCTCAGTAAGAACTTCTCTAGCCTTGCGTATTAGGTTTGGCACGAGGTCCTGAATGGAACAAGACATGGTGCTTTCCACTAACAATAGTAAAGTGGACCAAGGTTTTCTGCCGATTTTGAATGGCATGGGAGACTTTTGCCCGTCTCTTCATATTTATAAGTTATTTAGGCAGGTTTGGGCTCCTCTGTTAACAGTTTACAAGTATCAAAGCACATCTTGATATAGTTTTTTGCTTTGACTTAGAGCTGAATTTACTGATTTGGCTCATTGTGTATACTTTTGTTATGCAGTATTTTTGAGTAGTCTTCTGCTCGTATCTACATGCTTTAATGTTCGTACATCTTAGACCGTCTACTGTTAGGTTTTCAAGGAACAATCTACCTAAAAAAATAAGTGAATTCCATAAGATATGTTGTAGCGTTATATATTTACTGTATTATCTCACATGGTACAGTATATACGCTGTGACATAAGGGCATATAAGTTCGTTGTCAGTAGACCGAGAAAAATATGTAAACATATACATTTACGAATACTTGTTGCATGCGAGTGACAATGGTATGAATCATTCAAATTATACATTTATAACCTACACTCAGTGTTGTTAGAAGGCAGGAGTTTCCGTCGTATGTTGCTTAACTATCGGGTAAGGTGTTGTAGGTAGGATTAAGGTGACAATTATTCTATTTCGGGGGACGGATTTCAGCTCAATAAACAGTATTCGATTGTTTTTTATGCTGCTATCACTTTTACTAACATTAACTTTAACTATTGAACTAGAAAGAGGAAAGGCTAAATTATATTCCAAGCACGCTGTGAAAATGTCAACTTTCTGTGTATTTTCCGTCCTCAAATTAGGTACAAGGACTCCTTTCATATTCAATTAGCTTTGTTTCATTATAATACTCTTAGTTCGTGAAAAACAAATTTTCAAAACATAGGTACAAACTTTTGAGCCAAATTATGGCATAAAATTGTACATAGATACACAGAAACAACTTTCCGAATAGGAACCAGCTCCATGGAAAGTCGAAAATAAAATGCACATCGGAGTTTTCCGCGTTCATAATTAAATTAAGTATACACAGCCAGGATACCTGTAAAGCATTAATAGTGGCATAAAAACAATTTTCCCAACCAAAAAAAAAAAAAAAGAAGAAAAGGAGTAGGCATACCAGTATCTGAAGCCCTATCAGCGTATAATGTCTGCTCGAACAAACTCATTATGCGTTGGACTTTCAAGTGGCGATATAATCGTTATTTTTTCGCTTCCTCTTTTATTTTATATTTATATTTTTGGCGAAGAGCTTTCTATCCCTTAGGCCTTTTTTGAATTCGATTAGTTTCACGCTTCGAGAATTTTTTAAAATATTTCCTGCAAACACAAAGAGTACAATCATGTAAATTTTGGTCCCCTTTGAGTTTAAGCTACAGATGTGTATCTGTAATTTCATGTAGCACCCTTTTTATCACACCACATCCTTTCAGCTCTGTAGCAGTGGTAAAGTTAGTCCAATCTCCTCATCATCATTATAATCACCACTTAACCGAGTTCTTTTTAGCTGTAGTTTAGTATTTGCAGGGAACGCAAGGAACAAGAAAATAGCAAACAAGAGAAAAGAGGGAAACCTGTCAGTCTTTGTTAGGGATACCACAAGGTGGCATGGTTGGAAGGTAGGTTTTATGCTTTATTTGATCAATGGTGGTCATACATTAAGGTAGTATGACGTTTGCATACTCATAACATTTTACGAAGGAATTTATTTTAAATGCGATGAGTTAATCATCCTGCCGACAACGTGTCATAGGTATAATAAAAAAAGAATAAGACCGCCAAACTTTAGGGAGAAAACGGTAGATATATTTGTCTAGCTCCACATACTACTGTTTGGTATGAAGGTATGTAAATACCGTATAAGAGAAAGTAAATCGATTGAGTACTTGTCAGAATATATAAATTGGAAGCAATGACTCTTATCGAGCTGGTAGACAGGATAAATCATTCGGTCCCTGCTCATCTCTATTTCCTCTGGGTTTTGCTTTATTTGGATCTGTTTATATCTGTGGTTCATAGGCATCTATCATATAATACAACTCCCACAGGCACCCACTTATATGAGTTGAATGGTTGAGAACTACCTACTTTCTTCTTGTTTGTTTCTATTGCTGGGTATACTTCGGTTATGCGCGCCTACCCACAAATTCCCCTGTAGACGATCTTCCCAATAACTCATTTGGTTTTCAAGGAATGATTTCGAAATCCCTTGAGTGCATAACGTAGAACATCTCATTTTTGTGACTTTTATGTCTTAAGGATTTGTACAATTGTTGGCAATTACTTTGTTTGCCATCAGGTGGTTGACTCAAGATTATGAATTTTACTTAAGGTATTCAAAAGTTTTGTCATAGATAAATCACAACTTGGGCTGGTGGTTTTCCTATTTTCGATTTTGTATGTATACAAGCAGTGATATCGTTTCACTGATTTTCTGGTTATGCAGTGAAGTTTGAAGGATTTTTGTAGAGTAGTAGTAGTAGCATTTTGTAATATATATATTTTTTTATTATTAGGTGAGATTTGCTTTTACCAAATTAAATATACGCAATCGATTCAATTGGGTATCTAACGAAACGGTAGTATACGACGCCTACACATACCTAGTCCTACGTTAGAACAAATCTTCGTGGAAATTTTAGATTTATTTTTCCTTACAAAGACTCCGTAATCCCCCGTGTGATAGCTTGAGAACACGCTTTTGGTCGTGTGTTTGCTCATTACCATCTTTTTAATTTCTTTAACAGTATTTGTCATTATTTTCAATCGAAAGGTTTTCTAAAGAGCAATTTGGTATATTTCCTGTTTTCTTCGCATTGCACCACAGTTACCTGGTTTTTTCTATCACGTGTCCTAACATTTTAATTCGCCAAAATGTTTATAATGACATGGTTTGTGTTAAACGGTTAACTTTCTATTCATTCAGAGAGACAAAATACCTTATTTTGTCCTGTTTGTAGTCACAATTAGCTAATTTTTACGGTTTTTGACTACCATTTGAGCTTCTAGCTTCTCCGCGCAATACGTTCATACATAATCCCTCCTACATAGAATCCCTCTTCTGCACAGTCTACCCCATTTTTGATCTCGTTGAGACCCTTGCATGTCTGATATATATTATTATATTTTTTTCTTTTAATATTGGTTCATATGCGAGAAATGTGTATTTATTTAAGCAGACATGAAAAAAAAAAATATATCCTCAGCTAGAATTTGAAATAATCCAATGTACAGAGGTACAGATATTCACATAAATTAAAAAAATCTAGTTTAGGGCGAAATAACATATTTATGATACAATGCAATATTGCTCTGATCGCATATGTTGCATAGAAGGATTAGAGATTTTCAGCTATATGAGGAGGAAAAAGAAGGAGCATGAGAAGGACGCGGTCGAGGAAATTGAGAGATGGTACTCTAGGAGTGAAATTCGAAAATTTAACCGAAAGATAAAAAAAAAAACATGCTACGGACACGAACACCAAACCGATGCCTGTAGAGACTAACAAGGGAACATATTAGTAGAGTCGCAGTCGATGATAAGGATTTGAAAAGAGCATTTCTGTAGACTGTATAACTGAATTGACGAACTAAATACCGCTGTTAGACAGGATGAACCTTCAAAACCTGGATGATGTAAACTAATAATTTCATCCACTCTACCTTAATGAAGTGAATATAGCCTATCTAAGCAAAATTCCAACAAAGCTGCTGGATCGGCCGGCCGGACTGCCGAGCTCTTTAAAGCGGCAAGCGATGTTATGTTATATTTCTGTTATGTTATCAAAGACACTATTCTGTTTGGAATGTGTTCTTATACCTGATCGGATGAACTGTATAAAATCAGAAGAAAATGCGTGGTACGCTTGTCAGGGTTAAAGAAATGTTTTTTCGAACCTATAGAGGAAAACCAAAAAAAGTTCAAACTAGTTGGGAATGACTGCAATGTCTTTCTTAAACGTGTGATTTTTAAATGGTTCGTTCATCAAAATCAGAAACCATCGTTCATCCAAGCACTCATTTATAATGACATTCCAGTTGTCGAATCTCTGGACAAGTTCAATCTGCTTGTTGTGCACTTTGCGGCCAGATCAACACTTTCAAATTCTGTTTAGTCTCCTCTCTCTCAATGGTAGTGTTTTTGAAATATAACACTCATATACCTTCTGCAGCACCTGTGTAAAGACTTTTTTCTTGGGCAACCCTAACAGACTAGGTGAAATCTAATACGAAATGCGTTCAAAAAAAAAAAAAAAAAACCCGAGAAGATGCCAATGACGAACCTTATTTTGGACGCCCCAGGATATCAACAAAAGATGATAGCCTCAAAGCTGTGAAGGAAATTGTTTTGGAAAATCATCAAATTACCATAAGAGAAGTTGCTGAGGATGTTGGCATATCGATCAGCTCGTGTCATGCAATTCTTTCGGATGTTTTGAGCATGAGCCGTATGTCAGCGAAGTTTGTTCCAAAACTTCTTAAACTTGATCAGAAAAAGAGCTCTTGAATGAAGTCAATGATGATCCTGACATGCTCAAAAGGGTCATAACTGGTGACAGTCATGGGTATATGGTTATGACGTCGAAATTAAAGCAGCCAGGATTTCGGTCTTGGCTCTCCGAAAGCACGCCAAGTTCGCTCAAATGTCAAAGTTTTGAACATTGGTTTTTTTCAATTACCGTGGCGTAGTGCATCAGGAGTTTTTACCTCAAGGTCGTGCGGTTAATAACAAGTATTTTCTTGAAGCTATGCGCCGTTTGCGGGAAGCAATACGAAAAAAAAATTCCGGAATTGTGGTAAAACAATTCATGGCTTTTGCATCACAATAATGCAACTGCTCATTTATTGTTGATTTTTTGGCAAAAAACAAAAGGATAATCATGTTTCAGCCACCATATTCACCGGATTAGGCCTCATACGACTTTTTTCGGTTTCCAAAACTGAAGAGACCTTTGAAAGGACGGAGATTTGCAACAATTGATGAAATAAAAACGAAATTTATACGTTTTTGTGACTAAAAAATCCGACTAATTTGTAAGTTATTTTTTCAATCGAATTCATTTTTTGTACCCGAATAAATTGGAACTATCAAAGAAAGCAAAAGAATAGACCTACACAATGCCGCAACTTTCAAATGTTTGGGCAAGGCGAATGTAACTGCCACATAAAATAATGTTCCATTTGCGCTGGTAATCACAAGGCTATCAATTTGGGTATGTACAAATGTGCGAACTGCAAAGTGCATGGTCAGCAGAACTAAATACATGAAAATGAGGCAAAAATTCAAAAACAAAAGTCAAATGTTTGAGCCCAAGAAAAAACAACAAGAACAATCCATCGATGTCAATATATTACTTCCCGCCTTTACCAACGCATACTATCAAGCGGATAGAGGTGGAAACCAATAACAACTTTCAGAAAGTTTGGGTACACGCTCCAGCAGCAGCGCCATCTATACGCAAGAATAATGTGAATTTACAGCAACATCATCAATCACAATCCAGAAATCTTTTCAATAGAAGGATTAAATTCGCTTGGATTACACATTACACAGCTACCAGGTGTACCGGTATAAAGTGAGCGACAGGATACAAATGTCTCGATAGGGAACATTTATTGTGAACAGGTCTTGATCATATTTTTTGTTTGGTTGCTATGACACCAAACATATTTAGTATACATCAAGTCATTGAGCAAACAAAATCATATTTTTTTCATCGTGTTACAAATGTCGAATTTTGTACCAGAAAATGATGAAAAGAAAAGTACTGCAGAGTCGCATCTAATGATTTCCAAGCCATATGGTGATCATGCTCTATCAGAAGCAAGATGCAAAAGATGGTTTCAACGTTTCATAGATAATGATTTTGATGTGAGAAATGAAGAACGTGGAAGACCACCAAAAACGTTTGAAGACGCCGAATTCCAAATAATATTGGATGAAGATGACACTTTGAGTTAGAAACAAATGGTAAAATTTTTAAATGTTGCACAACAAATAATTTTTAACCTTTTAAAGGTTATGGAAAAGTCTATAAAATGGGTGCAACATGAATTGAATGAAAGACAGATGGAAAACCCAAAAACCACTTGTGAAATTTTGCTTCAAAGACACTATAAAAATTCAGTTTTGCATCGAATTGTTACTAGCGGTGAAAAATGGATTTATTTTCAGAATCCTAAACGGAAAAAATCATGGGTTTATCCGGGGCAACCATAACCTTCGACTGCAAAACCAGATCGATCCGGCAAGAAGATAATGCTGTGTTTCTGGTGGGACCAAAACGATGTGGTGTACCACGAGCTCCTAAAACCTGATGAAACCGTTAATACAGATCGCTACTGACAACAAATGATCAATTTGAACTATGCATTGATCGAAAAATGACCAGAATAGGCCAGAGGGCACGGCAAGGTTAATTTTTCTCCATGATAATGCAGAGGCACACAAAGTAAAACTGGTTCAGGATACTACCAAAGCACTTGGCTGGGAGCTGCTACCGCATCCGCCGTATTCACCAGACTTGCCTCCTTCCGACTATCATTTGTTTTCATCGATGGGACACGAATTAGCTGAGCAACACTTCGAACCCTACGAGGAAGTAGAAAATTGGGTGACTTTTTGTTTGCTTCAAAAGACGGACAGTCTTATTGGCTAGAATGCCAGAGATACGTGCAAATTTTTTTACCACAAACGACATTGATATTGGTTTAGTTAGTAAAACGTGGTTAAAACCAAACGATCCCATATCGACGCAAATTTTCAAAGGGATAAAGGAAGAGGTGGCGGTGTTGCTATTCTGATTAGGAGATCCATTTCACATAACCTTCTACCTTGAATTCAAGGAAACTACATTGAAACCCTAGGGATTGAAGTAACATTGAGAAACAATAAAAAGATCCAGATTTATTGTGCATATTTTCCAGGAAACTCAATAGGAGACTTCATCAGAGAGGAAAACAAAGCAAAGATTTAAAAATGATCTTTGAAATATTTGAAAGGTAGTGATTGAAATTACAGACACAGGGATTGGGACTGTGTAAGAGCAATGTTCTGTTGGATTTCTCTGTTATGTTATCAGTATTTGTTATTTTTCTCCCTGGTTAGTCCTACGTTTCTACCAA
Organism: Volucella inanis; assembly: GCA_907269105.1. Lineage (NCBI taxonomy): Eukaryota > Metazoa > Arthropoda > Insecta > Diptera > Syrphidae > Volucella > Volucella inanis. The sequence continues at coordinate 158,584,655 of OU026155.1, forward strand.
CCAGTTCTCATGGCAGTTCCTCTGTAATAGATTTATTTGTAAAAAATGTTTCTGGTCTGGCTTCACAACCTGTTGTCTTCAATGATCTTAGTTCCGATCCAGTTCGGTGTAAATTTCATGCAATACCATATTTTTTAGAATGCGAATTGGGAAAAATTTCGAAAAAACTTTAAAGGAAAAACTGCCAAATATTTTCACAAATATAATGGAAGCAAAGCAGATATTGACATTATCCTTCAGCAAGTTACAGATCACATTAATACTTCAGCCAGTACTAGTGCCCTACAAAATTGTAAAAAAGATCTCTTGATATAGCTGCAAAGCAATTCTGGAAGATAGTCAAAGTAAATAGAAAATAAAAGCAACCAAATACCGAAAAATAGACACAATTTTCAGAAAATTACTCTTATCTCAAACTTTAAACGACGTAAACACTACTACGCTTGTAAAGGGCATACTATATTCTTTAAATGGAGTTATTTCTAATACTCCGTCAAATTTGTTACCAACGTAGGCATAAAATATCTTGTTAGCCAATTGCAGGTAAGAAACATGAGTGGTATTGACACAGTTAAAAATCGTTATCTAAAAGAAACTCCCTAAAATTGGAATAAAAATCTTAACATTTACTTTCAACGTCTGTCTTAAGTTACAATAGTTTCCAGATGCATGGAAACTAGTTAAGGCAGTCCCAATTTCTAAGGGTAAGCCTCCTAATGATCCTGTAAACTAATGATAAGTTTAGTTAGTTATAAATAACATAAATAAAGTCTACTAAAAATACTTAAAGATAAAATAATTGTAAAGCGAGCAAAAAAAAAAAAAAAAAAATATCCTGATGAGTACTTCGGCTTTAGGCGTAATCATGAAACTTCGCATAAGGCTCTTAAAATATGCAATAAAGAGTAATCGTGCATTAAGTAACTTAAATGGGATGATTTTGTTTGATATTAAGAAAGCCTTTGACTCCATTTAGCGTGATGGGCTTATCTACAAAATCTTAAATAATAATTTTTGTGCAGGTGAACCCCAAGGCTCGGTGCTTGGTCCTATCTTCTAAAATTCTCCCAAATCTTCTTCATTGTCAAACAGCAATTTATGCTAATTATAGTGATATTTTTCTTCACATATGTTCGGTCTCAACATTGAGCATTTAAAAAATGCGATTGAAATATTGCAAAGCTATCTGTCCAAATGGAATTAAACGCGGCAAAAATCCTAACTTCTTAATCTGAAAAAGAAGGCCTTGCTTTCTTCCAGCTAATCAATTAAAAATCAGTAACCACCTAATAGAATGGAAGCCATTTGCTAAGTACCTGAGAATATTTCTTGATCAAAAACTGACGTTCAACAAACAAGTTTAAGAAACAATAAATAAAGTTAAACTAGCCAAGCAAATGTTATTTACCTTTATTTATAGGAAATCATTACTTTCAAACGATAATAAAATGATAATTCAGAAAACGATTTTCCAATCGGTTGTATGGTATGGGATAATTGTGTAAGTTATATATTAGAAAGCTTCAAATATCTCAAAATAAAGTTTTAAAAATGATGCTTGATCTTCCCTGGCATTACTCTACAACTAAGCTAATGTTGAATTGACCTCCTCCAGGATATGAAAGCTAAATAATACGTTTCGGAAAGATGTAATACCATATTTCCGACAACCCTTAATTTATCGTGACACATAATCGTACAATATTATTTTTCTGTTTATTAAATATCGATATGTATTTTTTTATTTAGAATAGTAATTCTATTATAAATTAACAATTATATTTTACAAAATCAATCACAGATCTTTTGAAAGCATATAAATTTGTTGGGTAGATTGTTGAAAAGTTGAAATCCTTTGTATAGGGCAATTCATAGTGAGCTTTGATTTATAATGTAAAATAAAACACATAAATTTGAAAGTGAACTTAAATTTTTTATTATCCGTTAAAAGAACAATTCATGGCATTTACTTTTTGAAAATGATATCATATCAGCGACTCGTTCGAGCATAGCGACTGATATCTCGCTGAGTAATATTGGCTTCCAGAGCGTCAATCGTAGTTGGCTTATTCCTGAAGATCTGAGACCTTAGATGTCCCTAAAGAAAATAGTCCAAAGGTGTGATATCGCACAATCTAGGCGGGCAATTTACCGTAGCAAAAAGTGCTCACCAAAATGATTTCTCAACAAGTCCATTGTGAAGCGCGTGAAGCTGTATGGCTCGTAGCGCCGTCTTGCTGAAACCAGAGCTCACCGAGAACATATGCTTCAATTTCAAGTAGCACATAGTCCGATAACACGGTGCGATAACGGTTACCATTGACGGTAACATTCTGATTTGCCTCATTTTTGAAGAAATATGGACCAATGATTCCACCAGCCCATAAACAACTCTATACCGTTGTTTTTAATGGATGTAATAGTAGCTCTTGGTACTCTCCGGGTTGCTCATCAGGCCAAATATGTCAATTTTGTTTGTTAACGTATCCATTGAGCTAGAAATGGGCTTCATCACTGAACCAAATTTCACGATAAAACACCGGATTTTCATTGAGTTTTTCCAGAGCCCTTTCAATGAAAATACGACGCAAGTTCAAGTCGCCTGGCTAGAATTTGCTAGATAAATTTTGTACGCCTTTAGGTCAAGATCTTCAAGTAAAATACACCAAGCCAAGATGCTGAGAACGACGACGAATCGATTCGTCACGGTCTTCGCGTACACTCTCAGCTACAGCTGATATAGTCTCTTCACTACGTGCTGGATGTGGTCTAACCGGTCGAGTATCATCCACTTATGTAAACTGGAACTCAAATTTGCGAATGGTATTGGCAGTGCTGGTTTTAGCAAGTCGATTGTGCGCACCGTAAGTTCCTCGAATCGCACGAAAAACATTTCTCACAGAACGCTGATTTTCGTAATACAGCTGAATAATTTGGAGACGCTGTTGTGGTGTGAGTCTCTCCATAATGACTTGCCAAACGATACTGAACAAAAATAACAAAGCAGTTTTGTAGGAATCACGCGTGACCTGTCAAAAAAAAAAACATATTGATAATCAAATCTCACGATGAATCACCTATTATATAGGTTGGTTTTGTTGCGTTCTTTGTTGAAAATATGGAAGTCTTAAATCATCCGCATTTCGTATTTTATATGGCTGGACATCACCTGCATAATTCACATAGTTAGGCAAATACCAAGGCATATAATTACTTTTAATTTTAAGGACATTCATATACATATATTCGTTGTTTAGCATTTAACCAGCTTAAAAATATTTAACATGACGTCAATTGGTGTGTATACAGGTTGAGTTTTTTAACTTGAGACATCCAAATTACTCGAAAAATACGAAATATCACGAAAAATGTTTCAGACAAAAGTCACAAGGTTCTGAAGTGGACACAAGATGGTGACCACGAGTTTGACCTTGAAACCCATTTTCAAGGTCAAACGAAGGTCACTTTTGATTTTTCAAATGATAATTCCTGATTTTCATTGCTCAGTCGTATTGCTCGTAGGCTTGTCATTTGTTTTTACATACTGCGTTTAGCATAACCCAGAAACAACGACGTGGACGTAGCAGTATTTTTCTTCCTTCGGGGTGATTAATTAGAGTAGGTCCCCTTGCCTGCCACTGTTGAATCATCGAATTCTTCCTATTTCGACGTTTATTTCCCAAGACTATTTCAGCAAATGCTGGAAAATGTGACCATTCACTTCAATACACTGGTCTATCCGCGCTCTAAATGAACCAACCGAACTGAGAAGTATTTCTGGCGTAATCTTCCGGCAAGTTTCAGTTATTCGTCTTTTCATGTCCTCACGTGTTGTTGGCTTTTTTCTGTAAGCCCCACTTTTTAAGTAGCCCCACAAGAAGAAATCAAGTGACGTAAGATCAGGTGATCAAGCAGGCCATTGCCTCGGACCCCCTTGTCCGATCCATCGTTGATGGTAAACATTGTTTAATACGTCCCGAGCTACTTGGGAATAATGGGCTGGACAGCCATCATGCTGAAACCACATTGTTTGTCGCAACTCCAATTTCAGTTCTTCTAGTAATACTGGAAGATGGTCAAGCAAGAAGTTTGCATACTTTTCGCCATTCAAGTTGCCTTCAATAAAATATGGACCTATTGATTTATCCCCAATAATTCCCTCCCAAACATTAACATTCCAAGGGTGCTGGCGTTCAACTTGTCGCAACCAAAAAGGGAGTTCGGTAGCCCAGTAATGCATGTTATGTCGATTGACATAATTGCGAAAATCCTCACTAGAAAGTTCTTGATGCATTGAAACATGATAACGATGGTATTTATGCCGATGTAATATCTTACAGACAGTCGTTTGAGAAATTCCTGATTCACGACTTATTTTTCGAGTGCTAATGTGAGGATCGTGTGCAACGGTAGCTAACACTGCTATTTCATTGTCCTCAACAGCCACCCTATCTGACCGATTCCTTTTCTTTCGTTGCACGCTTCGTTGCACAGCGCGCGATCGTATCTGGTCTGGGAAACGTTTGGCGTAAAGAGCAACAGCACCATCGATGTTCCTTCCACTTTCTCCATAAATTAATATCATTTCAATTTTCTCTTGAATTGAAATAGCCTGCATTATTAATCTGGAAAACGTTACTAATAATAATCAGTTCCTCAAAACAAATATCGAACTTCTAAATGAAGTATAGTTCCGTTTAAGTAGAAAAAAAGGGCAGAGTGCACATCATACACTCTCAGATAAGTTTAGAACAATTTTTCTCTATCTGAAATTTCTTTGAGTTTTAACTTCACTCGAGGCAATAATGACTTCCTCAAAACAAATCTCGACCTTCTTACACCCTAACAACGTTGGAAACCGATTAATGATTTAGGCGTGCCAGTGCAGTGGTATCTAGCGCTGAATGAATAAGATCTTTGAGACAAAGTCGTGTGCCCCATTGAGAAATACGACTGAGCAATGAAAATCAGGAATTATCATATGAAAAATGAAAAGTGACTTTCGTTTGACTTGAAAATGGGGCTCAAGGTCAAACTGGTGGTCACCATCTTATGTCCCCTTCAGAATCTTGTGACTTTTGTCTGAAACATTTTTCGCGATATCGCGTATTTTTTCGAATAATTTGGATGTCTCAAGTTAAAGAACTCACCCGGTATATTGCATTTTGATATTGCGCGCATAGCTTTGTTCTGTTACAATTGAAGTTTGCTAAACATATTTTTATTTCCTTGAAATAGGATCGAGGAACAATATTCGAAATAAGTTTTAATGGTGACATAAATATTTATTGCACATATTGTTGAAATGTTCGAATTATTTTTGCAAAACCAGATTTTTTTTTTGCTATTTTATTTGACACATAACCTATATGCTTTTTAAATTTCAATTTAGAGTCTTATATCACACCCAGATACTTTATTTTGTTCACCTTTTCTAAAGCATTACCATCCATATTTAGGTTATAAATATGTTTATGAACGCCATTTATCACCAGAGTCTTAGTTTTAGCCGTATTCACTTTAAGATTATTCGCTATAAGCCTTAAGTTTAAAGTATCCAAATCTCTTTGTATTTTTGAAAAACCTTCAATCAAATTTGTACACTTAATAAATAAAAGAGCATCATCTGCAAACGACTAAAGGTACTTTATTTCATTGACCATGTCATTAACTTAAGTATTAAATAATACTGTTCCTAGCACTGATCCTTGAGGAACACCAATATCTACGTCTATTGGTTTTGGAGTCACTTTATTTACCCTTGTTTGCTGTGAACGGCTATTTAAATATGAATAAAACTACTTTTATTCCTTGTCCCGCACATCATATTGATCAAGATTTTCCAACAAAATTTTTCTATCAACAGTTTTGAATGCTCTTTTTAAGCCAAAGAATACACAAATCACACAACTCTTCTCATTCATAAGTTGTTTCCATGTCGTAATAACCTTGTTTAGAGCACTATGACATAAGTGATTTCTTCTAATTGTTCGCGAACAATTTTTTTCAATTTTTTTTCGTAGGAGAGCCGAGAATTTACCGCCCTATAATCTTCACATTTTTTAGACTTTTTCACTTTTTGTGTGTAATTTGGGATACTTTCCAAGTATGTACCATTCAATGGCGGTCCCAGAAGTACTCGACCCGACAAAGAAAACACAAAAATTTTGGAAAAAAATTTATTTATTTTTCAACTTTCAGCCCTTTACACTTTTCCCAGCGATGAAAGAAGAAGAATAACTGTCTTGCTCCTCAAAATAACCATTAACTGCTGACATCACTTCTTCATCGTTGGAAAATCTTTAACCACTGAACTATTTTTTTAAGTTTGGGAACAGAAAATAGTCCGATGGGGCTAAATCTGGCGAATATGGTGCATGAGGTAGCGATTCAATTTTTAATTCATTACTTTTGGCCATTGCAATAACGGATTTGTAAGCTGGTGCATTGTCTTGATGAAACAACACTTTCTTCTTAGTCAAATTGCTTGATTTCTTCGTTCAAACGTTGCAATAAGTTCGTATAATACTGGCCGTCGATAGTTTTTCCTTTTTCAAGATAGTCAATGAAAATTATCCCACGCTCATCCAAAAAAAATTGCAGATAAAACGGTCTTCGCCTTCTTTGGAGCCGGTTCTCTCTTTTGAATCCATTGTTTTAATTGTTCTTTTGTCTCGGGTGTAAAGTGATTGACCCATGTTTCACCCATTGTTATGAAACGGCGTAAAAATTCTGTTTTGTTGCGGTGGAACTTCGCTAAACACTCAATTGAAACATCTTCACGACACTGTTTTTGCTCTAGTCTGAGCAAACGCGGTACCCATCTCGCGCACAGCTTTCTCATGTCCAAATTTTCAAATAATATGCGATGTACCGCACTTTTTGAAATGCCTACAATGTCTGCTAGATCGCGCACTTTCAGTCGATGATAATCCAGTACCGCTTTGTGGATTTTCACCATTTCTGGAGTCGTCGCCTCATTTGGTCGACCACTGCGATGCTCGTTTTGGCAAATCGTACGGCCTCGTTTAAACTCAGCAGCCCAAAATTTTACTGTTGTAAACGAAGGAGCAGACTCACTCAGAGTAAAATCCAGTTCAGCTTTTATATTGGTTGGGCTGAGGCCTTTCAAATAAAAGTATTGTATCACATAACGATCACTAATTTTCTCCATTTTCACAAATTCAATGAAAAATTTCACTATTGATGGCTGCCAAACAAATATAGGGTTTGCAACTTTTCTTTAAATAAAAGGCAAACCATTTGAGATATTTCAAAAACTTTATTATTGGCTTGAAGTACAATCAAAACATTTATGAATGGAACTCGACTTCGTTCATATGGCCACCGCGGGCACGTTTGCAACGGTCGATTCGTTAGATCCAATTTTCAACGACTCGGCTACACATTTCGGCCGAAACGGCCGCTATTTCGCGTTTAATGTTGGCTCTGAGCTCTTCCAACGTCGTCGGCGTGTTGACATAAACCAATGACTTAACGTAGCCCCACAGAAAATAGTCAAGCGGTGTTAAATTGCACGAACGAGGCGGCCAATCGACTGGCCCATGTCTTAAGATAAAACGCTCACAATACTTACTCTTCAATAAATCGATTGTAGCGTGTGCTGTGTGGCTTGTGGCACCATCCTGTTGAAACCACATGTCGTCCAAGTCCATATCTTTCAATTCGGGCCAAAAATAATCGGTGATCATGGCGCGATAACGCTGACCATTTACAGTAACGTGACGATCGTCGGACGTTATCGTCGACGAAAAAATATGGCCCAATAACGCCGCCGACATGCAAACCGTACCAAACAGTTATTTTTTGTGGACGAAGTGGTGATTCATGAAGCATATGTGGGTTTTCACCCGACCAATAACGCATATTTTGCTTATTGACGAACCCATTGAGCCAAAAATGAGCTTCGTTACTGAAGATGATTTTGCGATGAAATTCATCATCTTGGCGCATCTTCTCCAGAATCCAATCGGAGAACGTTTGCTGACGTTGCTCGTTAGTGTACTTTATTATAATGAAAATGTTGAGCTTACTGAATAAATTGACAGTGACAGTTTGATGATTGGTGAAATAGTGCGTTCACAAATTAAATTAAAAGTTGTCAAGTCCCTATTGGAAAACCCTATACTAAGCAACGTAGCGCTTTCAAACTTGTAACATATGCTTCATAAACTGCTTTCTTTCCAATACAGTGATATTTTCAAACAACTACCGCCATGTCTCGGTCAGGCGGGGCACTTGGATATGGATAATAATAATTCTTTGAAGTGGAGGGCTTATAACAGAAAAGGAGCCAACTATAATTCGTGGATTAAATAATTATAACACATCTACAATTTATTTTATTATTTAGTTTTTTTGTTGCCATTTTTCCATATTTTTTTTCGATCCAATAAATTTTCAGCCGAATAACGTCCAATTCTAGTTTTAAATTCTTGACACGATTCTCGCGTTGATTTCTCATTTAACCAACATCCAATATAGACAGCTTATGAAGCAAATTTGGACTTAAAAAGAGTTGTCGAAGAAGACGGCGGATTTGGATGACGAAAATTCTATAACTATAATTTAAGGAAAATCAGGACTACCGACCATCCCAAACCTAGAGATACATTCCAATGTTCCCTTTTGCCTTGATAGAGTTCAAATTGTAAACAATATCCAGATTTTAGCGCAGCCATGCGATAAATCGGACAGGATACTTTGGAAGCATTCCGAAGTGTGAAATCATTGATTTATCAATATTGATGTATTAGTTTCTATTGGGCAATATAACAAATATTTTTTGTTCAGATGTTCAATGAGTGGCCTTACCTGTAAAGAAAAGATCAAATGTAAATGAAATCGCAGAGTGTCTACCAATTTTGTATGGATCCACAAAATTCAAATTAAAGAATATTTCCAAAAATTTATTCCCTCAACTACTCAGTAATTGTACCAATCTTCGCGAATTTCACAAAAGATTCTCTTACTTGGGACGGAATTGTGTTATATCCACTGATAATCTTCTTAACGATAAGATCAATCAATTCCTTGTCAACGAAGAGTTCAACAAATTTTAATGGATGGCAATCTGTGAATAAGGTTATGGGCAAAGCAAAACTCATGTCGGTCGATCGGAATTTATGGCGCTGCTCGACGGTAGGTTGTCTTCATTTCAACATTTCTGTACATTCTGTAACATGTAATTTTTTATTTATTTATTTTTTTTTTTGGCTTCTTCATCACCTTCAGCTATATATTTAACCTTGCCAATAACCATCAGTTGGTTGCTGCCCATTCAATTGGAATTAACATTTTCTTCTTCGATTGGCTCTTCATCGATTACGTAATATCTTCCGGAGGAGTTATTACAATTTTGTTCGGAACTCCAGATTTTCACCATCAGTGCGGCAAACTTGATTATTCACTTGCATATCCCATTGGCGCGTTAAGGAACCATAAGGCTGATTAATATTTCATAAAATTTGTTAAAAGTGCATTTTGAATATTAGAACTGGTTTCCGTTATTTGTGCACATATCAGTTGAGAAACTAAACTGAAAGAGTAGCTTTAAGACATCAAATAATTACTTGTCATGTCTTTTTATTATTGGGTCTATAATTTCATGCGGTTTGCTAAGAGATGGCGTAACTTGTATTATTCCATTGTTGTAATTCCGTTGGAACATGCGTTGGAAAGCTACTGCCATTGTACGTCATTTCAGTATATTTTTTCACTCAATTATGTCGAAATTTGTGCCTGAAAAAGTGTTTTTGCGGGGAGTTCTTCTTCATTACTTTATTATGAAGAAAACTGCTGCCGAAAGTCATCGTATTTTGGTGGAAGTTCATGGTGGACATGCGCTAGCTGAGCGAAAGTGCCAAAAGTGGTTTGCACGATTTAAAAGTGGTGATTTTGGCTTGAAAGACGATGAAAGTCCTGGGCAGCCAAAAAAGTTTGAAGATGAAGAACTGGAAGCATTACTCTATGAAGATTGTTGCCAAACACAAGAAGAGCTCGCAGAATCTTTGGGTGTCACTCAAGCAGCTGGATATATTCAAAAGCAAGGAAATTGGGTTCCACATGAACTCAAGCCGAGAGACGTCGAAAGACGGTTTTGCATGTCCGAAATGCTGCTAGAACGCCACAAAGAAAACATTTTTCATCGGATTGTTACTGTTGATGAAAAATGGATCCATTACGATAACCCCAATCGCAAAAAATCATATGTGAAGCCCAGCGAACCAGCCAAATCAACGGCAAAGCCGAATATCCATGGCGCGAAGGTAATGCTCTGTAATTGGTGGGATCAGATGGGTGTGCTGTATTATGAGCTGCTAAAACCGGGTGAAACCATCAATGGACAACGCTACCGAGCACAATTCATCCGTTTGAAGAGAGCAGTAGCCGAAAAACGCCCGGAATATGCGACCAGACACGAGGCAATAATTTTCCATCATGACAACGCTCGGCCCCACGTTGCTATTCCGGTTGAGAACTATTTGGAAAACAGTGGATGGGAAGTCTTACCCCACCCGCCTTATAGCGCCTTATGTTCCAATCGATGCAGAACGCCCTCACTGAAATACGGTTCACATCAGAGCATTGATTCATTCTTGGCGCAGTTCTTTTGGGATGGGATTCACAAATTGCCAGAGAGAGGGGAAAAAATCATAGCTTCAGATGGGTAATACCTTGAATAATACTACTGTACATGTTTTTCTTAAATAAACGTTCAAATTTTGGAGAAAAAAACGCACGAGTAAAAATATATACCCAATATTTTATTTGGTTCTAAATTATATTTAACGACATGGTGCAATGATTAATTTTGCCAACTATTAATCCTAAGAGATGCGGTTCCGATTTCGCCAACACCAAAAAGCTGAGAAATGTAATTTTTCTGACATCACCACACTTTCAGTGGATAATAGCAAACCTCCGAATGCAAATTCGCAAGCCTGTTAAAAAGCCTTCTTAGGTGGCGCTACAGTTTGGGGTGAACCTGGACTTCAACATGTCCTGTCCATCTAGGGACTATTCGCAGGTTTCTGACTAGATCGATGTCGCTGTACAGCTCTTATAGTTTGTCGTTGAAACTCCTAATTTAAAGCTCGTCAACGAAACTGGAACCGAATACTATATCTTCCAAAAGTTTTTCTCTCGAAACGATTGAGCATTACTTAATTCGCTTTTGATAAAGTCCATGCTTCAGGGTCATAAAGTAGGGTTCGTAAGGTCAAGGCCTTGTATAGAGTCTCCTTAGTTGTTCGGGATAAGGGCTTACTGCCCAATTTCCTTCTTAGTTCAATGAAAACGCGATTAGCAAGAGTGGTTCTTCGTTTTATTTCTGCTGAGGTTTTGTTGGCAGAATTTACAACAGAACCAAGCAAGATCTTATTCCTCCTCAAAATTATGGTTGCGACGATTTATCCAATTCGTCGATGATGTGTGTCCTTTGTTATCGGCAGCATACACTTGGTTTTGAGCGCATTTACCTGAGTTCTCCCAATTATGTCGATATCATTGGCAACAATTCTTTCAAATATGATGTTGAAGAAGTCACATGACAGCATGCCACCTTGTCTAAAAGCTTTTTTGACTCCTTTTTTGTAGATCGCGCAAACAATGCTGTGATTTCATTCATCGGGCATACTTTCAAACAGTTAGTGTGTTGGTGTATTCAGGCCATCCACGCCATCAGCTTTGTTGGACTTAAACTTAAATATGGCTGCCTTCACTTCATCCAGGTTGGGTGGACGGAATTGTTGGGCTATATCGTCCAGGTTGAAAGGTTCATTATACCTGACAGCGGCATTTGGTTTGTCATCGCCGTTATACAGTCTACGAAAATGCTCTTTCCAAATCGTCAGCTTCGATTGTGACTCCAACAATATGTTACCATGTTCGTCTCTATAGGCTTCGGTTCGGGGTGCTCGTAGATCTCGAGAGCAGCTCTAGTCCTTATATGCGGCGCCGCCGTTTTTCATGCTTCTTGCTTAGCTTCATGTGCTTGCTGGCACTTTTAGTCAAACTAGGCATTTCGTTAGCTTTTTGGCAATGTTACCATTAGTCTTCAATACTTGATACTCGATCGGAAAAGGGTTTGGCGATCTTTTGCGATTGTAGCCGTAAGACGTCATACTTCCGCGAATTATTAGCTTGTCTTAACGATGTTCACGATATCCGTGAACGTTCGGACAACCACAATACTCCCACCCGCCTGGCGTCGATCCTAATCTGGTTAATCTGATTGACCATTGATTGATCAGTAGATCTCTAAGTCCCCTTATAAATATTAAGATGTGGGAACCGCGTTTTAGCTACGACAGTGTTTCGATACACAGCAAGGTGGCGAAACGATTTGCCTGAAACCGTTTTCAGAAATGATGTTGTGCAGGATACACTTTCTGACAGTACTACCAAAGATCCCCTTTCTTCCTAGCCTTGAATGTCATAGCTGGGGTACTGATCGTAGGTCTTGTTCAAGAACTCTTAGAATCTATTTTTGGTGTCGTCATCTTTCTCCTTTGTAGGTTTGTATGGATTATAATTGTAACAACGAGGCGTTCGTTAACATGCCGAAGACTAAGGACTTCTTGTCCATGTCTGCCTCTCAAAACAAATCTTCTGTCCATATTCGGAGCTTGTTATTTACTTCGTATCTGATTTTTTTTTTTCATGGCCCGGAAGTTAACATGTCGGCAAGACCACGATCCTGGAGGGCCAGTTATATTATAGATACCGCTAGGACGAGTGGTCGGTTTGACCATTTCGCCAATGTGAACTCTGCTGTTGTTTCATTAAGGGCTGATCCGCTACCATCTCTTTTCCAAGTCCCTGGCTTAGTCTCCAAAGTCTTTACCGGACTGAGCTTTAAATAAATCGGAGTAACCCGGATAAAGTCCCATTTGTATTGCTTCGGGATTTACTTCCATGTGGGAAATTAAACTATTGGCCCGTTTATAATGCGTCTTTTTTGTCTGCTGGTAAGCACTCGGGCTTATAAGTTTGGTAGATCGAGCCCGGATGGACATCGACCAGTGCCCGATGGTTACGACCTTTGCTACAACAATTGATGCATAGAAAAAGTTATGAAAGTGGGCATATGTCTACAGCACCCACCATCAACCATGTTTCCATATCGTAAAAAAAAAAAAAATTCTCCTACAACAAATATCCAGATGTTGAACTTTACTCAGAGCTGGTTTTGCAACGTTCAACGAAGGTCGTCGGAAAATCCGGTTCAAAAAGTAATGGAGGTTCAAGTTTTAGCCGAAATTCAAAAAAAAAAAAAAAAGCCGAAAAAAAATAATTGGATCGATCAAATGCGGAAAACATGATGAAAACAAAATGAGGAAAACATCCAAAATAAAGTGGCTTGCAGATTGTTTCCAAGATCCGCAAATTTAGCCAACCTCGCAGATAACTATACGCGTTACATATTTTAACGGTTAATAAAAAAAAGAAACACATCCTGAGTTTTATATCACTTTATCTGACCTCTGTATGGTATGTGCTAACGCCGAATCTTTGGCGAGAACATGTATCGTTATTGATCTTTCTGTGAAATTAAATCTGGGAATCACCCCGGGCAACGATATTGCTTTTAGCGAGAGTTTAAACTCTCCTTTGCGTGACAAACTGTATATCGTTGCCTAACCTTTTCAGGACCCGGCTGTGAGCATTCAATTAAAAATAAAAAAAAAGAAACATGAATCCAATACCAAAACAAACTGTTTTTTTTTTTTTTTTGTTTGTTAGTATTTTTTTTCCTATTTCTCTGCGTATCTAATTGAAGTAAAAAACACTTTACTCATACTATCTGCACCTTAAGCTTCAAACAAAACGCTTTTAATCTGTTTTTCTTTTTTCGTGCAATTTCAAACGAATCAATTTTCTAACTGCCACAAGCACTCTAAAGCAAAAGTCCATTAAGGTTTTTTTTTTTTTTTTATTTATTTTCACTTTCACATTGTGCGAGGATATGGACGAGTATTTGTGGCTGTGAGTAATATGTATAAGTTCGGTACAAAATGAAAGAAACCTTACTTAAAAATATCAATCCTTCAATCACGAGCAACTCATTCATTTCGCAGCAATTGTACATTTGCAAATCTCGAAGCGTTACATTCAACAGTTGACCTAGACTCGACTCGACTGGATATGGATCATTCATTCGTTTGGTGCGTAGCAGTTGGAATGGAATCGATTGATAGGTTGAAGCCATAGGTGCAGATACAATAGTATAGAGCCTGTTAGTACTCCCTGAGTGTTGCTTAACAAGGTATGAGTTACTCTTCTCCCGTTTACCAGGCTTATTGCATTGTAAAAGCGGAAAAATATAGTAGACTTCAAGGATGTACATAGAAGTGTTCTTTTTGTCCACCAAAAATACCAACACAAGCAAATCCGAACACGGAACATTGGCTAAAGAGTTCATTTGAGGTTTTCTTATCACGTCATCCTTGTATTAAATTTGTTCTTATGATTTAGAAAGAACCGGTATTGTTCTCCGGTTAGTTCGTCCTTACGATTTATATGTTGGTAAATTTTTACAAGTTTCATATGTAGGTATGTGAAATATTTGAGTGGAGTTTCTGAGTTTCGAAGAACACTCCAAATAAAGTTCTGAAATTATTGTCGGTTTTTCAAATGCTGAAATCGTAGAGAATTCGGCTTTGTTCGCTGTTTAGCGTTCCTAGACGTTAAACACAGAAACCTTTAACGTTGTAAAATCGAAGGGTTGCACCGTACTGTTGGGAATAAATCAAAACAAGGAAAAATTCTTATTCCATGCGGAAAAATGTTTGAAAGTACACAAATTCAACGAATACATGCATCTGAACAAATATTTGTGAAAAGGAAACTTTATCAGCACTCGGTAGATGGTGTAGGATACCTTAGTACGAGTATCTTGGAAGAATGCCTTGAAGATGTTTGAAAGTTTCTTAATTTTTTTTTTATTCTTATTTTAGTCGGAGTGGACTTGCAGCTACAAGTACTTAACTTTTTTGGACATTTGAGCACGTTTTCTGTTCGGAGAGTTAAAGGGAGAACGTGATATGAAAGTTTTTCCTTTGCTGGATTTCTGTGCTTTGCAAATAGTTGAGATGGGTTACTTTCTCTAAAGACTGAACAATCATATATTGGAATTTTATTTTCGGTTATTCGGGGAACGCAAATATAAATAAAGAAGGTCACTATTACTATATTAACAACTAAATATTTTTTAAAAAAAATTTTACCAAGCCGACAAATCCATTTGAGTGTAATGAAATGATATTCCTTTCCACAACTTTTCATATTACTTTCATCTTTATGACCATGACGATAGCCAAAAGTCCAGGTAAACTCGTACATCATGTAGCGGAAGGCATGTTAGTCTAGATCCGGGGGGAGGGGGTATCTTGCTACTACCTCACTAAACTATGTTACGTTTTTTTTTCATACCTTCTCTCAACAATGTTGAGTGAGAGAAGTTATACGGATATGTAAGGCCAGAAAATGTCCTAAAACTTTATACCCTATCATACGTTTGATTCACCCTTTAAGGGGAGAGAACGAGATGGAGATGTTTCCTCGAGTGTAAACCCACCTCTATATTGGTAAACACCTTGACTTACTCGTCACCGTGGTAGCTAAGTTCACTCATAAATTTTAGGTTAGCTACCCCTTTATCTGTTATGTGACTAAGATTGAGGTCTGAGTCGTTGCCTTAATGATGCTTTCAAGTCCTTTTACTCTAGGAGGGTGAACTTGTAGATTCTGAAATAAAAACAAAAAATGAAGGACTGCGAAAAGAGTTATTCTTATTGGTAAGAAAACCGAAATAGTGGAAAAGAAAAACCAATCCATTTATATGTTCAATATGTTCGTCCGGGACGAAGTTTACTCAATAGCCGCAACATAATTTCCTTTCGTTTTAAATGTTTGTTTCGTTTGATGTTTGTCTTTTCTCTGTACTTGTGCAGACTTAGCTGCGAAAAATAAAATTAAACCTAAGCAAAGCACCAACCTACTAAAGTTTTAGAAAAATGGTATCCCACAATCTTTTTTTTGCGCTTTGGTAAGTATTATGATGAGGACGGGAATAAAGTTCTGCTTTACGCTCCTTGGCGTTATTTTTTCTCAATCTTTCCAATTTTGTCTCAAATTTGTTTCTTTATTTGCCGCGATCGATACTTCAGGGTCGTTTTTAACAGATTTGGCAACCGTTTTGTACCGTTATCTCAATGGCATCAACTGAAGTCGATACTATTTCTCAATGAAGGTTTCGTTGGGTTTCAACATTTCCTTATAGATAACACCGACCTGGTCCTACAAAATACACAGCATAACCTTCGCAGCGTGTAAATTCCGCCGAGTAGACGACGTAGAAGCATGCCCGTTCAGTACTCATAACTTTCTTCTCTTTGAGTTGCTGTTTTATCCCCCGTCACACTTTTTTTTTTGTCACTGGAGAAGTTGTTTGCAGGCGAAAAAACGACCATTGGCTTCAAATCATAAGTTCCTTGCTTGCAACCGCTTAGAAATGGCTTGGCGGGTGACTCCTAATGCTAAAGCTAGCTCTTCTTGCATTCGATATGGGTCCTCATCGAGCAATGCCTCGAATTCCGCGTCTTCGAAGGATTTTGGCTTTCTTTCACGCGGACAGTCGTCAACATCGCAATCACCGTCTTTGAAGCGACATTGTTTCACTTAAAGTAGCATCGTAGACTTTGTGGAGCTCTCGGTGCCCTTCAGCTGCCGTTTTTTTTTTTTTTTTTTTTTTTTTTTTTTTTTTTTTTTTTTTTTTTTTTTTTTTTTTTTTTGTGACACAAAATCAGACATCTTCACACAACCAAAAGTATATGACGCCAAAACGGTTTATGTTTTATATGTCTAAACTTGGTTCATGACGTTTTGGATATATCAAAATCGTCCAGCACTTACTGGTGGGGCTATCTACAGAGAGATGGCTTAGAGCTTAGTTGCGCACCTATTATGTACCCATCCATCCAAAAATGGGCTACATCAGAAAAGATCAAAGTCGATGAAAAATTGTCCCTGATCGAACATCCAGTTAACAAGTCGACGACGTTGTTGTGTATTTTGGATTTTATAGGCTTGCAGATAAAGATCAACTTTTAAAATTCGCCGTATAGTGCCAGATGTGAAGCCCAGCTGTTGTATTTGGCGACGAATTGAGGGGGCTGGTTGGTTTTGAGCATTTTCGGTCGCAGTAGTGATGTTTTTGCGTGCACGAGCATGCTGATAAGGAGTTTAACTCGGTACCGAACCAGTTTCTTTATAACACTTCATCATCGTACGAATTCCGGACTCACTAGGGCGATTGTGTTGACGCATTTTCGTAATAATATTGAATAACAAAAATGCGTTGTTGCATGGTAAACGATTCCATGACTAAAATTGCAAACGATAGTATAACATTTGTCAAAAAGGTCAACCACATCAACAACAAGAATTGACAGCCAACATCCACACCATCTGTTGGCTCACCATTTAAAAAACGCTATTTCGAAGCGGAATCTTAGAATTTTAACTTTTGAAAGAATTCGCTTAACCGTTTTTTGCTATCAATGTAACAATTATTGCACAGGTATGTTTACCTTTGGTCTCCGAAACGATTATATGTAGATTATGAGCGGTTCTTGGAAAAAGGTACTCGAATAAAGAACATATTAAAAACCTATTGTATGTTACTAACGCAAATTTTTGAAAAAAAGAATTACAATACAATTACAATTACAATACAATTAAAAAAAAATTGTTTTGATGGTCTCTGTTCCGTAATGAAGAAGAATTTTTAACTGATCAGATTCTGTTTGTTTAATAGAGCACTAGACTACTTTGGGTGATTTATGGCAGAAAAAACTTAAACTCCCTATGCATTTGTAATGGAGGGTGTTAGACCTCCCCCTCCCATAGATATTCTTTTCTTGTATCGCCTTGTTCTATTTTTAGAAAATATTATTGTTAGGTCCTGAATCATCTTGTATATATGCCCAATACGAGTATTTATAACTATTGACACTCCCATTATCGAATGTTGTATGCTTCTATTTCACCATTCCCATACTGAGAAATACCCAACGACTTGGTGTTAGTAACAATATCTGACATGAAGAGGGTCTGACATTTTCTGCGAAAAAAATTATGAATTTCCAATCAGATGATTTGAAATAAACTTGACAAAGGTTCGTAAGGACATACACAGATACCAGCAATGATTGAATGAGCAAGCAATGGGTAAACCAGTTTATGTTTTGATAATAATGGGTTTTTCTAATTTACTTTTCAAGTGTTTAAGTGTATGCGCCAATTCTCCGACAAAAATAAAAAGGATGAGTTTTCCTATTAAACTCCCCTTGACATGTGTCTATTTTATTGTGATTTAAACTACGTACTCGGCAATGTGATATTTCATTAGAAATAATCTTTTCTATTGGCCTTTCACAAAACCCTTTTCCTTATACATACACACCGCGACAACAAAATAGCACATTCATATTATTTTCCAAAAATACTTCAAGCAACGAGTTTGAGTACCTCTTTCTTCGTTTAGTTTTGAGTAATAGTTGAATGTATTGTAATCGTATTTGTTTGAGTTCATAGGGGTTATGAGCTAAATTACCCGAATATGTGGTGGCAAAAAATGATAGCACATTTCAATGTATTTGAATTTGCGTTCTGTTCGTACTTTTGAGAACTAAATATTATTGGAAAAAGATGGAAAGAGAGGTACCAATGAACGTTGGTCTTAAATGTTTGAAGGTTATGACTAGAAAATAAAAAGCTAGACAAGGTATTCCATAAGCGATTTGTACGGCTTAGAAACAAATCATGATATTTAAGAGTATGTTCGAAAGTGAGATTGAGGGTTTGTTGATGAGTATTCATAGCGGGTATTAAGAGATTAAAAGTTTGAAAGGGCGGAATGCTACTAACCATTTCTATGGAGCACTGTTGGTGGAAATAGTGATAAAACAAAGTGAGGCACGAGACTGTCTGTCTGGCTGATATAAGTATCACTTGTGAGTTTTATTGCACGGTTTTGAATCCTATCTAACAGATAGCCAGATTTGGCAGATAAATGCCTTATATGTTATATATATATATATATATTCATCAGAGGGGATAACGTTTTTCTGACATAGCTTAAGGAAACCTAGACATTTCGTAGCATTTTTGACGACACCGGATATTCGGTCATTCTAAAATTAAAAAGAGTGTCAGAGACAGAACGAAGCTCTGGGGCACACCAGCAGTTATATTGTGGATATCATACTAGAAAACATCCAAGACAACTTGAATTGTATTAAAGGTAATTAACAAGAGATTTGTCGATCCGAAATGCACGTATTTTCGACAAAAGAGCCTGATGAAAAACTCTGTCAAATGCCTTACAAATATTAAGTGCAACTATCTTATTTTCGTCGGATTGATGTACGCTTTGGTAGCCCTTGTCGTTGAAACATGCCATCAAATCACCAGTGGACCTGTTGCCACGAAAACTATGCTGCCGGTCATTGATAAGTCTTCGCGATTCGTGATACACGTATTTCATGAGCTGACAGTTTATCAGCATTTCCATGACCTTGCAAAATGGGACATAAGTGCAATTGGTCTGTAGGAAGAGAGATAAGAAGAGTCGCCTCTTTTAGAGACAGGCTATATGCATGCTGTTTTTCATCTGCTTGGAAAAAGTCCTTAAGTGTAGCATTGATGAAAAATCTAACGCAGAGGTTTTGCCAGCGTAGAAGAACAACTTTTCAGAAGAAGGAGGGATATACCATCTGGACCAAAGGATTTGTGTATATTAAGATCTTTAAGTCCTCTTGCTAATACACGAATGCGAAAGTGGATTTGTCTCATTAAAAATTCGACGCACTCAAGTGCAGGCGGAAAGAAAATACAATCTATAAGTTTTAAGCTGGCAGCAAAGTGTGCAGCAAGCAGATTGACCTTGTCCAAAGAGCTGACTGTCATTATAAATCAGCACTGGGATGAAGGATTAGGTAAGATTTCTAATATTTTGGAAGAACGACTAAAAATTTGAAATATCTTTGGGATATTGTAGTATTTTTGGTTTCAGTTTTTTGTCGTATTCAAAAAAGTGTCACTAAGGATGAGCTCTAGGCGCCCCATTAGTATATTCAAAGACAGGTTTATCACCACATAAAGCTTTCATGTCTTGCTTAAGTTATTCACTTACATCAATCTAAACTCAGCAATAATTTTGATAAACAAGGTAGGAGATCAAAATATGACTCTCTTCATAGAAAAGTACCAAAATCTCCGATAGACTTAGAGCTAGTCTTAGAGCTTTTCCAGAACCGAAGCAAAACATCTCTTAGCTTTTAATAAGATGATATCAGGAGATAGTTGATATGGACAGTGAAACACGGTCAGCTTCGATATCGGTTTACACACAATATAAATAAGTCGAGCGTCTGAAACCGCATAACCATTGAGTGTGGAGATGTAGATGTCAATTCTTTTGAAGAGGCCGGTTTGCTTCGTGCGAGATTAAACTCTGTAGTCATTAAGAAGCACGGTTCATGCCATAATTTTTTTTTTATTGTGACTTTAATTCGGTTCCTTTTATCAAGGCGTATTCTGCCGGTCTAATTCTGCTCCACTTTTTCGAGGATTTAGGGCATTCTTACGTAAAATACGTGGCTTATCCGCACACAACAAACTACAAGAAGTAATTGAGTGGCGTAAAATTTGTAGAAGCTAGAGGAAAAAGATCCTTTCACGTCGGATGACTGAAAACAAGTGAGAGTTTTATTTACTTTTGATACAATGGTATGGTACGCACACACATGTTCGTGTTAAAAGTTTAATTCATTTTGTACATAGCAAATGTATTTTGCAGTGGACTTCAAAAGTATTCGACTTAATAATATAATACTACAAAATCACACGATATCGGAGGCGAAATAATGTTGCCATTAAATCCAGTCCTCAGTAAGTTAATTATTATACGATAATATATGAGTAGTATGGTACCATCTTGCTGGAACCACATGTCGCACTTGTCGTCCATATATCCGAAATGATCTATGCTCATCGTGCAATGACGTTGGTGATTGACTTTAATACGAGCTCCGGCGTTACTAAAAAAAAAAAAAAACAAACAAAAAAGGGCCTATGATGCCACTACTGTAAAGATTACACCGAATAATGAACTTTTATGGGGATTTCATGAGCTTCGTCTCCAAATTCTCACGTCGGTACCTCATGTTATTTTTCCCGAATTTTTGTTCTTGTAGGGTCGCAAAACATTTTAAGCCCATCCCTTGAAATGCTGGAATACGAATTTTTACATTAAGAGTTCGAACTTTAAACATTCAACTCGTCTTTTGACTTTTGAAGATCATATTTAGCATATTTTATTGTGGAAGTGAAGCTGTCAGAGAAATCCAAAATGTGTATGGACGAGATGTTCTCAGTGAATCCAAGTTTCGGCGTTGGCTTGCAAATAACAATTGCGCTATTAGGGATAAGCCTCGTTCGAATAGGACAGAAAAACTGGACGATAAGCTCCTGAAGTCTACCGTCGGATTAAATTCCACTGTTATGGTAAGGGACCTCAACATGAGCAGTCGACACTTGAAAAATATAAGGAAAATGGGTAGCATACCCTTTAAGCAAAATAATCTTCAGAAAAGAATCGAAGCTTGCACTGCACTTCCCTTGAATCTCAATCAAGAGTAGTTTTTGAACCAGATTAATAACCGAGATGGAAAATGGGTTTTTTACACTAACGTTAAACGTTGACAACAATGCCTTAGTCCAGAAGACAGACCAGCACAACATCCCAGACATGAACTTCACCCGCTTAAGGTGTTACTGGTGGAATACTGAGGAAATGCTCCATTTTTAACGTAACCAGACTATCACGGCAGAAATATACAGTCAACAACTGTGCAGAATAAAGCATGCACTAGAGCAGAAACTTCCAGGTCTGAATAACCAGGCCAGAATGGCTGATATTTATCAGGATAACGTTCGTCCTCACACAACTTTTACCATCTGTACACAGTTGCAGGAGTTCGATTGAGAAGAAATGGTATATCCGCCTTATTCTCCAGATTTAGAATCTTCACATTTCCACTTGTTTCGAAGTCTGCAAAGCTTTTTTGATGAAAACATTTTTAGACCTCTAAATGATGTCCAAGAGGCTTTTTGTGTATTTTTTTTGTTTTTTTTTTGTCAAAGCCAAACAATTTTTATAGTGACTGCATTAAGAAGTTGCCTGAGAGATGGGTGCAAGTGTTGTCTAATGAAGGAAGCTACATTGACAACAATTTTTTATTTTTTTTATTTGATACATTAAAGTGACATAGTTGTACTCTTGACGTAGACATTTAAAGGTCACAGCTTATGCATTTTAATACAGGAGTTCATATACAATTTCTGTAGACATATTTGACCAATTTTCTTTATAAAAATTTTCTGTGCATAAGCTTTCCAACTTCAATAATTATTGTATGTACATACATGTATATATGTATATTCGACTGAGACGAACACCCGCTCTGAACCAATATGAGCAAGTAATTAATGTAACTACGTATGTATGTTGGTTGTTATTCGACTTCACATCATTTGCAAGGTATCGATTTAATATTCTCTTTCAGTGTGCATAAAATCCAGACCATCAGTTCATTTGCCCATCGGCCTATCTGCCCATTAATTCATCTGACTCTTGATACCTATCCAATTTTATTTACCACATTTCTGACGTCATATAGCAGACTTTTTCCTCGTAAAAGCATCTGTAGGGCTGTCTGTATATGTACTCACTTGTGTTTGGATTATATTAACGTATGAGTAAAGGAAAAGCAAAGGGAGACAAAAAAAAAAAAAAAAAAAAAAAAAAAAAAAAAAAATTAAAAGGTCGGGTTGGAAAGGTCGCGCATAATGTAGACGATTTTCCTCACCTAACATCCCAATGCTATAACTGTCGATGTCGTTCGTCCATCGTCCATCGTCATCATCATCAGAATCTGTCACATTTGCATGATGCGATAGGTTCAAAAGAGATACACAGCCAATTTCATTTTAAAATTGTATGCAGCTGGAGCATTACCAGGACCTCCTGATCTACCGAGATACCGAACTGACGACCATGGTTCACATTGGATGTATTCCCTTTACATCGATGCTACTGCTATTTTTTTTTTTTCTGTTTTTTACGCGTGATGGTGATGGTGGCAGCGGAAGATGTAGGTCCATTGGGTTTCCCTTACGCAGCTCTAGGTAAATGCACGTCACATATCCTTCAAGAGCTGAGAAGATGCATACAAAATTCATATTCAGAACACAGCACACTGGACGTTGGACACTGGACACTGGACACCGTAGGCCAGTATATGTATTCGGATTTAGATTGGTTGAGGAAAGACTACTTGGGACTGTCTGTTCGTCCGTTGGTAACATATGCGAGTGTTGTGTTCGACCATCTGGGAAAATTGAATAATTGATTGGCATTGGTACCTTAACAAGCTTTCACACTTTGTTGTTGCTGTTGATTTCAAATAATAAAAAAAAAAAAAAACAAAACAAAATGGAAAACGTGAGTAATTTGAAAAATAGAACCTGCCTCTGAGACTAGTATTGCAATTGGTAATGGCAACGATACAGGATGAGGGTAATGACGTTATTGGCATATTGTATTGCTATTTTGGATACCAATCACGAGTATGAGTCTGAGGATCTGCAGTGATGCTTTGAAAATAGTGATGTAATGACGGCATCCCATCTAATGGGATGGCCAACAAATGATTAATGATATGAGGCGAGTATTCTATTCGAATTCGAAGCATCAGGATGCAATGGAGTTAACGATAATGGAAATGTCAATGCTCTTGTTTTCGTTGCGCCTGCAATTTAGATCCATGCGAGCTGAGCTAATAGTATTTCTACTCAAGGGCGTCTCATTTTTGGTTTATATTAGTTGGTACGTAATTAATGACGTTTATCATCATCAAACATCAATGGAAGCCTTAAGTTATTTCTGTAAGCCACTTTCAATCATCTATACCAGCCCTCCGGATCACATTTCTTGTCATTTCGGCCTTATTTGTTGAAACTTGAAAATTCACTTTCCTGAAACAATATTGGAAATTTGATCTTCATATGATATGTTGCCAAGTTATTCCTATCGATGTATGGCTACTATACGTATACAAATTTGATTAGAGTGCAGCATTCTGAGAAGGTTAATCATAGACGATGATGTACATCACAGTAACAAGTTATCCATTGAGTGTCTGCAAATACTTTCATTGAAGATGTCTCGTCATCTGAGCTGGTAATCACTTTCTGTCAAATATCAGTTATTCGTGTCAGCACTATGTTAGACGGTTTTACTTTTCTTACTTTGTATGCCAAAATCCTCTGATTCTCTGAAGTGCTTAACGCCTTTTTAAGCTGTTTTTATCTTGAGTTCTATTTTGTTTTTGATGTGCGATGTGATGTTACAGTTTCCTTCAGACAGACCTGCGTAGATCACATCACACAATACTGCAAAGAATAGCAGTGAAAAATAAATGTAGCCTTGCCATATTCCGATGAATTATATGACATTTATCATCAACACAGGTAGCTTCTGAAATAGCGACTAATTATTTGATATGCTTTTCCTACACAAGGCTCCCTAATAGCATCCTGATTCGAGCCGTCAAGGGCCTCCTGGAGATTTATGAAAAAAATTTAAGCGAGGATCTTGACTCGAAGTATTGCAGGCGGATACAGCTCGAAAGCTTGTTAAATCAAAATATTCATTCACACGATGCAAAGAACACATTTATTTACCTCTTGAGTTACCACGTTTCATTAGATTTCCCTTCTTGGATATCCCATCATTTTTCTCTACTAATACTTAGAGAAGTTTTCGGATTTTCATGGTTTTCTTATCTCAACTGGCCTGTTTTTCTTCAGAACTATTATAGCCGACTTTTTTTGAAGTGGGAATACAATCATTTGTTGTTACGGGGGACTTACCTGGCCTTTGATATAAATCGCCGTTGCCTCAGTGGTGATGGGCCGCTGCAGAATATTGTTGCTATCTGGCAAGATGTTCCTAGTTCGGAACCTTGAATACCAACGTTCTAGCTATCGCATCTATTTGCTGCTTCTTCAACGTTGATGTACTCGTGATACCGCTTATTTATTCTGATAGTACACCGCGCTTATTTTCTCTTTATGCGATACATGCGAATGCCGATGAAATCCACGCTTTAAGTTTAATAAGTTCAGTAGTTACCATTAGACGGTGATCCATTTCTATTCCAATAACAGCTCCGATTTTGTTACAGACATTTTGGATGCAATTTTTAAAGCGAATGAATCGATTTGTTCGATGTAAATTGTCGATCAGTCGAAACCCTGCCGATTTTCCGGCGTTTTCCAATAATCAACGGGTTGATGTTGTAAAATTCAACAAACAAACTGCTGTCATTAGTTTTTTATGTCTTTAAAAAAGCCGTAGGGTTTGTTATTATGTTAGAGTATAGTGTCGCCGGTGTTTTCCTTTTCGTTTGAATCCCCCATCGCAGGATTCTGCGATTCTGCAGCTTTACGGCTGCAGAAATAATCCCTGCCATTCTCATTTGGGTTGTTTGGCGGAGCATAGCATAACATAGTGTTATATTTGTGATCTTATAACATTGAATCTCACCATTAATTTCATTTTACCATAAGGTGAACATGACAAAATGATGTCTCTATGTCTCTGGTTTTAAGGAGTAGGTAAGAGCCCTACCCCAATTCACGAGTAAGGTTTGTATATTTCATTATCCATAGTTGTTATGGCTAAATAAATATGGCATCGGCCGAACTGTTATTGGAATGAATAAACCAAGTTGAATAGTTGGTGACCATTGAATTTTGCTCAAAGTGCTTGTATGGGCGTATGGTGGTGCGGAGAACCTTCGTCTTTAAGCAACGAAAAAAAAAGAAGCGAAATCCATGCTTATACATAGAAAAAGGAGAGTGGTTTTTGACTTAAGAAGAACCATCAAGGAAATCAACATTCTTGAAGTTGAAGTTGATGATTCTATTGATTCTATGCTGACTCAATTATTACTCTGAATTGAATTAACCTTTTTTTATAGACGATTCTAAGTCCGTTGGTGAATCACAGAGGTTGAATCATCTCAAAGCCCTTTCACGTGAATCGTATACGAATATTACTTATTTCAATGTCGACAGTTTGCACTAAAGCACATTCTAATGTATATTAGAGCAAATATTTGACCCTTTTCTACTGGAAAGTTACTGTTGTTTGACTAATTTTGAAATGTTGGCTTCCTAACCAAGTGCTAACCAGGTGCCCCTAAAATTAATCTGCATGTGAAGAAATTCAATTCAGTGTGATAAATCTCATGGGTGACGCCAATATTGTTCCTCCAACTCCGGCATAATATCGTTTCCCTTATCTTGTTGTATCGCTATTTTCATCACCAATGCTCGAACGAAATTGTCAGTAGTATTTCCAAATCTTCAACTGTAACCCCCGACTCGGTATTAATATGCATCAGCTTACTCAAGTTCACCTTTGAACCACTCCGAAATATCTTGATTGTTTCCTAGTCGTTATAACCTACAAACATTTAAGACCAACGTACATCGGCATCCTTCTTTGTTTTCTCCCTAAATTTCCTTTCCTGTGTGCAAACGAAACGAAACTTACGGGCATAAAGAAGTGTTAGCCCGAACGTTTTGTTTTTTATGTAATTTTCATAGATGCAGTTGGAATATGCAATCTAGAAACATCTAATGCACTTCTCTTCAAGATACTGGAAAGAATGTTATTAAGACTCGTACGTAACTCGTTTGACGTTTTTATGCAAATAGCAGACAGTCTTTAGGAATGCTTGACAAAGCTAATGTTGTCGATGTTTGATAACGTCACTTCAAATTCACAAAAAATTGACTTTCATTAGCAAAATTTCTAGTGAAGGAGACGTCAGTATCACCCCGTACAAAATTCGGTATGCAGCTCAAAAGTGATTCCAAAAGCCTGCACAACATTTTATTGCTATTTTTACCAACTGTCTAACTATCAATGTTTATCAGTATACCCTCAGGCTCACTTTCGGACGTACTCTGGAATATCGCGATTCGTTTCTAAGCCGTACAATTCGCTAATGGAATGAAAAAAAAAAAAAAAAAAATTAACTGGAGAGAAATGCCATACTTTTCAGATGCAGTAGTAAATTCAAAAATTTTAAAAGATTCTTTTCTGTTTAAGTCGTCCTGTGTAAAGGTGTTAGCAGGTTTTAAAGAAGTTTTACTGACCTCTTTTGTGGAGTTGATTTTTTTCCTGCGAGACCACCATCGGGTTGACAGCTTTCTCTTATCATATAAAATGTTGTTCCCCGTTACGCACGAGACCCCTTCAGCCTCTGCAGCCTCGCGCACTTTCATTTGGCGATCAATAAAATACGACGATTTTCTCACTATTCATGTTTACTGGGCCCTGGGCGCTTCTCATCTAAAACATTCACGTTAAAATTAGTTGAGCCAAAATCTCACGGCCATCGTGAGATCAATATTGCTCCTTTTTCATTGTATCGAAAAACACCAAACAATTTTGTTACAAATGGCTGTCAAATCGAAAGGAACCAACGAATCAACCTGAACTTTTGTATGGTGTCGTTTCTAAGATGCGAGTATTCAGTGGCAATGCCAACTTTCTTTTTAGCAAACCCTTTAAAAACGTGTACTTATTATTAATAATTCATTCTTGTATATCGAAGAATGCTTACTTAGCCGGAAGAAATATCAACACAAAATCATCGAAGAACTTCGCCAAAAATATTTTACAGAAGGCGTAGGTATCTGTGTTCAGGAATCAGGAGTCAGGAAGATGGTTGTCCTGAAGGTATGTCATTTATATTTGTCCTCAAAATGAAGTCCTAATATAACAAAGTAAAAATAAATATTTATTTTAAAAGCTATGATTCCCTTTTCAGTATGGACAGGTGCAGTAGATAAACTAAAGCGTTTGCTTTGTTTCAAAGATATCTCCTATCATCATGTAACAAAAGCAGTTTTGTGTTCGTTTCTCCCAAAAACAAAATGCTCTCCCCATCCATATGTATGTATGTAAGGGATATTTATCTATGTACGAATCATACAGATGTACGAGTACATATTTCGAACGATGAAATCATTTCATTAGACAATATCGCTTACCAGACCATACAAATTTGAGCATTCCATTTGGTCAAATAAAATAAAGTATGTTTTTTCTGAATCCGCCCTTCAGAAAAGGAATCACTGCAAATTAAAGCCCAGACCGGAGCATTGAAAATGAGAAGATCCAAACGAAAGAAAACAGTAAAATACGGAGAAACACTTTACTGAACGTAAGTTCACCGACTGCTGTTACTAATGTGATATTCATTAGAATCGCCTTTGTTACCCTCTCTCTCCTCTGTGATTCTCCCACTCCTATGTATTTCATCCTATTTTCCACTCATTTTCCAACATCCACACCCGACTATCATTGATATATTGAGAAATATTTTACTTAATTTTCTGAGAAAAGATTTCTTCTGCTCCCGCTTCTAGTCTGCCTTATTCACTTGCTCCTTCAGCTCCTCCTTTAGGGATTGCTTTTTCTAATCTTCGCTCCCTTTGTCTTCATCTGCTGGCCGAGTATTTGTCCTATTTTTGTCTCTTTGCGAAATTCATTAAGTGAGTTGACGTCGTCGTTAAGTACCCAATGTGTTTAAGGACTAATATACAATACAAACAGATACATATATGTAAGAATAATATAATGCGTAAAACAAAAAAGGATACGAGTATGATATATACGAATACAAGTGAGTAGGTTCTTAAAAAGCAACTGTTGCAGCACTAATACAGAAACTAACCTTAATTACTCCAGATACATAGCAAAAATATCTTAATGGCTGGCAACCGACAGATGTTACAATGGTGGAAAATTCTCTCAAAAACAGAAATCCGGGATAGATTGCTGCAGGATTATTGTATTTGTTCGTTTAAGCTTCTCTACTTGGCGGTGAAATTACCTTTGCTCTCATTATACGCTTATGAATAGCAATAATTTTTGTATGAGAATATGGCTTTCCTATTAGCAAAAGTTCAACTTTAATAATTTTCCTGAATATGGCATTTCAACAGAAGCAATTTTGATTTGATTTTGAACTTAATAGCACAGGGAAACTATAATCGGTTCAGAACTGTTTTATCCCTTTCGGATCTTAATTTAAAGCTCATTGTATAGAAACGACTTCCAGTTTTATCCAAGAGTTGCAAACAGTCACCAGATAAAAATCTAAATAGTATTTGACATAACCTACATACAATACGGATACAAGGAAAAGCAGTTATATATTCTGCCAGTGCAACTACACGGTTAAAGACATGTGAATAAGTTGAACGACTTTTGAATGTCTCGTTTAAGGGTTTATGTAAATATGATATGATACGTTAAAGGACGAGTCTCTGTAGCTTTTCTGTTAAATATTGCGGCTTTGTAAGTCAACATTTAAAGTTGTAAAGTACACTTCTAGTTAAGTTGGGAGAAGAGAAGGACTTTGCTCTGCATCACAATGACTCTTGGTTTAAGGAGATGCTGCAAAATGGTCCTGTATATTTTAAATACTCGTAAGTCGAATGACCACTTGCTGCCTACTAACACTTGGTTAAGCACGTTCTTCCTACGGTTATTACTACCAAAAGAAACCATAAGTGTCAAGACTGTAACAAATATTGAAGAATTGAAGATTTTAATGAATCAAACCAGCGCCTTTCCTTCTCAGTTCCCATACTTTATTAAGGTCTTGTGAGTGTTGAGAGGACTTTCGGTAGCCCTTTCACCGCCTTCAAATAAACCTTCACATAGACGTCAAATCTCTTCTTCGAACAATTTACATGACAATTTAGCGCGAATTATTTCATCATTAGGTCATCAGGGTGACCAAATAAGAACGATAGGAAAAAATTTAAATAAAACAACAACGGTGTGAGATGCTAAATTGATTCTGGCAATATATGTGTACAAAAGCATCTCATTCAAATGGCATTTTTGATGACTCGGTCCAATATGTGGGGCGTTTTTTCCGGCAATAGCATGTCGAATGTTCTCCTCAAGCTCGTCCAAAGTGGTTGGCTTATAAGTGTAGACTAAGGAATTGACGTAGCCACAGAGAAAATAATCGAGTGGTGTCAAAACGTATGATCACAGCGCCCAATTGATGAATGCTCGCAGTTCGCTCGACCTAGTCAACAAATTTCTTGGAACCACAGCTTAGATATATCGATGTTGTCGAGCCTTGACTACAGAAAGTCGATTAACATCGCTCTATACGTTGACAGTATCGGTGTCTCCTTTATCATTACGAAAGAAATAAGGTCCGATGATGCCGCCATGCCATTAACCTCACCAAACAGCCAATCTTTATGGATGCAATGATGTTTGGCCGCAGACTTGTGTATTGTATTCTTTCAAATAATGGCAATTTTGCTTGTTGACATAGCCGATGAGTTAAAAATTGGCCTCGTCCGAGAAGAGCGCCGAATTAACGAACTCAAGGTATTTTCTATGGTCGTCTAGCTTCAATTCGTGCGTAAACACAATTTTATGCGGATGTAGGCCCAAGTCCAACCGAACAATAAGCCGGGTTGACCCTATGGCGATGTCCAGTTCAGCTGATCGGCCCTGAATCGACATTTCTGGGTTCTCTTCGATACTGGCTGCGATGTTTTATTCATTTCGCACCAGTATCTGTTTTTTTGGTGGCTTAAGATCCAAAAGAGTTTACTCACGTTCAAACTTTTCCATGATGCGACGAATTGCCTGCACACTGAAGCCATGATGACGACATACCTTTTTTTAATAATTTCCGCACGTTCGGCAAACGCAAAACGATGCATGGTGAAATGGAAAACCTTACTGCATATCGTGACAGTTCTATGTCAATGTCTGAAACATAACAATTGAAAAAGCTATCATTGCTATCTGGTCACCCGTCATTATAAAGGTATAATAAAATCGTGTCTGCACATTGAAGATATTTTAATAAAAACAAAAAGATACACTTTTTTTTTAGCAAACATCTTTCTTTGAGACGAAATGGATTAAGTATAAAATTAAAGTTTGGGTTATCAGAAGCAGATGCTAAATACGTCGATTCAATTGACTTTCTCGTTAACAACGTTTATAACATACCAACGTTAAGGCATTTCAGATAAAACCCAGTCATATATCGCTACCTTCTAGGAACACAGAAAGCCATCCTCGGCCTAAAATGGACCATAAAAAATGGAAAAAAGGACAATAATTTTCGGACTGGTGTATGGATTGTTCGGAACTTGAATAGGCCATGTGCACTCAACTAACTACTGGGACACCAGACTGCTGTAAAGTAGATATTATCGGCATTCTGGAAGTTTGGGATGGGTCGCACAAAATGGGAATGGCGTAGTATAGAAACAGGATTTACATATTTTGTGCTTTTGGTACGTGAGTGAAGGTAACAATTCACATTGGCGGGGGTCAATCCTCATATAAAATCACTGTTTTAAAACGAGCCCATTTCATCGAGCAATTCAGAATATGGCATTTAAATGCTAGGGTTGACTTGGATAAAAAGATATTCATCAGTCGGCTGAAGTGGCCATAGTGAAATAATATTAAAACTTTCGACCGGAGAATCTTTGATTCCAAAGGAAAAGCTGATCATAGATTGTGCGCACAAGTGGAAGGGGGCTTTAAATATCTTTGAGTCACAACTGGAGGCATTTGGCTAAAATTAGGACTCTTTCCAGGCAGATGGAAAACAGCATTTGTCCAGCCTGTCCCTAAAAAGGGTGAATCCTATTCTCTCTCCACCTACAGATCCATTGCACTTACGTCCCTACTTTTCACCATCATGGAAACACTGATAAACCTTCAATTCATGAAATGTCTCGAAACACGAAAGAAATATCAATGACAGGCATTACGATGTTCGTAGCTAGTAGTACACTGGATATTTGATGGCATGTCTCAGTAAAAGGTGGAATCAAAGTGTACATCAATCTGGCGAAGCAAGATAGTTCCATTTGATATTTCTAAGAGATTTGACAGAGTTTGGCATCAGACTCATTTGTCGAAAATGCGTGCATTTGTAATCGACGAATCAATAATTCCTTGTCTTCTATTTCTGCTATAATTTTTTCCTTTTTTGGCGTCCCTACTGTAAAACGGGAATGGCAGCGTATACTAAGCTCATAAATGGGGTACCGTCAACAGTGTGGAATTTGATGCTACAAAAACAAAATGCTGTCTGATGTCACAAAAACGAAATTCAAACATTATTCATGAATGGCACCTGCATCGTCAAAACACAAAAAATTTTCATGCTCTGTATGTATGTTAATGACAACCTACGTTGGAACGACCACATAGTCGATGTCGTCCAAATTGTTGTGAAATGTCTTGGTTTCCTTAAGCGCGATGTTAGAAATACTTGACCCATCTGACCAGGTCACAATGTACGAGTATAGGGCGTTTATCCGACCAAAATTTAAAAACGAGTTGTGTTCAATAAGTAAGGTGACTTTATATTTGTGCCAACGCTTTTTTCAGTCCTCCACTTTTTGGTATAGCTTTGAGCTCTTCCAGCGATGCCGTTTTTATTTTCTCAAGCGCTGCAAATCTGCGTCCTTTCATAGGTTTCTTCAGTTCTTGGAACAGGTAAAAGTTGCGTGGGGCCAAATCTGGTGAATATTGTGTTGTTTTTGGTCAAAAACTCTCTTGAGTAATCGTTATCAAAACTTTGACATTTGATCGAACTTGGCGTGCTTTTTCCAGTCCTGGCTTTCCTATGTGCTCTATTGGGATGATTGGGCTTTGGTTTTGATGTCATAACCATATACCCGTGATTCGTCACCAGTGACGAGCCTTTAGAGCAAGTCAGGATCAACACTGGCGTCAATTAAGAGCTCCTGAGCGATGTTCATGCGACGGTTCTTCTGATAAAAATTAAGAAGTTTCGGAACAAACTTCGCTAACACACGTCTCATGCCCAAAACATCGGTAAAAATTGCATGACATGAGCCGACCGATATGCCAACATCCTCAGCAACTTCTCTCTTATGTTAACTCGACGTTTTTCCAAAACAATTTTCTTCACAGCTTCGACGTTATCATCTTAGGTTGATGTGCTGGGGCGTCCAGAGCGAGGTTCGTCATTGGCATCTTCTTGGCTATCTTGAAGGAGCTTGTTAAATTTATAATTTTTTTTTTTTTTTACTTAGAGCAAACTCACCCTAGGCTACTTCCAACATTTCAATTGTTTTAGAGCACTTGATTCCATTTTTAGCACAAAATTTGATGTAAGTTCTTAGCTCCTTTTTTATAATAGTTGAAAATCGCCGATTACACCAAAACACGTCTAACCATTCTATCTGCCAAAACAAACTAAGTATGCTAATATACTTGAAATTATGAACACACCTTGTATAATGCTCACATAGGGTTCAAAACCGTGCCATAAAGCATATAGGTGATGATAATATCACACAATCTATGGACATCCTTGAACACCGACGTAGTGTCTCCTGATTTATCTTGTTCGATCGCTATTTTGAACACCAGTGCTCTAATTAAATTGTAAAATAGCATTCGGCAAGCTCGAACCTTCAACTGTAATACCCGTTCTACTACGAATGCTCATCAGTTTACCCTTAAGCCAAGCTCTGTATTTCCTAGTCATTATGGCCTTCAAACATTCAAAACCAACGTTCATCGGTACCTCTGTTTCTTTCATCTCCAATTTTCCATCCGCGCTATACGCAAGCATTATAAGAATATCAGCTTTTTGTGCCAGACTAGTATGCTCTTATTCTAGACTAGGCTAGACTAGACATAGCTTAGAACCTTATTAATGCTCATTTTTGGTGGGTATTAGCCCATCGGGGGTCATTCCTCATAAAAAATAAGTGTTTTTGGACGAACCCATTTCATGGAGCAATTCAGAATAGGACGTTTAAATTTTGGGATTGAAAAAGCAAACATATGCCATTTTTGAATACTTTGAAGTGTTTTATGTTGTATATTTTAAATATTCCTGGAAACTGTTTCAACCTCTCTTCGTAATTATCTCAAAATAACGATTACTTTTTATCCGACAGGGGTTCAAGTGACAAACTCTGATCTCTTAACTATACTAACATATCTATGAAGAGCTGTAAAATTCGTTACAAATCAAAAAATATACTAAATAGGGCTCCCTTCAAAAATGGGTTCATGATGCCTTTTAGAACTAATCTGTTAATTAATTTATTTTTTTTTTTACAAAGAGAAAAGCCTTTGTTTTGAGATGATTCCTCTTGCACCAATTATCGTTCACGCTTAGTACTTTTCTAAATGACAAACGGTGGTTCGTGATCCAACATAAACCAAGGTGACATCTTCCATATCGGTACGAGAAAAATTTCCCGATATTGTAATAGTGGCTATTGTTATATATGTGAAAACGTTCAGATATCCTTTGTCCATAATCTTTACTGTGATCCTGAACGCTCTTCCTAGTCAAAGGATCAATCACCAACGTTTGTACACAACTATGTATAGTGTATTGCTAAGAGCTAAACTCGCTGTAAAGATTCTGGTTAAAGCTGACAGCTGTATTCCGATATCTTGCTGTAGTAAGACTGAATTAAATCAATCGATTCTAACTGCTTTTGATGTCATATATGGTGGTGGCCGTGGTGTGGTGGTGTATGCTTGACTCCGCAAGCAGGGGGACGCGGGTTCAAATCCCGTGCGAGGCAATTCTCTGAAAAAGTATTTTTATGGAATTTGTATGTAGTTATATGTAAACCCCTCGGCGTCAACTCTGACATGAAGCCATAACACTGATGTTGGAGTGGTTGCTGGCTGGGCTAAATGTAACGAACTAATAATTAGAACGTACTAAGACCCACTAGTTGAGGATGCACTGGCTCCAGGTTGACAACTACCTCTGGAAAAATATCGAAACCTAACACCTGAGTTTCAAAACTACTACACCAACTGCCCGCGCCCTGTTGAAAAGCTAGAAAAAGGGTATTCATATCCACTTGGTGCGCGCGCGGAATTATAAAAAAAAAAATTATCAGTGGGCCTGTGATGATCTGATTTATTGGACAGTTGGTGTCAAGATAAAACTTAAGCTGTTTTTCTTTCTTACTTATTTCGCTTTGATCGATTTGACGAACCTCAACATTTACTTTTACTTTTCATATTTTAACCGGTTTGAACTCTTTAAAAAAAGCCCTTTCCTATTAATTGTTACTGGCATAAGCCATTTACATATCATCGAATGGCTTTGTATTCTTCATAGGATGAAGTCTTACTTAACCTGGGCCAGTAATTTATTTGATCTTTCCTTGACATTTCTATAAAAGATTTTCAAAGTGGGTAGGAAAGAACAATTATGCTAACAACCAGCTCAACCAAATGGTTGTAAGACTGTACTCGGACCTTGTCAATGTCCATATGTGAAACTGCTGTTAGTATTGGCAAGACATATAAGCAGATTTGTATGCATACAGAAATAGATGAGGAAGCAAGGAATTCCAAAATCCCATTGTTTGACAACATTGTAGATTTTGGGTTGAATCATCAGAACATCAGAAACATCAGAACAAATTGTAATGGTAATTTTGTTTTACAAAATTTTAAGAGACAGTAGTCAATTAGTCAATTAGTTTCATCAAAGGATGTCCTTTAAGTTGCACTTTAACTTACATCAGGGCAAATCACGTGCTATCGCCTTCGACTTTCTTATATAACTTGTACATACTATCCAAAGAAAAGGATCCTGTGGGGGGGGGGGAGTTGGTAGTTTTAATTATCGCACGACTAGTTTCGTGATAAGCATATTCGAACTCTTGAGGAATGTCACGCTTAAACCGTTCATAGCTTAAAAGAACTGCTGCATATCTAGAATCTTAAATTCGACAATATTCTACTTGAGTAGACTTAGGTCGTTTAGAAATTTTAACTCAAAATTCTTTTGTTAACTAAGCAGCAAAACAATATTACACTAGATGTTGTTAAAAATAAAGAAAAACCTCAGGACATTTTAAATAACGTGAAACTCATAAAATATAAAAAAAGGACATCACCCCAAACAGATGTCGATCCGTCAAGCAGTAAAAGTAAATAGAATATTGCTGGACACAAAACTAACAATTGCTGATTTTATCTCTTCATTTTATTTCTTCCACAAAATCAACTGTAGTAACAACACAATGTATTGAACTTCAGTGACCATAAAAAAGGCCCATCAATATAAAAAAGAAATCTGCTAAGGCAGAAACAAAACAAAGAAGACAAAGAATATTTTCACTTAAGTGTTCTCATAAAATTTCTGAGAAGATGAATGAATGAACTTTTTAATTGAAATACTAATTCATACAAATAGAAAGATTTCGTGTTTCCCGGGCACAAAGGCACATCTTTCTCGCCAAATCTTTTCTAAAATCAATTAAAAAACATAGCCCACCCAGGCCGTATAAGATCTACTCGTACCACACGATATACGAATACAAGTACATATCTAGCAAATAACCCTATCCAGCAGGAGCAGTTAAGAACTTCATTCTACCGCAGGAGAGTCGAAGCCATTGGAATTTCATGCCCTTGTTACGCTCGCCCACCACTCCAGCTCCCATAGCACACCCAACTCAGTGCTAAAAAAGAAAGGTCTAGTACAATATTTATTACCCCTAAAGTATTTCTCACCAAAACGTTTGCGAAAGCTGCCACTTGTATCGAAATACCGAAGCGTCATCTACCAATATACATAAACAAGTACATGTATACTCATACATACCATAGCAACCAATAGCACAGCAACTCCCCGTGCGTTTGCACAATTCGATGCGGAACTTGCGAATCAAATCCTTTATGGTTCTTTTGAGCGTTCTTCCTTGTCATCAGTGAGCGGTGAAGGACGTTCCAAGTCTTCTTCGTCTTAGGTTTTTTCTTCTGGACCTAAAACCACTTACGAATACACTTGCCGGAGAAAGGAGATGAAACCCGTGCCTGCCGCTTCAACCCATGGAAATTTATCTTTCGATGTTAGAATGGTGGTTGACGCAAGATAAAGAGGGTGATATTTTTTTGCCTTTTTTCTATTTTTTTTTTTTTTTTTTTTTTTTTTTTCTGATGAAAGGCAGAACTACAGACTCGTCCTATCTGCCACATTTCTTTACGTGCTTGTTCCCATTCTTTAATTTCAACGGTAAACAGAAAAATTTCCATTTTGCCTTGGGGATTTAATAAGATTCACAAAAGTGAGAAGAAAAATGAAAACGCATTGTGCCACGCCAGTCGTTCGAGAAGTAAAACATCACGCTAGCGTTTGAGTTAGGACATCACACTATTGACTGTGGCCGGAACGAAGGTCGAACTGTGGAATGCGGCATCCGGAACGGTGTGAAATTTGATAAAATAAATTTTGTTTTCATTTCTGGTACGCGTTGATTGTTGACCCCACAAACTGGGGTGAGCCTAAAGGGCGGACTGCTAGAACAAGGAGCTTTTAGTTATAATATTTCTTTATAATTTCACGAAAAAAGCAAAAACATGAGAAAAATAAATTTCAGGACACATTTGCATTTAGTCTTTTGGTATGGAGTAAAAGTTCGCTTTTCTCTGTGGTACTAGTCTATTCAATGACAAGCTGATGTTGGAAGGTTACAACGCAAGAGATTGCAAAATCCTTTTCTGGTTAAGTCTCCCTTAATATTTTAAGAGTTCCTATGCCGCCAGCATCAAGTATCGAAGACCAGTGAAAATATGGTCAAAAAGCCATCAAAGATGCCACCTCCCATGTGCTGGCCTTCACTCCGCCACCACAACGAAATCCCTGGTGTGATGACGAGTGCCGGCAAGCACAAGTACTTGTAGATAGGCAAGAGGCATACAAAGCGGCACTGCATAGAATAACTAAAGCTGGTCACGAGCTCTAGGAGCAGAAGAAGCTTCTCAGCAGGAAAAAAAACGAGCACGAAAAGCTCGTGGTCGAGGCAATTAAGAGATTCTACTCCAGAAATGCGATTCGGAAAAAAAACATATCACGGACGCAATCCCCAAACCGAAGCATATGGAGACGAACAAGGAAACATAGTAGTAGGGTCGAGGTCAATGCAGACTGTAGCATCTGTGTAATGGCGATCATGAACCAAATACAGCTGTCAGCGGTCTACTATAATGAATTGTACCGATATTGTCAGATACTCTGACTGCTGACCGCTTCAAAGCGACAGGTGATGACTTGTTAAAGAGCGTACACCAGATCATCTGTAAAGTATGCCTGATAAATGGAACCTCAGCATTTGCATCAGCGCCAACTAGAGAATCTTTTTAACAAGATCACTTATGTTACAAGATCCTACCTGCTATATTGTGTGAACGTTTAAAGCTGTTCGTCAACAACCTGATTGATTCACCATCGACCAAATATACCATTAAGGTCGGTAACGAGCTCACCGACACCTTTGATGTCAAAAGAGGAATTAGACAAGACGACTCTCTGCCATGCGATTTTTTAAACATCATTCTTGAAAGAATAGTGCAAAAATCATGAGCCAATAAGGGTCACAATCTTTCAAAAGTCCGTCCAATTACTTGCATATGCTGATGATATTGACAGTCGGAAGAAAACAGTTTGATGTCAGTCTCGCTCTCAAGAGTATTAAAATGGATCGGTAAAGATGGATTTAATGATCAATAAGGTCAAGTCCAAGTATACGATGTCAACAACAATTGCTACCCCAAAAGGTAACTAGTAAAACCCTCTCTCGAACAAAAAAACCGACCGTATATATGACCTTAAGACCTTTGTAATCCCAGTCATGTCCTATGGCGCAGAGGCATTGACTTAATCAAAACTGGATGAGCGTTTTTTTGCCTCCATTTAAGAGAAAAATTAATTTATTCATTATTTCTAATAGCATCCAGCTGTTATATTAGTTTACACGTAGCGATTGGTGTACCGATGATATTTTCTTCAGATAGGATAGGTAGAGTGGTTTAAATTTTGGCGATTTCGTCGGCCCTAGAATTTTCTCGAATGTCTCTGTGTTGGTTGAACTGCACTTACATTCGCCTAGAAC
Organism: Volucella inanis; assembly: GCA_907269105.1. NCBI lineage: Eukaryota > Metazoa > Arthropoda > Insecta > Diptera > Syrphidae > Volucella > Volucella inanis. The sequence goes on from OU026155.1 coordinate 158,623,808, forward strand.
CGTCAAGGGCGGGTTGTCCTTTAGTCTTTGCTTAGTTTGTTTTAGTTGACTGCACTGTTGACAACTGTTTAGTTGTCACCTGACAATTACCTCGTAGGTGAGTATCAGTCTCATGACCCAGACGTATAGCCAATGGATAATGCGAGGTTGGATGTCCCATTTGTTCCCAATGGCTTTTTCGTAGAGCTACTGTAGCTTTCTTTACTCTTTCTTTAACATTTGGTTTCCAGTTTTATTTTCTGTCAAAAATAAGACCCAGATATTGCTGGTACTTTTGATTGAGGTAGGATTTTTTTTATTTTATGGTAACAGGACAATACCAGTTTTATGGGGGTTTACTCTGTTGACGCAACGAGTTAATCTGTTAGGATTTTGCTGAGATGGCTTTAGTAAAACCCTGTTACCACTCGGTTTTAGGTATATAAGGAGCCTTGCAGAGGCACGCCTTTTGAAACATCTTTTAACAGAAGCCCACCTAGTTTGAAGTTGATTATCCTTCTACTTGACATAAGACTGATCAATTCAATTGACGTTGTTAAAGGCACATTCTGTGTCCAGGAACGCAACCATCGTGTATTCTCTTTATAATGTAGGGATTTTAAGATGTGCCTAGCCAGAGAATGTAGAGCTGTTTCCACCGATTTTCCTTTATACTAGGAATGTTGGCCAATAGACAAAAGTTATGGATCAATTCTAAATCATATATGGATACCAATCAGTCGTTAAAGTCTTTAGAAGGAAAGATGATAAACTTATACAATAGGTCTGAGGTTCTTTAAGTCAACATGAGTACACTTTCCAGCTTTGGTAATTATTTTAAATAATCATATACATATGGTATATCCGTCTCCGGTACATTTTCAGTTCTTAGAGCTGCACGGGTAAAAAATCTCTGGGAAGTTTGCCGAACACTTTTCCTAGTCGATGGAAACGATATCCAGACCCGCCATGGAGTTTAATAAAATTGCGCTGTCAACTATCTACAACTCTTTCGTTATATATTTACATTCTATGCGTCATTAGATATTAGCTTCGTTTTTACCTCAATACAGCGGAATGGAAAAGATCTGTACCTATTGCTTAGGTATCCGATCGCCTCTTATCAGTTTATTAAAAAGAATTGCAAGCCACGATTTCCGATCTCGCTCATAATTCGAAGTGTGATCCGGTCTGCCCGGAGGTCTAAAGTTCACTATATTTACTGCATAACTGGAGTTTTCTCTAAATTTTTTGCTCCACTTCAGCCTTGATAGATTCCATTTACTTTCGCGATGGAATTTTTTCGAATTTTATCTTCGCTGTACTGTAATCTTAAAAATGTAAGATCGTTACTTGGAGTACGAAAACTCTAGTTACCACCTTTTTGCTTCATTTTTGCAAAGTTCAAGACGTATTTATTGTTTTTGCTATTTCTGCTTAAATTAGTGTACATTTTAATGGCTTGCCTTTAGTTTTTTACCGCGATTTTTGTCTCACGGTTCCATTGACACACTTCTTTATTTATGTCGAGCCAGCCTTTTGCGAGAGCAGACCTTTTGTACTTCTCTTGCATTTTTCATCAAAGTTGTTTCATATACCTTGCACGCTTGATTTTGATCTTGGTATTTAGCATTATACAGCTAATCTCACAGATTTGGTTTCTTTCCTTATATAAGTTATGCTATCATAAATGGTAGTTTGTCTTGTTTTGGTATCCTCTATAGCAATATGTAATCAAGTGCCGCTTTTCCTTTAGGAATAGAGTGTAAAGTATAGTTAGACCGCGTGATTTGCATCTGCTTAGTGTATCTGTCCCCGCCGAGGTACTTGTTCCGAAATTATTTTCTTCCACTGTAATCCGTCTAAATCCGTCTAGTCCGTCAATATCTCTCTCCCTTAATATAATCATGCTACATATTTAAAAGCTTATCGAAATCTGCCAAAAAAAAGTTTGTCCGTTTGCTCAATACCTACTTATGTTACGCTGAGTATGATGCAATTACTAGATTCAAAGTCACAAATTTTTGATACATTTACAACTAATAATCAGGTATCAATATGATATTGCCATTATTGTTTTTTTTTTTTTTTGCTACCTTCCGTAATAATACATTTTGTACGCCTTCGTTTACAAGTTGACTAATGTTTACCAGAAGTGGGTCCTGTTGCCGACATTTCGCAACTTGATTTTCTGTAATACGTCTTGTAGTTCGATAGTTTTGCTCGTTATTGTGCTAACGACTATAAAGTGCCATGTCTAGAAACCCGAATATTTTTCTGCTCCGAAAAACAGTGTTCATATGGTCACTTTGGTACTTTGGTAGAGGTGAATACTTGAAATATTCGATTTTCCTTTTGCCTCAAAGGTAGCCTCCAGACGTGGGAACCTAATCACGCATACGTACTTCGGGTAGCCTCATAAGATGTTACTGTACTGCAGGCTTATTTTAGGTACTAAATTGCTTGAATATGATGGAAATGAAGATAGGCAATACCCTATAGGCCGTTGCCTCAGAGAACATGCTGAAAACTTTGCATGCTACTCTATGTATGCCTTTAAAAATGATCCCCTTAATTTATTTTTTATTTTAAACCATATTTTAAGGCTTTGCATCGATAATTATGAGGAATATTGGTTTCCCCATGGTTTTCAGAGAATTACCATAATTTATGTTGATGATGTGACTCTTGACATTTTTTAAATTAGCAATTTAATTTATTTATTGCTTTTTAGTGTATATAGGAGAAGTACTAGTAATACAATATTTAAAATACAAACATTTTTGTTTTACTTTTCTTCTTAATCAAAAATAACTAACAAATAAACCAGCTAATTAATATTAAATGCAAAAAATTATTGAAAATGTCCTTTTAGCTGGATAATTAGACAAACCAGCGACTAATGGTTGTTCAAACGACCTTTTGTGAAAACATCCTCCATATCAATTTAAAATACTCAAGTCAATTTTTTATTAAAACTAATTGCATTTGTTTGTATAAATTTGCTTAATTAAAATGTTCAATATTAATTAAAAGAAAAAATAATAAATATTTGCAATGACTAAAGAAATAATCAGAGTTGTTTAAATAAACTGATGAATAGGCAAATCTCATTTTCAAATAACCCTTTCGGTTTCAATAAATTTTCAAAAATAATTAAATTTTATATCTCCTCACTTCTCCTCTTGTCGATTATGTCATTTAAGTAAAAAAAAAAGTCAGTGAAAAACAAATCAAAACAACCAAACTAAGCCAATTTGTATCGAATTTCTCGCACCTCATCATCTGGCAGTGTTCATGTTTTATTGAAATTTTGTTCATAATTGTATGATTTACAATTACTGCCTTGTCCCCGCGGTAGGTAGGTAGGTAGGTAGGTAGGTGGTTGTCCCTTCGTAAATACATACATATATTACATTATATGCTACCGAACTATATTAAAATTTATTCCTAATTAAAAATCCATAAATGCAATAAAACCAATTAATGTGCATCTAATTTATTGGTTGATCTCTTTTCAAAAAAATTAAAAAAAAAATTAAATATATGTATAGCCTTGTATACATAACCATATAATATATTATGTACGCTCGTTTATATGATAATAAATAAAATTTTCTGAACACACTATCGAAATAGGGTGTTCATTTTTATCCTCTTTAAATCAAAGTAATTATTAACAATCGTACAGTAATGTGGATTGTAACCAGGATTCGCCACCCGGAATTTAGCATCCAGAATTGGAGACCTAACAGCAGAGGCACTACCGCGAAGTACTAATTCATTTCAATTGTATTTTGTGTTAACCAGAAAAAAGAAATAAAGGAAATGTGTGTAATGAAATAAACAAATCAATGTGGTGTGGTGTGGTAACATGCGCGCCGAGTTTCTTCAATAATCGCTTATAAAGTGACCCACATTCAGTCGCGAGGGGTGGTACACAAAACAAATGGCATGACACGGACGGCCGCTAAAAGTGGAAGGCGGACGGCATTTTAGATGATTTATTGCGATGCCAAAGCTTGAGGAGATTGATGAGTCCGTGAGTGCTGAGAAACTAAGTGAATTCTGCCCTTCGGATTCGAAGAAGTATCTATGTACTCGTTCAAAAGATTGTGTATGATACAATGTATATGCGCAATGATGAGCATGAGAAAGCGATTACTCATTTACTCCTAGGAGTTTTGTTTCCAGTGAATTTGAGTAACAAACCCGCCTATATCTTACTCGGAATGAAAAAAATCGTTTATAAGAGGTGATTAATCGTAGGTTTGATTTTCAATAGGCTTTTTTTGACAGATCACGCGTGACTCCTATCAAACTGCTTTATCATGGCTGATGAACAACCCGAAGAGTACCAAAAGCTACCATTACAATCAATAAATACAACGGTATGGTGTGGTTTATGGGATAGTGGAATCATTGGTCCATATTTCTTAAAAATGAGGCAAATCAGAATGTTACCGTCAATGGTAACCGTTATCGAGCCATGTTAACGGACTATGTGCTTCCTGAAATTCAAGCACATGGTCTCGGTGAGCTCTGGTTTCAACAAGACGGCGCTACGAGCCATACAGCGCGTGAAACAATGAACTTGTTAAGAAATCATTTGGTGAGCGCTTACTTTCACATTTTGCTAAGGTTAATTGACCGCCTAGATCGTGTGATATCACAACTTTGAACTATTTTCTCTGGACCGTCAACGGCCTCGCCACACTGAGAGCATCGGTTCCCACTAGATCACCGAAATCACGCAGTGTTGGGCGCGGTAAGTACGTAGCTGGGTGACCTCATGGGAACTCAGTTCTCCACGTGGTGTTGACAAAACGCGACATATGGGCATAGTACCCCGGCGTTAAATCCCGGACCCTACAAATTAATTTGTATCCTTCCCTTGATAATAAAATAATAATAATATTTTCTCTAGAGATATGCAAAGTCTAAGGTCTTTAGTCTAAGCTACGATTAACGCTTTGGAAGCCAACATTACTCGTGTTATCCGCGAGATACCAGTCGCTATGCTTGAACGAGTCGCTCAAAGTTGGATCTTCCGAATGGACCAGACATAGTCGTGGTCAACATTTACATAATATCATTTTCAAAAAGTAAATGCCATGAATTGTTCTTTTAACCGATAATCAAAATTTTGAGTTCACTTTCAAATTTATGTATTTTATTTTACATTATAAATTAAACTGCACGATGAATCACCCTATATAAAAGCAAGGTCGACACGCGAAACTGTAACAATTACCAATCGGGTAATATACTGTCCGATTGAACAAAAATACTTGGAAGAAGTTCGTTTTATTTTCTTAGAGTTTACAAAATAATTTATTTAAACAACTCGTAGATATGGTCTATTATTTTTAACAATGTTTCCCCATTTAAAAGCCATGATACCTTCGATGAAAAATTTCCGTGATTTTTGGTTGGAAAACAGAATCAAGTGGTTTTCACAGAGAGAGAGTTATACAGAGACGAAAAACGTGATAGTACGGTATAGAACGATGCCATATCTAGACTATTCCCCGGGTGTATCAAGGAAGATCTCAGAATCTCTGACGAATCATCAAGGAAGGTCATGACATTGTATTGAACTATGTGCGAGTATTGCAGATTTCAACTCTGTCCATTCAGGTTTTCGTGCTTAATTCATGAGAAATCCGAACTTCGCGCTTCTTTTTTTGATCCAGCTTTCTATAAATGGTTCAAGGTATTTCTGTGGTTAATGCCTAGCCCCATACCAATATCGGCGGTGCATATGCCTGTCATACTTGACATTTTGAAGAATATTATCAGTTTTTCCGTAACCAGCACAAATGCTCCTCTATGCTTGCGAAGTATTCTTTGCCCTATCGTAGTAGTATTGCAAAATGTAACTAAGTTTTCTTGGTTTTTCTTCGTTTTTGTGTGCGGTTAATTTTACAACTTCTGAAGGAAATTGTCTCCTTTCAAACGAGGGTCCACATTTGGTAAATCAATCAGCTGTTCTTGAAATATTTGGATTTAAGGCCACATATCGTCAGAAATAACACAAATTTTCCCCCACACCCAATATATGAGGGGATTTGGGACAGCGCAATGTATGACATGTATTTACGTGCAATCAGACTTGGCAGTGTAAAGCATTGGTCAAGGAAGTTATGATGTCAGTAACATGATAATAAAAATCTTCCGAAAATTCTGTGTGTGACTGAATTCAAAGGTGTGGGGCACATAACAGCCATGCCATGGGCCTTACCGTACTAAGTTCATTATGCAGTTTTGGCGAAAATGTAAAGAAACAATGAGAACAACGGAAATGAAATGTCGTAAATGTCAGCGGGTGTATGAAAACGTGATCTAATTAGAAATACACACAAATCGTGTCACTTAAATTACATAAATGCAAGTGACAGCGTTTCTGGTGGAATGAAACCCATACAAGGTGCATGCCGGAGTTCTATTAAAATTTTATATATAAGTTTGCCTTTCACAGAAGGAGATTGTAACAAAAAAGTAGATTGCATTGTATATGTTGTATGATATTAAAATAAATTAATATATTTCCTCAATCAGTGTTGGTCACCGACCTAACTGACCAACAGTTAGGGAAAAAATTTCCAGAGGAAGCGTATTGCAATAAGAGAAAGTCAATTGAAGCGAACTTAATATCTCCTATAGGAATTATAATTGTTCGTTATGTTTCTTCGATACTGACGTGGATTGCGGAAATACTTTACCTCCTCCATCATTTCAACCATTAATGATCCATAGAAATGGCCAGTAACATTCCACCCCTTCATTTCCTATCATCATAATTTGCAGACATTTAAGACCAACGGGCATCAGTATCTCCATTTTCTTAAATTTCCTTCGCCCGCGCTTTGTGCAAGCATTTGAAGAGTAGGTACCAAAAACCCCTGAGCGCGTGCTAATTATAAAAAAAAAACAGGTAAAAAGAAAACGACGAAGGCAAGCTTATCAAAATTGGAAAATTGGACGTGGAAAATAAGCGGCCGGAATAATATGTTATATGCATTGAGTCTGCTCTACACGCTACGTATATTCTTATATATACTCGAACTTTTGTCCTATTGATGGCAAGCCATCCTAAACATTTGAATTTGGCACATGTCCACAGACACAAGCATATACCGTATAAGGCCACTGCAGCATATTACTTTCAACCTCGCATTGAGTTGGCTGTTTAACGCAGGTTTTTTGTAAATGTAAGAGCATCTTTTGCTCTGTTCTGTATCTCACTGTTATCTGTATCTGTGTTGAAATATAGATATTCATCTAACCAGATCAGTTTTTGGACTACATTGCGACAAGCAAACGGTGGCTAGTATTGTCCGAGACTAGAGTTCTTCCGCTCATTCTTTCTGGTATCCGTAGAGTCTCCAAACAAAGCCATTCGAAAAGGAATGTTTTCTGATTTTTGAAAGTTCATATTTAAATTTCAGCTGTCAAAAAATATCGCTTAAACTTACCAGATGCACGTTGCATGATTATGTTAATGTCCTCCCACCTTGGACCTGATAAGTACGCGATCGAATCGTCTGCATACACTAAGACATAATGAAGTTATCTCGCAGGATCGGTTTGTGTAAATGTTGAATAGGATCGGTGAATGAACAGCATCTTGTTATATGTTTTCTTTTTTCTCAAATATTACAAAATAAGTCACTGTTGTGTTGATTAGCAATGACCTTTGATATTAATTTGCTCAGAGTACTGGAAATTAGTTATTTACTTACCGTGACCGCTTCCGATCCGTTAAGAGTCTCTGCCTGAGACACTGCAGTCGTCCATCCTCTGCGATCCATGGCACGCTGCTTAAAATAATCCAGACCAAGCACTTTGGAATCCGCGATGGCTTGGTATTTAAAACAAAGCTTCGGCCCTCCTTGTCGTCTCGAACCTGGGGGCTGGCAATTGAATATCCTCTTAGCTGAATTATTATTGTACATTTGCTCGATGTGTTCGAGCCAATGTAGTCGACGTATTTTGGCTTTTTGTACTCTATCCATATCTTGTTACAGCTCATAGAATTCGTGGTTGTGTCTTCTCCATTCGCCCTCCTCGCACACAGGACAAAAATCCATCGAATAATTTTTCTTATTAAGGAGCCCAGTACTGACAGGATAATGGTTTTATAAAGCATACTTTTCGTCCTTTGAGTTCGGAGTTTTGAGCCCAATTGTTTTGCCAGACCAAAGTAGCAACGGTTTTCTAGGGTAATTCGCCTTCGTATCGCCACTAGAGTGTCATTCGTGGAGTTCACGTTTACTTCGAGGTAGGTGAATTCCTTAACTACCTCCTTGTTCCTTGTTGCTATCAATAACGACTTTTTGTCCTAGGCGGTGGACAGATGCTGATTTGTTTGTTGATAGCATGTACTTAGTTTTGTTCTCTTTACTTCAAGGCCAACAAATTTTGCCTCCTCTTCAATCGCCGTGAAAACCTCTATCACGGCATGCTGGGAACGATCGATGATGTCAATATCGTCCGCATATCTCAGTAGCTAAAAGCACCTGTTGAAAATAGTGCGAACCGTGTTGACACCTGCCCTGCGCACTATCTGCTGTAGAACAAGATTGAATCTGCTGAAAGGATCTACTTCCAAATTGCACATTGCAGCGCGTGTTTTCCAGCGTCACGTGACACATCTTAGTCAGTTTTTCGGAGATCCCGAATTCGACTATTGCTGTATAGGGCTCCTGACGATGAATGCTACTATATGCGGCTTTGAACTCGATGAATAGGTGGTGAGTCTTCTAAAAATCGTTGGTCTTTTCCAGAAATGGTCTCAGTGTAAAAATTTGGTCTATAGTTGATCTGCCGGGCCGAAAGCTACACTGGTACGTGCCGATTAGTGTGTTGAAGAACGATGTGATACATTCACACAGTACGTTGGATATGGAGTACGCAGGGATATGTCTTAATATTTCTTGCAAGAAATAAGATCGCTTTTTTTGTAGATAGGGCATGTGAAGCTGATAGTCCAGTCATCGGGCATGATTTCTTCCACCCATACCTGGTTGATGATTTGGTTCATGCACATTACCTACGCATCACCACCGTATTTGAAGAGCTGCGCTGATAAGCCACCGAAGCCTGCGGCCTTGTTGTTCTTTACTTTTTTTTTATAGCTTAGCCGACTTATTCTAAGCTTGATGGCGAAACTGGTTCTTCATTTACTGGATGTGCGCTCTCTTCTTTCCTTATCACGTTCTCTATCATTTATCAGCTACTAGAAATGATGCTCTTGAAGCAAGCCGCCAGTTGCTTGGCTTTCTCGGGACTCTTTAATCTCCTTATACCTGGATACTGCGTATTCTGGCAGGATGTTCTTCTCCTCTATTCTACAGCGTTTTATTATGTGCATCTTCTCTCACCTTTTTCCGATTTACGCATTCGTCATTATACCTCTTTTTCTGTGGTAGCTGGTACCCTTCAGTGATTTCGGCTACCTCCTTAATGATGTCGCGAAACTGGCCCCATTGATTGTTGACATCGGTAGTGGGTGACTGCACAGAAAAGAGTTTCTCACTCAGGCGCTCTTTGTAGACTCAGGGTGCTCCAGGTGTGGTTAGGCGTCCACCGTCGAATTTCTTCTTCTGGGCAGTTCGAACCTTCCCGTTGGTCAGCCGAGCTCTGAATTTATCCGCAACAGGAAAATAGTCAGTATTGGATGCGTGCCTCACATCGTTTAGCACATGGTCGATTTGTTTAGCTGTTCGACCGTCTAGGGAACGCCAGGTTGCTGTGTGGATTTATAGACTTGGAAATCTAGTGCTTTTTATCACCATATTACGAGCTGCTTCAAAATTGGTTAGTCGGCAGTCAATATCTGTTGTCGTTTCGTGGATTCTGTGCTTACCAACCAACCCGCCTAATATGTTTTTCCTTTCCGACTTTAGCATTAAAATTCCCGAGCACAATTTTGACATCATATTCCGGACAGGTTCTGTAGGCTCCATTCAGGAGGTCATAAAACTCATAGGGTCTTCAGCCTCGTCGATCACTTGAATTCTATGAGTTTTTCCTTTAACCGATTTCCCATGATGAATCTACTGCTAATACATTCCTTTTTTTTATGGCAGCTTTAATAATGTATACATCGTTTCGCCTGGATCGTTTTTATATCTAATATATACCGCGTAAGGACAGATTCAAGCTTTTAAGTAGCCACTGGGGTGTAGTGTTCGTACAAAGAAGTACACCACAGGTTCATTCCATACAGTCCATTGACGTTCCGCGTCGAGTTGCCATTTGAAGACATTCATTATCCGAGGCTGGTTGTGATCCTCTTATAACTAAGTTTTTTTTGGCATGGTCGGGAATTTACCCAGACGGCACAACCCTCCACCTGAAGGGTCAACCCCTTGTTTTGACCTTAGGACAGCAGGCTGGATATTCCGCTGCCAGTTACCCATTTCGGGTTATGAGCGCTGCTGTTGACCCATTTAGGGTTCATACACCACTAACGCACTGCCTAAGTATTGGAGATCCCTATAGACCTGGTATTCGGATACCATCCGTCGATTTCATCTAGAGAATATGTTTGCTGCCGCCTGGAACAAGAAGTGCCTAAGTAAGAAGACATTCCTTCCTCTCCTCCTCACCTTTCAACAACTGCTACCAAGAACCATTTAAAGGGGTTGGTTACCCAATCTCCAGTCGAGGTACTAGGCATTTACCAATCACCAACGTGGAGGTGAGAATAGGAGTTGGTAGTGAGAGGCTAAGTGAAATGCTTGTGTACTCATTGCATCGCATGATGTACCCTGGTGTCTGGTGCTAAAATCATTGCCAGCTTCTATTCTAAATATTTCTCAATTTTCTTTAATCGTAAACGGAGAAGAAGTGAATAGTTTGAATGTTTTAACAATTTTTGGCACACAGTCATTAACGGCGCTTATAACTAAACTGCTATATGTTTCAATTGAAAGCTCAGTATCTTTATGTATAAGAATGCTATCCAGGCTAGTGAAACCACCAGGCAAACTTATTTTAATAATACATGCTGCGGAAGCTATGCTAATTAGAATTTTTAATGTGTTGGACAAACGAGTACTACGCTTTATAATAAATCATTTACACATATTTGGAAAAAAATAAAAACTTTAAACAATCTTTCACAAATTGAATATGAAATACATTGGGGAATGAATGTTACGTACCAGTATAAAGCACGAAAGGGCTTTCAAACAACAGGAGATTCATTAAATTTGTAGATTTCTACAGAGAATATTTGATTTGGATTCATAAAACTAACTCCCTCAAGATTTAAGGAAAATATATTCGAAGTAGTAGTGGAAAAAAAAAAGGGAAAAATGTTTTGAACTTACTCTGCCATTAATCGTAATCAACTCCCAATAGTTGCTTCCGAAGTTTTCGAACTAGCAACACTTTCTTCTGCATGGCAGTCGATCATTACTGACGCGGTTGCAGGCATCCCCACCAAAACTTCCAATTACCCGGGAACAACGAATGCATAGTCCATTAAAAATATTTGAAAAAAAAAAAAAAATAATAATAATAAAAATAAAATGAAAACAAAAACATCGGCCGCATTCCATTCCTCGTATTCAGGCGTAATTTATCCTTTCTCACAAGGCTATGTTTAGTGCTGCCTCTGCTTGCTCCAATAATTCGAAATCATTGTCATGGAGCTAGAGCTTGCTGGGTTATAAGGGTGCAAGAAAAGTTCGCGCCTGCTGGGCTATATGTGCATATGGATGTATTATACATGGTTGGACCTTCAGTTGTTTCTGAGAGTGATTGCTGTTCACATTACGTACACTTTTGATGTATGCACTCGCACCAAACACTTGATGTGTGTGTTTGCAAATATAAACTTCAAATAAACATGAATAGCACACAAAAGCTGATAGGGGCGTATTGTTACTTGGGGTGGTTGGTTCAAGTTTATCAGCAATACTCCTAGCAACTGGGGTAGTCATGCGGAAATGCTATATTTAGGAGCTGAACTTACAGCAACTTCCCCGAAATTTTGCTATCCTGTGTACACACACTATCCGAAAGCACATATACTCGTACATAGTCGTTCATACTCGTAGAAGGCTATTTGGAATTGTAATGCGGGTATCCACGTTTATTGGGTCGTATTCGTGTGGATGGCGATGGCGATGGCGATGGCGATGGTGATGTTGATGATGATGAAGATGATGTTGTCGATGATGATGATGATGATGATGATGATGATGATGATGATGATGAAGAAGCAACAGTATCAACAGCAGCTACAGCTAGCGATACTTTTATGGGAATGCACGAATTCTTTGCATTCTCTTCTCGTGATATCCTTCATGTGTCAAGGATAAAACCCTCTTTGTTTTTTTATTTTTTATTTTTAGCAGTTTATACTTTTTCATTGATGGTGCCATATGTGACACATACATATGTACATATGCACATATGAAGGTGGCTTGCGCGAGCGTTTTTTGACGTCATAGTGTAGTTTTGGTGCTATGTTGTTTTTTCTTGAAAAATTACAATTCGAAACCGTAGTACTGGATCGAATGTAGTCAGCGAATTTCGCAGGGACGTTTTTTTTTTTATATTGTTCGGAGTAGCTTCCCCCACTACGTGTCCGCCAATGGTGCCAATGTCAGACTCCAACTCACTAAACCTTACCTCTGTAAGGCAACATCGTCTTTGTTTTCTCTACGTGGAACCACCACATGGGACAGGGGAGTAACCTTTGGCTAAAAATCGTGGGCTTGTTAGTCATGTTCTCATATTTCGTCATGTTGTTGGCTTACTGAGCCAACGACGCGGACGGTCTCCTGGGTATCTATTCTACTTGGGTGTTTTAATGCCTGTCAGTGTGGGTAAGTATGTATGTGTTAGGAAAAATCAGAATGAAGTATGTAGGTGAATGTCTATATATGTGGACTTTTGTATATTGCGCGTAACTGCGACTTTAATACGTGTATGTCTTGTGTCTATTTTTGCGTGTGCTTACGGAATTTTTGATTTTACCTACTCGTCCCGTAAACGTTCCTTATTTCTTGGGGCTGATTAGCAGTTTTTCTTTGGTTACATTTGTCGTCTCAGTCAATATTATTTTCTTCGTCATTTTGCCAAGTTTGACTCTCGAGTCTTCTCAGTGGCGACTTCATCACATTTTTCCACTGATAGTGTCATTTCGCTAATATAGTATCTACCCGTAATCACGTTTGCATATGAAATGTTGCTACTTGATCTTCTGAAGCGTGGGCAGTGGCAAATTGATTGCTCTGCATCCCCATCTTGGTTCGGACAGGATTGAAGAGCCATGTCCGAATTTGTATAGATATTTTCATTGGAGGTTAGAAACTGTGATGTCGAGGTTTAGTTCCAGCTCTTCTTTTTATCCAAGGTTTGGAATAAGTTGATGTGCCCATCTTCCTTTGGTGGTATTGTCCCATCTGTGATGCAACTTTGGAACTGATATATCTCCTTCCTCTTTATAGACCTTGCCAATTGATCGATTGGTACATTTTAATGTGTACGCGTCTCATTTTTTAGGACATTATAACAATAGGTATTATATCAGCTAAACCGCCCGCCGCTTCCTCTGAGGCATTCTGAAAGGCGCAGATTGTTCCCAATGCGATTGGTCTAACTACGTATATGTAGGTACTCGTATATTCGCATTTTTCAAAGAGATTCTTTTATTGCCAGTGCGCCCACCCATACTGGAAACGCGTACAGTAAAACTGAACTAACTACTTTTGGCAGTAATAATATTAGTGACTGCGTCTGGGTTCACTGATGTTTGGCATTAATCTCAGCAACGAGGATTGGGTAATCGATGCTTTTATTTTCAGCCTAGTCTATGTGACCCCTAAAGCTAATTCTATTATTAATCATAACACCTAGGAACTTCAATGGCGGTTTTAAGTATGTTAACTGGCCTCCTATGCATGCATGCATGTATTTATCGGCCGTGTGGCTGGTGATAAGTACTGCTTCTGTCTTATGTTCTACTAAATTAAGGATTGCTTTCTCAGGGCAAGTTTTGACTCGGGAGATCGGCTCTTTTGTGCCGTTTATACCTACTTCATGCATGTGCTGGTCTACGGCTACGATAGCCAAAGCCTATTATCTTCTCGTTTGGGTGGTTTGGGAGCCTGAGAACGCCATCATACATAATATTCCATATGCTATTACGTTGTAATGTTCAGTATCATAACTTACCTTTCTGTTCTTGAAGTAGCTAGATATAATTCGGAGGATGTAGTTTGGTACGTTCTTTATATCTGAAATATTAGTTGATTTCTCACAACCAACGTTGGCACTTCTGTTCACTTAAAATGAGGAACCGAAAAACCCAGTTAGTGGATGTGAGTCCCATCTGACAACCTATAGTTTATTGATCGATATACGTTTTCAAAAACGCTGACTGCCATGAAAAAATTCTCCCACTCACCTTAAATTACATCATTAAACCAGTGCTTCATTATTAAACACGGCCTTCATTAACCACGAATTTAATTTCTAATTTATCTGTTATCTTGTCTTCTGCCCCGATATCGGCAAGTATAGGTTGGATACACAATTTATTTTTATATGTTTAGTGTGACCAACGGTAGTTATCGATTAATATCCTGCATAAACGAACAAGTTTGGCAGCACGAACCCCGACACAAGTCCTGGCTCTGTAAACCTCTTCTCAGTAGACGCAATTTTAAAGTGGTGAGTATGGATTTGGAGTATGGAGTCTTTTCCAAGATCTGCCGAATAGTGGTCGGCGATGGATTTTCCAAGTCGAAAATTGCACTCATATAAACTTTTCAGGATTTTGGCGATCAATGTTGGATGTTCACGTAATATGGTGTTATGTGGGAATTTTCGTATGAAATTGGGAAGGCTTTTGCCTCTTTTTGCTCTCACTCAGGCGACGGTAAGATTCGAGTCATCGGATATGCTTTTTTCTTGCGATTAGATGAGATGATGAGAGATAAGATAAGAGAAGAGATGGTACATCAGCCTCAAAAGATGAGTTTCCTTAGCTTTAAGGAGCTCAGAGGCATTTGTTATAGTTAGCAGTGGTTCTACGAAATTTTCAGCACCTACAGCGTAGGCTTTGGTTTCGGTTTGTTGTCATGACATATCTGTTTAACCGTCTCCTTAACATTGTGTTTCTCAAATTTCCTCACAATCCTTTCGAGAAGGTTGTGTTTAGTTTTTCACCTCGGCTCGTTCAGTCCTTCTCGCTTCCTTCTGGGCTAAGTGAGTCCTATATTCATTGTCGGACAGTGAGTGCCTCATTTGTGGTCGCCTTGTGAAAACTATGAAGGAAGAGGTGGCATTTTTGATGGCCTCTTGGATATATTTTCGCAGGTCCTCTGGATTCTAGTAAAATGGGGCTATGAAATAGGTTGAGCGATACGCGGTTGTCGAATGCTTTGGCGATCTTTTATGATTAAAGAGAATCTTTGTAGCATCGTCTTCGGCAAATCAGTGCCTAAAAGGACTATCACCAGTATCTCACTTCTACGTATAATGCAAATGAGGTTATCCTTGAGCCTGCTTCCAATGTTAAATTCGCATTTAAATATTAGCTGCGTAAGAGTACGTAGTGTTGTGAGATTGAAACCTAGATCTAAGATACTTTGTTTCCACGATAAGATTTAACTGTTGTTGAAACCCCTTACCTTGGCTCTGTCACAAATACGCGCATTGCGACCATAAATTAGTTTTTCGATATTCGGCAACTCATGGAAAACCTGTTGAAGATTGTTCGATTTCAGATTTCAATCTTTAAAATCGGGAATGCATTGCTTAAAAGCAGACAGCGGCATTTATTTTATCTTCATCTTCTGCCAACTGAAAATAACATCGGCTGTTCCATTTCAGAGATAAAAATGAAAAGATATTCCATTGTTGGCAATCCATGAAATAGAAATCCTTGGCAGACATCTTTGCACAAAAATGAGAATACTCGAAATATTGTTCAAAAAGGCAACCTTAATATCTTATGTAGTTCCATACACAAAAAAGTCATAAATTACCACATGAATAAAGATATAGATAGGTTTTAATATCATGAGTCTTCTACCTCCCCTTACTTTATATCTTTTTGCGAAATAAAGGAAAGCAACTCAACAAAAATTGAGCAAACCACTGACAATTGGATTTTATTTTACTCGACAACATCATAATCCAAATCTAAATTCTGTCCCCACCATCTGCTCTCCAGTGATTCATTAGAATTAAGAAATTGGGTTTCACCATATTTCCACCAGCTCCCTAGCACAGACAAGGATTCCTACACTCGGATATAAATTATGTACTCTAAGTAAAAAAAAAAAAAATGCTCACCATCACCTGAAATGTGAAATGAGAACATCTCAGATCTCACTAGGACAATGACTTTTGATTTAAGTAATAAAAATGAAATTGATTACAAGAGTACTACAATCTTTCGATATGTATTGTATGCAGGGGGTGCAGTATTCTCATGACAAATACCATAAAGCGTTGAGCAGGTATGCATATAACAATAGCTTCAGAGGTGCACTCCTAGTTCTAATCATGTTTTCCTGTTTGGCCATACCTTTGCCATGTAACCTAGAGGATAACAGTGACATAGTCTCGAATCGATTTGCTCGAATCAATAGTCTGCTGTGCAGATATGAAATTCAGTATTGCAACAAATAAAATACCCAAAGGCAGGAAAGACGGAAATACAAATAAACTTCTTGCTTGGTGGTCAAATTAGTTGAAGAACCATTACCCCCAGATGGCATGAGAACTCTTTAGTCTTATTCCATTGTAAGGAATACATCTCAGGTTGAAATAAAAGCAAGTCATCGTTAAAGTATGGTATACACTTATGTGGAGTGGAGTGCATACACTAACTGTAATACTGTGACTACCACGCCATCACAAAGTGTATATCTAAATTGCTTCTACGCAAAGATTGTTATCCCAGGAAGAAAGCTGGATAATTCCATTTGCTGCACAGTGAATGGAAGAGAATCCTTCATTTCGGTCTTCAAGACCGGGTGCAACAACAAAGTAGATTTTGTAATAAAGTTAAGCAAGAGATCTGCGTGATGCTGCTCTTCTGTCTTTCGTCTTCCGTTTTCCTTTTCCAGTATCCCCTGTGTATCTTCGGTTCACGAGGTGGTAGTTTCAAATGAAAAGGTGCAACTTAGCACATAACATATTGGAGGGTGAATTGTTTGCTCCCTCGACTACATTGTAGTTTTAGGTGAAATATTGCAAGACAATTACAACTTGGCGAAGCTGAACGGAATTCCTTGAAGACGACACATCTTCTGTATCTGGCAAGAGGATTGTGCAAGTAATCTTTTGAAGAAAGTGTCTGTGCTTTTTTTGTGTTAAGAAGATAACAATTTCGTGCAGATACAATACAAATAGAAAAATGAACACGTTCCAAGAGTGTGTACGAATGTACGAATTGTTTTCACTTGGAAATTTCCACGTAAGGAGTTTTAAAACAATGTTGTCTTAAGTCTGGAACTTCATAAGATTTAAAGCTATTGTATTGTGTAAGTTTGAAATACATACATCAAAAACTGAAACGTGGTTAAGTTATAGATTTCAGCGGGTGGATTTGACTGAATCAATAGAATCTCATCAGTTTAGTTTTATTAGATGAAACGAAACGTGTTGTAAAAAAGCAAAACTTAGGACGACATTAAATACTATTTAACCATTAAGTTGATAAGTACTATTAAAAGCTTTGGATAATATCTGATCAGTTAAAGATACGCGGTCCAAGATTTCTGTGTGAAACAGATTTTTTTTGAAAACTATCTACGATGGCGGTCCCAGAAGTACCCGGCCTGACCAAGACATGGCGGTAGTTGTTTGAAAATTTCACTGTATTGGAAAGTACGCAGTCTATAAAGCATACGTTTCAAGTTTGAAAGCGCCACGTTGTTTAGTATTTGTCTGGCAGCCATCAATAGTGAACATTGTCAGTGAATTTGTGGAAATGAAGAAAATTTGTCAGCGTTATGTGATACAATACTTTCATTTGAAAGGCCTCAACCCAACCAATACAAAAGCTGAACTGGATTCTATTCTGGGTGAGTCTGCTCCTTCGTTTACAACAGTAAAATTTTGGGTTGCTGAATTTAAACGAGGCCGTACGAGTATCGCAGCGGTCGACCACATGAGGTGACGACTCCAGAAATAGTGAAGAAAATCCACAAAAAAACAAAACGCACTGAAAGTGCGCGAGCTAGCAAACATTGTAGGCATTTCAAAAGTGCGGTACATCGCATATTATTTGAAAATTTGGACACGAGAAAGCTATGTGCAAGATGGGTGCCGCGTTTGCTCACATTCGAGCAAAAACAGTGTCGTGAAGATGTTTCAATTGAGTGTTTAGCGAAGTTTCAGAGTAACAAAGCAGAATTTTTGCGCCGTTCATAACAATGGATGAAGCATGGGTCAATTACTTTACACCCGAGGAAAAGAACAATCAAAATAATGGATTCAAAAGGGAGAACCGGCTCCAAAGAAGGCGAAGACCGTTTCATCTGCAGGCAAGGTCATAGCGTCAATTTTTTGGGATGCGGGTGGGATAATTTTCATTGACTGTCTTCAAAAGGGAAAACTATCAACGGCCAGTATAATGCGAGCTTATTGCAACGTTTGAGCCAAAAAAATCAAGCAAAATTAAAGTTTGAATTGCAACCTCTTGCACCATATTTGTCAGATTTAGCCCCCTCGGATTATTTTCTGTTCCCAAACTTGAAAAAATGGCTCCTTGGTTAGAGATTTTCCAACGATAAAGAAGTAATGTCTGCAGTTAATGGCTATTTTCAGGAGCAAGACAAGCAAGACTTCAATAATTTTTTTTTATTGTATTTATTAGAATTAGACAGTTTTGTGATACAAGTAGGTATACCCTTGCCTAATAAATTGCTGATGTTTTTGCATTAAACTGATCCAATATCATACATATATTAACATTGAGCTATAATTGCTTACCGAACTATATTTTCGATGAATCGTTTTGTAAACGGTGACGGCGACAACAATGGCTTGCGATATAAAATTGATTTTGGCTTAATTTTGAAGCTACGTTCTTGTCATTAAGTGTGAAATAGCATATCATTCAAATGGCTGCTTCGGCTTTGCTGGCAGTGCTGCAAGGTTTTGGTCCAATTTTTGATGACTCGGTCCAATTTGCGCGAGCTCGTCCAAAATGATTGGCTTGTTAGAGTAGACTAAAGACTTGACGTAGACTCAGACAAAATAATCAAATGGTGTTAAATTACATAATAAATTAATAATAAGGAGCGCTTGTCGTGAAATGACTCAGTAGAAAAATTTCTTCTTTCCAACTTCGAGTGTTGCATCACTTGTATGGCATGTAACACATGGGCTGAAAAGTCAAAGCCGTTTTATAGTAAAACACAAAATTTTTTCAAAATTCAACTTTATTTATCAATATAGTTGCCTTCGAGGGCGATAAACTGTTTGATACGATTTTTCAATCTTTCGATCTCAGTTTTGTAGTACGATTTCGGTTTAGCCTCAAAATAGGGCTCTGTTTCGGCGATTACTTCTTCATCGGTCTTAAATCTCTTTACGGCGAACATTCTTTTGAGGTCTGCGAACAGGAAATAGTCGCTGGGGGCCAAATCTGGAGAATACGGTGGGTGGGGAAGCAATTCGTAGCCGAATTCATTCAATTTTGCCAACATTTTCATCGACTTGTGACACGGTGCATTGTCTTGATGAAACAGCACTTTCTTTTTCTTCAAATGCGGCCGTTTTTCTGCGATTTGGTTTTTTTTTTCGTTTTTTTACTGGCTTTTTCTACAGGGCGCGGGCGGGTGGTGTAGTAGTTTGAAATCCAGGTGTATCAGGTTTCGATATTTTTCCCAGAGGTGGCTGTTAAACTGGACGGGACGAGCTAGTATATCCTCCTCAACCAGTGGGTCTTAAGTACGTGCTAGTTGTTAGTTCGTTACATTTAGCCCAGCCAGCAACCACTCCAACATCAGTGTAATGCCTTAATGTCAGAGTTGACGCCTACGTGTTTTTCATATAACTACATACAAATTCTATGAAAAGACTTTTTCACAGAATTGCCTCGCACGGGATTCAAACCCACGACCCTCTGCTTGAGGAGTCTATGCATATACTACTACACCAGGGTCACCCAATCGTCCTTCAAACGCTCCAACAACGCAATGTAATAGTCGCTGTTGATAGTCTGCCCCTTTTGGAGACAGTCGATAAAAATTATTCCAAAATACTGATGCATTAACCTTGCCAGCCGACTGTTGAGTTTTTGGTCGTTTTGGATGAGGTTCGTCGCCTGATCGCCACTCAGCTAACTGCCGATTTGACTCTGGTGTGAATTGATGGAGCCAAGTTTCATCCATTGTCACATTCGGTTTTATTGCGGTTGAACAGCTTTAAAAACTCCTCCGAATCATCAACACTTTGTTGTTTTTGGTCGACTGTGAGCAAACGCGGCAGCCACTTTGAACAGAGCTTTCGCATGTCCAAATATTCGTGTATGATACATCCAACACGCTCTTTTGATATGTTCAGAGCCTCAGCTATACGATCAACTTCACTTTACGCTCATTCGTAATCATTTTGTGGACTTTTTTGATGTTTTCATCAAAAGTCGTCTTTTGGACGACTACTGCGTGCATCATCTTCGGTGCTTGTATGACCACAATCCACTTGCGAATGGTTCGTTCGGCTGGTGCAGAGTCCAGGTAACACTTATCAAGCCATTTCTTTGCATCGGCTGCATTTTTCCCATCAAAAAGCTATGATAAGCCAACACATGAAATTGCTTCACTCACAACGCTATATCTAGAGAACTAATTGTCCGACAGTTGTCAAATTTATACACGTATCTTTTGAAGGTTCTTACTAACTGAAAATGGTATGGATTTCATTCAAGTGATGCCCTCTCTTAGGAACGGACGTCTAACGGACATTTCAGCCCATGTATTAGCGCTATCTTCTTGGAACCACAACTCAAATATATCGATGTTCTCGAGCTCTGACCACAGAAAGCCGGTTAACATCGCTCTTTACCTGAGACCATTGACGGTAACGGTGTATCATTCTTCATATTAAAAGGAAATAAGGTTCGGTGATCACCGCACCAAACAGTCAATCTTTGTGGAAGCATTGACACTTGGCTAAACACTTGTGAATCGTGTTCGCTTCAATACTGGCAATTTTGCTTGTAGGAGAAGATTAATTTTTGGCAAAAATCCACATTTCCGGCCAACATTTTCAGCGCTTAATTACCGAACTCACGGCGTTCCTCGTTGTCTATGTTATCAATTCTTATGTCAGTAAAATCTTGTATGGATGTAATCCATGACTCTCTGGCGATGCTCAGTTCAGCTGATCGGCGCCGAATCGACATTCCTGGGCGTCTTCGATACTGGCCGCTACGGTGCACACTGCGGCAAAATATCACTAAAGGTGGCATTAAATCAACTATCAAATATTTGGGCTTAAAATTATTCACGATTACTTCTAGTATGACAGTTAGCACATTTAAAAACAAAAATTGAGGACAATCGAAAAAAATTGTGCAAATTAGTTTTCAACATTACTTTGAAATTTTTTTTTTATTGGAGCTCTTTGCAGACTTGTTAAAACGGGATCCATAAAAATGTCTGCGTTTATACTTTTCCGGCTATTTTTTCGGAAGTGGTGTTCTCTATAATTTTTGAAATCTTTATTGCGTGT